>CM067847.1:751341863-752624363 GCA_034509565.1 Triticum monococcum
GGGGATAACTAATCCTGTCGAAGACTACGCTTCTGGCAGCCTCCGTCTTGCAGCATGTAGAAGAGAGTAGACTGAAATCCTCCAAGTAGCATCGCATAGCATAATCCTAACCGATGATCCTCCCCTCGTCGCCCTGTGAGAGAGCGATCACCGGTTGTATCTGGCACTTGGTAGGGTGTGTTTTATTAAGTATCCGGTTCTAGTTGTCATAAGGTCAAGATACAACTCCGGGTCGTCCTTTTACCGAGGGACACGGCTATTCGAATAGATAAACTTCCCTGCAGGGGTGCACCACATACCCCAACACGCTCGATCCCATTTGGCCGGACACACTTTCCTGGGTCATGCCCGGCCTCGGAAGATCAACACGTCGCAGCCCCACCTTGGCACAACAGAGAGGTCAGCACGCCGGTCTAAACCTAAGCGCATAGGGGTCTGGGCCCATCGCCCTTAGCACACCTGCACGTTGCGAACGCGGCCGAAAGCAGACCTAGCCTAGTGGCCTTCCAGTCCAATCCGGAGCGCACCACTCAGTCGCTGACGTCACGAAGGCTTCGGCTGATACCACGACGCCGGGATACCCATAACTACTCCCGCGTAGATGGTTAGTGCGTATAGACCAAATGGCCAGACTCAGATCAAATACCCAGATCTCGTTAAGCGTGTTAAGTATCCGCGAACGCCGACCAGGGCCAGGCCCACCTCTCTGCTAGGTGGTCGGAACCTGCCCTGTCGCTCTGCCTCAAAGATCCACTCGCGGGTGCTCCTACAAGCCTACCCGTCTTTAGTCACCACATGTATCATGTATAAAGTATATAGTATATACCCGTGATCACCTCCCGAGTGATCATGGCCCGATAGTACAGCATGGCAGACGGACAAGAATGTAGGGCCACTGATGATAAACTAGCATCCTATACTAAGCATTAGGTTTGCAGGTAAAGGTAACAACAGTAGTAGCAAGGACAGGCTATGCATCAGTATAGGATTAACGGGAAACAGTAACATGCTACACTACTCTAATGCAAGCAGTATAGAGGAGAGTAGGCGATATCTGGTGATTAAAGGGGGGGCTTGCCTGGTTGCTCTGGCAAGAGAGAGGGGTCGTCAACACCGTAGTCGTACAGGGTAGCAGCGGCGTCGGTCTCGGAGTCTACCGGAGAGAAGAGGGGGGGGGAAACAGTAAATACATAGCAAGCAAGTGCATAACAGGACAACAGGCAGAGCTAGACGTGTTCTAACGCGGTATGTGGTGATACCGGTGAAGGGGGGGAACATCCGGGAAAGTATTCCCGGTGTTTCGCGTTTTCGGGCAGAGGAGCCGGAGAGGGAAAGTTGCGTGTTTGCTATGCTAGGGATGCGTGACGGACGAACGGGCTGCATATCCGGGTTCGTCTCGTCGTTCTGAGCAACTTTCATGTAGAAAGTATTTTCATCCGAGCTACGGTTTATTTTATATTAATTTTAAAAGATTTAAATCATTTTTAGGATTTATTTATTTAATTTAATCAACATTATCCAGAATAGTGTCTGCTGATGTCATCATGACGTCAGCATGACGTCAGCAGTCAACAGTCAGTTGACTTGGTCAAACTGGCGCGTGGGTCTAGTGGGACCCACCTGTCATACCCTGTTAGGTTAATTAGGGTTTAGTTAAACTAATTACTGTTTAATTAAGCTAATAGGTTAATTAGATTAATTAATTAAGGTTAATTAACTTAATTAATTTAGTTAATTAATTAATTAATTAAAGTTATTTTAATTATAATTATTATTTTATTTATTTTTTTGAATTAGTTTTAATTAAATTTTTTTTAAAATCATTCTGGGCATGGGCCACATTCGGTCAGTGGCCCAGGGCCATTGCGGGTGGGCGGGCGCCAGTGGCGCGGTTACGGGCGTGCGGGCGAACCCGACGACGGGCGCCGCGGGCGTGCGCTCACCCGCACGAAGTGCGGCGAGGCGAGGCCAGTGGCCAAGGCGACCAGGGGGGAAGGGCGCGGCGGCCGCGGCAGGGGAGGCGCACGGGGAAGCTGGGAGGGGTGGCCAGGACGGGGCAGGGGGCTTGCGGTGGCCGCCGGCGAGGCCAGCAACAGCGGTGGGGATAGGCAGCGGCGATGGTGTGTGTCAGCAGGCGCAGGAGTGAGGCCGGGAGAAGGGCCGCGGGCGCAACAGAGCGAGTCGGGCAGCGCACGGTGGGAGGAGGATGCCACGGCGCGGGTGCTTGCACGCGAACGGAGGCAAGCGCGAGCGCACGCGGTGACACGCTGGGCGGGGCGGGGCCACGGTGAGCGCGAGGTCGTCGCGAGCTTCAGGCGTGAGTAGGACAACACCAATCGACGGTGGGATCGACGGGGAAGAGGGGAACGGACATGGCTCACTGAGAGGAGGTCGATGGAGAGCTCGGGACGGTCAGAGTGGCGTCGGAGAGGTGGGCCGATGCGGCGGTGGTGGTGGCCGAGGCGGACGGGGACGACCGGCGAAGGAGAGGCAGGGACGGGGAGTCCGGCGGGGGAGAGTTGGGGAAGCGGCGAGCGACGGTTGTCGGGGGCGGCTCCGGGACGGCGTGGCGGCGAACGAGGGCGAGGTGGAGGCGACGGGTGGCGGCGTCGGGGCCCTCTGCACCGATCCAGACGGGGAAGGGGAGAGAGGCGTGTGGGAGGGAGCAAGTGGGAGTGGGCGTCGTGGGGTGGCGGCGGGTGAGGGAGGCGAGGGGAGAGGTGGGGATTGTGCAGGGGAGTGGGGTGGCCGGGCTAGGGTTCGGTCACCCCAGGGGGTGTTGTAGGTGCCAGCTGGGCCGGCCTGGTTGGCCCGATGGCCAACTAGGCCGAGGCCTAGTGGGGGGGTCCCTCTTTTTTTTGTATATTCTTTTCTGTTTTTATTTTATTTTACTTTTCTGTTTTCTATTATAGTTTTTAATAGTTTTCAGTTTTGTAAAATTATAAGACCAGTACCAAAATGGAGGTTGTAAATTAGCCCACTTCCATAATATATTTTGGTATTTTTTAAAATATTTTGCTCGCATTTTTATAAATTTAAAAAAAAGGGCATTTATAATAGGTTTAGCTGCTGTTTTAATTATTTTAGTGCATTGAAATAATTTACAGAAGTTTGGTTTCTCCACCGTAATTACCTACACATTATTTGGCACGACCCGGACATTTTAGTTTCAATATTTGAAAACTTTTGTCGTTTGACTTATTTAGGATTTAAATTTGAAACGGTTTTGAATTATCGCGAGATTATCAACAGCAATCGTGGTGACGTGGCAACACTAGCAGGGGTTTACTGTAGCCTAATTATCCGGGCGTCACAATTCTCCTCCACTACAAGAAATCTCGTCCCGAGATTTAAGAGGTGTATTAAGGGGGAAAGGTCTGGTTACGAAATTCTAATGGATCTTCTCGAAGAAGTTAATCCCTTTCGTTGATGTCTTCAATTCTTTATTCCAATGCATCATGATAAACTTTTCATCATTTCTTCGGGAACTCCATCGTACTTACAAAATTATAAGGTGCAGCTCAGCTACGACAGAATGCTTGAGGGGATCAATCTGGGGTTAACCCATGAATGAGTACAAGATTACCTCTCGAGTTGAACATAAGAAATACATCGAGAGTAAGGTACGAAGGTACAATAAGAGGTTCCAAGCAGACAGATAGTTGCTCGAAGTCTGAACCAGAGTGGGAAAGGGTTCAGAGTAGCGAGAGTAAGTATTGCGTCTGATAATAGAATAGATCGCTAGGACGGTGGCCCGGGAATTACATACGAGGCCACGTGCGAGTAAATAACTTTGGAAATAGTGGGTGTACAGGACAGTCTGCTTTCGATCCTGTGGAACTGTGGGTTATGGGCCCACCATGTGGGTTAAAATAGGGATGGGCGTTGACATCTTGCATGGTCATGATAGCAAGGCATGTCAGCGGATCAGCCTATCGGTTATGTCGGCAACAACATCGGTACCAAGGGTGAGGGACGAAGAGAACCATTTTCCTGCTCGTTGAACGAGGCGGACCAATAGGCAAAGTTCTCGTCCACCGGTGGTTACCGGGATGCTATCAACAATGGTAACAGGGTCTTACTGACAGAGTTGTACGCTGAGGTGCTTATAAAAGCAGTGACGTATTACTGCTTAGATCATATAAACCTCAAGAAGGTTAAACAGAACAATGGAAAGGAAAATGTGATTCTTAGATTAAATAGAAGAATGGAAAGGAAAATGTGATTAAACACATATTTCAGGGGTATATCCTTCCCAAGAACAAGCAGAGTATGATATCCAAGACCGGATAGAAGGTAGAAAACTCTTTTAGGTAGGAGAGACAAATTTCATGACATTACCCATACAACGGTGTTTGGGTAATTTCAACAAGAAACATTTAGCATGGTGCTTCAAATGTTCTTATTGAAAATCGAAGTACCATAGACATGCTTCGAGATAGCGCTGACATGGTCAACAGGTGAAAATCAGACTTTGGAAACAAAAAGGATCCATTAGGAATAACTTGTAGAATAAGTCTTACAATTTCCTCATGGAAGAATGGATAACATTGCTAAAAGGGAAATATAACAATAGGGCCTCCGGCCAGGTGGGCTAGGTATGATACCACCTTACCGGGTCATCTAAAGACCAACGTTATAACTCTTGGAAATATGTTCCAACCATCATATCTGACTGAGATTCAGATTTGATGGGTGTCAGGATACCTCAGACTCGGGATGCCTGAGAAGAAAAGGTGCAACACAATTTGACAAGATGACATTGTGAGTTTCTCAGAAGTGATCTATGTAAGTGAGCTCTAAAACAAGAGGTCATCAGTATATCAATGAGAGGATGAGGAGGTGGATGATAGGCTCAGCAACAAATCATCGATATTTCCAAAGGATTGATTTCCACAATTATGTGAACAAGGAAATATCATTTGTCAGATCATATGTTATAATGATGTATGCTCGAGGAAAACATACACAACTGAACAATGATAGAAGGGTGCACCCAGGAATCTGGACTAGGTAGCACGATCGATGTTCGAATGATGATTCGGTAAGCAATAGACTTAGAATGAAACTGTAGACCAATAACTTCAAAGCAATAGGGTTGCTAGAAGTTTAGAATTTACACATCACGGACCATTTGTCGGTATTCCGGTTAGAAACAACACGGAGACCAAGAAATGAACGCAAATGGCGAGAGATATTACTATATCAAGAATTCTCAAGAGGTGGTAAAATTACCACGACATTCTTGACATAAAAGGTGGTAACATTCCAAGGTAAAGAAGAACAAATGCTGTATAGCAAGGATCTCAAGGTATAACTCAAAACACGAATAAGTTTGTGTTGGAGGGAAGGCAATAAAGGTGGTCAAGGATAACACAATCAGCGGGGGCAAGGATAGTATTTCTCATCATGAACTCAATTGATATCCTCGAAGAGCTCATAAGGTCGATGATGATCACGACACATTTGTCGAGAGATTTCATGAAAATGTAATCAATCGGCGATGACATCAGGTCAAAGGAATGATGAAGCGGGAGGTTATTGGAACCATGGGTAGGACACAAACTTGAAATCAAGCTTGTTGTTCAAGGCGGAATGGAATGACGAGGGAGATCGGCGTAACCTTAGCTCATCATCGTAAGTTGTGCTCCGTGGTTAAGGACCAGGTAGCATAGTTAAAAAGTTGCACGATAATGATATAGCCGATCAGACTCGGAATAACTTGAAGGGTTATTAAATCATAAGCAACGAAGATTACTTAGAGTTAGTGAATCGTAGTGCGGAATCGGTGCACTTAACGGTGTTCTCGAGTGTTTAATAACTCAGGACCCGTGAAAAATTGGAACCAGTGAGAATGTATTACTTGATTGAAGAACCCATAAGAAGTTATGCAGTTCCGTGATAATCTTGAGATACCAGGGGGGTAATACTCGACGACAAATCAAAGTAGAGGTTGGACTGGGGTATTACTCTACAAAAGACAAGCGCTTAAACTTGCACGCGAAATGGTATTTAAAGGAGAACATGGTCGGAACCACGATTGCAAAAGGTCAGATCCCAGATATAAGATGAACTTATACCAAAGGAATAATTTAATTTAAGAGAAGCTTTAACGATAAGATCTACATCGTGTCCATGGGCATGAACACAAGTTCAAGGTCGACTCCCACTTCTCCAATGCATAACCTTTCATTCACTTCTAACTTTCGAAGGAGTTGTAGTGTTGAAATTTTATTTCGCAAAATGCCAGAAGTGTATGACTCGTGAAAGCTTTCGAGTTCACACAGTTTAGAGAAAGCATATGTTCAACCCATAGGGGCTTCTTAGAAACATATACCCCAAGTTTCAAGAATAAATAACACCAGCTCGATAGTAGAGCATGTTTGAGAAAGCAGAGGATACAATTTACCAAAGGTATTATGTATCCGAGGAAAGGCTCACAGACTTGTTGAATATGAAGGACGCTGTCGGATAAAATCCAGCAAATGATCTGGTGGTCCTCAAGGGATCTGGTGTGAGCATCGGTACTCAACCAGAGGGAGAAACAATGCAAGGAGATCAGACTTTAGAAACAACTGACTAATTCAAGGCTCAAATGCAAAGAATTATCAATTCCAAGACAAGGGAGCAGAAGCAATGCTCTGATCAAGGATGGATAAGTTGAATAGCCTTAAGGGTACAATCGACAGCAATTTGATTGGTCGAGATCTAGCTCATGTTTTAAAATAACATCTGAGCCGAAAAGATAATTTAAAAGGATCAACTGATGATTGCGTGCATTCGCACTCATGTTGAATCAATAGGATCAAAAAGACGATGCCTAAGGATACTAACGAATATCGCCAGACATATGGAAAGCATCCATAATGCAAGCAGGCAAGTATTGCAGAGCAATAAGCTACTAGGGATTTTTGGAGGATCGAATAGTATTTCGAAGACCATTGTGAAACACATGAACAACTGGGGATGAGTGGATACTCGACAAGTTCGAGGATTTAAGTGAAGGGGTATTCATGTGGCAAGGAACTGCTAGGCAGTAGGCACAAAGTATTCTCGGAACAATAGAGAAGACTTCGGGGTATCTTGTAATAACAAGATCAATGGGGGATGATCGTATGAATGGCAAGTGTAAGTAGTCATCCATAAGGATTTATCGGTGGTCGGGAATAGCAAAAGTGATGGGCACAAAGTCTCAGGAGGAATAGGAAAGAGTATCTTCGAAATCTTCTGGTGAAGCAGGCCATCATCTGGAATGAAGGGGCTCTCCGGGAGAAAGTATTTACGAGAACCTAGAGTTAGAGTTAGCAAAACCACTTAACCCGAATAGAAGAGAGTTCAGAGTCCCAGAGTAAAGGTCGAGGAATAAAAAGATCCTACTACCACCCAAATGGCGACGTGTGCCCGTAAGACACACAGCCGTGTTAGTAAAAGTTTTAGTAATGTCTAGACTCAACTTCGGCCAAGGAGTGTGGAAGGGGGATTCCTACAGGCAGTCGGCTCTGATACCAACTTGTGGCGCCCCCGATTTAATCGTACACTAATCATACACGCTAACGTGTACGATCAAGATCAGGGACTCACGGGAAGATATCACAACACAACTCTACAAATAAAATAAGTCATACAAGCATCATATTACAAGCCAGGGGCCTCGAGGGCTCGAATACAAGAGCTCGATCATAGACGAGTCAGCGGAAACAACAATATCTGAGTACAGACATAAGTTAAACAAGTTTGCCTTAAGAAGGCTAGCACGAACTGGGATACAGATCGAAAGAGGCGCAGGCCTCCTGCCTGGGATCCTCCTAAACTACTCCTGGTCGTCGTCAGCGGGCAGCACGTAGTAGTAGGCACCTCCGGCATAGTAGTAGTCGTCGTCGACGGTGGCGTCTGGCTCCTGGGCTCCAACATCTGGTTGCGACAACCAGGTAGAAGGAATAGAGGGAAAAGAAGGAGAAAGCAACCGTGAGTACTCATCCAAAGTACTCGCAAGCAAGGAGCTATACTACATATGCATGGGTATCAAATGGAATAAGGGTATCATATGTGGACTGAACTGCAGAATGCCAGAATAAGAGGGGGATAACTAATCATGTCGAAGACTACGCTTCTGGCAGCCTCCGTCTTGCAGCATGTAGAAGAGAGTAGACTGAAATCCTCCAAGTAGCATCGCATAGCATAATCCTAACCGATGATCCTCCCCTCGTCGCCCTGTGAGAGAGCGATCACCGGTTGTATCTGGCACTTAGTAGGGTGTGTTTTATTAAGTATCCGGTTCTAGTTGTCATAAGGTCAAGATACAACTCCCGGTCGTCCTTTTACCGAGGGACATGGCTATTCGAATAGATAAACTTCCCGGCAGGGGTGCACCACATACCCCAACACGCTCAATCCCATTTGGCCGGACACACTTTCCTGGGTCATGCCCAGCCTCGGAAGATCAACACGTCACAGCCCCACCTAGGCACAACAGAGAGGTCAGCACGCCGGTCTAAACCTAAGCGCACAGGGGTCTGGGCCCATCGCCCTTAGCACACCTGCACGTTAAGAACGCGGCCGAAAGCAGACCTAGCCTAGTGGCCTTCCGGTCCAATCCGGCGCGCACCACTCAGTCGCTGACGTCACGAAGGCTTCGGCTGATACCACGACGCCGGGATACCCATAACTACTCCCGCGTAGATGGTTAGTGCGTATAGACCAAATGGCCAGACTCAGATCAAATACCCAGATCTCGTTAAGCATGTTAAGTATCCGCGAACGCCGACCAGGGCCAGGCCCACCTCTCTCCTAGGTGGTCGGAACCTGCCCTATTGCTCCGCCTCAAAGATCCACTCACGGGTGCTCCTACGAGCCTACCCGTCTTTAGTCACCACATGTATCATGTATAAAGTATATAGTATATACCCGTGATCACCTCCCGAGTGATCACGGCCCGATAGTACAGCATGGCAGACGGACAAGAATGTAGGGCCACTAATGATAAACTAGCATCCTATACAAAGCATTAGGTTTGCAGGTAAAGGTAACAACAGTAGTAGCAAGGACAGGCTATGCATCAGTATAGGATTAACGGGAAACAGTAACATGCTACACTACTCTAATGCAAGCAGTATAGAGGAGAGTAGGCGATATCCGGTGATCAAAGGGGGGGCTTGCTTGGTTGCTCTAGCAAGAGAGAGGGGTCGTCAACACCGTAGTCGTACAGGGTAGCAGCGGCGTCGGTCTCGGAGTCTACCGGAGAGAAGAGGGGGGGGGGGGGAAACAGTAAATACATAGCAAGCAAGTGCATAACAGGACAATAGGCAGAGCTAGACGTGTTCTAACGCGGTATGTGGTGATACCGGTGAAGGGGGGGAACATCCGGGAAAGTATTCCCGGTGTTTCGCGTTTTCGGGCAGCGGAGCCGGAGAGGGAAAGTTGCGTGTTTGCTATGCTAGGGATGCGTGACGGACGAACGGGTTGCGTATCCGGGTTCGTCTCGTCGTTCTGAGCAACTTTCATGTAGAAAGTATTTTCATCCGAGCTACGGTTTATTTTATATTAATTTTAAAAGATTTAAATCATTTTTAGGATTTATTTATTTAATTTAATCAACATTATCCAGAATAGTGTCTGCTGACGTCATCATGACGTCAGCATGACGTAAGCAGTCAACAGCCAGTTGACTTGGTCAAACTGGCGCGTGGGTCCAGTGGGACCCACCTGTCATACCCTGTTAGGTTAATTAGGGTTTAGTTAAACTAATTACTGTTTAATTAACCTAATAGGTTAATTAGATTAATTAATTAAGGTTAATTAACTTAATTAATTTAGTTAATTAATTAATTAATTAAAGTTATTTTAATTATAATTATTATTTTATTTATTTTTTTGAATTAGTTTTAATTAAATTTTTTTTAAAATCATTCTGGGCATGGGCCCCATTCGGTCAGTGGCCCAGGGCCATTGCGGGTGGGCGGGCGCCAGTGGCGCGGTTACGGGCGTGCGGGCGAACCCGACGACGGGCGCCGCGGGCGTGCGCTCACCCGCACGGAGTGCGGCGAGGCGAGGCCAGTGGCCAAGGCGACCAGGGGGGGAAGGGCGCGGCGGGCGCGGCAGGGGAGGCGCACGGGGAAGCGGGGAGGGGTGGCCAGGATGGGGCAGGGGGCTTGCGGTGGCCGCCGGCGAGGCCAGCAACAGCGGTGGGGAAAGGCAGCGGCGATGGTGTGTGTCAGCAGGCGGAGGAGTGAGGCCGGGAGAAGGGCCGTGGGCGCAACAGAGCGAGTCGGGCAGCGCACGGTGGGAGGAGGATGCCACGGCGCGGGCACTTGCACGCGAACGGAGGCAAGCGCGAGCGCACGCAGTGACACGCTGGGCGGGGCGGGGCCACGGTGAGCGCGAGGTCGTCGCGAGCTTCAGGCGTTGAGTAGAACAACGCCAATCGACGGTGGGATCGACGGGGAAGAGGGGAACGGACATGGCTCACTGAGAGGAGGTCGATGGAGAGCTCGGGACGGTCGGAGTGGCGTCGGAGAGGTGGGCCGATGCGGCGGTGGTGGTGGCCGAGGCGGACGGGGACGACCGGCGAAGGAGAGGCAGGGACAGGGAGTCCGGCGGGCGAGAGTTGGGGAAGCGGCGAGCGACGGTTGTTGGGGGCGGCTCCGGGACGGCGTGGCTGCGAACGAGGGCGAGGTGGAGGCGACGGGTGGCGGCGTCGGGCCCCTCTGCCCCGATCCATACGGGGAAGGGGAGAGAGGCGTGCGGGAGGGAGCGAGTGGGAGTGGGCGTCGTGGGGTGGCGGCGGGTGAGGGAGGCGAGGGAAGAGGTGGGGATTGTGCGGGGGAGTGGGTTGGCCGGGCTAGGGTTCGGTCACCCCAGGGGGTGTTGTAGGTGCCAGCTGGGCCGGCCTGGTTGGCCCGATGGCCAACTGGGCCGAGGCCTAGTGGGGGGGGTCCCTCTTTTTTTTGTATATTCTTTTCTGTTTTTATTTTATTTTACTTTTCTGTTTTCTATTATAGTTTTTAATAGTTTTCAGTTTTGTAAAATTATAAGACCAGTACCTAAATGGAGGTTGTAAATTAGCCCACTTCCATAAAATATTTTGGTATTTTTTAAAATATTTTGCTCGCATTTTTATAAATTTTAAAAAAGGGCATTTATAATAGGTTTAGCTGCTGTTTTAATTAATTTAGTGCATTGGAATAATTTACAGAAGTTTGGTTTCTCCACCATAATTACCTACACATTATTTGGCACAACCCGAACATTTTAGTTTCAATATTTGAAAACTTTTGTCGTTTGACTTATTTAGGATTTAAATTTGAAAAGGTTTTGAATTATCGCGAGATTATCAACAGTAATCGTGGTGACGTGGCAACACTAGCAGGGGTTTACTGTAGCCTAATTATCCGGGCGTCACACTAGTACAAATAATTTTACACTATAGTTGAACTAGCTCTATAGCCTAGTACAAATAATTTTACACTAGAGTTGAACTAGCTCTATAGCCTAGTACAAATAATTTTACACTATAGTTGAACTAGCTCTATAAGCTGGTTGAAATAATTTTACACTAGAGTTGAACTAGCTCTATAGCCTAGTACAAATAATTTTACACTAGAGTTGAACTAGCTCTATAGCCTAGTACAAATAATTTTACACTCGAGTTGAACTAGCTCTATAGCCTAGTACAAATAATTTTCCACTAGAGTTGAACTAGTTCTGTAGGCTAGTACGAATAATTTTACACTATAGTTGAACTAGCTCTATAAGCTAGTTGAAATAATTTTACACTAGAGTTGAACTAGCTCTATAGCCTAGTACAAATAATTTTACACTATAGTTGAACAAGATCTATAGCCAAGTACAAATAATTTTACGCTAGAGTTGAACTAGCTCTATAGCCTAGTACAAATAATTTTACACTAGAGTTGAACTAGCTCTATAAGCTAGTACAAATAATTTTACACTAGAGTTGAACTAGCTCTATAGCCTAGTACAAATAATTTTACACTAGAGTTGAACTAGCTCTATAGCCTAGTACAAATAATTTTACACTAGAGTTGAACTAGTTCTATAGGCTAGTACGAATAATTTACACTATAGTTGAACTAGCTCTATAAGCTAGTTGAAATAATTTTACACTAGAGTTGAACTAGCTCTATAGCCTAGTACAAATAATTTTACACTATAGTTGAACAAGATCTATAGCCAAGTACAAATAATTTTACGCTAGAGTTGAACTAGCTCTATAGCCTAGTACAAATAATTTTACACTAGAGTTGAACTAGCTCTATCAGCTAGTACAAATAATTTTACACTATAGTTGAACTAGCTCTATAGCCTAGTACAAATAATTTTACACTAGAGTTGAACTAGCTGTATAGCCTAGTACAAATAATTTTACACTATAGTTGAACTAGCTCTATAAGCTGGTTGAAATAATTTTACACTAGAGTTGAACTAGCTCTATAGCCTAGTACAAATAATTTTACACTAGAGTTGAACTAGCTCTATAGCCTAGTACAAATAATTTTACACTCGAGTTGAACTAGCTCTATAGCCTAGTACAAATAATTTTACACTAGAGTTGAACTAGTTCCGTAGGCTAGTACGAATAATTTTACACTATAGTTGAACTAGCTCTATAAGCTAGTTGAAATAATTTTACACTAGAGTTGAACTAGCTCTATAGCCTAGTACAAATAATTTTACACAAGAGTTGAACTAGCTCTATAAGCTAGTACAAATAATTTTACACTAGAGTTGAACTAGCTCTATAGCCTAGTACAAATAATTTTACACTAGAGTTGAATTAGCTCTATAGCCTAGTACAAATAATTTTACACTATAGTTGAACTAGCTCTATAAGCTAATTGAAATAATTTTACACTAGAGTTGAACTAGCTCTATTGCCTAGTACAAATAATTTTACACTATAGTTTAACTAGCTCTATAGCCTAGTACAAATAATTTTACACTAGAGTTGAACTAGCTCTATAGCCTAGTACAAATAATTTTACACTAGAGTTGAACTAGCTCTATAGCCTAGTACAAATAATTTTACGCTAGAGTTGAACTAGCTCTATAGCCTAGTACAAATAATTTTACACTAGAGTTGAACTAGCTCTATAAGCTAGTACAAATAATTTTACACTAGAGTTGAACTAGCTCTATAGCCTAGTACAAATAATTTTACACTAGAGTTGAACTAGCTCTATCAGCTAGTACAAATAATTTTACACTAGAGTTGAACTAGCTCTATAGCCTAGTACAAATAATTTTACACTAGAGTTGAACTAGCTGTATAGCCTAGTACAAATAATTTTACACTATAGTTGAACTAGCTCTATAAGCTAGTACAAATAATTTTACACTAGAGTTGAGCTAGCTCTATAGCCTAGTACAAATAATTTTACACTAGAGTTGAACTAGCTCTATAGCCTAGTACAAATAATTTTACACTAGAGTTGAACTAGCTCTATAGCCTAGTACAAATAATTTTACACTCGAGTTGAACTAGCTCTATAGCCTAGTACAAATAATTTTACACTAGAGTTGAACTAGTTCTATAGGCTAGTACGAATAATTTTACACTATAGTTGAACTAGCTCTATAAGCTAGTTGAAATAATTTTACACTAGAGTTGAACTAGCTCTATAGCCTAATACAAATAATTTTACACTATAGTTGAACAAGATCTATAGCCAAGTACAAATAATTTTACGCTAGAGTTGAACTAGCTCTATAGCCTAGTACAAATAATTTTACACTAGAGTTGAACTAGCTCTATAAGCTGGTTGAAATAATTTTACACTAGAGTTGAACTAGCTCTATAGCCTAGTACAAATAATTTTACACTAGAGTTGAACTAGCTCTATAGCCTAGTAGAAATAATTTTACACTAGATTTGAACTAGCTCTATAAGCTAGTTGAAATAATTTTACACTAGAGTTGAACTAGCTCTATAAGCTAGTTGAAATAATTTTACACTAGAGTTGAACTAGCTCTATAGCCTAGTACAAATAATTTTACACTATAGTTGAACAAGATCTATAGCCAAGTACAAATAATTTTACGCTAGAGTTGAACTAGCTCTATAGCCTAGTACAAATAATTTTACACTAGAGTTGAACTAGCTCTATAAGCTAGTACAAATAATTTTACACTAGAGTTGAACTAGCTCTATAGCCTAGTACAAATAATTTTACACTAGAGTTGAACTAGCTCTATAGCCTAGTACAAATAATTTTACACTCGAGTTGAACTAGCTCTATAGCCTAGTACAAATAATTTTACACTAGAGTTGAACTAGTTCTATAGGCTAGTACGAATAATTTTACACTATAGTTGAACTAGCTCTATAAGCTAGTTGAAATAATTTTACACTAGAGTTGAACTAGCTCTATAGCCTAATACAAATAATTTTACACTATAGTTGAACAAGATCTATAGCCAAGTACAAATAATTTTACGCTAGAGTTGAACTAGCTCTATAGCCTAGTACAAATAATTTTACACAAGAGTTGAACTAGCTCTATAAGCTGGTTGAAATAATTTTACACTAGAGTTGAACTAGCTCTATAGCCTAGTACAAATAATTTTACACTAGAGTTGAACTAGCTCTATAGCCTAGTACAAATAATTTTACACTCGAGTTGAACTAGCTCTATAGCCTAGTACAAATAATTTTACACTAGAGTTGAAATAGTTCCGTAGGCTAGTACGAATAATTTTACACTATAGTTGAACTAGCTCTATAAGCTAGTTGAAATAATTTTACACTAGAGTTGAACTAGCTCTATAGCCTAGTACAAATAATTTTACACTATAGTTGAACAAGATCTATAGCCAAGTACAAATAATTTTACGCTAGAGTTGAACTAGCTCTATAGCCTAGTACAAATAATTTTACACTAGAGTTGAACTAGCTCTATAAGCTAGTACAAATAATTTCACACTAGAGTTGAACAAGCTCTATAGCCTAGTACGAATAATTTTACACTAGAGTTGAACTAGCTCTATAAGCTAGTACAAATAATTTTACACTAGAGTTGAACTAGCCCTATAGCCTAGTACAAATAATTTTACACTAGAGTTGAATTAGCTCTATAGCCTAGTACAAATAATTTTACACTAGAGTTGAACTAGCTCTATAAGCTAGTTGAAATAATTTTACACTAGAGTTGAACTAGCTCTATAGCCTAGTACAAATAATTTTACACAATAGTTGAACTAGCTCTATAGCCTAGTACAAATAATTTTACACTAGAGTTGAACTACCTCTATAAGCTAGTACAAATAATTTCACACTAGAGTTGAACTAGCTCTATAGCCTAGTACAAATAATTTTACACTAGAGTTGAACTAGCTCTATCAGCTAGTACAAATAATTTTACACTAGAGTTGAACTAGCTCTATAGCCTAGTACAAATAATTTTACACTAGAGTTGATTAGCTCTATAGCCTAGTACAAATAATTTTACACTATAGTTGAACTAGCTCTATAAGCTAGTTGAAATAATTTTACACTAGAGTTGAACTAGCTCTATAGCCTAGTACAAATAATTTTACACTAGAGTTGAACTAGCTCTATAGCCTAGTACAAATAATTTTACACTCGAGTTGAACTAGCTCTATAGCCTAGTACAAATAATTTTACACTAGAGTTGAACTAGTTCTATAGGCTAGTACGAATAATTTTACACTATAGTTGAACTAGCTCTATAAGCTAGTTGAAATAATTTTACACTAGAGTTGAACTAGCTCTATAGCCTAGTACAAATAATTTTACACTATAGTTGAACAAGATCTATAGCCAAGTACAAATAATTTTACGCTAGAGTTGAACTAGCTCTATAGCCTAGTACAAATAATTTTACACTAGAGTTGAACTAGCTCTATAAGCTAGTACAAATAATTTTACACTAGAGTTGAACTAGCTCTATAGCCTAGTACAAAAATTTTTACAGTAGAGTTGAACTAGCTCTATCAGCTAGTACAAATACTTTTACACTAGAGTTGAACTAGCTCTATAGCCTAGTACAAATAATTTTACACTAGAGTTGAACTAGCTCTATAAGCTAGTACAAATAATTTCACACTAGAGTTGAACTAGCTCTATAGCCTAGTACAAATAATTTTACACTAGGGTTGAACTAGCTCTATCACCTAGTACTGATAATTTTACACTAGAATTGAACTAGCTCTATAGCCTAGTACAAATAATTTTACACTAGAGTTGAATTAGCTCTATAGCCTAGTACAAATAATTTTACACTATAATTGAACTAGCTCTATAAGCTAGTTGAAATAATTTTACACTAGAGTTGAACTAGCTCTATAGCCTAGTACAAATAATTTTACACTAGAGTTGAACTAGCTCTATAGCCTAGTACAAATAATTTTACACTCGAGTTGAACTAGCTCTATAGCCTAGTACAAATAATTTTACACTAGAGTTGAACTAGTTCTATAGGCTAGTACGAATAATTTTACACTATAGTTGAACTAGCTCTATAAGCTAGTTGAAATAATTTTACACTAGAGTTGAACTAGCTCTATAGCCTAGTACAAATAATTTTACACTATAGTTGAACAAGATCTATAGCCAAGTACAAATAATTTTACGCTAGAGTTGAACTAGCTCTATAGCCTAGTACAAATAATTTTACACTAGAGTTGAACTAGCTCTATAAGCTAGTACAAATAATTTTACACTAGAGTTGAACTAGCTCTATAGCCTAGTACAAAAATTTTTACACTAGAGTTGAACTAGCTCTATCAGCTAGTACAAATACTTTTACACTAGAGTTGAACTAGCTCTATAGCCTAGTACAAATAATTTTACACTAGAGTTGAACTAGCTCTATAAGCTAGTACAAATAATTTCACACTAGAGTTGAACTAGCTCTATAGCCTAGTACAAATAATTTTACACTAGGGTTGAACTAGCTCTATCACCTAGTACTGATAATTTTACACTAGAATTGAACTAGCTCTATAGCCTAGTACAAATAATTTTACACTAGAGTTGAATTAGCTCTATAGCCTAGTACAAATAATTTTACACTATAATTGAACTAGCTCTATAAGCTAGTTGAAATAATTTTACACTAGAGTTGAACTAGCTCTATAGCCTAGTACAAATAATTTTACACTAGAGTTGAACTAGCTCTATAGCCTAGTACAAATAATTTTGCACTCAAGTTGAACTAGCTCTATAGCCTAGTACATATAATTTTACACTAGAGTTGAACTAGTTCTATAGGCTAGTACGAATAATTTTACACTATAGTTGAACTAGCTCTATAAGCTAGTTGAAATAATTTTACACTAGAGTTGAACTAGCTCTATAGCCTATTACAAATAATTTTACACTATAGTTGAACAAGATCTATAGCCAAGTACAAATAATTTTACGCTAGAGTTGAACTAGCTCTATAGCCTAGTACAAATAATTTTACACTAGAGTTGAACTAGCTCCATAGCCCAGTACAAATAATTTTACACTAGAGTTGAACTAGCTCTATAACCTAGTACAAATAATTTTACACTCGAGTTGAACTAGCTCTATAGCCTAGTACAAATAATTTTATACTAGAGTTGAACTAGTTCCGTAGGCTAGTACGAATAATTTTACACTATAGTTGAACTAGCTCTATAAGCTAGTTGAAATAATTTTACACTAGAGTTGAACTAGCTCTATAGCCTAGTACAAATAATTTTACACTAGAGTTGAACTTGCTGTATAGCCTAGTACAAATAATTTTACACTATAGTTGAACTAGCTCTATAAGCTGGTTGAAATAATTTTACACTAGAGTTGAACTAGCTCTATAGCCTAGTACAAATAATTTTACACTGGAGTTGAACTAGCTCTATAGCCTAGTACAAATAATTTTACACTCGAGTTGAACTAGCTCTATAGCCTAGTACAAATAATTTTACACTAGAGTTGAACTAGTTCCGTAGGCTAGTACGAATAATTTTACACTATAGTTGAACTAGCTCTATAAGCTAGTTGAAATAATTTTACACTAGAGTTGAACTAGCTCTATAGCCTAGTACAAATAATTTTACACTATAGTTGAACAAGATCTATAGCCAAGTACAAATAATTTTACGCTAGAGTTGAACGAGCTCTATAGCCTAGTACAAATAATTTTACACTAGAGTTGAACTAGCTCTATAAGCTAGTACAAATAATTTTACACTAGAGTTGAAGTAGCTCTATAGCCTAGTACGAATAATTTTACACTAGAGTTGAACTAGCTCTATAATCTAGTACAAATAATTTTACACTAGAGTTGAACTAGCTCTATAGCCTAGTACAAATAATTTTACACTAGAGTTGAATTAGCTCTATAGCCTAGTACAAATAATTTTACACTATAGTTGAACTAGCTCTATAAGCTAGTTGAAATAATTTTACACTAGAGTTGAACTAGCTCTATAGCCTAGTACAAATAATTTTACACTATAGTTGAACTAGCTCTATAGCCTAGTACAAATAATTTTACACTAGAGTTGAACTAGCTCTATAAGCTAGTACAAAAAATTTTACACTAGAGTTGAACTAGCTCTATAGCCTAGTACAAATAATTTTACACTAGAGTTGAACTAGCACTATAGCCTAGTACAAATAATTTTACACTATAGTTGAACTAGCTCTATAGCCTAGTACAAATAATTTTACACTAGAGTTGAACTAGCTCTATAAGCTAGTACAAATAATTTCACACTAGAGTTGAACTAGCTCTATAGCCTAGTACAAATAATTTTACACTAGAGTTGAACTAGCTCTATCAGCTAGTACAAATAATTTTACACTAGAGTTGAACTAGCTCTATAGGCTAGTACAAATAATATTACACTAGAGTTGATTAGATCTATAGCCTAGTACAAATAATTTTACACTAGAGTTGAACTAGCTCTATAGCCTAGTACAAATAATTTTACACTCGAGTTGAACTAGCTCTATAGCCTAGTACAAATAATTTTACACTAGAGTTGAACTAGTTCTATAGGCTAGTACGAATAATTTTACACTATAGTTGAACTAGCTCTATAAGCTAGTTGAAATAATTTTACACTAGAGTTGAACTAGCACTATAGCCTAGTACAAATAATTTTACACTATAGTTGAACAAGATCAATAGCCAAGTACTAATAATTTTACGCTAGAGTTGAACTAGCTCTATAGCCTAGTACAAATAATTTTACACTAGAGTTGAACTAGCTCTATAAGCTAGTACAAATAATTTTACACTAGAGTTGAACTAGCTCTATAGCCTAGTACAAAAAATTTTACACTAGAGTTGAACTAGCTCTATCAGCTAGTACAAATACTTTTACACTAGAGTTGAACTAGCTCTATAGCCTAGTACAAATAATTTTACACTAGAGTTGAACTAGCTCTATAAGCTAGTACAAATAATTTCACACTAGAGTTGAACTAGCTCTATAGCCTAGTACAAATAATTTTACACTAGGGTTGAACTAGCTCTATCACCTAGTACTGATAATTTTACACTAGAGTTGAACTAGCTCTATAGCCTAGTACAAATAATTTTACACTAGAGTTGAATTAGCTCTATAGCCTAGTACAAATAATTTTACACTATAATTGAACTAGCTCTATAAGCTAGTTGAAATAATTTTACACTAGAGTTAAACTAGCTCTATAGCCTAGTACAAATAATTTTACACTAGAGTTGAACTAGCTCTATAGCCTAGTACAAATAATTTTGCACTCGAGTTGAACTAGCTCTATAGCCTAGTACATATAATTTTACACTAGAGTTGAACTAGTTCTATAGGCTAGTACGAATAATTTTACACTAGAGTTGAACTAGCTCTATAGCCTAGTACAAATAATTTTACACTCGAGTAGAACTAGCTCTATAGCCTAGTACAAATAATTTTACACTAGAGTTGAACTAGTTCTATAGGCTAGTACGAATAATTTTACACTATAGTTGAACTAGCTCTATAAGCTAGTTGAAATAATTTTACACTAGAGTTGAACTAGCTCTATAAGCTAGTTGAAATAATTTTACACTAGAGTTGAACTAGCTCTATAGCCTATTACAAATAATTTTACACTATAGTTGAACAAGATCTATAGCCAAGTACAAATAATTTTACGCTAGAGTTGAACTAGCTCTATAGCCTAGTACAAATAATTTTACACTAGAGTTGAACTAGCTCTATAAGCTAGTACAAATAATTTTACACTAGAGTTGAACTAGCTCTATAGCCTAGTACAAAAAATTTTACACTAGAGTTGAACTAGCTCTATCAGCTAGTACAAATACTTTTACACTAGAGTTGAACTAGCTCTATAGCCTAGTACAAATAATTTTACACTAGAGTTGATTAGCTCTATAGCATAGTACAAATAATTTTACACTAGAGTTGAACTAGCTCTATAGCCTAGTACAAATAATTTTACACTAGAGTTGAACTAGCTCTATAAGCTAGTACAAATAATTTCACACTAGAGTTGAACTAGCTCTATAGCCTAGTACAAATAATTTTACACTAGAGTTGAACTAGCTCTATCAGCTAGTACAAATAATTTTACACTAAAGTTGAATTAGCTCTATAGCCTAGTACAAATAATTTTACACTAGAGTTGATTAGCTCTATAGCCTAGTACAAATAATTTTACACTAGAGCTGAACTAGCTCTATAGCCTAGTACAAATAATTTTACACTCGAGTTGAACTAGCTCTATAGCCTAGTACAAATAATTTTACACTAGAGTTGAACTAGTTCTATAGCCTAGTACAAATAATTTTACACTAGAGTTGAATTAGCTCTATAGCCTAGTACAAATAATTTTACACTATAATTGAACTAGCTCTATAAGCTAGTTGAAATAATTTTACACTAGAGTTGAACTAGCTCTATAGCCTAGTACAAATAATTTTACACTAGAGTTGAACTAGCTCTATAGCCTAGTACAAATAATTTTGCACTCGAGTTGAACTAGCTCTATAGCCTAGTACATATAATTTTACACTAGAGTTGAACTAGTTCTATAGGCTAGTACGAATAATTTTACACTAGAGTTGAACTAGCTCTATAGCCTAGTACAAATAATTTTACACTCGAGTAGAACTAGCTCTATAGCCTAGTACAAATAATTTTACACTAGAGTTGAACTAGTTCTATAGGCTAGTACGAATAATTTTACACTATAGTTGAACTAGCTCTATAAGCTAGTTGAAATAATTTTACACTAGAGTTGAACTAGCTCTATAAGCTAGTTGAAATAATTTTACACTAGAGTTGAACTAGCTCTATAGCCTATTACAAATAATTTTACACTTTAGTTGAACAAGATCTATAGCCAAGTACAAATAATTTTACGCTAGAGTTGAACTAGCTCTATAGCCTAGTACAAATAATTTTACACTAGAGTTGAACTAGCTCTATAAGCTAGTACAAATAATTTTACACTAGAGTTGAACTAGCTCTATAGCCTAGTACAAAAAATTTTACACTAGAGTTGAACTAGCTCTATCAGCTAGTACAAATACTTTTACACTAGAGTTGAACTAGCTCTATAGCCTAGTACAAATAATTTTACACTAGAGTTGATTAGCTCTATAGCCTAGTACAAATAATTTTACACTAGAGTTGAACTAGCTCTATAGCCTAGTACAAATAATTTTACACTAGAGTTGAACTAGCTCTATAAGCTAGTACAAATAATTTCACACTAGAGTTGAACTAGCTCTATAGCCTAGTACAAATAATTTTACACTAGAGTTGAACTAGCTCTATCAGCTAGTACAAATAATTTTACACTAAAGTTGAACTAGCTCTATAGCCTAGTACAAATAATTTTACACTAGAGTTGATTAGCTCTATAGCCTAGTACAAATAATTTTACACTAGAGCTGAACTAGCTCTATAGCCTAGTACAAATAATTTTACACTCGAGTTGAACTAGCTCTATAGCCTAGTACAAATAATTTTACACTAGAGTTGAACTAGTTCTATAGGCTAGTACGAATAATTTTACACTATAGTTGAACTAGCTCTATAAGCTAGTTGAAATAATTTTACACTAGAGTTGAACTAGCTCTATAGCCTAGTACAAATAATTTTACACTATAGTTGAACAAGATCTATAGCCAAGTACAAATAATTTTACGCTAGAGTTGAACTAGCTCTATAGCCTAGTACAAATAATTTTACACTAGAGTTGAACTAGCTCTATAAGCTAGTACAAATAATTTTACACTAGAGTTGAACTAGCTCTATAGCCTAGTACAAAAATTTTTACACTAGAGTTGAACTAGCTCTATCAGCTAGTACAAATACTTTTACACTAGAGTTGAACTAGCTCTATAGCCTAGTACAAATAATTTTACACTAGAGTTGAACTAGCTCTATAAGCTAGTACAAATAATTTCACACTAGAGTTGAACTAGCTCTATAGCCTAGTACAAATAATTTTACACTAGGGTTGAACTAGCTCTATCACCTAGTACTGATAATTTTACACTCGAGTTGAACTAGCTCTATAGCCTAGTACAAATAATTTTACACTAGAGTTGAATTAGCTCTATAGCCTAGTACAAATAATTTTACACTATAATTGAACTAGCTCTATAAGCTAGTTGAAATAATTTTACACTAGAGTTGAACTAGCTCTATAGCCTAGTACAAATAATTTTACACTAGAGTTGAACTAGCTCTATAGCCTAGTACAAATAGTTTTGCACTCGAGTTGAACTAGCTCTATAGCCTAGTACAAATAATTTTACACTCGAGTTGAACAAGATCTATAGCCAAGTACAAATAATTTTACGCTAGAGTTGAACTAGCTCTATAGCCTAGTACAAATAATTTTACACTAGAGTTGAACTAGCTCTATAAGCTAGTACAAATAATTTTACACTAGAGTAGAACTAGCTCTATAGCCCAGTACAAATAATTTTACACTAGAGTTGAACTAGCTCTATAGCCTAGTACAAATAATTTTACACTAGAGTTGAACTAGCTCTATCAGCTAGTACAGATAATTTTACACTAGAGTTGAACTAGCTCTATAGCCTAGTACAAATAATTTTACACTAGAGTTGAATTAGCTCTATAACCTAGTACAAATAATTTTACACTATAATTGAACTAGCTCTATAAGCTGGTTGAAATAATTTTACACTAGAGTTGAACTAGCTCTATAGCCTAGTACAAATAATTTTACACTAGACTTGAACTAGCTCTATAGCCTAGTACAAATAATTTTACACTATAGTTGATTAGCTCTATAGCCTAGTACAAATAATTTTACGCTAGAGTTGAACTAGCTCTATAGCCTAGTACAAATAATTTTACACTAGAGTTGAACTAGCTCTATAGCCTAGTACGAATAATTTTACACTATAGTTGAACTAGCTCTATAGCCTAGTACAAATAATTTTACACTAGAGTTGAACTAGCTCTATAGCCTAGTACAAATAATTTTACACTAGAGTTGAACTAGCTCTCTAGCCTAGTACAAGAAATTTTACACTAGAGTTGAACTAGCTCTATAAGAATTTTACACTAGAGTTGAACTAGCTCTATAGCCTAGTACAAATAATTTTACACTAGAGTTGAACTAGCTCTATAGCCTAGTACAAATAATTTTACACTCGAGTTGAACTAGCTCTATAGCCTAGTACAAATAATTTTACACTAGAGTTGAACTAGTTCCGTAGGGTAGTACGAATAATTTTACACTATAGTTGAACTAGCTCTATAAGCTAGTTGAAATAATTTTACACTAGAGTTGAACTAGCTCTATAGCCTAGTACAAATAATTTTACACTATAGTTGAACAAGATCTATAGCCAAGTACAAATAATTTTACGCTAGAGTTGAACGAGCTCTATAGCCTAGTACAAATAATTTTGCACTAGAGTTGAACTAGCTCTATAAGCTAGTACAAATAATTTCACACTAGAGTTGAAGTAGCTCTATAGCCTAGTACGAATAATTTTACACTAGAGTTGAACTAGCTCTATAAGCTAGTACAAATAATTTTACACTAGAGTTGAACTAGCTCTATAGCCTAGTACAAATAATTTTACACTAGAGTTGAATTAGCTCTATAGCCTAGTACAAATAATTTTACACTATAGTTGAACTAGCTCTATAAGCTAGTTGAAATAATTTTACACTAGAGTTGAACTAGCTCTATAGCCTAGTACAAATAATTTTACACTATAGTTGAACTAGCTCTATAGCCTAGTACAAATAATTTTACACTAGAGTTGAACTAGCTCTATAAGCTAGTACAAATAATTTTACACTAGAGTTGAACTAGCTCTATAGCCTAGTACAAATAATTTTACACTAGAGTTGAACTAGCTCTATAGCCTAGTACAAATAATTTTACACTATAGTTGAACTAGCTCTATAGCCTAGTACAAATAATTTTACACTAGAGTTGAACTAGCTCTATAAGCTAGTACAAATAATTTCACACTAGAGTTGAACTAGCTCTATAGCCTAGTACAAATAATTTTACACTAGAGTTGAACTAGCTCTATCAGCTAGTACAAATAATTTTACACTAGAGTTGAACTAGCTCTATAGCCTAGTACAAATAATTTTACACTAGAGTTGATTAGCTCTATAGCCTAGTACAAATAATTTTACACTATAGTTGAACTAGCTCTATAAGCTAGTTGAAATAATTTTACACTAGAGTTGAACTAGCTCTATAGCCTAGTATAAATAATTTTACACTAGAGTTGAACTAGCTCTATAGCCTAGTACAAATAATTTTACACTCGAGTAGAACTAGCTCTATAGCCTAGTACAAATAAGTTTACACTAGAGTTGAACTAGTTCTATAGGCTAGTACGAATAATTTTACACTATAGTTGAACTAGCTCTATAAGCTAGTTGAAATAATTTTACACTAGAGTTGAACTAGCTCTATAGCCTAGTACAAATAATTTTACACTATAGTTGAACAAGATCTATAGCCAAGTACAAATAATTTTACGCTAGAGTTGAACTAGCTCTATAGCCTAGTACAAATAATTTTACACTAGAGTTGAACTAGCTCTATAAGCTAGTACAAATAATTTTACACTAGAGTTGAACTAGCTCTATAGCCTGGTACAAATAATTTTACACTAGAGTTGAACTAGCTCTATCAGCTAGTACAAATAATTTTACACTAGAGTTAAACTAGCTCTATAGCCTAGTACAAATAATTTTACACTAGAGTTGAACTAGCTCTATAAGCTAGTACAAATAATTTCACACTAGAGTTGAACTAGCTCTATAGCCAAGTACAAATAATTTTACACTAGGGTTGAACTAGCTCTATCACCTAGTACTGATAATTTTACACTAGAGTTGAACTAGCTCTATAGCCTAGTACAAATAATTTTACACTAGAGTTGAATTAGCTCTATAGCCTAGTACAAATAATTTTACACTATAATTGAACTAGCTCTATAAGCTAGTTGAAATAATTTTACACTAGAGTTGAACTAGCTCTATAGCCTAGTACAAATAATTTTACACTAGAGTTGAACTAGCTCTATAGCCTAGTACAAATAATTTTACACTCGAGTTGAACTAGCTCTATAGCCTAGTACATATAATTTTACACTAGAGTTGAACTAGTTCTACAGGCTAGTACGAATAATTTTACACTATAGTTGAACTAGCTCTATAAGCTAGTTGAAATAATTTTACACTAGAGTTGAACTAGCTCTATAGCCTAGTACAAATAATTTTACACTATAGTTGAACAAGATCTATAGCCAAGTACAAATAATTTTACGCTAGAGTTGAACTAGCTCTATAGCCTAGTACAAATAATTTTACACTAGAGTTGAACTAGCTCTATAAGCGAGTACAAATAATTTCACACTAGAGTTGAACTAGCTCTATAGCCTAGTACGAATAATTTTACACTAGAGTTGAACTAGCTCTATAAGCTAGTACAAATAATTTTACACGAGAGTTGAACTAGCTCTATAGCCTAGTACAAATAATTTTACACTAGAGTTGAATTAGCTCTATACCCTAGTACAAATAATTTTACAATATAGTTGAACTAGCTCTATAAGCTAGTTGAAATAATTTTACACTAGAGTTGAACTAGCTCTATAGCCTAGTACAAATAATTTTACACTATAGTTGAACTAGCTCTATAGCCTAGTAGAAATAATTTTACACTAGAGTTGAACTAGCTCTATAAGCTAGTACAAATAATTTTACACTAGAGTTGAACTAGCTCTATAAGCTAGTACAAATAATTTTACACTAGAGTTGAACTAGCTCTATAGCCTAGTACAAATAATTTTACACTATAGTTGAACTAGCTCTATAGCCTAGTACAAATAATTTTACACTAGAGTTGAACTAGCTCTATAAGCTAGTACAAATAATTTCACACTAGAGTTGAACTAGCTCTATAGCCTAGTACAAATAATTTTACACTAGAGTTGAACTAGCTCTATCAGCTAGTACAAATAATTTTACAGTAGAGTTGAACTAGCTCTATAGCCTAGTACAAATAATTTTACAATACAGTTCAACTAGCTCTATAAGCTAGTACAAATAATTTTACACTAGAGTTGAGCTAGCTCTATAGCCTAGTACAAATAATTTTACACTAGAGTTGAACTAGTTCTTTAGCCTAGTACAAATAATTTTACACTATAGTTGAACTAGCTCTATAAGCTAGTTGAAATAATTTTACACTAGAGTTGAACTAGCTCTATAGCCTAGTACAAATAATTTTACACTATAGTTGAACTAGATCTATAGCCAAGTACAAATAATTTTACACTATAGTTGAACTAGCTCTATAAGCTGTTTGAAATAATTTTACACTAGAGTTGAACTAGCTCTATAGCCTAGTACAAATAATTTTACACTAGAGTTGAACTAGCTCTATAGCCTAGTACAAATAATTTTACACTCGAGTTGAACTAGCTCTATAGCCTAGTACAAATAATTTTACACTAGAGTTGAACTAGTTCTATAGCCTAGTACAAATAATTTTACACTAGAGTTGAACTAGCTCTATAAGCTAGTTGAAATAATTTTACACTAGAGTTGAACTAGCTCTATAGCCTAGTACAAATAATTTTACAATAGAGTTGAACTAGCTCTATAAGCTAGTACAAATAATTTTACACTAGAGTTGAACTAGCTCTGTAGCCTAGTACAAATAATTTTACACTAGAGTTGAATAAGTTCTTTAGCCTAGTACAAATAATTTTATACTATAGTTGAACTAGCTCTATAAGCTAGTTGAAATAATTTTACACTAGAGTTGAACTAGCTGTATAGCCTAGTACAAATAATTTTACACTAGAGTTGAACTAGCTCTATAGCCTAGTACAAATAATTTTACACTATAGTTGAACTAGCTCTCTATAAGCTAGTTGAAATAATTTTACACTAGAGTTGAGCTAGCTCTATAGCCTAGTACAAATAATTTTACACTAGAGTTGAACTAGTTCTTTAGCCTAGTACAAATAATTTTACACTATAGTTGAACTAGCTCTATAAGCTAGTTGAAATAATTTTACACTAGAGTTGAACTAGCTCTATAGCCTAGTACAAATAATTTTACACTATAGTTGAACTAGATCTATAGCCAAGTACAAATAATTTTACACTATAGTTGAACTAGCTCTATAAGCTGGTTGAAATAATTTTACACTAGAGTTGAACTAGCTCTATAGCCTAGTACAAATAATTTTACACTAGAGTTGAACTAGCTCTATAGCCTAGTACAAATAATTTTACACTCGAGTTGAACTAGCTCTATAGCCTAGTACAAATAATTTTACACTAGAGTTGAACTAGTTCTATAGCGTAGTACAAATAATTTCACACTAGAGTTGAACTAGCTCTATAAGCTAGTTGAAATAATTTTACACTCGAGTTGAACTAGCTCTATAGCCTAGTACAAATAATTTTACACTATAGTTGAACTAGCTCTATAAGCTAGTTGAAATAATTTTACACAAGAGTTGAACTAGCTCTATAGCCTAGTACAAATAATTTTACACTATAGTTGAACAAGATCTATAGCCAAGTACAAATAATTTTACGCTAGAGTTGAACGAGCTCTATAGCCTAGTACAAATAATTTTACACTAGAGTTGAACTAGCTCTATAAGCTAGTACAAATAATTTCACACTAGAGTTGAAGTAGCTCTATAGCCTAGTACGAATAATTTTACACTAGAGTTGAACTAGCTCTATAAGCTAGTACAAATAATTTTACACTAGAGTTGAACTAGCTCTATAGCCTAGTACAAATAATTTTACACTAGAGTTGAATTAGCTCTATAGCCTAGTACAAATAATTTTACACTATAGTTGAACTAGCTCTATAAGCTAGTTGAAATAATTTTACACTAGAGTTGAACTAGCTCTATAGCCTAGTACAAATAATTTTACACTATAGTTGAACTAGCTCTATAGCCTAGTACAAATAATTTTACACTAGAGTTGAACTAGCTCTATAAGCTAGTACAAATAATTTTACACTAGAGTTGAACTAGCTCTATAGCCTAGTACAAATAATTTTACACTAGAGTTGAACTAGCTGTATAGCCTAGTACAAATAATTTTACACTAGAGTTGAACTAGCTCTATAGCCTAGTACAAATAATTTTACACTATAGTTGAACTAGCTCTCTAAAAGCTAGTTGAAATAATTTTACACTAGAGTTGAGCTAGCTCTATAGCCTAGTACAAATAATTTTACACTAGAGTTGAACTAGTTCTTTAGCCTAGTACAAATAATTTTACACTATAGTTGAACTAGCTCTATAAGCTAGTTGAAATAATTTTACACTAGAGTTGAACTAGCTCTATAGCCTAGTACAAATAATTTTACACTATAGTTGAACTAGATCTATAGCCAAGTACAAATAATTTTACACTATAGTTGAACTAGCTCTATAAGCTGGTTGAAATAATTTTACACTAGAGTTGAACTAGCTCTATAGCCTAGTACAAATAATTTTACACTAGAGTTGAACTAGCTCTATAGCCTAGTACAAATAATTTTACACTCGAGTTGAACTAGCTCTATAGCCTAGTACAAATAATTTTACACTAGAGTTGAACTAGTTCTATAGCGTAGTACAAATAATTTCACACTAGAGTTGAACTAGCTCTATAAGCTAGTTGAAATAATTTTACACTCGAGTTGAACTAGCTCTATAGCCTAGTACAAATAATTTTACACTATAGTTGAACTAGCTCTATAAGCTAGTTGAAATAATTTTACACAAGAGTTGAACTAGCTCTATAGCCTAGTACAAATAATTTTACACTATAGTTGAACAAGATCTATAGCCAAGTACAAATAATTTTACGCTAGAGTTGAACGAGCTCTATAGCCTAGTACAAATAATTTTACACTAGAGTTGAACTAGCTCTATAAGCTAGTACAAATAATTTCACACTAGAGTTGAAGTAGCTCTATAGCCTAGTACGAATAATTTTACACTAGAGTTGAACTAGCTCTATAAGCTAGTACAAATAATTTTACACTAGAGTTGAACTAGCTCTATAGCCTAGTACAAATAATTTTACACTAGAGTTGAATTAGCTCTATAGCCTAGTACAAATAATTTTACACTATAGTTGAACTAGCTCTATAAGCTAGTTGAAATAATTTTACACTAGAGTTGAACTAGCTCTATAGCCTAGTACAAATAATTTTACACTATAGTTGAACTAGCTCTATAGCCTAGTACAAATAATTGTACACTAGAGTTGAACTAGCTCTATAAGCTAGTACAAATAATTTTACACTAGAGTTGAACTAGCTCTATAGCCTAGTACAAATAATTTTACACTAGAGTTGAACTAGCTCTATAGCCTAGTACAAATAATTTTACACTATAGTTGAACTAGCTCTATAGCCTAGTACAAATAATTTTACACTAGAGTTGAACTAGCTCTATAAGCTAGTACAAATAATTTCACACTAGAGTTGAACTAGCTCTATAGCCTAGTACAAATAATTTTACACTAGAGTTGAACTAGCTCTATCAGCTAGTACAAATAATTTTACACTAGAGTTGAACTAGCTCTATAGCCTAGTACAAATAATTTTACACTAGAGTTGATTAGCTCTATAGCCTAGTACAAATAATTTTACACTATAGTTGAACTAGCTCTATAAGCTAGTTGAAATAATTTTACACTAGAGTTGAACTAGCTCTATAGCCTAGTACAAATAATTTTACACTAGAGTTGAACTAGCTCTATAGCCTAGTACAAATAATTTTACACTCGAGTAGAACTAGCTCTATAGCCTAGTACAAATAATTTTACACTAGAGTTGAACTAGTTCTATAGGCTAGTACGAATAATTTTACACTATAGTTGAACTAGCTCTATAAGCTAGTTGAAATAATTTTACACTAGAGTTGAACTAGCTCTATAAGCTAGTTGAAATAATTTTACACTAGAGTTGAACTAGCTCTATAGCCTAGTACAAATAATTTTACAATAGAGTTGAACTAGCTCTATAAGCTAGTACAAATAATTTTACACTAGAGTTGAACTAGCTCTATAGCCTAGTACAAATAATTTTACACTAGAGTTGAATAAGTTCTTTAGCCTAGTACAAATAATTTTACCTATAGTTGAACTAGCTCTATAAGCTAGTTGAAATAATTTTACACTAGAGTTGAACTAGCTGTATAGCCTAGTACAAACAATTTTACACTAGAGTTGAACTAGCTCTATAAGCTAGTACAAATAATTTCACACTAGAGTTGAACTAGCTCTATAGCCTAGTACAAATAATTTTACACTAGGGTTGAACTAGCTCTATCACCTAGTACTGATAATTTTACACTTGAGTTGAACTAGCTCTATAGCCTAGTACAAATAATTTTACACTAGAGTTGAATTAGCTCTATAGCCTAGTACAAATAATTTTACACTATAATTGAACTAGCTCTATAAGCTAGTTTTAATAATTTTACACTAGAGTTGAACTAGCTCTATAGCCTAGTACAAATAATTTTACACTAGAGTTGAACTAGCTCTATAGCCTAGTACAAATAATTTTACACTCGAGTTGAACTAGCTCTTTAGCCTAGTACATATAATTTTACACTATAGTTGAACTAGCTCTATAAGCTGGTTGAAATAATTTTACACTAGAGTTGAACTAGCTCTATAGCCTAGTACAAATAATTTTACACTAGAGTTGAACTAGCTCTATAGCCTAGTACAAATAATTTTACACTCGAGTTGAACTAGCTCTATAGCCTAGTACAAATAATTTTACACTAGAGTTGAACTAGTTCTATAGCGTAGTACAAATAATTTCACACTAGAGTTGAACTAGCTCTATAAGCTAGTTGAAATAATTTTACACTCGAGTTGAACTAGCTCTATAGCCTAGTACAAATAATTTTACACTATAGTTGAACTAGCTCTATAAGCTAGTTGAAATAATTTTACACAAGAGTTGAACTAGCTCTATAGCCTAGTACAAATAATTTTACACTATAGTTGAACAAGATCTATAGCCAAGTACAAATAATTTTACGCTAGAGTTGAACGAGCTCTATAGCCTAGTACAAATAATTTTACACTAGAGTTGAACTAGCTCTATAAGCTAGTACAAATAATTTCACACTAGAGTTGAAGTAGCTCTATAGCCTAGTACGAATAATTTTACACTAGAGTTGAACTAGCTCTATAAGCTAGTACAAATAATTTTACACTAGAGTTGAACTAGCTCTATAGCCTAGTACAAATAATTTTACACTAGAGTTGAATTAGCTCTATAGCCTAGTACAAATAATTTTACACTATAGTTGAACTAGCTCTATAAGCTAGTTGAAATAATTTTACACTAGAGTTGAACTAGCTCTATAGCCTAGTACAAATAATTTTACACTATAGTTGAACTAGCTCTATAGCCTAGTACAAATAATTGTACACTAGAGTTGAACTAGCTCTATAAGCTAGTACAAATAATTTTACACTAGAGTTGAACTAGCTCTATAGCCTAGTACAAATAATTTTACACTAGAGTTGAACTAGCTCTATAGCCTAGTACAAATAATTTTACACTATAGTTGAACTAGCTCTATAGCCTAGTACAAATAATTTTACACTAGAGTTGAACTAGCTCTATAAGCTAGTACAAATAATTTCACACTAGAGTTGAACTAGCTCTATAGCCTAGTACAAATAATTTTACACTAGAGTTGAACTAGCTCTATCAGCTAGTACAAATAATTTTACACTAGAGTTGAACTAGCTCTATAGCCTAGTACAAATAATTTTACACTAGAGTTGATTAGCTCTATAGCCTAGTACAAATAATTTTACACTATAGTTGAACTAGCTCTATAAGCTAGTTGAAATAATTTTACACTAGAGTTGAACTAGCTCTATAGCCTAGTACAAATAATTTTACACTAGAGTTGAACTAGCTCTATAGCCTAGTACAAATAATTTTACACTCGAGTAGAACTAGCTCTATAGCCTAGTACAAATAATTTTACACTAGAGTTGAACTAGTTCTATAGGCTAGTACGAATAATTTTACACTATAGTTGAACTAGCTCTATAAGCTAGTTGAAATAATTTTACACTAGAGTTGAACTAGCTCTATAAGCTAGTTGAAATAATTTTACACTAGAGTTGAACTAGCTCTATAGCCTAGTACAAATAATTTTACAATAGAGTTGAACTAGCTCTATAAGCTAGTACAAATAATTTTACACTAGAGTTGAACTAGCTCTATAGCCTAGTACAAATAATTTTACACTAGAGTTGAATAAGTTCTTTAGCCTAGTACAAATAATTTTACCTATAGTTGAACTAGCTCTATAAGCTAGTTGAAATAATTTTACACTAGAGTTGAACTAGCTGTATAGCCTAGTACAAACAATTTTACACTAGAGTTGAACTAGCTCTATAAGCTAGTACAAATAATTTCACACTAGAGTTGAACTAGCTCTATAGCCTAGTACAAATAATTTTACACTAGGGTTGAACTAGCTCTATCACCTAGTACTGATAATTTTACACTTGAGTTGAACTAGCTCTATAGCCTAGTACAAATAATTTTACACTAGAGTTGAATTAGCTCTATAGCCTAGTACAAATAATTTTACACTATAATTGAACTAGCTCTATAAGCTAGTTTTAATAATTTTACACTAGAGTTGAACTAGCTCTATAGCCTAGTACAAATAATTTTACACTAGAGTTGAACTAGCTCTATAGCCTAGTACAAATAATTTTACACTCGAGTTGAACTAGCTCTTTAGCCTAGTACATATAATTTTACACTAGAGTTGAACTAGTTCTATAGGCTAGTACGAATAATTTTACACTATAGTTGAACTAGCTCTATAAGCTAGTTGAAATAATTTTACACTAGAGTTGAACTAGCTCTATAGCCTAGTACAAATAATTTTACACTATAGTTGAACAAGATCTATAGGCAAGTACAAATAATTTTACGCTAGAGTTGAACTAGCTCTATAGCCTAGTACAAATAATTTTACACTAGAGTTGAACTAGCTCTATAGCCTAGTACAAATAATTTTACACTAGAGTTGAACTAGCTCTATAACCTAGTACAAATAATTTTACACTCGAGTTGAACTAGCTCTATAGCCTAGTACAAATAATTTTACACTAGAGTTGAACTAGTTCCGTAGGCTAGTACGAATAATTTTACACTATAGTTGAACTAGCTCTATAAGCTAGTTGAAATAATTTTACACTAGAGTTGAACTAGCTCTATAGCCTAGTACAAATAATTTTACACTATAGTTGAACAAGATCTATAGCCAAGTACAAATAATTTTACGCTAGAGTTGAACTAGCTCTATAGCCTAGTACAAATAATTTTACACTAGAGTTGAATTAGCTCTATAGCCTAGTACAAATAATTTTACACTATAGTTGAACTAGCTCTATAAGCTAGTTGAAATAATTTTACACTAGAGTTGAACTAGCTCTATAGCCTAGTACAAATAATTTTACACTATAGTTGAACTAGCTCTATAGCCTAGTACAAATAATTTTACACTAGAGTTGAACTAGCTCTATAAGCTAGTACAAATAATTTTACACTAGAGTTGAACTAGCTCTATAGCCTAGTACAAATAATTTTACACTAGAGTTGAACTAGCTCTATAGCCTAGTACAAATAATTTTACACTATAGTTGAACTAGCTCTATAGCCTAGTACAAATAATTTTACACTAGAGTTGAACTAGCTCTATAAGCTAGTACAAATAATTTCACACTAGAGTTGAACTAGCTCTATAGCCTAGTACAAATAATTTTACACTAGAGTTGAACTAGCTCTATCAGCTAGTACAAATAATTTTACACTAGAGTTGAACTAGCTCTATAGCCTAGTACAAATAATTTTACACTAGAGTTGATTAGCTCTATAGCCTAGTACAAATAATTTTACACTATAGTTGAACTAGCTCTATAAGCTAGTTGAAATAATTTTACACTAGAGTTGAACTAGCTCTATAGCCTAGTACAAATAATTTTACACTAGAGTTGAACTAGCTCTATAGCCTAGTACAAATAATTTTACACTCGAGTAGAACTAGCTCTATAGCCTAGTACAAATAATTTTACACTAGAGTTGAACTAGTTCTATAGGCTAGTACGAATAATTTTACACTATAGTTGAACTAGCTCTATAAGCTAGTTGAAATAATTTTACACTAGAGTTGAACTAGCTCTATAAGCTAGTTGAAATAATTTTACACTAGAGTTGAACTAGCTCTATAGCCTAGTACAAATAATTTTACAATAGAGTTGAACTAGCTCTATAAGCTAGTACAAATAATTTTACACTAGAGTTGAATAAGTTCTTTAGCCTAGTACAAATAATTTTACCTATAGTTGAACTAGCTCTATAAGCTAGTTGAAATAATTTTACACTAGAGTTGAACTAGCTCTATAGCCTAGTACAAACAATTTTACACTAGAGTTGAACTAGCTCTATAAGCTAGTACAAATAATTTCACACTAGAGTTGAACTAGCTCTATAGCCTAGTACAAATAATTTTACACTAGGGTTGAACTAGCTCTATCACCTAGTACTGATAATTTTACACTTGAGTTGAACTAGCTCTATAGCCTAGTACAAATAATTTTACACTAGAGTTGAATTAGCCCTATAGCCTAGTACAAATAATTTTACACTATAATTGAACTAGCTCTATATGCTAGTTTTAATAATTTTACACTAGAGTTGAACTAGCTCTATAGCCTAGTACAAATAATTTTACACTAGAGTTGAACTAGCTCTATAGCCTAGTACAAATAATTTTACACTCGAGTTGAACTAGCTCTTTAGCCTAGTACATATAATTTTACACTAGAGTTGAACTAGTTCTATAGGCTAGTACGAATAATTTTACACTATAGTTGAACTAGCTCTATAAGCTAGTTGAAATAATTTTACACTAGAGTTGAACTAGCTCTATAGCCTAGTACAAATAATTTTACACTATAGTTGAACAAGATCTATAGGCAAGTACAAATAATTTTACGCTAGAGCTGAACTAGCTCTATAGCCTAGTACAAATAATTTTACACTAGAGTTGAACTAGCTCTATAGCCTAGTACAAATAATTTTACACTAGAGTTGAACTAGCTCTATAACCTAGTACAAATAATTTTACACTTGAGTTGAACTAGCTCTATAGCCTAGTACAAATAATTTTACACTAGAGTTGAACTAGTTCCGTAGGCTAGTACGAATAATTTTACACTATAGTTGAACTAGCTCTATAAGCTAGTTGAAATAATTTTACACTAGAGTTGAACTAGCTCTATAGCCTAGTACAAATAATTTTACACTATAGTTGAACAAGATCTATAGCCAAGTACAAATAATTTTACGCTAGAGTTGAACTAGCTCTATAGCCTAGTACAAATAATTTTACACTAGAGTTGAACTAGCTCTATAAGCTAGTACAAATAATTTCACACTAGAGTTGAACTAGCTCTATAAGCTAGTACGAATAATTTTACACTAGAGTTGAACTAGCTCTATAGCCTAGTACGAATAATTTTACACTAGAGTTGAACTAGCTCTATAAGCTAGTACAAATAATTTTACACTAGAGTTGAACTAGCTCTATAGCCTAGTACAAATAATTTTACACTAGAGTTGAATTAGCTCTATAGCCTAGTACAAATAATTTTACACTATAGTTGAACTAGCTCTATAAGCTAGTTGAAATAATTTTACACTAGAGTTGAACTAGCTCTATAGCCTAGTACAAATAATTTTACACTATAGTTGAACTAGCTCTATAGCCTAGTACAAATAATTTTACACTAGAGTTGAACTAGCTCTATAAGCTAGTACAAATAATTTTACACTAGAGTTGAACTAGCTCTATAGCCTAATACAAATAATTTTACACTAGAGTTGAACTAGCTCTATAGCCTAGTACAAATAATTTTACACTATAGTTGAACTAGCTCTATAGCCTAGTACAAATAATTTTACACTAGAGTTGAACTAGCTCTATAAGCTAGTACAAATAATTTCACAGTAGAGTTGAACTAGCTCTATAGCCTAGTACAAATAATTTTACACTAGAGTTGAACAAGCTCTATCAGCTAGTACAAATAATTTACAGTAGAGTTGAACTAGCTCTATAGCCTAGTACAAATAATTTTACAATAGAGTTCAACTAGCTCTATAAGCTAGTACAAATAATTTTACACTAGAGTTGAACTAGCTGTATAGCCTAGTACAAACAATTTTACACTAGAGTTGAACTAGCTCTATAAGCTAGTACAAATAATTTCACACTAGAGTTGAACTAGCTCTATAGCCTAGTACAAATAATTTTACACTAGGGTTGAACTAGCTCTATCACCTAGTACTGATAATTTTACACTTGAGTTGAACTAGCTCTATAGCCTAGTACAAATAATTTTACACTAGAGTTGAATTAGCTCTATAGCCTAGTACAAATAATTTTACACTATAATTGAACTAGCTCTATATGCTAGTTTTAATAATTTTACACTAGAGTTGAACTAGCTCTATAGCCTAGTACAAATAATTTTACACTAGAGTTGAACTAGCTCTATAGCCTAGTACAAATAATTTTACACTAGAGTTGAACTAGCTCTATAACCTAGTACAAATAATTTTACACTAGAGTTGAACTAGCTCTATAGCCTAGTACAAATAATTTTACACTAGAGTTGAACTAGCTCTATAACCTAGTACAAATAATTTTACACTCGAGTTGAACTAGCTCTATAGCCTAGTACAAATAATTTTACACTAGAGTTGAACTAGTTCCGTAGGCTAGTACGAATAATTTTACACTATAGTTGAACTAGCTCTATAAGCTAGTTGAAATAATTTTACACTAGAGTTGAACTAGCTCTATAGCCTAGTACAAATAATTTTACACTATAGTTGAACAAGATCTATAGCCAAGTACAAATAATTTTACGCTAGAGTTGAACTAGCTCTATAGCCTAGTACAAATAATTTTACACTAGAGTTGAACTAGCTCTATAAGCTAGTACAAATAATTTCACACTAGAGTTGAACTAGCTCTATAAGCTAGTACGAATAATTTTACACTAGAGTTGAACTAGCTCTATAGCCTAGTACGAATAATTTTACACTAGAGTTGAACTAGCTCTATAAGCTAGTACAAATAATTTTACACTAGAGTTGAACTAGCTCTATAGCCTAGTACAAATAATTTTACACTAGAGTTGAATTAGCTCTATAGCCTAGTACAAATAATTTTACACTATAGTTGAACTAGCTCTATAAGCTAGTTGAAATAATTTTACACTAGAGTTGAACTAGCTCTATAGCCTAGTACAAATAATTTTACACTATAGTTGAACTAGCTCTATAGCCTAGTACAAATAATTTTACACTAGAGTTGAACTAGCTCTATAAGCTAGTACAAATAATTTTACACTAGAGTTGAACTAGCTCTATAGCCTAATACAAATAATTTTACACTAGAGTTGAACTAGCTCTATAGCCTAGTACAAATAATTTTACACTATAGTTGAACTAGCTCTATAGCCTAGTACAAATAATTTTACACTAGAGTTGAACTAGCTCTATAAGCTAGTACAAATAATTTCACACTAGAGTTGAACTAGCTCTATAGCCTAGTACAAATAATTTTACACTAGAGTTGAACAAGCTCTATCAGCTAGTACAAATAATTTACAGTAGAGTTGAACTAGCTCTATAGCCTAGTACAAATAATTTTACAATAGAGTTCAATTAGCTCTATAAGCTAGTACAAATAATTTTACACTAGAGTTGAGCTAGCTCTATAGCCTAGTACAAATAATTTTACACTAGAGTTGAACTAGTTCTTTAGCCTAGTACAAATAATTTTACACTATAGTTGAACTAGCTCTATAAGCTAATTGAAATAATTTTACACTAGAGTTGAACTAGCTCTATAGCCTAGTACAAATAATTTTACACTATAGTTGAACTAGATCTATAGCCAAGTACAAATAATTTTACACTATAGTTGAACTAGCTCTATAAGCTGGTTGAAATAATTTTACACTAGAGTTGAACTAGCTCTATAGCCTAGTACAAATAATTTTACACTGGAGTTGAACTAGCTCTATAGCATAGTACAAATAATTTTACACTCGAGTTGAACTAGCTCTATAGCCTAGTACAAATAATTTTACACTAGAGTTGAACTAGTTCTATAGCCTAGTACAAATAATTTTACACTAGAGTTGAACTAGCTCTATAAGCTAGTTGAAATAATTTTACACTAGAGTTGAACTAGCTCTATAGCCTAGTACAAATAATTTTACAATAGAGTTGAACTAGCTCTATAAGCTAGTACAAATAATTTTACACTAGAGTTGAACTAGCTCTGTAGCCTAGTACAAATAATTTTACACTAGAGTTGAATAAGTTCTTTAGCCTAGTACAAATAATTTTACACTATAGTTGAACTAGCTCTATAAACTAGTTGAAATAATTTTACACTAGAGTTGAACTAGCTGTATAGCCTAGTACAAATAATTTTACACTAGAGTTGAACTAGCTCTATAGCCTAGTACAAATAATTTTACACTATGGTTGAACTAGCTCTCTATAAGCTAGTTGAAATAATTTTACACTAGAGTTGAGCTAGCTCTATAGCCTAGTACAAATAATTTTACACTGGAGTTGAACTAGTTCTTTAGCCTAGTACAAATAATTTTACACTATAGTTGAACTAGCTCTATAAGCTAGTTGAAATAATTTTACACTAGAGTAGAACTAGCTCTATAGCCTAGTACAAATAATTTTACACTATAGTTGAACTAGATCTATAGCCAAGTACAAATAATTTTACGCTAGAGTTGAACTAGCTCTATAGCCTAGTACAAATAATTTTACACTAGAGTTGAACTAGCTCTATAAGCTAGTACAAATAATTTCACACTACAGTTGAACTAGCTCTATAAGCTAGTACGAATAATTTTACACTAGAGTTGAACTAGCTCTATAGCCTAGTACGAATAATTTTACACTAGAGTTGAACTAGCTCTATAAGCTAGTACAAATAATTTTACACTAGAGTTGAACTAGCTCTATAGCCTAGTACAAATAATTTTACACTAGAGTTGAATTAGCTCTATAGCCTAGTACAAATAATTTTACACTATAGTTGAACTAGCTCTATAAGCTAGTTGAAATAATTTTACACTAGAGTTGAACTAGCTCTATAGCCTAGTACAAATAATTTTACACTATAGTTGAACTAGCTGTATAGCCTAGTACAAATAATTTTACACTAGAGTTGAACTAGCTCTATAAGCTAGTACAAATAATTTTACACTAGAGTTGAACTAGCTCTATAGCCTAGTACAAATAATTTTACACTAGAGTTGAACTAGCTCTATAGCCTAGTACAAATAATTTTACACTATAGTTGAACTAGCTCTATAGCCTAGTACAAATAATTTTACACTAGAGTTGAACTAGCTCTATAAGCTAGTACAAATAATTTCACACTAGAGTTGAACTAGCTCTATAGCCTAGTACAAATAATTTTACACTAGAGTTGAACAAGCTCTATCAGCTAGTACAAATAATTTACAGTAGAGTTGAACTAGCTCTATAGCCTAGTACAAATAATTTTACAATAGAGTTCAACTAGCTCTATAAGCTAGTACAAATAATTTTACACTAGAGTTGAGCTAGCTCTATAGCCTAGTACAAATAATTTTACACTAGAGTTGAACTAGTTCTTTAGCCTAGTACAAATAATTTTACACTATAGTTGAACTAGCTCTATAAGCTAGTTGAAATAATTTTACACTAGAGTTGAACTAGCTCTATAGCCTAGTACAAATAATTTTACACTATAGTTGAACTAGATCTATAGCCAAGTACAAATAATTTTACACTATAGTTGAACTAGCTCTATAAGCTGGTTGAAATAATTTTACACTAGAGTTGAACTAGCTCTATAGCCTAGTACAAATAATTATACACTAGAGTTGAACTAGCTCTATAGCATAGTACAAATAATTTTACACTCGAGTTGAACTAGCTCTATAGCCTAGTACAAATAATTTTACACTAGAGTTGAACTAGTTCTATAGCCTAGTACAAATAATTTTACACTAGAGTTGAACTAGCTCTATAAGCTAGTTGAAATAATTTTACACTAGAGTTGAACTAGCTCTATAGCCTAGTACAAATAATTTTACAATAGAGTTGAACTAGCTCTATAAGCTAGTACAAATAATTTTACACTAGAGTTGAACTAGCTCTGTAGCCTAGTACAAATAATTTTACACTAGAGTTGAATAAGTTCTTTAGCCTAGTACAAATAATTTTACACTAGAGTTGAACTAGCTCTGTAGCCTAGTACAAATAATTTTACACTAGAGTTGAACTAGCTCTATAAACTAGTTGAAATAATTTTACACTAGAGTTGAACTAGCTGTATAGCCTAGTACAAATAATTTTACACTAGAGTTGAACTAGCTCTATAGCCTAGTACAAATAATTTTACACTATAGTTGAACTAGCTCTCTATAAGCTAGTTGAAATAATTTTACACTAGAGTTGAGCTAGCTCTATAGCCTAGTACAAATAATTTTACACTGGAGTTGAACTAGTTCTTTAGCCTAGTACAAATAATTTTACACTATAGTTGAACTAGCTCTATAAGCTAGTTGAAATAATTTTACACTAGAGTAGAACTAGCTCTATAGCCTAGTACAAATAATTTTACACTAGAGTTGAACTAGCTCTATAGCCTAGTACAAATAATTTTACGCTATAGTTGAACTAGATCTATAGCCAAGTACAAATAATTTTACACTAAAGTTGAACTAGCTCTATAAGCTGGTTGAAATAATTTTACACTAGAGTTGAACTAGCTCTATAGCCTAGTACAAATAATTTTACACTAGAGTTGAACTAGCTCTATAGCCTAGTACAAATAATTTTACACTCGAGTTGAACTAGCTCTATAGCCTAGTACAAATAATTTTACACTAGAGTTGAACTAGTTGTATAGCCTAGTACAAATAATTTTACACTAGAGTTGAACTAGCTCTATAAGCTAGTTGAAATAATTTTACACTAGAGTTGAACTAGCTCTATAGCCTAGTACAAATAATTTTACAATAGAGTTGAACTAGCTCTATAAGCTAGTACAAATAATTTTACACTAGAGTTGAACTAGCTCTATAGCCTATTACAAATAATTTTACACTAGAGTTGAATAAGTTCTTTAGCCTAGTACAAATAATTTTACACTATAGTTGAACTAGCTCTATAAGCTAGTTGAAATAATTTTGCACTAGAGTTGAACTAGCTGTATAGCCTAGTACAAACAATTTTACACTAGAGTTGAACTAGCTCTATAAGCTAGTACAAATAATTTCACACTAGAGTTGAACTAGCTCTATAGCCTAGTACAAATAATTTTACACTAGGGTTGAACTAGCTCTATCACCTAGTACTGATCATTTTACACTAGAGTTGAACTAGCTCTATAGCCTAGTACAAATAATTTTACACTAGAGTTGAATTAGCTCTATTGCCTAGTACAAATAATTTTACACTATAATTGAACTAGCTCTATAAGCTAGTTGAAATAATTTTACACTAGAGTTGAACTAGCTCTATAGCCTAGTACAAATAATTTTACACTAGAGTTGAACTAGCTCTATAGCCTAGTACAAATAATTTTACACTCGAGTTGAACTAGCTCTATAGCCTAGTACATATAATTTTACACTAGAGTTGAACTAGTTCTATAGGCTAGTACGAATAATTTTACACTATAGTTGAACTAGCTCTATAAGCTAGTTGAAATAATTTTACACTAGAGTTGAACTAGCTCTATAGCCTAGTACAAATAATTTTACACTATAGTTCAACAAGATCTATAGCCAAGTACAAATAATTTTACGCTAGAGTTGAACTAGCTCTATAGCCTAGTACAAATAATTTTACACTAGAGTTGAACTAGCTCTATAGCCTAGTACAAATAATTTTACACTAGAGTTGAACTAGCTCTATAACCTAGTACAAATAATTTTGCACTCGAGTTGAACTAGCTCTATAGCCTAGTACAAATAATTTTACACTAGAGTTGAACTAGTTCCGTAGGCTAGTACGAATAATTTTACACTATAGTTGAACTAGCTCTATAAGCTAGTTGAAATAATTTTACACTAGAGTTGAACTAGCTCTATAGCCTAGTACAAATAATTTTACACTATAGTTGAACAAGATCTATAGCCAAGTACAAATAATTTTATGCCAGAGTTGAACTAGCTCTATAGCCTAGTACAAATAATTTTACACTAGAGTTGAACTAGCTCTATAAGCTAGTACAAATAATTTCACACTAGAGTTGAACTAGCTCTATAGCCTAGTACGAATAATTTTACACTAGAGTTGAACTAGCTCTACAAGCTAGTACAAATAATTTTACACTAGAGTAGAACTAGCTCTATAGCCTAGTACAAATAATTTTACACTAGAGTTGAATTAGCTCTATAGCCTAGTACAAATAATTTTACACTATAGTTGAACTAGCTCTATAAGCTAGTTGAAATAATTTTACACTAGGGTTGAACTAGCTCTATAGCCTAGTACAAATAATTTTACACTATAGTTGAACTAGCTCTATAGCCTAGTATAAATAATTTTACACTAGAGTTGAACTAGCTCTATAAGCTAGTACAAATAATTTTACACTAGAGTTGAACTAGCTCTATAGCCTAGTACAAATAATTTTACACTAGAGTTGAACTAGCTCTATAGCCTAGTACAAATAATTTTACACTATAGTTGAACTAGCTCTATAGCCTAGTACAAATAATTTTACACTAGAGTTGAACTAGCTCTATAAGCTAGTACAAATAATTTCACACTAGAGTTGAACTAGCTCTATAGCCTAGTACAAATAATTTTACACTAGAGTTGAACTAGCTCTATCAGCTAGTACAAATAATTTTACAGTAGAGTTGAACTAGCTCTATAGCCTAGTACAAATAATTTTACAATAGAGTTCAACTAGCTCTATAAGCTAGTACAAATAATTTTACACTAGAGTTGAGCTAGCTCTATAGCCTAGTACAAATAATTTTACACTAGAGTTGAACTAGTTCTTTAGCCTAGTACAAATAATTTTACACTATAGTTGAACTAGCTCTATAAGCTAGTTGAAATAATTTTACACTAGAGTTGAGCTAGCTCTATAGCCTAGTACAAATAATTTTACACTATAGTTGAACTAGATCTATAGCCAAGTACAAATAATTTTACACTATAGTTGAACTAGCTCTATAAGCTGGTTGAAATAATTTTACACTAGAGTTGAACTAGCTCTATAGCCTAGTACAAATAATTTTACACTAGAGTTGAACTAGCTCTATAGCCTAGTACAAATAATTTTACACTCGAGTTGAACTAGCTCTATAGCCTAGTACAAATAATTTTACACTAGAGTTGAACTAGTTGTATAGCCTAGTACAAATAATTTTACACTAGAGTTGAACTAGCTCTATAAGCTAGTTGAAATAATTTTACACTAGAGTTGAACTAGCTCTATAGCCTAGTACAAATAATTTTACAATAGAGTTGAACTAGCTCTATAAGCTAGTACAAATAATTTTACACTAGAGTTGAACTAGCTCTATAGCCTATTACAAATAATTTTACACTAGAGTTGAATAAGTTCTTTAGCCTAGTACAAATAATTTTACACTATAGTTGAACTAGCTCTATAAGCTAGTTGAAATAATTTTACACTAGAGTTGAACTAGCTGTATAGCCTAGTACAAACAATTTTACACTAGAGTTGAACTAGCTCTATAAGCTAGTACAAATAATTTCACACTAGAGTTGAACTAGCTCTATAGCCTAGTACAAATAATTTTACACTAGAGTTGAACTAGCTCTATAAGCTAGTTGAAATAATTTTACACTAGAGTTGAACTAGCTCTATAGCCTAGTACAAATAATTTTACAATAGAGTTGAACTAGCTCTATAAGCTAGTACAAATAATTTTACACTAGAGTTGAACTAGCTCTGTAGCCTAGTACAAATAATTTTACACTAGAGTTGAATAAGTTCTTTAGCCTAGTACAAATAATTTTACACTAGAGTTGAACTAGCTCTGTAGCCTAGTACAAATAATTTTACACTAGAGTTGAACTAGCTCTATAAACTAGTTGAAATAATTTTACACTAGAGTTGAACTAGCTGTATAGCCTAGTACAAATAATTTTACACTAGAGTTGAACTAGCTCTATAGCCTAGTACAAATAATTTTACACTATAGTTGAACTAGCTCTCTATAAGCTAGTTGAAATAATTTTACACTAGAGTTGAGCTAGCTCTATAGCCTAGTACAAATAATTTTACACTGGAGTTGAACTAGTTCTTTAGCCTAGTACAAATAATTTTACACTATAGTTGAACTAGCTCTATAAGCTAGTTGAAATAATTTTACACTAGAGTAGAACTAGCTCTATAGCCTAGTACAAATAATTTTACACTAGAGTTGAACTAGCTCTATAGCCTAGTACAAATAATTTTACGCTATAGTTGAACTAGATCTATAGCCAAGTACAAATAATTTTACACTAAAGTTGAACTAGCTCTATAAGCTGGTTGAAATAATTTTACACTAGAGTTGAACTAGCTCTATAGCCTAGTACAAATAATTTTACACTAGAGTTGAACTAGCTCTATAGCCTAGTACAAATAATTTTACACTCGAGTTGAACTAGCTCTATAGCCTAGTACAAATAATTTTACACTAGAGTTGAACTAGTTGTATAGCCTAGTACAAATAATTTTACACTAGAGTTGAACTAGCTCTATAAGCTAGTTGAAATAATTTTACACTAGAGTTGAACTAGCTCTATAGCCTAGTACAAATAATTTTACAATAGAGTTGAACTAGCTCTATAAGCTAGTACAAATAATTTTACACTAGAGTTGAACTAGCTCTATAGCCTATTACAAATAATTTTACACTAGAGTTGAATAAGTTCTTTAGCCTAGTACAAATAATTTTACACTATAGTTGAACTAGCTCTATAAGCTAGTTGAAATAATTTTGCACTAGAGTTGAACTAGCTGTATAGCCTAGTACAAACAATTTTACACTAGAGTTGAACTAGCTCTATAAGCTAGTACAAATAATTTCACACTAGAGTTGAACTAGCTCTATAGCCTAGTACAAATAATTTTACACTAGGGTTGAACTAGCTCTATAGCCTAGTACAAATAATTTTACACTATAGTTGAACTAGCTCTCTATAAGCTAGTTGAAATAATTTTACACTAGAGTTGAGCTAGCTCTATAGCCTAGTACAAATAATTTTACACTGGAGTTGAACTAGTTCTTTAGCCTAGTACAAATAATTTTACACTATAGTTGAACTAGCTCTATAAGCTAGTTGAAATAATTTTACACTAGAGTAGAACTAGCTCTATAGCCTAGTACAAATAATTTTACACTAGAGTTGAACTAGCTCTATAGCCTAGTACAAATAATTTTACGCTATAGTTGAACTAGATCTATAGCCAAGTACAAATAATTTTACACTAAAGTTGAACTAGCTCTATAAGCTGGTTGAAATAATTTTACACTAGAGTTGAACTAGCTCTATAGCCTAGTACAAATAATTTTACACTAGAGTTGAACTAGCTCTATAGCCTAGTACAAATAATTTTACACTCGAGTTGAACTAGCTCTATAGCCTAGTACAAATAATTTTACACTAGAGTTGAACTAGTTGTATAGCCTAGTACAAATAATTTTACACTAGAGTTGAACTAGCTCTATAAGCTAGTTGAAATAATTTTACACTAGAGTTGAACTAGCTCTATAGCCTAGTACAAATAATTTTACAATAGAGTTGAACTAGCTCTATAAGCTAGTACAAATAATTTTACACTAGAGTTGAACTAGCTCTATAGCCTATTACAAATAATTTTACACTAGAGTTGAATAAGTTCTTTAGCCTAGTACAAATAATTTTACACTATAGTTGAACTAGCTCTATAAGCTAGTTGAAATAATTTTGCACTAGAGTTGAACTAGCTGTATAGCCTAGTACAAACAATTTTACACTAGAGTTGAACTAGCTCTATAAGCTAGTACAAATAATTTCACACTAGAGTTGAACTAGCTCTATAGCCTAGTACAAATAATTTTACACTAGGGTTGAACTAGCTCTATCACCTAGTACTGATAATTTTACACTAGAGTTGAACTAGCTCTATAGCCTAGTACAAATAATTTTACACTAGAGTTGAATTAGCTCTATTGCCTAGTACAAATAATTTTACACTATAATTGAACTAGCTCTATAAGCTAGTTGAAATAATTTTACACTAGAGTTGAACTAGCTCTATAGCCTAGTACAAATAATTTTACACTAGAGTTGAACTAGCTCTATAGCCTAGTACAAATAATTTTACACTCGAGTTGAACTAGCTCTATAGCCTAGTACATATAATTTTACACTAGAGTTGAACTAGTTCTATAGGCTAGTACGAATAATTTTACACTATAGTTGAACTAGCTCTATAAGCTAGTTGAAATAATTTTACACTAGAGTTGAACTAGCTCTATAGCCTAGTACAAATAATTTTACACTATAGTTCAACAAGATCTATAGCCAAGTACAAATAATTTTACGCTAGAGTTGAACTAGCTCTATAGCCTAGTACAAATAATTTTACACTAGAGTTGAACTAGCTCTATAGCCTAGTACAAATAATTTTACACTAGAGTTGAACTAGCTCTATAACCTAGTACAAATAATTTTGCACTCGAGTTGAACTAGCTCTATAGCCTAGTACAAATAATTTTACACTAGAGTTGAACTAGTTCCGTAGGCTAGTACGAATAATTTTACACTATAGTTGAACTAGCTCTATAAGCTAGTTGAAATAATTTTACACTAGAGTTGAACTAGCTCTATAGCCTAGTACAAATAATTTTACACTATAGTTGAACAAGATCTATAGCCAAGTACAAATAATTTTATGCCAGAGTTGAACTAGCTCTATAGCCTAGTACAAATAATTTTACACTAGAGTTGAACTAGCTCTATAAGCTAGTACAAATAATTTCACACTAGAGTTGAACTAGCTCTATAGCCTAGTACGAATAATTTTACACTAGAGTTGAACTAGCTCTACAAGCTAGTACAAATAATTTTACACTAGAGTAGAACTAGCTCTATAGCCTAGTACAAATAATTTTACACTAGAGTTGAATTAGCTCTATAGCCTAGTACAAATAATTTTACACTATAGTTGAACTAGCTCTATAAGCTAGTTGAAATAATTTTACACTAGGGTTGAACTAGCTCTATAGCCTAGTACAAATAATTTTACACTATAGTTGAACTAGCTCTATAGCCTAGTATAAATAATTTTACACTAGAGTTGAACTAGCTCTATAAGCTAGTACAAATAATTTTACACTAGAGTTGAACTAGCTCTATAGCCTAGTACAAATAATTTTACACTAGAGTTGAACTAGCTCTATAGCCTAGTACAAATAATTTTACACTATAGTTGAACTAGCTCTATAGCCTAGTACAAATAATTTTACACTAGAGTTGAACTAGCTCTATAAGCTAGTACAAATAATTTCACACTAGAGTTGAACTAGCTCTATAGCCTAGTACAAATAATTTTACACTAGAGTTGAACTAGCTCTATCAGCTAGTACAAATAATTTTACAGTAGAGTTGAACTAGCTCTATAGCCTAGTACAAATAATTTTACAATAGAGTTCAACTAGCTCTATAAGCTAGTACAAATAATTTTACACTAGAGTTGAGCTAGCTCTATAGCCTAGTACAAATAATTTTACACTAGAGTTGAACTAGTTCTTTAGCCTAGTACAAATAATTTTACACTATAGTTGAACTAGCTCTATAAGCTAGTTGAAATAATTTTACACTAGAGTTGAGCTAGCTCTATAGCCTAGTACAAATAATTTTACACTATAGTTGAACTAGATCTATAGCCAAGTACAAATAATTTTACACTATAGTTGAACTAGCTCTATAAGCTGGTTGAAATAATTTTACACTAGAGTTGAACTAGCTCTATAGCCTAGTACAAATAATTTTACACTAGAGTTGAACTAGCTCTATAGCCTAGTACAAATAATTTTACACTCGAGTTGAACTAGCTCTATAGCCTAGTACAAATAATTTTACACTAGAGTTGAACTAGTTGTATAGCCTAGTACAAATAATTTTACACTAGAGTTGAACTAGCTCTATAAGCTAGTTGAAATAATTTTACACTAGAGTTGAACTAGCTCTATAGCCTAGTACAAATAATTTTACAATAGAGTTGAACTAGCTCTATAAGCTAGTACAAATAATTTTACACTAGAGTTGAACTAGCTCTATAGCCTATTACAAATAATTTTACACTAGAGTTGAATAAGTTCTTTAGCCTAGTACAAATAATTTTACACTATAGTTGAACTAGCTCTATAAGCTAGTTGAAATAATTTTACACTAGAGTTGAACTAGCTGTATAGCCTAGTACAAACAATTTTACACTAGAGTTGAACTAGCTCTATAAGCTAGTACAAATAATTTCACACTAGAGTTGAACTAGCTCTATAGCCTAGTACAAATAATTTTACACTAGGGTTGAACTAGCTCTATCACCTAGTACTGATAATTTTACACTAGAGTTGAACTAGCTCTATAGCCTAGTACAAATAATTTTACACTAGAGTTGAATTAGCTCTATTGCCTAGTACAAATAATTTTACACTATAATTGAACTAGCTCTATAAGCTAGTTGAAATAATTTTACACTAGAGTTGAACTAGCTCTATAGCCTAGTACAAATAATTTTACACTAGAGTTGAACTAGCTCTATAGCCTAGTACAAATAATTTTACACTCGAGTTGAACTAGCTCTATAGCCTAGTACATATAATTTTACACTAGAGTTGAACTAGTTCTATAGGCTAGTACGAATAATTTTACACTATAGTTGAACTAGCTCTATAAGCTAGTTGAAATAATTTTACACTAGAGTTGAACTAGCTCTATAGCCTAGTACAAATAATTTTACACTATAGTTCAACAAGATCTATAGCCAAGTACAAATAATTTTACGCTAGAGTTGAACTAGCTCTATAGCCTAGTACAAATAATTTTACACTAGAGTTGAACTAGCTCTATAGCCTAGTACAAATAATTTTACACTAGAGTTGAACTAGCTCTATAACCTAGTACAAATAATTTTGCACTCGAGTTGAACTAGCTCTATAGCCTAGTACAAATAATTTTACACTAGAGTTGAACTAGTTCCGTAGGCTAGTACGAATAATTTTACACTATAGTTGAACTAGCTCTATAAGCTAGTTGAAATAATTTTACACTAGAGTTGAACTAGCTCTATAGCCTAGTACAAATAATTTTACACTATAGTTGAACAAGATCTATAGCCAAGTACAAATAATTTTACGCCAGAGTTGAACTAGCTCTATAGCCTAGTACAAATAATTTTACACTAGAGTTGAACTAGCTCTATAAGCTAGTACAAATAATTTCACACTAGAGTTGAACTAGCTCTATAGCCTAGTACGAATAATTTTACACTAGAGTTGAACTAGCTCTACAAGCTAGTACAAATAATTTTACACTAGAGTAGAACTAGCTCTATAGCCTAGTACAAATAATTTTACACTAGAGTTGAATTAGCTCTATAGCCTAGTACAAATAATTTTACACTATAGTTGAACTAGCTCTATAAGCTAGTTGAAATAATTTTACACTAGGGTTGAACTAGCTCTATAGCCTAGTACAAATAATTTTACACTATAGTTGAACTAGCTCTATAGCCTAGTATAAATAATTTTACACTAGAGTTGAACTAGCTCTATAAGCTAGTACAAATAATTTTACACTAGAGTTGAACTAGCTCTATAGCCTAGTACAAATAATTTTACACTAGAGTTGAACTAGCTCTATAGCCTAGTACAAATAATTTTACACTATAGTTGAACTAGCTCTATAGCCTAGTACAAATAATTTTACACTAGAGTTGAACTAGCTCTATAAGCTAGTACAAATAATTTCACACTAGAGTTGAACTAGCTCTATAGCCTAGTACAAATAATTTTACACTAGAGTTGAACTAGCTCTATCAGCTAGTACAAATAATTTTACAGTAGAGTTGAACTAGCTCTATAGCCTAGTACAAATAATTTTACAATAGAGTTCAACTAGCTCTATAAGCTAGTACAAATAATTTTACACTAGAGTTGAGCTAGCTCTATAGCCTAGTACAAATAATTTTACACTAGAGTTGAACTAGTTCTTTAGCCTAGTACAAATAATTTGACACTATAGTTGAACTAGCTCTATAAGCTAGTTGAAATAATTTTACACTAGAGTTGAGCTAGCTCTATAGCCTAGTACAAATAATTTTACACTATAGTTGAACTAGATCTATAGCCAAGTACAAATAATTTTACACTATAGTTGAACTAGCTCTATAAGCTGGTTGAAATAATTTTACACTAGAGTTGAACTAGCTCTATAGCCTAGTACAAATAATTTTACACTAGAGTTGAACTAGCTCTATAGCCTAGTACAAATAATTTTACACTCAAGTTGAACTAGCTCTATAGCCTAGTACAAATAATTTTACACTAGGGTTGAACTAGTTCTATAGCCTAGTACAAATAATTTTACACTAGAGTTGAACTAGCTCTATAAGCTAGTTGAAATAATTTTACACTAGAGTTGAACTAGCTCTATAGCCTAGTACAAATAATTTTACAATAGAGTTGAACTAGCTCTATAAGCTAGTACAAATAATTTTACACTAGAGTTGAACTAGCTCTATAGCCTAGTACAAATAATTTTACACTAGAGTTGAATAAGTTCTTTAGCCTAGTACAAATAATTTTACAGTATAGTTGAACTAGCTCTATAAGCTAGTTGAAATAATTTTACACTAGAGTTAAACTAGCTGTATAGCCTAGTACAAATAATTTTACACTAGAGTTGAACTAGCTCTATAGCCTAGTACAAATAATTTTACACTATAGTTGAACTAGCTCTCTATAAGCTAGTTGAAATAATTTTACACTAGAGTTGAGCTAGCTCTATAGCCTAGTACAAATAATTTTACACTAGAGTTGAACTAGTTCTTTAGCCTAGTACAAATAATTTTACACTATAGTTGAACTAGCTCTATAAGCTAGTTGAAATAATTTTACACTAGAGTGGAACTAGCTCTATAGCCTAGTACAAATAATTTTACACTATAGTTGAACTAGATCTATAGCCAAGTACAAATAATTTTACACTATAGTTGAACTAGCTCTATAAGCTGGTTGAAATAATTTTACACTAGAGTTGAACTAGCTCTATAGCCTAGTACAAATAATTTTACACTAGAGTTGAACTAGCTCTATAGCCTAGTACAAATAATTTTACACTCGAGTTGAACTAGCTCTATAGCCTAGTACAAATAATTTTACACTAGAGTTGAACTAGTTCTATAGCCTAGTACAAATAATTTTACACTAGAGTTGAACTAGCTCTATAAGCTAGTTGAAATAATTTTACACTAGAGTTGAACTAGCTCTATAGCCTAGTACAAATAATTTTACAATAGAGTTGAACTAGCTCTATAAGCTAGTAAAAATAATTTTACACTAGAGTTGAACTAGCTCTATAGCCTAGTACAAATAATTTGACACTAGAGTTGAATAAGTTCTTTAGCCTAGTACAAATAATTTTACACTATAGTTGAACTAGCTCTATAAGCTAGTTGAAATAATTTTACACTAGAGTTGAACTAGCTGTATAGCCTAGTACAAATAATTTTACACTAGAGTTGAACTAGCTCTATAGCCTAGTACAAATAATTTTACACTATAGTTGAACTAGCTCTCTATAAGCTAGTTGAAATAATTTTACACTAGAGTTGAACTAGCTCTATAGCCTAGTACAAATAATTTTACACTAGAGTTGAACTAGCTCTACAGCCTAGTACAAATAATTTTACACTAGAGTTGAACTAGCTCTATAGCCTAGTACAAATAATTTTACACTAGAGTTGAATTAGCTCTATAGCCTAGTACAAATAATTTTACACTATAGTTGAACTAGCTCTATAAGCTAGTTGAAATAATTTTACACTAGAGTTGAACTAGCTCTATAGCCTAGTACAAATAATTTTACACTAGAGTTGAACTAGCTCTATAGCCTAGTACAAATAATTTTACACTCGAGTTGAACTAGCTCTATAGCCTAGTACAAATAATTTTACACTAGAGTTGAACTAGCTCTATAGCCTAGTACCAATAATTTTACACTCAAGTTGAACTAGCTCTATAGCCTAGTACAAATAATTTTACACTAGGGTTGAACTAGTTCTATAGCCTAGTACAAATAATTTTACACTAGAGTTGAACTAGCTCTATAAGCTAGTTGAAATAATTTTACACTAGAGTTGAACTAGCTCTATAGCTTAGTACAAATAATTTTACAATAGAGTTGAACTAGCTCTATAAGCTAGTACAAATAATTTTACACTAGAGTTGAACTAGCTCTATAGCCTAGTACAAATAATTTTACACTAGAGTTGAATAAGTTCTTTAGCCTAGTACAAATAATTTTACACTATAGTTGAACTAGCTCTATAAGCTAGTTGAAATAATTTTACACTAGAGTTGAACTAGCTGTATAGCCTAGTACAAATAATTTTACACTAGAGTTGAACTAGCTCTATAGCCTAGTACAAATAATTTTACACTATAGTTGAACTAGCTCTCTATAAGCTAGTTGAAATAATTTTACACTAGAGTTGAGCTAGCTCTATAGCCTAGTACAAATAATTTTACACTAGAGTTGAACTAGTTCTTTAGCCTAGTACAAATAATTTTACACTATAGTTGAACTAGCTCTATAAGCTAGTTGAAATAATTTTACACTAGAGTTGAACTAGCTCTATAGCCTAGTACAAATAATTTTACACTGTAGTTGAACTAGATCTATAGCCAAGTACAAATAATTTTACACTAGAGTTGAACTAGCTCTATAAGCTGGTTGAAATAATTTTACACTAGAGTTGAACTAGCTCTATAGCCTAGTACAAATAATTTTACACTAGAGTTGAACTAGCTCTATAGCCTAGTACAAATAATTTTACACTCGAGTTGAACTAGCTCTATAGCCTAGTACAAATAATTTTACACTAGAGTTGAACTAGTTCTATAGCCTAGTACAAATAATTTTACACTAGAGTTGAACTAGCTCTATAAGCTAGTTGAAATAATTTTACACTAGAGTTGAACTAGCTCTATAGCCTAGTACAAATAATTTTACAATAGAGTTGAACTAGCTCTATAAGCTAGTACAAATAATTTTACACTAGAGTTGAACTACCTCTATAGCCTAGTACAAATAATTTTACACTAGTGTTGAATAAGTTCTTTAGCCTAGTACAAATAATTTTACACTATAGTTGAACTAGCTCTTTAAGCTAGTTGAAATAATTTTACACTAGAGTTGAACTAGCTGTATAGCCTAGTACAAATAATTTTACACTAGAGTTGAACTAGCTCTATAGCCTAGTACAAATAATTTTACACTATAGTTGAACTAGCTCTCTATAAGCTAGTTGAAATAATTTTACACTAGAGTTGAACTAGCTCTATAGCCTAGTACAAATAATTTTACACTAGAGTTGAACTAGCTCTATAAGCTAGTTGAAATAATTTTACACTAGAGTTGAACTAGCTCTATAGCCTAGTACAAATAATTTTACAATAGAGTTGAACTAGCTCTATAAGCTAGTACAAATAATTGTACACTAGAGTTGAACTAGCTCTATAGCCTAGTACAAATAATTTTACACTAGAGTTGAATAAGTTCTTTAGCCTAGTACAAATAATTTTACACTATAGTTGAACTAGCTCTATAAGCTAGTTGAAATAATTTTACACTAGAGTTGAACTAGCTGTATAGCCTAGTACAAATAATTTTACACTAGAGTTGAACTAGCTCTATAGCCTAGTACAAATAATTTTACACTATAGTTGAACTAGCTCTCTATAAGCTAGTTGAAATAATTTTACACTATAGTTGAACTAGCTCTATAGCCTAGTACAAATAATTTTACACTAGAGTTGAACTAGCTCTACAGCCTAGTACAAATAATTTTACACTAGAGTTGAACTAGCTCTATAGCCTAGTACAAATAATTTTACACTAGAGTTGAATTAGCTCTATAGCCTAGTACAAATAATTTTACACTATAGTTGAACTAGCTCTATAAGCTAGTTGAAATAATTTTACACTAGAGTTGAACTAGCTCTATAGCCTAGTACAAATAATTTTACACTAGAGTTGAACTAGCTCTATAGCCTAGTACAAATAATTTTACACTCAAGTTGAACTAGCTCTATAGCCTAGTACAAATAATTTTACACTAGGGTTGAACTAGTTCTATAGCCTAGTACAAATAATTTTACACTAGAGTTGAACTAGCTCTATAAGCTTGTTGAAATAATTTTACACTAGAGTTGAACTAGCTCTATAGCTTAGTACAAATAATTTTACAATAGAGTTGAACTAGCTCTATAAGCTAGTACAAATAATTTTAAACTAGAGTTGAACTAGCTCTATAGCCTAGTACAAATAATTTTACACTAGAGTTGAATAAGTTCTTTAGCCTAGTACAAATAATTTTACACTATAGTTGAACTAGCTCTATAAGCTAGTTGAAATAATTTTACACTAGAGTTGAACTAGCTGTATAGCCTAGTACAAATAATTTTACACTAGAGTTGAACTAGCTCTATAGCCTAGTACAAATAATTTTACACTATAGTTGAACTAGCTCTCTATAAGCTAGTTGAAATAATTTTACACTAGAGTTGAGCTAGCTCTATAGCCTAGTACAAATAATTTTACACTAGAGTTGAACTAGTTCTTTAGCCTAGTACAAATAATTTTACACTATAGTTGAACTAGCTCTATAAGCTAGTTGAAATAATTTTACACTAGAGTTGAACTAGCTCTATAGCCTAGTACAAATAATTTTACACTGTAGTTGAACTAGATCTATAGCCAAGTACAAATAATTTTACACTAGAGTTGAACTAGCTCTATAAGCTGGTTGAAATAATTTTACACTAGAGTTGAACTAGCTCTATAGCCTAGTACAAATAATTTTACACTAGAGTTGAACTAGCTCTATAGCCTAGTACAAATAATTTTACACTCGAGTTGAACTAGCTCTATAGCCTAGTACAAATAATTTTACACTAGAGTTGAACTAGTTCTATAGCCTAGTACAAATAATTTTACACTAGAGTTGAACTAGCTCTATAAGCTAGTTGAAATAATTTTACACTAGAGTTGAACTAGCTCTATAGCCTAGTACAAATAATTTTACAATAGAGTTGAACTAGCTCTATAAGCTAGTACAAATAATTTTACACTAGAGTTGAACTACCTCTATAGCCTAGTACAAATAATTTTACACTAGAGTTGAATAAGTTCTTTAGCCTAGTACAAATAATTTTACACTATAGTTGAACTAGCTCTATAAGCTAGTTGAAATAATTTTACACTAGAGTTGAACTAGCTGTATAGCCTAGTACAAATAATTTTACACTAGAGTTGAACTAGCTCTATAGCCTAGTACAAATAATTTTACACTATAGTTGAACTAGCTCTCTATAAGCTAGTTGAAATAATTTTACACTAGAGTTGAACTAGCTCTATAGCCTAGTACAAATAATATTACACTAGAGTTGAACTAGCTCTATAAGCTAGTTGAAATAATTTTACACTAGAGTTGAACTAGCTCTATAGCCTAGTACAAATAATTTTACAATAGAGTTGAACTAGCTCTATAAGCTAGTACAAATAATTGTACACTAGAGTTGAACTAGCTCTATAGCCTAGTACAAATAATTTTACACTAGAGTTGAATAAGTTCTTTAGCCTAGTACAAATAATTTTACACTATAGTTGAACTAGCTCTATAAGCTAGTTGAAATAATTTTACACTAGAGTTGAACTAGCTGTATAGCCTAGTACAAATAATTTTACACTAGAGTTGAACTAGCTCTATAGCCTAGTACAAATAATTTTACACTATAGTTGAACTAGCTCTCTATAAGCTAGTTGAAATAATTTTACACTAGAGTTGAACTAGCTCTATAGCCTAGTACAAATAATTTTACACTAGAGTTGAACTAGCTCTACAGCCTAGTACAAATAATTTTACACTAGAGTTGAACTAGCTCTATAGCCTAGTACAAATAATTTTACACTAGAGTTGAATTAGCTCTATAGCCTAGTACAAATAATTTTACACTATAGTTGAACTAGCTCTATAAGCTAGTTGAAATAATTTTACACTAGAGTTGAACTAGCTCTATAGCCTAGTACAAATAATTTTACACTAGAGTTGAACTAGCTCTATAGCCTAGTACAAATAATTTTACACTCAAGTTGAACTAGCTCTATAGCCTAGTACAAATAATTTTACACTAGGGTTGAACTAGTTCTATAGCCTAGTACAAATAATTTTACACTAGAGTTGAACTAGCTCTATAAGCTAGTTGAAATAATTTTACACTAGAGTTGAACTAGCTCTATAGCTTAGTACAAATAATTTTACAATAGAGTTGAACTAGCTCTATAAGCTAGTACAAATAATTTTACACTAGAGTTGAACTAGCTCTATAGCCTAGTACAAATAATTTTACACTAGAGTTGAATAAGTTCTTTAGCCTAGTACAAATAATTTTACACTATAGTTGAACTAGCTCTATAAGCTAGTTGAAATAATTTTACACTAGAGTTGAACTAGCTGTATAGCCTAGTACAAATAATTTTACACTAGAGTTGAACTAGCTCTATAGCCTAGTACAAATAATTTTACACTATAGTTGAACTAGCTCTCTATAAGCTAGTTGAAATAATTTTACACTAGAGTTGAACTAGCTCTATAGCCTAGTACAAATAATTTTACACTAGAGTTGAACTAGCTCTATAAGCTAGTTGAAATAATTTTACACTAGAGTTGAACTAGCTCTATAGCCTAGTACAAATAATTTTACAATAGAGTTGAACTAGCTCTATAAGCTAGTACAAATAATTGTACACTAGAGTTGAACTAGCTCCATAGCCTAGTACAAATAATTTTACACTAGAGTTGAATAAGTTCTTTAGCCTAGTACAAATAATTTTACACTATAGTTGAACTAGCTCTATAAGCTAGTTGAAATAATTTTACACTAGAGTTGAACTAGCTGTATAGCCTAGTACAAATAATTTTACACTAGAGTTGAACTAGCTCTATAGCCTAGTACAAATAATTTTACACTATAGTTGAACTAGCTCTCTATAAGCTAGTTGAAATAATTTTACACTAGAGTTGAACTAGCTCTATAGCCTAGTACAAATAATTTTACACTAGAGTTGAACTAGCTCTACAGCCTAGTACAAATAATTTTACACTAGAGTTGAACTAGCTCTATAGCCTAGTACAAATAATTTTACACTAGAGTTGAATTAGCTCTATAGCCTAGTACAAATAATTTTACACTATAGTTGAACTAGCTCTATAAGCTAGTTGAAATAATTTTACACTAGAGTTGAACTAGCTCTATAGCCTAGTACAAATAATTTTACACTAGAGTTGAACTAGCTCTATAGCCTAGTACAAATAATTTTACACTAAAGTTGAACTAGCTCTATAGCCTAGTACAAATAATTTTACACTAGGGTTGAACTAGTTCTATAGCCTAGTACAAATAATTTTACACTAGAGTTGAACTAGCTCTATAAGCTAGTTGAAATAATTTTACACTAGAGTTGAACTAGCTCTATAGCTTAGTACAAATAATTTTACAATAGAGTTGAAGTAGCTCTATAAGCTAGTACAAATAATTTTACACTAGAGTTGAACTAGCTCTATAGCCTAGTACAAATAATTTTACACTAGAGTTGAATAAGTTCTTTAGCCTAGTACAAATAATTTTACACTATAGTTGAACTAGCTCTATAAGCTAGTTGAAATAATTTTACACTAGAGTTGAACTAGCTGTATAGCCTAGTACAAATAATTTTACACTAGAGTTGAACTAGCTCTATAGCCTAGTACAAATAATTTTACACTATAGTTGAACTAGCTCTCTATAAGCTAGTTGAAATAATTTTACACTAGAGTTGAGCTAGCTCTATAGCCTAGTACAAATAATTTTACACTAGAGTTGAACTAGTTCTTTAGCCTAGTACAAATAATTTTACACTATAGTTGAACTAGCTCTATAAGCTAGTTGAAATAATTTTACACTAGAGTTGAACTAGCTCTATAGCCTAGTACAAATAATTTTACAATAGAGTTGAACTAGCTCTATAAGCTAGTACAAATAATTTTACACTAGAGTTGAACTAGCTCTATAGCCTAGTACAAATAATTTTACACTAGAGTTGAATAAGTTCTTTAGCCTAGTACAAATAATTTTACACTATAGTTGAACTAGCTCTATAAGCTAGTTGAAATAATTTTACACTAGAGTTGAACTAGCTGTATAGCCTAGTACAAATAATTTTACACTAGAGTTGAACTAGCTCTATAGCCTAGTACAAATAATTTTACACTATAGTTGAACTAGCTCTGTATAAGCTAGTTGAAATAATTTTACACTAGAGTTGAACTAGCTCTATAGCCTAGTACAAATAATTTTACACTAGAGTTGAACTAGCTCTACAGCCTAGTACAAATAATTTTACACTAGAGTTGAACTAGCTCTATAGCCTAGTACAAATAATTTTACACTAGAGTTGAATTAGCTCTATAGCCTAGTACAAATAATTTTACACTATAGTTGAACTAGCTCTATAAGCTAGTTGAAATAATTTTACACTAGAGTTGAACTAGCTCTATAGCCTAGTACAAATAATTTTACACTAGAGTTGAACTAGCTCTATAGCCTAGTACAAATAATTTTACACTCAAGTTGAACTAGCTCTATAGCCTAGTACAAATAATTTTACACTAGGGTTGAACTAGTTCTATAGCCTAGTACAAATAATTTTACACTAGAGTTGAACTAGCTCTATAAGCTAGTTGAAATAATTTTACACTAGAGTTGAACTAGCTCTATAGCTTAGTACAAATAATTTTACAATAGAGTTGAACTAGCTCTATAAGCTAGTACAAATAATTTTACACTAGAGTTGAACTAGCTCTATAGCCTAGTACAAATAATTTTACACTAGAGTTGAATAAGTTCTTTAGCCTAGTACAAATAATTTTACACTATAGTTGAACTAGCTCTATAAGCTAGTTGAAATAATTTTAGACTAGAGTTGAACTAGCTGTATAGCCTAGTACAAATAATTTTACACTAGAGTTGAACTAGCTCTATAGCCTAGTACAAATAATTTTACACTATAGTTGAACTAGCTCTCTATAAGCTAGTTGAAATAATTTTACACTAGAGTTGAGCTAGCTCTATAGCCTAGTACAAATAATTTTACACTAGAGTTGAACTAGTTCTTTAGCCTAGTACAAATAATTTTACACTATAGTTGAACTAGCTCTATAAGCTAGTTGAAATAATTTTACACTAGAGTTGAACTAGCTCTATAGCCTAGTACAAATAATTTTACACTATAGTTGAACTAGATCTATAGCCAAGTACAAATAATTTTACACTATAGTTGAACTAGCTCTATAAGCTGGTTGAAATAATTTTACACTAGAGTTGAACTAGCTCTATAGCCTAGTACAAATAATTTTACACTAGAGTTGAACTAGCTCTATAGCCTAGTACAAATAATTTTACACTCGAGTTGAACTAGCTCTATAGCCTAGTACAAATAATTTTACACTAGAGTTGAACTAGTTCTATAGCCTAGTACAAATAATTTTACACTAGAGTTGAACTAGCTCTATAAGCTAGTTGAAATAATTTTACACTAGAGTTGAACTAGCTCTATAGCCTAGTACAAATAATTTTACAATAGAGTTGAACTAGCTCTATAAGCTAGTACAAATAATTTTACACTAGAGTTGAACTAGCTCTATAGCCTAGTACAAATAATTTTACACTAGAGTTGAATAAGTTCTTTAGCCTAGTACAAATAATTTTACACTATAGTTGATCTAGCTCTATAAGCTAGTTGAAATAATTTTACACTAGAGTTGAACTAGCTGTATAGCCTAGTACAAATAATTTTACACTAGAGTTGAACTAGCTCTATAGCCTAGTACAAATAATTTTACACTATAGTTGAACTAGCTCTCTATAAGCTAGTTGAAATAATTTTACACTAGAGTTGAACTAGCTCTATAGCCTAGTACAAATAATTTTACACTAGAGTTGAACTAGCTCTACAGCCTAGTACAAATAATTTTACACTAGAGTTGAACTAGCTCTATAGACTAGTACAAATAATTTTACACTAGAGTTGAATTAGCTCTATAGCCTAGTACAAATAATTTTACACTATAGTTGAACTAGCTCTATAAGCCAGTTGAAATAATTTTACACTAGAGTTGAACTAGCTCTATAGCCTAGTACAAATAATTTTACACTAGAGTTGAACTAGCTCTATAAGCAAGTACAAATAATTTTACACTAGAGTTGAACAAGCTCTATAGCCTAGTACAAATAATTTTACAATAGAGTTCAACTAGCTCTATAAGCTAGTACAAATAATTTTACACTAGAGTTGAGCTAGCTCTATAGCCTAGTACAAATAATTTTACACTAGAGTTGAACTAGCTCTATAACCTAGTACAAATAATTTTACAATAGAGTTGAACTAGTTCTATAGCCTAGTACAAATAATTTTACACTATAGTTGAACTAGCTCTCTATAAGCTAGTTGAAATAATTTTACACTAGAGTTGAACTAGCTCTATAGCCTAGTACAAATAATTTTACACTAGAGTTGAATTAGCTCTATACCCTAGTACAAATAATTTTACACTATAGTTGAACTAGCTCTATAAGCTGGTTGAAATAATTTTACACTAGAGTTGAACTAGCTCTATAGCCTAGTACAAATAATTTTACACTAGAGTTGAACTAGCTCTATAGCCTAGTACAAATAATTTTACACTAGAGTTGAACTAGCTCTATAGCATAGTACAAATAATTTTACACTATAGTTGAACTAGCTCTATAAGCTAGTTGAAATAATTTTACACTAGAGTTGAACTAGCTCTATAGCCTAGTACAAATAATTTTACACTAGAGTTGAACTAGCTCTATAGCCTAGTACAAATAATTTTACACTAGAGTTGAACTAGCTCTATAGGCTAGTACAAATAATTTTACACTAGAGTTGAGCTAGCTCTATAGCCTAGTACAAATAATTTTACACTATAGTTGAACTAGCTCTATAGCCTAGTAGAAATAATTTTACACTAGAGTTGAACTAGCTCTATAGCCTAGTACAAATAATTTTACAATAGAGTTCAACTAGCTCTATAAGCTAGTACAAATAATTTTACACTAGAGTTGAGCTAGCTCTATAGCCTAGTACAAATAATTTTACACTAGAGTTGAACTAGTTCTTTAGCCTAGTACAAATAATTTTATACTATAGTTGAACTAGCTCTATAAGCTAGTTCAAATAATTTTACACTAGAGTTGAACTAGCTCTATAGCCTAGTACAAATAATTTTACACTATAGTTGAACTAGATCTATAGCCAAGTACAAATAATTTTACACTATAGTTGAACTAGCTCTATAAGCTGGTTGAAATAATTTTACACTAGAGTTGAACTAGCTCTATAGCCTAGTACAAATAATTTTACACTAGAGTTGAACTAGCTCTATAGCCTAGTACAAATAATTTTACACTCGAGTTGAACTAGCTCTATAGCCTAGTACAAATAATTTTACACTAGAGTTGAACTAGTTCTATAGCCTAGTACAAATAATTTTACACTATAGTTGAACTAGCTCTATAAGCTAGTTGAAATAATTTTACACTAGAGTTGAACTAGCTCTATAGCCTAGTACAAATAATTTTACAATAGAGTTCAACTAGCTCTATAAGCTAGTACAAATAATTTTACACTAGAGTTGAGCTAGCTCTATAGCCTAGTACAAATAATTTTACACTAGAGTTGAACTAGCTCTATAGCCTAGTACAAATAATTTTACAATAGAGTTCAACTAGCTCTATAAGCTAGTTGAAATAATTTTACACTAGAGTTGAATTAGCTCTATACCCTAGTACAAATAATTTTACACTATAGTTGAACTAGCTCTATAAGCTGGTTGAAATAATTTTACACTAGAGTTGAACTAGCTCTATAGCCTAGTACAAATAATTTTACACTAGAGTTGAACTAGCTCTATAGCCTAGTACAAATAATTTTACACTAGAGTTGAACTAGCTCTATAGCCTAGTACAAATAATTTTACTCTAGAGTTGAACTAGCTCTATAAGCTAGTACAAATAATTTTACACTAGAGTTGAACAAGCTCTATAGCCTAGTACAAATAATTTTACAATAGAGTTCAACTAGCTCTATAAGCTAGTACAAATAATTTTACACTAGAGTTGAGCTAGCTCTATACCCTAGTACAAATAATTTTACACTAGAGTTGAACTAGCTCTATAGCCTAGTACAAATAATTTTACAATAGAGTTGAACTAGTTCTATAGCCTAGTACAAATAATTTTACACTATAGTTGAACTAGCTCTCTATAAGCTAGTTGAAATAATTTTACACTAGAGTTGAACTAGCTCTATAGCCTACTACAAATAATTTTACACTAGAGTTGAATTAGCTCTATACCCTAGTACAAATAATTTTACACTATAGTTGAACTAGCTCTATAAGCTGGTTGAAATAATTTTACACTAGAGTTGAACTAGCTCTATAGCCTAGTACAAATAATTTTACACTAGAGTTGAACTAGCTCTATAGCCTAGTACAAATAATTTTACAATAGAGTTCAACTAGCTCTATAAGCTAGTACAAATAATTTTACACTAGAGTTGAACTAGCTCTATAGCCTAGTACAAATAATTTTACACTATAGTTGAACTAGCTCTATAAGCTAGTTGAAATAATTTTACACTAGAGTTGAACTAGCTCTATAGCCTAGTACAAATAATTTTAAACTAGAGTTGAACTAGCTCTATAGCCTAGTACAAATAATTTTACACAAGAGTTGAACTAGCTCTATAGCGTAGTACAAATAATTTTACACTAGAGTTGAGCTAGCTCTATAGCCTAGTACAAATAATTTTACACTATAGTTAAACTAGCTCTATAGCCTAGTACAAATAATTTTACACTAGAGTTGAACTAGCTCTATAGCCTAGTACAAATAATTTTACACTAGAGTTGAACTAGCTCTATAGCCTAGTACAAATAATTTTACACTAGAGTTGAGCTAGCTCTATAGCCTAGTACAAATAATTTTACACTATAGTTGACCTAGCTCTATAGCCTAGTACAAATAATTTTACACTAGAGTTGAACTAGCTCTATAGCCTAGTACAAATAATTTTACAATAGAGTTCAACTAGCTCTATAAGCTAGTACAAATAATTTTACACTAGAGTTGAGCTAGCTCTATAGCCTAGTACAAATAATTTTACACTAGAGTTGAACTAGTTCTTTAGCCTAGTACAAATAATTTTATACTATAGTTGAACTAGCTCTATAAGCTAGTTTAAATAATTTTACACTAGAGTTGAACTAGCTCTATAGCCTAGTACAAATAATTTTACACTATAGTTGAACTAGATCTATAGCCAAGTACAAATAATTTTACACTATAGTTGAACTAGCTCTATAAGCTGGTTGAAATAATTTTACACTAGAGTTGAACTAGCTCTATACCCTAGTACAAATAATTTTACACTAGAGTTGAACTAGCTCTATAGCCTAGTACAAATAATTTTACACTCGAGTTGAACTAGCTCTATAGCCTAGTACAAATAATTTTACACTAGAGTTGAACTAGTTCTATAGCCTAGTACAAATAATTTTACACTATAGTTGAACTAGCTCTATAAGCTAGTTGAAATAATTTTACACTAGAGTTGAACTAGCTCTATAGCCTAGTACAAATAATTTTACAATAGAGTTCAACTAGCTCTATAAGCTAGTACAAATAATTTTACACTAGAGTTGAGCTAGCTCTATAGCCTAGTACAAATAATTTTACACTAGAGTTGAACTAGCTCTATAGCCTAGTACAAATAATTTTACAATAGAGTTCAACTAGCTCTATAAGCTAGTTGAAATAATTTTACACTAGAGTTGAATTAGCTCTATACCCTAGTACAAATAATTTTACACTATAGTTGAACTAGCTCTATAAGCTGGTTGAAATAATTTTCCACTAGAGTTGAACTAGCTCTATAGCCTAGTACAAATAATTTTACACTAGAGTTGAACTAGCTCTATAGCCTAGTACAAATAATTTTACACTAGAGTTGAACTAGCTCTATAGCCTAGTACAAATAATTTTACTCTAGAGTTGAACTAGCTCTATAAGCTAGTACAAATAATTTTACACTAGAGTTGAACAAGCTCTATAGCCTAGTACAAATAATTTTACAATAGAGTTCAACTATCTCTATAAGCTAGTACAAATAATTTTACACTAGAGTTGAGCTAGCTCTATAGCCTAGTACAAATAATTTTACACTAGAGTTGAACTAGGTCTATAGCCTAGTACAAATAATTTTACAATAGAGTTGAACTAGTTCTATAGCCTAGTACAAATAATTTTACACTATAGTTGAACTAGCTCTCTATAAGCTAGTTGAAATAATTTTACACTAGAGTTGAACTAGCTCTATAAGCTAGTACAAATAATTTTACACTAGAGTTGAATTAGCTCTATACCCTAGTACAAATAATTTTACACTATAGTTGAACTAGCTCTATAAGCTGGTTGAAATAATTTTACACTAGAGTTGAACTAGCTCTATAGCCTAGTACAAATAATTTTACACTAGAATTGAACTAGCTCTATAGCCTAGTACAAATAATTTTACAATAGAGTTGAACTAGCTCTATAAGCTAGTTGAAATAATTTTACACTAGAGTTGAACTAGCTCTATAGCCTAGTACAAATAATTTTACACTATAGTTGAACTAGCTCTATAAGCTAGTTGAAATAATTTTACACTAGAGTTGAACTAGCTCTATAGCCTAGTACAAATAATTTTAAACTAGAGTTGAACTAGCTCTATAGCCTAGTACAAATAATTTTACACAAGAGTTGAACTAGCTCTATAGCCTAGTACAAATAATTTTACACTAGAGTTGAGCTAGCTCTATAGCCTAGTACAAATAATTTTACACTATAGTTGAACTAGCTCTATAGCCTAGTACAAATAATTTTACACTAGAGTTGAACTAGCTCTATAGCCTAGTACAAATAATTTTACAATAGAGTTCAACTAGCTCTATAAGCTAGTACAAATAATTTTACACTAGAGTTGAGCTAGCTCTATAGCCTAGTACAAATAATTTTACACTAGAGTTGAACTAGTTCTTTAGCCTAGTACAAATAATTTTACACTATAGTTGAACTAGCTCTATAAGCTAGTTGAAATAATTTTACACTAGAGTTGAACTAGATCTATAGCCAAGTACAAATAATTTTACACTATAGTTGAACTAGCTCTATAAGCTGGTTGAAATAATTTTACACTAGAGTTGAACTAGCTCTATAGCCTAGTACAAATAATTTTACACTAGAGTTGAACTAGCTCTATAGCCTAGTACAAATAATTTTACACTAGAGTTGAACTAGCTCTATAGCCTAGTACAAATAATTTTACACTAGAGTTGAACTAGCTCTATAGCCTAGTACAAATAATTTTACACTATAGTTGAACTAGCTCTATAAGCTAGTTGAAATAATTTTACACTAGAGTTGAACTAGCTCTATAGCCTAGTACAAATAATTTTACACTAGAGTTGAACTAGCTCTATAGCCTAGTACAAATAATTTTACACTATAGTTGAACTAGCTCTCTATAAGCTAGCTGAAATAATTTTACACTAGAGTTGAGCTAGCTCTATAGCCTAGTACAAATAATTTTACACTAGAGTTGAACTAGCTCTACAGCCTAGTACAAATAATTTTACACTATAGTTGAACTAGCTCTATAGCCTAGTACAAATAATTTTACACTAGAGTTGAATTAGCTCTATAGCCTAGTACAAATAATTTTACACTATAGTTGAACTAACTCTATAAGCTAGTTGAAATAATTTTACACTAGAGTTGAACTAGCTCTATAGCCTAGTACAAATAATTTTACACTATAGTTGAACTAGCTCTATAGCCTAGTACAAATAATTTTACACTATAGTTGAACTAGCTCTATAAGCTGGTTGAAATAATTTTACACTAGAGTTGAACTAGCTCTATAGCCTAGTACAAATAATTTTACACTAGAGTTGAACTAGCTCTATAGCCTAGTACAAATAATTTTACACTCGAGTTGAACTAGCTCTATAGCCTAGTACAAATAATTTTACACTAGAGTTGAGCTAGCTCTATAGCCTAGTACAAATAATTTTACACTATAGTTGAACTAGCTCTATAGCCTAGTACAAATAATTTTACACTAGAGTTGAACTAGCTCTATAGCCTAGTACAAATAATTTTACACTATAGTTGAACTAGCTCTCTATAAGCTAGTACAAATAATTTTACACTAGAGTTGAGCTAGCTCTATAGCCTAGTACAAATAATTTTACACTAGAGTTGAACTAGTTCTTTAGCCTAGTACAAATAATTTTATACTATAGTTGAACTAGCTCTATAAGCTAGTTCAAATAATTTTACACTAGAGTTGAACTAGCTCTATAGCCTAGTACAAATAATTTTACACTATAGTTGAACTAACTCTATAAGCTAGTTGAAATAATTTTACACTAGAGTTGAACTAGCTCTATAGCCTAGTACAAATAATTTTACACTATAGTTGAACTAGCTCTATAGCCTAGTACAAATAATTTTACACTATAGTTGAACTAGCTCTATAAGCTGGTTGAAATAATTTTACACTAGAGTTGAACTAGCTCTATAGCCTAGTACAAATAATTTTACACTAGAGTTGAACTAGCTCTATAGCCTAGTACAAATAATTTTACACTCGAGTTGAACTAGCTCTATAGCCTAGTACAAATAATTTTACACTAGAGTTGAACTAGCTCTATAGCCTAGTACAAATAATTTTACACTATAGTTGAACTAGCTCTCTATAAGCTAGCTGAAATAATTTTACACTAGAGTTGAACTAGCTCTATAGCCTAGTACAAATAATTTTACACTAGAGTTGAACTAGCTCTACAGCCTAGTACAAATAATTTTACACTAGAGTTGAACTAGCTCTATAGCCTAGTACAAATAATTTTACACTAGAGTTGAACTAGCTCTATAGCCTAGTACAAATAATTTTACACTAGAGTTGAACTAGCTCTACAGCCTAGTACAAATAATTTTACACTAGAGTTGAACTAGCTCTATAGCCTAGTACAAATAATTTTACACTAGAGTTGAATTAGCTCTATAGCCTAGTACAAATAATTTTACACTATAGTTGAACTAACTCTATAAGCTAGTTGAAATAATTTTACACTAGATTTGAACTAGCTCTATAGCCTAGTACAAATAATTTTACACTATAGTTGAACTAGCTCTATATGCTAGTTGAAATAATTTTACACTAGAGTTGAACTAGCTGTATAGCCTAGTACAAATAATTTTACACTAGAGTTGAACTAGCTCTATAGCCTAGTACAAATAATTTTACACTATAGTTGAACTAGCTCTCTATAAGCTAGCTGAAATAATTTTACACTAGAGTTGAACTAGCTCTATAGCCTAGTACAAATAATTTTACACTAGAGTTGAACTAGCTCTACAGCCTAGTACAAATAATTTTACACTAGAGTTGAACTAGCTCTATAGCCTAGTACAAATAATTTTACACTAGAGTTGAATTAGCTCTATAGCCTAGTACAAATAATTTTACACTATAGTTGAACTAACTCTATAAGCTAGTTGAAATAATTTTACACTAGAGTTGAACTAGCTCTATAGCCTAGTACAAATAATTTTACACTATAGTTGAACTAGCTCTATAGCCTAGTACAAATAATTTTACACTATAGTTGAACTAGCTCTATAAGCTGGTTGAAATAATTTTACACTAGAGTTGAACTAGCTCTATAGCCTAGTACAAATAATTTTACACTAGAGTTGAACTAGCTCTATAGCCTAGTACAAATAATTTTACACTCGAGTTGAACTAGCTCTATAGCCTAGTACAAATAATTTTACACTAGAGTTGAACTAGTTCTATAGCCTAGTACAAATAATTTTACACTATAGTTGAACTAGCTCTATAAGCTAGTTGAAATAATTTTACACTAGAGTTGAACTAGCTCTATAGCCTAGTACAAATAATTTTACAATAGAGTTCAACTAGCTCTATAAGCTAGTACAAATAATTTTACACTAGAGTTGAGCTAGCTCTATAGCCTAGTACAAATAATTTTACACTAGAGTTGAACTAGCTCTATAGCCTAGTACAAATAATTTTACAATAGAGTTCAACTAGCTCTATAAGCTAGTTGAAATAATTTTACACTAGAGTTGAATTAGCTCTATACCCTAGTACAAATAATTTTACACTATAGTTGAACTAGCTCTATAAGCTGGTTGAAATAATTTTACACTAGAGTTGAACTAGCTCTATAGCCTAGTACAAATAATTTTACACTAGAGTTGAACTAGCTCTATAGCCTAGTACAAATAATTTTACACTAGAGTTGAACTAGCTCTATAGCCTAGTACAAATAATTTTACTCTAGAGTTGAACTAGCTCTATAAGCTAGTACAAATAATTTTACACTAGAGTTGAACAAGCTCTATAGCCTAGTACAAATAATTTTACAATAGAGTTCAACTAGCTCTATAAGCTAGTACAAATAATTTTACACTAGAGTTGAGCTAGCTCTATACCCTAGTACAAATAATTTTACACTAGAGTTGAACTAGCTCTATAGCCTAGTACAAATAATTTTACAATAGAGTTGAACTAGTTCTATAGCCTAGTACAAATAATTTTACACTATAGTTGAACTAGCTCTCTATAAGCTAGTTGAAATAATTTTACACTAGAGTTGAACTAGCTCTATAGCCTACTACAAATAATTTTACACTAGAGTTGAATTAGCTCTATACCCTAGTACAAATAATTTTACACTATAGTTGAACTAGCTCTATAAGCTGGTTGAAATAATTTTACACTAGAGTTGAACTAGCTCTATAGCCTAGTACAAATAATTTTACACTAGAGTTGAACTAGCTCTATAGCCTAGTACAAATAATTTTACAATAGAGTTCAACTAGCTCTATAAGCTAGTACAAATAATTTTACACTAGAGTTGAACTAGCTCTATAGCCTAGTACAAATAATTTTACACTATAGTTGAACTAGCTCTATAAGCTAGTTGAAATAATTTTACACTAGAGTTGAACTAGCTCTATAGCCTAGTACAAATAATTTTAAACTAGAGTTGAACTAGCTCTATAGCCTAGTACAAATAATTTTACACAAGAGTTGAACTAGCTCTATAGCGTAGTACAAATAATTTTACACTAGAGTTGAGCTAGCTCTATAGCCTAGTACAAATAATTTTACACTATAGTTAAACTAGCTCTATAGCCTAGTACAAATAATTTTACACTAGAGTTGAACTAGCTCTATAGCCTAGTACAAATAATTTTACACTAGAGTTGAACTAGCTCTATAGCCTAGTACAAATAATTTTACACTAGAGTTGAGCTAGCTCTATAGCCTAGTACAAATAATTTTACACTATAGTTGAACTAGCTCTATAGCCTAGTACAAATAATTTTACACTAGAGTTGAACTAGCTCTATAGCCTAGTACAAATAATTTTACAATAGAGTTCAACTAGCTCTATAAGCTAGTACAAATAATTTTACACTAGAGTTGAGCTAGCTCTATAGCCTAGTACAAATAATTTTACACTAGAGTTGAACTAGTTCTTTAGCCTAGTACAAATAATTTTATACTATAGTTGAACTAGCTCTATAAGCTAGTTCAAATAATTTTACACTAGAGTTGAACTAGCTCTATAGCCTAGTACAAATAATTTTACACTATAGTTGAACTAGATCTATAGCCAAGTATAAATAATTTTACACTATAGTTGAACTAGCTCTATAAGCTGGTTGAAATAATTTTACACTAGAGTTGAACTAGCTCTATAGCCTAGTACAAATAATTTTACTCTAGAGTTGAGCTAGCTCTATACCCTAGTACAAATAATTTTACACTAGAGTTGAACTAGCTCTATAGCCTAGTACAAATAATTTTACAATAGAGTTGAACTAGTTCTATAGCCTAGTACAAATAATTTTACACTATAGTTGAACTAGCTCTCTATAAGCTAGTTGAAATAATTTTACACTAGAGTTGAACTAGCTCTATAGCCTACTACAAATAATTTTACACTAGAGTTGAATTAGCTCTATACCCTAGTACAAATAATTTTACACTATAGTTGAACTAGCTCTATAAGCTGGTTGAAATAATTTTACACTAGAGTTGAACTAGCTCTATAGCCTAGTACAAATAATTTTACACTAGAGTTGAACTAGCTCTATAGCCTAGTACAAATAATTTTACAATAGAGTTCAACTAGCTCTATAAGCTAGTACAAATAATTTTACACTAGAGTTGAACTAGCTCTATAGCCTAGTACAAATAATTTTACACTATAGTTGAACTAGCTCTATAAGCTAGTTGAAATAATTTTACACTAGAGTTGAACTAGCTCTATAGCCTAGTACAAATAATTTTAAACTAGAGTTGAACTAGCTCTATAGCCTAGTACAAATAATTTTACACAAGAGTTGAACTAGCTCTATAGCGTAGTACAAATAATTTTACACTAGAGTTGAGCTAGCTCTATAGCCTAGTACAAATAATTTTACACTATAGTTAAACTAGCTCTATAGCCTAGTACAAATAATTTTACACTAGAGTTGAACTAGCTCTATAGCCTAGTACAAATAATTTTACACTAGAGTTGAACTAGCTCTATAGCCTAGTACAAATAATTTTACACTAGAGTTGAGCTAGCTCTATAGCCTAGTACAAATAATTTTACACTATAGTTGAACTAGCTCTATAGCCTAGTACAAATAATTTTACACTAGAGTTGAACTAGCTCTATAGCCTAGTACAAATAATTTTACAATAGAGTTCAACTAGCTCTATAAGCTAGTACAAATAATTTTACACTAGAGTTGAGCTAGCTCTATAGCCTAGTACAAATAATTTTACACTAGAGTTGAACTAGTTCTTTAGCCTAGTACAAATAATTTTATACTATAGTTGAACTAGCTCTATAAGCTAGTTCAAATAATTTTACACTAGAGTTGAACTAGCTCTATAGCCTAGTACAAATAATTTTACACTATAGTTGAACTAGATCTATAGCCAAGTACAAATAATTTTACACTATAGTTGAACTAGCTCTATAAGCTGGTTGAAATAATTTTACACTAGAGTTGAACTAGCTCTATACCCTAGTACAAATAATTTTACACTAGAGTTGAACTAGCTCTATAGCCTAGTACAAATAATTTTACACTCGAGTTGAACTAGCTCTATAGCCTAGTACAAATAATTTTACACTAGAGTTGAACTAGTTCTATAGCCTAGTACAAATAATTTTACACTATAGTTGAACTAGCTCTATAAGCTAGTTGAAATAATTTTACACTAGAGTTGAACTAGCTCTATAGCCTAGTACAAATAATTTTACAATAGAGTTCAACTAGCTCTATAAGCTAGTACAAATAATTTTACACTAGAGTTGAGCTAGCTCTATAGCCTAGTACAAATAATTTTACACTAGAGTTGAACTAGCTCTATAGCCTAGTACAAATAATTTTACAATAGAGTTCAACTAGCTCTATAAGCTAGTTGAAATAATTTTACACTAGAGTTGAATTAGCTCTATACCCTAGTACAAATAATTTTACACTATAGTTGAACTAGCTCTATAAGCTGGTTGAAATAATTTTACACTAGAGTTGAACTAGCTCTATAGCCTAGTACAAATAATTTTACACTAGAGTTGAACTAGCTCTATAGCCTAGTACAAATAATTTTACACTAGAGTTGAACTAGCTCTATAGCCTAGTACAAATAATTTTACTCTAGAGTTGAACTAGCTCTATAAGCTAGTACAAATAATTTTACACTAGAGTTGAACAAGCTCTATAGCCTAGTACAAATAATTTTACAATAGAGTTCAACTATCTCTATAAGCTAGTACAAATAATTTTACACTAGAGTTGAGCTAGCTCTATAAGCTAGTACAAATAATTTTACACTAGAGTTGAGCTAGCTCTATAGCCTAGTACAAATAATTTTACAATAGAGTTGAACTAGTTCTTTAGCCTAGTACAAATAATTTTACACTATAGTTGAACTAGCTCTCTATAAGCTAGTTGAAATAATTTTACACTAGAGTTGAACTAGCTCTATAAGCTAGTACAAATAATTTTACACTAGAGTTGAATTAGCTCTATACCCTAGTACAAATAATTTTACACTATAGTTGAACTAGCTCTATAAGCTGGTTGAAATAATTTTACACTAGAGTTGAACTAGCTCTATAGCCTAGTACAAATAATTTTACACTAGAATTGAACTAGCTCTATAGCCTAGTACAAATAATTTTACAATAGAGTTGAACTAGCTCTATAAGCTAGTTGAAATAATTTTACACTAGAGTTGAACTAGCTCTATAGCCTAGTACAAATAATTTTACACTATAGTTGAACTAGCTCTATAAGCTAGTTGAAATAATTTTACACTAGAGTTGAACTAGCTCTATAGCCTAGTACAAATAATTTTAAACTAGAGTTGAACTAGCTCTATAGCCTAGTACAAATAATTTTACACAAGAGTTGAACTAGCTCTATAGCCTAGTACAAATAATTTTACACTAGAGTTGAGCTAGCTCTATAGCCTAGTACAAATAATTTTACACTATAGTTGAACTAGCTCTATAGCCTAGTACAAATAATTTTACACTAGAGTTGAACTAGCTCTATAGCCTAGTACAAATAATTTTACAATAGAGTTCAACTAGCTCTATAAGCTAGTACAAATAATTTTACACTAGAGTTGAGCTAGCTCTATAGCCTAGTACAAATAATTTTACACTAGAGTTGAACTAGTTCTTTAGCCTAGTACAAATAATTTTACACTATAGTTGAACTAGCTCTATAAGCTAGTTGAAATAATTTTACACTAGAGTTGAACTAGATCTATAGCCAAGTACAAATAATTTTACACTATAGTTGAACTAGCTCTATAAGCTGGTTGAAATAATTTTACACTAGAGTTGAACTAGCTCTATAGCCTAGTACAAATAATTTTACACTAGAGTTGAACTAGCTCTATAGCCTAGTACAAATAATTTTACACTCGAGTTGAACTAGCTCTATAGCCTAGTACAAATAATTTTACACTAGAGTTGTACTAGTTCTATAGCCTAGTACAAATAATTTTACACTATAGTTGAACTAGCTCTATAAGCTAGTTGAAATAATTTTACACTAGATTTGAACTAGCTCTATAGCCTAGTACAAATAATTTTACACTATAGTTGAACTAGCTCTATATGCTAGTTGAAATAATTTTACACTAGAGTTGAACTAGCTGTATAGCCTAGTACAAATAATTTTACACTAGAGTTGAACTAGCTCTATAGCCTAGTACAAATAATTTTACACTATAGTTGAACTAGCTCTCTATAAGCTAGCTGAAATAATTTTACACTAGAGTTGAACTAGCTCTATAGCCTAGTACAAATAATTTTACACTAGAGTTGAACTAGCTCTACAGCCTAGTACAAATAATTTTACACTAGAGTTGAACTAGCTCTATAGCCTAGTACAAATAATTTTACACTAGAGTTGAATTAGCTCTATAGCCTAGTACAAATAATTTTACACTATAGTTGAACTAACTCTATAAGCTAGTTGAAATAATTTTACACTAGAGTTGAACTAGCTCTATAGCCTAGTACAAATAATTTTACACTAGAGTTGAACTAGCTCTATAAGCTAGTACAAATAATTTTACACTAGAGTTGAACAAGCTCTATAGCCTAGTACAAATAATTTTACAATAGAGTTCAACTAGCTCTATAAGCTAGTCCAAATAATTTTACACTAGAGTTGAGATAGCTCTATAGCCTAGTACAAATAATTTTACACTAGAGTTGAACTAGCTCTATAGCCTAGTACAAATAATTTTACAATAGAGTTGAACTAGTTCTATAGCCTAGTACAAATAATTTTACACTATAGTTGAACTAGCTCTCTATAAGCTAGTTGAAATAATTTTACACTAGAGTTGAACTAGCTCTATAGCCTAGTACAAATAATTTTACACTAGAGTTGAATTAGCTCTATACCCTAGTACAAATAATTTTACACTATAGTTGAACTAGCTCTATAAGCTGGTTGAAATAATTTTACACTAGAGTTGAACTAGCTCTATAGCCTAGTACAAATAATTTTACACTAGAGTTGAACTAGCTCTATAGCCTAGTACAAATAATTTTACAATAGAGTTCAACTAGCTCTATAAGCTAGTACAAATAATTTTACACTAGAGTTGAACTAGCTCTATAGCCTGGTACAAATAATTTTACACTATAGTTGAACTAGCTCTATAAGCTAGTTGAAATAATTTTACACTAGAGTTGAACTAGCTCTATAGCCTAGTACAAATAATTTTACACTAGAGTTGAACTAGCTCTATAGCCTAGTACAAATAATTTTACACTATAGTTGAACTAGATCTATAGCCAAGTACAAATAATTTTACACTATAGTTGAACTAGCTCTATAAGCTGGTTGAAATAATTTTACACTAGAGTTGAACTAGCTCTATAGCCTAGTACAAATAATTTTACACTAGAGTTGAACTAGCTCTATAGCCTAGTACAAATAATTTTACACTCGAGTTGAACTAGCTCTATAGCCTAGTACAAACAATTTTACACTAGAGTTGAACTAGTTCTATAGCCTAGAACAAATAATTTACACTATAGTTGAACTACCTCTATAAGCTAGTTGAAATAATTTTACACTAGAGTTGAACTAGCTCTATAAGCTAGTACAAATAATTTTACACTAGAGTTGAGCTAGCTCTATAGCCTAGTACAAATAATTTTACACTAGAGTTGAACTAGTTCTTTAGCCTAGTACAAATAATTTTACACTATAGTTGAACTAGCTCTATAAGCTAGTACAAATAATTTTACACTAGAGTTGAACTAGCTGTATAGCCTAGTACAAATAATTTTACACTAGAGTTGAACTAGCTCTATAGCCTAGTACAAATAATTTTACACTATAGTTGAACTAGCTCTCTATAAGCTAGTTGAAATAATTTTACACTAGAGTTGAACTAGCTCTATAGCCTAGTGCAAATAATTTTACACTAGAGTAGAGCTAGCTCTATAGCCTAGTACAAATAATTTTACACTAGAGTTGAACTAGCTCTATAGCCTAGTACAAATAATTTTACAATAGAGTTCAACTAGCTCTATAAGCTAGTTGAAATAATTTTACACTAGAGTTGAGCTAGCTCTATAGCCTAGTACAAATAATTTTACACTAGAGTTGAACTAGTTCTTTAGCCTAGTACAAATAATTTTACACTATAGTTGAACTAGCTCTATAAGCTAGTTGAAATAATTTTACACTAGAGTTGAACTAGCTCTATAGCCTAGTACAAATAATTTTACACTATAGTTGAACTAGATCTATAGCCAAGTACAAATAATTTTACACTATAGTTGAACTAGCTCTATAAGCTGGTTGAAATAATTTTACACTAGAGTTGAACTAGCTCTATAGCCTAGTACAAATAATTTTACACTAGAGTTGAACTAGCTCTATAGCCTAGTACAAATAATTTTACACTCGAGTTGAACTAGCTCTATAGCCTAGTACAAATAATTTTACACTAGAGTTGAACTAGTTCTATAGCCTAGTACAAATAATTTTACACTATAGTTGAACTAGCTCTATAAGCTAGTTGAAATAATTTTACACTAGAGTTGAACTAGCTCTATAAGCTAGTACAAATAATTTTACACTAGAGTTGAGCTAGCTCTATAGCCTAGTACAAATAATTTTACACTAGAGTTGAACTAGTTCTTTAGCCTAGTACAAATAATTTTACACTATAGTTAAACTAGCTCTATAAGCTAGTTGAAATAATTGTACACTAGAGTTGAACTAGCTGTATAGCCTAGTACAAATAATTTTACACTAGAGTTGAACTAGCTCTATAGCCTAGTACGAATAATTTTACACTATAGTTGAACTAGCTCTCTATAAGCTAGTGGAAATAATTTTACACTAGAGTTGAACTAGCTCTATAGCCTAGTACAAATAATTTTACACTAGAGTTGAATTAGCTCTATAGCCTAGTACAAATAATTTTACACTATAGTTGAACTAGCTCTATAAGCTGGTTGAAATAATTTTACACTAGAGTTGAACTAGCTCTATAGCCTAGTACAAATAATTTTACACTATAGTTGAACTAGATCTATAGCCAAGTACAAATAATTTTACACTATAGTTGAACTAGCTCTATAAGCTGGTTGAAATAATTTTACACTAGAGTTGAACTAGCTCTATAGCCTAGTACAAATAATTTTACACTAGAGTTGAACTAGCTCTATAAGCTAGATGAAATAATTTTACACTAGAGTTGAACTAGCTCTATAAGCTAGATGAAATAATTTTACACTAGAGTTGAACTAGCTCTATAAGCTAGATGAAATAATTTTACACTAGAGTTGAACTAGCTCTATAAGCTAGTACAAATAATTTTACACTATAGTTAAACTAGCTCTATAAGCTAGTTGAAATAATTTTACACTAGAGTTGAACTAGCTGTATAGCCTAGTACAAATAATTTTACACTAGAGTTGAACTAGCTCTATAGCCTAGTACGAATAATTTTACACTATAGTTGAACTAGCTCTCTATAAGCTAGTGGAAATAATTTTACACTAGAGTTGAACTAGCTCTATAGCCTAGTACAAATAATTTTACACTAGAGTTGAATTAGCTCTATAGCCTAGTACAAATAATTTTACACTATAGTTGAACTAGCTCTATAAGCTGGTTGAAATAATTTTACACTAGAGTTGAACTAGCTCTATAGCCTAGTACAAATAATTTTACACTATAGTTGAACTAGATCTATAGCCAAGTACAAATAATTTTACACTATAGTTGAACTAGCTCTATAAGCTGGTTGAAATAATTTTACACTAGAGTTGAACTAGCTCTATAGCCTAGTACAAATAATTTTACACTAGAGTTGAACTAGCTCTATAGCCTAGTACAAATAATTTTACACTCGAGTTGAACTAGCTCTATAGCCTAGTACAAATAATTTTACACTAGAGTTGAACTAGTTCTATAGCCTAGTACAAATAATTTTACACTATAGTTGAACTACCTCTATAAGCTAGTTGAAATAATTTTACACTAGAGTTGAACTAGCTCTATAAGCTAGTACAAATAATTTTACACTAGAGTTGAGCTAGCTCTATAGCCTAGTACAAATAATTTTACACTAGAGTTGAACTAGTTCTTTAGCCTAGTACAAATAATTTTACACTATAGTTAAACTAGCTCTATAAGCTAGTTGAAATAATTTTACACTAGAGTTGAACTAGCTGTATAGCCTAGTACAAATAATTTTACACTAGAGTTGAACTAGCTCTATAGCCTAGTACGAATAATTTTACACTATAGTTGAACTAGCTCTCTATAAGCTAGTTGAAATAATTTTACACTAGAGTTGAACTAGCTCTATAGCCTAGTACAAATAATTTTACACTAGAGTTGAATTAGCTCTATAGCCTAGTACAAATAATTTTACACTATAGTTGAACTAGCTCTATAAGCTGGTTGAAATAATTTTACACTAGAGTTGAACTAGCTCTATAGCCTAGTACAAATAATTTTACACTATAGTTGAACTAGCTCTATAAGCTGGTTGAAATAATTTTACACTAGAGTTGAACTAGCTCTATAGCCTAGTACAAATAATTTTACAATAGAGTTCAACTAGCTCTATAAGCTAGTACAAATAATTTTACACTAGAGTTGAACTAGCTCTATAGCCTAGTACAAGTAATTTTACACTATAGTTGAACTAGCTCTATAAGCTAGTTGAAATAATTTTACACTAGAGTTGAACTAGCTCTATAGCCTAGTACAAATAATTTTACACTATAGTTGAACTAGATCTATAGCCAAGTACAAATAATTTTACACTATAGTTGAACTAGCTCTATAAGCTGGTTGAAATAATTTTACACTAGAGTTGAACTAGCTCTATAGCCTAGTACAAATAATTTTACACTAGAGTTGAACTAGCTCTATAGCCTAGTACAAATAATTTTACACTCGAGTTGAACTAGCTCTATAGCCTAGTACAAATAATTTTACACTAGAGTTGAACTAGTTCTATAGCCTAGTACAAATAATTTTACACTATAGTTGAACTAGCTCTATAAGCTAGTTGAAATAATTTTACACTAGAGTTGAACTAGCTCTATAAGCTAGTACAAATAATTTTACACTAGAGTTGAACAAGCTCTATAGCCTAGTACAAATAATTTTACAATAGAGTTCAACTAGCTCTATAAGCTAGTCCAAATAATTTTACACTAGAGTTGAGATAGCTCTATAGCCTAGTACAAATAATTTTACACTAGAGTTGAACTAGCTCTATAGCCTAGTACAAATAATTTTACACTCGAGTTGAACTAGCTCTATAGCCTAGTACAAATAATTTTACACTAGAGTTAACTAGTTCTATAGCCTAGTACAAATAATTTTACACTATAGTTGAACTAGCTCTATAAGCTAGTTGAAATAATTTTACACTAGAGTTGAACTAGCTCTATAAGCTAGTACAAATAATTTTACACTAGAGTTGAGCTAGCTCTATAGCCTAGTACAAATAATTTTACACTAGAGTTGAACTAGTTCTTTAGCCTAGTACAAATAATTTTACACTATAGTTAAACTAGCTCTATAAGCTAGTTGAAATAATTTTACACTAGAGTTGAACTAGCTGTATAGCCTAGTACAAATAATTTTACACTAGAGTTGAACTAGCTCTATAGCCTAGTACGAATAATTTTACACTATAGTTGAACTAGCTCTCTATAAGCTAGTGGAAATAATTTTACACTAGAGTTGAACTAGCTCTATAGCCTAGTACAAATAATTTTACACTAGAGTTGAATTAGCTCTATAGCCTAGTACAAATAATTTTACACTATAGTTGAACTAGCTCTATAAGCTGGTTGAAATAATTTTACACTAGAGTTGAACTAGCTCTATAGCCTAGTACAAATAATTTTACACTATAGTTGAACTAGATCTATAGCCAAGTACAAATAATTTTACACTATAGTTGAACTAGCTCTATAAGCTGGTTGAAATAATTTTACACTAGAGTTGAACTAGCTCTATAGCCTAGTACAAATAATTTTACACTAGAGTTGAACTAGCTCTATAGCCTAGTACAAATAATTTTACACTCGAGTTGAACTAGCTCTATAGCCTAGTACAAATAATTTTACACTCGAGTTGAACTAGCTCTATAGCCTAGTACAAATAATTTTACACTAGAGTTGAACTAGTTCTATAGCCTAGAACAAATAATTTTACACTATAGTTGAACTACCTCTATAAGCTAGTTGAAATAATTTTACACTAGAGTTGAACTAGATCTATAAGCTAGTACAAATAATTTTACACTAGAGTTGAGCTAGCTCTATAGCCTAGTACAAATAATTTTACACTAGAGTTGAACTAGTTCTTTAGCCTAGTACAAATAATTTTACACTATAGTTGAACTAGCTCTATAAGCTAGTTGAAATAATTTTACACTAGAGTTGAACTAGCTGTATAGCCTAGTACAAATAATTTTACACTAGAGTTGAACTAGCTCTATAGCCTAGTACAAATAATTTTACACTATAGTTGAACTAGCTCTCTATAAGCTAGTTGAAATAATTTTACACTAGAGTTGAACTAGCTCTATAGCCTAGTACAAATAATTTTACACTAGAGTTGAGCTAGCTCTATAGCCTAGTACAAATAATTTTACACTAGAGTTGAACTAGCTCTATAGCCTAGTACAAATAATTTTACAATAGAGTTCAACTAGCTCTATAAGCTAGTTGAAATAATTTTACACTAGAGTTGAGCTAGCTCTATAGCCTAGTACAAATAATTTTACACTAGAGTTGAACTAGTTCTTTAGCCTAGTACAAATAATTTTACACTATAGTTGAACTAGCTCTATAAGCTAGTTGAAATAATTTTACACTAGAGTTGAACTAGCTCTATAGCCTAGTACAAATAATTTTACACTATAGTTGAACTAGATCTATAGCCAAGTACAAATAATTTTACACTATAGTTGAACTAGCTCTATAAGCTGGTTGAAATAATTTTACACTAGAGTTGAACTAGCTCTATAGCCTAGTACAAATAATTTTACACTAGAGTTGAACTAGCTCTATAGCCTAGTACAAATAATTTTACACTCGAGTTGAACTAGCTCTATAGCCTAGTACAAATAATTTTACACTAGAGTTGAACTAGTTCTATAGCCTAGTACAAATAATTTTACACTATAGTTGAACTAGCTCTATAAGCTAGTTGAAATAATTTTACACTAGAGTTGAACTAGCTCTATAAGCTAGTACAAATAATTTTACACTAGAGTTGAGCTAGCTCTATAGCCTAGTACAAATAATTTTACACTAGAGTTGAACTAGTTCTTTAGCCTAGTACAAATAATTTTACACTATAGTTAAACTAGCTCTATAAGCTAGTTGAAATAATTTTACACTAGAGTTGAACTAGCTGTATAGCCTAGTACAAATAATTTTACACTAGAGTTGAACTAGCTCTATAGCCTAGTACGAATAATTTTACACTATAGTTGAACTAGCTCTCTATAAGCTAGTTGAAATAATTTTACACTAGAGTTGAAATAATTTTACACTAGGTAAAATTATTTCAACTAGCTTATAGAGCTAGTTCAACTATAGTGTAAAATTATGTGTACTAGGCTAAAGAACTAGTTCAACTCTAGTGTAAAATTATTTGTACTAGGCTATAGAGCTAGTTCAACTCTAGTGTAAAATTATTTCAACCAGCTTATAGAGCTAGTTCAACTATAGTGTAAAATTATTTGTACTAGGCTATAGAGCTAATTCAACTCTAGTGTAAAATTATTTGTACTAGGCTATAGAGCTAGTTCAACTCTAGTGTAAAATTATTTCCACTAGCTTATAGAGAGCTAGTTCAACTATAGTGTAAAATTATTCGTACTAGGCTATAGAGCTAGTTCAACTCTAGTGTAAAATTATTTGTACTAGGCTATACAGCTAGTTCAACTCTAGTGTAAAATTATTTCAACTAGCTTATAGAGCTAGTTTAACTATAGTGTAAAATTATTTGTACTAGGCTAAAGAACTAGTTCAACTCTAGTGTAAAATTATTTGTACTAGGCTATAGAGCTAGCTCAACTCTAGTGTAAAATTATTTGTACTAGCTTATAGAGCTAGTTCAACTCTAGTGTAAAATTATTTCAACTAGCTTATAGAGCTAGTTCAACTATAGTGTAAAATTATTTGTACTAGGCTATAGAACTAGTTCAACTCTAGTGTAAAATTATTTGTACTAGGCTATAGAGCTAGTTCAACTCGAGTGTAAAATTATTTGTACTAGGCTATAGAGCTAGTTCAACTCTAGTGTAAAATTATTTGTACTAGGCTATAGAGCTACCTCAACTCTAGTGTAAAATTATTTGGACTAGCTTATAGAGCTAGTTGAACTCTATTGTAAAATTATTTGTACTAGGCTATAGAGCTAGTTCAACTCTAGTGTAAAATTATTTCAACTAGCTTATAGAGCTAGTTCAACTATAGTGTAAAATTATGTGTACTAGGCTAAAGAACTAGTTCAACTCTAGTGTAAAATTATTTGTACTAGGCTATAGAGCTAGCTCAACTCTAGTGTAAAATTATTTGTACTAGCTTATAGAGCTAGTTCAACTCTAGTGTAAAATTATTTCAACTAGCTTATAGAGGTAGTTCAACTATAGTGTAAAATTATTTGTTCTAGGCTATAGAACTAGTTCAACTCTAGTGTAAAATTATTTGTACTAGGCTATAGAGCTAGTTCAACTCGAGTGTAAAATTATTTGTACTAGGCTATAGAGCTAGTTCAACTCGAGTGTAAAATTATTTGTACTAGGCTATAGAGCTAGTTCAACTCTAGTGTAAAATTATTTGTACTAGGCTATAGAGCTAGTTCAACTCTAGTGTAAAATTATTTCAACCAGCTTATAGAGCTAGTTCAACTATAGTGTAAAATTATTTGTACTTGGCTATAGATCTAGTTCAACTATAGTGTAAAATTATTTGTACTAGGCTATAGAGCTAGTTCAACTCTAGTGTAAAATTATTTCAACCAGCTTATAGAGCTAGTTCAACTATAGTGTAAAATTATTTGTACTAGGCTATAGAGCTAATTCAACTCTAGTGTAAAATTATTTGTACTAGGCTATAGAGCTAGTTCAACTCTAGTGTAAAATTATTTCCACTAGCTTATAGAGAGCTAGTTCAACTATAGTGTAAAATTATTCGTACTAGGCTATAGAGCTAGTTCAACTCTAGTGTAAAATTATTTGTACTAGGCTATACAGCTAGTTCAACTCTAGTGTAAAATTATTTCAACTAGCTTATAGAGCTAGTTTAACAATAGTGTAAAATTATTTGTACTAGGCTAAAGAACTAGTTCAACTCTAGTGTAAAATTATTTGTACTAGGCTATAGAGCTAGCTCAACTCTAGTGTAAAATTATTTGTACTAGCTTATAGAGCTAGTTCAACTCTAGTGTAAAATTATTTCAACTAGCTTATAGAGCTAGTTCAACTATAGTGTAAAATTATTTGTACTAGGCTATAGAACTAGTTCAACTCTAGTGTAAAATTATTTGTACTAGGCTATAGAGCTAGTTCAACTCGAGTGTAAAATTATTTGTACTAGGCTATAGAGCTAGTTCAACTCTAGTGTAAAATTATTTGTACTAGGCTATAGAGCTAGTTCAACTCTAGTGTAAAATTATTTCAACCAGCTTATAGAGCTAGTTCAACTATAGTGTAAAATTATTTGTACTTGGCTATAGATCTAGTTCAACTATAGTGTAAAATTATTTGTACTAGGCTATAGAGCTAGTTCAACTCTAGTGTAAAATTATTTCAACTAGCTTATAGAGCTAGTTCAACTATAGTGTAAAATTATTTGTACTAGGCTAAAGAACTAGTTCAACTCTAGTGTAAAATTATTTGTACTAGGCTATAGAGCTAGCTCAACTCTAGTGTAAAATTATTTCAACTAGCTTATAGAGCTAGTTGAACTCTATTGTAAAATTATTTGTACTAGGCTATAGAGCTAGTTCAACTCTAGTGTAAAATTATTTGTACTAGGCTATAGAGCTAGCTCAACTCTAGTGTAAAATTATTTGTACTAGGCTATAGAGCTAGTTCAACTCTAGTGTAAAATTATTTGTACTAGGCTATAGAGCTACCTCAACTCTAGTGTAAAATTATTTGGACTAGCTTATAGAGCTAGTTGAACTCTATTGTAAAATTATTTGTACTAGGCTATAGAGCTAGTTCAACTCTAGTGTAAAATTATTTCAACTAGCTTATAGAGCTAGTTCAACTATAGTGTAAAATTATGTGTACTAGGCTAAAGAACTAGTTCAACTCTAGTGTAAAATTATTTGTACTAGGCTATAGAGCTAGCTCAACTCTAGTGTAAAATTATTTGTACTAGCTTATAGAGCTAGTTCAACTCTAGTGTAAAATTATTTCAACTAGCTTATAGAGGTAGTTCAACTATAGTGTAAAATTATTTGTTCTAGGCTATAGAACTAGTTCAACTCTAGTGTAAAATTATTTGTACTAGGCTATAGAGCTAGTTCAACTCGAGTGTAAAATTATTTGTACTAGGCTATAGAGCTAGTTCAACTCGAGTGTAAAATTATTTGTACTAGGCTATAGAGCTAGTTCAACTCTAGTGTAAAATTATTTGTACTAGGCTATAGAGCTAGTTCAACTCTAGTGTAAAATTATTTCAACCAGCTTATAGAGCTAGTTCAACTATAGTGTAAAATTATTTGTACTTGGCTGTAGATCTAGTTCAACTATAGTGTAAAATTATTTGTACTAGGCTATAGAGCTAGTTCAACTCTAGTGTAAAATTATTTCAACCAGCTTATAGAGCTAGTTCAACTATAGTGTAAAATTATTTGTACTAGGCTATAGAGCTAATTCAACTCTAGTGTAAAATTATTTGTACTAGGCTATAGAGCTAGTTCAACTCTAGTGTAAAATTATTTCCACTAGCTTATAGAGAGCTAGTTCAACTATAGTGTAAAATTATTCGTACTAGGCTATAGAGCTAGTTCAACTCTAGTGTAAAATTATTTGTACTAGGCTATACAGCTAGTTCAACTCTAGTGTAAAATTATTTCAACTAGCTTATAGAGCTAGTTTAACTATAGTGTAAAATTATTTGTACTAGGCTAAAGAACTAGTTCAACTCTAGTGTAAAATTATTTGTACTAGGCTATAGAGCTAGCTCAACTCTAGTGTAAAATTATTTGTACTAGCTTATAGAGCTAGTTCAACTCTAGTGTAAAATTATTTCAACTAGCTTATAGAGCTAGTTCAACTATAGTGTAAAATTATTTGTACTAGGCTATAGAACTAGTTCAACTCTAGTGTAAAATTATTTGTACTAGGCTATAGAGCTAGTTCAACTCGAGTGTAAAATTATTTGTACTAGGCTATAGAGCTAGTTCAACTCTAGTGTAAAATTATTTGTACTAGGCTATAGAGCTAGTTCAACTCTAGTGTAAAATTATTTCAACCAGCTTATAGAGCTAATTCAACTATAGTGTAAAATTATTTGTACTTGGCTATAGATCTAGTTCAACTATAGTGTAAAATTATTTGTACTAGGCTATAGAGCTAGTTCAACTCTAGTGTAAAATTATTTCAACTAGCTTATAGAGCTAGTTCAACTATAGTGTAAAATTATTTGTACTAGGCTAAAGAACTAGTTCAACTCTAGTGTAAAATTATTTGTACTAGGCTATAGAGCTAGCTCAACTCTAGTGTAAAATTATTTCAACTAGCTTATAGAGCTAGTTGAACTCTATTGTAAAATTATTTGTACTAGGCTATAGAGCTAGTTCAACTCTAGTGTAAAATTATTTGTACTAGGCTATAGAGCTAGCTCAACTCTAGTGTAAAATTATTTGTACTAGGCTATAGAGCTAGTTCAACTCTAGTGTAAAATTATTTCAACTAGCTTATAGAGAGCTAGTTCAACTATAGTGTAAAATTATTTGTACTAGGCTATAGAGCTAGTTCAACTCTAGTGTAAAATTATTTGTACTAGGCTATACAGCTAGTTCAACTCTAGTGTAAAATTATTTCAACTAGCTTATAGAGCTAGTTCAACTATAGTGTAAAATTATTTGTACTAGGCTAAAGAACTAGTTCAACTCTAGTGTAAAATTATTTGTACTAGGCTATAGAGCTAGCTCAACTCTAGTGTAAAATTATTTGTACTAGCTTATAGAGCTAGTTCAACTCTAGTGTAAAATTATTTCAACTAGCTTATAGAGGTAGTTCAACTATAGTGTAAAATTATTTGTTCTAGGCTATAGAACTAGTTCAACTCTAGTGTAAAATTATTTGTACTAGGCTATAGAGCTAGTTCAACTCGAGTGTAAAATTATTTGTACTAGGCTATAGAGCTAGTTCAACTCGAGTGTAAAATTATTTGTACTAGGCTATAGAGCTAGTTCAACTCTAGTGTAAAATTATTTGTACTAGGCTATAGAGCTAGTTCAACTCTAGTGTAAAATTATTTCAACCAGCTTATAGAGCTAGTTCAACTATAGTGTAAAATTATTTGTACTTGGCTATAGATCTAGTTCAACTATAGTGTAAAATTATTTGTACTAGGCTATAGAGCTAGTTCAACTCTAGTGTAAAATTATTTCAACCAGCTTATAGAGCTAGTTCAACTATAGTGTAAAATTATTTGTACTAGGCTATAGAGCTAATTCAACTCTAGTGTAAAATTATTTGTACTAGGCTATAGAGCTAGTTCAACTCTAGTGTAAAATTATTTCCACTAGCTTATAGAGAGCTAGTTCAACTATAGTGTAAAATTATTCGTACTAGGCTATAGAGCTAGTTCAACTCTAGTGTAAAATTATTTGTACTAGGCTATACAGCTAGTTCAACTCTAGTGTAAAATTATTTCAACTAGCTTATAGAGCTAGTTTAACTATAGTGTAAAATTATTTGTACTAGGCTAAAGAACTAGTTCAACTCTAGTGTAAAATTATTTGTACTAGGCTATAGAGCTAGCTCAACTCTAGTGTAAAATTATTTGTACTAGCTTATAGAGCTAGTTCAACTCTAGTGTAAAATTATTTCAACTAGCTTATAGAGGTAGTTCAACTATAGTGTAAAATTATTTGTACTAGGCTATAGAACTAGTTCAACTCTAGTGTAAAATTATTTGTACTAGGCTATAGAGCTAGTTCAACTCGAGTGTAAAATTATTTGTACTAGGCTATAGAGCTAGTTCAACTCTAGTGTAAAATTATTTGTACTAGGCTATAGAGCTATCTCAACTCTAGTGTAAAATTATTTGGACTAGCTTATAGAGCTAGTTGAACTCTCTTGTAAAATTATTTGTACTAGGCTATAGAGCTTGTTCAACTCTAGTGTAAAATTATTTGTACTAGCTTATAGAGCTAGTTCAACTCTAGTGTAAAATTATTTCAACTAGCTTATAGAGCTAGTTCAACTATAGTGTAAAATTATTTGTACTAGGCTATAGAACTAGTTCAACTCTAGTGTAAAATTATTTGTACTAGGCTATAGAGCTAGTTCAACTCGAGTGTAAAATTATTTGTACTAGGCTATAGAGCTAGTTCAACTCTAGTGTAAAATTATTTGTACTAGGCTATAGAGCTAGTTCAACTCTAGTGTAAAATTATTTCAACCAGCTTATAGAGCTAGTTCAACTATAGTGTAAAATTATTTGTACTTGGCTATAGATCTAGTTCAACTATAGTGTAAAATTATTTGTACTAGGCTATAGAGCTAGTTCAACTCTAGTGTAAAATTATTTCAACTAGCTTATAGAGCTAGTTCAACTATAGTGTAAAATTACTTATACTAGGCTATAGAGCTAGTTCAACTCTAGTGTAAAATTATTTGTACTAGCTTATAGAGCTAGTTGAACTCTATTGTAAAATTATTTGTACTAGGCTATAGAGCTAGTTCAACTCTAGTGTAAAATTATTTCAACCAGCTTATAGAGCTAGTTCAACTATAGTGTAAAATTATTTGTACTAGGCTATAGAGCTAGTTCAACTCTAGTGTAAAATTATTTCAACCAGCTTATAGAGCTAGTTCAACTATAGTGTAAAATTATTTGTACTAGGCTATAGAGCTAATTCAACTCTAGTGTAAAATTATTTGTACTAGGCTATAGAGCTAGTTCAAATAATTTTACACTAGAGTTGAGCTAGCTCTATAGCCTAGTACAAATAATTTTACAATAGAGTTCAACTAGCTCTATAAGCTAGTACAAATAATTTTACACTAGAGTTGAACTAGCTCTATAGCCTAGTATAAGTAATTTTACACTATAGTTGAACTAGCTCTATAAGCTAGTTGAAATAATTTTACACTAGAGTTGAACTAGCTCTATAGCCTAGTACAAATAATTTTACACTATAGTTGAACTAGATCTATAGCCAAGTACAAATAATTTTACACTATAGTTGAACTAGCTCTATAAGCTGGTTGAAATAATTTTACACTAGAGTTGAACTAGCTCTATAGCCTAGTACAAATAATTTTACACTAGAGTTGAACTAGCTCTATAGCCTAGTACAAATAATTTTACACTCGAGTTGAACTAGCTCTATAGCCTAGTACAAATAATTTTACACTAGAGTTGAACTAGTTCTATAGCCTAGTACAAATAATTTTACACTATAGTTGAACTAGCTCTATAAGCTAGTTGAAATAATTTTACACTAGAGTTGAACTAGCTCTATAAGCTAGTACAAATAATTTTACACTAGAGTTGAGCTAGCTCTATAGCCTAGTACAAATAATTTTACACTAGAGTTGAACTAGTTCTTTAGCCTAGTACAAATAATTTTACACTATAGTTAAACTAGCTCTATAAGCTAGTTGAAATAATTTTACACTAGAGTTGAACTAGCTGTATAGCCTAGTACAAATAATTTTACACTAGAGTTGAACTAGCTCTATAGCCTAGTACGAATAATTTTACACTATAGTTGAACTAGCTCTCTATAAGCTAGTGGAAATAATTTTACACTAGAGTTGAACTAGCTCTATAGCCTAGTACAAATAATTTTACACTAGAGTTGAATTAGCTCTATAGCCTAGTACAAATAATTTTACACTATAGTTGAACTAGCTCTATAAGCTGGTTGAAATAATTTTACACTAGAGTTGAACTAGCTCTATAGCCTAGTACAAATAATTTTACACTATAGTTGAACTAGATCTATAGCCAAGTACAAATAATTTTACACTATAGTTGAACTAGCTCTATAAGCTGGTTGAAATAATTTTACACTAGAGTTGAACTAGCTCTATAGCCTAGTACAAATAATTTTACACTAGAGTTGAACTAGCTCTATAGCCTAGTACAAATAATTTTACACTCGAGTTGAACTAGCTCTATAGCCTAGTACAAATAATTTTACACTCGAGTTGAACTAGCTCTATAGCCTAGTACAAATAATTTTACACTAGAGTTGAACTAGTTCTATAGCCTAGAACAAATAATTTTACACTATAGTTGAACTACCTCTATAAGCTAGTTGAAATAATTTTACACTAGAGTTGAACTAGCTCTATAAGCTAGTACAAATAATTTTACACTAGAGTTGAGCTAGCTCTATAGCCTAGTACAAATAATTTTACACTAGAGTTGAACTAGTTCTTTAGCCTAGTACACATAATTTTACACTATAGTTGAACTAGCTCTATAAGCTAGTTGAAATAATTTTACACTAGAGTTGAACTAGCTCTATAGCCTAGTACAAATAATTTTACACTATAGTTGAACTAGATCTATAGCCAAGTACAAATAATTTTACACTATAGTTGAACTAGCTCTATAAGCTGTTTGAAATAATTTTACACTAGAGTTGAACTAGCTCTATAGCCTAGTACAAATAATTTTACACTATAGTTAAACTAGCTCTATAAGCTAGTTGAAATAATTTTACACTAGAGTTGAACTAGCTGTATAGCCTAGTACAAATAATTTTACACTAGAGTTGAACTAGCTCTATAGCCTAGTACGAATAATTTTACACTATAGTTGAACTAGCTCTCTATAAGCTAGTTGAAATAATTTTACACTAGAGTTGAACTAGCTCTATAGCCTAGTACAAATAATTTTACACTAGAGTTGAATTAGCTCTATAGCCTAGTACAAATAATTTTACACTATAGTTGAACTAGCTCTATAAGCTGGTTGAAATAATTTTACACTAGAGTTGAACTAGCTCTATAGCCTAGTACAAATAATTTTACACTATAGTTGAACTAGCTCTATAAGCTGGTTGAAATAATTTTACACTAGAGTTGAACTAGCTCTATAGCCTAGTACAAATAATTTTACAATAGAGTTCAACTAGCTCTATAAGCTAGTACAAATAATTTTACACTAGAGTTGAACTAGCTCTATAGCCTAGTATAAGTAATTTTACACTATAGTTGAACTAGCTCTATAAGCTAGTTGAAATAATTTTACACTAGAGTTGAACTAGCTCTATAGCCTAGTACAAATAATTTTACACTATAGTTGAACTAGATCTATAGCCAAGTACAAATAATTTTACACTATAGTTGAACTAGCTCTATAGCCTAGTACAAATAATTTTACACTAGAGTTGAACTAGTTCTATAGCCTAGTACAAATAATTTTACACTATAGTTGAACTAGCTCTATAGCCTAGTACAAATAATTTTACACTATAGTTGAACTAGATCTATAGCCAAGTACAAATAATTTTACACTCGAGTTGAACTAGCTCTATAGCCTAGTACAAATAATTTTACACTAGAGTTGAACTAGTTCTATAGCCTAGTACAAATAATTTTACACTATAGTTGAACTAGCTCTATAAGCTAGTTGAAATAATTTTACACTAGAGTTGAACTAGCTCTATAAGCTAGTACAAATAATTTTACACTAGAGTTGAACTAGCTCTATAGCATAGTACAAATAATTTTACACTCGAGTTGAACTAGCTCTATAGCCTAGTACAAATAATTTTACACTAGAGTTGAACTAGTTCTATAGCCTAGTACAAATAATTTTACACTATAGTTGAACTAGCTCTATAAGCTAGTTGAAATAATTTTACACTAGAGTTGAACTAGCTCTATAAGCTAGTACAAATAATTTTACACTAGAGTTGAGCTAGCTCTATAGCCTAGTACAAATAATTTTACACTAGAGTTGAACTAGTTCTTTAGCCTAGTACAAATAATTTTGCACTATAGTTAAACTAGCTCTATAAGCTAGTTGAAATAATTTTACACTAGAGTTGAACTAGCTGTATAGCCTAGTACAAATAATTTTACACTAGAGTTGAACTAGCTCTATAGCCTAGTACGAATAATTTTACACTATAGTTGAACTAGCTCTCTATAAGCTAGTGGAAATAATTTTACACTAGAGTTGAACTAGCTCTATAGCCTAGTACAAATAATTTTACACTAGAGTTGAATTAGCTCTATAGCCTAGTACAAATAATTTTACACTATAGTTGAACTAGCTCTCTATAAGCTAGTGGAAATAATTTTACACTAGAGTTGAACTAGCTCTATAGCCTAGTACAAATAATTTTACACTATAGTTGAACTAGATCTATAGCCAAGTACAAATAATTTTACACTATAGTTGAACTAGCTCTATAAGCTGGTTGAAATAATTTTACACTAGAGTTGAACTAGCTCTATAGCCTAGTACAAATAATTTTACACTAGAGTTGAACTAGCTCTATAGCCTAGTACAAATAATTTTACACTCGAGTTGAACTAGCTCTATAGCCTAGTACAAATAATTTTACACTCGAGTTGAACTAGCTCTATAGCCTAGTACAAATAATTTTACACTAGAGTTGAACTAGCTCTATAGCCTAGTACAAATAATTTTACACTCGAGTTGAACTAGCTCTATAGCCTAGTACAAATAATTTTACACTCGAGTTTAACTAGCTCTATAGCCTAGTACAAATAATTTTACACTAGAGTTGAACTAGTTCTATAGCCTAGAACAAATAATTTTACACTATAGTTGAACTACCTCTATAAGCTAGTTGAAATAATTTTACACTAGAGTTGAACTAGCTCTATAAGCTAGTACAAATAATTTTACACTAGAGTTGAGCTAGCTCTATAGCCTAGTACAAATAATTTTACACTAGAGTTGAACTAGTTCTTTAGCCTAGTACAAATAATTTTACACTATAGTTGAACTAGCTCTATAAGCTAGTTGAAATAATTTTACACTAGAGTTGAACTAGCTGTATAGCCTAGTACAAATAATTTTACACTAGAGTTGAACTAGCTCTATAGCCTAGTACAAATAATTTTACACTATAGTTGAACTAGCTCTCTATAAGCTAGTTGAAATAATTTTACACTAGAGTTGAACTAGCTCTATAGCCTAGTACAAATAATTTTACACTAGAGTTGAGCTAGCTCTATAGCCTAGTACAAATAATTTTACACTAGAGTTGAACTAGCTCTATAGCCTAGTACAAATAATTTTACAATAGAGTTCAACTAGCTCTATAAGCTAGTTGAAATAATTTTACACTAGAGTTGAGCTAGCTCTATAGCCTAGTACAAATAATTTTACACTAGAGTTGAACTAGTTCTTTAGCCTAGTACAAATAATTTTACACTATAGTTGAACTAGCTCTATAAGCTAGTTGAAATAATTTTACACTAGAGTTGAACTAGCTCTATAGCCTAGTACAAATAATTTTACACTATAGTTGAACTAGATCTATAGCCAAGTACAAATAATTTTACACTATAGTTGAACTAGCTCTATAAGCTGTTTGAAATAATTTTACACTAGAGTTGAACTAGCTCTATAGCCTAGTACAAATAATTTTACACTATAGTTAAACTAGCTCTATAAGCTAGTTGAAATAATTTTACACTAGAGTTGAACTAGCTGTATAGCCTAGTACAAATAATTTTACACTAGAGTTGAACTAGCTCTATAGCCTAGTACGAATAATTTTACACTATAGTTGAACTAGCTCTCTATAAGCTAGTTGAAATAATTTTACACTAGAGTTGAACTAGCTCTATAGCCTAGTACAAATAATTTTACACTAGAGTTGAATTAGCTCTATAGCCTAGTACAAATAATTTTACACTATAGTTGAACTAGCTCTATAAGCTGGTTGAAATAATTTTACACTAGAGTTGAACTAGCTCTATAGCCTAGTACAAATAATTTTACACTATAGTTGAACTAGCTCTATAAGCTGGTTGAAATAATTTTACACTAGAGTTGAACTAGCTCTATAGCCTAGTACAAATAATTTTACAATAGAGTTCAACTAGCTCTATAAGCTAGTACAAATAATTTTACACTAGAGTTGAACTAGCTCTATAGCCTAGTATAAGTAATTTTACACTATAGTTGAACTAGCTCTATAAGCTAGTTGAAATAATTTTACACTAGAGTTGAACTAGCTCTATAGCCTAGTACAAATAATTTTACACTATAGTTGAACTAGATCTATAGCCAAGTACAAATAATTTTACACTATAGTTGAACTAGCTCTATAAGCTGGTTGAAATAATTTTACACTAGAGTTGAACTAGCTCTATAGCCTAGTACAAATAATTTTACACTAGAGTTGAACTAGCTCTATAGCCTAGTACAAATAATTTTACACTCGAGTTGAACTAGCTCTATAGCCTAGTACAAATAATTTTACACTAGAGTTGAACTAGTTCTATAGCCTAGTACAAATAATTTTACACTATAGTTGAACTAGCTCTATAAGCTAGTTGAAATAATTTTACACTAGAGTTGAACTAGCTCTATAAGCTAGTACAAATAATTTTACACTAGAGTTGAACAAGCTCTATAGCCTAGTACAAATAATTTTACAATAGAGTTCAACTAGCTCTATAAGCTAGTCCAAATAATTTTACACTAGAGTTGAGATAGCTCTATAGCCTAGTACAAATAATTTTACACTAGAGTTGAACTAGCTCTATAGCCTAGTACAAATAATTTTACACTCGAGTTGAACTAGCTCTATAGCCTAGTACAAATAATTTTACACTAGAGTTGAACTAGTTCTATAGCCTAGTACAAATAATTTTACACTATAGTTGAACTAGCTCTATAAGCTAGTTGAAATAATTTTACACTAGAGTTGAACTAGCTCTATAAGCTAGTACAAATAATTTTACACTAGAGTTGAGCTAGCTCTATAGCCTAGTACAAATAATTTTACACTAGAGTTGAACTAGTTCTTTAGCCTAGTACAAATAATTTTACACTATAGTTAAACTAGCTCTATAAGCTAGTTGAAATAATTTTACACTAGAGTTGAACTAGCTGTATAGCCTATTACAAATAATTTTACACTAGAGTTGAACTAGCTCTATAGCCTAGTACGAATAATTTTACACTATAGTTGAACTAGCTCTCTATAAGCTAGTGGAAATAATTTTACACTAGAGTTGAACTAGCTCTATAGCCTAGTACAAATAATTTTTCACTAGAGTTGAATTAGCTCTATAGCCTAGTACAAATAATTTTACACTATAGTTGAACTAGCTCTATAAGCTGGTTGAAATAATTTTACACTAGAGTTGAACTAGCTCTATAGCCTAGTACAAATAATTTTACACTATAGTTGAACTAGATCTATAGCCAAGTACAAATAATTTTACACTATAGTTGAACTAGCTCTATAAGCTGGTTGAAATAATTTTACACTAGAGTTGAACTAGCTCTATAGCCTAGTACAAATAATTTTACACTAGAGTTGAACTAGCTCTATAGCCTAGTACAAATAATTTTACACTCGAGTTGAACTAGCTCTATAGCCTAGTACAAATAATTTTACACTCGAGTTGAACTAGCTCTATAGCCTAGTACAAATAATTTTACACTAGAGTTGAACTAGTTCTATAGCCTAGAACAAATAATTTTACACTATAGTTGAACTACCTCTATAAGCTAGTTGAAATAATTTTACACTAGAGTTGAACTAGCTCTATAAGCTAGTACAAATAATTTTACACTAGAGTTGAGCTAGCTCTATAGCCTAGTACAAATAATTTTACACTAGAGTTGAACTAGTTCTTTAGCCTAGTACAAATAATTTTACACTATAGTTGAACTAGCTCTATAAGCTAGTTGAAATAATTTTACACTAGAGTTGAACTAGCTGTATAGCCTAGTACAAATAATTTTACACTAGAGTTGAACTAGCTCTATAGCCTAGTACAAATAATTTTACACTATAGTTGAACTAGCTCTCTATAAGCTAGTTGAAATAATTTTACACTAGAGTTGAACTAGCTCTATAGCCTAGTACAAATAATTTTACACTAGAGTTGAGCTAGCTCTATAGCCTAGTACAAATAATTTTACACTAGAGTTGAACTAGCTCTATAGCCTAGTACAAATAATTTTACAATAGAGTTCAACTAGCTCTATAAGCTAGTTGAAATAATTTTACACTAGAGTTGAGCTAGCTCTATAGCCTAGTACAAATAATTTTACACTAGAGTTGAACTAGTTCTTTAGCCTAGTACAAATAATTTTACACTATAGTTGAACTAGCTCTATAAGCTAGTTGAAATAATTTTACACTAGAGTTGAACTAGCTCTATAGCCTAGTACAAATAATTTTACACTATAGTTGAACTAGATCTATAGCCAAGTACAAATAATTTTACACTATAGTTGAACTAGCTCTATAAGCTGGTTGAAATAATTTTACACTAGAGTTGAACTAGCTCTATAGCCTAGTACAAATAATTTTACACTAGAGTTGAACTAGCTCTATAGCCTAGTACAAATAATTTTACACTCGAGTTGAACTAGCTCTATAGCCTAGTACAAATAATTTTACACTAGAGTTGAACTAGTTCTATAGCCTAGTACAAATAATTTTACACTATAGTTGAACTAGCTCTATAAGCTAGTTGAAATAATTTTACACTAGAGTTGAACTAGCTCTATAAGCTAGTACAAATAATTTTACACTAGAGTTGAGCTAGCTCTATAGCCTAGTACAAATAATTTTACACTAGAGTTGAACTAGTTCTTTAGCCTAGTACAAATAACTTTACACTATAGTTAAACTAGCTCTATAAGCTAGTTGAAATAATTTTACACTAGAGTTGAACTAGCTGTATAGCCTAGTACAAATAATTTTACACTAGAGTTGAACTAGCTCTATAGCCTAGTACGAATAATTTTACACTATAGTTGAACTAGCTCTCTATAAGCTAGTGGAAATAATTTTACACTAGAGTTGAACTAGCTCTATAGCCTAGTACAAATAATTTTACACTAGAGTTGAATTAGCTCTATAGCCTAGTACAAATAATTTTACACTATAGTTGAACTAGCTCTATAAGCTGGTTGAAATAATTTTACACTAGAGTTGAACTAGCTCTATAGCCTAGTACAAATAATTTTACACTATAGTTGAACTAGATCTATAGCCAAGTACAAATAATTTTACACTATAGTTGAACTAGCTCTATAAGCTGGTTGAAATAATTTTACACTAGAGTTGAACTAGCTCTATAGCCTAGTACAAATAATTTTACACTAGAGTTGAACTAGCTCTATAGCCTAGTACAAATAATTTTACACTCGAGTTGAACTAGCTCTATAGCCTAGTACAAATAATTTTACACTAGAGTTGAACTAGTTCTATAGCCTAGTACAAATAATTTTACACTATAGTTGAACTAGCTCTATAAGCTAGTTGAAATAATTTTACACTAGAGTTGAACTAGCTCTATAAGCTAGTACAAATAATTTTACACTAGAGTTGAACAAGCTCTATAGCCTAGTACAAATAATTTTACAATAGAGTTGAGCTAGCTCTATAGCCTAGTACAAATAATTTTACACTAGAGTTGAACTAGTTCTTTAGCCTAGTACAAATAATTTTACACTATAGTTGAACTAGCTCTATAAGCTAGTTGAAATAATTTTACACTAGAGTTGAACTAGCTGTATAGCCTAGTACAAATAATTTTACACTAGAGTTGAACTAGCTCTATAGCCTAGTACAAATAATTTTACACTATAGTAGAACTAGCTCTCTATAAGCTAGTTGAAATAATTTTACACTAGAGTTGAACTAGCTCTATAGCCTAGTACAAATAATTTTACACTAGAGTTGAGCTAGCTCTATAGCCTAGTACAAATAATTTTACACTAGAGTTGAACTAGCTCTATAGCCTAGTACAAATAATTTTACAATAGAGTTCAACTAGCTCTATAAGCTAGTTGAAATAATTTTACACTAGAGTTGAGCTAGCTCTATAGCCTAGTACAAATAATTTTACACTAGAGTTGAACTAGTTCTTTAGCCTAGTACAAATAATTTTACACTATAGTTGAACTAGCTCTATAAGCTAGTTGAAATAATTTTACACTAGAGTTGAACTAGCTCTATAGCCTAGTACAAATAATTTTACACTATAGTTGAACTAGATCTATAGCCAAGTACAAATAATTTTACACTATAGTTGAACTAGCTCTATAAGCTGGTTGAAATAATTTTACACTAGAGTTGAACTAGCTCTATAGCCAAGTACAAATAATTTTACACTAGAGTTGAACTAGCTCTATAGCCTAGTACAAATAATTTTACACTCGAGTTGAACTAGCTCTATAGCCTAGTACAAATAATTTTACACTAGAGTTGAACTAGTTCTATAGCCTAGTACAAATAATTTTACACTATAGTTGAACTAGCTCTATAAGCTAGTTGAAATAATTTTACACTAGAGTTGAACTAGCTCTATAAGCTAGTTCAAATAATTTTACACTAGAGTTGAGCTAGCTCTATAGCCTAGTACAAATAATTTTACACTAGAGTTGAACTAGTTCTTTAGCCTAGTACAAATAATTTTACACTATAGTTAAACTAGCTCTATAAGCTAGTTGAAATAATTTTACACTAGAGTTGAACTAGCTGTATAGCCTAGTACAAATAATTTTACACTAGAGTTGAACTAGCTCTATAGCCTAGTACGAATAATTTTACACTATAGTTGAACTAGCTCTCTATAAGCTAGTGGAAATAATTTTACACTAGAGTTGAACTAGCTCTATAGCCTAGTACAAATAATTTTACACTAGAGTTGAATTAGCTCTATAGCCTAGTACAAATAATTTTACACTATAGTTGAACTAGCTCTATAAGCTGGTTGAAATAATTTTACACTAGAGTTGAACTAGGTCTATAGCCTAGTACAAATAATTTTACACTATAGTTGAACTAGATCTATAGCCAAGTACAAATAATTTTACACTATAGTTGAACTAGCTCTATAAGCTGGTTGAAATAATTTTACACTAGAGTTGAACTAGCTCTATAGCCTAGTACAAATAATTTTACACTAGAGTTGAACTAGCTCTATAGCCTAGTACAAATAATTTTACACTCGAGTTGAACTAGCTCTATAGCCTAGTACAAATAATTTTACACTAGAGTTGAACTAGTTCTATAGCCTAGTACAAATAATTTTACACTATAGTTGAACTAGCTCTATAAGCTAGTTGAAATAATTTTACACTAGAGTTGAACTAGCTCTATAAGCTAGTACAAATAATTTTACACTAGAGTTGAGCTAGCTCTATAGCCTAGTACAAATAATTTTACACTAGAGTTGAACTAGTTCTTTAGCCTAGTACAAATAATTTTACACTATAGTTAAACTAGCTCTATAAGCTAGTTGAAATAATTTTACACTAGAGTTGAACTAGCTGTATAGCCTAGTACAAATAATTTTACACTAGAGTTGAACTAGCTCTATAGCCTAGTACGAATAATTTTACACTATAGTTGAACTAGCTCTCTATAAGCTAGTTGAAATAATTTTACACTAGAGTTGAACTAGCTCTATAGCCTAGTACAAATAATTTTACACTAGAGTTGAATTAGCTCTATAGCCTAGTACAAATAATTTTACACTATAGTTGAACTAGCTCTATAAGCTGGTTGAAATAATTTTACACTAGAGTTGAACTAGCTCTATAGCCTAGTACAAATAATTTTACACTATAGTTGAACTAGCTCTATAAGCTGGTTGAAATAATTTTACACTAGAGTTGAACTAGCTCTATAGCCTAGTACAAATAATTTTACAATAGAGTTCAACTAGCTCTATAAGCTAGTACAAATAATTTTACACTAGAGTTGAACTAGCTCTATAGCCTAGTACAAGTAATTTTACACTATAGTTGAACTAGCTCTATAAGCTAGTTGAAATAATTTTACACTAGAGTTGAACTAGCTCTATAGCCTAGTACAAATAATTTTACACTAGAGTTGAACTACCTCTATAGCCTAGTACAAATATTTTTACACTAGAGTTGAACTAGCTCTATAGCCTAGTACAAATAATTTTACACTAGAGTTGAGCTAGCTCTATAGCCTAGTACAAATAACTTTACACTATAGTTGAACAAGCTCTATAGCCTAGTACAAATAATTTTACACTAGAGTTGAACTAGCTCTATAGCCTAGTACAAATAATTTTACAATAGAGTTCAACTAGCTCTATAAGCTAGTACAAATAATTTTACACTAGAGTTGAGCTAGCTCTATAGCCTAGTACAAATAATTTTACACTAGAGTTGAACTAGTTCTTTAGCCTAGTACAAATAATTTTACACTATAGTTGAACTAGCTTTATAAGCTAGTTGAAATAATTTTACACTAGAGTTGAACTAGCTCTATAGCCTAGTACAAATAATTTTACACTATAGTTGAACTAGATCGATAGCCAAGTACAAATAATTTTACACTATAGTTGAACTAGCTCTATAAGCTGGTTGAAATAATTTTACACTAGAGTTGAACTAGCTCTATAGCCTAGTACAAATAATTTTACACTAGAGTTGAACTAGCTCTATAGCCTAGTACAAATAATTTTACACTATAGTTGAACTAGATCTATAGCCAAGTACAAATAATTTTACACTATAGTTGAACTAGCTCTATAAGCTGGTTGAAATAATTTTACACTAGAGTTGAACTAGCTCTATAGCCTAGTACAAATAATTTTACACTAGAGTTGAACTAGCTCTATAGCCTAGTACAAATAATTTTACACTCGAGTTGAACTAGCTCTATAGCCTAGTACAAATAATTTTACACTAGAGTTGAACTAGTTCTATAGCCTAGTACAAATAATTTTACACTATAGTTGAACTAGCTCTATAAGCTAGTTGAAATAATTTTACACTAGAGTTGAACTAGCTCTATAAGCTAGTTGAAATAATTTTACACTAGAGTTGAACTAGCTCTATAGCCTAGTACAAATAATTTTACACTAGAGTTGAACTAACTCTATAGCCTAGTACAAATATTTTTACACTAGAGTTGAACTAGCTCTATAGCCTAGTACAAATAATTTTACACTAGAGTTGAGCTAGCTCTATAGCCTAGTACAAATAACTTTACACTATAGTTGAACAAGCTCTATAGCCTAGTACAAATAATTTTACACTAGAGTTGAACTAGCTCTATAGCCTAGTACAAATAATTTTACAATAGAGTTCAACTAGCTCTATAAGCTAGTACAAATAATTTTACACTAGAGTTGAGCTAGCTCTATAGCCTAGTACAAATAATTATACACTAGAGTTGAACTAGTTCTTTAGCCTAGTACAAATAATTTTACACTATAGTTGAACTAGCTTTATAAGCTAGTTGAAATAATTTTACACTAGAGTTGAACTAGCTCTATAGCCTAGTACAAATAATTTTACACTATAGTTGAACTAGATCGATAGCCAAGTACAAATAATTTTACACTATAGTTGAACTAGCTCTATAAGCTGGTTGAAATAATTTTACACTAGAGTTGAACTAGCTCTATGGCCTAGTACAAATAATTTTACACTAGAGTTGAACTAGCTCTACAGCCTAGTACAAATAATTTTACACTATAGTTGAACTAGATCTATAGCCAAGTACAAATAATTTTACACTATAGTTGAACTAGCTCTATAAGCTGGTTGAAATAATTTTACACTAGAGTTGAACTAGCTCTATAGCCTAGTACAAATAATTTTACACTAGAGTTGAGCTAGCTCTATAGCCTAGTACAAATAATTTTACACTCGAGTTGAACTAGCTCTATAGCCTAGTACAAATAATTTTACACTAGAGTTGAACTAGTTCTATAGCCTAGTACAAATAATTTTACACTATAGTTGAACTAGCTCTATAAGCTAGTTGAAATAATTTTACACTAGAGTTGAACTAGCTCTATAAGCTAGTACAAATAATTTTACACTAGAGTTGAGCTAGCTCTATAGCCTAGTACAAATAATTTTACACTAGAGTTGAACTAGTTCTTTAGCCTAGTACAAATAATTTTACACTATAGTTAAACTAGCTCTATAAGCTAGTTGAAATAATTTTACACTAGAGTTGAACTAGCTGTATAGCCTAGTACAAATAATTTTACACTAGAGTTGAACTAGCTCTATAGCCTAGTACGAATAATTTTACACTATAGTTGAACTAGCTCTCTATAAGCTAGTTGAAATAATTTTACACTAGAGTTGAACTAGCTCTATAGCCTAGTACAAATAATTTTACACTAGAGTTGAATTAGCTCTATAGCCTAGTACAAATAATTTTACACTATAGTTGAACTAGCTCTATAAGCTGGTTGAAATAATTTTACACTAGAGTTGAACTAGCTCTATAGCCTAGTACAAATAATTTTACACTATAGTTGAACTAGCTCTATAAGCTGGTTGAAATAATTTTACACTAGAGTTGAACTAGCTCTATAGCCTAGTACAAATAATTTTACAATAGAGTTCAACTAGCTCTATAAGCTAGTACAAATAATTTTACACTAGAGTTGAACTAGCTCTATAGCCTAGTACAAGTAATTTTACACTATAGTTGAACTAGCTCTATAAGCTAGTTGAAATAATTTTACACTAGAGTTGAACTAGCTCTATAGCCTAGTACAAATAATTTTACACTAGAGTTGAACTACCTCTATAGCCTAGTACAAATAATTTTACACTATAGTTGAACTAGATCGATAGCCAAGTACAAATAATTTTACACTATAGTTGAACTAGCTCTATAAGCTGGTTGAAATAATTTTACACTAGAGTTGAACTAGCTCTATAGCCTAGTACAAATAATTTTACACTAGAGTTGAACTAGCTCTATAGCCTAGTACAAATAATTTTACACTATAGTTGAACTAGATCTATAGCCAAGTACAAATAATTTTACACTATAGTTGAACTAGCTCTATAAGCTGGTTGAAATAATTTTACACTAGAGTTGAACTAGCTCTATAGCCTAGTACAAATAATTTTACACTAGAGTTGAACTAGCTCTATAGCCTAGTACAAATAATTTTACACTCGAGTTGAACTAGCTCTATAGCCTAGTACAAATAATTTTACACTAGAGTTGAACTAGTTCTATAGCCTAGTACAAATAATTTTACACTATAGTTGAACTAGCTCTATAAGCTAGTTGAAATAATTTTACACTAGAGTTGAACTAGCTCTATAAGCTAGTTGAAATAATTTTACACTAGAGTTGAACTAGCTCTATAGCCTAGTACAAATAATTTTACACTAGAGTTGAACTAACTCTATAGCCTAGTACAAATATTTTTACACTAGAGTTGAACTAGCTCTATAGCCTAGTACAAATAATTTTACACTAGAGTTGAGCTAGCTCTATAGCCTAGTACAAATAACTTTACACTATAGTTGAACAAGCTCTATAGCCTAGTACAAATAATTTTACACTAGAGTTGAACTAGCTCTATAGCCTAGTACAAATAATTTTACAATAGAGTTCAACTAGCTCTATAAGCTAGTACAAATAATTTTACACTAGAGTTGAGCTAGCTCTATAGCCTAGTACAAATAATTTTACACTAGAGTTGAACTAGTTCTTTAGCCTAGTACAAATAATTTTACACTATAGTTGAACTAGCTTTATAAGCTAGTTGAAATAATTTTACACTAGAGTTGAACTAGCTCTATAGCCTAGTACAAATAATTTTACACTATAGTTGAACTAGATCGATAGCCAAGTACAAATAATTTTACACTATAGTTGAACTAGCTCTATAAGCTGGTTGAAATAATTTTACACTAGAGTTGAACTAGCTCTATAGCCTAGTACAAATAATTTTACACTAGAGTTGAACTAGCTCTATAGCCTAGTACAAATAATTTTACACTATAGTTGAACTAGATCTATAGCCAAGTACAAATAATTTTACACTATAGTTGAACTAGCTCTATAAGCTGGTTGAAATAATTTTACACTAGAGTTGAACTAGCTCTATAGCCTAGTACAAATAATTTTACACTAGAGTTGAACTAGCTCTATAGCCTAGTACAAATAATTTTACACTCGAGTTGAACTAGCTCTATAGCCTAGTACAAATAATTTTACACTAGAGTTGAACTAGTTCTATAGCCTAGTACAAATAATTTTACACTATAGTTGAACTAGCTCTATAAGCTAGTTGAAATAATTTTACACTAGAGTTGAACTAGCTCTATAAGCTAGTACAAATAATTTTACACTAGAGTTGAGCTAGCTCTATAGCCTAGTACAAATAATTTTACACTAGAGTTGAACTAGTTCTTTAGCCTAGTACAAATAATTTTACACTATAGTTAAACTAGCTCTATAAGCTAGTTGAAATAATTTTACACTAGAGTTGAACTAGCTGTATAGCCTAGTACAAATAATTTTACACTAGAGTTGAACTAGCTCTATAGCCTAGTACGAATAATTTTACACTATAGTTGAACTAGCTCTCTATAAGCTAGTTGAAATAATTTTACACTAGAGTTGAACTAGCTCTATAGCCTAGTACAAATAATTTTACACTAGAGTTGAATTAGCTCTATAGCCTAGTACAAATAATTTTACACTATAGTTGAACTAGCTCTATAAGCTGGTTGAAATAATTTTACACTAGAGTTGAACTAGCTCTATAGCCTAGTACAAATAATTTTACACTATAGTTGAACTAGCTCTATAAGCTGGTTGAAATAATTTTACACTAGAGTTGAACTAGCTCTATAGCCTAGTACAAATAATTTTACAATAGAGTTCAACTAGCTCTATAAGCTAGTACAAATAATTTTACACTAGAGTTGAACTAGCTCTATAGCCTAGTACAAGTAATTTTACACTATAGTTGAACTAGCTCTATAAGCTAGTTGAAATAATTTTACACTAGAGTTGAACTAGCTCTATAGCCTAGTACAAATAATTTTACACTAGAGTTGAACTACCTCTATAGCCTAGTACAAATATTTTTACACTAGAGTTGAACTAGCTCTATAGCCTAGTACAAATAATTTTACACTAGAGTTGAGCTAGCTCTATAGCCTAGTACAAATAACTTTACACTATAGTTGAACAAGCTCTATAGCCTAGTACAAATAATTTTACACTAGAGTTGAACTAGCTCTATAGCCTAGTACAAATAATTTTACAATAGAGTTCAACTAGCTCTATAAGCTAGTACAAATAATTTTACACTAGAGTTGAGCTAACTCTATAGCCTAGTACAAATAATTTTACACTAGAGTTGAACTAGTTCTTTAGCCTAGTACAAATAATTTTACACTATAGTTGAACTAGCTTTATAAGCTAGTTGAAATAATTTTACACTAGAGTTGAATTAGCTCTATAGCCTAGTACAAATAATTTTACACTATAGTTGAACTAGATCGATAGCCAAGTACAAATAATTTTACACTATAGTTGAACTAGCTCTATAAGCTGGTTGAAATAATTTTACACTAGAGTTGAACTAGCTCTATAGCCTAGTACAAATAATTTTACACTAGAGTTGAACTAGCTCTATAGCCTAGTACAAATAATTTTACACTCGAGTTGAACTAGATTTATAGCCTAGTACAAATAATTTTACACTAGAGTTGAACTAGTTCTATAGCCTAGTACAAATAATTTTACACTATAGTTGAACTAACTCTATAAGCTAGTTGAAATAATTTTACACTAGAGTTGAACTAGCTCTATAGCCTAGTACAAATAATTTTACAATAGAGTTCAACTAGCTCTATAAGCTAGTACAAATAATTTTACACTAGAGTTGAGCTAGCTCTATAGCCTAGTACAAATAATTTTACACTAGAGGTGCACTAGTTATTTAGCCTAGTACAAATAATTTTACACTATAGTTGAACTAGCTCTATAAGCTAGTTGAAATAATTTTACACTAGAGTTGAACTAGCTGTATAGCCTAGTACAAATAATTTTACACTAGAGTTGAACTAGCTCTATAGCCTAGTACAAATAATTTTACACTATAGTTGAACTAGCTCTCTATAAGCTATTTGAAATAATTTTACACTAGAGTTGAACTAGCTCTATAGCCTAGTACAAATAATTTTACACTAGAGTTGAATTAGCTCTATAGCCTAGTACAAATAATTTTACACTATAGTTGAACTAGCTCTATAAGCTGGTTGAAATAATTTTACACTAGAGTTGAACTAGCTCTATAGCCTAGTACAAATAATTTTACACTAGAGTTGAACTAGCTCTATAGCCTAGTACAAATAATTTTACAATAGAGTTCAACTAGCTCTATAAGCTAGTACAAATAATTTGACACTAGAGTTGAACTAGATCTATAGCCTAGTACAAATAATTTTACACTAGAGTTGAATTAGCTCTATAGCCTAGTACAAATAATTTTACACTATAGTTGAACTAGCTCTATAAGCTAGTTGAAATAATTTTACACTAGAGTTGAACTAGCTCTATAGCCTAGTACAAATAATTTTACACTAGAGTTGAACTAGCTCTATAGCCTAGTACAAATAATTTTACACTAGAGTTGAGCTAGCTCTATAGCCTAGTACAAATAATTTTACACTATAGTTGAACTAGCTCTATAGCCTAGTACAAATAATTTTACACCAGAGTTGAACTAGCTCTATAGCCTAGTACAAATAATTTTACAATACAGTTCAACTAGCTCTATAAGCTAGTACAAATAATTTTACACTAGAGTTGAGCTAGCTCTATAGCCTAGTACAAATAATTTTACACTAGAGTTGAACTAGTTCTTTAGCCTAGTACAAATAATTTTACACTATAGTTGAACTAGCTCTATAAGGTAGTTGCAATAATTTTACACTAGAGTTGAACTAGCTCTATAGCCTAGTACAAATAATTTTACACTATAGTTGAACTAGATCTATAGCCAAGTACAAATAATTTTACACTATAGTTGAACTAGCTCTATAAGCTGGTTGAAATAATTTTACACTAGAGTTGAACTAGCTCTATAGCCTAGTACAAATAATTTTACACTAGAGTTGAACTAGCTCTATTGCCTAGTACAAGTAATTTTACACTCGAGTTGAACTAGCTCTATAGCCTAGTACAAATAATTTTACACTAGAGTTGAACTAGTTCTATAGCCTAGTACAAATAATTTTACACTATAGTTGAACTAGCTCTATAAGATAGTTGAAATAATTTTACACAAGAGTTGAACTAGCTCTATAGCCTAGTACAAATAATTTTACAATAGAGTTCAATAGCTCTATAAGCTAGTACAAATAATTTTACACTAGAGTTGAGCTAGCTCTATAGCCTAGTACAAATAATTTTACACTCGAGTTGAACTAGTTCTTTAGCCTAGTACAAATAATTTTACATTATAGTTGAACTAGCTCTATAAGCTAGTTGAAATAATTTTACACTAGAGTTGAACTAGCTCTATAGCCTAGTACAAATAATTTTACACTCGAGCTGAACTAGCTCTATAGCCTAGTACAAATAATTTTACACTAGAGTTGAACTAGTTCTATAGCCTAGTACAAATAATTTTACACTCGAGTTGAACTAGCTCTATAGCCTAGTACAAATAATTTTACACTAGAGTTGAACTAGTTCTATAGCCTAGTACAAATAATTTTACACTATAGTTGAACTAGCTCTATAAGCTAGTTGAAATAATTTTACACTAGAGTTGAGCTAGCTCTATAGCCTAGTACAAATAATTTTACAATAGAGTTCAACTAGCTCTATAAGCTAGTACAAATAATTTTACACTAGAGTTGAGCTAGCTCTATAGCCTAGTACAAATAATTTTACACTAGAGTTGAACTAGTTCTTTAGCCTAGTACAAATAATTTTACACTATAGTTGAACTAGCTCTATAAGATAGTTGCAATAATTTTACACTAGAGTTGAACTAGCTCTATAGCCTAGTACAAATTATTTTACACTATAGTTGAACTAGATCTATAGCCAAGTACAAATAATTTTACACTATAGTTGAACTAGCTCTATAAGCTGGTTGAAATAATTTTACACTAGAGTTGAACTAGCTCTATAGCCTAGTACAAATAATTTTACACTAGAGTTGAACTAGCTCTATAGCCTAGTACAAATAATTTTACACTCGAGTTGAACTAGCTCTATAGCCTAGTACAAATAATTTTACACTAGAGTTGAACTAGTTCTATAGCCAAGTACAAATAATTTTACACTATAGTTGAACTAGCTCTATAAGCTAGTTGAAATAATTTTACACTAGAGTTGAACTAGCTCTATAAGCTAGTACAAATAATTTTACCCTAGAGTTGAGCTAGCTCTATAGCCTAGTACAAATAATTTTACACTAGAGTTGAACTAGTTCTTTAGCCTAGTACAAATAATTTTACACTATAGTTGAACTAGCTCTATAAGCTAGTTGAAATAATTTTACACTAGAGTTGAACTAGCTGTATAGCCTAGTACAAATAATTTTACACTAGAGTTGAACTAGCTCTATAGCCTAGTATAAATAATTTTACAATAGAGTTCAACTAGCTCTATAGCCTAGTACAAATAATTTTACACTAGAGTTGAATTAGCTCTATAGCCTAGTACAAATAATTTTACACTATAGTTGAACTAGCTCTATTAGCTGGTTGAAATAATTTTACACTAGAGTTGAACTAGCTCTATAGCCTAGTACAAATAATTTTACACTATAGTTGAACTAGCTCTATAAGCTGGTTGAAATAATTTTACACTAGAGTTGAACTAGCTCTATAGCCTAGTACAAATAATTTTACAATAGAGTTCAACTAGCTCTATAAGCTAGTACAAATAATTTTACACTAGAGTTGAACTAGCTCTATAGCCTAGTACAAATAATTTTACACTATAGTTGAACTAGCTCTATAAGCTAGTTGAAATAATTTTACACTAGAGTTGAACTAGCTCTACAGCCTAGTACAAATAATTTTACACTAGAGTTGAACTACCTCTATAGCCTAGTACAAATAATTTTACACTAGAGTTGAACTAGCTCTATAGCCTAGTATAAATAATTTTACAATAGAGTTCAACTAGCTCTATAAGCTAGTACAAATAATTTTACACTAGAGTTGAGCTAGCTCTATAGCCTAGTAGAAATAATTTTACACTAGAGTTGAACTAGTTCTTTAGCCTAGTACAAATAATTTTACACTATAGTTGAACTAGCTTTATAAGCTAGTTGAAATAATTTTACACTAGAGTTGAACTAGCTCTATAGCCTAGTACAAATAATTTTACACTATAGTTGAACTAGCTTTATAAGCTAGTTGAAATAATTTTACACTAGAGTTGAACTAGCTCTATAGCCTAGTACAAATAATTTTACACTATAGTTGAACTAGCTCTATAAGCTGGTTGAAATAATTTTACACTAGAGTTGAACTAGCTCTATTGCCTAGTACAAATAATTTTACACTAGAGTTGAACTAGCTCTATAGCCTAGTACAAATAATTTTACACTCGAGTTGAACTAGCTCTATAGCCTAGTACAAATAATTTTACACTAGAGTTGAACTAGTTCTATAGCCTAGTACAAATAATTTTACACTATAGTTGAACTAGCTCTATAAGCTAGTTGAAATAATTTTACACTAGAGTTGAACTAGCTCTATAGCCTAGTACAAATAATTTTACAATAGAGTTCAACTAGCTCTATAAGCTAGTACAAATAATTTTACACTAGAGTTGAGCTAGCTCTATAGCCTAGTACAAATAGTTTTACACTAGAGGTGCACTAGTTATTTAGCCTAGTACAAATAATTTAGACTATAGTTGAACTAGCTCTATAAGCTAGTTGACATAATTTTACACTAGAGTTGAACTAGCTGTATAGCCTAGTACAAATAATTTTACACTAGAGTTGAACTAGTTCTATAGCCTAGTACAAATAATTTTACACTATAGTTGAACTAGCTCAATAAGATAGTTGAAATAATTTTACACAAGAGTTGAACTAGCTCTATAGCCTAGTACAAATAATTTTACAATAGAGTTCAACTAGCTCTATAAGCTAGTACAAATAATTTTACACTACAGTTGAGCTAGCTCTATAGCCTAGTACAAATAATTTTACACTCGAGTTGAACTAGTTCTTTAGCCTAGTACAAATAATTTTACACTATAGTTGAACTAGCTCTATAAGCTAGTTGAAATAATTTTACACTAGAGTTGAACTAGCTGTATAGCCTAGTACAAATAATTTTACACTAGAGTTGAACTAGCTCTATAGCCTAGTACAAATAATTTTACACTATAGTTGAACTAGCTCTCTATAAGCTAGTTGAAATAATTTTACACTAGAGTTGAACTAGCTCTATAGCCTAGTACAAATAATTTTACACTAGAGTTGAATTAGCTCTATAGCCTAGTACAAATAATTTTACACTATAATTGAACTAGCTCTATAAGCTGATTGAAATAATTTTACACTAGAGTTGAACTAGCTCTATAGCCTAGTACAAATAATTTTACACTATAGTTGAACTAGCTCTATAAGCTGGTTGAAATAATTTTACACTAGAGTTGAACTAGCTATATAGCCTAGTACAAATAATTTTACACTAGAGTTCAACTAGCTCTATAAGCTAGTACAAATAATTTTACACTAGAGTTGAACTAGCTCTATAGCCTAGTACAAATAATTTTACACTAGAGTTGAACTAGCTCTATAGCCTAGCACAAATAATTTTACACTATAGTTGAACTAGCTCTATAAGCTAGTTGAAATAATTTTACACTAGAGTTGAACTAGCTCTATAGCCTAGTACAAATAATTTTACACTAGAGTTGAACTACCTCTATAGCCTAGTACAAATAATTTTACACTAGAGTTGAACTAGCTCTATAGCCTAGTACAAATAATTTTACAATAGAGTTCAACTAGCTCTATAAGCTAGTACAAATAATTTTACACTAGAGTTGAGCTAGCTCTATAGCCTAGTAGAAATAATTTTACACTAGAGTTGAACTAGTTCTTTAGCCTAGTACAAATAATTTTACACTATAGTTGAACTAGCTTTATAAGCTAGTTGAAATAATTTTACACTAGAGTTGAACTAGCTCTATAGCCTAGTACAAATAATTTTACACTATAGTTGAACTAGTTCGATAGCCAAGTACAAATAATTTTACACTATAGTTGAACTAGCTCTATAAGCTGGTTGAAATAATTTTACACTAGAGTTGAACTAGCTCTATAGCCTAGTACAAATAATTTTACACTAGAGTTGAACTAGCTCTATAGCCTAGTACAAATAATTTTACACTCGAGTTGAACTAGCTCTATAGCCTAGTACAAATAATTTTACACTAGAGTTGAACTAGTTCTATAGCCTAGTACAAATAATTTTACACTATAGTTGAACTAGCTCTATAAGCTAGTTGAAATAATTTTAGACTAGAGTTGAACTAGCTCTATAGCCTAGTACAAATAATTTTACAATAGAGTTCAACTAGCTCTATAAGCTAGTACAAATAATTTTACACTAGAGTTGAGCTAGCTCTATAGCCTAGTACAAATAATTTTACACTAGAGGTGCACTAGTTATTTAGCCTAGTACAAATAATTTTACACTATAGTTGAACTAGCTCTATAAGCTAGTTGAAATAATTTTACACTAGAGTTGAACTAGCTGTATAGCCTAGTACAAATAATTTTACACTAGAGTTGAACTAGCTCTATAGCCTAGTACAAATAATTTTACACTATAGTTGAACTAGCTCTCTATAAGCTAGTTGAAATAATTTTACACTAGAGTTGAACTAGCTCTATAGCCTAGTACAAATAATTTTACACTAGAGTTGAATTAGCTCTATAGCCTAGTACAAATAATTTTACACTATAATTGAACTAGCTCTATAAGCTGATTGAAATAATTTTACACTAGAGTTGAACTAGCTCTATAGCCTAGTACAAATAATTTTACACTATAGTTGAACTAGCTCTATAAGCTGGTTGAAATAATTTTACACTAGAGTTGAACTAGCTATATAGCCTAGTACAAATAATTTTACACTAGAGTTCAACTAGCTCTATAAGCTAGTACAAATAATTTTACACTAGAGTTGAACTAGCTCTATAGCCTAGTACAAATAATTTTACACTAGAGTTGAACTAGCTCTATAGCCTAGCACAAATAATTTTACACTATAGTTGAACTAGCTCTATAAGCTAGTTGAAATAATTTTACACTAGAGTTGAACTAGCTCTATAGCCTAGTACAAATAATTTTACACTAGAGTTGAACTACCTCTATAGCCTAGTACAAATAATTTTACACTAGAGTTGAACTAGCTCTATAGCCTAGTACAAATAATTTTACAATAGAGTTCAACTAGCTCTATAAGCTAGTACAAATAATTTTACACTAGAGTTGAGCTAGCTCTATAGCCTAGTAGAAATAATTTTACACTAGAGTTGAACTAGTTCTTTAGCCTAGTACAAATAATTTTACACTATAGTTGAACTAGCTTTATAAGCTAGTTGAAATAATTTTACACTAGAGTTGAACTAGCTCTATAGCCTAGTACAAATAATTTTACACTATAGTTGAACTAGTTCGATAGCCAAGTACAAATAATTTTACACTATAGTTGAACTAGCTCTATAAGCTGGTTGAAATAATTTTACACTAGAGTTGAACTAGCTCTATAGCCTAGTACAAATAATTTTACACTAGAGTTGAACTAGCTCTATAGCCTAGTACAAATAATTTTACACTCGAGTTGAACTAGCTCTATAGCCTAGTACAAATAATTTTACACTAGAGTTGAACTAGTTCTATAGCCTAGTACAAATAATTTTACACTATAGTTGAACTAGCTCTATAAGCTAGTTGAAATAATTTTAGACTAGAGTTGAACTAGCTCTATAGCCTAGTACAAATAATTTTACAATAGAGTTCAACTAGCTCTATAAGCTAGTACAAATAATTTTACACTAGAGTTGAGCTAGCTCTATAGCCTAGTACAAATAATTTTACACTAGAGGTGCACTAGTTATTTAGCCTAGTACAAATAATTTTACACTATAGTTGAACTAGCTCTATAAGCTAGTTGAAATAATTTTACACTAGAGTTGAACTAGCTGTATAGCCTAGTACAAATAATTTTACACTAGAGTTGAACTAGCTCTATAGCCTAGTACAAATAATTTTACACTATAGTTGAACTAGCTCTCTATAAGCTATTTGAAATAATTTTACACTAGAGTTGAACTAGCTCTATAGCCTAGTACAAATAATTTTACACTAGAGTTGAATTAGCTCTATAGCCTAGTACAAATAATTTTACACTATAGTTGAACTAGCTCTATAAGCTGGTTGAAATAATTTTACACTAGAGTTGAACTAGCTCTATAGCCTAGTACAAATAATTTTACACTATAGTTGAACTAGCTCTATAAGCTGGTTGAAATAATTTTACACTAGAGTTGAACTAGCTCTATAGCCTAGTACAAATAATTTTACAATAGAGTTCAACTAGCTCTATAAGCTAGTACAAATAATTTTACACTAGAGTTGAACTAGCTCTATAGCCTAGTACAAATAATTTTACACTATAGTTGAACTAGCTCTATAAGCTAGTTGAAATAATTTTACACTAGAGTTGAACTAGCTCTATAGCCTAGTACAAATAATTTTACACTAGAGTTGAACTACCTCTATAGCCTAGTACAAATAATTTTACACTAGAGTTGAACTAGCTCTATAGCCTAGTACAAATAATTTTACAATAGAGTTCAACTAGCTCTATAAGCTAGTACAAATAATTTTACACTAGAGTTGAGCTAGCTCTATAGCCTAGTAGAAATAATTTTACACTAGAGTTGAACTAGTTCTTTAGCCTAGTACAAATAATTTTACACTATAGTTGAACTAGCTTTATAAGCTAGTTGAAATAATTTTACACTAGAGTTGAACTAGCTCTATAGCCTAGTACAAATAATTTTACACTATAGTTGAACTAGTTCGATAGCCAAGTACAAATAATTTTACACTATAGTTGAACTAGCTCTATAGCCTAGTACAAATAATTTTACACTATAGTTGAACTAGATCTATAGCCAAGTACAAATAATTTTACACAATAGTTGAACTAGATCGATAGCCAAGTACAAATAATTTTACACTATAGTTGAACTAGCTCTATAAGCTGGTTGAAATAATTTTACACTAGAGTTTAACTAGCTCTATAGCCTAGTACAAATAATTTTACACTAGAGTTGAACTAGCTCTATAGCCTAGTACAAATAATTTTACACTCGAGTTGAACTAGCTCTATAGCCTAGTACAAATAATTTTACACTAGAGTTGAACTAGTTCTATAGCCTAGTACAAATAATTTTACACTATAGTTGAACTAGCTCTATAAGCTAGTTGAAATAATTTTACACTAGAGTTGACCTAGCTCTATAGCCTAGTACAAATAATTTTACAATAGAGTTCAACTAGCTCTATAAGCTAGTACAAATAATTTAACACTAGAGTTGAGCTAGCTCTATAGCCTAGTACAAATAATTTTACACTAGAGGTGCACTAGTTATTTAGCCTAGTACAAATAATTTTACACTATAGTTGAACTAGCTCTATAGCCTAGTACAAATAATTTTACACTATAGTTGAACTAGCTCTCTATAAGCTATTTGAAATAATTTTACACTAGAGTTGAACTAGCTCTATAGCCTAGTACAAATAATTTTACACTAGAGTTGAATTAGCTCTATAGCCTAGTACAAATAATTTTACACTATAGTTGAACTAGCTCTATAAGCTGGTTGAAATAATTTTACACTAGAGTTGAACTAGCTCTATAGCCTAGTACAAATAATTTTACACTAGAGTTGAACTAGCTCTATAGCCTAGTAGAAATAATTTTACAATAGAGTTCAACTAGCTCTATAAGCTAGTACAAATAATTTGACACTAGAGTTGAACTAGCTCTATAGCCTAGTACAAATAATTTTACACTAGAGTTGAATTAGCTCTATAGCCTAGTACAAATAATTTTACACTATAGTTGAACTAGCTCTATAAGCTAGTTGAAATAATTTTACACTAGAGTTGAACTAGCTCTATAGCCTAGTACAAATAATTTTACACTAGAGTTGAACTAGCTCTTTAGCCTAGTACAAATAATTTTACACTAGAGTTGAGCTAGCTCTATAGCCTAGTACAAATAATTTTACACTATAGTTGAACTAGCTCTATAGCCTAGTACAAATAATTTTACACCAGAGTTGAACTAGCTCTATAGCCTAGTACAAATAATTTTACAATAGAGTTCAACTAGCTCTATAAGCTAGTACAAATAATTTTACACCAGAGTTGAGCTAGCTCTATAGCCTAGTACAAATAATTTTACACTAGAGTTGAACTAGTTCTTTTGCCTAGTACAAATAATTTTACACTATAGTTGAACTAGCTCTATAAGGTAGTTGCAATAATTTTACACTAGAGTTGAACTAGCTCTATAGCCTAGTACAAATAATTTTACACTATAGTTGAACTAGATCTATAGCCAAGTACAAATAATTTTACACTATAGTTGAACTAGCTCTATAAGCTGGTTGAAATAATTTTACACTAGAGTTGAACTAGCTCTATAGCCTAGTACAAATAATTTTACACTAGAGTTGAACTAGCTCTATAGCCTAGTACAAGTAATTTTACACTCGAGTTGAACTAGCTCTATAGCCTAGTACAAATAATTTTACACTAGAGTTGAACTAGTTCTATAGCCTAGTACAAATAATTTTACACTATAGTTGAACTAGCTCTATAAGATAGTTGAAATAATTTTACACAAGAGTTGAACTAGCTCTATAGCCTAGTACAAATAATTTTACAATAGAGTTCAACTAGCTCTATAAGCTAGTACAAATAATTTTACACTAGAGTTGAGCTAGCTCTATAGCCTAGTACAAATAATTTTACACTCGAGTTGAACTAGTTCTTTAGCCTAGTACAAATAATTTTACACTATAGTTGAACTAGCTCTATAAGCTAGTTGAAATAATTTTACACTAGAGTTGAACTAGCTCTATAGCCTAGTACAAATAATTTTACACTCGAGCTGAACTAGCTCTATAGCCTAGTACAAATAATTTTACACTAGAGTTGAACTAGTTCTATAGCCTAGTACAAATAATTTTACACTCGAGTTGAACTAGCTCTATAGCCTAGTACAAATAATTTTACACTAGAGTTGAACTAGTTCTATAGCCTAGTACAAATAATTTTACACTATAGTTGAACTAGCTCTATAAGCTAGTTGAAATAATTTTACACTAGAGTTGAGCTAGCTCTATAGCCTAGTACAAATAATTTTACAATAGAGTTCAACTAGCTCTATAAGCTAGTACAAATAATTTTACACTAGAGTTGAGCTAGCTCTATAGCCTAGTACAAATAATTTTACACTAGAGTTGAACTAGTTCTTTAGCCTAGTACAAATAATTTTACACTATAGTTGAACTAGCTCTATAAGCTAGTTGCAATAATTTTACACTAGAGTTGAACTAGCTCTATAGCCTAGTACAAATTATTTTACACTATAGTTGAACTAGATCTATAGCCAAGTACAAATAATTTTACGCTAGAGTTGAACTAGCTCTATAGCCTAGTACAAATAATTTTACACTAGAGTTGAACTAGCTCTATAAGCTAGTACAAATAATTTCACACTAGAGTTGAACTAGCTCTATAGCCTAGTACGAACAATTTTACACTAGAGTTGAACTAGCTCTATAAGCTGGTTGAAATAATTTTACACTAGAGTTGAACTAGCTCTATAGCCTAGTACAAATAATTTTACACTAGAGTTGAACTAGCTCTATAGCCTAGTACAAATAATTTTACACTATAGTTGAACTAGTTCGATAGCCAAGTACAAATAATTTTACACTATAGTTGAACTAGCTCTATAAGCTGGTTGAAATAATTTTACACTAGAGTTGAACTAGCTCTATAGCCTAGTACAAATAATTTTACACTAGAGTTGAACTAGCTCTATAGCCTAGTACAAATAATTTTACACTCGAGTTGAACTAGCTCTATAGCCTAGTACAAATAATTTTACACTAGAGTTGAACTAGTTCTATAGCCTAGTACAAATAATTTTACACTATAGTTGAACTAGCTCTATAAGCTAGTTGAAATAATTTTACACTAGAGTTGAACTAGCTCTATAGCCTAGTACAAATAATTTTACAATAGAGTTCAACTAGCTCTATAAGCTAGTACAAATAATTTTACACTAGAGTTGAGCTAGCTCTATAGCCTAGTACAAATAATTTTACACTAGAGGTGCACTAGTTATTTAGCCTAGTACAAATAATTTTACACTATAGTTGAACTAGCTCTATAAGCTAGTTGAAATAATTTTACACTAGAGTTGAACTAGCTGTATAGCCTAGTACAAATAATTTTACACTAGAGTTGAACTAGCTCTATAGCCTAGTACAAATAATTTTACACTATAGTTGAACTAGCTCTCTATAAGCTATTTGAAATAATTTTACACTAGAGTTGAACTAGCTCTATAGCCTAGTACAAATAATTTTACACTAGAGTTGAATTAGCTCTATAGCCTAGTACAAATAATTTTACACTATAGTTGAACTAGCTCTATAAGCTGGTTGAAATAATTTTACACTAGAGTTGAACTAGCTCTATAGCCTAGTACAAATAATTTTACACTATAGTTGAACTAGCTCTATAAGCTGGTTGAAATAATTTTACACTAGAGTTGAACTAGCTCTATAGCCTAGTACAAATAATTTTACAGTAGAGTTCAACTAGCTCTATAAGCTAGTACAAATAATTTTACACTAGAGTTGAACTAGCTCTATAGCCTAGTACAAATAATTTTACACTATAGTTGAACTAGCTCTATAAGCTAGTTGAAATAATTTTACACTAGAGTTGAACTAGCTCTATAGCCTAGTACAAATAATTTTACACTAGAGTTGAACTACCTCTATAGCCTAGTACAAGTAATTTTACACTAGAGTTGAACTAGTTCTTTAGCCTAGTACAAATAATTTTACACTATAGTTGAACTAGCTCTATAAGATAGTTGAAATAATTTTACACAAGAGTTGAACTAGCTCTATAGCCTAGTACAAATAATTTTACAATAGAGTTCAACTAGCTCTATAAGCTAGTACAAATAATTTTACACTAGAGTTGAGCTAGCTCTATAGCCTAGTACAAATAATTTTACACTCGAGTTGAACTAGTTCTTTAGCCTAGTACAAATAATTTTACACTATAGTTGAACTAGCTCTATAAGCTAGTTGAAATAATTTTACACTAGAGTTGAACTAGCTCTATAGCCTAGTACAAATAATTTTACACTCGAGCTGAACTAGCTCTATAGCCTAGTACAAATAATTTTACACTAGAGTTGAACTAGTTCTATAGCCTAGTACAAATAATTTTACACTCGAGTTGAACTAGCTCTATAGCCTAGTACAAATAATTTTACACTAGAGTTGAACTAGTTCTATAGCCTAGTACAAATAATTTTACACTATAGTTGAACTAGCTCTATAAGCTAGTTGAAATAATTTTACACTAGAGTTGAGCTAGCTCTATAGCCTAGTACAAATAATTTTACACTAGAGTTCAACTAGCTCTATAGCCTAGTACAAATAATTTTACACTCGAGCTGAACTAGCTCTATAGCCTAGTACAAATAATTTTACACTAGAGTTGAACTAGTTCTATAGCCTAGTACAAATAATTTTACACTAGAGTTGAGCTAGCTCTATAGCCTAGTACAAATAATTTTACACTAGAGTTGAACTAGTTCTTTAGCCTAGTACAAATAATTTTACACTATAGTTGAACTAGCTCTATAAGCTAGTTGCAATAATTTTACACTAGAGTTGAACTAGCTCTATAGCCTAGTACAAATTATTTTACACTATAGTTGAACTAGATCTATAGCCAAGTACAAATAATTTTACGCTAGAGTTGAACTAGCTCTATAGCCTAGTACAAATAATTTTACACTAGAGTTGAACTAGTTCTTTAGCCTAGTACAAATAATTTTACACTATAGTTGAACTAGCTCTATAAGCTAGTTGCAATAATTTTACACTAGAGTTGAACTAGCTCTATAGCCTAGTACAAATTATTTTACACTATAGTTGAACTAGATCTATAGCCAAGTACAAATAATTTTACGCTAGAGTTGAACTAGCTCTATAGCCTAGTACAAATAATTTTACACTAGAGTTGAACTAGCTCTATAAGCTAGTACAAATAATTTCACACTAGAGTTGAACTAGCTCTATAGCCTAGTACGAATAATTTTACACTAGAGTTGAACTAGCTCTATAAGCTGGTTGAAATAATTTTACACTAGAGTTGAACTAGCTCTATAGCCTAGTACAAATAATTTTACACTAGAGTTGAACTAGCTCTATAGCCTAGTACAAATAATTTTACACTCGAGTTGAACTAGCTCTATAGCCTAGTACAAATAATTTTACACCAGAGTTGAACTAGTTCTATAGCCTAGTACAAATAATTTTACACTATAGTTGAACTAGCTCTATAAGCTAGTTGAAATAATTTTACACTAGAGTTGAACTAGCTCTATAGCCTAGTACAAATAATTTTACACTATAGTTGAACTAGATCTATAGCCAAGTACAAATAATTTTACGCTAGAGTTGAACTAGCTCTATAGCCTAGTACAAATAATTTTACACTAGAGTTGAACTAGCTCTATAAGCTAGTACAAATAATTTCACACTAGAGTTGAACTAGCTCTATAGCCTAGTACGAATAATTTTACACTAGAGTTGAACTAGCTCAATCAGCTAGTACAAATAATTTTACACTAGAGTTTAACTAGCTCTATAGCCTAGTACAAATAATTTTACACTATAGTTGAACTAGCTCTATAAGATAGTTGAAATAATTTTACACTAGAGTTGAACTAGCTCTATAGCCTAGTACAAATAATTTTACACTAGAGTTGAACTAGCTCTATAAGCTAGTACAAATAATTTTACACTAGAGTTGAACTAGCTCTATCAGCTAGTACAAATAATTTTACACTATAGTTGAACTAGCTCTATAGCCTAGTACAAATAATTTTACACTAGAGTTGAACTAGCTCTATAGCCTAGTACAAATAATTTTACAATATAGTTGAACTAGCTCTATAAGCTAGTTCAATTAATTTTACACTAGAGTTGAACTAGCTCTACACCCTAGTACAAATAATTTTACACTAGAGTTGAACTAGCTCTATAGCCTAGTACAAATAAGTTTACACTAGAGTTGAACTAGCACTATAAGCTAGTTCAAATGACTTTACACTAGAGTTGAACTAGCTCTATAGCCTAGTAGAAATAATTTTACACTAGAGTTGAACTAGTTCTATAGCCTAGTACAAATAATTTTACACTATAGTTGAACTAGCTCTCTATAAGCTAGTTGAAATAATTTTACACTAGAGTTGAGCTAGCTCTATAGCCTAGTACAAATAATTTTACACTAGAGTTGAACTAGTTCTATAGCCTAGTACAAATAATTTTACACTATAGTTGAACTAGCTCTATAAGCTAGTTGAAATAATTTTACACTAGAGTTGAACTAGCTCTATAGCCTAGTACAAATAATTTTACACTATAGTTGAACTAGATCTATAGCCAAGTACAAATAATTTTACGCTAGAGTTGAACTAGCTCTATAGCCTAGTACAAATAATTTTACACTAGAGTTGAACTAGCTCTATAAGCTAGTACAAATAATTTCACACTAGAGTTGAACTAGCTCTATAGCCTAGTACGAATAATTTTACACTAGAGTTGAACTAGCTCAATAAGCTAGTACAAATAATTTTACACTAGTGTTTAACTAGCTCTATAGCCTAGTACAAATAATTTTACACTATAGTTGAACTAGCTCTATAAGCTAGTTGAAATAATTTTACACTAGAGTTGAACTAGCTCTATAGCCTAGTACAAATAATTTTACACTAGAGTTGAACTAGCTCTGTAAGCTAGTACAAATAATTTTACACTAGAGTTGAACTAGCTCTATAGCCTAGTACAAATAATTTTACACTAGAGTTGAACTAGCTCTATCAGCTAGTACAAATAATTTTAGACTATAGTTGAACTAGCTCTATAGCCTAGTATAAATAATTTTACACTAGAGTTGAACTAGCTCTATAGCCTAGTACATATAATTTTACAATATAGTTGAACTAGCTCTATAAGCTAGTTCAAATAATTTTACACTAGAGTTGAACTAGCTCTACAGCCTAGTACAAATAATTTTACACTAGAGTTGAACTAGCTCTATAGCCTAGTACAAATAAGTTTACACTAGAGTTGAACTAGCACTATAAGCTAGTTTAAATGACTTTACACTAGAGTTGAACTAGCTCTATAGCCTAGTAGAAATAATTTTACACTAGAGTTGAACTAGTTCTATAGCCTAGTACAAATAATTTTACACTATAGTTGAACTAGCTCTCTATAAGCTAGTTGAAATAATTTTACACTAGAGTTGAGCTAGCTCTATAGCCTAGTAAAATAATTTTACACTAGAGTTGAACTAGTTCTATAGCCTAGTACAAATAATTTTACACTATAGTTGAACTAGCTCTATAAGCTAGTTGAAATAATTTTACACTAGAGTTGAACTAGCTCTATAGCCTAGTACAAATAATTTTACAATAGAGTTCAACTAGCTCTATAAGCTAGTACAAATAATTTTACACTAGAGTTGAGCAGGCTCTATAGCCTAGTACAAATAATTTTACACTATAGTTGAACTAGCTCTATAGCCTAGTACAAATAATTTTACACCAGAGTTGAACTAGCTCTATAGCCTAGTACAAATAATTTTACAATAGAGTTCAACTAGCTCTATAAGCTAGTACAAATAATTTTACACTAGAGTTGAGCTAGCTCTATAGCCTAATTTTACACTAGAGTTGAACTAGTTCTATAGCCTAGTACAAATAATTTTACACTATAGTTGAACTAGCTCTATAAGCTAGTTGCAATAATTTTACACTAGAGTTGAACTAGCTCTATAGCCTAGTACAAATAATTTTACACTATAGTTGAACTAGATCTATAGCCAAGTACAAATAATTTTACACTATAGTTGAACTAGCTCTATAAGCTGGTTGAAATAATTTTACACTAGAGTTGAACTAGTTCTATAGCCTAGTACAAATAATTTTACACTATAGTTGAACTAGCTCTCTATAAGCTAGTTGAAATAATTTTACACTAGAGTTGAGCTAGCTCTATATCCTAGTACAAATAATTTTACACTAGAGTTGAACTAGTTCTATAGCCTAGTACAAATAATTTTACACTATAGTTGAACTAGCTCTATAAGCTAGTTGAAATAATTTTACACTAGAGTTGAACTAGCTCTATAGCCTAGTACAAATAATTTTACAATAGAGTTCAACTAGCTCTATAAGCTAGTACAAATAATTTTACACTAGAGTTGACCTAGCTCTATAGCCTAGTACAAATAATTTTACACTAGAGTTGAACTAGTTCTTTAGCCTAGTACAAATAATTTTACACTATAGTTGAACTAGCTCTATAAGCTAGTTGAAATAATTTTACACTAGAGTTGAACTAGCTCTATAGCCTAGTACAAATAATTTTACACTATAGTTGAACTAGATCCATAGCCAAGTACAAATAATTTTACACTATAGTTGAACTAGCTCTATAAGCTGGTTGAAATAATTTTACACTAGAGTTGAACTAGCCCTATAGCCTAGTACAAATAATTTTACACTAGAGTTGAACTAGCTCTATAGCCTAGTACAAATAATTTTACACTCGAGTTGAACTAGCTCTATAGCCTAGTACAAATAATTTTACACTAGAGTTGAACTAGTTCTATAGCCTAGTACAAATAATTTTACACTATAGTTGAACTAGCTCTATAAGCTAGTTGAAATAATTTTACACTAGAGTTGAACTAGCTCAATAGCCTAGTACAAATAATTTTACACTATAGTTGAACTAGATCTATAGCCAAGTACAAATAATTTTACGCTAGAGTTGAACTAGCTCTATAGCCTAGTACAAATAATTTACACTAGAGTTGAACTAGCTCTATAAGCTAGTACAAATAATTTCACACTAGAGTTGAACTAGCTCTATAGCCTAGTACGAATAATTTTACACTAGAGTTGAACTAGCTCTATAAGCTAGTACAAATAATTTTACACTAGAGTTGAACTTGCTCTATAGCCTAGTACAAATAATTTTACACTATAGTTGAACTAGCTCTATAAGCTAGTTGAAATAATTTTACACTAGAGTTGAACTAGCTCTATAGCCTAGTACAAATAATTTTACACTAGAGTTGAACTAGCTCTATAAGCTAGTACAAATAATTTTACACTAGAGTTGAACTAGCTCTATAGCCTAGTACAAATAATTTTACACTAGAGTTGAACTAGCTCTATCAGCTAGTACAAATAATTTTACACTATAGTTGAACTAGCTCTATAGCCTAGTACAAATAATTTTACACTAGAGTTGAACTAGCTCTATAGCCAAGTACAAATAATTTTACAATATAGTTGAACTAGCTCTATAAGCTAGTTCAAATAATTATACACTAGAGTTGAACTAGCTCTACAGCCTAGTACAAATAATTTTACACTAGAGTTGAACTAGCTCTATAGCCTAGTACGAATAAGTTTACACTAGAGTTGAACTAGCTCTATAGCCTAGTACAAATAATTTTACACTAGAGTTGAATTAGCTCTATAGCCTAGTACAAATAATTTTACACTAGAGTTGAACTAGCTCTATAGCCTAGTACAAATAATTTTACAATAGAGTTCAACTAGCTCTATAAGCTAGTACAAATAATTTTACACTAGAGTTGAACTAGCTCTATAGCCTAGTACAAATAATTTTACACTAGAGTTGAACTAGATCTATTGCCAAGTACAAATAATTTTACACTATAGTTGAACTAACTCTATAAACTAGTTGAAATAATTTTACACTAGAGTTGAACTAGCTCTATAGCCTAGTACAAATAATTTTACACTAGAGTTGAACTAGCTCTATAGCCTAGTACAAATAATTTTACAATAGAGTTCAACTAGCTCTATAAGCTAGTACAAATAATTTTACACTAGAGTTGAACTAGCTCTATAGCCTAGTACAAATAATTTTACACTAGAGTTGAACTAGATCTATAGCCAAGTACAAATAATTTTACACTATAGTTGAACTAACTCTATAAACTAGTTGAAATAATTTTACACTAGAGTTGAACTAGCTCTATAGCCTAATACAAATAATTTTACACTAGAGTTGAACTAGCTCTATAGCCTAGTACAAATAATTTTACACTAGAGTTGAACTAGCTCTATAGCCTAGTACAAATAATTTTACACTAGAGTTGAACTAGTTCTATAGCCTAGTACAAATAATTTTACACTATAGTTGAACTAGCTCTATAAGCTAGTTGAAATAATTTTACACTAGAGTTGAACTAGCTCTATAGCCTAGTACAAATAATTTTACACTATAGTTGAACTAGATTTATAGCCAAGTACAAATAATTTTACGCTAGAGTTGAACTAGCTCTATATCCTAGTACAAATAATTTTACACTAGAGTTGAACTAGCTCTATAAGCTAGTACAAATAATTTCACACTAGAGTTGAACTAGCTCTATAGCCTAGTAAGAATAATTTTACACTAGAGTTGAACTAGCTCAATAAGCTAGTACAAATAATTTTACACTAGAGTTTAACTAGCTCTATAGCCTAGTACAAATAATTTTACACTATAGTTGAACTAGCTCTATAAGCTCGTTGAAATAATTTTACACTAGAGTTGAACTAGCTCTATAGCCTAGTACAAATAATTTTACACTAGAGTTGAACTAGCTCTACAAGCTAGTACAAATAATTTTACACTAGAGTTGAACTAGCTCTATAGCCTAGTACAAATAATTTTACACTAGAGTTGAACTAGCTCTATCAGCTAGTACAAATAATTTTACACTATAGTTGAACTAGCTCTATAGCCTAGTACAAATAATTTTACACTAGAGTTGAACTAGCTCTATAGCCTAGTACAAATAATTTTACAATATAGTTGAACTAGCTCTATAAGCTAGTTCAAATAATTTTACACTAGAGTTGAACTAGCTCTACAGCCTAGTACAAATAATTTTACACTAGAGTTGAACTAGCTCTATAGCCTAGTACAAATAAGTTTACACTAGAGTTGAACTAGCTCTATAGCCTAGTAGAAATAATTTTACACTAGAGTTGAACTAGCTCTATAGCCTAGTACAAATAATTTTACACTAGAGTTGAATTAGCTCTATAGCCTAGTACAAATAATTTTACACTATAGTTGAACTAGCTCTATAAGCTAGTACAAATAATTTTACACTAGAGTTGAACTAGCTCCATAGCCTAGTACAAATAATTTTACACTAGAGTTGAATTAGCTCTATAGCCTAGTACAAATAATTTTACACTAGAGTTGAACTAGCTCTATAGCCTAGTACAAATAATTTTACAATAGAGTTCAACTAGCTCTATAAGCTAGTACAAATAATTTTACACTAGAGTTGAACTAGCTCTATAGCCTAGTACAAATAATTTTACACTAGAGTTGAACTAGATCTATAGCCAAGTACAAATAATTTTACACTATAGTTGAACTAACTCTATAAACTAGTTGAAATAATTTTACACTAGAGTTGAACTAGCTCTATAGCCTAGTACAAATAATTTTACACTAGAGTTGAACTAGCTCTATAGCCTAGTACAAATAATTTTACAATAGAGTTCAACTAGCTCTATAAGCTAGTACAAATAATTTTACACTAGAGTTGAACTAGCTCTATAGCCTAGTACAAATAATTTTACACTAGGGTTGAACTAGATCTATAGCCAAGTACAAATAATTTTACACTATAGTTGAACTAACTCTATAAACTAGTTGAAATAATTTTACACTAGAGTTGAACTAGCTCTATAGCCTAGTACAAATAATTTTACACTAGAGTTGAACTAGCTCTATAGCCTAGTACAAATAATTTTACACTAGAGTTGAACTAGCTCTATAGCCTAGTACAAATAATTTTACACTAGAGTTGAACTAGTTCTATAGCCTAGTACAAATAATTTTACACTATAGTTGAACTAGCTCTATAAGCTAGTTGAAATAATTTTACACTAGAGTTGAACTAGCTCTATAGCCTAGTACAAATAATTTTACACTATAGTTGAACTAGATTTATAGCCAAGTACAAATAATTTTACGCTAGAGTTGAACTAGCTCTATATCCTAGTACAAATAATTTTACACTAGAGTTGAACTAGCTCTATAAGCTAGTACAAATAATTTCACACTAGAGTTGAACTAGCTCTATAGCCTAGTAAGAATAATTTTACACTAGAGTTGAACTAGCTCAATAAGCTAGTACAAATAATTTTACACTAGAGTTTAACTAGCTCTATAGCCTAGTACAAATAATTTTACACTATAGTTGAACTAGCTCTATAAGCTCGTTGAAATAATTTTACACTAGAGTTGAACTAGCTCTATAGCCTAGTACAAATAATTTTACACTAGAGTTGAACTAGCTCTACAAGCTAGTACAAATAATTTTACACTAGAGTTGAACTAGCTCTATAGCCTAGTACAAATAATTTTACACTAGAGTTGAACTAGCTCTATCAGCTAGTACAAATAATTTTACACTATAGTTGAACTAGCTCTATAGCCTAGTACAAATAATTTTACACTAGAGTTGAACTAGCTCTATAGCCTAGTACAAATAATTTTACAATATAGTTGAACTAGCTCTATAAGCTAGTTCAAATAATTTTACACTAGAGTTGAACTAGCTCTACAGCCTAGTACAAATAATTTTACACTAGAGTTGAACTAGCTCTATAGCCTAGTACAAATAAGTTTACACTAGAGTTGAACTAGCACTATAAGCTAGTTCAAATGATTTTACACTAGAGTTGAACTAGCTCTATAGCCTAGTAGAAATAATTTTACACTAGAGTTGAACTAGTTGTATAGCCTAGTACAAATAATTTTACACTATAGTTGAACTAGCTCTCTATAAGCTAGTTGAAATAATTTTACACTAGAGTTGAGCTAGCTCTATAGCCTAGTACAAATAATTTTACACTAGAGTTGAACTAGTTCTATAGCCTAGTACAAATAATTTTACACTATAGTTGAACTAGCTCTATAAGCTAGTTGAAATAATTTTACACTAGAGTTGAACTAGCTCTATAGCCTAGTACAAATAATTTTACAATAGAGTTCAACTAGCTCTATAAGCTAGTACAAATAATTTTACACTAGAGTTGAGCTAGCTCTATAGCCTAGTACAAATAATTTTACACTATAGTTGAACTAGCTCTATAGCCTAGTACAAATAATTTTACAACAGAGTTGAACTAGCTCTATAGCCTAGTACAAATAATTTTACAATAGAGTTCAACTAGCTCTATAAGCTAGTACAAATAATTTTACACTAGAGTTGAGCTAGCTCTATAGCCTAGTACAAATAATTTTACACTAGAGTTGAACTAGTTCTATAGCCTAGTACAAATAATTTTACACTATAGTTGAACTAGCTCTATAAGCTAGTTGCAATAATTTTACACTAGAGTTGAACTAGCTCTATAGCCTAGTACAAATAATTTTACACTATAGTTGAACTAGATCTATAGCCAAGTACAAATAATTTTACACTATAGTTGAACTAGCTCTATAAGCTGGTTGAAATAATTTTACACTAGAGTTGAACTAGTTCTATAACCTAGTACAAATAATTTTACACTATAGTTGAACTAGCTCTCTATAAGCTAGTTGAAATAATTTTACACTAGAGTTGAGCTAGCTCTATAGCCTAGTACAAATAATTTTACACTAGAGTTGAACTAGTTCTATAGCCTAGTACAAATAATTTTACACTATAGTTGAACTAGCTCTATAAGCTAGTTGAAATAATTTTACACTAGAGTTGAGCTAGCTCTATAGCCTAGTACAAATAATTTTACACTAGAGTTGAACTAGTTCTATAGCCTAGTACAAATAATTTTACACTATAGTTGAACTAGCTCTATAAGCTAGTTGAAATAATTTTACACTAGAGTTGAACTAGCTCTATAGCCTAGTACAAATAATTTTACAATAGAGTTCAACTAGCTCTATAAGCTAGTACAAATAATTTTACACTAGAGTTGAGCTAGCTCTATAGCCTAGTACAAATAATTTTACACTAGAGTTGAACTAGTTCTTTAGCCTAGTACAAATAATTTTACACTATAGTTGAACTAGCTCTATAAGCTAGTTCAAATAATTTTACACTAGAGTTGAAGTAGCTCTATAGCCTAGTACAAATAATTTTACACTATAGTTGAACTAGATCCATAGCCAAGTACAAATAATTTTACACTATAGTTGAACTAGCTCTATAAGCTGGTTGAAATAATTTTACACTAGAGTTGAACTAGCCCTATAGCCTAGTACAAATAATTTTACACTATAGTTGAACTAGCTCTATAAGCTAGTTGCAATAATTTTACACTAGAGTTGAACTAGCTCTATAGCCTAGTACAAATAATTTTACACTATAGTTGAACTAGATCTATAGCCAAGTACAAATAATTTTACACTATAGTTGAACTAGCTCTATAAGCTGGTTGAAATAATTTTACACTAGAGTTGAACTAGTTCTATAGCCTAGTACAAATAATTTTACACTATAGTTGAACTAGCTCTCTATAAGCTAGTTGAAATAATTTTACACTAGAGTTGAGCTAGCTCTATAGCCTAGTAAATATAATTTTACACTAGAGTTGAACTAGTTCTATAGCCTAGTACAAATAATTTTACACTATAGTTGAACTAGCTCTATAAGCTAGTTGAAATAATTTTACACTAGAGTTGAACTAGCTCTATAGCCTAGTACAAATAATTTTACAATAGAGTTCAACTAGCTCTATAAGCTAGTACAAATAATTTTACACTAGAGTTGAGCTAGCTCTATAGCCTAGTACAAATAATTTTACACTAGAGTTGAACTAGTTCTTTAGCCTAGTACAAATAATTTTACACTATAGTTGAACTAGCTCTATAAGCTAGTTCAAATAATTTTACACTAGAGTTGAAGTAGCTCTATAGCCTAGTACAAATAATTTTACACTATAGTTGAACTAGATCCATAGCCAAGTACAAATAATTTTACACTATAGTTGAACTAGCTCTATAAGCTGGTTGAAATAATTTTACACTAGAGTTGAACTAGCCCTATAGCCTAGTACAAATAATTTTACACTAGAGTTGAACTAGATCTATAGCCTAGTACAAATAAGTTTACACTAGAGTTGAACTAGCACTATAAGCTAGTTCAAATGATTTTACACTAGAGTTGAACTAGCTCTATAGCCTAGTAGAAATAATTTTACACTAGAGTTGAACTAGTTCTATAGCCTAGTACAAATAATTTTACACTATAGTTGAACTAGCTCTCTATAAGCTAGTTGAAATAATTTTACACTAGAGTTGAGCTAGCTCTATAGCCTAGTACAAATAATTTTACACTAGAGTTGAACTAGTTCTATAGCCTAGTACAAATAATTTTACACTATAGTTGAACTAGCTCTATAAGCTAGTTGAAATAATTTTACACTAGAGTTGAACTAGCTCTATAGCCTAGTACAAATAATTTTACAATAGAGTTCAACTAGCTCTATAAGCTAGTACAAATAGTTTTACACTAGAGTTGAGCTAGCTCTATAGCCTAGTACAAATAATTTTACACTATAGTTGAACTAGCTCTATAGCCTAGTACAAATAATTTTACACCAGAGTTGAACTAGCTCTATAGCCTAGTACAAATAATTTTACAATAGAGTTCAACTAGCTCTATAAGCTAGTACAAATAATTTTACACTAGAGTTGAACTAGCTCTATAGCCTAGTACAAGTAAGTTTACACTAGAGTTGAACTAGCACTATAAGCTAGTTCAAATGATTTTACACTAGAGTTGAACTAGATCTATAGCCTAGTAGGAATAATTTTACACTAGAGTTGAACTAGTTCTATAGCCTAGTACAAATAATTTTACACTATAGTTGAACTAGCTCTCTATAAGCTAGTTGAAATAATTTTACACTAGAGTTGAACTAGTTCTATAGCCTAGTACAAATAATTTTACACTATAGTTGAACTAGCTCTCTATAAGCTAGTTGAAATAATTTTACACTAGAGTTGAGCTAGCTCTATAGCCTAGTACAAATAATTTTACACTAGAGTTGAACTAGTTCTATAGCCTAGTACAAATAATTTTACACTATAGTTGAACTAGCTCTATAAGCTAGTTGAAATAATTTTACACTAGAGTTGAACTAGCTCTATAGCCTAGTACAAATAATTTTACAATAGAGTTCAACTAGCTCTATAAGCTAGTACAAATAATTTTACACTAGAGTTGAGCTAGCTCTATAGCCTAGTACAAATAATTTTACACTAGAGTTGAACTAGTTCTTTAGCCTAGTACAAATAATTTTACACTATAGTTGAACTAGCTCTATAAGCTAGTTCAAATAATTTTACACTAGAGTTGAAGTAGCTCTATTGCCTAGTACAAATAATTTTACACTATAGTTGAACTAGATCCATAGCCAAGTACAAATAATTTTACACTATAGTTGAACTAGCTCTATAAGCTGGTTGAAATAATTTTACACTAGAGTTGAACTAGCCCTATAGCCTAGTACAAATAATTTTACACTAGAGTTGAACTAGCTCTATAGCCTAGTACAAATAAGTTTACACTAGAGTTGAACTAGCACTATAAGCTAGTTCAAATGATTTTACACTAGAGTTGAACTAGCTCTATAGCCTAGTAGAAATAATTTTACACTAGAGTTGAACTAGTTCTATAGCCTAGTACAAATAATTTTACACTATAGTTGAACTAGCTCTCTATAGGCTAGTTGAAATAATTTTACACTAGAGTTGAGCTAGCTCTATAGCCTAGTACAAATAATTTTACACTAGAGTTGAACTAGTTCTATAGCCTAGTACAAATAATTTTACACTATAGTTGAACTAGCTCTATAAGCTAGTTGAAATAATTTTACACTAGAGTTGAACTAGCTCTATAGCCTAGTACAAATAATTTTACAATAGAGTTCAACTAGCTCTATAAGCTAGTACAAATAATTTTACACTAGAGTTGAGCTAGCTCTATAGCCTAGTACAAATAATTTTACACTATAGTTGAACTAGCTCAACTAGCTCTATAGCCTAGTAGGAATAATTTTACACTAGAGTTGAACTAGTTCTATAGCCTAGTACAAATAATTTTACACTATAGTTGAACTAGCTCTCTATAAGCTAGTTGAAATAATTTTACACTAGAGTTGAACTAGTTCTATAGCCTAGTACAAATAATTTTACACTATAGTTGAACTAGCTCTCTATAAGCTAGTTGAAATAATTTTACACTAGAGTTGAGCTAGCTCTATAGCCTAGTACAAATAATTTTACACTAGAGTTGAACTAGTTCTATAGCCTAGTACAAATAATTTTACACTATAGTTGAACTAGCTCTATAAGCTAGTTGAAATAATTTTACACTAGAGTTGAACTAGCTCTATAGCCTAGTACAAATAATTTTACAATAGAGTTCAACTAGCTCTATAAGCTAGTACAAATAATTTTACACTAGAGTTGAGCTAGCTCTATAGCCTAGTACAAATAATTTTACACTAGAGTTGAACTAGTTCTTTAGCCTAGTACAAATAATTTTACACTATAGTTGAACTAGCTCTATAAGCTAGTTGAAATAATTTTACACTAGAGTTGAACTAGCTCTATAGCCTAGTACAAATAATTTTACACTATAGTTGAACTAGATCCATAGCCAAGTACAAATAATTTTACACTATAGTTGAACTAGCTCTATAAGCTGGTTGAAATAATTTTACACTAGAGTTGAACTAGCCCTATAGCCTAGTACAAATAATTTTACACTAGAGTTGAACTAGCTCTATAGCCTAGTACAAATAATTTTACACTCGAGTTGAACTAGCTCTATAGCCTAGTACAAATAATTTTACACTAGAGTTGAACTAGTTCTATAGCCTAGTACAAATAATTTTACACTATAGTTGAACTAGCTCTATAAGCTAGTTGAAATAATTTTACACTAGAGTTGAACTAGCTCTATAGCCTAGTACAAATAATTTTACAATAGAGTTCAACTAGCTCTATAAGCTAGTACAAATAATTTTACACTAGAGTTGAGCTAGCTCTATAGCCTAGTACAAATAATTTTACACTATAGTTGAACTAGCTCTATAGCCTAGTACAAATAATTTTACACCAGAGTTGAACTAGCTCTATAGCCTAGTACAAATAATTTTACAATAGAGTTCAACTAGCTCTATAAGCTAGTACAAATAATTTTACACTAGAGTTGAACTAGCTCTATAGCCTAGTACAAGTAAGTTTACACTAGAGTTGAACTAGCACTATAAGCTAGTTCAAATGATTTTACACTAGAGTTGAACTAGCTCTATAGCCTAGTAGAAATAATTTTACACTAGAGTTGAACTAGTTCTATAGCCTAGTACAAATAATTTTACACTATAGTTGAACTAGCTCTCTATAAGCTAGTTGAAATAATTTTACACTAGAGTTGAGCTAGCTCTATAGCCTAGTACAAATAATTTTACACTAGAGTTGAACTAGTTCTATAGCCTAGTACAAATAATTTTACACTATAGTTGAACTAGCTCTATAAGCTAGTTGAAATAATTTTACACTAGAGTTGAACTAGCTCTATAGCCTAGTACAAATAATTTTACAATAGAGTTCAACTAGCTCTATAAGCTAGTACAAATAATTTTACACTAGAGTTGAGCTAGCTCTATAGCCTAGTACAAATAATTTTACACTATAGTTGAACTAGCTCTATAGCCTAGTACAAATAATTTTACACCAGAGTTGAACTAGCTCTATAGCCTAGTACAAATAATTTTACAATAGAGTTCAACTAGCTCTATAAGCTAGTACAAATAATTTTACACTAGAGTTGAACTAGCTCTATAGCTTAGTACAAGTAAGTTTACACTAGAGTTGAACTAGCACTATAAGCTAGTTCAAATGATTTTACACTAGAGTTGAACTAGCTCTATAGCCTAGTAGAAATAATTTTACACTAGAGTTGAACTAGTTCTATAGCCTAGTACAAATAATTTTACACTATAGTTGAACTAGCTCTCTATAAGCTAGTTGAAATAATTTTACACTAGAGTTGAGCTAGCTCTATAGCCTAGTACAAATAATTTTACACTAGAGTTGAACTAGTTCTATAGCCTAGTACAAATAATTTTACACTATAGTTGAACTAGCTCTATAAGCTAGTTGAAATAATTTTACACTAGAGTTGAACTAGCTCTATAGCCTAGTACAAATAATTTTACAATAGAGTTCAACTAGCTCTATAAGCTAGTACAAATAATTTTACACTAGAGTTGAACTAGCTCTATAGCCTAGTACAAGTAAGTTTACACTAGAGTTGAACTAGCACTATAAGCTAGTTCAAATGATTTTACACTAGAGTTGAACTAGCTCTATAGCCTAGTAGAAATAATTTTACACTAGAGTTGAACTAGTTCTATAGCCTAGTACAAATAATTTTACACTATAGTTGAACTAGCTCTCTATAAGCTAGTTGAAATAATTTTACACTAGAGTTGAGCTAGCTCTATAGCCTAGTACAAATAATTTTACACTAGAGTTGAACTAGTTCTATAGCCTAGTACAAATAATTTTACACTATAGTTGAACTAGCTCTATAAGCTAGTTGAAATAATTTTACACTAGAGTTGAACTAGCTCTATAGCCTAGTACAAATAATTTTACAATAGAGTTCAACTAGCTCTATAAGCTAGTACAAATAATTTTACACTAGAGTTGAGCTAGCTCTATAGCCTAGTACAAATAATTTTACACTATAGTTGAACTAGCTCTATAGCCTAGTACAAATAATTTTACACCAGAGTTGAACTAGCTCTATAGCCTAGTACAAATAATTTTACAATAGAGTTCAACTAGCTCTATAAGCTAGTACAAATAATTTTACACTAGAGTTGAGCTAGCTCTATAGCCTAGTACAAATAATTTTACACTAGAGTTGAACTAGTTCTATAGCCTAGTACAAATAATTTTACACTATATTTGAACTAGCTCTATAAGCTAGTTGCAATAATTTTACACTAGAGTTGAACTAGCTCTATAGCCTAGTACAAATAATTTTACACTATAGTTGAACTAGATCTATAGCCAAGTACAAATAATTTTACACTATAGTTGAACTAGCTCTATAAGCTGGTTGAAATAATTTTACACTAGAGTTGAACTAGTTCTATAGCCTAGTACAAATAATTTTACACTATAGTTGAACTAGCTCTCTATAAGCTAGTTGAAATAATTTTACACTAGAGTTGAGCTAGCTCTATAGCCTAGTACAAATAATTTTACACTAGAGTTGAACTAGTTCTATAGCCTAGTACAAATAATATTACACTATAGTTGAACTAGCTCTATAAGCTAGTTGAAATAATTTTACACTAGAGTTGAACTAGCTCTATAGCCTAGTACAAATAATTTTACAATAGAGTTCAACTAGCTCTATAAGCTAGTACAAATAATTTTACACTAGAGTTGAGCTAGCTCTATAGCCTAGTACAAATTATTTTACACTAGAGTTGAACTAGTTCTTTAGCCTAGTACAAATAATTTTACACTATAGTTGAACTAGCTCTATAAGCTAGTTGAAATAATTTTACACTAGAGTTGAACTAGCTCTATAGCCTAGTACAAATAATTTTACACTATAGTTGAACTAGATCCATAGCCAAGTACAAATAATTTTACACTATAGTTGAACTAGATCTATAAGCTGGTTGAAATAATTTTACACTAGAGTTGAACTAGCCCTATAGCCTAGTACAAATAATTTTACACTAGAGTTGAACTAGCTCTATAGCCTAGTACAAATAATTTTACACTCGAGTTGAACTAGCTCTATAGCCTAGTACAAATAATTTTACACTAGAGTTGAACTAGTTCTATAGCCTAGTACAAATAATTTTACACTATAGTTGAACTAGCTCTATAAGCTAGTTGAAATAATTTTACACTAGAGTTGAACTAGCTCTATAGGCTAGTACAAATAATTTTACACTAGAGTTGAACTAGCTCTATAGCCTAGTACAAATAATTTTACACTAGAGTTGAACTAGATCTATAGCCAAGTACAAATAATTTCACACTAGAGTTGAACTAGCTCTATAGCCTAGTACAAATAATTTTACACTAGAGTTGAACTAGCTCTATAAGCTAGTACAAATAATTTCACACTAGAGTTGAACTAGCTCTATAGCCTAGTACGAATAATTTTACACTAGAGTTCAACTAGCTCTATAAGCTAGTACAAATAATTTTACACTAGAGTTGAACTAGCTCTATAGCCTAGTACAAATAATTTTAGACTATAGTTGAACTAGCTCTATAAGCTAGTTGAAATAATTTTACACTAGAGTTGAACTAGCTCTATAGCCTAGTACAAATAATTTTACACTAGAGTTGAACTAGCTCTATAAGCTAGTACAAATAATTTTACACTAGAGTTGAACTAGCTCTATAGCCTAGTACAAATAATTTTACACTAGAGTTGAACTAGCTCTATCAGCTAGTACAAATAATTTTACACTATAGTTGAACTAGCTCTATAGCCTAGTACAAATAATTTTACACTAGAGTTGAACTAGCTCTATAGCCTAGTACAAATAATTTTACAATATAGTTGAACTAGCTCTATAAGCTAGTTCAATTAATTTTACACTAGAGTTGAACTAGCTCTACAGCCTAGTACAAATAATTTTACACTAGAGTTGAACTAGTTCTATAGCCTAGTACAAATAATTTTACACTAGAGTTCAACTAGCTCTATAAGCTAGTACAAATAATTTTACACTAGAGTTGAACTAGCTCTATAGCCTAGTACAAATAATTTTACACTATAGTTGAACTAGCTCTATAAGCTAGTTGAAATAATTTTACACTAGAGTTGAACTAGCTCTATAGCCTAGTACAAATAATTTTACACTATAGTTGAACTAGCTCTATAAGCTAGTTGAAATAATTTTACACTAGAGTTGAACTAGCTCTATAGCCTAGTACAAATAATTTTACAATAGAGTTCAACTAGCTCTATAAGCTAGTACAAATAATTTTACACTAGAGTTGAGCTAGCTCTATAGCCTAGTACAAATAATTTTACACTAGAGTTGAACTAGTTCTTTAGCCTAGTACAAATAATTTTACACTATAGTTGAACTAGCTCTATAATCTAGTTCAAATAATTTTACACTAGAGTTGAAGTAGCTCTATAGCCTAGTACAAATAATTTTACACTATAGTTGAACTAGATCCATAGCCAAGTACAAATAATTTTACACTATAGTTGAACTAGCTCTATAAGCTGGTTGAAATAATTTTACACTAGAGTTGAACTAGCCCTATAGCCTAGTACAAATAATTTTACACTAGAGTTGAACTAGCTCTATAGCCTAGTACAAATAATTTTACACTCGAGTTGAACTAGCTCTATAGCCTAGTACAAATAATTTTACACTAGAGTTGAACTAGTTCTATAGCCTAGTACAAATAATTTTACACTATAGTTGAACTAGCTCTATAAGCTAGTTGAAATAATTTTACACTAGAGTTGAACTAGCTCTATAGCCTAGTACAAATAATTTTACAATAGAGTTCAACTAGCTCTATAAGCTAGTACAAATAATTTTACACTAGAGTTGAGCTAGCTCTATAGCCTAGTACAAATAATTTTACACTATAGTTGAACTAGCTCTATAGCCTAGTACAAATAATTTTACACTAGAGTTGAACTAGTTCTATAGCCTAGTACAAATAATTTTACACTATAGTTGAACTAGCTCTATAAGCTAGTTGAAATAATTTTACACTAGAGTTGAACTAGCTCTATAGCCTAGTACAAATAATTTTACAATAGAGTTCAACTAGCTCTATAAGCTAGTACAAATAATTTTACACTAGAGTTGAACTAGCTCTATAGCCTAGTACAAGTAAGTTTACACTAGAGTTGAACTAGCACTATAAGCTAGTTCAAATGATTTTACACTAGAGTTGAACTAGCTCTATAGCCTAGTAGGAATAATTTTACACTAGAGTTGAACTAGTTCTATAGCCTAGTACAAATAATTTTACACTATAGTTGAACTAGCTCTCTATAAGCTAGTTGAAATAATTTTACACTAGAGTTGAACTAGTTCTATAGCCTAGTACAAATAATTTTACACTATAGTTGAACTAGCTCTCTATAAGCTAGTTGAAATAATTTTACACTAGAGTTGAGCTAGCTCTATAGCCTAGTACAAATAATTTTACACTAGAGTTGAACTAGTTCTATAGCCTAGTACAAATAATTTTACACTATAGTTGAACTAGCTCTATAAGCTAGTTGAAATAATTTTACACTAGAGTTGAACTAGCTCTATAGCCTAGTACAAATAATTTTACAATAGAGTTCAACTAGCTCTATAAGCTAGTACAAATAATTTTACACTAGAGTTGAGCTAGCTCTATAGCCTAGTACAAATAATTTTACACTAGAGTTGAACTAGTTCTTTAGCCTAGTACAAATAATTTTACACTATAGTTGAACTAGATCTATAGCCAAGTACAAATAATTTTACACTATAGTTGAACTAGCTCTATAAGCTGGTTGAAATAATTTTACACTAGAGTTGAACTAGTTCTATAGCCTAGTACAAATAATTTTACACTATAGTTGAACTAGCTCTCTATAAGCTAGTTGAAATAATTTTACACTAGAGTTGAGCTAGCTCTATAGCCTAGTACAAATAATTTTACACTAGAGTTGAACTAGTTCTATAGCCTAGTACAAATAATATTACACTATAGTTGAACTAGCTCTATAAGCTAGTTGAAATAATTTTACACTAGAGTTGAACTAGCTCTATAGCCTAGTACAAATAATTTTACAATAGAGTTCAACTAGCTCTATAAGCTAGTACAAATAATTTTACACTAGAGTTGAGCTAGCTCTATAGCCTAGTACAAATTATTTTACACTAGAGTTGAACTAGTTCTTTAGCCTAGTACAAATAATTTTACACTATAGTTGAACTAGCTCTATAAGCTAGTTGAAATAATTTTACACTAGAGTTGAACTAGCTCTATAGCCTAGTACAAATAATTTTACACTATAGTTGAACTAGATCCATAGCCAAGTACAAATAATTTTACACTATAGTTGAACTAGATCTATAAGCTGGTTGAAATAATTTTACACTAGAGTTGAACTAGCCCTATAGCCTAGTACAAATAATTTTACACTAGAGTTGAACTAGCTCTATAGCCTAGTACAAATAATTTTACACTCGAGTTGAACTAGCTCTATAGCCTAGTACAAATAATTTTACACTAGAGTTGAACTAGTTCTATAGCCTAGTACAAATAATTTTACACTATAGTTGAACTAGCTCTATAAGCTAGTTGAAATAATTTTACACTAGAGTTGAACTAGCTCTATAGGCTAGTACAAATAATTTTACACTAGAGTTGAACTAGCTCTATAGCCTAGTACAAATAATTTTACACTAGAGTTGAACTAGATCTATAGCCAAGTACAAATAATTTCACACTAGAGTTGAACTAGCTCTATAGCCTAGTACAAATAATTTTACACTAGAGTTGAACTAGCTCTATAAGCTAGTACAAATAATTTCACACTAGAGTTGAACTAGCTCTATAGCCTAGTACGAATAATTTTACACTAGAGTTCAACTAGCTCTATAAGCTAGTACAAATAATTTTACACTAGAGTTGAACTAGCTCTATAGCCTAGTACAAATAATTTTACACTATAGTTGAACTAGCTCTATAAGCTAGTTGAAATAATTTTACACTAGAGTTGAACTAGCTCTATAGCCTAGTACAAATAATTTTACACTAGAGTTGAACTAGCTCTATAAGCTAGTACAAATAATTTTACACTAGAGTTGAACTAGCTCTATAGCCTAGTACAAATAATTTTACACTAGAGTTGAACTAGCTCTATCAGCTAGTACAAATAATTTTACACTATAGTTGAACTAGCTCTATAGCCTAGTACAAATAATTTTACACTAGAGTTGAACTAGCTCTATAGCCTAGTACAAATAATTTTACAATATAGTTGAACTAGCTCTATAAGCTAGTTCAATTAATTTTACACTAGAGTTGAACTAGCTCTACAGCCTAGTACAAATAATTTTACACTAGAGTTGAACTAGTTCTATAGCCTAGTACAAATAATTTTACACTAGAGTTCAACTAGCTCTATAAGCTAGTACAAATAATTTTACACTAGAGTTGAACTAGCTCTATAGCCTAGTACAAATAATTTTACACTATAGTTGAACTAGCTCTATAAGCTAGTTGAAATAATTTTACACTAGAGTTGAACTAGCTCTATAGCCTAGTACAAATAATTTTACACTATAGTTGAACTAGCTCTATAAGCTAGTTGAAATAATTTTACACTAGAGTTGAACTAGCTCTATAGCCTAGTACAAATAATTTTACAATAGAGTTCAACTAGCTCTATAAGCTAGTACAAATAATTTTACACTAGAGTTGAGCTAGCTCTATAGCCTAGTACAAATAATTTTACACTAGAGTTGAACTAGTTCTTTAGCCTAGTACAAATAATTTTACACTATAGTTGAACTAGCTCTATAATCTAGTTCAAATAATTTTACACTAGAGTTGAAGTAGCTCTATAGCCTAGTACAAATAATTTTACACTATAGTTGAACTAGATCCATAGCCAAGTACAAATAATTTTACACTATAGTTGAACTAGCTCTATAAGCTGGTTGAAATAATTTTACACTAGAGTTGAACTAGCCCTATAGCCTAGTACAAATAATTTTACACTAGAGTTGAACTAGCTCTATAGCCTAGTACAAATAATTTTACACTCGAGTTGAACTAGCTCTATAGCCTAGTACAAATAATTTTACACTAGAGTTGAACTAGTTCTATAGCCTAGTACAAATAATTTTACACTATAGTTGAACTAGCTCTATAAGCTAGTTGAAATAATTTTACACTAGAGTTGAACTAGCTCTATAGCCTAGTACAAATAATTTTACAATAGAGTTCAACTAGCTCTATAAGCTAGTACAAATAATTTTACACTAGAGTTGAGCTAGCTCTATAGCCTAGTACAAATAATTTTACACTATAGTTGAACTAGCTCTATAGCCTAGTACAAATAATTTTACACTAGAGTTGAACTAGTTCTATAGCCTAGTACAAATAATTTTACACTATAGTTGAACTAGCTCTATAAGCTAGTTGAAATAATTTTACACTAGAGTTGAACTAGCTCTATAGCCTAGTACAAATAATTTTACAATAGAGTTCAACTAGCTCTATAAGCTAGTACAAATAATTTTACACTAGAGTTGAACTAGCTCTATAGCCTAGTACAAGTAAGTTTACACTAGAGTTGAACTAGCACTATAAGCTAGTTCAAATGATTTTACACTAGAGTTGAACTAGCTCTATAGCCTAGTAGGAATAATTTTACACTAGAGTTGAACTAGTTCTATAGCCTAGTACAAATAATTTTACACTATAGTTGAACTAGCTCTCTATAAGCTAGTTGAAATAATTTTACACTAGAGTTGAACTAGTTCTATAGCCTAGTACAAATAATTTTACACTATAGTTGAACTAGCTCTCTATAAGCTAGTTGAAATAATTTTACACTAGAGTTGAGCTAGCTCTATAGCCTAGTACAAATAATTTTACACTAGAGTTGAACTAGTTCTATAGCCTAGTACAAATAATTTTACACTATAGTTGAACTAGCTCTATAAGCTAGTTGAAATAATTTTACACTAGAGTTGAACTAGCTCTATAGCCTAGTACAAATAATTTTACAATAGAGTTCAACTAGCTCTATAAGCTAGTACAAATAATTTTACACTAGAGTTGAGCTAGCTCTATAGCCTAGTACAAATAATTTTACACTAGAGTTGAACTAGTTCTTTAGCCTAGTACAAATAATTTTACACTATAGTTGAACTAGCTCTATAAGCTAGTTCAAATAATTTTACACTAGAGTTGAAGTAGCTCTATAGCCTAGTACAAATAATTTTACACTATAGTTGAACTAGATCCATAGCCAAGTACAAATAATTTTACACTATAGTTGAACTAGCTCTATAAGCTGGTTGAAATAATTTTACACTAGAGTTGAACTAGCCCTATAGCCTAGTACAAATAATTTTACACTAGAGTTGAACTAGCTCTATAGCCTAGTACAAATAAGTTTACACTAGAGTTGAACTAGCACTATAAGCTAGTTCAAATGATTTTACACTAGAGTTGAACTAGCTCTATAGCCTAGTAGAAATAATTTTACACTAGAGTTGAACTAGTTCTATAGCCTAGTACAAATAATTTTACACTATAGTTGAACTAGCTCTCTATAGGCTAGTTGAAATAATTTTACACTAGAGTTGAGCTAGCTCTATAGCCTAGTACAAATAATTTTACACTAGAGTTGAACTAGTTCTATAGCCTAGTACAAATAATTTTACACTATAGTTGAACTAGCTCCATAAGCTAGTTGAAATAATTTTACACTAGAGTTGAACTAGCTCTATAGCCTAGTACAAATAATTTTACAATAGAGTTCAACTAGCTCTATAAGCTAGTACAAATAATTTTACACTAGAGTTGAGCTAGCTCTATAGCCTAGTACAAATAATTTTACACTATAGTTGAACTAGCTCTATAGCCTAGTACAAATAATTTTACACCAGAGTTGAACTAGCTCTATAGCCTAGTACAAATAATTTTACAATAGAGTTCAACTAGCTCTATAAGCTAGTACAAATAATTTTACACTAGAGTTGAACTAGCTCTATAGCCTAGTACAAGTAAGTTTACACTAGAGTTGAACTAGCACTATAAGCTAGTTCAAATGATTTTACACTAGAGTTGAACTAGCTCTATAGCCTAGTAGGAATAATTTTACACTAGAGTTGAACTAGTTCTATAGCCTAGTACAAATAATTTTACACTATAGTTGAACTAGCTCTCTATAAGCTAGTTGAAATAATTTTACACTAGAGTTGAACTAGTTCTATAGCCTAGTACAAATAATTTTACACTATAGTTGAACTAGCTCTCTATAAGCTAGTTGAAATAATTTTACACTAGAGTTGAACTAGTTCTATAGCCTAGTACAAATAATTTTACACTATAGTTGAACTAGCTCTCTATAAGCTAGTTGAAATAATTTTACACTAGAGTTGAGCTAGCTCTATAGCCTAGTACAAATAATTTTACACTAGAGTTGAACTAGTTCTATAGCCTAGTACAAATAATTTTACACTATAGTTGAACTAGCTCTATAAGCTAGTTGAAATAATTTTACACTAGAGTTGAACTAGCTCTATAGCCTAGTATAAATAATTTTACAATAGAGTTCAACTAGCTCTATAAGCTAGTACAAATAATTTTACACTAGAGTTGAGCTAGCTCTATAGCCTAGTACAAATAATTTTACACTAGAGTTGAACTAGTTCTTTAGCCTAGTACAAATAATTTTACACTATAGTTGAACTAGCTCTATAAGCTAGTTGAAATAATTTTACACTAGAGTTGAACTAGCTCTATAGCCTAGTACAAATAATTTTACACTATAGTTGAACTAGATCCATAGCCAAGTACAAATAATTTTACACTATAGTTGAACTAGCTCTATAAGCTGGTTGAAATAATTTTACACTAGAGTTGAACTAGCCCTATAGCCTAGTACAAATAATTTTACACTAGAGTTGAACTAGCTCTATAGCCTAGTACAAATAATTTTACACTCGAGTTGAACTAGCTCTATAGCCTAGTACAAATAATTTTACACTAGAGTTGAACTAGTTCTATAGCCTAGTACAAATAATTTTACACTATAGTTGAACTAGCTCTATAAGCTAGTTGAAATAATTTTACACTAGAGTTGAACTAGCTCTATAGCCTAGTACAAATAATTTTACAATAGAGTTCAACTAGCTCTATAAGCTAGTACAAATAATTTTACACTAGAGTTGAGCTAGCTCTATAGCCTAGTACAAATAATTTTACACTATAGTTGAACTAGCTCTATAGCCTAGTACAAATAATTTTACACCAGAGTTGAACTAGCTCTATAGCCTAGTACAAATAATTTTACAATAGAGTTCAACTAGCTCTATAAGCTAGTACAAATAATTTTACACTAGAGTTGAACTAGCTCTATAGCCTAGTACAAGTAAGTTTACACTAGAGTTGAACTAGCACTATAAGCTAGTTCAAATGATTTTACACTAGAGTTGAACTAGCTCTATAGCCTAGTAGAAATAATTTTACACTAGAGTTGAACTAGTTCTATAGCCTAGTACAAATAATTTTACACTATAGTTGAACTAGCTCTCTATAAGCTAGTTGAAATAATTTTACACTAGAGTTGAGCTAGCTCTATAGCCTAGTACAAATAATTTTACACTAGAGTTGAACTAGTTCTATAGCCTAGTACAAATAATTTTACACTATAGTTGAACTAGCTCTATAAGCTAGTTGAAATAATTTTACACTAGAGTTGAACTAGCTCTATAGCCTAGTACAAATAATTTTACAATAGAGTTCAACTAGCTCTATAAGCTAGTACAAATAATTTTACACTAGAGTTGAGCTAGCTCTATAGCCTAGTACAAATAATTTTACACTATAGTTGAACTAGCTCTATAGCCTAGTACAAATAATTTTACACCAGAGTTGAACTAGCTCTATAGCCTAGTACAAATAATTTTACAATAGAGTTCAACTAGCTCTATAAGCTAGTACAAATAATTTTACACTAGAGTTGAACTAGCTCTATAGCCTAGTACAAGTAAGTTTACACTAGAGTTGAACTAGCACTATAAGCTAGTTCAAATGATTTTACACTAGAGTTGAACTAGCTCTATAGCCTAGTAGAAATAATTTTACACTAGAGTTGAACTAGTTCTATAGCCTAGTACAAATAATTTTACACTATAGTTGAACTAGCTCTCTATAAGCTAGTTGAAATAATTTTACACTAGAGTTGAGCTAGCTCTATAGCCTAGTACAAATAATTTTACACTAGAGTTGAACTAGTTCTATAGCCTAGTACAAATAATTTTACACTATAGTTGAACTAGCTCTATAAGCTAGTTGAAATAATTTTACACTAGAGTTGAACTAGCTCTATAGCCTAGTACAAATAATTTTACAATAGAGTTCAACTAGCTCTATAAGCTAGTACAAATAATTTTACACTAGAGTTGAACTAGCTCTATAGCCTAGTACAAGTAAGTTTACACTAGAGTTGAACTAGCACTATAAGCTAGTTCAAATGATTTTACACTAGAGTTGAACTAGCTCTATAGCCTAGTAGAAATAATTTTACACTAGAGTTGAACTAGTTCTATAGCCTAGTACAAATAATTTTACACTATAGTTGAACTAGCTCTCTATAAGCTAGTTGAAATAATTTTACACTAGAGTTGAGCTAGCTCTATAGCCTAGTACAAATAATTTTACACTAGAGTTGAACTAGTTCTATAGCCTAGTACAAATAATTTTACACTATAGTTGAACTAGCTCTATAAGCTAGTTGAAATAATTTTACACTAGAGTTGAACTAGCTCTATAGCCTAGTACAAATAATTTTACAATAGAGTTCAACTAGCTCTATAAGCTAGTACAAATAATTTTACACTAGAGTTGAGCTAGCTCTATAGACTAGTACAAATAATTTTACACTATAGTTGAACTAGCTCTATAGCCTAGTACAAATAATTTTACACCAGAGTTGAACTAGCTCTATAGCCTAGTACAAATAATTTTACAATAGAGTTCAACTAGCTCTATAAGCTAGTACAAATAATTTTACACTAGAGTTGAGCTAGCTCTATAGCCTAGTACAAATAATTTTACACTAGAGTTGAACTAGTTCTATAGCCTAGTACAAATAATTTTACACTATATTTGAACTAGCTCTATAAGCTAGTTGCAATAATTTTACACTAGAGTTGAACTAGCTCTATAGCCTAGTACAAATAATTTTACACTATAGTTGAACTAGATCTATAGCCAAGTACAAATAATTTTACACTATAGTTGAACTAGCTCTATAAGCTGGTTGAAATAATTTTACACTAGAGTTGAACTAGTTCTATAGCCTAGTACAAATAATTTTACACTATAGTTGAACTAGCTCTCTATAAGCTAGTTGAAATAATTTTACACTAGAGTTGAGCTAGCTCTATAGCCTAGTACAAATAATTTTACACTAGAGTTGAACTAGTTCTATAGCCTAGTACAAATAATATTACACTATAGTTGAACTAGCTCTATAAGCTAGTTGAAATAATTTTACACTAGAGTTGAACTAGCTCTATAGCCTAGTACAAATAATTTTACAATAGAGTTCAACTAGCTCTATAAGCTAGTACAAATAATTTTACACTAGAGTTGAGCTAGCTCTATAGCCTAGTACAAATTATTTTACACTAGAGTTGAACTAGTTCTTTAGCCTAGTACAAATAATTTTACACTATAGTTGAACTAGCTCTATAAGCTAGTTGAAATAATTTTACACTAGAGTTGAACTAGCTCTATAGCCTAGTACAAATAATTTTACACTATAGTTGAACTAGATCCATAGCCAAGTACAAATAATTTTACACTATAGTTGAACTAGATCTATAAGCTGGTTGAAATAATTTTACACTAGAGTTGAACTAGCCCTATAGCCTAGTACAAATAATTTTACACTAGAGTTGAACTAGCTCTATAGCCTAGTACAAATAATTTTACACTCGAGTTGAACTAGCTCTATAGCCTAGTACAAATAATTTTACACTAGAGTTGAACTAGTTCTATAGCCTAGTACAAATAATTTTACACTATAGTTGAACTAGCTCTATAAGCTAGTTGAAATAATTTTACACTAGAGTTGAACTAGCTCTATAGCCTAGTACAAATAATTTTACACTAGAGTTGAACTAGCTCTATAGCCTAGTACAAATAATTTTACACTAGAGTTGAACTAGATCTATAGCCAAGTACAAATAATTTCACACTAGAGTTGAACTAGCTCTATAGCCTAGTACAAATAATTTTACACTAGAGTTGAACTAGCTCTATAAGCTAGTACAAATAATTTCACACTAGAGTTGAACTAGCTCTATAGCCTAGTACGAATAATTTTACACTAGAGTTCAACTAGCTCTATAAGCTAGTACAAATAATTTTACACTAGAGTTGAACTAGCTCTATAGCCTAGTACAAATAATTTTACACTATAGTTGAACTAGCTCTATAAGCTAGTTGAAATAATTTTACACTAGAGTTGAACTAGCTCTATAGCCTAGTACAAATAATTTTACACTAGAGTTGAACTAGCTCTATAAGCTAGTACAAATAATTTTACACTAGAGTTGAACTAGCTCTATAGCCTAGTACAAATAATTTTACACTAGAGTTGAACTAGCTCTATCAGCTAGTACAAATAATTTTACACTATAGTTGAACTAGCTCTATAGCCTAGTACAAATAATTTTACACTAGAGTTGAACTAGCTCTATAGCCTAGTACAAATAATTTTACAATATAGTTGAACTAGCTCTATAAGCTAGTTCAATTAATTTTACACTAGAGTTGAACTAGCTCTACAGCCTAGTACAAATAATTTTACACTAGAGTTGAACTAGTTCTATAGCCTAGTACAAATAATTTTACACTAGAGTTCAACTAGCTCTATAAGCTAGTACAAATAATTTTACACTAGAGTTGAACTAGCTCTATAGCCTAGTACAAATAATTTTACACTATAGTTGAACTAGCTCTTTAAGCTAGTTCAAATAATTTTACACTAGAGTTGAACTAGCTCTATAGCCTAGTACAAATAATTTTACACTATAGTTGAACTAGCTCTATAAGCTAGTTGAAATAATTTTACACTAGAGTTGAACTAGCTCTATAGCCTAGTACAAATAATTTTACAATAGAGTTCAACTAGCTCTATAAGCTAGTACAAATAATTTTACACTAGAGTTGAGCTAGCTCTATAGCCTAGTACAAATAATTTTACACTAGAGTTGAACTAGTTCTTTAGCCTAGTACAAATAATTTTACACTATAGTTGAACTAGCTCTATAATCTAGTTCAAATAATTTTACACTAGAGTTGAAGTAGCTCTATAGCCTAGTACAAATAATTTTACACTATAGTTGAACTAGATCCATAGCCAAGTACAAATAATTTTACACTATAGTTGAACTAGCTCTATAAGCTGGTTGAAATAATTTTACACTAGAGTTGAACTAGCCCTATAGCCTAGTACAAATAATTTTACACTAGAGTTGAACTAGCTCTATAGCCTAGTACAAATAAGTTTACACTAGAGTTGAACTAGCACTATAAGCTAGTTCAAATGATTTTACACTAGAGTTGAACTAGCTCTATAGCCTAGTACAAATAATTTTACACTAGAGTTGAACTAGTTCTATAGCCTAGTACAAATAATTTTACACTATAGTTGAACTAGCTCTCTATAAGCTAGTTGAAATAATTTTACACTAGAGTTGAGCTAGCTCTATAGCCTAGTACAAATAATTTTACACTAGAGTTGAACTAGTTCTATAGCCTAGTACAAATAATTTTACACTATAGTTGAACTAGCTCTATAAGCTAGTTGAAATAATTTTACACTAGAGTTGAACTAGCTCTATAGCCTAGTACAAATAATTTTACAATAGAGTTCAACTAGCTCTATAAGCTAGTACAAATAATTTTACACTAGAGTTGAGCTAGCTCTATAGCCTAGTACAAATAATTTTACACTATAGTTGAACTAGCTCTATAGCCTAGTACAAATAATTTTACACCAGAGTTGAACTAGCTCTATAGCCTAGTACAAATAATTTTACAATAGAGTTCAACTAGCTCTATAACTAGTACAAATAATTTTACACTAGAGTTGAACTAGCTCTATAGCCTAGTACAAGTAAGTTTACACTAGAGTTGAACTAGCACTATAAGCTAGTTCAAATGATTTTACACTAGAGTTGAACTAGCTCTATAGCCTAGTAGAAATAATTTTACACTAGAGTTGAACTAGTTCTATAGCCTAGTACAAATAATTTTACACTATAGTTGAACTAGCTCTCTATAAGCTAGTTGAAATAATTTTACACTAGAGTTGAGCTAGCTCTATAGCCTAGTACAAATAATTTTACACTAGAGTTGAACTAGTTCTATAGCCTAGTACAAATAATTTTACACTATAGTTGAACTAGCTCTATAAGCTAGTTGAAATAATTTTACACTAGAGTTGAACTAGCTCTATAGCCTAGTACAAATAATTTTACAATAGAGTTCAACTAGCTCTATAAGCTAGTACAAATAATTTTACACTAGAGTTGAGCTAGCTCTATAGCCTAGTACAAATAATTTTACACTATAGTTGAACTAGCTCTATAGCCTAGTACAAATAATTTTACACCAGAGTTGAACTAGCTCTATAGCCTAGTACAAATAATTTTACAATAGAGTTCAACTAGCTCTATAAGCTAGTACAAATAATTTTACACTAGAGTTGAACTAGCTCTATAGCCTAGTACAAGTAAGTTTACACTAGAGTTGAACTAGCACTATAAGCTAGTTCAAATGATTTTACACTAGAGTTGAACTAGCTCTATAGCCTAGTAGAAATAATTTTACACTAGGGTTGAACTAGTTCTATAGCCTAGTACAAATAATTTTACACTATAGTTGAACTAGCTCTCTATAAGCTAGTTGAAATAATTTTACACTAGAGTTGAGCTAGCTCTATAGCCTAGTACAAATAATTTTACACTAGAGTTGAACTAGTTCTATAGCCTAGTACAAATAATTTTACACTATAGTTGAACTAGCTCTATAAGCTAGTTGAAATAATTTTACACTAGAGTTGAACTAGCTCTATAGCCTAGTACAAATAATTTTACAATAGAGTTCAACTAGCTCTATAAGCTAGTACAAATAATTTTACACTAGAGTTGAGCTAGCTCTATAGCCTAGTACAAATAATTTTACACTATAGTTGAACTAGCTCTATAGCCTAGTACAAATAATTTTACACCAGAGTTGAACTAGCTCTATAGCCTAGTACAAATAATTTTACAATAGAGTTCAACTAGCTCTATAAGCTAGTACAAATAATTTTACACTAGAGTTGAGCTAGCTCTATAGCCTAGTACAAATAATTTTACACTAGAGTTGAACTAGTTCTATAGCCTAGTACAAATAATTTTACACTATATTTGAACTAGCTCTATAAGCTAGTTGCAATAATTTTACACTAGAGTTGAACTAGCTCTATATCCTAGTACAAATAATTTTACACTATAGTTGAACTAGATCTATAGCCAAGTACAAATAATTTTACACTATAGTTGAACTAGCTCTATAAGCTGGTTGAAATAATTTTACACTAGAGTTGAACTAGTTCTATAGCCTAGTACAAATAATTTTACACTATAGTTGAACTAGCTCTCTATAAGCTAGTTGAAATAATTTTACACTAGAGTTGAGCTAGCTCTATAGCCTAGTACAAATAATTTTACACTAGAGTTGAACTAGTTCTATAGCCTAGTACAAATAATATTACACTATAGTTGAACTAGCTCTATAAGCTAGTTGAAATAATTTTACACTAGAGTTGAACTAGCTCTATAGCCTAGTACAAATAATTTTACAATAGAGTTCAACTAGCTCTATAAGCTAGTACAAATAATTTTACACTAGAGTTGAGCTAGCTCTATAGCCTAGTACAAATTATTTTACACTAGAGTTGAACTAGTTCTTTAGCCTAGTACAAATAATTTTACACTATAGTTGAACTAGCTCTATAAGCTAGTTGAAATAATTTTACACTAGAGTTGAACTAGCTCTATAGCCTAGTACAAATAATTTTACACTATAGTTGAACTAGATCCATAGCCAAGTACAAATAATTTTACACTATAGTTGAACTAGATCTATAAGCTGGTTGAAATAATTTTACACTAGAGTTGAACTAGCCCTATAGCCTAGTACAAATAATTTTACACTAGAGTTGAACTAGCTCTATAGCCTAGTACAAATAATTTTACACTCGAGTTGAACTAGCTCTATAGCCTAGTACAAATAATTTTACACTAGAGTTGAACTAGTTCTATAGCCTAGTACAAATAATTTTACACTATAGTTGAACTAGCTCTATAAGCTAGTTGAAATAATTTTACACTAGAGTTGAACTAGCTCTATAGCCTAGTACAAATAATTTTACACTAGAGTTGAACTAGCTCTATAGCCTAGTACAAATAATTTTACACTAGAGTTGAACTAGATCTATAGCCAAGTACAAATAATTTCACACTAGAGTTGAACTAGCTCTATAGCCTAGTACAAATAATTTTACACTAGAGTTGAACTAGCTCTATAAGCTAGTACAAATAATTTCACACTAGAGTTGAACTAGCTCTATAGCCTAGTACGAATAATTTTACACTAGAGTTCAACTAGCTCTATAAGCTAGTACAAATAATTTTACACTAGAGTTGAACTAGCTCTATAGCCTAGTACAAATAATTTTACACTATAGTTGAACTAGCTCTATAAGCTAGTTGAAATAATTTTACACTAGAGTTGAACTAGCTCTATAGCCTAGTACAAATAATTTTACACTAGAGTTGAACTAGCTCTATAAGCTAGTACAAATAATTTTACACTAGAGTTGAACTAGCTCTATAGCCTAGTACAAATAATTTTACACTAGAGTTGAACTAGCTCTATCAGCTAGTACAAATAATTTTACACTATAGTTGAACTAGCTCTATAGCCTAGTACAAATAATTTTACACTAGAGTTGAACTAGCTCTATAGCCTAGTACAAATAATTTTACACTATAGTTGAACTAGCTCTCTATAAGCTAGTTGAAATAATTTTACACTAGAGTTGAGCTAGCTCTATAGCCTAGTACAAATAATTTTACACTAGAGTTGAACTAGCTCTATAGCCTAGTACAAATAATTTTACACTATAGTTGAACTAGCTCTATAAGCTAGTTGAAATAATTTTACACTAGAGTTGAACTAGCTCTATAGCCTAGTACAAATAATTTTACAATAGAGTTCAACTAGCTCTATAAGCTAGTACAAATAATTTTACACTAGAGTTGAGCTAGCTCTATAGCCTAGTACAAATAATTTTACACTAGAGTTGAACTAGTTCTTTAGCCTAGTACAAATAATTTTACACTATAGTTGAACTAGCTCTATAAGCTAGTTCAAATAATTTTACACTAGAGTTGAAGTAGCTCTATAGCCTAGTACAAATAATTTTACACTATAGTTGAACTAGATCCATAGCCAAGTACAAATAATTTTACACTATAGTTGAACTAGCTCTATAAGCTGGTTGAAATAATTTTACACTAGAGTTGAACTAGCCCTATAGCCTAGTACAAATAATTTTACACTAGAGTTGAACTAGCTCTATAGCCTAGTACAAATAAGTTTACACTAGAGTTGAACTAGCACTATAAGCTAGTTCAAATGATTTTACACTAGAGTTGAACTAGCTCTATAGCCTAGTAGAAATAATTTTACACTAGAGTTGAACTAGTTCTATAGCCTAGTACAAATAATTTTACACTATAGTTGAACTAGCTCTCTATAAGCTAGTTGAAATAATTTTACACTAGAGTTGAGCTAGCTCTATAGCCTAGTACAAATAATTTTACACTAGAGTTGAACTAGTTCTATAGCCTAGTACAAATAATTTTACACTATAGTTGAACTAGCTCTATAAGCTAGTTGAAATAATTTTACACTAGAGTTGAACTAGCTCTATAGCCTAGTACAAATAATTTTACAATAGAGTTCAACTAGCTCTATAAGCTAGTACAAATAATTTTACACTAGAGTTGAGCTAGCTCTATAGCCTAGTACAAATAATTTTACACTATAGTTGAACTAGCTCTATAGCCTAGTACAAATAATTTTACACCAGAGTTGAACTAGCTCTATAGCCTAGTACAAATAATTTTACAATAGAGTTCAACTAGCTCTATAAGCTAGTACAAATAATTTTACACTAGAGTTGAACTAGCTCTATAGCCTAGTACAAGTAAGTTTACACTAGAGTTGAACTAGCACTATAAGCTAGTTCAAATGATTTTACACTAGAGTTGAACTAGCTCTATAGCCTAGTAGGAATAATTTTACACTAGAGTTGAACTAGTTCTATAGCCTAGTACAAATAATTTTACACTATAGTTGAACTAGCTCTCTATAAGCTAGTTGAAATAATTTTACACTAGAGTTGAACTAGTTCTATAGCCTAGTACAAATAATTTTACACTATAGTTGAACTAGCTCTCTATAAGCTAGTTGAAATAATTTTACACTAGAGTTGAGCTAGCTCTATAGCCTAGTACAAATAATTTTACACTAGAGTTGAACTAGTTCTATAGCCTAGTACAAATAATTTTACACTATAGTTGAACTAGCTCTATAAGCTAGTTGAAATAATTTTACACTAGAGTTGAACTAGCTCTATAGCCTAGTACAAATAATTTTACAATAGAGTTCAACTAGCTCTATAAGCTAGTACAAATAATTTTACACTAGAGTTGAGCTAGCTCTATAGCCTAGTACAAATAATTTTACACTAGAGTTGAACTAGTTCTTTAGCCTAGTACAAATAATTTTACACTATAGTTGAACTAGCTCTATAAGCTGGTTGAAATAATTTTACACTAGAGTTGAACTAGCCCTATAGCCTAGTACAAATAATTTTACACTAGAGTTGAACTAGCTCTATAGCCTAGTACAAATAATTTTACACTCGAGTTGAACTAGCTCTATAGCCTAGTACAAATAATTTTACACTAGAGTTGAACTAGTTCTATAGCCTAGTACAAATAATTTTACACTATAGTTGAACTAGCTCTATAAGCTAGTTGAAATAATTTTACACTAGAGTTGAACTAGCTCTATAGCCTAGTACAAATAATTTTACAATAGAGTTCAACTAGCTCTATAAGCTAGTACAAATAATTTTACACTAGAGTTGAGCTAGCTCTATAGCCTAGTACAAATAATTTTACACTATAGTTGAACTAGCTCTATAGCCTAGTACAAATAATTTTACACCAGAGTTGAACTAGCTCTATAGCCTAGTACAAATAATTTTACAATAGAGTTCAACTAGCTCTATAAGCTAGTACAAATAATTTTACACTAGAGTTGAACTAGCTCTATAGCCTAGTACAAGTAAGTTTACACTAGAGTTGAACTAGCACTATAAGCTAGTTCAAAGGATTTTACACTAGAGTTGAACTAGCTCTATAGCCTAGTAGAAATAATTTTACACTAGAGTTGAACTAGTTCTATAGCCTAGTACAAATAATTTTACACTATAGTTGAACTAGCTCTCTATAAGCTAGTTGAAATAATTTTACACTAGAGTTGAGCTAGCTCTATAGCCTAGTACAAATAATTTTACACTAGAGTTGAACTAGTTCTATAGCCTAGTACAAATAATTTTACACTATAGTTGAACTAGCTCTATAAGCTAGTTGAAATAATTTTACACTAGAGTTGAACTAGCTCTATAGCCTAGTACAAATAATTTTACAATAGAGTTCAACTAGCTCTATAAGCTAGTACAAATAATTTTACACTAGAGTTGAGATAGCTCTATAGCCTAGTACAAATAATTTTACACTATAGTTGAACTAGCTCTATAGCCTAGTACAAATAATTTTACACCAGAGTTGAACTAGCTCTATAGCCTAGTACAAATAATTTTACAATAGAGTTCAACTAGCTCTATAAGCTAGTACAAATAATTTTACACTAGAGTTGAACTAGCTCTATAGCCTAGTACAAGTAAGTTTACACTAGAGTTGAACTAGCACTATAAGCTAGTTCAAATGATTTTACACTAGAGTTGAACTAGCTCTATAGCCTAGTAGAAATAATTTTACACTAGAGTTGAACTAGTTCTATAGCCTAGTACAAATAATTTTACACTATAGTTGAACTAGCTCTCTATAAGCTAGTTGAAATAATTTTACACTAGAGTTGAGCTAGCTCTATAGCCTAGTACAAATAATTTTACACTAGAGTTGAACTAGTTCTATAGCCTAGTACAAATAATTTTACACTATAGTTGAACTAGCTCTATAAGCTAGTTGAAATAATTTTACACTAGAGTTGAACTAGCTCTATAGCCTAGTACAAATAATTTTACAATAGAGTTCAACTAGCTCTATAAGCTAGTACAAATAATTTTACACTAGAGTTGAGCTAGCTCTATAGCCTAGTACAAATAATTTTACACTATAGTTGAACTAGCTCTATAGCCTAGTACAAATAATTTTACACCAGAGTTGAACTAGCTCTATAGCCTAGTACAAATAATTTTACAATAGAGTTCAACTAGCTCTATAAGCTAGTACAAATAATTTTACACTAGAGTTGAGCTAGCTCTATAGCCTAGTACAAATAATTTTACACTAGAGTTGAACTAGTTCTATAGCCTAGTACAAATAATTTTACACTATATTTGAACTAGCTCTATAAGCTAGTTGCAATAATTTTACACTAGAGTTGAACTAGCTCTATAGCCTAGTACAAATAATTTTACACTATAGTTGAACTAGATCTATAGCCAAGTACAAATAATTTTACACTATAGTTGAACTAGCTCTATAAGCTGGTTGAAATAATTTTACACTAGAGTTGAACTAGTTCTATAGCCTAGTACAAATAATTTTACACTATAGTTGAACTAGCTCTCTATAAGCTAGTTGAAATAATTTTACACTAGAGTTGAGCTAGCTCTATACCCTAGTACAAATAATTTTACACTAGAGTTGAACTAGTTCTATAGCCTAGTACAAATAATATTACACTATAGTTGAACTAGCTCTATAAGCTAGTTGAAATAATTTTACACTAGAGTTGAACTAGCTCTATAGCCTAGTACAAATAATTTTACAATAGAGTTCAACTAGCTCTATAAGCTAGTACAAATAATTTTACACTAGAGTTGAGCTAGCTCTATAGCCTAGTACAAATTATTTTACACTAGAGTTGAACTAGTTATTTAGCCTAGTACAAATAATTTTACACTATAGTTAAACTAGCTCTATAAGCTAGTTGAAATAATTTTAAACTAGAGTTGAACTAGCTCTATAGCCTAGTACAAATAATTTTACACTATAGTTGAACTAGATCCATAGCCAAGTACAAATAATTTTACACTATAGTTGAACTAGATCTATAAGCTGGTTGAAATAATTTTACACTAGAGTTGAACTAGCCCTATAGCCTAGTACAAATAATTTTACACTAGAGTTGAACTAGCTCTATAGCCTAGTACAAATAATTTTACACTCGAGTTGAACTAGCTCTATAGCCTAGTACAAATAATTTTACACTAGAGTTGAACTAGTTCTATAGCCTAGTACAAATAATTTTACACTATAGTTGAACTAGCTCTATAAGCTAGTTGAAATAATTTTACACTAGAGTTGAACTAGCTCTATAGCCTAGTACAAATAATTTTACACTAGAGTTGAACTAGCTCTATAGCCTAGTACAAATAATTTTACACTAGAGTTGAACTAGATCTATAGCCAAGTACAAATAATTTCACACTAGAGTTGAACTAGCTCTATGGCCTAGTACAAATAATTTTACACTAGAGTTGAACTAGCTCTATAAGCTAGTACAAATAATTTCACACTAGAGTTGAACTAGCTCTATAGCCTAGTACGAATAATTTTACACTAGAGTTCAACTAGCTCTATAAGCTAGTACAAATAATTTTACACTAGAGTTGAACTAGCTCTATAGCCTAGTACAAATAATTTTACACTATAGTTGAACTAGCTCTATAAGCTAGTTGAAATAATTTTACACTAGAGTTGAACTAGCTCTATAGCCTAGTACAAATAATTTTACACTAGAGTTGAACTAGCTCTATAAGCTAGTACAAATAATTTTACACTAGAGTTGAACTAGCTCTATAGCCTAGTACAAATAATTTTACACTAGAGTTGAACTAGCTCTATCAGCTAGTACAAATAATTTTACACTATAGTTGAACTAGCTCTATAGCCTAGTACAAATAATTTTACACTAGAGTTGAACTAGCTCTATAGCCTAGTACAAATAATTTTACAATATAGTTGAACTAGCTCTATAAGCTAGTTCAATTAATTTTACACTAGAGTTGAACTAGCTCTACAGCCTAGTACAAATAATTTTACACTAGAGTTGAACTAGTTCTATAGCCTAGTACAAATAATTTTACACTATAGTTGAACTAGCTCTCTATAAGCTAGTTGAAATAATTTTACACTAGAGTTGAGCTAGCTCTATAGCCTAGTACAAATAATTTTACACTAGAGTTGAACTAGTTCTATAGCCTAGTACAAATAATTTTACACTATAGTTGAACTAGCTCTATAAGCTAGTTGAAATAATTTTACACTAGAGTTGAACTAGCTCTATAGCCTAGTACAAATAATTTTAAAATAGAGTTCAACTAGCTCTATAAGCTAGTACAAATAATTTTACACTAGAGTTGAGCTAGCTCTATAGCCTTGTACAAATAATTTTACACTATAGTTGAACTAGCTCTATAGCCTAGTACAAATAATTTTACACCAGAGTTGAACTAGCTCTATAGCCTAGTACAAATAATTTTACAATAGAGTTCAACTAGCTCTATAAGCTAGTACAAATAATTTTACACTAGAGTTGAGCTAGCTCTATAGCCTAGTACAAATAATTTTACACTAGAGTTGAACTAGTTCTATAGCCTAGTACAAATAATTTTACACTATAGTTGAACTAGCTCTATAAGCTAGTTGCAATAATTTTACACTAGAGTTGAACTAGCTCTATAGCCTAGTACAAATAATTTTACACTATAGTTGAACTAGATCTATAGCCAAGTACAAATAATTTTACACTATAGTTGAACTAGCTCTATAAGCTGGTTGAAATAATTTTACACTAGAGTTGAACTAGTTCTATAGCCTAGTACAAATAATTTTACACTATAGTTGAACTAGCTCTCTATAAGCTAGTTGAAATAATTTTACACTAGAGTTGAGCTAGCTCTATAGCCTAGTACAAATAATTTTACACTAGAGTTGAACTAGTTCTATAGCCTAGTACAAATAATTTTACACTATAGTTGAACTAGCTCTATAAGCTAGTTGAAATAATTTTACACTAGAGTTGAACTAGCTCTATAGCCTAGTACAAATAATTTTACAATAGAGTTCAACTAGCTTTATAAGCTAGTACAAATAATTTTACACTAGAGTTGAGCTAGCTCTATAGCCTAGTACAAATAATTTTACACTAGAGTTGAACTAGTTCTTTAGCCTAGTACAAATAATTTTACACTATAGTTGAACTAGCTCTATAAGCTAGTTGCAATAATTTTACACTAGAGTTGAACTAGCTCTATAGCCTAGTACAAATAATTTTACACTATAGTTGAACTAGATCCATAGCCAAGTACAAATAATTTTACACTATAGTTGAACTAGCTCTATAAGCTGGTTGAAATAATTTTACACTAGAGTTGAACTAGCCCTATAGCCTAGTACAAATAATTTTACACTAGAGTTGAACTAGCTCTATAGCCTAGTACAAATAATTTTACACTCGAGTTGAACTAGCTCCATAGCCTAGTACAAATAATTTTACACTAGAGTTGAACTAGTTCTATAGCCTAGTACAAATAATTATACACTATAGTTGAACTAGCTCTATAAGCTAGTTGAAATAATTTTACACTAGAGTTGAACTAGCTCTATAGCCTAGTACAAATAATTTTACACTATAGTTGAACTAGATCTATAGCCAAGTACAAATAATTTTACGCTAGAGTTGAACTAGCTCTATAGCCTAGTACAAATAATTTTACACTAGAGTTGAACTAGCTCTATAAGCTAGTACAAATAATTTCACACTAGAGTTGAACTAGCTCTATAGCCTAGTACGAATAATTTTACACTAGAGTTGAACTAGCTCTATAAACTAGTACAAATAATTTTACACTAGAGTTGAACTAGCTCTATAGCCTAGTACAAATAATTTTACACTATAGTTGAACTAGCTCTATAAGCTAGTTGAAATAATTTTACACTAGAGTTGAACTAGCTCTATAGCCTAGTACAAATAATTTTACACTAGAGTTGAACTAGCTCTATAAGCTAGTACAAATAATTTTACACTAGAGTTGAACTAGCTCTATAGCCTAGTACAAATAATTTTACACTAGAGTTGAACTAGCTCTATCAGCTAGTACAAATAATTTTACACTATAGTTGAACTAGCTCTATAGCCTAGTACAAATAATTTTACACTAGAGTTGAACTAGCTCTATAGCCTAGTACAAATAATTTTACAATATAGTTGAACTAGCTCTATAAGCTAGTTCAATTAATTTTACACTAGAGTTCAACTAGCTCTACAGCCTAGTACAAATAATTTTACACTAGAGTTGAACTAGCTCTATAGCCTAGTACAAATAAGTTTACACTAGAGTTGAACTAGCTCTATAGCCTAGTACAAATAATTTTACACTATAGTTGAACTAGCTCTATAAGCTGGTTGAAATAATTTTACACTAGAGTAGAACTAGCTCTATAGCCTAGTACAAATAATTTTACACTAGAGTTGAACTAGCTCTATAGCCTAGTACAAATAATTTTACAATAGAGTTCAACTAGCTCTATAAGCTAGTACAAATAATTTTACACTAGAGTTGAGCTAGCTCTATAGCCTAGTACAAATAATTTTACACTAGAGTTGAACTAGTTCTATAGCCTAGTACAAATAATTTTACACTATAGTTGAACTAGCTCTATAAGCTAGTTGCAATAATTTTACACTAGAGTTGAACTAGCTCTATAGCCTAGTACAAATAATTTTACACTATAGTTGAACTAGATCTATAGCCAAGTACAAATAATTTTACACTATAGTTGAACTAGCTCTATAAGCTGGTTGAAATAATTTTACACTAGAGTTGAACTAGTTCTATAGCCTAGTACAAATAATTTTACACTATAGTTGAACTAGCTCTCTATAAGCTAGTTGAAATAATTTTACACTAGAGTTGAGCTAGCTCTATAGCCTAGTACAAATAATTTTACACTAGAGTTGAACTAGTTCTATAGCCTAGTACAAATAATTTTACACTATAGTTGAACTAGCTCTATAAGCTAGTTGAAATAATTTTACACTAGAGTTGAACTAGCTCTATAGCCTAGTACAAATAATTTTACAATAGAGTTCAACTAGCTTTATAAGCTAGTACAAATAATTTTACACTAGAGTTGAGCTAGCTCTATAGCCTAGTACAAATAATTTTACACTAGAGTTGAACTAGTTCTTTAGCCTAGTACAAATAATTTTACACTATAGTTGAACTAGCTCTATAAGCTAGTTGCAATAATTTTACACTAGAGTTGAACTAGCTCTATAGCCTAGTACAAATAATTTTACACTATAGTTGAACTAGATCCATAGCCAAGTACAAATAATTTTACACTATAGTTGAACTAGCTCTATAAGCTGGTTGAAATAATTTTACACTAGAGTTGAACTAGCCCTATAGCCTAGTACAAATAATTTTACACTAGAGTTGAACTAGCTCTATAGCCTAGTACAAATAATTTTACACTCGAGTTGAACTAGCTCCATAGCCTAGTACAAATAATTTTACACTAGAGTTGAACTAGTTCTATAGCCTAGTACAAATAATTATACACTATAGTTGAACTAGCTCTATAAGCTAGTTGAAATAATTTTACACTAGAGTTGAACTAGCTCTATAGCCTAGTACAAATAATTTTACACTATAGTTGAACTAGATCTATAGCCAAGTACAAATAATTTTACGCTAGAGTTGAACTAGCTCTATAGCCTAGTACAAATAATTTTACACTAGAGTTGAACTAGCTCTATAAGCTAGTACAAATAATTTCACACTAGAGTTGAACTAGCTCTATAGCCTAGTACGAATAATTTTACACTAGAGTTGAACTAGCTCTATAAACTAGTACAAATAATTTTACACTAGAGTTGAACTAGCTCTATAGCCTAGTACAAATAATTTTACACTATAGTTGAACTAGCTCTATAAGCTAGTTGAAATAATTTTACACTAGAGTTGAACTAGCTCTATAGCCTAGTACAAATAATTTTACACTAGAGTTGAACTAGCTCTATAAGCTAGTACAAATAATTTTACACTAGAGTTGAACTAGCTCTATAGCCTAGTACAAATAATTTTACACTAGAGTTGAACTAGCTCTATCAGCTAGTACAAATAATTTTACACTATAGTTGAACTAGCTCTATAGCCTAGTACAAATAATTTTACACTAGAGTTGAACTAGCTCTATAGCCTAGTACAAATAATTTTACAATATAGTTGAACTAGCTCTATAAGCTAGTTCAATTAATTTTACACTAGAGTTCAACTAGCTCTACAGCCTAGTACAAATAATTTTACACTAGAGTTGAACTAGCTCTATAGCCTAGTACAAATAAGTTTACACTAGAGTTGAACTAGCTCTATAGCCTAGTACAAATAATTTTACACTATAGTTGAACTAGCTCTATAAGCTGGTTGAAATAATTTTACACTAGAGTAGAACTAGCTCTATAGCCTAGTACAAATAATTTTACACTAGAGTTGAACTAGCTCTATAGCCTAGTACAAATAATTTTACAATAGAGTTCAACTAGCTCTATAAGCTAGTACAAATAATTTTACACTAGAGTTGAACTAGCTCTATAGCCTAGTACAAATAATTTTACACTAGAGTTGTATTAGCTCTATAGCCTAGTACAAATAATTTTACACTATAGTTGAACTAGCTCTATAAGCTAGTTGAAATAATTTTACACTAGAGTTGAACTAGCTCTATAGCCTAGTACAAATAATTTTACACTAGAGTTGAACTAGCTCTATAGCCTAGTACAAATAATTTTACACTAGAGTTGAACTAGCTCTATAAGCTAGTACAAATAATTTTACACTAGAGTTGAACAAGCTCTATAGCCTAGTACAAATAATTTTACAATAGAGTTCAACAAGCTCTATAAGCTAGTACAAATAATTTTACACTAGAGCTGAACTAGCTCTATAGCCTAGTACAAATAATTTTACACTAGAGTTGAATTAGCTCTATAGCCTAGTACAAATAATTTTACACTATAGTTGAACTAGCTCTATAAGCTGGTTGAAATAATTTTACACTAGAGTTGAACTAGCTCTATAGCCTAGTACAAATAATTTTACACTAGAGTTGAACTAGCTCTATAGCCTAGTACAAATAATTTTACAATAGAGTTCAACTAGCTCTATAAGCTAGTACAAATAATTTTACACTAGAGTTGAACTAGCTCTATAGCCTAGTACAAATAATTTTACACTAGAGTTGAATTAGCTCTATAGCCTAGTACAAATAATTTTACACTATAGTTGAACTAGCTCTATAAGCTAGTTGAAATAATTTTACACTAGAGTTGAACTAGCTCTATAGCCTAGTACAAATAATTTTACACTAGAGTTGAACTAGCTCTATAGCCTAGTACAAATAATTTTACACTATAGTTGAACTAGCTCTATAAGCTGGTTGAAATAATTTTACACTAGAGTTGAACTAGCTCTATAGCCTAGTACAAATAATTTTACACTAGAGTTGAACTAGCTCTATAGCCTAGTACAAATAATTTTACAATAGAGTTCAACTAGCTCTATAAGCTAGTACAAATATTTTTACACTAGAGTTGAACTAGCTCTATAGCCTAGTACAAATAATTTTACACTAGAGTTGAATTAGCTCTATAGCCTAGTACAAATAATTTTACACTATAGTTGAACTAGCTCTATAAGCTAGTTGAAATAATTTTACACTAGAGTTGAACTAGCTCTATAGCCTAGTACAAATAATTTTACACTAGAGTTGAACTAGCTCTATAGCCTAGTACAAATAATTTTACACTAGAGTTGAGCTAGCTCTATAGCCTAGTACAAATAATTTTACACTAGAGTTGAGCTAGCTCTATAGCCTAGTACAAATAATTTTACACTATAGTTGAACTAGCTCTATAGCCTAGTACAAATAATTTTACACCAGAGTTGAACTAGCTCTATAGCCTAGTACAAATAATTTTACAATAGAGTTCAACTAGCTCTATAAGCTAGTACAAATAATTTTACACTAGAGTTGACCTAGCTCTATAGCCTAGTACAAATAATTTTACACTAGAGTTGAACTAGTTCTTTAGCCTAGTACAAATAATTTTACACTATAGTTGAACTAGCTCTATAAGCTAGTTGCAATAATTTTACACTAGAGTTGAACTAGCTCTATAGCCTAGTACAAATAATTTTACACTATAGTTGAACTAGATCTATAGCCAACTACAAATAATTTTACACTATAGTTGAACTAGCTCTATAAGCTGGTTGAAATAATTTTACACTAGAGTTGAACTAGCTCTATAGCCTAGTACAAATAATTTTACACTAGAGTTGAACTAGCTCTATAGCCTAGTACAAATAATTTTACACTCGAGTTGAACTAGCTCTATAGCCTAGTACAAATAATTTTACACTAGAGTTGAACTAGTTCTATAGCCTAGTACAAATAATTTTACACTATAGTTGAACTAGCTCTATAAGCTAGTTGAAATAATTTTACACTAGAGTTGAACTAGCTCTATAGCCTAGTACAAATAATTTTACAATAGAGTTCAACTAGCTCTATAAGCTAGTACAAATAATTTTACACTAGAGTTGAGCTAGCTCTATAGCCTAGTACAAATAATTTTACACTAGAGTTGAACTAGTTCTTTAGCCTAGTACAAATAATTTTACACTAGAGTTGAACTAGCTCTATAAGCTAGTTGAAATAATTTTACACTAGAGTTGAACTAGCTCTATAGCCTAGTACAAATAATTTTACACTATAGTTGAACTAGATCCATAGCCAAGTAAAAATAATTTTACACTATAGTTGAACTAGCTCTATAAGCTGGTTGAAATAATTTTACACTAGAGTTGAACTAGCCCTATAGCCTAGTACAAATAATTTTACACTAGAGTTGAACTAGCTCTATAGCCTAGCACAAATAATTTTACACTCGAGTTGAACTAGCTCTATAGCCTAGTACAAATAATTTTACACTAGAGTTGAACTAGTTCTATAGCCTAGTACAAATAATTTTACACTATAGTTGAACTAGCTCTATAAGCTATTTGAAATAATTTTACGCTAGAGTTGAACTTGCTCTATAGCCTAGTACAAATAATTTTACACTATAGTTGAACTAGATCTATAGCCAAGTACAAATAATTTTACGCTAGAGTTGAACTAGCTCTATAGCCTAGTACAAATAATTTTACACTAGAGTTGAACTAGCTCTATAAGCTAGTACAAATAATTTCACACTAGAGTTGAACTAGCTCTATAGCCTAGTACGAATAATTTTACACTAGAGTTGAACTAGCACTATATGCTAGTACAAATAATTTTACACTAGAGTTGAACTAGCTCTATAGCCTAGTACAAATAATTTTACACTATAGTTGAACTAGCTCTATAAGCTAGTTGAAATAATTTTACACTAGAGTTGAACTAGCTCTATAGCCTAGTACAAATAATTTTACACTAGAGTTGAACTAGCTCTATAAGCTAGAAAAAATAATTTTACACTAGAGTTGAACTAGCTCTATAGCCTAGTACAAATAATTTTACAATAGAGTTGAACTAGCTCTATCAGCTAGTACAAATAATTTTACACTATAGTTGAACTAGCTCTATAGCCTAGTACAAATAATTTTACACTAGAGTTGAACTAGCTTTATAGCCTAGTACAAATAATTTTACAATATAGTTGAACTAGCTCTATAAGCTAGTTCAGTTAATTTTACACTAGAGTTGAACTAGCTCTACAGCCTAGTACAAATAATTTTACACTAGAGTTGAACTAGCTCTATAAGCTAGAAAAAATAATTTTACACTAGAGTTGAACTAGCTCTATAGCCTAGTACAAATAATTTTACAATAGAGTTGAACTAGCTCTATCAGCTAGTACAAATAATTTTACACTATAGTTGAACTAGCTCTATAGCCTAGTACAAATAATTTTACACTAGAGTTGAACTAGCTTTATAGCCTAGTACAAATAATTTTACAATATAGTTGAACTAGCTCTATAAGCTAGTTCAGTTAATTTTACACTAGAGTTGAACTAGCTCTACAGCCTAGTACAAATAATTTTACACTAGAGTTGAACTAGCTCTATAGCCTAGTACAAATAAGTTTACACTAGAGTTGAACTAGCTCTATAGCCCAGTACAAATAATTTTACAATAGAGTTCAACTAGCTCTATAAGCTAGTACAAATATTTTTACACTAGAGTTGAACTAGCTCTATAGCCTAGTACAAATAATTTTACACTATAGTTGAACTAGCTCTATAAGCTAGTTGAAATAATTTTACACTAGAGTTGAACTAGCTCTATAGCCTAGTACAAATAATTTTACACTAGAGTTGAACTAGCTCTATAAGCTAGAAAAAATAATTTTACACTAGAGTTGAACTAGCTCTATAGCCTAGTACAAATAATTTTACAATAGAGTTGAACTAGCTCTATCAGCTAGTACAAATAATTTTACACTATAGTTGAACTAGCTCTATAGCCTAGTACAAATAATTTTACACTAGAGTTGAACTAGCTTTATAGCCTAGTACAAATAATTTTACAATATAGTTGAACTAGCTCTATAAGCTAGTTCAGTTAATTTTACACTAGAGTTGAACTAGCTCTACAGCCTAGTACAAATAATTTTACACTAGAGTTGAACTAGCTCTATAGCCTAGTACAAATAAGTTTACACTAGAGTTGAACAAGCTCTATAGCCTAGTACAAATAATTTTACACTATAGTTGAACTAGCTCTATAAGCTGGTTGAAATAATTTTACACTAGAGTTGAACTAGCTCTATAGCCTAGTACAAATAATTTTACACTATAGTTGAACTAGATCCATAGCCAAGTACAAATAATTTTACACTATAGTTGAACTAGCTCTATAAGCTGGTTGAAATAATTTTACACTAGAGTTGAACTAGCCCTATAGCCTAGTACAAATAATTTTACACTAGAGTTGAACTAGCTCTATAGCCTAGTACAAATAATTTTACACTCGAGTTGAACTAGCTCTATAGCCTAGTACAAATAATTTTACACTAGAGTTGAACTAGTTCTATAGCCTAGTACAAATAATTTTACACTATAGTTGAACTAGCTCTATAAGCTAGTTGAAATAATTTTGCACTAGAGTTGAACTAGATCTATAGCCTAGTACAAATAATTTTACACTATAGTTGAACTAGATCTATAGCCAAGTACAAATAATTTTACGCTAGAGTTGAACTAGCTCTATAGCCTAGTACAAATAATTTTACACTAGAGTTGAACTAGCTCTATAAGCTAGTACAAATAATTTCACACTAGAGTTGAACTAGCTCTATAGCCTAGTACGAATAATTTTACACTAGAGTTGAACTAGCTCTATAAACTAGTACAAATAATTTTACACTAGAGTTGAACTAGCTCTATAGCCTAGTACAAATTATTTTACACTATAGTTGAACTAGCTCTATAAGCTAGTTGAAATAATTTTACACTAGAGTTGAACTAGCTCTATAGCCTAGTACAAATAATTTTACACTAGAGTTGAACTAGCTCTATAAGCTAGTACAAATAATTTTACACTAGAGTTGAACTAGCTCTATAGCCTAGTACAAATAATTTTACACTAGAGTTGAACTAGCTCTATCAGCTAGTACAAATAATTTTACACTATAGTTGAACTAGCTCTATAGCCTAGTACAAATAATTTTACACTAGAGTTGAACTAGCTCTATAGCCTAGTACAAATAATTTTACAATATAGTTGAACTAGCTCTATAAGCTAGTTCAATTAATTTTACACTAGAGTTGAACTAGCTCTACAGCCTAGTACAAATAATTTTACACTAGAGTTGAACTAGCTCTATAGCCTAGTACAAATAAGTTTACACTAGAGTTGAACTAGCTCTATAGCCTAGTACAAATAATTTTACACTATAGTTGAACTAGCTCTATAAGCTGGTTGAAATAATTTTACACTAGAGTAGAACTAGCTCTATAGCCTAGTACAAATAATTTTACACTAGAGTTGAACTAGCTCTATAGCCTAGTACAAATAATTTTACAATAGAGTTCAACTAGCTCTATAAGCTAGTACAAATAATTTTACACTAGAGTTGAACTAGCTCTATAGCCTAGTACAAATAATTTTACACTAGAGTTGTATTAGCTCTATAGCCTAGTACAAATAATTTTACACTATAGTTGAACTAGCTCTATAAGCTAGTTGAAATAATTTTACACTAGAGTTGAACTAGCTCTATAGCCTAGTACAAATAATTTTACACTAGAGTTGAACTAGCTCTATAGCCTAGTACAAATAATTTTACACTAGAGTTGAACTAGCTCTATAAGCTAGTACAAATAATTTTACACTAGAGTTGAACAAGCTCTATAGCCTAGTACAAATAATTTTACAATAGAGTTCAACTAGCTCTATAAGCTAGTACAAATAATTTTACACTAGAGCTGAACTAGCTCTATAGCCTAGTACAAATAATTTTACACTAGAGTTGAATTAGCTCTATAGCCTAGTACAAATAATTTTACACTATAGTTGAACTAGCTCTATAAGCTGGTTGAAATAATTTTACACTAGAGTTGAACTAGCTCTATAGCCTAGTACAAATAATTTTACACTAGAGTTGAACTAGCTCTATAGCCTAGTACAAATAATTTTACAATAGAGTTCAACTAGCTCTATAAGCTAGTACAAATAATTTTACACTAGAGTTGAACTAGCTCTATAGCCTAGTACAAATAATTTTACACTAGAGTTGAATTAGCTCTATAGCCTAGTACAAATAATTTTACACTATAGTTGAACTAGCTCTATAAGCTAGTTGAAATAATTTTACACTAGAGTTGAACTAGCTCTATAGCCTAGTACAAATAATTTTACACTAGAGTTGAACTAGCTCTATAGCCTAGTACAAATAATTTTACACTATAGTTGAACTAGCTCTATAAGCTGGTTGAAATAATTTTACACTAGAGTTGAACTAGCTCTATAGCCTAGTACAAATAATTTTACACTAGAGTTGAACTAGCTCTATAGCCTAGTACAAATAATTTTACAATAGAGTTCAACTAGCTCTATAAGCTAGTACAAATATTTTTACACTAGAGTTGAACTAGCTCTATAGCCTAGTACAAATAATTTTACACTAGAGTTGAATTAGCTCTATAGCCTAGTACAAATAATTTTACACTATAGTTGAACTAGCTCTATAAGCTAGTTGAAATAATTTTACACTAGAGTTGAACTAGCTCTATAGCCTAGTACAAATAATTTTACACTAGAGTTGAACTAGCTCTATAGCCTAGTACAAATAATTTTACACTAGAGTTGAGCTAGCTCTATAGCCTAGTACAAATAATTTTACACTAGAGTTGAGCTAGCTCTATAGCCTAGTACAAATAATTTTACACTATAGTTGAACTAGCTCTATAGCCTAGTACAAATAATTTTACACCAGAGTTGAACTAGCTCTATAGCCTAGTACAAATAATTTTACAATAGAGTTCAACTAGCTCTATAAGCTAGTACAAATAATTTTACACTAGAGTTGACCTAGCTCTATAGCCTAGTACAAATAATTTTACACTAGAGTTGAACTAGTTCTTTAGCCTAGTACAAATAATTTTACACTATAGTTGAACTAGCTCTATAAGCTAGTTGCAATAATTTTACACTAGAGTTGAACTAGCTCTATAGCCTAGTACAAATAATTTTACACTATAGTTGAACTAGATCTATAGCCAACTACAAATAATTTTACACTATAGTTGAACTAGCTCTATAAGCTGGTTGAAATAATTTTACACTAGAGTTGAACTAGCTCTATAGCCTAGTACAAATAATTTTACACTAGAGTTGAACTAGCTCTATAGCCTAGTACAAATAATTTTACACTCGAGTTGAACTAGCTCTATAGCCTAGTACAAATAATTTTACACTAGAGTTGAACTAGTTCTATAGCCTAGTACAAATAATTTTACACTATAGTTGAACTAGCTCTATAAGCTAGTTGAAATAATTTTACACTAGAGTTGAACTAGCTCTATAGCCTAGTACAAATAATTTTACAATAGAGTTCAACTAGCTCTATAAGCTAGTACAAATAATTTTACACTAGAGTTGAACTAGCTCTATAGCCTAGTACAAATAATTTTACACTAGAGTTGAACTAGCTCTATCAGCTAGTACAAATAATTTTACACTATAGTTGAACTAGCTCTATAGCCTAGTACAAATAATTTTACACTAGAGTTGAACTAGTTCTATAGCCTAGTACAAATAATTTTACAATATAGTTGAACTAGCTCTATAAGCTAGTTCAATTAATTTTACACTAGAGTTGAACTAGCTCTACAGCCTAGTACAAATAATTTTACACTAGAGTTGAACTAGCTCTATAGCCTAGTACAAATAAGTTTACACTAGAGTTGAACTAGCTCTATAGCCTAGTACAAATAATTTTACACTATAGTTGAACTAGCTCTATAAGCTGGTTGAAATAATTTTACACTAGAGTAGAACTAGCTCTATAGCCTAGTACAAATAATTTTACACTAGAGTTGAACTAGCTCTATAGCCTAGTACAAATAATTTTACAATAGAGTTCAACTAGCTCTATAAGCTAGTACAAATAATTTTACACTAGAGTTGAACTAGCTCTATAGCCTAGTACAAATAATTTTACACTAGAGTTGTATTAGCTCTATAGCCTAGTACAAATAATTTTACACTATAGTTGAACTAGCTCTATAAGCTAGTTGAAATAATTTTACACTAGAGTTGAACTAGCTCTATAGCCTAGTACAAATAATTTTACACTAGAGTTGAACTAGCTCTATAGCCTAGTACAAATAATTTTACACTAGAGTTGAACTAGCTCTATAAGCTAGTACAAATAATTTTACACTAGAGTTGAACAAGCTCTATAGCCTAGTACAAATAATTTTACAATAGAGTTCAACTAGCTCTATAAGCTAGTACAAATAATTTTACACTAGAGCTGAACTAGCTCTATAGCCTAGTACAAATAATTTTACACTAGAGTTGAACTAGCTCTATAGCCTAGTACAAATAATTTTACACTATAGTTGAACTAGCTCTATAAGCTGGTTGAAATAATTTTACACTAGAGTTGAACTAGCTCTATAGCCTAGTACAAATAATTTTACACTAGAGTTGAACTAGCTCTATAGCCTAGTACAAATAATTTTACAATAGAGTTCAACTAGCTCTATAAGCTAGTACAAATAATTTTACACTAGAGTTGAACTAGCTCTATAGCCTAGTACAAATAATTTTACACTAGAGTTGAATTAGCTCTATAGCCTAGTACAAATAATTTTACACTATAGTTCAACTAGCTCTATAAGCTAGTTGAAATAATTTTACACTAGAGTTGAACTAGCTCTATAGCCTAGTACAAATAATTTTACACTAGAGTTGAACTAGCTCTATAGCCTAGTACAAATAATTTTACACTAGAGTTGAGCTAGCTCTATAGCCTAGTACAAATAATTTTACACTAGAGTTGAGCTAGCTCTATAGCCTAGTACAAATAATTTTACACTATAGTTGAACTAGCTCTATAGCCTAGTACAAATAATTTTACACCAGAGTTGAACTAGCTCTATAGCCTAGTACAAATAATTTTACAATAGAGTTCAACTAGCTCTATAAGCTAGTACAAATAATTTTACACTAGAGTTGACCTAGCTCTATAGCCTAGTACAAATAATTTTACACTAGAGTTGAACTAGTTCTTTAGCCTAGTACAAATAATTTTACACTATAGTTGAACTAGCTCTATAAGCTAGTTGCAATAATTTTACACTAGAGTTGAACTAGCTCTATAGCCTAGTACAAATAATTTTACACTATAGTTGAACTAGATCTATAGCCAACTACAAATAATTTTACACTATAGTTGAACTAGCTCTATAAGCTGGTTGAAATAATTTTACACTAGAGTTGAACTAGCTCTATAGCCTAGTACAAATAATTTTACACTAGAGTTGAACTAGCTCTATAGCCTAGTACAAATAATTTTACACTCGAGTTGAACTAGCTCAATAGCCTAGTACAAATAATTTTACACTAGAGTTGAACTAGTTCTATAGCCTAGTACAAATAATTTTACACTATAGTTGAACTAGCTCTATAAGCTAGTTGAAATAATTTTACACTAGAGTTGAACTAGCTCTATAGCCTAGTACAAATAATTTTACACTAGAGTTGAACTAGCTCTATAGCCTAGTACAAATAATTTTACACTAGAGTTGAGCTAGCTCTATAGCCTAGTACAAATAATTTTACACTAGAGTTGAGCTAGCTCTATAGCCTAGTACAAATAATTTTACACTATAGTTGAACTAGCTCTATAGCCTAGTACAAATAATTTTACACCAGAGTTGAACTAGCTCTATAGCCTAGTACAAATAATTTTACAATAGAGTTCAACTAGCTCTATAAGCTAGTACAAATAATTTTACACTAGAGTTGACCTAGCTCTATAGCCTAGTACAAATAATTTTACACTAGAGTTGAACTAGTTCTTTAGCCTAGTACAAATAATTTTACACTATAGTTGAACTAGCTCTATAAGCTAGTTGCAATAATTTTACACTAGAGTTGAACTAGCTCTATAGCCTAGTACAAATAATTTTACACTATAGTTGAACTAGATCTATAGCCAACTACAAATAATTTTACACTATAGTTGAACTAGCTCTATAAGCTGGTTGAAATAATTTTACACTAGAGTTGAACTAGCTCTATAGCCTAGTACAAATAATTTTACACTAGAGTTGAACTAGCTCTATAGCCTAGTACAAATAATTTTACACTCGAGTTGAACTAGCTCTATAGCCTAGTACAAATAATTTTACACTAGAGTTGAACTAGTTCTATAGCCTAGTACAAATAATTTTACACTATAGTTGAACTAGCTCTATAAGCTAGTTGAAATAATTTTACACTAGAGTTGAACTAGCTCTATAGCCTAGTACAAATAATTTTACAATAGAGTTCAACTAGCTCTATAAGCTAGTACAAATAATTTTACACTAGAGTTGAACTAGCTCTATCAGCTAGTACAAATAATTTTACACTATAGTTGAACTAGCTCTATAGCCTAGTACAAATAATTTTACACTAGAGTTGAACTAGCTCTATAGCCTAGTACAAATAATTTTACAATATAGTTGAACTAGCTCTATAAGCTAGTTCAATTAATTTTACACTAGAGTTGAACTAGCTCTACAGCCTAGTACAAATAATTTTACACTAGAGTTGAACTAGCTCTATAGCCTAGTACAAATAAGTTTACACTAGAGTTGAACTAGCTCTATAGCCTAGTACAAATAATTTTACACTATAGTTGAACTAGCTCTATAAGCTGGTTGAAATAATTTTACACTAGAGTTGAACTAGCTCTATAGCCTAGTACAAATAATTTTACACTAGAGTTGAACTAGTTCTATAGCCTAGTACAAATAATTTTACACTATAGTTGAACTAGCTCTATAAGCTAGTTGAAATAATTTTACACTAGAGTTGAACTTGCTCTATAGCCTAGTACAAATAATTTTACACTATAGTTGAACTAGATCTATAGCCAAGTACAAATAATTTTATGCTAGAGTTGAACTAGCTCTATAGCCTAGTACAAATAATTTTACACTAGAGTTGAACTAGCTCTATAAGCTAGTACAAATAATTTCACACTAGAGTTGAACTAGCTCTATAGCCTAGTACGAATAATTTTACACTAGTGTTGAACTAGCACTATATGCTAGTACAAATAATTTTACACTAGAGTTGAACTAGCTCTATAGCCTAGTACAAATAATTTTACACTATAGTTGAACTAGCTCTATAAGCTAGTTGAAATAATTTTACACTAGAGTTGAACTAGCTCTATAGCCTAGGACAAATAATTTTACAATATAGTTGAACTAGCTCTATAAGCTAGTTCAATTAATTTTACACTAGAGTTGAACTAGCTCTACAGCCTAGTACAAATAATTTTACACTAGAGTTGAACTAGCTCTATAGCCTAGTACAAATAAGTTTACACTAGAGTTGAACTAGCTCTATAGCCTAGTACAAATAATTTTACACTATAGTTGAACTAGCTCTATAAGCTGGTTGAAATAATTTTACACTAGAGTTGAACTAGCTCTATAGCCTAGTACAAATAATTTTACACTAGAGTTGAACTAGCTCTATAGCCTAGTACAAATAATTTTACAATAGAGTTCAACTAGCTCTATAAGCTAGTACAAATAATTTTACACTAGAGTTGAACTAGCTCTATAGCCTAGTACAAATAATTTTACACTAGAGTTGTATTAGCTCTATAGCCAAGTAGAAATAATTTTACACTATAGTTGAACTAGCTCTATAAGCTAGTTGAAATAATTTTACACTAGAGTTGAACTAGCTCTATAGCCTAGTACAAATAATTTTACACTAGAGTTGAACTAGCTCTATAGCCTAGTACAAATAATTTTACACTAGAGTTGAACAAGCTCTATAAGCTAGTACAAATAATTTTACACTAGAGTTGAACAAGCTCTATAGCCTAGTACAAATAATTTTACAATAGAGTTCAACTAGCTCTATAAGCTAGTACAAATAATTTTACACTAGAGCTGAACTAGCTCTATAGCCTAGTACAAATAATTTTACACTAGAGTTGAATTAGCTCTATAGCCTAGTACAAATAATTTTACACTATAGTTGAACTAGCTCTATAAGCTGGTTGAAATAATTTTACACTAGAGTTGAACTAGCTCTATAGCCTAGTACAAATAATTTTACACTAGAGTTGAACTAGCTCTATAGCCTAGTACAAATAATTTTACAATAGAGTTCAACTAGCTCTATAAGCTAGTACAAATAATTTTACACTAGAGTTGAACTAGCTCTATAGCCTAGTACAAATAATTTTACACTAGAGTTGAATTAGCTCTATAGCCTAGTACAAATAATTTTACACTATAGTTGAACTAGCTCTATAAGCTAGTTGAAATAATTTTACACTAGAGTTGAACTAGCTCTATAGCCTAGTACAAATAATTTTACACTAGAGTTGAACAAGCTCTATAGCCTAGTACAAATAATTTTACAATAGAGTTCAACTAGCTCTATAAGCTAGTACAAATAATTTTACACTAGAGCTGAACTAGCTCTATAGCCTAGTACAAATAATTTTACACTAGAGTTGAATTAGCTCTATAGCCTAGTACAAATAATTTTACACTATAGTTGAACTAGCTCTATAAGCTGGTTGAAATAATTTTACACTAGAGTTGAACTAGCTCTATAGCCTAGTACAAATAATTTTACACTAGAGTTGAACTAGCTCTATAAGCTAGTACAAATAATTTTACAATAGAGTTGTATTAGCTCTATAGCCAAGTAGAAATAATTTTACAATAGAGTTGAACTAGCTCTATAAGCTAGTACAAATAATTTTACAATAGAGTTCAACTAGCTCTATAAGCTAGTACAAATAATTTTACACTAGAGTTGAACTAGCTCTATAGCCTAGTACAAATAATTTTACACTAGAGTTGTATTAGCTCTATAGCCAAGTAGAAATAATTTTACACTATAGTTGAACTAGCTCTATAAGCTAGTTGAAATAATTTTACACTAGAGTTGAACTAGCTCTATAGCCTAGTACAAATAATTTTACACTAGAGTTGAACTAGCTCTATAGCCTAGTACAAATAATTTTACACTAGAGTTGAACAAGCTCTATAAGCTAGTACAAATAATTTTACACTAGAGTTGAACAAGCTCTATAGCCTAGTACAAATAATTTTACAATAGAGTTCAACTAGCTCTATAAGCTAGTACAAATAATTTTACACTAGAGCTGAACTAGCTCTATAGCCTAGTACAAATAATTTTACACTAGAGTTGAATTAGCTCTATAGCCTAGTACAAATAATTTTACACTATAGTTGAACTAGCTCTATAAGCTGGTTGAAATAATTTTACACTAGAGTTGAACTAGCTCTATAGCCTAGTACAAATAATTTTACACTAGAGTTGAACTAGCTCTATAGCCTAGTACAAATAATTTTACAATAGAGTTCAACTAGCTCTATAAGCTAGTACAAATAATTTTACACTAGAGTTGAACTAGCTCTATAGCCTAGTACAAATAATTTTACACTAGAGTTGAATTAGCTCTATAGCCTAGTACAAATAATTTTACACTATAGTTGAACTAGCTCTATAAGCTAGTTGAAATAATTTTACACTAGAGTTGAACTAGCTCTATAGCCTAGTACAAATAATTTTACACTAGAGTTGAACAAGCTCTATAGCCTAGTACAAATAATTTTACAATAGAGTTCAACTAGCTCTATAAGCTAGTACAAATAATTTTACACTAGAGCTGAACTAGCTCTATAGCCTAGTACAAATAATTTTACACTAGAGTTGAATTAGCTCTATAGCCTAGTACAAATAATTTTACACTATAGTTGAACTAGCTCTATAAGCTGGTTGAAATAATTTTACACTAGAGTTGAACTAGCTCTATAGCCTAGTACAAATAATTTTACACTAGAGTTGAACTAGCTCTATAGCCTAGTACAAATAATTTTACAATAGAGTTCAACTAGCTCTATAAGCTAGTACAAATAATTTTACACTAGAGTTGAACTAGCTCTATAGCCTAGTTCAAATAATTTTACACTAGAGTTGAATTAGCTCTATAGCCTAGTACAAATAATTTTACACTATAGTTGAACTAGCTCTATAAGCTAGTTGAAATAATTTTACACTAGAGTTGAACTAGCTCTATAGCCTAGTACAAATAATTTTACACTAGAGTTGAACTAGCTCTATAGCCTAGTACAAATAATTTTACACTAGAGTTGAACTAGCTCTATAGCCTAGTACAAATAATTTTACACTAGAGTTGAACTAGCTCTATAGCCTAGTACAAATAATTTTACAATAGAGTTCAACTAGCTCTATAAGCTAGTACAAATAATTTCACACTAGAGTTGAACTAGCTCTATAGCCTAGTACAAATAATTTTACACTAGAGTTGAATTAGCTCTATAGCCTAGTACAAATAATTTTACACTATAGTTGAACTAGCTCTATAAGCTGGTTGAAATAATTTTACACTAGAGTTGAACTAGCTCTATAGCCTAGTACAAATAATTTTACACTAGAGTTGAACTAGCTCTATAGCCTAGTACAAATAATTTTACAATAGAGTTCAACTAGCTCTATAAGCTAGTACAAATAATTTTACACTAGAGTTGAACTAGCTCTATAGCCTAGTACAAATAATTTTACACTAGAGTTGAATTAGCTCTATAGCCTAGTACAAATAATTTTACACTATAGTTGAACTAGCTCTATAAGCTAGTTGAAATAATTTTACACTAGAGTTGAACTAGCTCTATAGCCTAGTACAAATAATTTTACACTAGAGTTGAACAAGCTCTATAGCCTAGTACAAATAAGTTTACACTAGAGTTGAACTAGCTCTATAGCCTAGTACAAATAATTTTACACTATAGTTGAACTAGCTCTATAAGCTGGTTGAAATAATTTTACACTAGAGTTGAACTAGCTCTATAGCCTAGTACAAATAATTTTACACTAGAGTTGAACTAGTTCTATAGCCTAGTACAAATAATTTTACACTATAGTTGAACTAGCTCTATAAGCTAGTTGAAATAATTTTACACTAGAGTTGAACTTGCTCTATAGCCTAGTACAAATAATTTTACACTATAGTTGAACTAGATCTATAGCCAAGTACAAATAATTTTATGCTAGAGTTGAACTAGCTCTATAGCCTAGTACAAATAATTTTACACTAGAGTTGAACTAGCTCTATAAGCTAGTACAAATAATTTCACACTAGAGTTGAACTAGCTCTATAGCCTAGTACGAATAATTTTACACTAGTGTTGAACTAGCACTATATGCTAGTACAAATAATTTTACACTAGAGTTGAACTAGCTCTATAGCCTAGTACAAATAATTTTACACTATAGTTGAACTAGCTCTATAAGCTAGTTGAAATAATTTTACACTAGAGTTGAACTAGCTCTATAGCCTAGGACAAATAATTTTACAATATAGTTGAACTAGCTCTATAAGCTAGTTCAATTAATTTTACACTAGAGTTGAACTAGCTCTACAGCCTAGTACAAATAATTTTACACTAGAGTTGAACTAGCTCTATAGCCTAGTACAAATAAGTTTACACTAGAGTTGAACTAGCTCTATAGCCTAGTACAAATAATTTTACACTATAGTTGAACTAGCTCTATAAGCTGGTTGAAATAATTTTACACTAGAGTTGAACTAGCTCTATAGCCTAGTACAAATAATTTTACACTAGAGTTGAACTAGCTCTATAGCCTAGTACAAATAATTTTACAATAGAGTTCAACTAGCTCTATAAGCTAGTACAAATAATTTTACACTAGAGTTGAACTAGCTCTATAGCCTAGTACAAATAATTTTACACTAGAGTTGTATTAGCTCTATAGCCTAGTAGAAATAATTTTACACTATAGTTGAACTAGCTCTATAAGCTAGTTGAAATAATTTTACACTAGAGTTGAACTAGCTCTATAGCCTAGTACAAATAATTTTACACTAGAGTTGAACTAGCTCTATAGCCTAGTACAAATAATTTTACACTAGAGTTGAACAAGCTCTATAAGCTAGTACAAATAATTTTACACTAGAGTTGAACAAGCTCTATAGCCTAGTACAAATAATTTTACAATAGAGTTCAACTAGCTCTATAAGCTAGTACAAATAATTTTACACTAGAGCTGAACTAGCTCTATAGCCTAGTACAAATAATTTTACACTAGAGTTGAATTAGCTCTATAGCCTAGTACAAATAATTTTACACTATAGTTGAACTAGCTCTATAAGCTGGTTGAAATAATTTTACACTAGAGTTGAACTAGCTCTATAGCCTAGTACAAATAATTTTACACTAGAGTTGAACTAGCTCTATAGCCTAGTACAAATAATTTTACAATAGAGTTCAACTAGCTCTATAAGCTAGTACAAATAATTTTACACTAGAGTTGAACTAGCTCTATAGCCTAGTACAAATAATTTTACACTAGAGTTGAATTAGCTCTATAGCCTAGTACAAATAATTTTACACTATAGTTGAACTAGCTCTATAAGCTAGTTGAAATAATTTTACACTAGAGTTGAACTAGCTCTATAGCCTAGTACAAATAATTTTACACTAGAGTTGAACAAGCTCTATAGCCTAGTACAAATAATTTTACAATAGAGTTCAACTAGCTCTATAAGCTAGTACAAATAATTTTACACTAGAGCTGAACTAGCTCTATAGCCTAGTACAAATAATTTTACACTAGAGTTGAATTAGCTCTATAGCCTAGTACAAATAATTTTACACTATAGTTGAACTAGCTCTATAAGCTGGTTGAAATAATTTTACACTAGAGTTGAACTAGCTCTATAGCCTAGTACAAATAATTTTACACTAGAGTTGAACTAGCTCTATAGCCTAGTACAAATAATTTTACAATAGAGTTCAACTAGCTCTATAAGCTAGTACAAATAATTTTACACTAGAGTTGAACTAGCTCTATAGCCTAGTTCAAATAATTTTACACTAGAGTTGAATTAGCTCTATAGCCTAGTACAAATAATTTTACACTATAGTTGAACTAGCTCTATAAGCTAGTTGAAATAATTTTACACTAGAGTTGAACTAGCTCTATAGCCTAGTACAAATAATTTTACACTAGAGTTGAACTAGCTCTATAGCCTAGTACAAATAATTTTACACTAGAGTTGAACTAGCTCTATAGCCTAGTACAAATAATTTTACACTAGAGTTGAACTAGCTCTATAGCCTAGTACAAATAATTTTACAATAGAGTTCAACTAGCTCTATAAGCTAGTACAAATAATTTCACACTAGAGTTGAACTAGCTCTATAGCCTAGTACAAATAATTTTACACTAGAGTTGAATTAGCTCTATAGCCTAGTACAAATAATTTTACACTATAGTTGAACTAGCTCTATAAGCTGGTTGAAATAATTTTACACTAGAGTTAAACTAGCTCTATAGCCTAGTACAAATAATTTTACACTAGAGTTGAACTAGCTCTATAGCCTAGTACAAATAATTTTACAATAGAGTTCAACTAGCTCTATAAGCTAGTACAAATAATTTTACACTAGAGTTGAACTAGCTCTATAGCCTAGTACAAATAATTTTACACTAGAGTTGAATTAGCTCTATAGCCTAGTACAAATAATTTTACACTATAGTTGAACTAGCTCTATAAGCTAGTTGAAATAATTTTACACTAGAGTTGAACTAGCTCTATAGCCTAGTACAAATAATTTTACACTAGAGTTGAACAAGCTCTATAGCCTAGTACAAATAATTTTACAATAGAGTTCAACTAGCTCTATAAGCTAGTACAAATAATTTTACACTAGAGCTGAACTAGCTCTATAGCCTAGTACAAATAATTTTACACTAGAGTTGAATTAGCTCTATAGCCTAGTACAAATAATTTTACACTATAGTTGAACTAGCTCTATAAGCTGGTTGAAATAATTTTACACTAGAGTTGAACTAGCTCTATAGCCTAGTACAAATAATTTTACACTAGAGTTGAACTAGCTCTATAGCCTAGTACAAATAATTTTACAATAGAGTTCAACTAGCTCTATAAGCTAGTACAAATAATTTTACACTAGAGTTGAACTAGCTCTATAGCCTAGTTCAAATAATTTTACACTAGAGTTGAATTAGCTCTATAGCCTAGTACAAATAATTTTACACTATAGTTGAACTAGCTCTATAAGCTAGTTGAAATAATTTTACACTAGAGTTGAACTAGCTCTATAGCCTAGTACAAATAATTTTACACTAGAGTTGAACTAGCTCTATAGCCTAGTACAAATAATTTTACACTAGAGTTGAACTAGCTCTATAGCCTAGTACAAATAATTTTACACTAGAGTTGAACTAGCTCTATAGCCTAGTACAAATAATTTTACAATAGAGTTCAACTAGCTCTATAAGCTAGTACAAATAATTTCACACTAGAGTTGAACTAGCTCTATAGCCTAGTACAAATAATTTTACACTAGAGTTGAATTAGCTCTATAGCCTAGTACAAATAATTTTACACTATAGTTGAACTAGCTCTATAAGCTAGTTGAAATAATTTTACACTAGAGTTGAACTAGCTCTATAGCCTAGTACAAATAATTTTACACTAGAGTTGAACTAGCTCTATAGCCTAGTACAAATAATTTTACACTAGAGTTGAGCTAGCTCTATAGCCTAGTACAAATAATTTTACACTATAGTTGAACTAGCTCTATAGCCTAGTACAAATAATTTTACACTAGAGTTGAACTAGCTCTATAGCCTAGTACAAATAATTTTACAATAGAGTTCAACTAGCTCTATAAGCTAGTACAAATAATTTTACACTAGAGTTGAGCTAGCTCTATAGCCTAGTACAAATAATTTTACACTAGAGTTGAACTAGTTCTTTAGCCTAGTACAAATAATTTTACACTATAGTTGAACTAGCTCTATAAGCTAGTTGAAATAATTTTACACTAGAGTTGAACTAGCTCTATAGCCTAGTACAAATAATTTTACACTATAGTTGAACTAGATCTATAGCCAAGTACAAATAATTTTACACTATAGTTGAACTAGCTCTATAAGCTGGTTGAAATAATTTTACACTAGAGTTGAACTAGCTCTATAGCCTAGTACAAATAATTTTACACTAGAGTTGAACTAGCTCTATAGCCTAGTACAAATAATTTTACACTCGAATTGAACTAGCTCTATAGCCTAGTACAAATAATTTTACACTAGAGTTGAACTAGTTCTATAGCCTAGTACAAATAATTTTACACTATAGTTGAACTAGCTCTATAAGCTGGTTGAAATAATTTTACACTAGAGTTGAATTAGCTCTATAGCCTAGTACAAATAATTTTACACTAGAGTTGAACTAGCTCTATAGCCTAGTACAAATAATTTTACACTCGAATTGAACTAGCTCTATAGCCTAGTACAAATAATTTTACACTAGAGTTGAACTAGTTCTATAGCCTAGTACAAATAATTTTACACTATAGTTGAACTAGCTCTATAAGCTGGTTGAAATAATTTTACACTAGAGTTGAACTAGCTCTATAGCCTAGTACAAATAATTTTACCCTAGAGTTGAACTAGCTCTATAGCCTAGTACAAATAATTTTACACTCGAGTTGAACTAGCTCTATAAGCTAGTACAAATAATTTTACACTAGAGTTGAACTAGCTCTATAGCCTAGTACAAATAATTTTACAATAGAGTTGAACTAGCTCTATCAGCTAGCACAAATAATTTTACACTATAGTTGAACTAACTCTATAGCCTAGTACAAATAATTTTACACTAGAGTTGAACTAGCTCTATAGCCTAGTACAAATAATTTTATAATATAGTTGAACTAGCTCTATAAGCTGGTTGAAATAATTTTACACTAGAGTTGAACTAGCTCTATAGCCTAGTACAAATAATTTTACACTAGAGTTGAACTAGCTCTATAGCCTAGTACAAATAATTTTACAATAGAGTTCAACTAGCTCTATAAGCTAGTACAAATAATTTTACACTAGAGTTGAACTAGCTCTATAGCCTAGTACAAATAATTTTACACTAGAGTTGTATTAGCTCTATAGCCTAGTACAAATAATTTTACACTATAGTTGAACTAGCTCTATAAGCTAGTTGAAATAATTTTACACTAGAGTTGAACTAGCTCTATAGCCTAGTACAAATAATTTTACACTAGAGTTGAACTAGCTCTATAGCCTAGTACAAATAATTTTACACTAGAGTTGAACTAGCTCTATAAGCTAGTACAAATAATTTTACACTAGAGTTGAACAAGCTCTATAGCCTAGTACAAATAATTTTACAATAGAGTTCAACTAGCTCTATAAGCTAGTACAAATAATTTTACACTAGAGCTGAACTAGCTCTATAGCCTAGTACAAATAATTTTACACTAGAGTTGAATTAGCTCTATAGCCTAGTACAAATAATTTTACACTATAGTTGAACTAGCTCTATAAGCTGGTTGAAATAATTTTACACTAGAGTTGAACTAGCTCTATAGCCTAGTACAAATAATTTTACACTAGAGTTGAACTAGCTCTATAGCCTAGTACAAATAATTTTACAATAGAGTTCAACTAGCTCTATAAGCTAGTACAAATAATTTTACACTAGAGTTGAACTAGCTGTATAGCCTAGTACAAATAATTTTACACTAGAGTTGAATTAGCTCTATAGCCTAGTACAAATAATTTTACACTATAGTTGAACTAGCTCTATAAGCTAGTTGAAATAATTTTACACTAGAGTTGAACTAGCTCTATAGCCTAGTACAAATAATTTTACACTAGAGTTGAACAAGCTCTATAGCCTAGTACAAATAATTTTACAATAGAGTTCAACTAGCTCTATAAGCTAGTACAAATAATTTTACACTACAGCTGAACTAGCTCTATAGCCTAGTACAAATAATTTTACACTAGAGTTGAATTAGCTCTATAGCCTAGTACAAATAATTTTACACTATAGTTGAACTAGCTCTATAAGCTGGTTGAAATAATTTTACACTAGAGTTGAACTAGCTCTATAGCCTAGTACAAATAATTTTACACTAGAGTTGAACTAGCTCTATAGCCTAGTACAAATAATTTTACAATAGAGTTCAACTAGCTCTATAAGCTAGTACAAATAATTTTACACTAGAGTTGAACTAGCTCTATAGCCTAGTACAAATAATTTTACACTAGAGTTGAATTAGCTCTATAGCCTAGTACAAATAATTTTACACTATAGTTGAACTAGCTCTATAAGCTAGTTGAAATAATTTTACACTAGAGTTGAACTAGCTCTATAGCCTAGTACAAATAATTTTACACTAGAGTTGAACTAGCTCTATAGCCTAGTACAAATAATTTTACACTAGAGTTGAACTAGCTCTATAGCCTAGTACAAATAATTTTACACTAGAGTTGAACTAGCTCTATAGCCTAGTACAAATAATTTTACAATAGAGTTCAACTAGCTCTATAAGCTAGTACAAATAATTTTACACTAGAGTTGAACTAGCTCTATAGCCTAGTACAAATAATTTTACACTAGAGTTGAATTAGCTCTATAGCCTAGTACAAATAATTTTACACTATAGTTGAACTAGCTCTATAAGCTAGTTGAAATAATTTTACACTAGAGTTGAACTAGCTCTATAGCCTAGTACAAATAATTTTACACTAGAGTTGAACTAGCTCTATAGCCTAGTACAAATAATTTTACACTAGAGTTGAACTAGCTCTATAGCCTAGTACAAATAATTTTACACTAGAGTTGAGCTAGCTCTATAGCCTAGTACAAATAATTTTACACTATAGTTGAACTAGCTCTATAGCCTAGTACAAATAATTTTACACTAGAGTTGAACTAGCTCTATAGCCTAGTACAAATAATTTTACAATAGAGTTCAACTAGCTCTATAAGCTAGTACAAATAATTTTACACTAGAGTTGACCTAGCTCTATAGCCTAGTACAAATAATTTTACACTAGAGTTGAACTAGTTCTTTAGCCTAGTACAAATAATTTTACACTATAGTTGAACTAGCTCTATAAGCTAGTTGAAATAATTTTACACTAGAGTTGAACTAGCTCTATAGCCTAGTACAAATAATTTTACACTATAGTTGAACTAGATCTATAGCCAAGTACAAATAATTTTACACTATAGTTGAACTAGCTCTATAAGCTGGTTGAAATAATTTTACACTAGAGTTGAACTAGCTCTATAGCCTAGTACAAATAATTTTACACTAGAGTTGAACTAGCTCTATAGCCTAGTACAAATAATTTTACACTCGAATTGAACTAGCTCTATAGCCTAGTACAAATAATTTTACACTAGAGTTGAACTAGTTCTATAGCCTAGTACAAATAATTTTACACTATAGTTGAACTAGCTCTATAAGCTAGTTGAAATAATTTTACACTAGAGTTGAACTAGCTCTATATCCTAGTACAAATAATTTTACAATAGAGTTCAACTAGCTCTATAAGCTAGTACAAATAATTTGACACTAGAGTTGAGCTAGCTCTATAGCCTAGTACAAATAATTTTACACTAGAGTTGAACTAGTTCTTTAGCCTAGTACAAATAATTTTACACTATAGTTGAACTAGCTCTATAAGCTAGTTGAAATAATTTTACACTAGAGTTGAACTAGCTCTATAGCCTAGTACAAATAATTTTACACTAGAGTTGAACTAGCTCTATAGCCTAGTACAAATAATTTTACAATATAGTTGAACTAGCTCTCTATAAGCTAGTTGAAATAATTTTACACTAGAGTTGAACTAGCTCTATAGCCTAGTACAAATAATTTTACACTAGAGTTGAATTAGCTCTATAGCCTAGTACAAATAATTTTACACTATAGTTGAACTAGCTCTATAAGCTGGTTGAAATAATTTTACACTAGAGTTGAACTAGCTCTATAGCCTAGTACAAATAATTTTACACTAGAGTTGAACTAGCTCTATAGCCTAGTACAAATAATTTTACAATAGAGTTCAACTAGCTCTATAAGCTAGTACAAATATTTTTACACTAGAGTTGAACTAGCTCTATAGCCTAGTACAAATAATTTTACACTAGAGTTGAATTAGCTCTATAGCCTAGTACAAATAATTTTACACTATAGTTGAACTAGCTCTATAAGCTAGTTGAAATAATTTTACACTAGAGTTGAACTAGCTCTATAGCCTAGTACAAATAATTTTACACTAGAGTTGAACTAGCTCTATAGCCTAGTACAAATAATTTTACACTAGAGTTGAGCTAGCTCTATAGCCTAGTACAAATAATTTTACACTAGAGTTGAGCTAGCTCTATAGCCTAGTACAAATAATTTTACACTATAGTTGAACTAGCTCTATAGCCTTGTACAAATAATTTTACACCAGAGTTGAACTAGCTCTATAGCCTAGTACAAATAATTTTACAATAGAGTTCAACTAGCTCTATAAGCTAGTACAAATAATTTTACACTAGAGTTGAGCTAGCTCTATAGCCTAGTACAAATAATTTTACACTAGAGTTGAACTAGTTCTTTAGCCTAGTACAAATAATTTTACACTATAGTTGAACTAGCTCTATAAGCTAGTTGCAATAATTTTACACTAGAGTTGAACTAGCTCTATAGCCTAGTACAAATAATTTTACACTATAGTTGAACTAGATCTATAGCCAACTACAAATAATTTTACACTATAGTTGAACTAGCTCTATAAGCTGGTTGAAATAATTTTACACTAGAGTTGAACTAGCTCTATAGCCTAGTACAAATAATTTTACACTAGAGTTGAACTAGCTCTATAGCCTAGTACAAATAATTTTACACTCGAGTTGAACTAGCTCTATAGCCTAGTACAAATAATTTTACACTAGAGTTGAACTAGTTCTATAGCCTAGTACAAATAATTTTACACTATAGTTGAACTAGCTCTATAAGCTAGTTGAAATAATTTTACACTAGAGTTGAACTAGCTCTATAGCCTAGTACAAATAATTTTACAATAGAGTTCAACTAGCTCTATAAGCTAGTACAAATAATTTTACACTAGAGTTGAGCTAGCTCTATAGCCTAGTACAAATAATTTTACACTAGAGTTGAACTAGTTCTTTAGCCTAGTACAAATAATTTTACACTATAGTTGAACTAGCTCTATAAGCTAGTTGAAATAATTTTACACTAGAGTTGAACTAGCTCTATGGCCTAGTACAAATAATTTTACACTAGAGTTGAACTAGCTCTATAGCCTAGTACAAATAATTTTGCAATATAGTTGAACTAGCTCTCTATAAGCTAGTTGAAATAATTTTAACTAGAGTTGAACTAGCTCTATAGCCTAGTACAAATAATTTTACACTAGAGTTGAATTAGCTCTATAGCCTAGTACAAATAATTTTACACTATAGTTGAACTAGCTCTATAAGCTGGTTGAAATAATTTTACTCTAGAGTTGAACTAACTCTATAGCCTAGTACAAATAATTTTACACTAGAGTTGAACTAGCTCTATAGCCTAGTACAAATAATTTTACAATAGATTTCAACTAGCTCTATAAGCTAGTACAAATATTTTTACACTAGAGTTGAACTAGCTCTATAGCCTAGTACAAATAATTTTACACTATAGTTGAACTAGCTCTATAAGCTAGTTGCAATAATTTTACACTAGAGTTGAACTAGCTCTATAGCCTAGTACAAATAATTTTACACTATAGTTGAACTAGATCTATAGCCAAGTACAAATAATTTTACACTATAGTTGAACTAGCTCTATAAGCTGGTTGAAATAATTTTACACTAGAGTTGAACTAGTTCTATAGCCTAGTACAAATAATTTTAAACTATAGTTGAACTAGCTCTCTATAAGCTAGTTGAAATAATTTTACACTAGAGTTGAGCTAGCTCTATAGCCTAGTACAAATAATTTTACACTAGAGTTGAACTAGTTCTTTAGCCTAGTACAAATAATTTTACACTATAGTTGAACTAGCTCTATAAGCTAGTTGAAATAATTTTACACTAGAGTTGAACTAGCTCTATAGCCTAGTAAAAATAATTTTACACTATAGTTGAACTAGATCTATAGCCAAGTACAAATAATTTTACACTATAGTTGAACTAGCTCTATAAGCTGGTTGAAATAGTTTTACACTAGAGTTGAACTAGCTCTATAGCCTAGTACAAATAATTTTACACTAGAGTTGAACTAGCTCTATAGCCTAGTACAAATAATTTTACACTCGAATTGAACTAGCTCTATAGCCTAGTACAAATAATTTTACACTAGAGTTGAACTAGTTCTATAGCCTAGTACAAATAATTTTACACTATAGTTGAACTAGCTCTATAAGCTAGTTGAAATAATTTTACACTAGAGTTGAACTAGCTCTATAGCCTAGTACAAATAATTTTACAATAGAGTTCAACTACCTCTATAAGCTAGTACAAATAATTTTACACTAGAGTTGAGCTAGCTCTATAGCCTAGTGCAAATAATTTTACACTAGAGTTGAACTAGTTCTTTAGCCTAGTACAAATAATTTTACACTATAGTTGAACTAGCTCTATAAGCTAGTTGAAATAATTTTACACTAGAGTTGAACTAGCTCTATAGCCTAGTACAAATAATTTTACACTAGAGTTGAACTAGCTCTATAGCCTAGTACAAATAATTTTACAATATAGTTGAACTAGCTCTCTATAAGCTAGTTGAAATAATTTTACACTAGAGTTGAACTAGCTCTATAGCCTAGTACAAATAATTTTACACTAGAGTTGAATTAGCTCTATAGCCTAGTACAAATAATTTTACACTATAGTTGAACTAGCTCTATAAGCTGGTTGAAATAATTTTACACTAGAGTTGAACTAGCTCTATAGCCTAGTACAAATAATTTTACAGTAGAGTTGAACTAGCTCTATAGCCTAGTACAAATAATTTTACAATAGAGTTCAACTAGCTCTATAAGCTAGTACAAATATTTTTACACTAGAGTTGAACTAGCTCTATAGCCTAGTACAAATAATTTTACACTAGAGTTGAATTAGCTCTATAGCCTAGTACAAATAATTTTACACTATAGTTGAACTAGCTCTATAAGCTAGTTGAAATAATTTTACACTAGAGTTGAACTAGCTCTATAGCCTAGTACAAATAATTTTACACTAGAGTTGAACTAGCTCTATAGCCTAGTACAAATAATTTTACACTAGAGTTGAGCTAGCTCTATAGCCTAGTACAAATAATTTTACACTAGAGTTGAGCTAGCTCTATAGCCTAGTACAAATAATTTTACACTATAGTTGAACTAGCTCTATAGCCTAGTACAAATAATTTTACACCAGAGTTGAACTAGCTCTATAGCCTAGTACAAATAATTTTACAATAGAGTTCAACTAGCTCTATAAGCTAGTTGAAATAATTTTACACTAGAGTTGAACTAGCTCTATAGCCTAGTACAAATAATTTTACACTAGAGTTGAATTAGCCCTATAGCCTAGTACAAATAATTTTACACTATAGTTGAACTAGCTCTATAAGCTGGTTGAAATAATTTTACACTAGAGTTGAACTAGCTCTATAGCCTAGTACAAATAATTATACACTAGAGTTGAACTAGCTCTATAGCCTAGTACAAATAATTTTACACTATAGTTGAACTAGCTCTATAAGCTAGTTGAAATAATTTTACACTAGAGTTGAACTAGCTCTATAGCCTAGTACAAATAATTTTACAATAAAGTTCAACTAGCTCCATAAGCTAGTACAAATAATTTTACACTAGAGTTGAGCTAGCTCTATAGCCTAGTACAAATAATTTTACACTAGAGTTGAACTAGTTCTTTAGCCTAGTACAAATAATTTTACACTATAGTTGAACTAGCTCTATAAGCTAGTTGAAATAATTTTACACTAGAGTTGAACTAGCTCTATAGCCTAGTACAAATAATTTTACACTAGAGTTGAACTAGCTCTATAGCCTAGTACAAATAATTTTACAATATAGTTGAACTAGCTCTCTATAAGCTAGTTGAAATAATTTTACACTAGAGTTGAACTAGCTCTATAGCCTAGTACAAATAATTTTACACTAGAGTTGAATTAGCTCTATAGCCTAGTACAAATAATTTTACACTATAGTTGAACTAGCTCTATAAGCTGGTTGAAATAATTTTACACTAGAGTTGAACTAGCTCTATAGCCTAGTACAAATAATTTTACACTAGAGTTGAACTAGCTCTATAGCCTAGTACAAATAATTTTACAATAGAGTTCAACTAGCTCTATAAGTTAGTACAAATATTTTTACACTAGAGTTGAACTAGCTCTATAGCCTAGTACAAATAATTTTACACTAGAGTTGAATTAGCTCTATAGCCTAGTACAAATAATTTTACACTATAGTTGAACTAGCTCTATAAGCTAGTTGAAATAATTTTACACTAGAGTTGAACTAGCTCTATAGCCTAGTACAAATAATTTTACACTAGAGTTGAACTAGCTCTATAGCCTAGTACAAATAATTTTACACTAGAGTTGAGCTAGCTCTATAGCCTAGTACAAATAATTTTACACTAGAGTTGAAGTAGCTCTATAGCCTAGTACAAATAATTTTACACTATAGTTGAACTAGATCCATAGCCAAGTACAAATAATTTTACACTATAGTTGAACTAGCTCTATAAGCTGGTTGAAATAATTTTACACTAGAGTTGAACTAGCTCTATAGCCTAGTACAAATAATTTTACACTAGAGTTGAACTAGCTCTATAGCCTAGTACAAATAATTTTACACTAGAGTTGAACTAGCTCTATAGCCTAGTACAAATAATTTTACACTAGAGTTGAACTAGCTCTATAAGCTAGTACAAATAATTTTACACTAGAGTTGAACAAGCTCTATAGCCTAGTACAAATAATTTTACAATAGAGTTCAACTAGCTCTATAAGCTTGTACAAATAATTTTACACTAGAGCTGAACTAGCTCTATAGCCTAGTACAAATAATTTTACACTAGAGTTGAATTAGCTCTATAGCCTAGTACAAATAATTTTACACTATAGTTGAACTAGCTCTATAAGCTGGTTGAAATAATTTTACACTAGAGTTGAACTAGCTCTATAGCCTAGTACAAATAATTTTACACTAGAGTTGAACTAGCTCTATAGCCTAGTACAAATAATTTTACAATAGAGTTGAACTAGCTCTATAAGCTAGTACAAATAATTTTACACTAGAGTTGAACTAGCTCTATAGCCTAGTACAAATAATTTTACACTAGAGTTGAATTAGCTCTATAGCCTAGTACAAATAATTTTACACTATAGTTGAACTAGCTCTATAAGCTAGTTGAAATAATTTTACACTAGAGTTGAACTAGCTCTATAGCCTAGTACAAATAATTTTACACTATAGTTGAACTAGCTCTATAGCCTAGTACAAATAATTTTACACTAGAGTTGAACTAGCTCTATAGCCTAGTACAAATAATTTTACACTAGAGTTGAGCTAGCTCTATAGCCTAGTACAAATAATTTTACACTAGAGTTGAACTAGTTCTTTAGCCTAGTACAAATAATTTTACACTATAGTTGAACTAGCTCTATAAGCTAGTTGAAATAATTTTACACTAGAGTTGAACTAGCTCTATAGCCTAGTACAAATAATTTTACACTAGAGTTGAACTAGCTCTATAGCCTAGTACAAATAATTTTACAATATAGTTGAACTAGCTCTCTATAAGCTAGTTGAAATAATTTTACACTAGAGTTGAACTAGCTCTATAGCCTAGTACAAATAATTTTACACTAGAGTTGAATTAGCTCTATAGCCTAGTACAAATAATTTTACACTATAGTTGAACTAGCTCTATAAGCTGGTTGAAATAATTTTACACTAGAGTTGAACTAGCTCTATAGCCTAGTACAAATAATTTTACAGTAGAGTTGAACTAGCTCTATAGCCTAGTACAAATAATTTTACAATAGAGTTCAACTAGCTCTATAAGCTAGTAAAAATATTTTTACACTAGAGTTGAACTAGCTCTATAGCCTAGTACAAATAATTTTACACTAGAGTTGAATTAGCTCTATAGCCTAGTACAAATAATTTTACACTATAGTTGAACTAGCTCTATAAGCTAGTTGAAATAATTTTACACTAGAGTTGAACTAGCTCTATAGCCTAGTACAAATAATTTTACACTAGAGTTGAACTAGCTCTATAGCCTAGTACAAATAATTTTACACTAGAGTTGAGCTAGCTCTATAGCCTAGTACAAATAATTTTACACTAGAGTTGAGCTAGCTCTATAGCCTAGTACAAATAATTTTACACTATAGTTGAACTAGCTCTATAGCCTAGTACAAATAATTTTACACCAGAGTTGAACTAGCTCTATAGCCTAGTACAAATAATTTTACAATAGAGTTCAACTAGCTCTATAAGCTAGTTGAAATAATTTTACACTAGAGTTGAACTAGCTCTATAGCCTAGTACAAATAATTTTACACTAGAGTTGAATTAGCCCTATAGCCTAGTACAAATAATTTTACACTATAGTTGAACTAGCTCTATAAGCTGGTTGAAATAATTTTACACTAGAGTTGAACTAGCTCTATAGCCTAGTACAAATAATTATACACTAGAGTTGAACTAGCTCTATAGCCTAGTACAAATAATTTTACACTATAGTTGAACTAGCTCTATAAGCTAGTTGAAATAATTTTACACTAGAGTTGAACTAGCTCTATAGCCTAGTACAAATAATTTTACAATAGAGTTCAACTAGCTCCATAAGCTAGTACAAATAATTTTACACTAGAGTTGAGCTAGCTCTATAGCCTAGTACAAATAATTTTACACTAGAGTTGAACTAGTTCTTTAGCCTAGTACAAATAATTTTACACTATAGTTGAACTAGCTCTATAAGCTAGTTGAAATAATTTTACACTAGAGTTGAACTAGCTCTATAGCCTAGTACAAATAATTTTACACTAGAGTTGAACTAGCTCTATAGCCTAGTACAAATAATTTTACAATATAGTTGAACTAGCTCTCTATAAGCTAGTTGAAATAATTTTACACTAGAGTTGAACTAGCTCTATAGCCTAGTACAAATAATTTTACACTAGAGTTGAATTAGCTCTATAGCCTAGTACAAATAATTTTACACAATAGTTGAACTAGCTCTATAAGCTGGTTGAAATAATTTTACACTAGAGTTGAACTAGCTCTATAGCCTAGTACAAATAATTTTACACTAGAGTTGAACTAGCTCTATAGCCTAGTACAAATAATTTTACAATAGAGTTCAACTAGCTCTATAAGTTAGTACAAATATTTTTACACTAGAGTTGAACTAGCTCTATAGCCTAGTACAAATAATTTTACACTAGAGTTGAATTAGCTCTATAGCCTAGTACAAATAATTTTACACTATAGTTGAACTAGCTCTATAAGCTAGTTGAAATAATTTTACACTAGAGTTGAACTAGCTCTATAGCCTAGTACAAATAATTTTACACTAGAGTTGAACTAGCTCTATAGCCTAGTACAAATAATTTTACACTAGAGTTGAGCTAGCTCTATAGCCTAGTACAAATAATTTTACACTAGAGTTGAGCTAGCTCTATAGCCTAGTACAAATAATTTTACACTATAGTTGAACTAGCTCTATAGCCTAGTACAAATAATTTTACACCAGAGTTGAACTAGCTCTATAGCCTAGTACAAATAATTTTACAATAGAGTTCAACTAGCTCTATAAGCTAGTTGAAATAATTTTACACTAGAGTTGAACTAGCTCTATAGCCTAGTACAAATAATTTTACACTAGAGTTGAATTAGCCCTATAGCCTAGTACAAATAATTTTACACTATAGTTGAACTAGCTCTATAAGCTGGTTGAAATAATTTTACACTAGAGTTGAACTAGCTCTATAGCCTAGTACAAATAATTATACACTAGAGTTGAACTAGCTCTATAGCCTAGTACAAATAATTTTACACTATAGTTGAACTAGCTCTATAAGCTAGTTGAAATAATTTTACACTAGAGTTGAACTAGCTCTATAGCCTAGTACAAATAATTTTACAATAGAGTTCAACTAGCTCCATAAGCTAGTACAAATAATTTTACACTAGAGTTGAGCTAGCTCTATAGCCTAGTACAAATAATTTTACACTAGAGTTGAACTAGTTCTTTAGCCTAGTACAAATAATTTTACACTATAGTTGAACTAGCTCTATAAGCTAGTTGAAATAATTTTACACTAGAGTTGAACTAGCTCTATAGCCTAGTACAAATAATTTTACACTAGAGTTGAACTAGCTCTATAGCCTAGTACAAATAATTTTACAATATAGTTGAACTAGCTCTCTATAAGCTAGTTGAAATAATTTTACACTAGAGTTGAACTAGCTCTATAGCCTAGTACAAATAATTTTACACTAGAGTTGAATTAGCTCTATAGCCTAGTACAAATAATTTTACACTATAGTTGAACTAGCTCTATAAGCTGGTTGAAATAATTTTACACTAGAGTTGAACTAGCTCTATAGCCTAGTACAAATAATTTTACACTAGAGTTGAACTAGCTCTATAGCCTAGTACAAATAATTTTACAATAGAGTTCAACTAGCTCTATAAGTTAGTACAAATATTTTTACACTAGAGTTGAACTAGCTCTATAGCCTAGTACAAATAATTTTACACTAGAGTTGAATTAGCTCTATAGCCTAGTACAAATAATTTTACACTATAGTTGAACTAGCTCTATAAGCTAGTTGAAATAATTTTACACTAGAGTTGAACTAGCTCTATAGCCTAGTACAAATAATTTTACACTAGAGTTGAACTAGCTCTATAGCCTAGTACAAATAATTTTACACTAGAGTTGAGCTAGCTCTATAGCCTAGTACAAATAATTTTACACTAGAGTTGAGCTAGCTCTATAGCCTAGTACAAATAATTTTACACTATAGTTGAACTAGCTCTATAGCCTAGTACAAATAATTTTACACCAGAGTTGAACTAGCTCTATAGCCTAGTACAAATAATTTTACAATAGAGTTCAACTAGCTCTATAAGCTAGTTGAAATAATTTTACACTAGAGTTGAACTAGCTCTATAGCCTAGTACAAATAATTTTACACTAGAGTTGAACTAGCTCTATAGCCTAGTACAAATAATTTTACACTAGAGTTGAACTAGCTCTATAAGCTAGTACAAATAATTTTACACTAGAGTTGAACAAGCTCTATAGCCTAGTACAAATAATTTTACAATAGAGTTCAACTAGCTCTATAAGCTTGTACAAATAATTTTACACTAGAGCTGAACTAGCTCTATAGCCTAGTACAAATAATTTTACACTAGAGTTGAATTAGCTCTATAGCCTAGTACAAATAATTTTACACTATAGTTGAACTAGCTCTATAAGCTGGTTGAAATAATTTTACACTAGAGTTGAACTAGCTCTATAGCCTAGTACAAATAATTTTACACTAGAGTTGAACTAGCTCTATAGCCTAGTACAAATAATTTTACAATAGAGTTGAACTAGCTCTATAAGCTAGTACAAATAATTTTACACTAGAGTTGAACTAGCTCTATAGCCTAGTACAAATAATTTTACACTAGAGTTGAATTAGCTCTATAGCCTAGTACAAATAATTTTACACTATAGTTGAACTAGCTCTATAAGCTAGTTGAAATAATTTTACACTAGAGTTGAACTAGCTCTATAGCCTAGTACAAATAATTTTACACTATAGTTGAACTAGCTCTATAGCCTAGTACAAATAATTTTACACTAGAGTTGAACTAGCTCTATAGCCTAGTACAAATAATTTTACACTAGAGTTGAGCTAGCTCTATAGCCTAGTACAAATAATTTTACACTAGAGTTGAACTAGTTCTTTAGCCTAGTACAAATAATTTTACACTATAGTTGAACTAGCTCTATAAGCTAGTTGAAATAATTTTACACTAGAGTTGAACTAGCTCTATAGCCTAGTACAAATAATTTTACAATAGAGTTCAACTACCTCTATAAGCTAGTACAAATAATTTTACACTAGAGTTGAGCTAGCTCTATAGCCTAGTGCAAATAATTTTACACTAGAGTTGAACTAGTTCTTTAGCCTAGTACAAATAATTTTACACTATAGTTGAACTAGCTCTATAAGCTAGTTGAAATAATTTTACACTAGAGTTGAACTAGCTCTATAGCCTAGTACAAATAATTTTACACTAGAGTTGAACTAGCTCTATAGCCTAGTACAAATAATTTTACAATATAGTTGAACTAGCTCTCTATAAGCTAGTTGAAATAATTTTACACTAGAGTTGAACTAGCTCTATAGCCTAGTACAAATAATTTTACACTAGAGTTGAATTAGCTCTATAGCCTAGTACAAATAATTTTACACTATAGTTGAACTAGCTCTATAAGCTGGTTGAAATAATTTTACACTAGAGTTGAACTAGCTCTATAGCCTAGTACAAATAATTTTACAGTAGAGTTGAACTAGCTCTATAGCCTAGTACAAATAATTTTACACTAGAGTTGAACTAGCTCTATAGCCTAGTACAAATAATTTTACACTAGAGTTGAGCTAGCTCTATAGCCTAGTACAAATAATTTTACACTAGAGTTGAACAAGTTCTTTAGCCTAGTACAAATAATTTTACACTATAGTTGAACTAGCTCTATAAGCTAGTTGAAATAATTTTACACTAGAGTTGAACTAGCTCTATAGCCTAGTACAAATAATTTTACACTAGAGTTGAATTAGCTCTATAGCCTAGTACAAATAATTTTACACTATAGTTGAACTAGCTCTATAAGCTGGTTGAAATAATTTTACACTAGAGTTGAACTAGCTCTATAGCCTAGTACAAATAATTTTACACTAGAGTTGAACTAGCTCTATATCCTAGTACAAATAATTTTACACTAGAGTTGAACTAGCTCTATAGCCTAGTACAAATATTTTTACACTCGAGTTGAACTAGCTCTATAGCCTAGTACAAATAATTTTACACTAGAGTTGAACTAGCTCTATAGCCTAGTACAAATAATTTTACACTATAGTTGAACGAGCTCTATAAGCTAGTTGAAATAATTTTACACTAGAGTTGAACTAGCTCTATAGCCTAGTACAAATAATTTTACACTAGAGTTGAACTAGCTCTATAAGCTAGTACAAATAATTTTACACTAGAGTTGAGCTATCTCTATAGCCTAGTACAAATAATTTTACACTAGAGTTGAACTAGCTCTATCAGCTAGTACAAATAATTTTACACTATAGTTGAACTAGCTCTATAGCCTAGTACAAATAATTTTACACGAGAGTTGAACTAGCTCTATAGCCTAGTACACATAATTTTACAATATAGTTGAACTAGCTCTATAAGCTAGTTCAAATAATTTTACACTAGAGTTGAGCTAGCTCTACAGCCTAGTACACATAATTTTACACTAGAGTTGAACTAGCTCTATAGCCTAGTACAAATAAGTTTACACTAGAGTTGAACTAGCACTATAAGCTAGTTTAAATAATTTTACACTAGAGTTGAACTAGCTCTATAGCCTAGTAGAAATAATTTTACACTAGAGTTGAACTAGTTCTATAGCCTAGTACAAATAATTTTACACTATAGTTGAACTAGCTCTCTATAAGCTAGTTGAAATAATTTTACACTAGAGTTGAACTAGCTCTATAGCCTAGAACAAATAATTTTACACTAGAGTTGAATTAGCTCTATAGCCTAGTACATATAATTTTACACTATAGTTGAGCTAGCTCTATAAGCTGGTTGAAATAATTTTACACTAGAGTTGAACTAGCTCTATAGCCTAGTACAAATAATTTTACACTAGAGTTGAATTAGCTCTATAGCCTAGTACAAATAATTTTACACTATAGTTGAACTAGCTCTATAAGCTGGTTGAACTAATTTTACACTAGAGTTGAACTAGATCTATAGCCAAGTACAAATAATTTTACACTATAGTTGAACTAGCTCTATAAGCTGGTTGAAATAATTTTACACTAGAGTTGAACTAGCTCTATATCCTAGTACAAATAATTTTACACTAGAGTTGAACTAGCTCTATAGCCTAGTACAAATAATTTTACACTCGAGTTGAACTAGCTCTATAGCCTAGTACAAATAATTTTACACTAGAGTTGAACTAGCTCTATAGCCTAGTACAAATTATATTACACTAGAGTTGAACTAGCTCTATACCCTAGTACAAATAATTTTACACTAGAGTTGAACTAGCTCTATAGCCTAGTACAAATAATATTACACTAGAGTTGAACTAGCTCTATAAGCTAGTACAAATAATTTTACACTAGAGTTGAACTAGCTCTATAGCCTAGTACAAATAATTTTACACTAGAGTTGAACTAGCTCTATCAGCTAGTACAAATAATTTTACACTATAGTTGAACTAGCTCTATAGCCTAGTACAAATAATTTTACACTAGAGTTGAACTAGCTCTATAGCCTAGTACAAATAATTTTACAATATAGTTGAACTAGCTCTATAAGCTAGTTCAAATAATTCTACACTAGAGTTGAACTAGCTCTACAGCCTAGTACAAATAATTTTACACTAGAGTTGAACTAGCTCTATAGCCTAGTACAAATAAGTTTACACTAGAGTTGAACTAGCACTATAAGCTAGTTCAAATAATTTTACACTAGAGTTGAACTAGCTCTATAGCCTAGTAGAAAAAATTTTACACTAGAGTTGAACTAGCTCTATAGCCTAGTACAAATAATTTTACAATAGAGTTCAACTAGCTCTATAAGCTAGTACAAATAATTTTACACTAGAGTTGACCTAGCTCTATAGCCTAGTACAAATAATTTTACACTAGAGTTGAATTTGCTCTATAGCCTAGTACAAATAATTTTACACTAGAGTTGAACTAGCTCTATAGCCTAGTACAAATAATTTTACAATATAGTTGAACTAGCTCTATAAGCTAGTTCAAATAATTCTACACTAGAGTTGAACTAGCTCTACAGCCTAGTACAAATAATTTTACACTAGAGTTGAACTAGCTCTATAGACTAGTACAAATAAGTTTACACTAGAGTTGAACTAGCACTATAAGCTAGTTCAAATAATTTTACACTAGAGTTGAACTAGCTCTATAGCCTAGTAGAAATAATTTTACACTAGAGTTGAACTAGTTCTATAGCCTAGTACAAATAATTTTACAATATAGTTGAACTAGCTCTCTATAAGCTAGTTGAAATAATTTTACACTAGAGTTGAACTAGCTCTATAGCCTAGTACAAATAATTTTACACTAGAGTTGAATTAGCTCTAGAGCCTAGTACAAATAATTTTACACTATAGTTGAACTAGCTCTATAAGATGGTTGAAATAATTTTACACTAGAGTTGAACTAGCTCTATAGCCTAGTACAAATAATTTTACACTAGTGTTGAACTAGCTCTATAGCCTAGTACAAATAATTTTACAATAGAGTTCAACTAGCTCTATAAGCTAGTACAAATAATTTTACACTAGAGTTGAACTAGCTCTATAGCCTAGTACAAATAATTTTACACTAGAGTTGAATTAGCTCTATAGCCTAGTACAAATAATTTTACATTATAGTTGAACTAGCTCTATAAGCTAGTTGAAATAATTTTACACTAGAGTTGAACTAGCTCTATAGCCTAGTACAAATAATTTTACACTAGAGTTGAACTAGCTCTATAGCCTAGTACAACTAATTTTACACTAGAGTTGAACTAGCTCTATAAGCTAGTAAAATAATTTTACACTAGAGTTGAACAAGCTCTATAGCCTAGTACAAATAATTTTAAAATAGATTTCAACTAGCTCTATAAGCTAGTACAAATAATTTTACACTAGAGTTGAGCTAGCTCTATAGCCTAGTACAAATAATTTTACACTAGAGTTGAACTAGCTCTATAGCCTAGTACAAATAATTTTACACTAGAGTTGAACTAGTTCTATAGCCTAGTATAAATAATTTTACACTATAGCTGAACTAGCTCTCTATAAGCTAGTTGAAATAATTTTACACTAGAGTTGAACTAGCTCTATAGCCTAGTACAAATAATTTTACACTAGAGTTGAATTAGCTCTATAGCCTAGTACAAATAATTTTACACTATAGTTGAACTAGCTCTATAAGATGGTTGAAATAATTTTACACTAGAGTTGAACTAGCTCTATAGCCTAGTACAAATAATTTTACACTAGAGTTGAATTAGCTCTATAGCCTAGTACAAATAATTTTACACTATAGTTGAACTAGCTCTATAAGCTGGTTGAAATAATTTTACACTAGAGTTGAACTAGCTCTATAGCCTAGTACAAATAATTTTACACTAGAGTTGAACTAGCTCTATAGCCTAGTACAAATAATTTTACACTAGAGTTGAACTAGCTCTATAACCTAGTACAAATAATTTTGCACTCGAGTTGAACTAGCTCTATAGCCTAGTACAAATAATATTACACTAGAGTTGAACTAGCTCTATAAGCTAGTACAAATAATTTTACACTAGAGTTGAACTAGCTCTATAGCCTAGTACAAATAATTTTACACTAGAGTTGAACTAGCTCTATCAGCTAGTACAAATAATTTTACACTATAGTTGAACTAGCTCTATAGCCTAGTACAAATAATTTTACACTAGAGTTGAACTAGCTCTATAGCCTAGTACAAATAATTTTACAATATAGTTGAACTAGCTCTATAAGCTAGTTCAAATAATTCTACACTAGAGTTGAACTAGCTCTACAGCCTAGTACAAATAATTTTACACTAGAGTTGAACTAGCTCTATAGCCTAGTACAAATAAGTTTACACTAGAGTTGAACTAGCACTATAAGCTAGTTCAAATAATTTTACACTAGAGTTGAACTAGCTCTATAGCCTAGTAGAAAAAATTTTACACTAGAGTTGAACTAGCTCTATAGCCTAGTACAAATAATTTTACAATAGAGTTCAACTAGCTCTATAAGCTAGTACAAATAATTTTACACTAGAGTTGACCTAGCTCTATAGCCTAGTACAAATAATTTTACACTAGAGTTGAATTTGCTCTATAGCCTAGTACAAATAATTTTACACTAGAGTTGAACTAGCTCTATAGCCTAGTACAAATAATTTTACAATATAGTTGAACTAGCTCTATAAGCTAGTTCAAATAATTCTACACTAGAGTTGAACTAGCTCTACAGCCTAGTACAAATAATTTTACACTAGAGTTGAACTAGCTCTATAGACTAGTACAAATAAGTTTACACTAGAGTTGAACTAGCACTATAAGCTAGTTCAAATAATTTTACACTAGAGTTGAACTAGCTCTATAGCCTAGTAGAAATAATTTTACACTAGAGTTGAACTAGTTCTATAGCCTAGTACAAATAATTTTACAATATAGTTGAACTAGCTCTCTATAAGCTAGTTGAAATAATTTTACACTAGAGTTGAACTAGCTCTATAGCCTAGTACAAATAATTTTACACTAGAGTTGAATTAGCTCTAGAGCCTAGTACAAATAATTTTACACTATAGTTGAACTAGCTCTATAAGATGGTTGAAATAATTTTACACTAGAGTTGAACTAGCTCTATAGCCTAGTACAAATAATTTTACACTAGTGTTGAACTAGCTCTATAGCCTAGTACAAATAATTTTACAATAGAGTTCAACTAGCTCTATAAGCTAGTACAAATAATTTTACACTAGAGTTGAACTAGCTCTATAGCCTAGTACAAATAATTTTACACTAGAGTTGAATTAGCTCTATAGCCTAGTACAAATAATTTTACATTATAGTTGAACTAGCTCTATAAGCTAGTTGAAATAATTTTACACTAGAGTTGAACTAGCTCTATAGCCTAGTACAAATAATTTTACACTAGAGTTGAACTAGCTCTATAGCCTAGTACAACTAATTTTACACTAGAGTTGAACTAGCTCTATAAGCTAGTAAAATAATTTTACACTAGAGTTGAACAAGCTCTATAGCCTAGTACAAATAATTTTAAAATAGATTTCAACTAGCTCTATAAGCTAGTACAAATAATTTTACACTAGAGTTGAGCTAGCTCTATAGCCTAGTACAAATAATTTTACACTAGAGTTGAACTAGCTCTATAGCCTAGTACAAATAATTTTACACTAGAGTTGAACTAGTTCTATAGCCTAGTATAAATAATTTTACACTATAGCTGAACTAGCTCTCTATAAGCTAGTTGAAATAATTTTACACTAGAGTTGAACTAGCTCTATAGCCTAGTACAAATAATTTTACACTAGAGTTGAATTAGCTCTATAGCCTAGTACAAATAATTTTACACTATAGTTGAACTAGCTCTATAAGATGGTTGAAATAATTTTACACTAGAGTTGAACTAGCTCTATAGCCTAGTACAAATAATTTTACACTAGAGTTGAATTAGCTCTATAGCCTAGTACAAATAATTTTACACTATAGTTGAACTAGCTCTATAAGCTGGTTGAAATAATTTTACACTAGAGTTGAACTAGCTCTATAGCCTAGTACAAATAATTTTACACTAGAGTTGAACTAGCTCTATAGCCCAGTACAAATAATTTTACAATAGAGTTCAACTAGCTCTATAAGCTAGTACAAATATTTTTACACTAGAGTTGAACTAGCTCTATAGCCTAGTACAAATAATTTTACACTAGAGTTGAATTAGCTCTATAGCCTAGTACAAATAATTTTACACTATAGTTGAACGAGCTCTATAAGCTAGTTGAAATAATTTTACACTAGAGTTGAACTAGCTCTATAGCCTAGTACAAATAATTTTACACTAGAGTTGAACTAGCTCTATAGCCTAGTACAAATAATTTTACACTAGAGTTGAGCTATCTCTATAGCCTAGTACAAATAATTTTACACTAGAGTTGAGCTAGCTCTATAGCCTAGTACAAATAATTTCACACTATAGTTGAACTAGCTCTATAGCCTAGTACAAATAATTTTACACCAGAGTTGAACTAGCTCTATAGCCTAGTACAAATAATTTTACAATAGAGTTCAACTAGCTCTATAAGCTTGTACAAATAATTTTACACTAGAGTTGAGCTAGCTCTATAGCCTAGTACAGATAATTTTACACTAGAGTTGAACTAGTTCTTTAGCCTAGTACAAATAATTTTACACTATAGTTGAACTAGCTCTATAAGCTAGTTGCAATAATTTTACACTAGAGTTGAACTAGCTCTATAGCCTAGTACAAATAATTTTACACTATAGTTGAACTAGATCTATAGCCAAGTACAAATAATTTTACACTATAGTTGAACTAGCTCTATAAGCTGGTTGAAATAATTTTACACTAGAGTTGAACTAGCTCTATAGCCTAGTACAAATAATTTTACACTAGAGTTGAACTAGCTCTATAGCCTAGTACAAATAATTTTACACTCGAGTTGAACTAGCTCTATAGCCTAGTACAAATAATTTTACACTAGAGTTGAACTAGTTCTATAGCCTAGTACAAATAATTTTACACTATAGTTGAACTAGCTCTATAAGCTAGTTGAAATAATTTTACACTAGATTTGAACTAGCTCTATAGCCTAGTACAAATAATTTTACAATAGAGTTGAGCTAGCTCTATAGCCTAGTACAAATAATTTTACACTAGAGTTGAACTAGTTCTTTAGCCTAGTACAAATAATTTTACACCAGAGTTGAACTAGCTCTATAGCCTAGTACAAATAATTTTACAATAGAGTTCAACTAGCTCTATAAGCTAGTACAAATAATTTTACACTAGAGTTGAGCTAGCTCTATAGCTTAGTACAAATAATTTTACACTATAGTTGAACTAGCTCTATAAGCTAGTTGAAATAATTTTACACTAGAGTTGAACTAGCTCTATAGCCTAGTACAAATAATTTTACACTAGAGTTGAACTAGCTCTATAGCCTAGTACAACTAATTTTACACTAGAGTTGAACTAGCTCTATAAGCTAGTACAAATAATTTTACACTAGAGTTGAACAAGCTCTATAGCCTAGTACAAATAATTTTACAATAGATTTCAACTAGCTCTATAAGCTAGTACAAATAATTTTACACTAGAGTTGAGCTAGCTCTATAGCCTAGTACAAATAATTTTACACTAGAGTTGAACTAGCTCTATAGCCTAGTACAAATAATTTTACACTAGAGTTGAACTAGTTCTATAGCCTAGTATAAATAATTTTACACTATAGCTGAACTAGCTCTCTATAAGCTAGTTGAAATAATTTTACACTAGAGTTGAACTAGCTCTATAGCCTAGTACAAATAATTTTACACTAGAGTTGAATTAGCTCTAGAGCCTAGTACAAATAATTTTACACTATAGTTGAACTAGCTCTATAAGATGGTTGAAATAATTTTACACTAGAGTTGAACTAGCTCTATAGCCTAGTACAAATAATTTTACACTAGAGTTGAATTAGCTCTATAGCCTAGTACAAATAATTTTACACTATAGTTGAACTAGCTCTATAAGCTGGTTGAAATAATTTTACACTAGAGTTGAACTAGCTCTATAGCCTAGTACAAATAATTTTACACTAGAGTTGAACTAGCTCTATAGCCCAGTACAAATAATTTTACAATAGAGTTCAACTAGCTCTATAAGCTAGTACAAATATTTTTACACTAGAGTTGAACTAGCTCTATAGCCTAGTACAAATAATTTTACACTAGAGTTGAATTAGCTCTATAGCCTAGTACAAATAATTTTACACTATAGTTGAACGAGCTCTATAAGCTAGTTGAAATAATTTTACACTAGAGTTGAACTAGCTCTATAGCCTAGTACAAATAATTTTACACTAGAGTTGAACTAGCTCTATAGCCTAGTACAAATAATTTTACACTAGAGTTGAGCTATCTCTATAGCCTAGTACAAATAATTTTACACTAGAGTTGAGCTAGCTCTATAGCCTAGTACAAATAATTTTACACTATAGTTGAACTAGCTCTATAGCCTAGTACAAATAATTTTACACCAGAGTTGAACTAGCTCTATAGCCTAGTACAAATAATTTTACAATAGAGTTCAACTAGCTCTATAAGCTAGTACAAATAATTTTACACTAGAGTTGAGCTAGCTCTATAGCCTAGTACAGATAATTTTACACTAGAGTTGAACTAGTTCTTTAGCCTAGTACAAATAATTTTACACTATAGTTGAACCAGCTCTATAAGCTAGTTGCAATAATTTTACACTAGAGTTGAACTAGCTCTATAGCCTAGTACAAATAATTTTACACTATAGTTGAACTAGATCTATAGCCAAGTACAAATAATTTTACACTATAGTTGAACTAGCTCTATAAGATGGTTGAAATAATTTTACACTAGAGTTGAACTAGCTCTATAGCCTAGTACAACTAATTTTACACTAGAGTTGAACTAGCTCTATAAGCTAGTACAAATAATTTTACACTAGAGTTGAACAAGCTCTATAGCCTAGTACAAATAATTTTACAATAGATTTCAACTAGCTCTATAAGCTAGTACAAATAATTTTACACTAGAGTTGAGCTAGCTCTATAGCCTAGTACAAATAATTTTACACTAGAGTTGAACTAGCTCTATAGCCTAGTACAAATAATTTTACACTAGAGTTGAACTAGTTCTATAGCCTAGTATAAATAATTTTACACTATAGCTGAACTAGCTCTCTATAAGCTAGTTGAAATAATTTTACACTAGAGTTGAACTAGCTCTATAGCCTAGTACAAATAATTTTACACTAGAGTTGAATTAGCTCTATAGCCTAGTACAAATAATTTTACACTATAGTTGAACTAGCTCTATAAGATGGTTGAAATAATTTTACAATAGAGTTGAACTAGCTCTATAGCCTAGTACAAATAATTTTACACTAGAGTTGAATTAGCTCTATAGCCTAGTACAAATAATTTTACACTATAGTTGAACTAGCTCTATAAGCTGGTTGAAATAATTTTACACTAGAGTTGAACTAGCTCTATAGCCTAGTACAAATAATTTTACACTAGAGTTGAACTAGCTCTATAGCCCAGTACAAATAATTTTACAATAGAGTTCAACTAGCTCTATAAGCTAGTACAAATATTTTTACACTAGAGTTGAACTAGCTCTATAGCCTAGTACAAATAATTTTACACTAGAGTTGAATTAGCTCTATAGCCTAGTACAAATAATTTTACACTATAGTTGAACGAGCTCTATAAGCTAGTTGAAATAATTTTACACTAGAGTTGAACTAGCTCTATAGCCTAGTACAAATAATTTTACACTAGAGTTGAACTAGCTCTATAGCCTAGTACAAATAATTTTACACTAGAGTTGAGCTATCTCTATAGCCTAGTACAAATAATTTTACACTAGAGTTGAGCTAGCTCTATAGCCTAGTACAAATAATTTCACACTATAGTTGAACTAGCTCTATAGCCTAGTACAAATAATTTTACACCAGAGTTGAACTAGCTCTATAGCCTAGTACAAATAATTTTACAATAGAGTTCAACTAGCTCTATAAGCTAGTACAAATAATTTTACACTAGAGTTGAGCTAGCTCTATAGCCTAGTACAGATAATTTTACACTAGAGTTGAACTAGTTCTTTAGCCTAGTACAAATAATTTTACACTATAGTTGAACTAGCTCTATAAGCTAGTTGCAATAATTTTACACTAGAGTTGAACTAGCTCTATAGCCTAGTACAAATAATTTTACACTATAGTTGAACTAGATCTATAGCCAAGTACAAATAATTTTACACTATAGTTGAACTAGCTCTATAAGCTGGTTGAAATAATTTTACACTAGAGTTGAACTAGCTCTATAGCCTAGTACAAATAATTTTACACTAGAGTTGAACTAGCTCTATAGCCTAGTACAAATAATTTTACACTCGAGTTGAACTAGCTCTATAGCCTAGTACAAATAATTTTACACTAGAGTTGAACTAGTTCTATAGCCTAGTACAAATAATTTTACACTATAGTTGAACTAGCTCTATAAGCTAGTTGAAATAATTTTACACTAGATTTGAACTAGCTCTATAGCCTAGTACAAATAATTTTACAATAGAGTTGAGCTAGCTCTATAGCCTAGTACAAATAATTTTACACTAGAGTTGAACTAGTTATTTAGCCTAGTACAAATAATTTTACACCAGAGTTGAACTAGCTCTATAGCCTAGTACAAATAATTTTACAATAGAGTTCAACTAGCTCTATAAGCTAGTACAAATAATTTTACACTAGAGTTGAGCTAGCTCTATAGCTTAGTACAAATAATTTTACACTATAGTTGAACTAGCTCTATAAGCTAGTTGAAATAATTTTACACTAGAGTTGAACTAGCTCTATAGCCTAGTACAAATAATTTTACACTAGAGTTGAACTAGCTCTATAGCCTAGTACAACTAATTTTACACTAGAGTTGAACTAGCTCTATAAGCTAGTACAAATAATTTTACACTAGAGTTGAACAAGCTCTATAGCCTAGTACAAATAATTTTACAATAGATTTCAACTAGCTCTATAAGCTAGTACAAATAATTTTACACTAGAGTTGAGCTAGCTCTATAGCCTAGTACAAATAATTTTACACTAGAGTTGAACTAGCTCTATAGCCTAGTACAAATAATTTTACACTAGAGTTGAACTAGTTCTATAGCCTAGTATAAATAATTTTACACTATAGCTGAACTAGCTCTCTATAAGCTAGTTGAAATAATTTTACACTAGAGTTGAACTAGCTCTATAGCCTAGTACAAATAATTTTACACTAGAGTTGAATTAGCTCTAGAGCCTAGTACAAATAATTTTACACTATAGTAGAACTAGCTCTATAAGATGGTTGAAATAATTTTACACTAGAGTTGAACTAGCTCTATAGCCTAGTACAAATAATTTTACACTAGAGTTGAATTAGCTCTATAGCCTAGTACAAATAATTTTACACTATAGTTGAACTAGCTCTATAAGCTGGTTGAAATAATTTTACACTAGAGTTGAACTAGCTCTATAGCCTAGTACAAATAATTTTACACTAGAGTTGAACTAGCTCTATAGCCCAGTACAAATAATTTTACAATAGAGTTCAACTAGCTCTATAAGCTAGTACAAATATTTTTACACTAGAGTTGAACTAGCTCTATAGCCTAGTACAAATAATTTTACACTAGAGTTGAATTAGCTCTATAGCCTAGTACAAATAATTTTACACTATAGTTGAACGAGCTCTATAAGCTAGTTGAAATAATTTTACACTAGAGTTGAACTAGCTCTATAGCCTAGTACAAATAATTTTACACTAGAGTTGAACTAGCTCTATAGCCTAGTACAAATAATTTTACACTAGAGTTGAGCTATCTCTATAGCCTAGTACAAATAATTTTACACTAGAGTTGAGCTAGCTCTATAGCCTAGTACAAATAATTTTACACTATAGTTGAACTAGCTCTATAGCCTAGTACAAATAATTTTACACCAGAGTTGAACTAGCTCTATAGCCTAGTACAAATAATTTTACAATAGAGTTCAACTAGCTCTATAAGCTAGTACAAATAATTTTACACTATAGTTGAACTAGATCTATAGCCAAGTACAAATAATTTTACACTATAGTTGAACTAGCTCTATAAGATGGTTGAAATAATTTTACACTAGAGTTGAACTAGCTCTATAGCCTAGTACAAATAATTTTACACTAGAGTTGAACTAGCTCTATAGCCTAGTACAAATAATTTTACACTCGAGTTGAACTAGCTCTATAGCCTAGTACAAATAATTTTACACTAGAGTTGAACTAGTTCTATAGCCTAGTACAAATAATTTTACACTATAGTTGAACTAGCTCTATAAGCTAGTTGAAATAATTTTACACTAGAGTTGAACTAGCTCTATAGCCTAGTACAAATAATTTTACAATAGAGTTGAGCTAGCTCTATAGCCTAGTACAAATAATTTTACACTAGAGTTGAACTAGTTCTTTAGCCTAGTACAAATAATTTTACACCAGAGTTGAACTAGCTCTATAGCCTAGTACAAATAATTTTACAATAGAGTTCAACTAGCTCTATAAGCTAGTACAAATAATTTTACACTAGAGTTGAGCTAGCTCTATAGCTTAGTACAAATAATTTCACACTAGAGTTGAACTAGTTCTTTAGCCTAGTACAAATAATTTTACACTATAGTTGAACTAGCTCTATAAGCTAGTTGAAATAATTTTACACTAGAGTTGAACTAGCTCTATAGCCTAGTACAAATAATTTTACACTAGAGTTGAACTAGCTCTATAGCCTAGTACAAATAATTTTACAATATAGTTGAACTAGCTCTCTATAAGCTAGTTGAAATAATTTTACACTAGAGTTGAACTAGCTCTATAGCCTAGTACAAATAATTTTACACTAGAGTTGAATTAGCTCTATAGCCTAGTAAAAATAATTTTACACTATAGTTGAACTAGCTCTATAAGCTGGTTGAAATAATTTTACACTAGAGTTGAACTAGCTCTATAGCCTAGTACAAATAATTTTACACTAGAGTTGAACTAGATCTATAGCCTAGTACAAATAATTTTACACTAGAGTTGAACTAGCTCTATAGCCTAGTACAAATAATTTTACACTAGAGTTGAGCTAGCTCTATAGCCTAGTACAAATAATTTTACACTAGAGTTGAACTAGTTCTTTAGCCTAGTACAAATAATTTTACACTATAGTTGAACTAGCTCTATAAGCTAGTTGAAATAATTTTACACTAGAGTTGAACTAGCTCTATAGCCTAGTACAAATAATTTTACACTATAGTTGAACTAGATCTATAGCCAAGTACAAATAATTTTACACTATAGTTGAACTAGCTCTATAAGCTGGTTGATATAATTTTACACTAGAGTTGAACTAGCTCTATAGCCTAGTACAAATAATTTTACACTAGAGTTGAACTAGCTCTATAGCCTAGTACAAATAATTTTACACTCGAATTGAACTAGCTCTATAGCCTAGTACAAATAATTTTACACTAGAGTTGAACTAGTTCTATAGCCTAGTACAAATAATTTTACACTATAGTTGAACTAGCTCTATAAGCTAGTTGAAATAATTTTACACTAGAGTTGAACTAGCTCTATAGCCTAGTACAAATAATTTTACAATAGAGTTCAAATAGCTCTATAAGCTAGTACAAATAATTTTACACTAGAGTTGAGCTAGCTCTATAGCCTAGTACAAATAATTTTACACTAGAGTTGAACTAGTTCTTTAGCCTAGTACAAATAATTTTACACTATAGTTGAACTAGCTCTATAAGCTAGTTGAAATAATTTTACACTAGAGTTGAACTAGATCTATAGCCAAGTACAAATAATTTTACACTAGAGTTGAACTAGCTCTATAGCCTAGTACAAATAATTTTACAATATAGTTGAACTAGCTCTCTATAAGCTAGTTGAAATAATTTTACACTAGAGTTGAACTAGCTCTATAGCCTAGTACAAATAATTTTACACTAGAGTTGAATTAGCTCTATAGCCTAGTAAAAATAATTTTACACTATAGTTGAACTAGCTCTATAAGCTGGTTGAAATAATTTTACACTAGAGTTGAACTAGCTCTATAGCCTTGTACAAATAATTTTACACTAGAGTTGAACTAGCTCTATAGCCCAGTACAAATAATTTTACAATATAGTTCAACTAGCTCTATAAGCTAGTTCAAGTCATTCTACACTAGAGTTGAACTAGCTCTACAGCCTAGTACAAATAATTTTACACTAGAGTTGAACTAGCTCTATAGCCTAGTACAAATAAGTTTACACTAGAGTTGAACTAGCACTATAAGCTAGTTCAAATAATTTTACACTAGAGTTGAACTAGCTCTATAGACTAGTAGAAATAATTTTACACTAGAGTTGAACTAGTTCTATAGCCTAGTACAAATAATTTTACACTATAGTTGAACTAGCTCTATAGCCTAGTACGAATAATTTTACACTAGAGTTGAGCTAGCTCTATAGCCTAGTACAAATAATTTTACACTATAGTTGAACTAGCTCTATAGCCTAGTACAAATAAGTTTACACTAGAGTTGAACTAGCACTATAAGCTAGTTCAAATAATTTTACACTAGAGTTGAACTAGCTCTATAGACTAGTTGAAATAATTTTACACTAGAGTTGAACTAGCTCTATAGCCTAGTACAAATAATTTTACACTAGAGTTGAATTAGCTCTATAGCCTAGTACAAATAATTTTACACTAGAGTTGAACTAGTTCTATAGCCTAGTACAAATAATTTTACACTATAGTTGAACTAGCTCTATAAGCCATTTGATATAATTTTACACTAGAGTTGAACTAGCTTTATAGCCTAGTACAAATAATTTTACACTAGAGTTGAGCTAGCTCTATAGCCTAGTACAAATAATTTTACAATAGAGTTCAACTAGCTCTATAAGCTAGTACAAATAATTTTACACTAGAGTTGAACTAGCTCTATAGCCTAGTAGAAATAATTTTACACTAGAGTTGAATTAGCTCTATAGCCTAGTACAAATAATTTTACACTATAGTTGAACTAGCTCTATAAGCTAGTTCAAATAATTCTACACTAGAGTTGAACTAGCTCTACAGCCTAGTACAAATAATTTTACACTAGAGTTGAACTAGCTCTATAGCCTAGTACAAATAAGTTTACACTAGAGTTGAACTAGCACTATAAGCTAGTTCAAATAATTTTACACTAGAGTTGAACTAGCTCTATAGCCTAGTAGAAATAATTTTACACTAGAGTTGAACTAGTTCTATAGCCTAATACAAATAATTTTACACTATAGTTGAACTAGCTCTCTATAAGCTAGTTGAAATAATTTTACACTAGAGTTGAACTAGCTCTATAGCCTAGTACAAATAATTTTACACTATAGTTGAACTAGATCTATAGCCAAGTACAAATAATTTTACACTAGAGTTGAACTAGCTCTATAGCCTAGTACAAATAATTTTACAATATAGTTGAACTAGCTCTCTATAAGCTAGTTGAAATAATTTTACACTAGAGTTGAACTAGCTCTATAGCCTAGTACAAATAATTTTACACTAGAGTTGAATTAGCTCTATAGCCTAGTAAAAATAATTTTACACTATAGTTGAACTAGCTCTATAAGCTGGTTGAAATAATTTTACACTAGAGTTGAACTAGCTCTATAGCCTTGTACAAATAATTTTACACTAGAGTTGAACTAGCTCTATAGCCCAGTACAAATAATTTTACAATATAGTTCAACTAGCTCTATAAGCTAGTTCAAGTCATTCTACACTAGAGTTGAACTAGCTCTACAGCCTAGTACAAATAATTTTACACTAGAGTTGAACTAGCTCTATAGCCTAGTACAAATAAGTTTACACTAGAGTTGAACTAGCACTATAAGCTAGTTCAAATAATTTTACACTAGAGTTGAACTAGCTCTATAGACTAGTAGAAATAATTTTACACTAGAGTTGAACTAGTTCTATAGCCTAGTACAAATAATTTTACACTATAGTTGAACTAGCTCTATAGCCTAGTACGAATAATTTTACACTAGAGTTGAGCTAGCTCTATAGCCTAGTACAAATAATTTTACACTATAGTTGAACTAGCTCTATAGCCTAGTACAAATAAGTTTACACTAGAGTTGAACTAGCACTATAAGCTAGTTCAAATAATTTTACACTAGAGTTGAACTAGCTCTATAGACTAGTTGAAATAATTTTACACTAGAGTTGAACTAGCTCTATAGCCTAGTACAAATAATTTTACACTAGAGTTGAATTAGCTCTATAGCCTAGTACAAATAATTTTACACTAGAGTTGAACTAGTTCTATAGCCTAGTACAAATAATTTTACACTATAGTTGAACTAGCTCTATAAGCCATTTGATATAATTTTACACTAGAGTTGAACTAGCTTTATAGCCTAGTACAAATAATTTTACACTAGAGTTGAGCTAGCTCTATAGCCTAGTACAAATAATTTTACAATAGAGTTCAACTAGCTCTATAAGCTAGTACAAATAATTTTACACTAGAGTTGAACTAGCTCTATAGCCTAGTAGAAATAATTTTACACTAGAGTTGAATTAGCTCTATAGCCTAGTACAAATAATTTTACACTATAGTTGAACTAGCTCTATAAGCTAGTTCAAATAATTCTACACTAGAGTTGAACTAGCTCTACAGCCTAGTACAAATAATTTTACACTAGAGTTGAACTAGCTCTATAGCCTAGTACAAATAAGTTTACACTAGAGTTGAACTAGCACTATAAGCTAGTTCAAATAATTTTACACTAGAGTTGAACTAGCTCTATAGCCTAGTAGAAATAATTTTACACTAGAGTTGAACTAGTTCTATAGCCTAATACAAATAATTTTACACTATAGTTGAACTAGCTCTCTATAAGCTAGTTGAAATAATTTTACACTAGAGTTGAACTAGCTCTATAGCCTAGTACAAATAATTTTACACTAGAGTTGAATTAGCTCTATAGCCTAGTACAAATAATTTTACACTATAGTTGAACTAGCTCTATAAGCTAGTTGAAATAATTTTACACTAGAGTTGAACTAGCTCTATAGCCTAGTACAAATAATTTTACACTAGAGTTGAACTAGCTCTATAGCCTAGTACAACTAATTTTACACTAGAGTTGAACTAGCTCTATAAGCTAGTACAAATAATTTTACACTAGAGTTGAACAAGCTCTATAGCCTAGTACAAATAATTTTACAATAGATTTCAACTAGCTCTATAAGCTAGTACAAATAATTTTACACTAGAGTTGAACTAGCTCTATAGCCTAGTACAAATAATTTTACACTAGAGTTGAACAAGCTCTATAGCCTAGTACAAATAATTTTACACTAGAGTTGAACTAGCTCTATAGCCTAGTACAAATAAGTTTACACTAGAGTTGAACTAGCACTATAAGCTAGTTCAAATAATTTTACACTAGAGTTGAACTAGCTCTATAGCCTAGTAGAAATAATTTTACACTAGAGTTGAACTAGTTCTATAGCCTAGTACAAATAATTTTACACTATAGTTGAACTAGCTCTCTATAAGCTAGTTGAAATAATTTTACACTAGAGTTGAACAAGCTCTATAGCCTAGTACAAATAATTTTACAATAGATTTCAACTAGCTCTATAAGCTAGTACAAATAATTTTACACTAGAGTTGAACTAGCTCTATAGCCTAGTACAAATAATTTTACACTAGAGTTGAACTAGCTCTATAGCCTAGTACAAATAATTTTACACTAGTGTTGAACTAGCTCTATAGCCTAGTACAAATAAGTTTACACTAGAGTTGAACTAGCACTATAAGCTAGTTCAAATAATTTTACACTAGAGTTGAACTAGCTCTATAGCCTAGTAGAAATAATTTTACACGAGAGTTGAACTAGTTCTATAGCCTAGTACAAATAATTTTACACTATAGTTGAACTAGCTCTCTATAAGCTAGTTGAAATAATTTTACACTAGAGTTGAACTAGCTCTATAGCCTAGTACAAATAATTTTACACTAGAGTTGAATTAGCTCTATAGCCTAGTACAAATAATTTTACACTCTAGTTGAACTAGCTCTATAAGCTGGTTGAAATAATTTTACACTAGAGTTGAACTAGCTCTATAGCCTAGTACAAATAATTTTACACTAGTGTTGAACTAGCTCTATAGCCTAGTACAAATAATTTTACAATAGAGTTCAACTAGCTCTATAAGCTAGTACAAATAATTTTACACTAGAGTTGAACTAGCTCTATAGCCTAGTACAAATAATTTTACACTAGAGTTGAATTAGCTCTATAGCCTAGTACAAATAATTTTACACTAGAGTTGAACTAGCTCTATAGCCTAGTACAAATAATTTTACAATATAGTTGAACTAGCTCTATAAGCTAGTTCAAATAATTCTACACTAGAGTTGAACTAGCTCTACAGCCTAGTACAAATAATTTTACACTAGAGTTGAACTAGCTCTATAGCCTAGTACAAATAAGTTTACACTAGAGTTGAACTAGCACTATAAGCTAGTTCAAATAATTTTACACTAGAGTTGAACTAGCTCTATAGCCTAGTAGAAATAATTTTACACTAGAGTTGAACTAGTTCTATAGCCTAATACAAATAATTTTACACTATAGTTGAACTAGCTCTCTATAAGCTAGTTGAAATAATTTTACACTAGAGTTGAACTAGCTCTATAGCCTAGTACAAATAATTTTACACTAGAGTTGAATTAGCTCTATAGCCTAGTACAAATAATTTTACACTATAGTTGAACTAGCTCTATAAGCTAGTTCAAATAATTTTACACTAGAGTTGAACTAGCTCTATAGCCTAGTACAAATAATTTTACACTAGAGTTGAACTAGCTCTATAGCCTAGTACAACTAATTTTACACTAGAGTTGAACTAGCTCTATAAGCTAGTACAAATAATTTTACACTAGAGTTGAACAAGCTCTATAGCCTAGTACAAATAATTTTACAATAGATTTCAACTAGCTCTATAAGCTAGTACAAATAATTTTACACTAGAGTTGAACTAGCTCTATAGCCTAGTACAAATAATTTTACACTAGAGTTGAACTAGCTCTATAGCCTAGTACAAATAAGTTTACACTAGAGTTGAACTAGCACTATAAGCTAGTTCAAATAATTTTACACTAGAGTTGAACTAGCTCTATAGCCTAGTAGAAATAATTTTACACTAGAGTTGAACTAGTTCTATAGCCTAGTACAAATAATTTTACACTATAGTTGAACTAGCTCTCTATAAGCTAGTTGAAATAATTTTACACTAGAGTTGAACTAGCTCTATAGCCTAGTACAAAAATTTTTACACTAGAGTTGAATTAGCTCTATAGCCTAGTACAAATAATTTTACACTAGAGTTGAACTAGCTCTATAGCCTAGTACAAATAATTTTACAATATAGTTGAACTAGCTCTATAAGCTAGTTCAAATAATTCTACACTAGAGTTGAACTAGCTCTACAGCCTAGTACAAATAATTTTACACTAGAGTTGAACTAGCTCTATAGCCTAGTACAAATAAGTTTACACTAGAGTTGAACTAGCACTATAAGCTAGTTCAAATAATTTTACACTAGAGTTGAACTAGCTCTATAGCCTAGTAGAAATAATTTTACACTAGAGTTGAACTAGTTCTATAGCCTAATACAAATAATTTTACACTATAGTTGAACTAGCTCTCTATAAGCTAGTTGAAATAATTTTACACTAGAGTTGAACTAGCTCTATAGCCTAGTACAAATAATTTTACACTAGAGTTGAATTAGCTCTATAGCCTAGTACAAATAATTTTACACTATAGTTGAACTAGCTCTATAAGCTAGTTGAAATAATTTTACACTAGAGTTGAACTAGCTCTATAGCCTAGTACAAATAATATTACACTAGAGTTGAACTAGCTCTATACCCTAGTACAAATAATTTTACACTAGAGTTGAACTAGCTCTATAGCCTAGTACAAATAATTTTACGCTAGAGTTGAACTAGCTCTATAAGCTAGTTGAAATAATTTTACACTAGAGTTGAACTAGCTCTATAGCCTAGTACAAATAATTTTACACTAGAGTTGAACTAGCTCTATAGCCTAGTACAACTAATTTTACACTAGAGTTGAACTAGCTCTATAAGCTAGTACAAATAATTTTACACTAGAGTTGAACAAGCTCTATAGCCTAGTACAAATAATTTTACAATAGATTTCAACTAGCTCTATAAGCTAGTACAAATAATTTTACACTAGAGTTGAACTAGCTCTATAGCCTAGTACAAATAATTTTACACTAGAGTTGAACAAGCTCTATAGCCTAGTACAAATAATTTTACACTAGAGTTGAACTAGCTCTATAGCCTAGTACAAATAAGTTTACACTAGAGTTGAACTAGCACTATAAGCTAGTTCAAATAATTTTACACTAGAGTTGAACTAGCTCTATAGCCTAGTAGAAATAATTTTACACTAGAGTTGAACTAGTTCTATAGCCTAGTACAAATAATTTTACACTATAGTTGAACTAGCTCTCTATAAGCTAGTTGAAATAATTTTACACTAGAGTTGAACAAGCTCTATAGCCTAGTACAAATAATTTTACAATAGATTTCAACTAGCTCTATAAGCTAGTACAAATAATTTTACACTAGAGTTGAACTAGCTCTATAGCCTAGTACAAATAATTTTACACTAGAGTTGAACTAGCTCTATAGCCTAGTACAAATAATTTTACACTAGTGTTGAACTAGCTCTATAGCCTAGTACAAATAAGTTTACACTAGAGTTGAACTAGCACTATAAGCTAGTTCAAATAATTTTACACTAGAGTTGAACTAGCTCTATAGCCTAGTAGAAATAATTTTACACGAGAGTTGAACTAGTTCTATAGCCTAGTACAAATAATTTTACACTATAGTTGAACTAGCTCTCTATAAGCTAGTTGAAATAATTTTACACTAGAGTTGAACTAGCTCTATAGCCTAGTACAAATAATTTTACACTAGAGTTGAATTAGCTCTATAGCCTAGTACAAATAATTTTACACTCTAGTTGAACTAGCTCTATAAGCTGGTTGAAATAATTTTACACTAGAGTTGAACTAGCTCTATAGCCTAGTACAAATAATTTTACACTAGTGTTGAACTAGCTCTATAGCCTAGTACAAATAATTTTACAATAGAGTTCAACTAGCTCTATAAGCTAGTACAAATAATTTTACACTAGAGTTGAACTAGCTCTATAGCCTAGTACAAATAATTTTACACTAGAGTTGAATTAGCTCTATAGCCTAGTACAAATAATTTTACACTAGAGTTGAACTAGCTCTATAGCCTAGTACAAATAATTTTACAATATAGTTGAACTAGCTCTATAAGCTAGTTCAAATAATTCTACACTAGAGTTGAACTAGCTCTACAGCCTAGTACAAATAATTTTACACTAGAGTTGAACTAGCTCTATAGCCTAGTACAAATAAGTTTACACTAGAGTTGAACTAGCACTATAAGCTAGTTCAAATAATTTTACACTAGAGTTGAACTAGCTCTATAGCCTAGTAGAAATAATTTTACACTAGAGTTGAACTAGTTCTATAGCCTAATACAAATAATTTTACACTATAGTTGAACTAGCTCTCTATAAGCTAGTTGAAATAATTTTACACTAGAGTTGAACTAGCTCTATAGCCTAGTACAAATAATTTTACACTAGAGTTGAATTAGCTCTATAGCCTAGTACAAATAATTTTACACTATAGTTGAACTAGCTCTATAAGCTAGTTGAAATAATTTTACACTAGAGTTGAACTAGCTCTATAGCCTAGTACAAATAATTTTACACTAGAGTTGAACTAGCTCTATAGCCTAGTACAACTAATTTTACACTAGAGTTGAACTAGCTCTATAAGCTAGTACAAATAATTTTACACTAGAGTTGAACAAGCTCTATAGCCTAGTACAAATAATTTTACAATAGATTTCAACTAGCTCTATAAGCTAGTACAAATAATTTTACACTAGAGTTGAACTAGCTCTATAGCCTAGTACAAATAATTTTACACTAGAGTTGAACTAGCTCTATAGCCTAGTACAAATAAGTTTACACTAGAGTTGAACTAGCACTATAAGCTAGTTCAAATAATTTTACACTAGAGTTGAACTAGCTCTATAGCCTAGTAGAAATAATTTTACACTAGAGTTGAACTAGTTCTATAGCCTAGTACAAATAATTTTACACTATAGTTGAACTAGCTCTCTATAAGCTAGTTGAAATAATTTTACACTAGAGTTGAACTAGCTCTATAGCCTAGTACAAAAAATTTTACACTAGAGTTGAATTAGCTCTATAGCCTAGTACAAATAATTTTACACTAGAGTTGAACTAGCTCTATAGCCTAGTACAAATAATTTTACAATATAGTTGAACTAGCTCTATAAGCTAGTTCAAATAATTCTACACTAGAGTTGAACTAGCTCTACAGCCTAGTACAAATAATTTTACACTAGAGTTGAACTAGCTCTATAGCCTAGTACAAATAAGTTTACACTAGAGTTGAACTAGCACTATAAGCTAGTTCAAATAATTTTACACTAGAGTTGAACTAGCTCTATAGCCTAGTAGAAATAATTTTACACTAGAGTTGAACTAGTTCTATAGCCTAATACAAATAATTTTACACTATAGTTGAACTAGCTCTCTATAAGCTAGTTGAAATAATTTTACACTAGAGTTGAACTAGCTCTATAGCCTAGTACAAATAATTTTACACTAGAGTTGAATTAGCTCTATAGCCTAGTACAAATAATTTTACACTATAGTTGAACTAGCTCTATAAGCTAGTTGAAATAATTTTACACTAGAGTTGAACTAGCTCTATAGCCTAGTACAAATAATTTTACACTAGAGTTGAACTAGCTCTATAGCCTAGTACAACTAATTTTACACTAGAGTTGAACTAGCTCTATAAGCTAGTACAAATAATTTTACACTAGAGTTGAACAAGCTCTATAGCCTAGTACAAATAATTTTACAATAGATTTCAACTAGCTCTATAAGCTAGTACAAATAATTTTACACTAGAGTTGAACTAGCTCTATAGCCTAGTACAAATAATTTTACACTAGAGTTGAACTAGCTCTATAGCCTAGTACAAATAATTTTACACTAGAGTTGAACTAGCTCTATAGCCTAGTACAAATAAGTTTACACTAGAGTTGAACTAGCACTATAAGCTAGTTCAAATAATTTTACACTAGAGTTGAACTAGCTCTATAGCCTAGTAGAAATAATTTTACACTAGAGTTGAACTAGTTCTATAGCCTAGTACAAATAATTTTACACTATAGTTGAACTAGCTCTCTATAAGCTAGTTGAAATAATTTTACACTAGAGTTGAACTAGCTCTATAGCCTAGTACAAATAATTTTACACTAGAGTTGAATTAGCTCTATAGCCTAGTACAAATAATTTTACACTCTAGTTGAACTAGCTCTATAAGCTGGTTGAAATAATTTTACACTAGAGTTGAACTATCTCTATAGCCTAGTACAAATAATTTTACACTAGTGTTGAACTAGCTCTATAGCCTAGTACAAATAATTTTACAATAGAGTTCAACTAGCTCTATAAGCTAGTACAAATAATTTTACACTAGAGTTGAACTAGCTCTATAGCCTAGTACAAATAATTTTACACTAGAGTTGAATTAGCTCTATAGCCTAGTACAAATAATTTTACACTAGAGTTGAACTAGCTCTATAGCCTAGTACAAATAATTTTACAATATAGTTGAACTAACTCTATAAGCTAGTTCAAATAATTCTACACTAGAGTTGAACTAGCTCTACAGCCTAGTACAAATAATTTTACACTAGAGTTGAACTAGCTCTATAGCCTAGTACAAATAAGTTTACACTAGAGTTGAACTAGCACTATAAGCTAGTTCAAATAAATTTACACTAGAGTTGAACTAGCTCTATAGCCTAGTAGAAATAATTTTACACTAGAGTTGAACTAGTTCTATAGCCTAATACAAATAATTTTACACTATAGTTGAACTAGCTCTCTATAAGCTAGTTGAAATAATTTTACACTAGAGTTGAACTAGCTCTATAGCCTAGTACAAATAATTTTACACTAGAGTTGAATTAGCTCTATAGCCTAGTACAAATAATTTTACACTATAGTTGAACTAGCTCTATAAGCTAGTTGAAATAATTTTACACTAGAGTTGAACTAGCTCTATAGCCTAGTACAAATAATTTTACACTAGAGTTGAACTAGCTCTATAGCCTAGTACAACTAATTTTACACTAGAGTTGAACTAGCTCTATAAGCTAGTACAAATAATTTTACACTAGAGTTGAACAAGCTCTATAGCCTAGTACAAATAATTTTACAATAGATTTCAACTAGCTCTATAAGCTAGTACAAATAATTTTACACTAGAGTTGAACTAGCTCTATAGCCTAGTACAAATAATTTTACACTAGAGTTGAACTAGCTCTATAGCCTAGTACAAATAAGTTTACACTAGAGTTGAACTAGCACTATAAGCTAGTTCAAATAATTTTACACTAGAGTTGAACTAGCTCTATAGCCTAGTAGAAATAATTTTACACTAGAGTTGAACTAGTTCTATAGCCTAGTACAAATAATTTTACACTATAGTTGAACTAGCTCTCTATAAGCTAGTTGAAATAATTTTACACTAGAGTTGAACTAGCTCTATAGCCTAGTACAAATAATTTTACACTAGAGTTGAATTAGCTCTATAGCCTAGTACAAATAATTTTACACTCTAGTTGAACTAGCTCTATAAGCTGGTTGAAATAATTTTACACTAGAGTTGAACTAGCTCTATAGCCTAGTACAAATAATTTTACACTAGTGTTGAACTAGCTCTATAGCCTAGTACAAATAATTTTACAATAGAGTTCAACTAGCTCTATAAGCTAGTACAAATAATTTTACACTAGAGTTGAACTAGCTCTATAGCCTAGTACAAATAATTTTACACTAGAGTTGAATTAGCTCTATAGCCTAGTACAAATAATTTTACACTATAGTTGAACTAGCTCTATAAGCTAGTTGAAATAATTTTACACTAGAGTTGAACTAGCTCTATAGCCTAGTACAAATAATTTTACACTAGAGTTGAACTAGCTCTATAGCCTAGTACAACTAATTTTACACTAGAGTTGAACTAGCTCTATAAGCTAGTACAAATAATTTTACACTAGAGTTGAACAAGCTCTATAGCCTAGTACAAATAATTTTACAATAGATTTCAACTAGCTCTATAAGCTAGTACAAATAATATTACACTAGAGTTGAACTAGCTCTATACCCTAGTACAAATAATTTTACACTAGAGTTGAACTAGCTCTATAGCCTAGTACAAATAATATTACACTAGAGTTGAACTAGCTCTATAAGCTAGTACAAATAATTTTACACTAGAGTTGAACTAGCTCTATAGCATAGTACAAATAATTTTACACTAGAGTTGAACTAGCTCTATCAGCTAGTACAAATAATTTTACACTATAGTTGAACTAGCTCTATAGCCTAGTACAAATAATTTTACACTAGAGTTGAACTAGCTCTATAGCCTAGTACAAATAATTTTACAATATAGTTGAACTAGCTCTATAAGCTAGTTCAAATAATTCTACACTAGAGTTGAACTAGCTCTACAGCCTAGTACAAATAATTTTACACTAGAGTTGAACTAGCTCTATAGCCTAGTACAAATAAGTTTACACTAGAGTTGAACTAGCACTATAAGCTAGTTCAAATAATTTTACACTAGAGTTGAACTAGCTCTATAGCCTAGTAGAAATAATTTTACACTAGAGTTGAACTAGTTCTATAGCCTAATACAAATAATTTTACACTATAGTTGAACTAGCTCTCTATAAGCTAGTTGAAATAATTTTACACTAGAGTTGAACTAGCTCTATAGCCTAGTACAAATAATTTTACACTAGAGTTGAATTAGCTCTATAGCCTAGTACAAATAATTTTACACTATAGTTGAACTAGCTCTATAAGCTAGTTGAAATAATTTTACACTAGAGTTGAACTAGCTCTATAGCCTAGTACAAATAATTTTACACTAGAGTTGAACTAGCTCTATAGCCTAGTACAACTAATTTTACACTAGAGTTGAACTAGCTCTATAAGCTAGTACAAATAATTTTACACTAGAGTTGAACAAGCTCTATAGCCTAGTACAAATAATTTTACAATAGATTTCAACTAGCTCTATAAGCTAGTACAAATAATATTACACTAGAGTTGAACTAGCTCTATACCCTAGTACAAATAATTTTACACTAGAGTTGAACTAGCTCTATAGCCTAGTACAAATAATATTACACTAGAGTTGAACTAGCTCTATAAGCTAGTACAAATAATTTTACACTAGAGTTGAACTAGCTCTATAGCATAGTACAAATAATTTTACACTAGAGTTGAACTAGCTCTATCAGCTAGTACAAATAATTTTACACTCTAGTTGAACTAGCTCTATAAGCTGGTTGAAATAATTTTACACTAGAGTTGAACTAGCTCTATAGCCTAGTACAAATAATTTTACACTAGTGTTGAACTAGCTCTATAGCCTAGTACAAATAATTTTACAATAGAGTTCAACTAGCTCTATAAGCTAGTACAAATAATTTTACACTAGAGTTGAACTAGCTCTATAGCCTAGTACAAATAATTTTACACTAGAGTTGAATTAGCTCTATAGCCTAGTACAAATAATTTTACACTAGAGTTGAACTAGCTCTATAGCCTAGTACAAATAATTTTACAATATAGTTGAACTAGCTCTATAAGCTAGTTCAAATAATTCTACACTAGAGTTGAACTAGCTCTACAGCCTAGTACAAATAATTTTACACTAGAGTTGAACTAGCTCTATAGCCTAGTACAAATAAGTTTACACTAGAGTTGAACTAGCACTATAAGCTAGTTCAAATAATTTTACACTAGAGTTGAACTAGCTCTATAGCCTAGTAGAAATAATTTTACACTAGAGTTGAACTAGTTCTATAGCCTAGTACAAATAATTTTACACTATAGTTGAACTAGCTCTCTATAAGCTAGTTGAAATAATTTTACACTAGAGTTGAACTAGCTCTATAGCCTAGTACAAATAATTTTACACTAGAGTTGAACTAGCTCTATAGCCTAGTACAAATAATATTACACTAGAGTTGAACTAGCTCTATAAGCTAGTACAAATAATTTTACACTAGAGTTGAACTAGCTCTATAGCATAGTACAAATAATTTTACACTAGAGTTGAACTAGCTCTATCAGCTAGTACAAATAATTTTACACTCTAGTTGAACTAGCTCTATAAGCTGGTTGAAATAATTTTACACTAGAGTTGAACTAGCTCTATAGCCTAGTACAAATAATTTTACACTAGTGTTGAACTAGCTCTATAGCCTAGTACAAATAATTTTACAATAGAGTTCAACTAGCTCTATAAGCTAGTACAAATAATTTTACACTAGAGTTGAACTAGCTCTATAGCCTAGTACAAATAATTTTACACTAGAGTTGAATTAGCTCTATAGCCTAGTACAAATAATTTTACACTAGAGTTGAACTAGCTCTATAGCCTAGTACAAATAATTTTACAATATAGTTGAACTAGCTCTATAAGCTAGTTCAAATAATTCTACACTAGAGTTGAACTAGCTCTACAGCCTAGTACAAATAATTTTACACTAGAGTTGAACTAGCTCTATAGCCTAGTACAAATAAGTTTACACTAGAGTTGAACTAGCACTATAAGCTAGTTCAAATAATTTTACACTAGAGTTGAACTAGCTCTATAGCCTAGTAGAAATAATTTTACACTAGAGTTGAACTAGTTCTATAGCCTAGTACAAATAATTTTACACTATAGTTGAACTAGCTCTCTATAAGCTAGTTGAAATAATTTTACACTAGAGTTGAACTAGCTCTATAGCCTAGTACAAATAATTTTACACTAGAGTTGAATTAGCTCTATAGCCTAGTACAAATAATTTTACACTCTAGTTGAACTAGCTCTATAAGCTGGTTGAAATAATTTTACACTAGAGTTGAACTAGCTCTATAGCCTAGTACAAATAATTTTACACTAGTGTTGAACTAGCTCTATAGCCTAGTACAAATAATTTTACAATAGAGTTCAACTAGCTCTATAAGCTAGTACAAATAATTTTACACTAGAGTTGAACTAGCTCTATAGCCTAGTACAAATAATTTTACACTAGAGTTGAATTAGCTCTATAGCCTAGTACAAATAATTTTACACTATAGTTGAACTAGCTCTATAAGCTAGTTGAAATAATTTTACACTAGAGTTGAACTAGCTCTATAGCCTAGTACAAATAATTTTACACTAGAGTTGAACTAGCTCTATAGCCTAGTACAAATAATTTTACACTAGTGTTGAACTAGCTCTATAGCCTAGTACAAATAATTTTACAATAGAGTTCAACTAGCTCTATAAGCTAGTACAAATAATTTTACACTAGAGTTGAACTAGCTCTATAGCCTAGTACAAATAATTTTACACTAGAGTTGAATTAGCTCTATAGCCTAGTACAAATAATTTTACACTAGAGTTGAACTAGCTCTATAGCCTAGTACAAATAATTTTACAATATAGTTGAACTAGCTCTATAAGCTAGTTCAAATAATTCTACACTAGAGTTGAACTAGCTCTACAGCCTAGTACAAATAATTTTACACTAGAGTTGAACTAGCTCTATAGCCTAGTACAAATAAGTTTACACTAGAGTTGAACTAGCACTATAAGCTAGTTCAAATAATTTTACACTAGAGTTGAACTAGCTCTATAGCCTAGTAGAAATAATTTTACACTAGAGTTGAACTAGTTCTATAGCCTAGTACAAATAATTTTACACTATAGTTGAACTAGCTCTCTATAAGCTAGTTGAAATAATTTTACACTAGAGTTGAACTAGCTCTATAGCCTAGTACAAATAATTTTACACTAGAGTTGAATTAGCTCTATAGCCTAGTACAAATAATTTTACACTCTAGTTGAACTAGCTCTATAAGCTGGTTGAAATAATTTTACACTAGAGTTGAACTAGCTCTATAGCCTAGTACAAATAATTTTACACTAGTGTTGAACTAGCTCTATAGCCTAGTACAAATAATTTTACAATAGAGTTCAACTAGCTCTATAAGCTAGTACAAATAATTTTACACTAGAGTTGAACTAGCTCTATAGCCTAGTACAAATAATTTTACACTAGAGTTGAATTAGCTCTATAGCCTAGTACAAATAATTTTACACTATAGTTGAACTAGCTCTATAAGCTAGTTGAAATAATTTTACACTAGAGTTGAACTAGCTCTATAGCCTAGTACAAATAATTTTACACTAGAGTTGAACTAGCTCTATAGCCTAGTACAACTAATTTTACACTAGAGTTGAACTAGCTCTATAAGCTAGTACAAATAATTTTACACTAGAGTTGAACAAGCTCTATAGCCTAGTACAAATAATTTTACAATAGATTTCAACTAGCTCTATAAGCTAGTACAAATAATATTACACTAGAGTTGAACTAGCTCTATACCCTAGTACAAATAATTTTACACTAGAGTTGAACTAGCTCCATAGCCTAGTACAAATAATATTACACTAGAGTTGAACTAGCTCTATAAGCTAGTACAAATAATTTTACACTAGAGTTGAACTAGCTCTATAGCCTAGTACAAATAATTTTACACTAGAGTTGAACTAGCTCTATCAGCTAGTACAAATAATTTTACACTATAGTTGAACTAGCTCTATAGCCTAGTACAAATAATTTTACACTAGAGTTGAACTAGCTCTATAGCCTAGTACATATAATTTTACAATATAGTTGAACTAGCTCTATAAGCTCGTTCAAATAATTCTACACTAGATTTGAACTAGCTCTACAGCCTAGTACAAATAATTTTACACTAGAGTTGAACTAGCTCTATAGCCTAGTACAAATAATTTTACACTAGAGTTGAATTAGCTCTATAGCCTAGTACAAATAATTTTACACTATAGTTGAACTAGCTCTATAAGCTGGTTGAAATAATTTTACACTAGAGTTGAACTAGCTCTATAGCCTAGTACAAATAATTTTACACTATAGTTGAACTAGATCTATAGCCAAGTACAAATAATTTTACACTATAGTTGAACTAGCTCTATAAGCTGGTTGAAATAATTTTACACTAGAGTTGAACTAGCTCTATATCCTAGTACAAATAATTTTACACTAGAGTTGAACTAGCTCTATAGCCTAGTACAAATAATTTTACACTCGAGTTGAACTAGCTCTATAGCCTAGTACAAATAATTTTACACTAGAGTTGAACTAGCTCTATAGCCTAGTACAAATTATATTACACTAGAGTTGAACTAGCTCTATACCCTAGTACAAATAATTTTACACTAGAGTTGAACTAGCTCTATAGCCTAGTAGAAATAATATTACACTAGAGTTGAACTAGCTCTATAAGCTAGTACAAATAATTTTACACTAGAGTTGAACTAGCTCTATAGCCTAGTACAAATAATTTTCGACTAGAGTTGAACTAGCTCTATCAGCTAGTACAAATAATTTTACACTATAGTTGAACTAGCTCTATAGCCTAGTACAAATAATTTTACACTAGAGTTGAACTAGCTCTATAGCCTAGTACAAATAATTTTACAATATAGTTGAACTAGCTCTATAAGCTAGTTCAAATAATTCTACATTAGAGTTGAACTAGCTCTACAGCCTAGTACAAATAATTTTACACTAGAGTTGAACTAGCTCTATAGCCTAGTACAAATAAGTTTACACTAGAGTTGAACTAGCACTATAAGCTAGTTCAAATAATTTTACAGTAGAGTTGAACTAGCTCTATAGCCTAGTAGAAATAATTTTACACTAGAGTTGAACTAGTTCTATAGCCTAGTACAAATAATTTTACACTATAGTTGAACTAGCTCTCTATAAGCTAGTTGAAATAATTTTACACTAGAGTTGAACTAGCTCTATAGCCTAGTACAAATAATTTTACACTAGAGTTGAATTAGCTCTATAGCCTAGTACAAATAATTTTACACTCTAGTTGAACTAGCTCTATAAGCTGGTTGAAATATTTTTACACTAGAGTTGAACTAGCTCTATAACCTAGTACAAATAATTTTACACTAGTGTTGAACTAGCTCTATAGCCTAGTACAAATAATTTTACAATAGAGTTCAACTAGCTCTATAAGCTAGTACAAATAATTTTACACTAGAGTTGAACTAGCTCTATAGCCTAGTACAAATAATTTTACACTAGAGTTGAATTAGCTCTATAGCCTAGTACAAATAATTTTACACTAGAGTTGAACTAGCTCTATAGCCTAGTACAAATAATTTTACAATATAGTTGAACTAGCTCTATAAGCTAGTTCAAATAATTCTACACTAGAGTTGAACTAGCTCTACAGCCTAGTACAAATAATTTTACACTAGAGTTGAACTAGCTCTATAGCCTAGTACAAATAAGTTTACACTAGAGTTGAACTAGCACTATAAGCTGGTTGAAATAATTTTACACTAGAGTTGAACTAGCTCTATAGCCTAGTACAAATAATTTTACACTAGAGTTGAATTAGCTCTATAGCCTAGTACAAATAATTTTACACTATAGTTGAACTAGCTCTATAAGCTGGTTGAAATAATTTTACACTAGAGTTGAACTAGCTCTATAGCCTAGTACAAATAATTTTACACTATAGTTGAACTAGATCTATAGCCAAGTACAAATAATTTTACACTATAGTTGAACTAGCTCTATAAGCTGGTTGAAATAATTTTACACTAGAGTTGAACTAGCTCTATATCCTAGTACAAATAATTTTACACTAGAGTTGAACTAGCTCTATAGCCTAGTACAAATAATTTTACACTCGAGTTGAACTAGATCTATAGCCTAGTACAAATAATTTTACACTAGAGTTGAACTAGCTCTATAGCCTAGTACAAATTATATAACACTAGAGTTGAACTAGCTCTATACCCTAGTACAAATAATTTTACACTAGAGTTGAACTAGCTCTACAGCCTAGTACAAATAATATTACACTAGAGTTGAACTAGCTCTATAAGCTAGTACAAATAATTTTACACTAGAGTTGAACTAGCTCTATAGCCTAGTACAAATAATTTTCCACTAGAGTTGAACTAGCTCTATCAGCTAGTACAAATAATTTTACACTATAGTTGAACTAGCTCTATAGCCTAGTACAAATAATTTTACACTAGAGTTGAACTAGCTATATAGCCTAGTACAAATAATTTTACAATATAGTTGAACTAGCTCTATAAGCTAGTTCAAATAATTCTACATTAGAGTTGAACTAGCTCTACAGCCTAGTACAAATAATTTTACACTAGAGTTGAACTAGCTCTATAGCCTAGTACAAATAAGTTTACAGTAGAGTTGAACTAGCACTATAAGCTAGTTCAAATAATTTTACACTAGAGTTGAACTAGCTCTATAGCCTAGTAGAAATAATTTTACACTAGAGTTGAACTAGTTCTATAGCCTAGTACAAATAATTTTACATTATAGTTGAACTAGCTCTCTATAAGCTAGTTGAAATAATTTTACACTAGAGTTGAACTAGCTCTATAGCCTAGTACAAATAATTTTACACTAGAGTTGAATTAGCTCTATAGCCTAGTACAAATAATTTTACACTCTAGTTGAACTAGCTCTATAAGCTGGTTGAAATAATTTTACACTAGAGTTGAACTAGTTCTATAGCCTAGTACAAATAATTTTACACTATAGTTGAACTAGCTCTATAAGCTAGTTGAAATAATTTTACACTAGAGTTGAACTAGCTCTATAGCCTAGTACAAATAATTTTACAATAGAGTTCAACTAGCTCCATAAGCTAGTACAAACAATTTTACACTAGAGTTGAGCTAGCTCTATAGCCTAGTACAAATAATTTTACACTAGAGTTGAACTAGTTCTTTAGCCTAGTACAAATAATTTTACACTATAGTTGAACTAGCTCTATAAGCTAGTTGAAATAATTTTACACTAGAGTTGAACTAGCTCTAGAGCCTAGTACAAATAATTTTACACTAGAGTTGAACTAGCTCTATAGCCTAGTACAAATAATTTTACACTATAGTTGAACTAGCTCTCTATAAGCTAGTTGAAATAATTTTACACTAGAGTTGAACTAGCTCTATAGCCTAGTACAAATAATTTTACACTAGAGTTGAATTAGCTCTATAGCCTAGTACAAATAATTTTACACTATAGTTGAACTAGCTCTATAAGCTGGTTAAAATAATTTTACACTAGAGTTGAACTAGCTCTATAGCCTAGTACAAATAATTTTACACTAGAGTTGAACTAGCTCTATAGCCTAGTACAAATAATTTTACACTAGAGTTGAACTTGCTCTATAGCCTAGTACAAATAATTTTACACTAGAGTTGAGCTAGCTCTATAGCCTAGTACAAATAATTTTACACTATAGTTGAAATAGCTCTATAGCCTAGTACAAATAATTTTACACTAGAATTGAACTAGCTCTATAGCCTAGTACAAATAATTTTACAATAGAGTTCAACTAGCTCTATAAGCTAGTACAAATAATTTTACACTAGAGTTGAGCTAGCTCTATAGCCTAGTACAAATAATTTTACAATAGAGTTGAACTAGTTCTTTAACCTAGTACAAATAATTTTACACTATAGTTGAACAAGCTCTATAAGCTAGTTGAAATAATTTTACACTAGAGTTGAACTAGCTCTATAGCCTAGTACAAATAATTTTACACTATAGTTGAACTAGATCTATAGCCAAGTACAAATAATTTTACACTATAGTTGAACTAGCTCTATAAGCTGGTTGAAATAATTTTACACTAGAGTTGAACTATCTCTATCAGCTAGTACAAATAATTTTACACTATAGTTGAACTAGCTCTATAGCCTAGTACAAATAATTTTACACTAGAGTTGAACTAGCTCTATAGCCTAGTACAAATAATTTTACAATATAGTTGAACTAGCTCTATAAGCTAGTTCAAATAATTCTACACTAGAGTTGAACTAGCTCTACAGCCTAGTACAAATAATTTTACACTAGAGTTGAACTAGCTCTATAGCCTAGTACAAATAAGTTTACACTAGAGTTGAACTAGCACTATAAGCTAGTTCAAATAATTTTACACTAGAGTTGAACTAGCTCTATAGCCTAGTAGAAATAATTTTACACTAGAGTTGAACTAGTTCTATAGCCTAGTACAAATAATTTTACACTATAGTTGAACTAGCTCTCTATAAGCTAGTTGAAATAATTTTACACTAGAGTTGAACTAGCTCTATAGCCTAGTACAAATAATTTTACACTAGAGTTGAATTAGCACTATAGCCTAGGACAAATAATTTTACACTATAGTTGAACTAGCTCTATAAGCTGGTTGAAATAATTTTACACTAGAGTTGAACTAGCTCTATAGCCTAGTACAAATAATTTTACACTACTGTTGAACTAGCTCTATAGCCTAGTACAAATAATTTTACAATAGAGTTCAACTAGCTCTATAAGCTAGTACAAATAATTTTACACTAGAGTTGAACTAGCTCTATAGCCTAGTACAAATAATTTTACACTAGAGTTGAATTAGCTCTATAACCTAGTACAAATAATTTTACACTAGAGTTGAACTAGCTCTATAGCCTAGTACAAATAATATTACAATATAGTTGAACTAGCTCTATAAGCTAGTTCAAATAATTCTACACTAGAGTTGAACTAGCTCTACAGCCTAGTACAAATAATTTTACACTAGAGTTGAACTAGCTCTATAGCCTAGTACAAATAAGTTTACACTAGAGTTGAACTAGCACTATAAGCTAGTTCAAATAATTTTACACTAGAGTTGAACTAGCTCTATAGCCTAGTAGAAATAATTTTACACTAGAGTCGAACTAGTTCTATAGCCTAGTACAAATAATTTTACACTATAGTTGAACTAGCTCTCTATAAGCTAGTTGAAATAATTTTACAATAGAGTTGAACTAGCTCTATAGCCTAGTACAAATAATTTTACACTAGAGTTGAATTAGCTCTATAGCCTAGTACAAATAATTTTACACTCTAGTTGAACTAGCTCTATAAGCTGGTTGAAATAATTTTACACTAGAGTTGAACTAGCTCTATAGCCTAGTACAAATAATTTTACACTAGTGTTGAACTAGCTCTATAGCCTAGTACAAATAATTTTACAATAGAGTTCAACTAGCTCTATAAGCTAGTACAAATAATTTTACACTAGAGTTGAACTAGCTCTATAGCCTAGTACAAATAATTTTACACTAGAGTTGAATTAGCTCTATAGCCTAGTACAAATAATTTTACACTATAGTTGAACTAGCTCTATAAGCTAGTTGAAATAATTTTACACTAGAGTTGAACTAGCTCTATAGCCTAGTACAAATAATTTTACACTAGAGTTGAACTAGCTCTATAGCCTAGTACAACTAATTTTACACTAGAGTTGAACTAGCTCTATAAGCTAGTACAAATAATTTTACACTAGAGTTGAACAAGCTCTATAGTCTAGTACAAATAATTTTACAATAGATTTCAACTAGCTCTATAAGCTAGTACAAATAATTTTACACTAGAGTTGAGCTAGCTCTATAGCCTAGTACAAATAATTTTACACTAGAGTTGAACTAGCTCTATAGCCTAGTACAAATAATTTTACACTAGAGTTGAACTAGTTCTATAGCCTAGTACAAATAATTTTACACTATAGCTGAACTAGCTCTATAAGCTAGTTGAAATAATTTTACACTAGAGTTGAACTAGCTCTATAGCGTAGTACAAATAATTTTACACTATAGTTGAACTAGATCTATAGCCAAGTACAAATTATTTTACACTATAGTTGAACTAGCTCTATAAGCTGGTTGAAATAATTTTACACTAGAGTTGAACTAGCTCTATATCCTAGTACAAATAATTTTACACTAGAGTTGAACTAGCTCTATAGCCTAGTACAAATAATTTTACACTCGAGTTGAACTAGCTCTATAGCCTAGTACCAATAATTTTACACTAGAGTTGAACTAGATCTATAGCCTAGTACAAATAATATTACACTAGAGTTGAATTAGCTCTATAGCCTAGTACAAATAATTTTACAATAGAGTTGAACTAGCTCGATAAGCTGGTTGAAATAATTTTACACTAGAGTTGAACTAGCTCTATAGCCTAGTACAAATAATTTTACAGTAGTGTTGAACTAGCTCTATAGCCTAGTACAAATAATTTTACAATAGAGTTCAACTAGCTCTATAAGCTAGTACAAACAATTTTACACTAGAGTTGAACTAGCTCTATAGCCTAGTACAAATAATTTTACACTAGAGTTGAATTAGCTCTATAGCCTAATACAAATAATTTTACACTATAGTTGAACTAGCTCCATAAGCTAGTTGAAATAATTTTACACTAGAGTTGAACTAGCACTATAGCCTAGTACAAATAATTTTACACTAGAGTTGAACTAGCTCTATAGCCTAGTACAACTAATTTTACACTAGAGTTGAACTAGCTCTATAAGCTAGTACAAATAATTTTACACTAGAGTTGAACAAGCTCTATAGCCTAGTACAAATAATTTTACAATAGATTTCAACTAGCTCTATAAGCTAGTACAAATAATTTTACACTAGAGTTGAGCTAGCTCTATAGCCTAGTACAAATAATTTTACACTAGAGTTGAACTAGCTCTATAGCCTAGTACAAATAATTTTACACTAGAGTTGAACTAGTTCTATAGCCTAGTACAAATAATTTTACACTATAGCTGAACTAGCTCTATAAGCTAGTTGAAATAATTTTACACTAGAGTTGAACTAGCTCTATAGCGTAGTACAAATAATTTTACACTATAGTTGAACTAGATCTATAGCCAAGTACAAATAATTTTACACTATAGTTGAACTAGCTCTATAAGCTGGTTGAAATAATTTTACACTAGAGTTGAACTAGCTCTATATCCTAGTACAAATAATTTTACACTAGAGTTGAACTAGCTCTATAGCCTAGTACAAATAATTTTACACTCGAGTTGAACTAGCTCTATAGCCTAGTACAAATAATTTTACACTAGAGTTGAACTAGATCTATAGCCTAGTACAAATAATATTACACTAGAGTTGAACTAGCTCTATACCCTAGTACAAATAATTTTACACTAGAGTTGAACTAGCTCTATAGCCTAGTACAAATAATTTTACACTAGAGTTGACCTAGCTCTATCAGCTAGTACAAATAATTTTACACTATAGTTGAACTAGCTCTATAGCCTAGTACAAATAATTTTACACTAGAGTTGAACTAGCTCTATAGCCTAGTACAAATAATTTTACAATATAGTTGAACTATCTCTATAAGCTAGTTCAAATAATTTTATACTAGAGTTGAACTAGCTCTACAGCCTAGTACAAATAATTTTACACTAGAGTTGAACTAGCTCTATAGCCTAGTACAAATAAGTTTACACTAGAGTTGAACTAGCACTATAAGCTAGTTCAAATAATTTTACACTAGAGTTGAACTATCTCTATAGCCTAGTAGAAATAATTTTACACTAGAGTTGAACTAGTTCTATAGCCTAGTACAAATAATTTTACACTATAGTTGAACTAGCTCTCTATAAGCTAGTTGAAATAATTTTACACTAGAGTTGAACTAGCTCTATAGCCTAGTACAAATAATTTTACACTAGAGTTGAATTAGCACTATAGCCTAGTACAAATAATTTTACATTATAGTTGAACTAGCTCTATAAGCTGGTTGAAATAATTTTACACTAGAGTTGAACTAGCTCTATAGCCTAGTACAAATAATTTTACACTAGAGTTGAACTAGCTCTATAGCCTAGTACAAATAATTTTACACTAGAGTTGAACTAGCTCTATATCCTAGTACAAATAATTTTACACTAGAGTTGAACTAGCTCTATAGCCTAGTACAAATAATTTTACACTCGAGTTGAACTAGCTCTATAGCCTAGTACAAATAATTTTACACTAGAGTTGAACTAGATCTATAGCCTAGTACAAATAATATTACACTAGAGTTGAACTAGCTCTATACCCTAGTACAAATAATTTTACACTAGAGTTGAACTAGCTCTATAGCCTAGTACAAATAATTTTACGCTAGAGTTGAACTAGCTCTATAAGCTAGTACAAATAATTTTACACTAGAGTTGAACAAGCTCTATAGCCTAGTACAAATAATTTTACAATAGATTTCAACTAGCTCTATAAGCTAGTACAAATAATTTTACACTAGAGTTGAGCTAGCTCTATAGCCTAGTACAAATAATTTTACACTAGAGTTGAACTAGCTCTATAGCCTAGTACAAATAATTTTACACTAGAGTTGAACTAGTTCTATAGCCTAGTACAAATAATTTTACACTATAGCTGAACTAGCTCTATAAGCTAGTTGAAATAATTTTACACTAGAGTTGAACTAGCTCTATAGCGTAGTACAAATAATTTTACACTATAGTTGAACTAGATCTATAGCCAAGTACAAATAATTTTACACTATAGTTGAACTAGCTCTATAAGCTGGTTGAAATAATTTTACACTAGAGTTGAACTAGCTCTATATCCTAGTACAAATAATTTTACACTAGAGTTGAACTAGCTCTATAGCCTAGTACAAATAATTTTACACTCGAGTTGAACTAGCTCTATAGCCTAGTACAAATAATTTTACACTAGAGTTGAACTAGATCTATAGCCTAGTACAAATAATATTACACTAGAGTTGAACTAGCTCTATACCCTAGTACAAATAATTTTACACTAGAGTTGAACTAGCTCTATAGCCTAGTACAAATAATTTTACGCTAGAGTTGAACTAGCTCTATGAGCTAGTACAAATAATTTTACACTAGAGTTGAACTAGCTCTATAGCCTAGTACAAATAATTTTACACTAGAGTTGACCTAGCTCTATCAGCTAGTACAAATAATTTTACACTATAGTTGAACTAGCTCTATAGCCTAGTACAAATAATTTTACACTAGAGTTGAACTAGCTCTATAGCCTAGTACAAATAATTTTACAATATAGTTGAACTATCTCTATAAGCTAGTTCAAATAATTTTATACTAGAGTTGAACTAGCTCTACAGCCTAGTACAAATAATTTTACACTAGAGTTGAACTAGCTCTATAGCCTAGTACAAATAAGTTTACACTAGAGTTGAACTAGCACTATAAGCTAGTTCAAATAATTTTACACTAGAGTTGAACTATCTCTATAGCCTAGTAGAAATAATTTTACACTAGAGTTGAACTAGTTCTATAGCCTAGTACAAATAATTTTACACTATAGTTGAACTAGCTCTCTATAAGCTAGTTGAAATAATTTTACACTAGAGTTGAACTAGCTCTATAGCCTAGTACAAATAATTTTACACTAGAGTTGAATTAGCACTATAGCCTAGTACAAATAATTTTACATTATAGTTGAACTAGCTCTATAAGCTGGTTGAAATAATTTTACACTAGAGTTGAACTAGCTCTATAGCCTAGTACAAATAATTTTAGACTAGAGTTGAACTAGCTCTATAGCCTAGTACAAATAATTTTACAATAGAGTTCAACTAGCTCTATAAGCTAGTACAAATAATTTTACACTAGAGTTGAACTAGCTCTATAGCCTAGTACAAATAATTTTACACTAGAGTTGAATTAGCTCTATAGCCTAGTACAAATAATTTTACACTATAGTTGAACTAGCTCTATAAGCTAGTTGAAATAATTTTACACTAGAGTTGAACTAGCTCTATAGCCTAGTACGAATAATTTTACACTAGAGTTGAACTAGCTCTATAGCCTAGTACAACTAATTTTACACTAGAGTTGCACTAGCTCTATAAGCTAGTACAAATAATTTTACACTAGATTTGAACAAGCTCTATAGCCTAGTACAAATAATTTTACAATAGAGTTCAACTAGCTCTATAAGCTAGTACAAATAATTTTACACTAGAGTTGAGCTAGCTCTATAGCCTAGTACAAATAATTTTACACTAGAGTTGAACTAGCTCTATAGCCTAGTACAAATAATTTTACACTAGAGTTGAACTAGTTCTATAGCCTAGTACAAATAATTTTACACTATAGTTGAACTAGCTCTCTATAAGCTAGTTGAAATAATTTTACACTAGAGTTGAACTAGCTCTATAGCCTAGTACAAATAATTTTACACTAGAGTTGAATTAGCTCTATAGCCTAGTACAAATAATTTTACACTATAGTTGAACTAGCTCTATAAGCTATTTGATATAATTTTACACTAGAGTTGAACTAGCTCTATAGCCTAGTACAAATAATTTTACACTAGAGTTGAACTAGCTCTATAGCCTAGTACAAATAATTTTACAATAGAGTTCAACTAGCTCTATAAGCTAGTACAAATAATTTTACACTAGAGTTGAACTAGCTCTATAGCCTAGTACAAATAATTTTACACTAGAGTTGAATTAGCTCTATAGCCAAGTACAAATAATTTTACACTATAGTTGAACTAGCTCTATAAGCTGGTTGAAATAATTTTACACTAGAGTTGAACTAGCTCTATATCCTAGTACAAATAATTTTACACTAGAGTTGAACTAGCTCTATAGCCTAGTACAAATAATTTTACACTCGAGTTGAACTAGCTCTATAGCCTAGTACAAATAATTTTACACTAGAGTTGAACTAGATCTATAGCCTAGTACAAATAATATTACACTAGAGTTGAACTAGCTCTATACCCTAGTACAAATAATTTTACACTAGAGTTGAACTAGCTCTATAGCCTAGTACAAATAATTTTACACTAGAGTTGAACTAGCTCTATAAGCTAGTACAAATAATTTTACACTAGAGTTGAACTAGCTCTATAGCCTAGTACAAATAATTTTACACTAGAGTTGAACTAGCTCTATAGCCTAGTACAAATAATTTTACAATAGAGTTCAACTAGCTCTATAAGCTAGTACAAATAATTTTACACTAGAGTTGAACTAGCTCTATAGCCTAGTACAAATAATTTTACACTAGAGTTGAATTAGCTCTATAGCCTAGTACAAATAATTTTACACTAGAGTTGAACTAGCTCTATAGCCTAATACAAATAATATTACAATATAGTTGAACTAGCTCTATAAGCTAGTTCAAATAATTCTACACTAGAGTTGAACTAGCTCTACAGCCTAGTACAAATAATTTTACACTAGAGTTCAACTAGCTCTATAAGCTAGTACAAATAATTTTACAATAGAGTTGAACTAGCTCTATAGCCTAGTACAAATAATTTTCACTAGAGTTGAATTAGCTCTATAGCCTAGTACAAATAATTTTACACTATAGTTGAACTAGCTCTATAAGCTAGTTGAAATAATTTTACACTAGTGTTGAACTAGCTCTATAGCCTAGTACAAATAATTTTACACTAGAGTTGAACTAGCTCTATAGCCTAGTACAAATAAGTTTACACTAGAGTTGAACTAGCACTATAAGCTAGTTCAAATAATTTTACACTAGAGTTGAACTATCTCTATAGCCTAGTAGAAATAATTTTACACTAGAGTTGAACTAGTTCTATAGCCTAGTACAAATAATTTTACACTATAGTTGAACTAGCTCTCTATAAGCTAGTTGAAATAATTTTACACTAGAGTTGAACTAGCTCTATAGCCTAGTACAAATAATTTTACACTAGAGTTGAATTAGCACTATAGCCTAGTACAAATAATTTTACATTATAGTTGAACTAGCTCTATAAGCTGGTTGAAATAATTTTACACTAGAGTTGAACTAGCTCTATAGCCTAGTACAAATAATTTTACACTAGAGTTGAACTAGCTCTATAGCCTAGTACAAATAATTTTACAATAGAATTCAACTAGCTCTATAAGCTAGTACAAATAATTTTACACTAGAGTTCAACTAGCTCTATAGCCCAGTACAAATAATTTTACACTAGAGTTGAATTAGCTATATAGCCTAGTACAAATAATTTTACACTATAGTTGAACTAGCTCTATAAGCTAGTTGAAATAATTTTACACTAGAGTTGAACTAGCTCTATAGCCTAGTACAAATAATTTTACACTAGAGTTGAACTAGCTCTATAGCCTAGTACAACTAATTTTACACTAGAGTTGAACTAGCTCTATAAGCTAGTACAATTAATTTTACACTAGATTTGAACAAGCTCTATAGCCTAGTACAAATAATTTTACAATAGAGTTCAACTAGCTCTATAAGCTAGTACAAATAATTTTACACTAGAGTTGAGCTAGCTCTATAGCCTAGTACAAATAATTTTACACTAGAGTTGAACTAGCTCTATAGCCTAGTACAAATAATTTTACACTAGAGTTGAACTAGTTCTATAGCCTAGTACAAATAATTTTACACTATAGTTGAACTAGCTCTCTATAAGCTAGTTGAAATAATTTTACACTAGAGTTGAACTAGCTCTATAGCCTAGTACAAATAATTTTACACTAGAGTTGAATTAGCTCTATAGCCTAGTACAAATAATTTTACACTATAGTTGAACTAGCTCTATAAGCTATTTGATATAATTTTACACTAGAGTTGAACTAGCTCTATAGCCTAGTACAAATAATTTTACACTAGAGTTGAACTAGCTCTATAGCCTAGTACAAATAATTTTACAATAGAGTTCAACTAGCTCTATAAGCTAGTACAAATAATTTTACACTAGAGTTGAACTAGCTCTATAGCCTAGTACAAATAATTTTACACTAGAGTTGAACTAGCTCTATCAGCTAGTACAAATAATTTTACACTATAGTTGAACTAGCTCTATAGCCTAGTACAAATAATTTTACACTAGATTTGAACAAGCTCTATAGCCTAGTACAAATAATTTTACAATAGAGTTCAACTAGCTCTATAAGCTAGTACAAATAATTTTACACTAGAGTTGAGCTAGCTCTATAGCCTAGTACAAATAATTTTACACTAGAGTTGAACTAGCTCTATAGCCTAGTACAAATAATTTTACACTAGAGTTGAACTAGTTCTATAGCCTAGTACAAATAATTTTACACTATAGTTGAACTAGCTCTCTATAAGCTAGTTGAAATAATTTTACACTAGAGTTGAACTAGCTCTATAGCCTAGTACAAATAATTTTACACTAGAGTTGAATTAGCTCTATAGCCTAGTACAAATAATTTTACACTATAGTTGAACTAGCTCTATAAGCTATTTGATATAATTTTACACTAGAGTTGAACTAGCTCTATAGCCTAGTACAAATAATTTTACACTAGAGTTGAACTAGCTCTATAGCCTAGTACAAATAATTTTACAATAGAGTTCAACTAGCTCTATAAGCTAGTACAAATAATTTTACACTAGAGTTGAACTAGCTCTATAGCCTAGTACAAATAATTTTACACTAGAGTTGAATTAGCTCTATAGCCTAGTACAAATAATTTTACACTATAGTTGAACTAGCTCTATAAGCTAGTTGAAATAATTTTACACTAGAGTTGTACTAGCTCTATAGCCTAGTACAAATAATTTTACACTAGAGTTGAACTAGCTCTATAGCCTAGTACAAATAATTTTACACTAGAGTTGAATTAGCTCTATAAGCTAGTACAAATAATTTTACACTAGAGTTGAACTAGCTCTATAGCCTAGTACAAATAATTTTACACTAGAGTGGAGCTAGCTCTATAGCCTAGTACAAATAATTTTACACTATAGTTGAACTAGCTCTATAGCCTAGTACAAATAATTTTACACTAGAGTTGAACTAGCTCTATAGCCTAGTACAAATAATTTTAGAATAGAGTTCAACTAGCTCTATAAGCTAGTACAAATAATTTTACACTAGAGTTGAGCTAGCTCTATAGCCTAGTACAAATAATTTTACACTAGAGTTGAACTAATTCTTTAGCCTAGTACAAATAATTTTACACTATAGTTGAACTAGCTCTATAAGCTAGTTGAAATAATTTTACACTAGAGTTGAACTAGCTCTATAGCGTAGTACAAATAATTTTACACTATAGTTGAACTAGATCTATAGCCAAGTACAAATAATTTTACACTATAGTTGAACTAGCTCTATAAGCTGGTTGAAATAATTTTACACTAGAGTTGAACTAGCTCTATATCCTAGTACAAATAATTTTACACTAGAGTTGAACTAGCTCTATAGCCTAGTACAAATAATTTTACACTCGAGTTGAACTAGCTCTATAGCCTAGTACAAATAATTTTACACTAGACTTGAACTAGTTCTATAGCCTAGTACAAATAATTTTACACTATAGTTGAACTAGCTCTATAAGCTAGTTGAAATAATTTTACACTAGAGTTGAACTAGCTCTATAGCCTAGTACAAATAATTTTACAATAGAGTTCAACTAGCTCCATAAGCTAGTACAAATAATTTTACACTAGAGTTGAGCTAGCTCTATAGCCTAGTACAAATAATTTTACACTAGAGTTGAACTACTTCTTTAGCCTAGTACAAATAATTTTACACTATAGTTGAACTAGCTCTATAAGCTAGTTTAAATAATTTTACACTAGAGATGAACTAGCTCTATAGCCTACTACAAATAATTTTACACTAGAGTTGAACTAGCTCTATAGCCTAGTACAAATAATTTTACACTATAGTTGAACTAGCTCTCTATAAGCTAGTTGAAATAATTTTACACTAGAGTTGAACTAGCTCTATAGCCTAGTACAAATAATTTTACACTAGAGTTGAATTAGCTCTATAGCCTAGTGCAAATAATTTTACACTATAGTTGAACTAGCTCCATAAGCTGGTTGAAATAATTTTACACTAGAGTTGAACTAGCTCTATAGCCTAGTACAAATAATTTTACACTAGAGTTGAACTAGCTCTATAGCCTAGTACAAATAATTTTACACTAGAGTTGAACTAGCTCTATAGCCTAGTACAAATAATTTTACACTGGAGTTGAGCTAGCTCTATAGCCTAGTACAAATAAGTTTACACTATAGTTGAACTAGCTCTATAGCCTAGTACAAATAATTTTACACTAGAATTGAACTAGCTCTATAGCCTAGTACAAATAATTTTACAATAGAGTTCAACTAGCTCTATAAGCTAGTACAAATAATTTTACACTAGAGTTGAGCTAGCTCTATAGCCTAGTACAAATAATTTTACAATAGAGTTGAACTAGTTCTTTAGCCTAGTACAAATAATTTTAAACTATTGTTGAACTAGCTCTATAAGCTAGTTGAAATAATTTTACACTAGAGTTGAACTAGCTCTATAGCCTAGTACAAATAATTTTACACTATAGTTGAACTAGATCTATAGCCAAGTACAAATAATTTTACACTATAGTTGAACTAGCTCTATAAGCTGGTTGAAATAATTTTACACTAGTGTTGAACTAGCTCTATAGCCTAGTACAAATAATTTTACACTAGAGTTGAACTAGCTCTATAGCCTAGTACAAATAATTTTACACTATAGTTGAACTAGATCTATAGCCAAGTATAAATAATTTTACACTATAGTTGAACTAGCTCTATAAGCTGGTTGAAATAATTTTACACTAGAGTTGCACTAGCTCGATAGCCTAGTACAAATAATTTTACTCTAGAGTTGAACTAGCTCTATAGCCTAGTACAAATAATTTTACACTCGAATTGAACTAGTTCTATAGCCTAGTACAAATAATTTTACACTAGAGTTGAACTAGTTCTATAGCCTAGTACAAATAATTTTACACTATAGTTGAACTAGCTCTATAAGCTGGTTGAAATAATTTTACACTAGAGTTGAACTAGCTCTATAGCCTAGTACAAATAATTTTACACTAGAGTTGAACTAGCTCTCTATAAGCTAGTTGAAATAATTTTACACTAGAGTTGAACTAGCTCTATAGCCTAGTACAAATAATTTTACACTAGACTTGAATTAGCTCTATAGCCTAGTACAAATAATTTTACACTATAGTTGAACTAGCTCTATAGGCTATTTGATATAATTTTACACTAGAGTTGAACTAGCTCTATAGCCTAGTACAAATAATTTTACACTAGAGTTGAACTAGCTCTATAGCCTAGTACAAATAATTTTACAATAGAGTTCAACTAGCTCTATAAGCTAGTACAAATAATTTTACACTAGAGTTGAACTAGCTCTATAGCCTAGTACAAATAATTTTACACTAGAGTTGAATTAGCTCTATAGCCTAGTACAAATAATTTTACACTATAGTTGAACTAGCTCTATAAGCTAGTTGAAATAATTTTACACTAGAGTTGAACTAGCTCTATAGCCTAGTACAAATAATTTTACACTAGAGTTGAATTAGCTCTATAGCCTAGTACAAATAATTTTACACTATAGTTGAACTAGCTCCATAAGCTGGTTGAAATAATTTTACACTAGAGTTGAACTAGCTCTATAGCCTAGTACAAATAATTTTACACTAGAGTTGAACTAGCTCTATAGCCTAGTACAAATAATTTTACACTAGAATTGAACTAGCTCTATAGCCTAGTACAAATAATTTTACACTAGAGTTGAGCTAGCTCTATAGCCTAGTACAAATAATTTTACTCTAGAGTTGAACTAGCTCTATAGCCTAGTACAAATAATTTTACACTCGAATTGAACTAGTTCTATAGCCTAGTACAAATAATTTTACACTAGAGTTGAACTAGTTCTATAGCCTAGTACAAATAATTTTACACTATAGTTGAACTAGCTCTATAAGCTGGTTGAAATAATTTTACACTAGAGTTGAACTAGCTCTATAGCCTAGTACAAATAATTTTACACTAGAGTTGAACTAGCTCTCTATAAGCTAGTTAAAATAATTTTACACTAGAGTTGAACTAGCTCTATAGCCTAGTACAAATAATTTTACACTAGACTTGAATTAGCTCTATAGCCTAGTACAAATAATTTTACACTATAGTTGAACTAGCTCTATAAGCTGGTTGAAATAATTTTACACTAGAGTTGAACTAGCTCTATAGCCTAGTACAAATAATTTTACACTAGAGTTGAACTAGCTCTATAGCCTAGTACAAATAATTTTACACTATAGTTGAACTAGATCTATAGCCAAGTATAAATAATTTTACACTATAGTTGAACTAGCTCTATAAGCTGGTTGAAATAATTTTACACTAGAGTTGCACTAGCTCGATAGCCTAGTACAAATAATTTTACTCTAGAGTTGAACTAGCTCTATAGCCTAGTACAAATAATTTTACACTCGAATTGAACTAGTTCTATAGCCTAGTACAAATAATTTTACACTAGAGTTGAACTAGTTCTATAGCCTAGTACAAATAATTTTACACTATAGTTGAACTAGCTCTATAAGCTGGTTGAAATAATTTTACACTAGAGTTGAACTAGCTCTATAGCCTAGTACAAATAATTTTACACTAGAGTTGAACTAGCTCTCTATAAGCTAGTTGAAATAATTTTACACTAGAGTTGAACTAGCTCTATAGCCTAGTACAAATAATTTTACACTAGACTTGAATTAGCTCTATAGCCTAGTACAAATAATTTTACACTATAGTTGAACTAGCTCTATAAGCTATTTGATATAATTTTACACTAGAGTTGAACTAGCTCTATAGCCTAGTACAAATAATTTTACACTAGAGTTGAACTAGCTCTATAGCCTAGTACAAATAATTTTACAATAGAGTTCAACTAGCTCTATAAGCTAGTACAAATAATTTTACACTAGAGTTGAACTAGCTCTATAGCCTAGTACAAATAATTTTACACTAGAGTTGAATTAGCTCTATAGCCTAGTACAAATAATTTTACACTATAGTTGAACTAGCTCTATAAGCTAGTTGAAATAATTTTACACTAGAGTTGAACTAGCTCTATAGCCTAGTACAAATAATTTTACACTAGAGTTGAATTAGCTCTATAGCCTAGTACAAATAATTTTACACTATAGTTGAACTAGCTCCATAAGCTGGTTGAAATAATTTTACACTAGAGTTGAACTAGCTCTATAGCCTAGTACAAATAATTTTACACTAGAGTTGAACTAGCTCTATAGCCTAGTACAAATAATTTTACACTAGAATTGAACTAGCTCTATAGCCTAGTACAAATAATTTTACACTAGAGTTGAGCTAGCTCTATAGCCTAGTACAAATAATTTTACTCTAGAGTTGAACTAGCTCTATAGCCTAGTACAAATAATTTTACACTCGAATTGAACTAGTTCTATAGCCTAGTACAAATAATTTTACACTAGAGTTGAACTAGTTCTATAGCCTAGTACAAATAATTTTACACTATAGTTGAACTAGCTCTATAAGCTGGTTGAAATAATTTTACACTAGAGTTGAACTAGCTCTATAGCCTAGTACAAATAATTTTACACTAGAGTTGAACTAGCTCTCTATAAGCTAGTTGAAATAATTTTACACTAGAGTTGAACTAGCTCTATAGCCTAGTACAAATAATTTTACACTAGACTTGAATTAGCTCTATAGCCTAGTACAAATAATTTTACACTATAGTTGAACTAGCTCTATAAGCTATTTGATATAATTTTACACTAGAGTTGAACTAGGTCTATAGGCTAGTACAAATAATTTTACACTAGAGTTGAACTAGCTCTATAGCCTAGTACAAATAATTTTACAATAGAGTTCAACTAGCTCTATAAGCTAGTACAAATAATTTTACACTAGAGTTGAACTAGCTCTATAGCCTAGTACAAATAATTTTACACTAGAGTTGAATTAGCTCTATAGCCTAGTACAAATAATTTTACACTATAGTTGAACTAGCTCTATAAGCTAGTTGAAATAATTTTACACTAGAGTTGAACTAGCTCTATAGCCTAGTACAAATAATTTTACACTAGAGTTGAATTAGCTCTATAGCCTTGTACAAATAATTTTACACTATAGTTGAACTAGCTCCATAAGCTGGTTGAAATAATTTTACACTAGAGTTGAACTAGCTCTATAGCCTAGTACAAATAATTTTACACTAGAGTTGAACTAGCTCTATAGCCTAGTACAAATAATTTTACACTAGAATTGAACTAGCTCTATAGCCTAGTACAAATAATTTTACACTAGAGTTGAGCTAGCTCTATAGCCTAGTACAAATAAGTTTACACTATAGTTGAACTAGCTCTATAGCCTAGTACAAATAATTTTACACTAGAATTGAACTAGCTCTATAGCCTAGTACAAATAATTTTACAATAGAGTTCAACTAGCTCTATAAGCTAGTACAAATAATTTTACACTAGAGTTGAGCTAGCTCTATAGCCTAGTACAAATAATTCTACAATAGAGTTGAACTAGTTCTTTAGCCTAGTACAAATAATTTTACACTATAGTTGAACTAGCTCTATAAGCTAGTTGAAATAATTTTACACTAGAGTTGAACTAGCTCTATAGCCTAGTACAAATAATTTTACACTATAGTTGAACTAGATCTATAGCCAAGTACAAATAATTTTACACTATAGTTGAACTAGCTCTATAAGCTGGTTGAAATAATTTTACACTAGAGTTGAACTAGCTCTATAGCCTAGTACAAATAATTTTACACTAGAGTTGAACTAGCTCTATAGCCTAGTACAAATAATTTTACACTCGAGTTGAACTAGCTCTATAGCCTAGTACAAATAATTTTACACTAGAGTTGAACTAGTTCTATAGCCTGGTACAAATAATTTTACACTATAGTTGAACTAGCTCTATAAGCTAGTTGAAATAATTTTACACTAGAGTTGAACTAGCTCTATAGCCTAGTACAAATAATTTTACAATAGATTTCAACTAGCTCTATAATCTAGTACAAATAATTTTACACTAGAGTTGAGCTAGCTCTATAGCCTAGTACAAATAATTTTACACTGCAGTTGAACTAGTTGTTTAGCCTAGTACAAATAATTTTACACTATAGTTGAACTAGCTCTATAAGCTAGTTGAAATAATTTTACACTAGAGTTGAACTAGCTCTATAGCCTAGTACAAATAATTTTACACTATAGTTGAACTAGATCTATAGCCAAGTATAAATAATTTTACACTATAGTTGAACTAGCTCTATAAGCTGGTTGAAATAATTTTACACTAGAGTTGAACTAGCTCTATAGCCTAGTACAAATAATTTTACTCTAGAGTTGAACTAGCTCTATAGCCTAGTATAAATAATTTTACACTCGAATTGAACTAGTTCTATAGCCTAGTACAAATAATTTTACACTAGAGTTGAACTAGTTCTATAGCCTAGTACAAATAATTTTACACTATAGTTGAACTAGCTCTATAAGCTGGTTGAAATAATTTTACACTAGAGTTGAACTAGCTCTATAGCCTAGTACAAATAATTTTACACTAGAGTTGAACTAGCTCTCTATAAGCTAGTTGAAATAATTTTACACTAGAGTTGAACTAGCTCTATAGCCTAGTACAAATAATTTTACACTAGACTTGAATTAGCTCTATAGCCTAGTACAAATAATTTTACACTATAGTTGAACTAGCTCTATAAGCTATTTGATATAATTTTACACTAGAGTTGAACTAGCTCTATAGCCTAGTACAAATAATTTTACACTAGAGTTGAACTAGCTCTATAGCCTAGTACAAATAATTTTACAATAGAGTTCAACTAGCTCTATAAGCTAGTACAAATAATTTTACACTAGAGTTGAACTAGCTCTATAACCTAGTACAAATAATTTTACACTAGAGTTGAATTAGCTCTATAGCCTAGTACAAATAATTTTACACTATAGTTGAACTAGCTCTATAAGCTAGTTGAAATAATTTTACACTAGAGTTGAACTAGCTCTATAGCCTAGTACAAATAATTTTACACTAGAGTTGAACTAGCTCTATAGCCTAGTACAAATAATTTTACACTAGAGTTGAACTAGCTCTATAGCCTAGTACAAATAATTTTACAATAGAGTTCAACTAGCTCTATAAGCTAGTACAAATAATTTTACACTAGAGTTGAGCTAGCTCTATAGCCTAGTACAAATAATTTTACACTAGAGTTGAACTAGTTCTTTAGCCTAGTACAAATAATTTTACACTATAGTTGAACTAGCTCTATAAGCTAGTTGAAATAATTTTACACTAGAGTTGAACTAGCTCTATAGCGTAGTACAAATAATTTTACACTATAGTTGAACTAGATCTATAGCCAAGTACAAATAATTTTACACTATAGTTGAACTAGCTCTATAAGCTGGTTGAAATAATTTTACACTAGAGTTGAACTAGCTCTATATCCTAGTACAAATAATTTTACACTAGAGTTGAACTAGCTCTATAGCCTAGTACAAATAATTTTACACTCGAGTTGAACTAGCTCTATAGCCTAGTACAAATAATTTTACACTAGACTTGAACTAGTTCTATAGCCTAGTACAAATAATTTTACACTATAGTTGAACTAGCTCTATAAGCTAGTTGAAATAATTTTACACTAGAGTTGAACTAGCTCTATAGCCTAGTACAAATAATTTTACAATAGAGTTCAATTAGCTCCATAAGCTAGTACAAATAATTTTACACTAGAGTTGAGCTAGCTCTATAGCCTAGTACAAATAATTTTACACTAGAGTTGAACTAGTTCTTTAGCCTAGTACAAATAATTTTACACTAGAGTTGAATTAGCTCTATAGCCTAGTACAAATAATTTTACACTATAGTTGAACTAGCTCTATAAGCTGGTTGAAATAATTTTGCACTAGAGTTGAACTAGCTCTATAGCCTAGTACAAATAATTTTACACTAGAGTTGAACTAGCTCTATAGCCTAGTACAAATAATTTTACACTAGAGTTGAGCTAGCTCTATAGCCTAGTACAAATAATTTTACACTATAGTTGAACTAGCTCTATAGCCTAGTACAAATAATTTTACACTAGAATTGAACTAGCTCTATAGCCTAGTACAAATAATTTTACAATAGAGTTCAACTAGCTCTATAAGCTAGTACAAATAATTTTACACTAGAGTTGAGCTAGCTCTATAGCCTAGTACAAATAATTTTACAATAGAGTTGAACTAGTTCTTTAGCCTAGTACAAATAATTTTACACTATAGTTGAACTAGCTCTATAAGCTAGTTGAAATAATTTTACACTAGAGTTGAACTAGCTCTATAGCCTAGTACAAATAATTTTACACTATAGTTGAACTAGATCTATAGCCAAGTACAAATAATTTTACACTATAGTTGAACTAGCTCTATAAGCTGGTTGAAATAATTTTACACTAGTGTTGAACTGGCTCTATAGCCTAGTACAAATAATTTTACACTCGAGTTGAACTAGCTCTATAGCCTAGTACAAATAATTTTACACTAGAGTTGAACTAGGTCTATAGCCTAGTACAAGTAATTTTACACTATAGTTGAACTTGCTCTATAAGCTAGTTGAAATAATTTTACACTAGAGTTGAACTAGCTCTATAGCCTAGTACAAATAATTTTACACTATAGTTGAATTAGCTCTATAGCCTAGTACAAATAATTTTACACTATAGTTGAACTAGCTCTATAGCCTAGTACAAATAATTTTACACTAGAGTTGAACTAGCTCTATAGCCTAGTACAAATAATTTTACACTATAGTTGAATTAGCTCTATAGCCTAGTACAAATAATTTTACACTATAGTTGAACTAGCTCTATAGCCTAGTACAAATAATTTTACACTAGAGTTGAACTAGCTCTATAGCCTAGTACAAATAATTTTACAATAGAGTTCAACTAGCTCTATAAGCTAGTACAAATAATTTTACACTAGAGTTGAGCTAGCTCAATAGCCTAGTACAAATAATTTTACACTATAGTTGAACTAGCTCTATAGCCTAGTACAAATAATTTTACACTATAGTTGAACTAGCTCTATAGCCTAGTACAAATAATTTTACACTAGAGTTGAACTAGCTCTATAGCCTAGTACAAATAATTTTACAATAGAGTTCAACTAGCTCTATAAGCTAGTACAAATAATTTTACACTAGAGTTGAGCTAGCTCTATAGCCTAGTACAAATAATTTTACACTAGAGTTGAACTAGTTCTTTAGCCTAGTACAAATAATTTGACACTATAGTTGAACTAGCTCTATAAGCTGGTTGAAATAATTTTACACTAGAGTTGAACTAGCTCTATAGCCTAGTACAAATAATTTTACTCTAGAGTTGAACTAGCTCTATAGCCTAGTATAAATAATTTTACACTCGAATTGAACTAGTTCTATAGCCTAGTACAAATAATTTTACACTAGAGTTGAACTAGTTCTATAGCCTAGTACAAATAATTTTACACTATAGTTGAACTAGCTCTATAAGCTGGTTGAAATAATTTTACACTAGAGTTGAACTAGCTCTATAGCCTAGTACAAATAATTTTACACTAGAGTTGAACTAGCTCTCTATAAGCTAGTTGAAATAATTTTACACTAGAGTTGAACTAGCTCTATAGCCTAGTACAAATAATTTTACACTAGACTTGAATTAGCTCTATAGCCTAGTACAAATAATTTTACACTATAGTTGAACTAGCTCTATAAGCTATTTGATATAATTTTACACTAGAGTTGAACTAGCTCTATAGCCTAGTACAAATAATTTTACACTAGAGTTGAACTAGCTCTATAGCCTAGTACAAATAATTTTACAATAGAGTTCAACTAGCTCTATAAGCTAGTACAAATAATTTTACACTAGAGTTGAACTAGCTCTATAGCCTAGTACAAATAATTTTACACTAGAGTTGAATTAGCTCTATAGCCTAGTACAAATAATTTTACACTATAGTTGAACTAGCTCTATAAGCTAGTTGAAATAATTTTACACTAGAGTTGAACTAGCTCTATAGCCTAGTACAAATAATTTTACACTAGAGTTGAACTAGCTCTATAGCCTAGTACAAATAATTTTACACTAGAGTTGAACTAGCTCTATAGCCTAGTACAAATAATTTTACAATAGAGTTCAACTAGCTCTATAAGCTAGTACAAATAATTTTACACTAGAGTTGAGCTAGCTCTATAGCCTAGTACAAATAATTTTACACTAGAGTTGAACTAGTTCTTTAGCCTAGTACAAATAATTTTACACTATAGTTGAACTAGCTCTATAAGCTAGTTGAAATAATTTTACACTAGAGTTGAACTAGCTCTATAGCGTAGTACAAATAATTTTACACTATAGTTGAACTAGATCTACAGCCAAGTACAAATAATTTTACACTATAGTTGAACTAGCTCTATAAGCTGGTTGAAATAATTTTACACTAGAGTTGAACTAGCTCTATATCCTAGTACAAATAATTTTACACTAGAGTTGAACTAGCTCTATAGCCTAGTACAAATAATTTTACACTCGAGTTGAACTAGCTCTATAGCCTAGTACAAATAATTTTACACTAGACTTGAACTAGTTCTATAGCCTAGTACAAATAATTTTACACTATAGTTGAACTAGCTCTATAAGCTAGTTGAAATAATTTTACACTAGAGTTGAACTAGCTCTATAGCCTAGTACAAATAATTTTACAATAGAGTTCAATTAGCTCCATAAGCTAGTACAAATAATTTTACACTAGAGTTGAGCTAGCTCTATAGCCTAGTACAAATAATTTTACACTAGAGTTGAACTAGTTCTTTAGCCTAGTACAAATAATTTTACACTAGAGTTGAATTAGCTCTATAGCCTAGTACAAATAATTTTACACTATAGTTGAACTAGCTCTATAAGCTGGTTGAAATAATTTTGCACTAGAGTTGAACTAGCTCTATAGCCTAGTACAAATAATTTTACACTAGAGTTGAACTAGCTCTATAGCCTAGTACAAATAATTTTACACTAGAGTTGAGCTAGCTCTATAGCCTAGTACAAATAATTTTACACTATAGTTGAACTAGCTCTATAGCCTAGTACAAATAATTTTACACTAGAATTGAACTAGCTCTATAGCCTAGTACAAATAATTTTACAATAGAGTTCAACTAGCTCTATAAGCTAGTACAAATAATTTTACACTAGAGTTGAGCTAGCTCTATAGCCTAGTACAAATAATTTTACAATAGAGTTGAACTAGTTCTTTAGCCTAGTACAAATAATTTTACACTATAGTTGAACTAGCTCTATAAGCTAGTTGAAATAATTTTACACTAGAGTTGAACTAGCTCTATAGCCTAGTACAAATAATTTTACACTATAGTTGAACTAGATCTATAGCCAAGTACAAATAATTTTACACTATAGTTGAACTAGCTCTATAAGCTGGTTGAAATAATTTTACACTAGTGTTGAACTGGCTCTATAGCCTAGTACAAATAATTTTACACTCGAGTTGAACTAGCTCTATAGCCTAGTACAAATAATTTTACACTAGAGTTGAACTAGGTCTATAGCCTAGTACAAGTAATTTTACACTATAGTTGAACTTGCTCTATAAGCTAGTTGAAATAATTTTACACTAGAGTTGAACTAGCTCTATAGCCTAGTACAAATAATTTTACACTATAGTTGAATTAGCTCTATAGCCTAGTACAAATAATTTTACACTATAGTTGAACTAGCTCTATAGCCTAGTACAAATAATTTTACACTAGAGTTGAACTAGCTCTATAGCCTAGTACAAATAATTTTACAATAGAGTTCAACTAGCTCTATAAGCTAGTACAAATAATTTTACACTAGAGTTGAGCTAGCTCAATAGCCTAGTACAAATAATTTTACACTATAGTTGAACTAGCTCTATAGCCTAGTACAAATAATTTTACACTACAGTTGAACTAGCTCTATAGCCTAGTACAAATAATTTTACAATAGAGTTCAACTAGCTCTATAAGCTAGTACAAATAATTTTACACTAGAGTTGAGCTAGCTCTATAGCCTAGTACAAATAATTTTACACTATAGTTGAACTAGCTCTATAGCCTAGTACAAATAATTTTACACTAGAGTTGAACTAGCTCTATAGCCTAGTACAAATAATTTTACAATAGAGTTCAACTAGCTCTATAAGCTAGTACAAATAATTTTACACTAGAGTTGAGCTAGCTCTATAGCCTAGTACAAATAATTTTACACTAGAGTTGAACTAGTTCTTTAGCCTAGTACAAATAATTTGACACTATAGTTGAACTAGCTCTATAAGCTAGTTGAAATAATTTTACACTAGAGTTGAACTAGCTCTATAGCGTAGTACAAATAATTTTACACTAGAGTTGAGCTAGCTCTATAGCCTAGTACAAATAATTTTACACTAGAGTTGAACTAGCTCTATAGCCTAGTACAAATAATTTTACAATAGAGTTCAACTAGCTCTATAAGCTAGTACAAATAATTTTACAATAGAGTTGAACTAGCTCTATAGCATAGTACAAATAATTTTACACTAGAGTTGAATTAGCTCTATAGCCTAGTACAAATAATTTTACACTATAGTTGAACTAGCTCTATAAGCTAGTTGAAATAATTTTACACTAGTGTTGAACTAGCTCTATAGCCTAGTACAAATAATTTTACACTAGAGTTGAACTAGCTCTATAGCCTAGTACAAATAATTTTACACTAGAGTTGAACTAGCTCTATAGCCTAGTACAAATAATTTTACACTAGAGTTGAGCTAGCTCTATAGCCTAGTACAAATAATTTTACACTATAGTTGAACTAGCTATATAGCCTAGTACAAATAATTTTACACTAGAGTTGAACTAGCTCTATAGCCTAGTACAAATAATTTTACAATAGAGTTCAACTAGCTCTATAAGCTAGTACAAATAATTTTACACTAGAGTTGAGCTAGCTCTATAGCCTAGTACAAATAATTTTACACTAGAGTTGAACTAGTTCTTTAGCCTAGTACAAATAATTTTACACTATAGTTGAACTAGCTCTATAAGCTAGTTGAAATAATTTTACACTAGAGTTGAACTAGCTCTATAGCGTAGTACAAATAATTTTACACTATAGTTGAACTAGATCTATAGCCAAGTATAAATAATTTTACACTATAGTTGAACTAGCTCTATAAGCTGGTTGAAATAATTTTACACTAGAGTTGAACTAGCTCTATATCCTAGTACAAATAATTTTACACTAGAGTTGAACTAGCTCTATAGCCTAGTACAAATAATTTTACACTAGACTTGAACTAGTTCTATAGCCTAGTACAAATAATTTTACACTATAGTTGAACTAGCTCTATAAGCTAGTTGAAATAATTTTACACTAGAGTTGAACTAGCTCTATAGCCTAGTACAAATAATTTTACAATAGAGTTCAACTAGCTCCATAAGCTAGTACAAATAATTTTACACTAGAGTTGAGCTAGCTCTATAGCCTAGTACAAATAATTTTACACTAGAGTTGAACTAGTTCTTTAGCCTAGTACAAATAATTTTACACTATAGTTGAACTAGCTCTATAAGCTAGTTGAAATAATTTTACACTAGAGTTGAACTAGCTCTATAGCGTAGTACAAATAATTTTACACTATAGTTGAACTAGATATATAGCCAAGTATAAATAATTTTACACTATAGTTGAACTAGCTCTATAAGCTGGTTGAAATAATTTTACACTAGAGTTGAACTAGCTCTATATCCTAGTACAAATAATTTTACACTAGAGTTGAACTAGCTCTATAGCCTAGTACAAATAATTTTACACTCGAGTTGAACTAGCTCTATAGCCTAGTACAAATAATTTTACACTAGACTTGAACTAGTTCTTTAGCCTAGTACAAATAATTTTACACTATAGTTGAACTAGCTCTATAAACTAGTTGAAATAATTTTACACTAGAGTTGAACTAGCTCTATAGCCTAGTACAAATAATTTTACAATAGAGTTCAACTAGCTCCATAAGCTAGTACAAATAATTTTACACTAGAGTTGAGCTAGCTCTATAGCCTAGTACAAATAATTTTACACTAGAGTTGAACTAGTTCTTTAGCCTAGTACAAATAATTTTACACTATAGTTGAACTAGCTCTATAAGCTAGTTGAAATAATTTTACACTAGATTTGAACTAGCTCTATAGCCTAGTACAAATAATTTTACACTAGAGTTGAACTAGCTCTATAGCCTAGTACAAATAATTTTACACTATAGTTGAACTGGCTCTCTATAAGCTAGTTGAAATAATTTTACACTAGAGTTGAACTAGCTCTATAGCCTAGTACAAATAATTTTACACTAGAGTTGAATTAGCTCTATAGCCTAGTACAAATAATTTTACACTATAGTTGAACTAGCTCTATAAGCTGGTTGAAATAATTTTACACTAGAGTTGAACTAGCTCTATAGCCTAGTACAAATAATTTTACACTAGAGTTGAACTAGCTCTATAGCCTAGTACAAATAATTTTACACTAGAGTTGAACTAGCTCTATAGCCTAGTACAACTAATTTTACACTAGAGTTGAGCTAGCTCTATAGCCTAGTACAAATAATTTTACACTATAGTTGAACTAGCTCTATAGCCTAGTACAAATAATTTTACACTAGAATTGAACTAGCTCTATAGCCTAGTACAAATAATTTTACAATAGAGTTCAACTAGCTCTATAAGCTAGTACAAATAATTTTACACTAGAGTTGAGCTAGCTCTATATCCTAGTACAAATAATTTTACAATAGAGTTGAACTAGTTCTTTAGCCTAGTACAAATAATTTTACACTATAGTTGAACTAGCTCTATAAGCTCGTTGAAATAATTTTACACTAGAGTTGAACTAGCTCTATAGCCTAGTACAAATAATTTTACACTATAGTTGAACTAGATCTATAGCCAAGTACAAATAATTTTACACTATAGTTGAACTAGCTCTATAAGCTGGTTGAAATAATTTTACACTAGAGTTGAACTAGCTCTATAGCCTAGTACAAATAATTTTACACTCGAGTTGAACTAGCTCTATAGCCTAGTACAAATAATTTTACACTAGAGTTGAACGAGGTCTATAGCCTAGTACAAGTAATTTTACACTATAGTTTAACTAGCTCTATAAGCTAGTTGAAATAATTTTACACTAGAGTTGAACTAGCTCTATAGCCTAGTACAAATAATTTTACACTATAGTTGAATTAGCTCTATAGCCTAGTACAAATAATTTTACACTATAGTTGAACTAGCTCTATAGCCTAGTACAAATAATTTTACACTAGAGTTGAACTAGCTCTATAGCCTAGTACAAATAATTTTACAATAGAGTTCAACTAGCTCTATAAGCTAGTACAAATAATTTTACACTAAAGTTGAGCTAGCTCTATAGCCTAGTACAAATAATTTTACACTATAGTTGAACTAGCTCTATAGCCTAGTACAAATAATTTTACACTAGAGTTGAACTAGCTCTATAGCCTAGTACAAATAATTTTACAATAGAGTTCAACTAGCTCTATAAGCTAGTACAAATAATTTTACACTAGAGTTGAGCTAGCTCTGTAGCCTAGTACAAATAATTTTACACTATAGTTGAACTAGCTCTATAGCCTAGTACAAATAATTTTACACTAGAGTTGAACTAGCTCTATAGCCTAGTACAAATAATTTTACAATAGAGTTCAACTAGCTCTATAAGCTAGTACAAATAATTTTACACTATAGTTGAGCTAGCTCTATAGCCTAGTACAAATAATTTTACACTAGAATTGAACTAGTTCTTTAGCCTAGTACAAATAATTTTACACTATAGTTGAACTAGCTCTATAAGCTAGCTGAAATAATTTTACACTAGAGTTGAACTAGCTCTATAGCGTAGTACAAATAATTTTACACTAGAGTTGAGCTAGCTCTATAGCCTAGTACAAATAATTTTACACTAGAGTTGAACTAGCTCTATAGCCTAGTACAAATAATTTTACAATAGAGTTCAACTAGCTCTATAAGCTAGTACAAATAATTTTACACTAGAGTTGAGCTAGCTCTATAGCCTAGTACAAATAATTTTACACTATAGTTGAACTAGCTCTATAGCCTAGTACAAATAATTTTACACTAGAGTTGAACTAGCTCTATAGCCTAGTACAAATAATTTTACAATAGAGTTCAACTAGCTCTATAAGCTAGTACAAATAATTTTACACTAGAGTTGAGCTAGCTCTATAGCCTAGTACAAATAATTTTACACTAGAGTTGAACTAGTTCTTTAGCCTAGTACAAATAATTTTACACTATAGTTGAACTAGCTCTATAAGCTAGTTGAAATAATTTTACACTAGAGTTGAACTAGCTCTATAGCCTAGTACAAATAATTTTACACTAGAGTTGAGCTAGCTCTATAGCCTAGTACAAATAATTTTACACTATAGTTGAACTAGCTCTATAGCCTAGTACAAATAATTTTACACTAGAATTGAACTAGCTCTATAGCCTAGTACAAATAATTTTACAATAGAGTTCAACTAGCTCTATAAGCTAGTACAAATAATTTTACACTAGAGTTGAGCTAGCTCTATAGCCTAGTACAAATAATTTTACAATAGAGTTGAACTAGTTCTTTAGCCTAGTACAAATAATTTTACACTATAGTTGAACTAGCTCTATAAGCTAGTTGAAATAATTTTACACTAGAGTTGAACTAGCTCTATAGCCTAGTACAAATAATTTTACACTAGAGTTGAGCTAGCTCTATAGCCTAGTACAAATAATTTTACACTATAGTTGAACTAGCTCTATAGCCTAGTACAAATAATTTTACAATAGAGTTCAACTAGCTCTATAAGCTAGTACAAATAATTTTACACTAGAGTTGAGCTAGCTCTATAGCCTAGTACAAATAATTTTACACTATAGTTGAACTAGCTCTATAGCCTAGTACAAATAATTTTACACTAGAGTTGAACTAGCTCTATAGCCTAGTACAAATAATTTTACAATAGAGTTCAACTAGCTCTATAAGCTAGTACAAATAATTTTACACTAGAGTTGAGCTAGCTCTATAGCCTAGTACAAATAATTTTACACTAGAGTTGAACTAGTTCTTTAGCCTAGTACAAATAATTTTACACTATAGTTGAACTAGCTCTATAAGCTAGTTGAAATAATTTTACACTAGAGTTGAACTAGCTCTATAGCCTAGTACAAATAATTTTACACTAGAGTTGAGCTAGCTCTATAGCCTAGTACAAATAATTTTACACTATAGTTGAACTAGCTCTATAGCCTAGTACAAATAATTTTACACTAGAATTGAACTAGCTCTATAGCCTAGTACAAATAATTTTACAATAGAGTTCAACTAGCTCTATAAGCTAGTACAAATAATTTTACACTAGAGTTGAGCTAGCTCTATAGCCTAGTACAAATAATTTTACAATAGAGTTGAACTAGTTCTTTAGCCTAGTACAAATAATTTTACACTATAGTTGAACTAGCTCTATAAGCTAGTTGAAATAATTTTACACTAGAGTTGAACTAGCTCTATAGCCTAGTACAAATAATTTTACACTAGAGTTGAGCTAGCTCTATAGCCTAGTACAAATAATTTTACACTATAGTTGAACTAGCTCTATAGCCTAGTACAAATAATTTTACACTAGAATTGAACTAGCTCTATAGCCTAGTACAAATAATTTTACAATAGAGTTCAACTAGCTCTATAAGCTAGTACAAATAATTTTACACTAGAGTTGAGCTAGCTCTATAGCCTAGTACAAATAATTTTACAATAGAGTTGAACTAGTTCTTTAGCCTAGTACAAATAATTTTACACTATAGTTGAACTAGCTCTATAAGCTGGTTGAAATAATTTTACACTAGAGTTGAACTAGCTCTATAGCCTAGTACAAATAATTTTACACTCGAGTTGAACTAGCTCTATAGCCTAGTACAAATAATTTTACACTAGAGTTGAACTAATTCTATAGCCTAGTACAAATAATTTTACACTATAGTTGAACTAGCTCTATAAGCTAGTTGAAATAATTTTACACTAGAGTTGAACTAGCTCTATAGCCTAGTACAAATAATTTTACACTATAGTTGAACTAGATCTATAGCCAAGTACAAATAATTTTACACTATAGTTGAACTAGCTCTATAAGCTGGTTGAAATAATTTTACACTAGAGTTGAACTAGCTCTATAGCCTAGTACAAATAATTTTACACTCGAGTTGAACTAGCTCTATAGCCTAGTACAAATAATTTTACACTAGAGTTGAACTAGGTCTATAGCCTAGTACAAGTAATTTTACACTATAGTTGAACTAGCTCTATAAGCTAGTTGAAATAATTTTACACTAGAGTTGAACTAGCTCTATAGCCTAGTACAAATAATTTTACACTATAGTTGAATTAGCTCTATAGCCTAGTACAAATAATTTTACACTATAGTTGAACTAGCTCTATAGCCTAGTACAAATAATTTTACACTAGAGTTGAACTAGCTCTATAGCCTAGTACAAATAATTTTACAATAGAGTTCAACTAGCTCTATAAGCTAGTACAAATAATTTTACACTAAAGTTGAGCTAGCTCTATAGCCTAGTACAAATAATTTTACACTATAGTTGAACTAGCTCTATAGCCTAGTACAAATAATTTTACACTAGAGTTGAACTAGCTCTATAGCCTAGTACAAATAATTTTACAATAGAGTTCAACTAGCTCGATGAGCTAGTACAAATAATTTTACACTAGTGTTGAGCTAGCTCTATAGCCTAGTACAAATAATTTTACACTATAGTTGAACTAGCTCTATAGCCTAGTACAAATAATTTTACACTAGAGTTGAACTAGCTCTATAGCCTAGTACAAATAATTTTACAATAGAGTTCAACTAGCTCTATAAGTTAGTACAAATAATTTTACACTAGAGTTGAGCTAGCTCTATAGCCTAGTACAAATAATTTTACACTAGAGTTGAACTAGTTCTTTAGCCTAGTACAAATAATTTTACACTCGAGTTGAACTAGCTCTATAAGCTAGCTGAAATAATTTTACACTAGAGTTGAACTAGCTCTATAGCGTAGTACAAATAATTTTACACTAGAGTTGAGCTAGCTCTATAGCCTAGTACAAATAATTTTACACTAGAGTTGAACTAGCTCTATAGCCTAGTACAAATAATTTTACAATAGAGTTCAACTAGCTCTATAAGCTAGTACAAATAATTTTACACTAGAGTTGAGCTAGCTCTATAGCCTAGTACAAATAATTTTACACTATAGTTGAACTAGCTCTATAGCCTAGTACAAATAATTTTACACTAGAGTTGAACTAGCTCTATAGCCTAGTACAAATAATTTTACACTAGAGTTGAACTAGCTCTATAGCCTAGTACAAATAATTTTACAATAGAGTTCAACTAGCTCTATAAGCTAGTACAAATAATTTTACACTAGAGTTGAGCTAGCTCTATAGCCTAGTACAAATAATTTTACACTATAGTTGAACTAGCTCTATAGCCTAGTACAAATAATTTTACACTAGAGTTGAACTAGCTCTATAGCTTAGTACAAATAATTTTACAATAGAGTTCAACTAGCTCTATAAGCTAGTACAAATAATTTTACACTAGAGTTGAGCTAGCTCTATAGCCTAGTACAAATAATTTTACACTAGAGTTGAACTAGTTCTTTAGCCTAGTACAAATAATTTTACACTATAGTTGAACTAGCTCTATAAGCTAGTTGAAATAATTTTACACTAGAGTTGAACTAGCTCTATAGCCTAGTACAACTAATTTTACACTAGAGTTGAGCTAGCTCTATAGCCTAGTACAAATAATTTTACACTATAGTTGAACTAGCTCTATAGCCTAGTACAAATAATTTTACACTAGAATTGAACTAGCTCTATAGCCTAGTACAAATAATTTTACAATAGAGTTCAACTAGCTCTATAAGCTAGTACAAATAATTTTACACTAGAGTTGAGCTAGCTCTATAGCCTAGTACAAATAATTTTACAATAGAGTTGAACTAGTTCTTTAGCCTAGTACAAATAATTTTACACTATAGTTGAACTAGCTCTATAAGCTAGTTGAAATAATTTTACACTAGAGTTGAACTAGCTCTATAGCTTAGTACAAATAATTTTACACTATAGTTGAACTAGATCTATAGCCAAGTACAAATAATTTTACACTATAGTTGAACTAGCTCTATAAGCTGGTTGAAATAATTTTACACTAGAGTTGAACTAGCTCTATAGCCTAGTACAAATAATTTTACACTCGAGTTGAACTAGCTCTATAGCCTAGTACAAATAATTTTACACTAGAGTTGAACTAGTTCTATAGCCTAGTACAAATAATTTTACACTATAGTTGAACTAGCTCTATAAGCTAGTTGAAATAATTTTACACTAGAGTTGAACTAGCTCTATAGCCTAGTACAAATAATTTTACACTATAGTTGAACTAGATCTATAGCCAAGTACAAATAATTTTACACTATAGTTGAACTAGCTCTATAAGCTGGTTGAAATAATTTTACACTAGAGTTGAACTAGCTCTATAGCCTAGTACAAATAATTTTACACTCGAGTTGAACTAGCTCTATAGCCTAGTACAAATAATTTTATACTAGAGTTGAACGAGGTCTATAGCCTAGTACAAGTAATTTTACACTATAGTTTAACTAGCTCTATAAGCTAGTTGAAATAATTTTACACTAGAGTTGAACTAGCTCTATAGCCTAGTACAAATAATTTTACACTATAGTTGAATTAGCTCTATAGCCTAGTACAAATAATTTTACACTATAGTTGAACTAGCTCTATAGCCTAGTACAAATAATTTTACACTAGAGTTGAACTAGCTCTGTAGCCTAGTACAAATAATTTTACAATAGAGTTCAACTAGCTCTATAAGCTAGTACAAATAATTTTACACTAAAGTTGAGCTAGCTCTATAGCCTAGTACAAATAATTTTACACTATAGTTGAACTAGCTCTATAGCCTAGTACAAATAATTTTACACTAGAGTTGAACTAGCTCTATAGCCTAGTACAAATAATTTTACAATAGAGTTCAACTAGCTCTATAAGCTAGTACAAATAATTTTACACTAGAGTTGAGCTAGCTCTATAGCCTAGTACAAATAATTTTACACTATAGTTGAACTAGCTCTATAGCCTAGTACAAATAATTTTACACTAGAGTTGAACTAGCTCTATAGCCTAGTACAAATAATTTTACAATAGAGTTCAACTAGCTCTATAAGCTAGTACAAATAATTTTACACTATAGTTGAGCTAGCTCTATAGCCTAGTACAAATAATTTTACACTAGAATTGAACTAGTTCTTTAGCCTAGTACAAATAATTTTACACTATAGTTGAACTAGCTCTATAAGCTAGCTGAAATAATTTTACACTAGAGTTGAACTAGCTCTATAGCGTAGTACAAATAATTTTACACTAGAGTTGAGCTAGCTCTATAGCCTAGTACAAATAATTTTACACTAGAGTTGAACTAGCTCTATAGCCTAGTACAAATAATTTTACAATAGAGTTCAACTAGCTCTATAAGCTAGTACAAATAATTTTACACTAGAGTTGAGCTAGCTCTATAGCCTAGTACAAATAATTTTACACTATAGTTGAACTAGCTCTATAGCCTAGTACAAATAATTTTACACTAGAGTTGAACTAGCTCTATAGCCTAGTACAAATAATTTTACAATAGAGTTCAACTAGCTCTATAAGCTAGTACAAATAATTTTACACTAGAGTTGAGCTAGCTCTATAGCCTAGTACAAATAATTTTACACTAGAGTTGAACTAGTTCTTTAGCCTAGTACAAATAATTTTACACTATAGTTGAACTAGCTCTATAAGCTAGTTGAAATAATTTTACACTAGAGTTGAACTAGCTCTATAGCCTAGTACAAATAATTTTACACTAGAGTTGAGCTAGCTCTATAGCCTAGTACAAATAATTTTACACTATAGTTGAACTAGCTCTATAGCCTAGTACAAATAATTTTACACTAGAATTGAACTAGCTCTATAGCCTAGTACAAATAATTTTACACTAGAGTTGAGCTAGCTCTATAGCCTAGTACAAATAATTTTACAATAGAGTTGAACTAGTTCTTTAGCCTAGTACAAATAATTTTACAATAGAGTTCAACTAGCTCTATAAGCTAGTACAAATAATTTTACACTAGAGTTGAACTAGCTCTATAGCCTAGTACAAATAATTTTACAATAGAGTTCAACTAGCTCTATAAGCTAGTACAAATAATTTTACACTAGAGTTCAACTAGCTCTATAAGCTAGTACAAATAATTTTACACTAAAGTTGAGCTAGCTCTATAGCCTAGTACAAATAATTTTACACTATAGTTGAACTAGCTCTATAGCCTAGTACAAATAATTTTACACTAGAGTTGAACTAGCTCTATAGCCTAGTACAAATAATTTTACACTAGAATTGAACTAGCTCTATAGCCTAGTACAAATAATTTTACACTAGAGTTGAGCTAGCTCTATAGCCTAGTACAAATAATTTTACAATAGAGTTGAACTAGTTCTTTAGCCTAGTACAAATAATTTTACAATAGAGTTCAACTAGCTCTATAAGCTAGTACAAATAATTTTACACTAGAGTTGAACTAGCTCTATAGCCTAGTACAAATAATTTTACAATAGAGTTCAACTAGCTCTATAAGCTAGTACAAATAATTTTACACTAGAGTTGAGCTAGCTCTATAGCCTAGTACAAATAATTTTACACTATAGTTGAACTAGCTCTATAGCCTAGTACAACTAATTTTACACTAGAGTTGAGCTAGCTCTATAGCCTAGTACAAATAATTTTACACTATAGTTGAACTAGCTCTATAGCCTAGTACAAATAATTTTACACTAGAATTGAACTAGCTCTATAGCCTAGTACAAATAATTTTACAATAGAGTTCAACTAGCTCTATAAGCTAGTACAAATAATTTTACACTAGAGTTGAGCTAGCTCTATAGCCTAGTACAAATAATTTTACAATAGAGTTGAACTAGTTCTTTAGCCTAGTACAAATAATTTTACACTATAGTTGAACTAGCTCTATAAGCTAGTTGAAATAATTTTACACTAGAGTTGAACTAGCTCTATAGCTTAGTACAAATAATTTTACACTATAGTTGAACTAGATCTATAGCCAAGTACAAATAATTTTACACTATAGTTGAACTAGCTCTATAAGCTGGTTGAAATAATTTTACACTAGAGTTGAACTAGCTCTATAGCCTAGTACAAATAATTTTACACTCGAGTTGAACTAGCTCTATAGCCTAGTACAAATAATTTTACACTAGAGTTGAACTAGTTCTATAGCCTAGTACAAATAATTTTACACTATAGTTGAACTAGCTCTATAAGCTAGTTGAAATAATTTTACACTAGAGTTGAACTAGCTCTATAGCCTAGTACAAATAATTTTACACTATAGTTGAACTAGATCTATAGCCAAGTACAAATAATTTTACATTATAGTTGAACTAGCTCTATAAGCTGGTTGAAATAATTTTACACTAGAGTTGAACTAGCTCTATAGCCTAGTACAAATAATTTTACACTCGAGTTGAACTAGCTCTATAGCCTAGTACAAATAATTTTACACTAGAGTTGAACTAGGTCTATAGCCTAGTACAAGTAATTTTACACTATAGTTGAACTAGCTCTATAAGCTAGTTGAAATAATTTTACACTAGAGTTGAACTAGCTCTATAGCCTAGTACAAATAATTTTACACTATAGTTGAATTAGCTCTATAGCCTAGTACAAATAATTTTACACTATAGTTGAACTAGCTCTATAGCCTAGTACAAATAATTTTACACTAGAGTTGAACTAGCTCTATAGCCTAGTACAAATAATTTTACAATAGAGTTCAACTAGCTCTATAAGCTAGTACAAATAATTTTACACTAAAGTTGAGCTAGCTCTATAGCCTAGTACAAATAATTTTACACTATAGTTGAACTAGATCTATAGCCAAGTACAAATAATTTTACATTATAGTTGAACTAGCTCTATAAGCTGGTTGAAATAATTTTACACTAGAGTTGAACTAGCTCTATAGCCTAGTACAAATAATTTTACACTCGAGTTGAACTAGCTCTATAGCCTAGTACAAATAATTTTACACTAGAGTTGAACTAGGTCTATAGCCTAGTACAAGTAATTTTACACTATAGTTGAACTAGCTCTATAAGCTAGTTGAAATAATTTTACACTAGAGTTGAACTAGCTCTATAGCCTAGTACAAATAATTTTACACTATAGTTGAATTAGCTCTATAGCCTAGTACAAATAATTTTACACTATAGTTGAACTAGCTCTATAGCCTAGTACAAATAATTTTACACTAGAGTTGAACTAGCTCTATAGCCTAGTACAAATAATTTTACAATAGAGTTCAACTAGCTCTATAAGCTAGTACAAATAATTTTACACTAAAGTTGAGCTAGCTCTATAGCCTAGTACAAATAATTTTACACTATAGTTGAACTAGCTCTATAGCCTAGTACAAATAATTTTACACTAGAATTGAACTAGCTCTATAGCCTAGTACAAATAATTTTACAATAGAGTTCAACTAGCTCTATAAGCTAGTACAAATAATTTTACACTAGAGTTGAGCTAGCTCTATAGCCTAGTACAAATAATTTTACAATAGAGTTGAACTAGTTCTTTAGCCTAGTACAAATAATTTTACACTATAGTTGAACTAGCTCTATAAGCTGGTTGAAATAATTTTACACTAGAGTTGAACTAGCTCTATAGCCTAGTACAAATAATTTTACACTCGAGTTGAACTAGCTCTATAGCCTAGTACAAATAATTTTACACTAGAGTTGAACTAATTCTATAGCCTAGTACAAATAATTTTACACTATAGTTGAACTAGCTCTATAAGCTAGTTGAAATAATTTTACACTAGAGTTGAACTAGCTCTATAGCCTAGTACAAATAATTTTACACTATAGTTGAACTAGATCTATAGCCAAGTACAAATAATTTTACACTATAGTTGAACTAGCTCTATAAGCTGGTTGAAATAATTTTACACTAGAGTTGAACTAGCTCTATAGCCTAGTACAAATAATTTTACACTCGAGTTGAACTAGCTCTATAGCCTAGTACAAATAATTTTACACTAGAGTTGAACTAGGTCTATAGCCTAGTACAAGTAATTTTACACTATAGTTGAACTAGCTCTATAAGCTAGTTGAAATAATTTTACACTAGAGTTGAACTAGCTCTATAGCCTAGTACAAATAATTTTACACTATAGTTGAATTAGCTCTATAGCCTAGTACAAATAATTTTACACTATAGTTGAACTAGCTCTATAGCCTAGTACAAATAATTTTACACTAGAGTTGAACTAGCTCTATAGCCTAGTACAAATAATTTTACAATAGAGTTCAACTAGCTCTATAAGCTAGTACAAATAATTTTACACTAAAGTTGAGCTAGCTCTATAGCCTAGTACAAATAATTTTACACTATAGTTGAACTAGCTCTATAGCCTAGTACAAATAATTTTACACTAGAGTTGAACTATCTCTATAGCCTAGTACAAATAATTTTACAATAGAGTTCAACTAGCTCGATGAGCTAGTACAAATAATTTTACACTAGAGTTGAGCTAGCTCTATAGCCTAGTACAAATAATTTTACACTATAGTTGAACTAGCTCTATAGCCTAGTACAAATAATTTTACACTAGAGTTGAACTAGCTCTATAGCCTAGTACAAATAATTTTACAATAGAGTTCAACTAGCTCTATAAGTTAGTATAAATAATTTTACACTAGAGTTGAGCTAGCTCTATAGCCTAGTACAAATAATTTTACACTAGAGTTGAACTAGTTCTTTAGCCTAGTACAAATAATTTTACACTCGAGTTGAACTAGCTCTATAAGCTAGCTGAAATAATTTTACACTAGAGTTGAACTAGCTCTATAGCGTAGTACAAATAATTTTACACTAGAGTTGAGCTAGCTCTATAGCCTAGTACAAATAATTTTACACTAGAGTTAAACTAGCTCTATAGCCTAGTACAAATAATTTTACAATAGAGTTCAACTAGCTCTATAAGCTAGTACAAATAATTTTACACTAGAGTTGAGCTAGCTCTATAGCCTAGTACAAATAATTTTACACTATAGTTGAACTAGCTCTATAGCCTAGTACAAATAATTTTACACTAGAGTTGAACTAGCTCTATAGCCTAGTACAAATAATTTTACACTAGAGTTGAACTAGCTCTATAGCCTAGTACAAATAATTTTACAATAGAGTTCAACTAGCTCTATAAGCTAGTACAAATAATTTTACACTAGAGTTGAGCTAGCTCTATAGCCTAGTACAAATAATTTTACACTATAGTTGAACTAGCTCTATAGCCTAGTACAAATAATTTTACACTAGAGTTGAACTAGCTCTATAGCCTAGTACAAATAATTTTACAATAGAGTTCAACTAGCTCTATAAGCTAGTACAAATAATTTTACACTAGAGTTGAGCTAGCTCTATAGCCTAGTACAAATAATTTTACACTAGAGTTTAACTAGTTCTTTAGCCTAGTACAAATAATTTTACACTATAGTTGAACTAGCTCTATAAGCTAGTTGAAATAATTTTACACTAGAGTTGAACTAGCTCTATAGCCTAGTACAACTAATTTTACACTAGAGTTGAGCTAGCTCTATAGCCTAGTACAAATAATTTTACACTATAGTTGAACTAGCTCTATAGCCTAGTACAAATAATTTTACACTAGAATTGAACTAGCTCTATAGCCTAGTACAAATAATTTTACAATAGAGTTCAACTAGCTCTATAAGCTAGTACAAATAATTTTACACTAGAGTTGAGCTAGCTCTATAGCCTAGTACAAATAATTTTACAATAGAGTTGAACTAGTTCTTTAGCCTAGTACAAATAATTTTACACTATAGTTGAACTAGCTCTATAAGCTAGTTGAAATAATTTTACACTAGAGTTGAACTAGCTCTATAGCTTAGTACAAATAATTTTACACTATAGTTGAACTAGATCTATAGCCAAGTACAAATAATTTTACACTATAGTTGAACTAGCTCTATAAGCTGGTTGAAATAATTTTACACTAGAGTTGAACTAGCTCTATAGCCTAGTACAAATAATTTTACACTCGAGTTGAACTAGCTCTATAGCCTAGTACAAATAATTTTACACTAGAGTTGAACTAGTTCTATAGCCTAGTACAAATAATTTTACACTATAGTTGAACTAGCTCTATAAGCTAGTTGAAATAATTTTACACTAGAGTTGAACTAGCTCTATAGCCTAGTACAAATAATTTTACACTATAGTTGAACTAGATCTATAGCCAAGTACAAATAATTTTACATTATAGTTGAACTAGCTCTATAAGCTGGTTGAAATAATTTTACACTAGAGTTGAACTAGCTCTATAGCCTAGTACAAATAATTTTACACTCGAGTTGAACTAGCTCTATAGCCTAGTACAAATAATTTTACACTAGAGTTGAACTAGGTCTATAGCCTAGTACAAGTAATTTTACACTATAGTTGAACTAGCTCTATAAGCTAGTTGAAATAATTTTACACTAGAGTTGAACTAGCTCTATAGCCTAGTACAAATAATTTTACACTATAGTTGAATTAGCTCTATAGCCTAGTACAAATAATTTTACACTATAGTTGAACTAGCTCTATAGCCTAGTACAAATAATTTTACACTAGAGTTGAACTAGCTCTATAGCCTAGTACAAATAATTTTACAATAGAGTTCAACTAGCTCTATAAGCTAGTACAAATAATTTTACACTAAAGTTGAGCTAGCTCTATAGCCTAGTACAAATAATTTTACACTATAGTTGAACTAGATCTATAGCCAAGTACAAATAATTTTACATTATAGTTGAACTAGCTCTATAAGCTGGTTGAAATAATTTTACACTAGAGTTGAACTAGCTCTATAGCCTAGTACAAATAATTTTACACTCGAGTTGAACTAGCTCTATAGCCTAGTACAAATAATTTTACACTAGAGTTGAACTAGGTCTATAGCCTAGTACAAGTAATTTTACACTATAGTTGAACTAGCTCTATAAGCTAGTTGAAATAATTTTACACTAGAGTTGAACTAGCTCTATAGCCTAGTACAAATAATTTTACACTATAGTTGAATTAGCTCTATAGCCTAGTACAAATAATTTTACACTATAGTTGAACTAGCTCTATAGCCTAGTACAAATAATTTTACACTAGAGTTGAACTAGCTCTATAGCCTAGTACAAATAATTTTACAATAGAGTTCAACTAGCTCTATAAGCTAGTACAAATAATTTTACACTAAAGTTGAGCTAGCTCTATAGCCTAGTACAAATAATTTTACACTATAGTTGAACTAGCTCTATAGCCTAGTACAAATAATTTTACACTAGAGTTGAGCTAGCTCTATAGCCTAGTACAAATAATTTTACACTATAGTTGAACTAGCTCTATAGCCTAGTACAAATAATTTTACACTAGAATTGAACTAGCTCTATAGCCTAGTACAAATAATTTTACAATAGAGTTCAACTAGCTCTATAAGCTAGTACAAATAATTTTACACTAGAGTTGAGCTAGCTCTATAGCCTAGTACAAATAATTTTACAATAGAGTTGAACTAGTTCTTTAGCCTAGTACAAATAATTTTACACTATAGTTGAACTAGCTCTATAAGCTAGTTGAAATAATTTTACACTAGAGTTGAACTAGCTCTATAGCTTAGTACAAATAATTTTACACTATAGTTGAACTAGATCTATAGCCAAGTACAAATAATTTTACACTATAGTTGAACTAGCTCTATAAGCTGGTTGAAATAATTTTACACTAGAGTTGAACTAGCTCTATAGCCTAGTACAAATAATTTTACACTCGAGTTGAACTAGCTCTATAGCCTAGTACAAATAATTTTACACTAGAGTTGAACTAGTTCTATAGCCTAGTACAAATAATTTTACACTATAGTTGAACTAGCTCTATAAGCTAGTTGAAATAATTTTACACTAGAGTTGAACTAGCTCTATAGCCTAGTACAAATAATTTTACACTATAGTTGAACTAGATCTATAGCCAAGTACAAATAATTTTACATTATAGTTGAACTAGCTCTATAAGCTGGTTGAAATAATTTTACACTAGAGTTGAACTAGCTCTATAGCCTAGTACAAATAATTTTACACTCGAGTTGAACTAGCTCTATAGCCTAGTACAAATAATTTTACACTAGAGTTGAACTAGGTCTATAGCCTAGTACAAGTAATTTTACACTATAGTTGAACTAGCTCTATAAGCTAGTTGAAATAATTTTACACTAGAGTTGAACTAGCTCTATAGCCTAGTACAAATAATTTTACACTATAGTTGAATTAGCTCTATAGCCTAGTACAAATAATTTTACACTATAGTTGAACTAGCTCTATAGCCTAGTACAAATAATTTTACACTAGAGTTGAACTAGCTCTATAGCCTAGTACAAATAATTTTACAATAGAGTTCAACTAGCTCTATAAGCTAGTACAAATAATTTTACACTAAAGTTGAGCTAGCTCTATAGCCTAGTACAAATAATTTTACACTATAGTTGAACTAGATCTATAGCCAAGTACAAATAATTTTACATTATAGTTGAACTAGCTCTATAAGCTGGTTGAAATAATTTTACACTAGAGTTGAACTAGCTCTATAGCCTAGTACAAATAATTTTACACTCGAGTTGAACTAGCTCTATAGCCTAGTACAAATAATTTTACACTAGAGTTGAACTAGGTCTATAGCCTAGTACAAGTAATTTTACACTATAGTTGAACTAGCTCTATAAGCTAGTTGAAATAATTTTACACTAGAGTTGAACTAGCTCTATAGCCTAGTACAAATAATTTTACACTATAGTTGAATTAGCTCTATAGCCTAGTACAAATAATTTTACACTATAGTTGAACTAGCTCTATAGCCTAGTACAAATAATTTTACACTAGAGTTGAACTAGCTCTATAGCCTAGTACAAATAATTTTACAATAGAGTTCAACTAGCTCTATAAGCTAGTACAAATAATTTTACACTAAAGTTGAGCTAGCTCTATAGCCTAGTACAAATAATTTTACACTATAGTTGAACTAGCTCTATAGCCTAGTACAAATAATTTTACACTAGAGTTGAACTAGCTCTATAGCCTAGTACAAATAATTTTACAATAGAGTTCAACTAGCTCTATGAGCTAGTACAAATAATTTTACACTAGAGTTGAGCTAGCTCTATAGCCTAATACAAATAATTTTACACTATAGTTGAACTAGCTCTATAGCCTAGTACAAATAATTTTACACTAGAGTTGAACTAGCTCTATAGCCTAGTACAAATAATTTTACAATAGAGTTCAACTAGCTCTATAAGCTAGTACAAATAATTTTACACTAGAGTTGAGCTAGCTCTATAGCCTAGTACAAATAATTTTACACTAGAGTTGAACTAGTTCTTTAGCCTAGTACAAATAATTTTACACTATAGTTGAACTAGCTCTATAAGCTAGCTGAAATAATTTTACACTAGAGTTGAACTAGCTCTATAGCCTAGTACAAATAATTTTACACTAGAGTTGAACTAGCTCTATAGCCTAGTACAAATAATTTTACAATAGAGTTCAACTAGCTCTATAAGCTAGTACAAATAATTTTACACTAGAGTTGAGCTAGCTCTATAGCCTAGTACAAATAATTTTACACTAGAGTTGAACTAGTTCTTTAGCCTAGTACAAATAATTTTACACTATAGTTGAACTAGCTCTATAAGCTAGCTGAAATAATTTTACACTAGAGTTGAACTAGCTCTATAGCGTAGTACAAATAATTTTACACTAGAGTTGAGCTAGCTCTATAGCCTAGTACAAATAATTTTACACTAGAGTTGAACTAGCTCTATAAGCTAGTACAAATAATTTTACACTATAGTTGAACTAGCTCTATAAGCTGGTTGAAATAATTTTACACTAGAGTTGAACTAGCTCTATAGCCTAGTACAAATAATTTTACACTCGAGTTGAACTAGCTCTGTAGCCTAGTACAAATAATTTTACACTAGAGTTGAACTAGGTCTATAGCCTAGTACAAGTAATTTTACACTATAGTTGAACTAGCTCTATAAGCTAGTTGAAATAATTTTACACTAGAGTTGAACTAGCTCTATAGCCTAGTACAAATAATTTTACACTATAGTTGAATTAGCTCTATAGCCTAGTACAAATAATTTTACACTATAGTTGAACTAGCTCTATAGCCTAATACAAATAATTTTACACTAGAGTTGAACTAGCTCTATAGCCTAGTACAAATAATTTTACAATAGAGTTCAACTAGCTCTATAAGCTAGTACAAATAATTTTACACTAGAGTTGAGCTAGCTCTATAGCCTAGTACAAATAATTTTACACTATAGTTGAACTAGCTCTATAGCCTAGTACAAATAATTTTACACTAGAGTTGAACTAGCTCTATAGCCTAGTACAAATAATTTTACAATAGAGTTCAACTAGCTCTATAAGCTAGTACAAATAATTTTACACTAGAGTTGAGCTAGCTCTATAGCCTAGTACAAATAATTTTACACTAGAGTTGAACTAGCTCTATACCCTAGTACAAATAATTTTACAATAGAGTTCAACTAGCTCTATGAGCTAGTACAAATAATTTTACACTAGAGTTGAGCTAGCTCTATAGCCTAATACAAATAATTTTACACTATAGTTGAACTAGCTCTATAGCCTAGTACAAATAATTTTACACTAGAGTTGAACTAGCTCTATAGCCTAGTACAAATAATTTTACAATAGAGTTCAACTAGCTCTATAAGTTAGTACAAATAATTTTACACTAGAGTTGAGCTAGCTCTATAGCCTAGTACAAATAATTTTACACTAGAGTTGAACTAGTTCTTTAGCCTAGTACAAATAATTTTACACTATAGTTGAACTAGCTCTATAAGCTAGCTGAAATAATTTTACACTAGAGTTGAACTAGCTCTATAGCGTAGTACAAATAATTTTACACTAGAGTTGAGCTAGCTCTATAGCCTAGTACAAATAATTTTACACTAGAGTTGAACTAGCTCTATAGCCTAGTACAAATAATTTTACAATAGAGTTCAACTAGCTCTATAAGCTAGTACAAATAATTTTACACTAGAGTTGAGCTAGCTCTATAGCCTAGTACAAATAATTTTACACTATAGTTGAACTAGCTCTATAGCCTAGTACAAATAATTTTACACTAGAGTTGAACTAGCTCTATAGCCTAGTACAAATAATTTTACAATGGAGTTCAACTAGCTCTATAAGCTAGTACAAATAATTTTACACTAGATTTGAGCTAGCTCTATAGCCTAGTACAAATAATTTTACACTAGAGTTGAACTAGTTCTTTAGCCTAGTACAAATAATTTTACACTATAGTTGAACTAGCTCTATAAGCTAGTTGAAATAATTTTACACTAGAGTTGAACTAGCTCTATAGCCTAGTACAAATAATTTTACACTAGAGTTGAGCTAGCTCTATAGCCTAGTACAAATAATTTTACACTATAGTTGAACTAGCTCTATAGCCTAGTACAAATAATTTTACACTAGAATTGAACTAGCTCTATAGCCTAGTACAAATAATTTTACAATAGAGTTCAACTAGCTCTATAAGCTAGTACAAATAATTTTACACTAGAGTTGAGCTAGCTCTATAGCCTAGTACAAATAATTTTACAATAGAGTTGAACTAGTTCTTTAGCCTAGTACAAATGATTTTACACTATAGTTGAACTAGCTCTATAAGCTAGTTGAAATAATTTTACACTAGAGTTGAACTAGCTCTATAGCCTAGTACAAATAATTTTACACTATAGTTGAACTAGATCTATAGACAAGTACAAATAATTTTACACTATAGTTGAACTAGCTCTATAAGCTGGTTGAAATAATTTTACACTAGAGTTGAACTAGCTCTATAGCCTAGTACAAATAATTTTACACTCGAGTTGAACTAGCTCTGTAGCCTAGTACAAATAATTTTACACTAGAGTTGAACTAGGTCTATAGCCTAGTACAAGTAATTTTACACTATAGTTGAACTAGCTCTATAAGCTAGTTGAAATAATTTTACACTAGAGTTGAACTAGCTCTATAGCCTAGTACAAATAATTTTACACTATAGTTGAATTAGCTCTATAGCCTAGTACAAATAATTTTACACTATAGTTGAACTAGCTCTATAGCCTAATACAAATAATTTTACACTAGAGTTGAACTAGCTCTATAGCCTAGTACAAATAATTTTACAATAGAGTTCAACTAGCTCTATAAGCTAGTACAAATAATTTTACACTAGAGTTGAGCTAGCTCTATAGCCTAGTACAAATAATTTTACACTATAGTTGAACTAGCTCTATAGCCTAGTACAAATAATTTTACACTAGAGTTGAACTAGCTCTATAGCCTAGTACAAATAATTTTACAATAGAGTTCAACTAGCTCTATAAGCTAGTACAAATAATTTTACACTAGAGTTGAGCTAGCTCTATAGCCTAGTACAAATAATTTTACACTATAGTTGAACTAGCTCTATAGCCTAGTACAAATAATTTTACACTAGAGTTGAATTAGCTCTATAGCCTAGTACAAATAATTTTACAATAGAGTTCAACTAGCTCTATAAGCTAGTACAAATAATTTTACACTAGAGTTGAGCTAGCTCTATAGCCTAGTACAAATAATTTTACACTAGAGTTGAACTAGTTCTTTAGCCTAGTACAAATAATTTTACACTATAGTTGAACTAGCTCTATAAGCTAGTTGAAATAATTTTACACTAGAGTTGAACTAGCTCTATAGCGTAGTACAAATAATTTTACACTATAGTTGAACTAGATCTATAGCCAAGTACAAATAATTTTACACTATAGTTGAACTAGCTCTATAAGCTGGTTGAAATAATTTTACACTAGAGTTGAACTAGCTCTATATCCTAGTACAAATAATTTTACACTAGAGTTGAACTAGCTCTATAGCCTAGTACAAATAATTTTACACTCGAGTTGAACTAACTCTATAGCCTAGTACAAATAATTTTACACTAGAGTTGAACTAGCTCTATAGCCTAGCACAAATAATATTACAGTAGAGTTGAACTAGCTCTATACCCTAGTACAAATAATTTTACACTAGAGTTGAACTAGCTCTATAGCCTAGTACAAATAATTTTACACTAGAGTTGAACTAGCTCTATAAGCTAGTACAAATAATTTTACACTAGAGTTGAACTAGCTCTATAGCCTAGTACAAATAATTTTACACTAGACTTGAACTAGCTCTATCTGCTAGTACAAATAATTTTACACTATAGTTGAACTAGCTCTATAGCCTAGTACAAATAATTTTACACTAGAGTTGAACTAGCTCTATAGCCTAGTACAAATAATTTTACAATATAGTTGAACTATCTCTATAAGCTAGTTCAAATAATTTTACACTAGAGTTGAACTAGCTCTACAGCCTAGTACAAATAATTTTACACTAGAGTTGAACTAGCTCTATAGCCTAGTACAAATAAGTTTACACTAGAGTTGAACTAGCACTATAAGCTAGTTCAAATAATTTTACACTAGAGTTGAACTAGCTCTATAGCCTAGTAGAAATAAATTTACACTAGAGTTGAACTAGTTCTATAGCCTAGTACAAATAATTTTACACTATAGTTGAATTAGCTCTATAGCCTAGTACAAATAATTTTACACTATAGTTGAACTAGCTCTATAGCCTAGTACAAATAATTTTACACTAGAGTTGAACTAGCTCTATAGCCTAGTACAAATAATTTTACAATAGAGTTCAACTAGCTCTATAAGCTAGTACAAATAATTTTACACTAGAGTTGAGCTAGCTCTATAGCCTAGTACAAATAATTTTACACTATAGTTGAACTAGCTCTATAGCCTAGTACAAATAATTTTACACTAGAGTTGAACTAGCTCTATAGCCTAGTACAAATAATTTTAGAATAGAGTTCAACTAGCTCTATAAGCTAGTACAAATAATTTTACACTAGAGTTGAGCTAGCTCTATAGCCTAGTACAAATAATTTTACACTATAGTTGAACTAGCTCTATAGCCTAGTACAAATAATTTTACACTAGAGTTGAACTATCTCTATAGCCTAGTACAAATAATTTTACAATAGAGTTCAACTAGCTCTATAAGCTAGTACAAATAATTTTACACTAGAGTTGAACTAGTTCTTTAGCCTAGTACAAATAATTTTACACTATAGTTGAACTAGCTCTATAAGCTAGTTGAAATAATTTTACACTAGAGTTGAACTAGCTCTATAGCGTAGTACAAATAATTTTACACTATAGTTGAACTCGATCTATAGCCAAGTACAAATAATTTTACACTATAGTTGAACTAGCTCTATAAGCTGGTTGAAATAATTTTACACTAGAGTTGAACTAGCTCTATATCCTAGTACAAATAATTTTACACTATAGTTGAACTAGATCTATACCCAAGTACAAATAATTTTACACTATAGTTGAACTAGCTCTATAAGCTGGTTGAAATAATTTTACACTAGAGTTGAACTAGCTCTATAGCCTAGTACAAATAATTTTACACTCGAGTTGAACTAGCTCTATAGCCTTGTACAAATAATTTTACACTAGAGTTGAACTAGTTCTATAGCCTAGTACAAATAATTTTACACTATAGTTGAACTAGCTCTATAAGCTAGTTGAAATAATTTTACACTAGAGTTGAACTAGCTCTATAGCCTAGTACAAATAATTTTACACTATAGTTGAACTAGATCTATAGCCAAGTACAAATAATTTTACACTATAGTTGAACTAGCTCTATAAGCTGGTTGAAATAATTTTACACTAGAGTTGAACTAGCTCTATAGCCTAGTACAAATAATTTTACACTAGAGTTGAACTAGCTCTATAGCCTAGTACAAATAATTTTACAATAGAGTTCAACTAGCTCTATGAGCTAGTACAAATAATTTTACACTAGAGTTGAGCTAGCTCTATAGCCTAATACAAATAATTTTACACTATAGTTGAACTAGCTCTATAGCCTAGTACAAATAATTTTACACTAGAGTTGAACTAGCTCTATAGCCTAGTACAAATAATTTTACAATAGAGTTCAACTAGCTCTATAAGCTAGTACAAATAATTTTACACTAGAGTTGAGCTAGCTCTATAGCCTAGTACAAATAATTTTACACTAGAGTTGAACTAGTTCTTTAGCCTAGTACAAATAATTTTACACTATAGTTGAACTAGCTCTATAAGCTAGCTGAAATAATTTTACACTAGAGTTGAACTAGCTCTATAGCCTAGTACAAATAATTTTACACTAGAGTTGAACTAGCTCTATAGCCTAGTACAAATAATTTTACAATAGAGTTCAACTAGCTCTATAAGCTAGTACAAATAATTTTACACTAGAGTTGAGCTAGCTCTATAGCCTAGTACAAATAATTTTACACTAGAGTTGAACTAGTTCTTTAGCCTAGTACAAATAATTTTACACTATAGTTGAACTAGCTCTATAAGCTAGCTGAAATAATTTTACACTAGAGTTGAACTAGCTCTATAGCGTAGTACAAATAATTTTACACTAGAGTTGAGCTAGCTCTATAGCCTAGTACAAATAATTTTACACTAGAGTTGAACTAGCTCTATAAGCTAGTACAAATAATTTTACACTATAGTTGAACTAGCTCTATAAGCTGGTTGAAATAATTTTACACTAGAGTTGAACTAGCTCTATAGCCTAGTACAAATAATTTTACACTCGAGTTGAACTAGCTCTGTAGCCTAGTACAAATAATTTTACACTAGAGTTGAACTAGGTCTATAGCCTAGTACAAGTAATTTTACACTATAGTTGAACTAGCTCTATAAGCTAGTTGAAATAATTTTACACTAGAGTTGAACTAGCTCTATAGCCTAGTACAAATAATTTTACACTATAGTTGAATTAGCTCTATAGCCTAGTACAAATAATTTTACACTATAGTTGAACTAGCTCTATAGCCTAATACAAATAATTTTACACTAGAGTTGAACTAGCTCTATAGCCTAGTACAAATAATTTTACAATAGAGTTCAACTAGCTCTATAAGCTAGTACAAATAATTTTACACTAGAGTTGAGCTAGCTCTATAGCCTAGTACAAATAATTTTACACTATAGTTGAACTAGCTCTATAGCCTAGTACAAATAATTTTACACTAGAGTTGAACTAGCTCTATAGCCTAGTACAAATAATTTTACAATAGAGTTCAACTAGCTCTATAAGCTAGTACAAATAATTTTACACTAGAGTTGAGCTAGCTCTATAGCCTAGTACAAATAATTTTACACTAGAGTTGAACTAGCTCTATACCCTAGTACAAATAATTTTACAATAGAGTTCAACTAGCTCTATGAGCTAGTACAAATAATTTTACACTAGAGTTGAGCTAGCTCTATAGCCTAATACAAATAATTTTACACTATAGTTGAACTAGCTCTATAGCCTAGTACAAATAATTTTACACTAGAGTTGAACTAGCTCTATAGCCTAGTACAAATAATTTTACAATAGAGTTCAACTAGCTCTATAAGTTAGTACAAATAATTTTACACTAGAGTTGAGCTAGCTCTATAGCCTAGTACAAATAATTTTACACTAGAGTTGAACTAGTTCTTTAGCCTAGTACAAATAATTTTACACTATAGTTGAACTAGCTCTATAAGCTAGCTGAAATAATTTTACACTAGAGTTGAACTAGCTCTATAGCGTAGTACAAATAATTTTACACTAGAGTTGAGCTAGCTCTATAGCCTAGTACAAATAATTTTACACTAGAGTTGAACTAGCTCTATAGCCTAGTACAAATAATTTTACAATAGAGTTCAACTAGCTCTATAAGCTAGTACAAATAATTTTACACTAGAGTTGAGCTAGCTCTATAGCCTAGTACAAATAATTTTACACTATAGTTGAACTAGCTCTATAGCCTAGTACAAATAATTTTACACTAGAGTTGAACTAGCTCTATAGCCTAGTACAAATAATTTTACAATGGAGTTCAACTAGCTCTATAAGCTAGTACAAATAATTTTACACTAGATTTGAGCTAGCTCTATAGCCTAGTACAAATAATTTTACACTAGAGTTGAACTAGTTCTTTAGCCTAGTACAAATAATTTTACACTATAGTTGAACTAGCTCTATAAGCTAGTTGAAATAATTTTACACTAGAGTTGAACTAGCTCTATAGCCTAGTACAAATAATTTTACACTAGAGTTGAGCTAGCTCTATAGCCTAGTACAAATAATTTTACACTATAGTTGAACTAGCTCTATAGCCTAGTACAAATAATTTTACACTAGAATTGAACTAGCTCTATAGCCTAGTACAAATAATTTTACAATAGAGTTCAACTAGCTCTATAAGCTAGTACAAATAATTTTACACTAGAGTTGAGCTAGCTCTATAGCCTAGTACAAATAATTTTACAATAGAGTTGAACTAGTTCTTTAGCCTAGTACAAATGATTTTACACTATAGTTGAACTAGCTCTATAAGCTAGTTGAAATAATTTTACACTAGAGTTGAACTAGCTCTATAGCCTAGTACAAATAATTTTACACTATAGTTGAACTAGATCTATAGACAAGTACAAATAATTTTACACTATAGTTGAACTAGCTCTAAAAGCTGGTTGAAATAATTTTACACTAGAGTTGAACTAGCTCTATAGCCTAGTACAAATAATTTTACACTCGAGTTGAACTAGCTCTGTAGCCTAGTACAAATAATTTTACACTAGAGTTGAACTAGGTCTATAGCCTAGTACAAGTAATTTTACACTATAGTTGAACTAGCTCTATAAGCTAGTTGAAATAATTTTACACTAGAGTTGAACTAGCTCTATAGCCTAGTACAAATAATTTTACACTATAGTTGAATTAGCTCTATAGCCTAGTACAAATAATTTTACACTATAGTTGAACTAGCTCTATAGCCTAATACAAATAATTTTACACTAGAGTTGAACTAGCTCTATAGCCTAGTACAAATAATTTTACAATAGAGTTCAACTAGCTCTATAAGCTAGTACAAATAATTTTACACTAGAGTTGAGCTAGCTCTATAGCCTAGTACAAATAATTTTACACTATAGTTGAACTAGCTCTATAGCCTAGTACAAATAATTTTACACTAGAGTTGAACTAGCTCTATAGCCTAGTACAAATAATTTTACAATAGAGTTCAACTAGCTCTATAAGCTAGTACAAATAATTTTACACTAGAGTTGAGCTAGCTCTATAGCCTAGTACAAATAATTTTACACTATAGTTGAACTAGCTCTATAGCCTAGTACAAATAATTTTACACTAGAGTTGAATTAGCTCTATAGCCTAGTACAAATAATTTTACAATAGAGTTCAACTAGCTCTATAAGCTAGTACAAATAATTTTACACTAGAGTTGAGCTAGCTCTATAGCCTAGTACAAATAATTTTACACTAGAGTTGAACTAGTTCTTTAGCCTAGTACAAATAATTTTACACTATAGTTGAACTAGCTCTATAAGCTAGTTGAAATAATTTTACACTAGAGTTGAACTAGCTCTATAGCGTAGTACAAATAATTTTACACTATAGTTGAACTAGATCTATAGCCAAGTACAAATAATTTTACACTATAGTTGAACTAGCTCTATAAGCTGGTTGAAATAATTTTACACTAGAGTTGAACTAGCTCTATATCCTAGTACAAATAATTTTACACTAGAGTTGAACTAGCTCTATAGCCTAGTACAAATAATTTTACACTCGAGTTGAACTAACTCTATAGCCTAGTACAAATAATTTTACACTAGAGTTGAACTAGCTCTATAGCCTAGCACAAATAATATTACAGTAGAGTTGAACTAGCTCTATACCCTAGTACAAATAATTTTACACTAGAGTTGAACTAGCTCTATAGCCTAGTACAAATAATTTTACACTAGAGTTGAACTAGCTCTATAAGCTAGTACAAATAATTTTACACTAGAGTTGAACTAGCTCTATAGCCTAGTACAAATAATTTTACACTAGACTTGAACTAGCTCTATCTGCTAGTACAAATAATTTTACACTATAGTTGAACTAGCTCTATAGCCTAGTACAAATAATTTTACACTAGAGTTGAACTAGCTCTATAGCCTAGTACAAATAATTTTACAATATAGTTGAACTATCTCTATAAGCTAGTTCAAATAATTTTACACTAGAGTTGAACTAGCTCTACAGCCTAGTACAAATAATTTTACACTAGAGTTGAACTAGCTCTATAGCCTAGTACAAATAAGTTTACACTAGAGTTGAACTAGCACTATAAGCTAGTTCAAATAATTTTACACTAGAGTTGAACTAGCTCTATAGCCTAGTAGAAATAAATTTACACTAGAGTTGAACTAGTTCTATAGCCTAGTACAAATAATTTTACACTATAGTTGAATTAGCTCTATAGCCTAGTACAAATAATTTTACACTATAGTTGAACTAGCTCTATAGCCTAGTACAAATAATTTTACACTAGAGTTGAACTAGCTCTATAGCCTAGTACAAATAATTTTACAATAGAGTTCAACTAGCTCTATAAGCTAGTACAAATAATTTTACACTAGAGTTGAGCTAGCTCTATAGCCTAGTACAAATAATTTTACACTATAGTTGAACTAGCTCTATAGCCTAGTACAAATAATTTTACACTAGAGTTGAACTAGCTCTATAGCCTAGTACAAATAATTTTAGAATAGAGTTCAACTAGCTCTATAAGCTAGTACAAATAATTTTACACTAGAGTTGAGCTAGCTCTATAGCCTAGTACAAATAATTTTACACTATAGTTGAACTAGCTCTATAGCCTAGTACAAATAATTTTACACTAGAGTTGAACTATCTCTATAGCCTAGTACAAATAATTTTACAATAGAGTTCAACTAGCTCTATAAGCTAGTACAAATAATTTTACACTAGAGTTGAACTAGTTCTTTAGCCTAGTACAAATAATTTTACACTATAGTTGAACTAGCTCTATAAGCTAGTTGAAATAATTTTACACTAGAGTTGAACTAGCTCTATAGCGTAGTACAAATAATTTTACACTATAGTTGAACTCGATCTATAGCCAAGTACAAATAATTTTACACTATAGTTGAACTAGCTCTATAAGCTGGTTGAAATAATTTTACACTAGAGTTGAACTAGCTCTATATCCTAGTACAAATAATTTTACACTATAGTTGAACTAGATCTATACCCAAGTACAAATAATTTTACACTATAGTTGAACTAGCTCTATAAGCTGGTTGAAATAATTTTACACTAGAGTTGAACTAGCTCTATAGCCTAGTACAAATAATTTTACACTCGAGTTGAACTAGCTCTATAGCCTTGTACAAATAATTTTACACTAGAGTTGAACTAGTTCTATAGCCTAGTACAAATAATTTTACACTATAGTTGAACTAGCTCTATAAGCTAGTTGAAATAATTTTACACTAGAGTTGAACTAGCTCTATAGCCTAGTACAAATAATTTTACACTATAGTTGAACTAGATCTATAGCCAAGTACAAATAATTTTACACTATAGTTGAACTAGCTCTATAAGCTGGTTGAAATAATTTTACACTAGAGTTGAACTAGCTCTATAGCCTAGTACAAATAATTTTACACTCGAGTTGAACTAGCTCTATAGCCTAGTACAAATAATTTTACACTAGAGTTGAACTAGGTCTATAGCCTAGTACAAGTAATTTTACACTATAGTTGAACTAGCTCTATAAGCTAGTTGAAATAATTTTACACTAGAGTTGAACTAGCTCTATAGCCTAGTACAAATAATTTTACACTATAGTTGAATTAGCTCTATAGCCTAGTATAAATAATTTTACACTATAGTTGAACTAGCTCTATAGCCTAGTACAAATAATTTTACACTAGAGTTGAACTAGCTCTATAGCCTAGTACAAATAATTTTACAATAGAGTTCAACTAGCTCTATAAGCTAGTACAAATAATTTTACACTAAAGTTGAGCTAGCTCTATAGCCTAGTACAAATAATTTTACACTATAGTTGAACTAGCTCTATAGCCTAGTACAAATAATTTTACACTAGAGTTGAACTAGCTCTATAGCCTAGTACAAATAATTTTACAATAGAGTTCAACTAGCTCTATAAGCTAGTACAAATAATTTTACACTAGAGTTGAGCTAGCTCTATAGCCTAGTACAAATAATTTTACACTATAGTTGAACTAGCTCTATAGCCTAGTACAAATAATTTTACACTAGAGTTGAACTAGCTCTATAGCCTAGTACAAATAATTTTACAATAGAGTTCAACTAGCTCTATAAGCTAGTACAAATAATTTTACACTAGAGTTGAGCTAGCTCTATAGCCTAGTACAAATAATTTTACACTATAGTTGAACTAGCTCTATAGCCTAGTACAAATAATTTTACACTAGAGTTGAATTAGCTCTATAGCCTAGTACAAATAATTTTACAATAGAGTTCAACTAGCTCTATAAGCTAGTACAAATAATTTTACACTAGAGTTGAGCTAGCTCTATAGCCTAGTACAAATAATTTTACACTAGAGTTGAACTAGTTCTTTAGCCTAGTACAAATAATTTTACACTATAGTTGAACTAGCTCTATAAGCTAGTTGAAATAATTTTACACTAGAGTTGAACTAGCTCTATAGCGTAGTACAAATAATTTTACACTATAGTTGAACTAGATCTATAGCCAAGTACAAATAATTTTACACTATAGTTGAACTAGCTCTATAAGCTGGTTGAAATAATTTTACACTAGAGTTGAACTAGCTCTATATCCTAGTACAAATAATTTTACACTAGAGTTGAACTAGCTCTATAGCCTAGTACAAATAATTTTACACTCGAGTTGAACTAACTCTATAGCCTAGTACAAATAATTTTACACTAGAGTTGAACTAGCTCTATAGCCTAGCACAAATAATATTACAGTAGAGTTGAACTAGCTCTATACCCTAGTACAAATAATTTTACACTAGAGTTGAACTAGCTCTATAGCCTAGTACAAATAATTTTACACTAGAGTTGAACTAGCTCTATAAGCTAGTACAAATAATTTTACACTAGAGTTGAACTAGCTCTATAGCCTAGTACAAATAATTTTACACTAGACTTGAACTAGCTCTATCTGCTAGTACAAATAATTTTACACTATAGTTGAACTAGCTCTATAGCCTAGTACAAATAATTTTACACTAGAGTTGAACTAGCTCTATAGCCTAGTACAAATAATTTTACAATATAGTTGAACTATCTCTATAAGCTAGTTCAAATAATTTTACACTAGAGTTGAACTAGCTCTACAGCCTAGTACAAATAATTTTACACTAGAGTTGAACTAGCTCTATAGCCTAGTACAAATAAGTTTACACTAGAGTTGAACTAGCACTATAAGCTAGTTCAAATAATTTTACACTAGAGTTGAACTAGCTCTATAGCCTAGTAGAAATAAATTTACACTAGAGTTGAACTAGTTCTATAGCCTAGTACAAATAATTTTACACTATAGTTGAATTAGCTCTATAGCCTAGTACAAATAATTTTACACTATAGTTGAACTAGCTCTATAGCCTAGTACAAATAATTTTACACTAGAGTTGAACTAGCTCTATAGCCTAGTACAAATAATTTTACAATAGAGTTCAACTAGCTCTATAAGCTAGTACAAATAATTTTACACTAGAGTTGAGCTAGCTCTATAGCCTAGTACAAATAATTTTACACTATAGTTGAACTAGCTCTATAGCCTAGTACAAATAATTTTACACTAGAGTTGAACTAGCTCTATAGCCTAGTACAAATAATTTTAGAATAGAGTTCAACTAGCTCTATAAGCTAGTACAAATAATTTTACACTAGAGTTGAGCTAGCTCTATAGCCTAGTACAAATAATTTTACACTATAGTTGAACTAGCTCTATAGCCTAGTACAAATAATTTTACACTAGAGTTGAACTATCTCTATAGCCTAGTACAAATAATTTTACAATAGAGTTCAACTAGCTCTATAAGCTAGTACAAATAATTTTACACTAGAGTTGAACTAGTTCTTTAGCCTAGTACAAATAATTTTACACTATAGTTGAACTAGCTCTATAAGCTAGTTGAAATAATTTTACACTAGAGTTGAACTAGCTCTATAGCGTAGTACAAATAATTTTACACTATAGTTGAACTCGATCTATAGCCAAGTACAAATAATTTTACACTATAGTTGAACTAGCTCTATAAGCTGGTTGAAATAATTTTACACTAGAGTTGAACTAGCTCTATATCCTAGTACAAATAATTTTACACTATAGTTGAACTAGATCTATACCCAAGTACAAATAATTTTACACTATAGTTGAACTAGCTCTATAAGCTGGTTGAAATAATTTTACACTAGAGTTGAACTAGCTCTATAGCCTAGTACAAATAATTTTACACTCGAGTTGAACTAGCTCTATAGCCTTGTACAAATAATTTTACACTAGAGTTGAACTAGTTCTATAGCCTAGTACAAATAATTTTACACTATAGTTGAACTAGCTCTATAAGCTAGTTGAAATAATTTTACACTAGAGTTGAACTAGCTCTATAGCCTAGTACAAATAATTTTACACTATAGTTGAACTAGATCTATAGCCAAGTACAAATAATTTTACACTATAGTTGAACTAGCTCTATAAGCTGGTTGAAATAATTTTACACTAGAGTTGAACTAGCTCTATAGCCTAGTACAAATAATTTTACACTCGAGTTGAACTAGCTCTATAGCCTAGTACAAATAATTTTACACTAGAGTTGAACTAGGTCTATAGCCTAGTACAAGTAATTTTACACTATAGTTGAACTAGCTCTATAAGCTAGTTGAAATAATTTTACACTAGAGTTGAACTAGCTCTATAGCCTAGTACAAATAATTTTACACTATAGTTGAATTAGCTCTATAGCCTAGTATAAATAATTTTACACTATAGTTGAACTAGCTCTATAGCCTAGTACAAATAATTTTACACTAGAGTTGAACTAGCTCTATAGCCTAGTACAAATAATTTTACAATAGAGTTCAACTAGCTCTATAAGCTAGTACAAATAATTTTACACTAAAGTTGAGCTAGCTCTATAGCCTAGTACAAATAATTTTACACTATAGTTGAACTAGCTCTATAGCCTAGTACAAATAATTTTACACTAGAGTTGAACTAGCTCTATAGCCTAGTACAAATAATTTTACAATAGAGTTCAACTAGCTCTATAAGCTAGTACAAATAATTTTACGCTAGAGTTGAGCTAGCTCTATAGCCTAGTACAAATAATTTTACACTATAGTTGAACTAGCTCTATAGCCTAGTACAAATAATTTTACACTAGAGTTGAACTAGCTCTATAGCCTAGTACAAATAATTTTACAATAGAGTTCAACTAGCTCTATAAGCTAGTACAAATAATTTTACACTAGAGTTGAGCTAGCTCTATAGCCTAGTACAAATAATTTTACACTAGAGTTGAACTAGTTCTTTAGCCTAGTACAAATAATTTTACACTATAGTTGAACTAGCTCTATAAGCTAGTTGAAATAATTTTACACTAGAGTTGAACTAGCTCTATAGCCTAGTACAAATAATTTTACACTAGAGTTGAGCTAGCTCTATAGCCTAGTACAAATAATTTTACACTATAGTTGAACTAGCTCTATAGCCTAGTACAAATAATTTTACACTAGAATTGAACTAGCTCTATAGCCTAGTACAAATAATTTTACAATAGAGTTCAACTAGCTCTATAAGCTAGTACAAATAATTTTACACTAGAGTTGAGCTAGCTCTATAGCCTAGTACAAATAATTTTACAATAGAGTTGAACTAGTTCTTTAGCCTAGTACAAATGATTTTACACTATAGTTGAACTAGCTCTATAAGCTAGTTGAAATAATTTTACACTAGAGTTGAACTAGCTCTATAGCCTAGTACAAATAATTTTACACTATAGTTGAACTAGATCTATAGCCAAGTACAAATAATTTTACACTATAGTTGAACTAGCTCTATAAGCTGGTTGAAATAATTTTACACTAGAGTTGAACTAGCTCTATATCCTAGTACAAATAATTTTACACTATAGTTGAACTAGATCTATAGCCAAGTACAAATAATTTTACACTATAGTTGAACTAGCTCTATAAGCTGGTTGAAATAATTTTACACTAGAGTTGAACTAGCTCTATAGCCTAGTACAAATAATTTTACACTCGAGTTGAACTAGCTCTATAGCCTTGTACAAATAATTTTACACTAGAGTTGAACTAGTTCTATAGCCTAGTACAAATAATTTTACACTATAGTTGAACTAGCTCTATAAGCTAGTTGAAATAATTTTACACTAGAGTTGAACTAGCTCTATAGCCTAGTACAAATAATTTTACACTATAGTTGAACTAGATCTATAGCCAAGTACAAATAATTTTACACTATAGTTGAACTAGCTCTATAAGCTGGTTGAAATAATTTTACACTAGAGTTGAACTAGCTCTATAGCCTAGTACAAATAATTTTACACTCGAGTTGAACTAGCTCTATAGCCTAGTACAAATAATTTTACACTAGAGTTGAACTAGGTCTATAGCCTAGTACAAGTAATTTTACACTATAGTTGAACTAGCTCTATAAGCTAGTTGAAATAATTTTACACTAGAGTTGAACTAGCTCTATAGCCTAGTACAAATAATTTTACACTATAGTTGAATTAGCTCTATAGCCTAGTACAAATAATTTTACACTATAGTTGAACTAGCTCTATAGCCTAGTACAAATAATTTTACACTAGAGTTGAACTAGCTCTATAGCCTAGTACAAATAATTTTACAATAGAGTTCAACTAGCTCTATAAGCTAGTACAAATAATTTTACACTAAAGTTGAGCTAGCTCTATAGCCTAGTACAAATAATTTTACACTATAGTTGAACTAGCTCTATAGCCTAGTACAAATAATTTTACACTAGAGTTGAACTAGCTCTATAGCCTAGTACAAATAATTTTACAATAGAGTTCAACTAGCTCTATAAGCTAGTACAAATAATTTTACACTAGAGTTGAGCTAGCTCTATAGCCTAGTACAAATAATTTTACACTATAGTTGAACTAGCTCTATAGCCTAGTACAAATAATTTTACACTAGAGTTGAACTAGCTCTATAGCCTAGTACAAATAATTTTACAATAGAGTTCAACTAGCTCTATAAGCTAGTACAAATAATTTTACACTAGAGTTGAGCTAGCTCTATAGCCTAGTACAAATAATTTTACACTAGAGTTGAACTAGTTCTTTAGCCTAGTACAAATAATTTTACACTATAGTTGAACTAGCTCTATAAGCTAGTTGAAATAATTTTACACTAGAGTTGAACTAGCTCTATAGCCTAGTACAAATAATTTTACACTAGAGTTGAGCTAGCTCTATAGCCTAGTACAAATAATTTTACACTATAGTTGAACTAGCTCTATAGCCTAGTACAAATAATTTTACACTAGAATTGAACTAGCTCTATAGCCTAGTACAAATAATTTTACAATAGAGTTCAACTAGCTCTATAAGCTAGTACAAATAATTTTACACTAGAGTTGAGCTAGCTCTATAGCCTAGTACAAATAATTTTACAATAGAGTTGAACTAGTTCTTTAGCCTAGTACAAATGATTTTACACTATAGTTGAACTAGCTCTATAAGCTAGTTGAAATAATTTTACACTAGAGTTGAACTAGCTCTATAGCCTAGTACAAATAATTTTACACTATAGTTGAACTAGATCTATAGCCAAGTACAAATAATTTTACACTATAGTTGAACTAGCTCTATAAGCTGGTTGAAATAATTTTACACTAGAGTTGAACTAGCTCTATAGCCTAGTACAAATAATTTTACACTCGAGTTGAACTAGCTCTATAGCCTAGTACAAATAATTTTACACTAGAGTTGAACTAGGTCTATAGCCTAGTACAAGTAATTTTACACTAGAGTTGAACTAGCTCTATAAGCTAGTTGAAATAATTTTACACTAGAGTTGAACTAGCTCTATAGCCTAGTACAAATAATTTTACACTATAGTTGAATTAGCTCTATAGCCTAGTACAAATAATTTTACACTATAGTTGAACTAGCTCTATAAGCTAGTTGAAATAATTTTACACTAGAGTTGAACTAGCTCTATAGCCTAGTACAAATAATTTTACACTATAGTTGAACTAGATCTATAGCCAAGTACAAATAATTTTACACTATAGTTGAACTAGCTCTATAAGCTGGTTGAAATAATTTTACACTAGAGTTGAACTAGCTCTATAGCCTAGTACAAATAATTTTACACTCGAGTTGAACTAGCTCTATAGCCTAGTACAAATAATTTTACACTAGAGTTGAACTAGGTCTATAGCCTAGTACAAGTAATTTTACACTATAGTTGAACTAGCTCTATAAGCTAGTTGAAATAATTTTACACTAGAGTTGAACTAGCTCTATAGCCTAGTACAAATAATTTTACACTATAGTTGAATTAGCTCTATAGCCTAGTACAAATAATTTTACACTATAGTTGAACTAGCTCTATAGCCTAGTACAAATAATTTTACACTAGAGTTGAACTAGCTCTATAGCCTAGTACAAATAATTTTACAATAGAGTTCAACTAGCTCTATAAGCTAGTACAAATAATTTTACACTATAGTTGAACTAGCTCTATAGCCTAGTACAAATAATTTTACACTAGAGTTGAACTAGCTCTATAGCCTAGTACAAATAATTTTACAATAGAGTTCAACTAGCTCTATAAGCTAGTACAAATAATTTTACACTAGAGTTGAGCTAGCTCTATAGCCTAGTACAAATAATTTTACACTAGAGTTGAACTAGTTCTTTAGCCTAGTACAAATAATTTTACACTATAGTTGAACTAGCTCTATAAGCTAGTTGAAATAATTTTACACTAGAGTTGAACTAGCTCTATAGCCTAGTACAAATAATTTTACACTAGAGTTGAGCTAGCTCTATAGCCTAGTACAAATAATTTTACACTATAGTTGAACTAGCTCTATAGCCTAGTACAAATAATTTTACACTAGAATTGAACTAGCTCTATAGCCTAGTACAAATAATTTTACAATAGAGTTCAACTAGCTCTATAAGCTAGTACAAATAATTTTACACTAGAGTTGAGCTAGCTCTATAGCCTAGTACAAATAATTTTACAATAGAGTTGAACTAGTTCTTTAGCCTAGTACAAATGATTTTACACTATAGTTGAACTAGCTCTATAAGCTAGTTGAAATAATTTTACACTAGAGTTGAACTAGCTCTATAGCCTAGTACAAATAATTTTACACTATAGTTGAACTAGATCTATAGCCAAGTACAAATAATTTTACACTATAGTTGAACTAGCTCTATAAGCTGGTTGAAATAATTTTACACTAGAGTTGAACTAGCTCTATAGCCTAGTACAAATAATTTTACACTCGAGTTGAACTAGCTCTATAGCCTAGTACAAATAATTTTACACTAGAGTTGAACTAGGTCTATAGCCTAGTACAAGTAATTTTACACTAGAGTTGAACTAGCTCTATAAGCTAGTTGAAATAATTTTACACTAGAGTTGAACTAGCTCTATAGCCTAGTACAAATAATTTTACACTATAGTTGAATTAGCTCTATAGCCTAGTACAAATAATTTTACACTATAGTTGAACTAGCTCTATAAGCTAGTTGAAATAATTTTACACTAGAGTTGAACTAGCTCTATAGCCTAGTACAAATAATTTTACACTATAGTTGAACTAGATCTATAGCCAAGTACAAATAATTTTACACTATAGTTGAACTAGCTCTATAAGCTGGTTGAAATAATTTTACACTAGAGTTGAACTAGCTCTATAGCCTAGTACAAATAATTTTACACTCGAGTTGAACTAGCTCTATAGCCTAGTACAAATAATTTTACACTAGAGTTGAACTAGGTCTATAGCCTAGTACAAGTAATTTTACACTATAGTTGAACTAGCTCTATAAGCTAGTTGAAATAATTTTACACTAGAGTTGAACTAGCTCTATAGCCTAGTACAAATAATTTTACACTATAGTTGAATTAGCTCTATAGCCTAGTACAAATAATTTTACACTATAGTTGAACTAGCTCTATAGCCTAGTACAAATAATTTTACACTAGAGTTGAACTAGCTCTATAGCCTAGTACAAATAATTTTACAATAGAGTTCAACTAGCTCTATAAGCTAGTACAAATAATTTTACACTAAAGTTGAGCTAGCTCTATAGCCTAGTACAAATAATTTTACACTATAGTTGAACTAGCTCTATAGCCTAGTACAAATAATTTTACACTAGAGTTGAACTAGCTCTATAGCCTAGTACAAATAATTTTACAATAGAGTTCAACTAGCTCTATAAGCTAGTACAAATAATTTTACACTAGAGTTGAGCTAGCTCTATAGCCTAGTACAAATAATTTTACACTATAGTTGAACTAGCTCTATAGCCTAGTACAAATAATTTTACACTAGAGTTGAACTAGCTCTATAGCCTAGTACAAATAATTTTACAATAGAGTTCAACTAGCTCTATAAGCTAGTACAAATAATTTTACACTAGAGTTGAGCTAGCTCTATAGCCTAGTACAAATAATTTTACACTAGAGTTGAACTAGTTCTTTAGCCTAGTACAAATAATTTTACACTATAGTTGAACTAGCTCTATAAGCTAGTTGAAATAATTTTACACTAGAGTTGAACTAGCTCTATAGCCTAGTACAAATAATTTTACACTAGAGTTGAGCTAGCTCTATAGCCTAGTACAAATAATTTTACACTATAGTTGAACTAGCTCTATAGCCTAGTACAAATAATTTTACACTAGAATTGAACTAGCTCTATAGCCTAGTACAAATAATTTTACAATAGAGTTCAACTAGCTCTATAAGCTAGTACAAATAATTTTACACTAGAGTTGAGCTAGCTCTATAGCCTAGTACAAATAATTTTACAATAGAGTTGAACTAGTTCTTTAGCCTAGTACAAATGATTTTACACTATAGTTGAACTAGCTCTATAAGCTAGTTGAAATAATTTTACACTAGAGTTGAACTAGCTCTATAGCCTAGTACAAATAATTTTACACTATAGTTGAACTAGATCTATAGCCAAGTACAAATAATTTTACACTATAGTTGAACTAGCTCTATAAGCTGGTTGAAATAATTTTACACTAGAGTTGAACTAGCTCTATAGCCTAGTACAAATAATTTTACACTCGAGTTGAACTAGCTCTATAGCCTAGTACAAATAATTTTACACTAGAGTTGAACTAGGTCTATAGCCTAGTACAAGTAATTTTACACTAGAGTTGAACTAGCTCTATAAGCTAGTTGAAATAATTTTACACTAGAGTTGAACTAGCTCTATAGCCTAGTACAAATAATTTTACACTATAGTTGAATTAGCTCTATAGCCTAGTACAAATAATTTTACACTATAGTTGAACTAGCTCTATAAGCTAGTTGAAATAATTTTACACTAGAGTTGAACTAGCTCTATAGCCTAGTACAAATAATTTTACACTATAGTTGAACTAGATCTATAGCCAAGTACAAATAATTTTACACTATAGTTGAACTAGCTCTATAAGCTGGTTGAAATAATTTTACACTAGAGTTGAACTAGCTCTATAGCCTAGTACAAATAATTTTACACTCGAGTTGAACTAGCTCTATAGCCTAGTACAAATAATTTTACACTAGAGTTGAACTAGGTCTATAGCCTAGTACAAGTAATTTTACACTATAGTTGAACTAGCTCTATAAGCTAGTTGAAATAATTTTACACTAGAGTTGAACTAGCTCTATAGCCTAGTACAAATAATTTTACACTATAGTTGAATTAGCTCTATAGCCTAGTACAAATAATTTTACACTATAGTTGAACTAGCTCTATAGCCTAGTACAAATAATTTTACACTAGAGTTGAACTAGCTCTATAGCCTAGTACAAATAATTTTACAATAGAGTTCAACTAGCTCTATAAGCTAGTACAAATAATTTTACACTAAAGTTGAGCTAGCTCTATAGCCTAGTACAAATAATTTTACACTATAGTTGAACTAGCTCTATAGCCTAGTACAAATAATTTTACACTAGAGTTGAACTAGCTCTATAGCCTAGTACAAATAATTTTACAATAGAGTTCAACTAGCTCTATAAGCTAGTACAAATAATTTTACACTAGAGTTGAGCTAGCTCTATAGCCTAGTACAAATAATTTTACACTATAGTTGAACTAGCTCTATAGCCTAGTACAAATAATTTTACACTAGAGTTGAACTAGCTCTATAGCCTAGTACAAATAATTTTACAATAGAGTTCAACTAGCTCTATAAGCTAGTACAAATAATTTTACACTAGAGTTGAGCTAGCTCTATAGCCTAGTACAAATAATTTTACACTAGAGTTGAACTAGTTCTTTAGCCTAGTACAAATAATTTTACACTATAGTTGAACTAGCTCTATAAGCTAGCTGAAATAATTTTACACTGGAGTTGAACTAGCTCTATAGCGTAGTACAAATAATTTTACACTAGAGTTGAGCTAGCTCTATAGCCTAGTACAAATAATTTTACACTAGAGTTGAACTAGCTCTATAGCCTAGTACAAATAATTTTACAATAGAGTTCAACTAGCTCTATAAGCTAGTACAAATAATTTTACACTAGAGTTGAGCTAGCTCTATAGACTAGTACAAATAATTTTACACTATAGTTGAACTAGCTCTATAGCCTAGTACAAATAATTTTACACTAGAGTTGAACTAGCTCTATAGCCTAGTACAAATAATTTTACAATAGAGTTCAACTAGCTCTATAAGCTAGTACAAATAATTTTACACTAGAGTTGAGCTAGCTCTATAGCCTAGTACAAATAATTTTACACTAGAGTTGAACTAGTTCTTTAGCCTAGTACAAATAATTTTGCACTATAGTTGAACTAGCTCTATAAGCTAGTTGAAATAATTTTACACTAGAGTTGAACTAGCTCTATAGCCTAGTACAAATAATTTTACACTAGAGTTGAGCTAGCTCTATAGCCTAGTACAAATAATTTTACACTATAGTTGAACTAGCTCTATAGCCTAGTACAAATAATTTTACACTAGAATTGAACTAGCTCTATAGCCTAGTACAAATAATTTTACAATAGAGTTCAACTAGCTCTATAAGCTAGTACAAATAATTTTACACTAGAGTTGAGCTAGCTCTATAGCCTAGTACAAATAATTTTACAATAGAGTTGAACTAGTTCTTTAGCCTAGTACAAATGATTTTACACTATAGTTGAACTAGCTCTATAAGCTAGTTGAAATAATTTTACACTAGAGTTGAACTAGCTCTATAGCCTAGTACAAATAATTTTACACTATAGTTGAACTAGATCTATAGCCAAGTACAAATAATTTTACACTATAGTTGAACTAGCTCTATAAGCTGGTTGAAATAATTTTACACTAGAGTTGAACTAGCTCTATAGCCTAGTACAAATAATTTTACACTCGAGTTGAACTAGCTCTATAGCCTAGTACAAATAATTTTACACTAGAGTTGAACTAGGTCTATAGCCTAGTACAAGTAATTTTACACTATAGTTGAACTAGCTCTATAAGCTAGTTGAAATAATTTTACACTAGAGTTGAACTAGCTCTATAGCCTAGTACAAATAATTTTACACTATAGTTGAATTAGCTCTATAGCCTAGTACAAATAATTTTACATTATAGTTGAACTAGCTCTATAGCCTAATACAAATAATTTTACACTAGAGTTGAACTAGCTCTATAGCCTAGTACAAATAATTTTACAATAGAGTTCAACTAGCTCTATAAGCTAGTACAAATAATTTTACACTAGAGTTGAGCTAGCTCTATAGCCTAGTACAAATAATTTTACACTATAGTTGAACTAGCTCTATAGCCTAGTACAAATAATTTTACACTAGAGTTGAACTAGCTCTATAGCCTAGTACAAATAATTTTACAATAGAGTTCAACTAGCTCTATAAGCTAGTACAAATAATTTTACACTAGAGTTGAGCTAGCTCTATAGCCTAGTACAAATAATTTTACACTAGAGTTGAACTAGTTCTTTAGCCTAGTACAAATAATTTTACACTATAGTTGAACTAGCTCTATAAGCTAGTTGAAATAATTTTACACTAGAGTTGAACTAGCTCTATAGCCTAGTACAAATAATTTTACACTAGAGTTGAGCTAGCTCTATAGCCTAGTACAAATAATTTTACACTATAGTTGAACTAGCTCTATAGCCTAGTACAAATAATTTTACACTAGAATTGAACTAGCTCTATAGCCTAGTACAAATAATTTTACAATAGAGTTCAACTAGCTCTATAAGCTAGTACAAATAATTTTACACTAGAGTTGAGCTAGCTCTATAGCCTAGTACAAATAATTTTACAATAGAGTTGAACTAGTTCTTTAGCCTAGTACAAATGATTTTACACTATAGTTGAACTAGCTCTATAAGCTAGTTGAAATAATTTTACACTAGAGTTGAACTAGCTCTATAGCCTAGTACAAATAATTTTACACTATAGTTGAACTAGATCTATAGCCAAGTACAAATAATTTTACACTATAGTTGAACTAGCTCTATAAGCTGGTTGAAATAATTTTACACTAGAGTTGAACTAGCTCTATATCCTAGTACAAATAATTTTACACTATAGTTGAACTAGATCTATAGCCAAGTACAAATAATTTTACACTATAGTTGAACTAGCTCTATAAGCTGGTTGAAATAATTTTACACTAGAGTTGAACTAGCTCTATAGCCTAGTACAAATAATTTTACACTCGAGTTGAACTAGCTCTATAGCCTTGTACAAATAATTTTACACTAGAGTTGAACTAGTTCTATAGCCTAGTACAAATAATTTTACACTATAGTTGAACTAGCTCTATAAGCTAGTTGAAATAATTTTACACTAGAGTTGAACTAGCTCTATAGCCTAGTACAAATAATTTTACACTATAGTTGAACTAGATCTATAGCCAAGTACAAATAATTTTACACTATAGTTGAACTAGCTCTATAAGCTGGTTGAAATAATTTTACACTAGAGTTGAACTAGCTCTATAGCCTAGTACAAATAATTTTACACTCGAGTTGAACTAGCTCTATAGCCTAGTACAAATAATTTTACACTAGAGTTGAACTAGGTCTATAGCCTAGTACAAGTAATTTTACACTATAGTTGAACTAGCTCTATAAGCTAGTTGAAATAATTTTACACTAGAGTTGAACTAGCTCTATAGCCTAGTACAAATAATTTTACACTATAGTTGAATTAGCTCTATAGCCTAGTACAAATAATTTTACACTATAGTTGAACTAGCTCTATAGCCTAGTACAAATAATTTTACACTAGAGTTGAACTAGCTCTATAGCCTAGTACAAATAATTTTACAATAGAGTTCAACTAGCTCTATAAGCTAGTACAAATAATTTTACACTAAAGTTGAGCTAGCTCTATAGCCTAGTACAAATAATTTTACACTATAGTTGAACTAGCTCTATAGCCTAGTACAAATAATTTTACACTAGAGTTGAACTAGCTCTATAGCCTAGTACAAATAATTTTACAATAGAGTTCAACTAGCTCTATAAGCTAGTACAAATAATTTTACACTAGAGTTGAGCTAGCTCTATAGCCTAGTACAAATAATTTTACACTATAGTTGAACTAGCTCTATAGCCTAGTACAAATAATTTTACACTAGAGTTGAACTAGCTCTATAGCCTAGTACAAATAATTTTACAATAGAGTTCAACTAGCTCTATAAGCTAGTACAAATAATTTTACACTAGAGTTGAGCTAGCTCTATAGCCTAGTACAAATAATTTTACACTAGAGTTGAACTAGTTCTTTAGCCTAGTACAAATAATTTTACACTATAGTTGAACTAGCTCTATAAGCTAGTTGAAATAATTTTACACTAGAGTTGAACTAGCTCTATAGCCTAGTACAAATAATTTTACACTAGAGTTGAGCTAGCTCTATAGCCTAGTACAAATAATTTTACACTATAGTTGAACTAGCTCTATAGCCTAGTACAAATAATTTTACACTAGAATTGAACTAGCTCTATAGCCTAGTACAAATAATTTTACAATAGAGTTCAACTAGCTCTATAAGCTAGTACAAATAATTTTACACTAGAGTTGAGCTAGCTCTATAGCCTAGTACAAATAATTTTACAATAGAGTTGAACTAGTTCTTTAGCCTAGTACAAATGATTTTACACTATAGTTGAACTAGCTCTATAAGCTAGTTGAAATAATTTTACACTAGAGTTGAACTAGCTCTATAGCCTAGTACAAATAATTTTACACTATAGTTGAACTAGATCTATAGCCAAGTACAAATAATTTTACACTATAGTTGAACTAGCTCTATAAGCTGGTTGAAATAATTTTACACTAGAGTTGAACTAGCTCTATAGCCTAGTACAAATAATTTTACACTCGAGTTGAACTAGCTCTATAGCCTAGTACAAATAATTTTACACTAGAGTTGAACTAGGTCTATAGCCTAGTACAAGTAATTTTACACTAGAGTTGAACTAGCTCTATAAGCTAGTTGAAATAATTTTACACTAGAGTTGAACTAGCTCTATAGCCTAGTACAAATAATTTTACACTATAGTTGAATTAGCTCTATAGCCTAGTACAAATAATTTTACACTATAGTTGAACTAGCTCTATAAGCTAGTTGAAATAATTTTACACTAGAGTTGAACTAGCTCTATAGCCTAGTACAAATAATTTTACACTATAGTTGAACTAGATCTATAGCCAAGTACAAATAATTTTACACTATAGTTGAACTAGCTCTATAAGCTGGTTGAAATAATTTTACACTAGAGTTGAACTAGCTCTATAGCCTAGTACAAATAATTTTACACTCGAGTTGAACTAGCTCTATAGCCTAGTACAAATAATTTTACACTAGAGTTGAACTAGGTCTATAGCCTAGTACAAGTAATTTTACACTATAGTTGAACTAGCTCTATAAGCTAGTTGAAATAATTTTACACTAGAGTTGAACTAGCTCTATAGCCTAGTACAAATAATTTTACACTATAGTTGAATTAGCTCTATAGCCTAGTACAAATAATTTTACACTATAGTTGAACTAGCTCTATAGCCTAGTACAAATAATTTTACACTAGAGTTGAACTAGCTCTATAGCCTAGTACAAATAATTTTACAATAGAGTTCAACTAGCTCTATAAGCTAGTACAAATAATTTTACACTAAAGTTGAGCTAGCTCTATAGCCTAGTACAAATAATTTTACACTATAGTTGAACTAGCTCTATAGCCTAGTACAAATAATTTTACACTAGAGTTGAACTAGCTCTATAGCCTAGTACAAATAATTTTACAATAGAGTTCAACTAGCTCTATAAGCTAGTACAAATAATTTTACACTAGAGTTGAGCTAGCTCTATAGCCTAGTACAAATAATTTTACACTATAGTTGAACTAGCTCTATAGCCTAGTACAAATAATTTTACACTAGAGTTGAACTAGCTCTATAGCCTAGTACAAATAATTTTACAATAGAGTTCAACTAGCTCTATAAGCTAGTACAAATAATTTTACACTAGAGTTGAGCTAGCTCTATAGCCTAGTACAAATAATTTTACACTAGAGTTGAACTAGTTCTTTAGCCTAGTACAAATAATTTTACACAATAGTTGAACTAGCTCTATAAGCTAGTTGAAATAATTTTACACTAGAGTTGAACTAGCTCTATAGCCTAGTACAAATAATTTTACACTAGAGTTGAGCTAGCTCTATAGCCTAGTACAAATAATTTTACACTATAGTTGAACTAGCTCTATAGCCTAGTACAGATAATTTTACACTAGAATTGAACTAGCTCTATAGCCTAGTACAAATAATTTTACAATAGAGTTCAACTAGCTCTATAAGCTAGTACAAATAATTTTACACTAGAGTTGAGCTAGCTCTATAGCCTAGTACAAATAATTTTACAATAGAGTTGAACTAGTTCTTTAGCCTAGTACAAATGATTTTACACTATAGTTGAACTAGCTCTATAAGCTAGTTGAAATAATTTTACACTAGAGTTGAACTAGCTCTATAGCCTAGTACAAATAATTTTACACTATAGTTGAACTAGATCTATAGCCAAGTACAAATAATTTTACACTATAGTTGAACTAGCTCTATAAGCTGGTTGAAATAATTTTACACTAGAGTTGAACTAGCTCTATAGCCTAGTACAAATAATTTTACACTCGAGTTGAACTAGCTCTATAGCCTAGTACAAATAATTTTACACTAGAGTTGAACTAGGTCTATAGCCTAGTACAAGTAATTTTACACTAGAGTTGAACTAGCTCTATAAGCTAGTTGAAATAATTTTACACTAGAGTTGAACTAGCTCTATAGCCTAGTACAAATAATTTTACACTATAGTTGAATTAGCTCTATAGCCTAGTACAAATAATTTTACACTATAGTTGAACTAGCTCTATAAGCTAGTTGAAATAATTTTACACTAGAGTTGAACTAGCTCTATAGCCTAGTACAAATAATTTTACACTATAGTTGAACTAGATCTATAGCCAAGTACAAATAATTTTACACTATAGTTGAACTAGCTCTATAAGCTGGTTGAAATAATTTTACACTAGAGTTGAACTAGCTCTATAGCCTAGTACAAATAATTTTACACTCGAGTTGAACTAGCTCTATAGCCTAGTACAAATAATTTTACACTAGAGTTGAACTAGGTCTATAGCCTAGTACAAGTAATTTTACACTATAGTTGAACTAGCTCTATAAGCTAGTTGAAATAATTTTACACTAGAGTTGAACTAGCTCTATAGCCTAGTACAAATAATTTTACACTATAGTTGAATTAGCTCTATAGCCTAGTACAAATAATTTTACACTATAGTTGAACTAGCTCTATAGCCTAGTACAAATAATTTTACACTAGAGTTGAACTAGCTCTATAGCCTAGTACAAATAATTTTACAATAGAGTTCAACTAGCTCTATAAGCTAGTACAAATAATTTTACACTAAAGTTGAGCTAGCTCTATAGCCTAGTACAAATAATTTTACACTATAGTTGAACTAGCTCTATAGCCTAGTACAAATAATTTTACACTAGAGTTGAACTAGCTCTATAGCCTAGTACAAATAATTTTACAATAGAGTTCAACTAGCTCTATAAGCTAGTACAAATAATTTTACACTAGAGTTGAGCTAGCTCTATAGCCTAGTACAAATAATTTTACACTATAGTTGAACTAGCTCTATAGCCTAGTACAAATAATTTTACACTAGAGTTGAACTAGCTCTATAGCCTAGTACAAATAATTTTACAATAGAGTTCAACTAGCTCTATAAGCTAGTACAAATAATTTTACACTAGAGTTGAGCTAGCTCTATAGCCTAGTACAAATAATTTTACACTAGAGTTGAACTAGTTCTTTAGCCTAGTACAAATAATTTTACACTATAGTTGAACTAGCTCTATAAGCTAGCTGAAATAATTTTACACTGGAGTTGAACTAGCTCTATAGCGTAGTACAAATAATTTTACACTAGAGTTGAGCTAGCTCTATAGCCTAGTACAAATAATTTTACACTAGAGTTGAACTAGCTCTATAGCCTAGTACAAATAATTTTACAATAGAGTTCAACTAGCTCTATAAGCTAGTACAAATAATTTTACACTAGAGTTGAGCTAGCTCTATAGACTAGTACAAATAATTTTACACTATAGTTGAACTAGCTCTATAGCCTAGTACAAATAATTTTACACTAGAGTTGAACTAGCTCTATAGCCTAGTACAAATAATTTTACAATAGAGTTCAACTAGCTCTATAAGCTAGTACAAATAATTTTACACTAGAGTTGAGCTAGCTCTATAGCCTAGTACAAATAATTTTACACTAGAGTTGAACTAGTTCTTTAGCCTAGTACAAATAATTTTGCACTATAGTTGAACTAGCTCTATAAGCTAGTTGAAATAATTTTACACTAGAGTTGAACTAGCTCTATAGCCTAGTACAAATAATTTTACACTAGAGTTGAGCTAGCTCTATAGCCTAGTACAAATAATTTTACACTATAGTTGAACTAGCTCTATAGCCTAGTACAAATAATTTTACACTAGAATTGAACTAGCTCTATAGCCTAGTACAAATAATTTTACAATAGAGTTCAACTAGCTCTATAAGCTAGTACAAATAATTTTACACTAGAGTTGAGCTAGCTCTATAGCCTAGTACAAATAATTTTACAATAGAGTTGAACTAGTTCTTTAGCCTAGTACAAATGATTTTACACTATAGTTGAACTAGCTCTATAAGCTAGTTGAAATAATTTTACACTAGAGTTGAACTAGCTCTATAGCCTAGTACAAATAATTTTACACTATAGTTGAACTAGATCTATAGCCAAGTACAAATAATTTTACACTATAGTTGAACTAGCTCTATAAGCTGGTTGAAATAATTTTACACTAGAGTTGAACTAGCTCTATAGCCTAGTACAAATAATTTTACACTCGAGTTGAACTAGCTCTATAGCCTAGTACAAATAATTTTACACTAGAGTTGAACTAGGTCTATAGCCTAGTACAAGTAATTTTACACTATAGTTGAACTAGCTCTATAAGCTAGTTGAAATAATTTTACACTAGAGTTGAACTAGCTCTATAGCCTAGTACAAATAATTTTACACTATAGTTGAATTAGCTCTATAGCCTAGTACAAATAATTTTACATTATAGTTGAACTAGCTCTATAGCCTAATACAAATAATTTTACACTAGAGTTGAACTAGCTCTATAGCCTAGTACAAATAATTTTACAATAGAGTTCAACTAGCTCTATAAGCTAGTACAAATAATTTTACACTAGAGTTGAGCTAGCTCTATAGCCTAGTACAAATAATTTTACACTATAGTTGAACTAGCTCTATAGCCTAGTACAAATAATTTTACACTAGAGTTGAACTAGCTCTATAGCCTAGTACAAATAATTTTACAATAGAGTTCAACTAGCTCTATAAGCTAGTACAAATAATTTTACACTAGAGTTGAGCTAGCTCTATAGCCTAGTACAAATAATTTTACACTATAGTTGAACTAGCTCTATAGCCTAGTACAAATAATTTTACACTAGAGTTGAATTAGCTCTATAGCCTAGTACAAATAATTTTACAATAGAGTTCAACTAGCTCTATAAGCTAGTACAAATAATTTTACACTAGAGTTGAGCTAGCTCTATAGCCTAGTACAAATAATTTTACACTAGAGTTGAACTAGTTCTTTAGCCTAGTACAAATAATTTTACACTATAGTTGAACTAGCTCTATAAGCTAGTTGAAATAATTTTACACTAGAGTTGAACTAGCTCTATAGCGTAGTACAAATAATTTTACACTATAGTTGAACTAGATCTATAGCCAAGTACAAATAATTTTACACTATAGTTGAACTAGCTCTATAAGCTGGTTGAAATAATTTTACACTAGAGTTGAACTAGCTCTATATCCTAGTACAAATAATTTTACACTAGAGTTGAACTAGCTCTATAGCCTAGTACAAATAATTTTACACTCGAGTTGAACTAGCTCTATAGCCTAGTACAAATAATTTTACACTAGAGTTGAACTAGGTCTATAGCCTAGTACAAGTAATTTTACACTAGAGTTGAACTAGCTCTATAAGCTAGTTGAAATAATTTTACACTAGAGTTGAACTAGCTCTATAGCCTAGTACAAATAATTTTACACTATAGTTGAATTAGCTCTATAGCCTAGTACAAATAATTTTACACTATAGTTGAACTAGCTCTATAAGCTAGTTGAAATAATTTTACACTAGAGTTGAACTAGCTCTATAGCCTAGTACAAATAATTTTACACTATAGTTGAACTAGATCTATAGCCAAGTACAAATAATTTTACACTATAGTTGAACTAGCTCTATAAGCTGGTTGAAATAATTTTACACTAGAGTTGAACTAGCTCTATAGCCTAGTACAAATAATTTTACACTCGAGTTGAACTAGCTCTATAGCCTAGTACAAATAATTTTACACTAGAGTTGAACTAGGTCTATAGCCTAGTACAAGTAATTTTACACTATAGTTGAACTAGCTCTATAAGCTAGTTGAAATAATTTTACACTAGAGTTGAACTAGCTCTATAGCCTAGTACAAATAATTTTACACTATAGTTGAATTAGCTCTATAGCCTAGTACAAATAATTTTACACTATAGTTGAACTAGCTCTATAGCCTAGTACAAATAATTTTACACTAGAGTTGAACTAGCTCTATAGCCTAGTACAAATAATTTTACAATAGAGTTCAACTAGCTCTATAAGCTAGTACAAATAATTTTACACTAAAGTTGAGCTAGCTCTATAGCCTAGTACAAATAATTTTACACTATAGTTGAACTAGCTCTATAGCCTAGTACAAATAATTTTACACTAGAGTTGAACTAGCTCTATAGCCTAGTACAAATAATTTTACAATAGAGTTCAACTAGCTCTATAAGCTAGTACAAATAATTTTACACTAGAGTTGAGCTAGCTCTATAGCCTAGTACAAATAATTTTACACTATAGTTGAACTAGCTCTATAGCCTAGTACAAATAATTTTACACTAGAGTTGAACTAGCTCTATAGCCTAGTACAAATAATTTTACAATAGAGTTCAACTAGCTCTATAAGCTAGTACAAATAATTTTACACTAGAGTTGAGCTAGCTCTATAGCCTAGTACAAATAATTTTACACTAGAGTTGAACTAGTTCTTTAGCCTAGTACAAATAATTTTACACAATAGTTGAACTAGCTCTATAAGCTAGTTGAAATAATTTTACACTAGAGTTGAACTAGCTCTATAGCCTAGTACAAATAATTTTACACTAGAGTTGAGCTAGCTCTATAGCCTAGTACAAATAATTTTACACTATAGTTGAACTAGCTCTATAGCCTAGTACAAATAATTTTACACTAGAATTGAACTAGCTCTATAGCCTAGTACAAATAATTTTACAATAGAGTTCAACTAGCTCTATAAGCTAGTACAAATAATTTTACACTAGAGTTGAGCTAGCTCTATAGCCTAGTACAAATAATTTTACAATAGAGTTGAACTAGTTCTTTAGCCTAGTACAAATGATTTTACACTATAGTTGAACTAGCTCTATAAGCTAGTTGAAATAATTTTACACTAGAGTTGAACTAGCTCTATAGCCTAGTACAAATAATTTTACACTATAGTTGAACTAGATCTATAGCCAAGTACAAATAATTTTACACTATAGTTGAACTAGCTCTATAAGCTGGTTGAAATAATTTTACACTAGAGTTGAACTAGCTCTATAGCCTAGTACAAATAATTTTACACTCGAGTTGAACTAGCTCTATAGCCTAGTACAAATAATTTTACACTAGAGTTGAACTAGGTCTATAGCCTAGTACAAGTAATTTTACACTAGAGTTGAACTAGCTCTATAAGCTAGTTGAAATAATTTTACACTAGAGTTGAACTAGCTCTATAGCCTAGTACAAATAATTTTACACTATAGTTGAATTAGCTCTATAGCCTAGTACAAATAATTTTACACTATAGTTGAACTAGCTCTATAAGCTAGTTGAAATAATTTTACACTAGAGTTGAACTAGCTCTATAGCCTAGTACAAATAATTTTACACTATAGTTGAACTAGATCTATAGCCAAGTACAAATAATTTTACACTATAGTTGAACTAGCTCTATAAGCTGGTTGAAATAATTTTACACTAGAGTTGAACTAGCTCTATAGCCTAGTACAAATAATTTTACACTCGAGTTGAACTAGCTCTATAGCCTAGTACAAATAATTTTACACTAGAGTTGAACTAGGTCTATAGCCTAGTACAAGTAATTTTACACTATAGTTGAACTAGCTCTATAAGCTAGTTGAAATAATTTTACACTAGAGTTGAACTAGCTCTATAGCCTAGTACAAATAATTTTACACTATAGTTGAATTAGCTCTATAGCCTAGTACAAATAATTTTACACTATAGTTGAACTAGCTCTATAGCCTAGTACAAATAATTTTACACTAGAGTTGAACTAGCTCTATAGCCTAGTACAAATAATTTTACAATAGAGTTCAACTAGCTCTATAAGCTAGTACAAATAATTTTACACTAAAGTTGAGCTAGCTCTATAGCCTAGTACAAATAATTTTACACTATAGTTGAACTAGCTCTATAGCCTAGTACAAATAATTTTACACTAGAGTTGAACTAGCTCTATAGCCTAGTACAAATAATTTTACAATAGAGTTCAACTAGCTCTATAAGCTAGTACAAATAATTTTACACTAGAGTTGAGCTAGCTCTATAGCCTAGTACAAATAATTTTACACTATAGTTGAACTAGCTCTATAGCCTAGTACAAATAATTTTACACTAGAGTTGAACTAGCTCTATAGCCTAGTACAAATAATTTTACAATAGAGTTCAACTAGCTCTATAAGCTAGTACAAATAATTTTACACTAGAGTTGAGCTAGCTCTATAGCCTAGTACAAATAATTTTACACTAGAGTTGAACTAGTTCTTTAGCCTAGTACAAATAATTTTACACTATAGTTGAACTAGCTCTATAAGCTAGCTGAAATAATTTTACACTGGAGTTGAACTAGCTCTATAGCGTAGTACAAATAATTTTACACTAGAGTTGAGCTAGCTCTATAGCCTAGTACAAATAATTTTACACTAGAGTTGAACTAGCTCTATAGCCTAGTACAAATAATTTTACAATAGAGTTCAACTAGCTCTATAAGCTAGTACAAATAATTTTACACTAGAGTTGAGCTAGCTCTATAGACTATTACAAATAATTTTACACTATAGTTGAACTAGCTCTATAGCCTAGTACAAATAATTTTACACTAGAGTTGAACTAGCTCTATAGCCTAGTACAAATAATTTTACAATAGAGTTCAACTAGCTCTATAAGCTAGTACAAATAATTTTACACTAGAGTTGAGCTAGCTCTATAGCCTAGTACAAATAATTTTACACTAGAGTTGAACTAGTTCTTTAGCCTAGTACAAATAATTTTGCACTATAGTTGAACTAGCTCTATAAGCTAGTTGAAATAATTTTACACTAGAGTTGAACTAGCTCTATAGCCTAGTACAAATAATTTTACACTAGAGTTGAGCTAGCTCTATAGCCTAGTACAAATAATTTTACACTATAGTTGAACTAGCTCTATAGCCTAGTACAAATAATTTTACACTAGAATTGAACTAGCTCTATAGCCTAGTACAAATAATTTTACAATAGAGTTCAACTAGCTCTATAAGCTAGTACAAATAATTTTACACTAGAGTTGAGCTAGCTCTATAGCCTAGTACAAATAATTTTACAATAGAGTTGAACTAGTTCTTTAGCCTAGTACAAATGATTTTACACTATAGTTGAACTAGCTCTATAAGCTAGTTGAAATAATTTTACACTAGAGTTGAACTAGCTCTATAGCCTAGTACAAATAATTTTACACTATAGTTGAACTAGATCTATAGCCAAGTACAAATAATTTTACACTATAGTTGAACTAGCTCTATAAGCTGGTTGAAATAATTTTACACTAGAGTTGAACTAGCTCTATAGCCTAGTACAAATAATTTTACACTCGAGTTGAACTAGCTCTATAGCCTAGTACAAATAATTTTACACTAGAGTTGAACTAGGTCTATAGCCTAGTACAAGTAATTTTACACTATAGTTGAACTAGCTCTATAAGCTAGTTGAAATAATTTTACACTAGAGTTGAACTAGCTCTATAGCCTAGTACAAATAATTTTACACTATAGTTGAATTAGCTCTATAGCCTAGTACAAATAATTTTACATTATAGTTGAACTAGCTCTATAGCCTAATACAAATAATTTTACACTAGAGTTGAACTAGCTCTATAGCCTAGTACAAATAATTTTACAATAGAGTTCAACTAGCTCTATAAGCTAGTACAAATAATTTTACACTAGAGTTGAGCTAGCTCTATAGCCTAGTACAAATAATTTTACACTATAGTTGAACTAGCTCTATAGCCTAGTACAAATAATTTTACACTAGAGTTGAACTAGCTCTATAGCCTAGTACAAATAATTTTACAATAGAGTTCAACTAGCTCTATAAGCTAGTACAAATAATTTTACACTAGAGTTGAGCTAGCTCTATAGCCTAGTACAAATAATTTTACACTATAGTTGAACTAGCTCTATAGCCTAGTACAAATAATTTTACACTAGAGTTGAATTAGCTCTATAGCCTAGTACAAATAATTTTACAATAGAGTTCAACTAGCTCTATAAGCTAGTACAAATAATTTTACACTAGAGTTGAGCTAGCTCTATAGCCTAGTACAAATAATTTTACACTAGAGTTGAACTAGTTCTTTAGCCTAGTACAAATAATTTTACACTATAGTTGAACTAGCTCTATAAGCTAGTTGAAATAATTTTACACTAGAGTTGAACTAGCTCTATAGCGTAGTACAAATAATTTTACACTATAGTTGAACTAGATCTATAGCCAAGTACAAATAATTTTACACTATAGTTGAACTAGCTCTATAAGCTGGTTGAAATAATTTTACACTAGAGTTGAACTAGCTCTATATCCTAGTACAAATAATTTTACACTAGAGTTGAACTAGCTCTATAGCCTAGTACAAATAATTTTACACTCGAGTTGAACTAACTCTATAGCCTAGTACAAATAATTTTACACTAGAGTTGAACTAGCTCTATAGCCTAGTAAAAATAATATTACAGTAGAGTTGAACTAGCTCTATACCCTAGTACAAATAATTTTACACTAGAGTTGAACTAGCTCTATAGCCTAGTACAAATAATTTTACACTAGAGTTGAACTAGCTCTATAAGCTAGTACAAATAATTTTACACTAGAGTTGAACTAGCTCTATAGCCTAGTACAAATAATTTTACACTAGACTTGAACTAGCTCTATCTGCTAGTACAAATAATTTTACACTATAGTTGAACTAGCTCTATAGCCTAGTACAAATAATTTTACACTAGAGTTGAACTAGCTCTATAGCCTAGTACAAATAATTTTACAATATAGTTGAACTATCTCTATAAGCTAGTTCAAATAATTTTACACTAGAGTTGAACTAGCTCTACAGCCTAGTACAAATAATTTTACACTAGAGTTGAACTAGCTCTATAGCCTAGTACAAATAAGTTTACACTAGAGTTGAACTAGCACTATAAGCTAGTTCAAATAATTTTACACTAGAGTTGAACTAGCTCTATAGCCTAGTAGAAATAAATTTACACTAGAGTTGAACTAGTTCTATAGCCTAGTACAAATAATTTTACACTATAGTTGAATTAGCTCTATAGCCTAGTACAAATAATTTTACACTATAGTTGAACTAGCTCTATAGCCTAGTACAAATAATTTTACACTAGAGTTGAACTAGCTCTATAGCCTAGTACAAATAATTTTACAATAGAGTTCAACTAGCTCTATAAGCTAGTACAAATAATTTTACACTAGAGTTGAGCTAGCTCTATAGCCTAGTACAAATAATTTTACACTAGAGTTGAACTAGGTCTTTAGCCTAGTACAAATAATTTTACACTAGAGTTGAACTAGCTCTATAGCCTAGTACAAATAATTTTAGAATAGAGTTCAACTAGCTCTATAAGCTAGTACAAATAATTTTACACTAGAGTTGAGCTAGCTCTATAGCCTAGTACAAATAATTTTACACTATAGTTGAACTAGCTCTATAGCCTAGTACAAATAATTTTACACTAGAGTTGAACTAGCTCTATAGCCTAGTACAAATAATTTTACAATAGAGTTCAACTAGCTCTATAAGCTAGTACAAATAATTTTACACTAGAGTTGAGCTAGCTCTATAGCCTAGTACAAATAATTTTACACTATAGTTGAACTAGCTCTATAGCCTAGTACAAATAATTTTACACTAGAGTTGAACTAGCTCTATAGCCTAGTACAAATAATTTTACAATAGAGTTCAACTAGCTCTATAAGCTAGTACAAATAATTTTACACTAGAGTTGAGCTAGCTCTATAGCCTAGTACAAATAATTTTACACTAGAGTTGAACTAGTTCTTTAGCCTAGTACAAATAATTTTACACTATAGTTGAACTAGCTCTATAAGCTAGCTGAAATAATTTTACACTGGAGTTGAACTAGCTCTATAGCGTAGTACAAATAATTTTACACTAGAGTTGAGCTAGCTCTATAGCCTAGTACAAATAATTTTACACTAGAGTTGAACTAGCTCTATAGCCTAGTACAAATAATTTTACAATAGAGTTCAACTAGCTCTATAAGCTAGTACAAATAATTTTACACTAGAGTTGAGCTAGCTCTATAGACTAGTACAAATAATTTTACACTATAGTTGAACTAGCTCTATAGCCTAGTACAAATAATTTTACACTAGAGTTGAACTAGCTCTATAGCCTAGTACAAATAATTTTACAATAGAGTTCAACTAGCTCTATAAGCTAGTACAAATAATTTTACACTAGAGTTGAGCTAGCTCTATAGCCTAGTACAAATAATTTTACACTAGAGTTGAACTAGTTCTTTAGCCTAGTACAAATAATTTTGCACTATAGTTGAACTAGCTCTATAAGCTAGTTGAAATAATTTTACACTAGAGTTGAACTAGCTCTATAGCCTAGTACAAATAATTTTACACTAGAGTTGAGCTAGCTCTATAGCCTAGTACAAATAATTTTACACTATAGTTGAACTAGCTCTATAGCCTAGTACAAATAATTTTACACTAGAATTGAACTAGCTCTATAGCCTAGTACAAATAATTTTACAATAGAGTTCAACTAGCTCTATAAGCTAGTACAAATAATTTTACACTAGAGTTGAGCTAGCTCTATAGCCTAGTACAAATAATTTTACAATAGAGTTGAACTAGTTCTTTAGCCTAGTACAAATGATTTTACACTATAGTTGAACTAGCTCTATAAGCTAGTTGAAATAATTTTACACTAGAGTTGAACTAGCTCTATAGCCTAGTACAAATAATTTTACACTATAGTTGAACTAGATCTATAGCCAAGTACAAATAATTTTACACTATAGTTGAACTAGCTCTATAAGCTGGTTGAAATAATTTTACACTAGAGTTGAACTAGCTCTATAGCCTAGTACAAATAATTTTACACTCGAGTTGAACTAGCTCTATAGCCTAGTACAAATAATTTTACACTAGAGTTGAACTAGGTCTATAGCCTAGTACAAGTAATTTTACACTATAGTTGAACTAGCTCTATAAGCTAGTTGAAATAATTTTACACTAGAGTTGAACTAGCTCTATAGCCTAGTACAAATAATTTTACACTATAGTTGAATTAGCTCTATAGCCTAGTACAAATAATTTTACATTATAGTTGAACTAGCTCTATAGCCTAATACAAATAATTTTACACTAGAGTTGAACTAGCTCTATAGCCTAGTACAAATAATTTTACAATAGAGTTCAACTAGCTCTATAAGCTAGTACAAATAATTTGACACTAGAGTTGAGCTAGCTCTATAGCCTAGTACAAATAATTTTACACTATAGTTGAACTAGCTCTATAGCCTAGTACAAATAATTTTACACTAGAGTTGAACTAGCTCTATAGCCCAGTACAAATAATTTTACAATAGAGTTCAACTAGCTCTATAAGCTAGTACAAATAATTTTACACTAGAGTTGAGCTAGCTCTATAGCCTAGTACAAATAATTTTACACTATAGTTGAACTAGCTCTATAGCCTAGTACAAATAATTTTACACTAGAGTTGAATTAGCTCTATAGCCTAGTACAAATAATTTTACAATAGAGTTCAACTAGCTCTATAAGCTAGTACAAATAATTTTACACTAGAGTTGAGCTAGCTCTATAGCCTAGTACAAATAATTTTACACTAGAGTTGAACTAGTTCTTTAGCCTAGTACAAATAATTTTACACTATAGTTGAACTAGCTCTATAAGCTAGTTGAAATAATTTTACACTAGAGTTGAACTAGCTCTATAGCGTAGTACAAATAATTTTACACTATAGTTGAACTAGATCTATAGCCAAGTACAAATAATTTTACACTATAGTTGAACTAGCTCTATAAGCTGGTTGAAATAATTTTACACTAGAGTTGAACTAGCTCTATATCCTAGTACAAATAATTTTACACTAGAGTTGAACTAGCTCTATAGCCTAGTACAAATAATTTTACACTCGAGTTGAACTAACTCTATAGCCTAGTACAAATAATTTTACACTAGAGTTGAACTAGCTCTATAGCCTAGTAAAAATAATATTACAGTAGAGTTGAACTAGCTCTATACCCTAGTACAAATAATTTTACACTAGAGTTGAACTAGCTCTATAGCCTAGTACAAATAATTTTACACTAGAGTTGAACTAGCTCTATAAGCTAGTACAAATAATTTTACACTAGAGTTGAACTAGCTCTATAGCCTAGTACAAATAATTTTACACTAGACTTGAACTAGCTCTATCTGCTAGTACAAATAATTTTACACTATAGTTGAACTAGCTCTATAGCCTAGTACAAATAATTTTACACTAGAGTTGAACTAGCTCTATAGCCTAGTACAAATAATTTTACAATATAGTTGAACTATCTCTATAAGCTAGTTCAAATAATTTTACACTAGAGTTGAACTAGCTCTACAGCCTAGTACAAATAATTTTACACTAGAGTTGAACTAGCTCTATAGCCTAGTACAAATAAGTTTACACTAGAGTTGAACTAGCACTATAAGCTAGTTCAAATAATTTTACACTAGAGTTGAACTAGCTCTATAGCCTAGTAGAAATAAATTTACACTAGAGTTGAACTAGTTCTATAGCCTAGTACAAATAATTTTACACTATAGTTGAATTAGCTCTATAGCCTAGTACAAATAATTTTACACTATAGTTGAACTAGCTCTATAGCCTAGTACAAATAATTTTACACTAGAGTTGAACTAGCTCTATAGCCTAGTACAAATAATTTTACAATAGAGTTCAACTAGCTCTATAAGCTAGTACAAATAATTTTACACTAGAGTTGAGCTAGCTCTATAGCCTAGTACAAATAATTTTACACTAGAGTTGAACTAGGTCTTTAGCCTAGTACAAATAATTTTACACTAGAGTTGAACTAGCTCTATAGCCTAGTACAAATAATTTTAGAATAGAGTTCAACTAGCTCTATAAGCTAGTACAAATAATTTTACACTAGAGTTGAGCTAGCTCTATAGCCTAGTACAAATAATTTTACACTATAGTTGAACTAGCTCTATAGCCTAGTACAAATAATTTTACACTAGAGTTGAACTATCTCTATAGCCTAGTACAAATAATTTTACAATAGAGTTCAACTAGCTCTATAAGCTAGTACAAATAATTTTACACTAGAGTTGAACTAGTTCTATAGCCTAGTACAAATAATTTTACACTATAGTTGAACTAGCTCTATAGCCTAGTACAAATAATTTTACACTAGAGTTGAACTATCTCTATAGCCTAGTACAAATAATTTTACAATAGAGTTCAACTAGCTCTATAAGCTAGTACAAATAATTTTACACTAGAGTTGAACTAGTTCTTTAGCCTAGTACAAATAATTTTACACTATAGTTGAACTAGCTCTATAAGCTAGTTGAAATAATTTTACACTAGAGTTGAACTAGCTCTATAGCGTAGTACAAATAATTTTACACTATAGTTGAACTAGATCTATAGCCAAGTACAAATAATTTTACACTATAGTTGAACTAGCTCTATAAGCTGGTTGAAATAATTTTACACTAGAGTTGAACTAGCTCTATATCCTAGTACAAATAATTTTACACTAGAGTTGAACTTGCTCTATACCCTAGTACAAATAATTTTACACTAGATTTGAACTAGCTCTATAGCCTAGTACAAATAATATTACACTAGAGTTGAACTAGATCTATACCCTAGTACAAATAATTTTACACTAGAGTTGAACTAGCTCTATAGCCTAGTACAAATAATTTTACACTAGAGTTGAACTAGCTCTATAGCCTAGTACAAATAATTTTGCAATAGAGTTCAACTAGCTCTATAAGCTAGTACAAATAATTTTACACTAGAGCTGAGCTAGCTCTATAGCCTAGTACAAATAATTTTACACTATAGTTGAACTAGCTCTATAGCCTAGTACAAATAATTTTACACTAGAGTTGAATTAGCTCTATAGCCTAGTACAAATAATTTTACAATAGAGTTCAACTAGCTCTATAAGCTAGTACAAATAATTTTACACTAGAGTTGAGCTAGCTCTATAGCCTAGTACAAATAATTTTACACTAGAGTTGAACTAGTTCTTTAGCCTAGTACAAATAATTTTACACTATAGTTGAACTAGCTCTATAAGCTAGTTGAAATAATTTTACACTAGAGTTGAACTAGCTCTATAGCGTAGTACATATAATTTTACACTATAGTTGAACTAGATCTATAGCCAAGTACAAATAATTGTACACTATAGTTGAACTAGCTCTATAAGCTGGTTGAAATAATTTTACACTAGAGTTGAACTAGCTCTATATCCTAGTACAAATAATTTTACACTAGAGTTGAACTAGCTCTATAGCCTAGTACAAATAATTTTACACTCGAGTTGAACTAGCTCTATAGCCTAGTACAAATAATTTTACACTAGAGTTGAACTAGCTCTATAGCCTAGTACAAATAATATTACACTAGAGTTGAACTAGCTCTATACCCTAGTACAAATAATTTTACACTAGAGTTGAACTAGCTCTATAGCCTAGTACAAATAATTTTACACTAGAGTTGAACTAGCTCTATAAGCTAGTACAAATAATTTTACACTAGAGTTGAACTAGCTCTATAGCCTAGTACAAATAATTTTACACTAGAGTTGAACTAGCTCTATAGCCTAGTACAAATAATTTTACACTAGACTTGAACTAGCTCTATCTGCTAGTACAAATAATTTTACACTATAGTAGAACTAGCTCAATAGCCTAGTACAAATAATTTTACACTAGAGTTGAACTAGCTCTATAGCCTAGTACAAATAATTTTACAATATAGTTGAACTATCTCTATAAGCTAGTTTAAATAATTTTACACTAGAGTTGAACTAGCTCTACAGCCTAGTACAAATAATTTTACACTAGAGTTGAACTAGCTCTATAGCCTAGTACAAATAAGTTTACACTAGAGTTGAACTAGCACTATAAGCTAGTTCAAATAATTTTACACTAGAGTTGAACTAGCTCTATAGCCTAGTAGAAATAAATTTACACTAGAGTTGAACTAGTTCTATAGCCTAGTACAAATAATTTTACACTAGAGTTGAACTAGCTCTATAGCCTAGTACAAATAATTTTACACTAGACTTGAACTAGCTCTATCTGCTAGTACAAATAATTTTACACTAGAGTTGAACTAGCTCTATAGCCTAGTACAAATAATATTACACTAGAGTTGAACTAGATCTATACCCTAGTACAAATAATTTTACACTAGAGTTGAACTAGCTCTATAGCCTAGTACAAATAATTTTACACTAGAGTTGAACTAGCTCTATAGCCTAGTACAAATAATTTTACAATAGAGTTCAACTAGCTCTATAAGCTAGTACAAATAATTTTACACTAGAGTTGAGCTAGCTCTATAGCCTAGTACAAATAATTTTACACTATAGTTGAACTAGCTCTATAGCCTAGTACAAATAATTTTACACTAGAGTTGAATTAGCTCTATAGCCTAGTACAAATAATTTTACAATAGAGTTCAACTAGCTCTATAAGCTAGTACAAATAATTTTACACTAGAGTTGAGCTAGCTCTATAGCCTAGTACAAATAATTTTACACTAGAGTTGAACTAGTTCTTTAGCCTAGTACAAATAATTTTACACTATAGTTGAACTAGCTCTATAAGCTAGTTGAAATAATTTTACACTAGAGTTGAACTAGCTCTATAGCGTAGTACATATAATTTTACACTATAGTTGAACTAGATCTATAGCCAAGTACAAATAATTGTACACTATAGTTGAACTAGCTCTATAAGCTGGTTGAAATAATTTTACACTAGAGTTGAACTAGCTCTATATCCTAGTACAAATAATTTTACACTAGAGTTGAACTAGCTCTATAGCCTAGTACAAATAATTTTACACTCGAGTTGAACTAGCTCTATAGCCTAGTACAAATAATTTTACACTAGAGTGGAACTAGCTCTATAGCCTAGTACAAATAATATTACACTAGAGTTGAACTAGATCTATACCCTAGTACAAATAATTTTACACTAGAGTTGAACTAGCTCTATAGCCTAGTACAAATAATTTTACACTAGAGTTGAACTACCTCTATAGCCTAGTACAAATAATTTTACAATAGAGTTCAACTAGCTCTATAAGCTAGTACAAATAATTTTACACTAGAGTTGAGCTAGCTCTATAGCCTAGTACAAATAATTTTACACTATAGTTGAACTAGCTCTATAGCCTAGTACAAATAATTTTACACTAGAGTTGAACTAGCTCTATAGCCTAGTACAAATAATTTTACAATATAGTTGAACTATCTCTATAAGCTAGTTCAAATAATTTTACACTAGAGTTGAACTAGCTCTACAGCCTAGTACAAATAATTTTACACTAGAGTTGAACTAGCTCTATAGCCTAGTACAAATAAGTTTACACTAGAGTTGAACTAGCACTATAAGCTAGTTCAAATAATTTTACACTAGAGTTGAACTAGCTCTATAGCCTAGTAGAAATAAATTTACACTAGAGTTGAACTAGTTCTATAGCCTAGTACAAATAATTTTACACTAGAGTTGAACTAGCTCTATAGCCTAGTACAAATAATTTTACACTAGACTTGAACTAGCTCTATCTGCTAGTACAAATAATTTTACACTAGAGTTGAACTAGCTCTATAGCCTAGTACAAATAATATTACACTAGAGTTGAACTAGATCTATACCCTAGTACAAATAATTTTACACTAGAGTTGAACTAGCTCTATAGCCTAGTACAAACAATTTTACACTAGAGTTGAACTAGCTCTATAGCCTAGTACAAATAATTTTACAATAGAGTTCAACTAGCTCTATAAGCTAGTACAAATAATTTTACACTAGAGTTGAGCTAGCTCTATAGCCTAGTACAAATAATTTTACACTATAGTTGAACTAGCTCTATAGCCTAGTACAAATAATTTTACACTAGAGTTGAATTAGCTCTATAGCCTAGTACAAATAATTTTACAATAGAGTTCAACTAGCTCTATAAGCTAGTACAAATAATTTTACACTAGAGTTGAGCTAGCTCTATAGCCTAGTACAAATAATTTTACACTAGAGTTGAACTAGTTCTTTAGCCTAGTACAAATAATTTTACACTATAGTTGAACTAGCTCTATAAGCTAGTTGAAATAATTTTACACTAGAGTTGAACTAGCTCTATAGCGTAGTACATATAATTTTACACTATAGTTGAACTAGATCTATAGCCAAGTACAAATAATTGTACACTATAGTTGAACTAGCTCTATAAGCTGGTTGAAATAATTTTACACTAGAGTTGAACTAGCTCTATATCCTAGTACAAATAATTTTACACTAGAGTTGAACTAGCTCTATAGCCTAGTACAAATAATTTTACACTAGAGTTGAACTAGCTCTATAGCCTAGTACAAATAATTTTACACTAGAGTTGAACTAGCTCTATAGCCTAGTACAAATAATTTTACACTAGACTTGAACTAGCTCTATCTGCTAGTACAAATAATTTTACACTAGAGTTGAACTAGCTCTATAGCCTAGTACAAATAATATTACACTAGAGTTGAACTAGATCTATACCCTAGTACAAATAATTTTACACTAGAGTTGAACTAGCTCTATAGCCTAGTACAAATAATTTTACACTAGAGTTGAACTAGCTCTATAGCCTAGTACAAATAATTTTACAATAGATTTCAACTAGCTCTATAAGCTAGTACAAATAATTTTACACTAGAGTTGAGCTAGCTCTATAGCCTAGTACAAATAATTTTACACTATAGTTGAACTAGCTCTATAGCCTAGTACAAATAATTTTACACTAGAGTTGAATTAGCTCTATAGCCTAGTACAAATAATTTTACAATAGAGTTCAACTAGCTCTATAAGCTAGTACAAATAATTTTACACTAGAGTTGAGCTAGCTCTATAGCCTAGTACAAATAATTTTACACTAGAGTTGAACTAGTTCTTTAGCCTAGTACAAATAATTTTACACTATAGTTGAACTAGCTCTATAAGCTAGTTGAAATAATTTTACACTAGAGTTGAACTAGCTCTATAGCGTAGTACATATAATTTTACACTATAGTTGAACTAGATCTATAGCCAAGTACAAATAATTGTACACTATAGTTGAACTAGCTCTATAAGCTGGTTGAAATAATTTTACACTAGAGTTGAACTAGCTCTATATCCTAGTACAAATAATTTTACACTAGAGTTGAACTAGCTCTATAGCCTAGTACAAATAATTTTACACTCGAGTTGAACTAGCTCTATAGCCTAGTACAAATAATTTTACACTAGAGTGGAACTAGCTCTATAGCCTAGTACAAATAATATTACACTAGAGTTGAACTAGCTCTATACCCTAGTACAAATAATTTTACACTAGAGTGGAACTAGCTCTATAGCCTAGTACAAATAATATTACACTAGAGTTGAACTAGCTCTATAGCCTAGTACAAATAATTTTACACTAGAGTTGAACTAGCTCTATAGCCTAGTACAAATAATTTTACACTCGAGTTGAACTAGCTCTATAGCCTAGTACAAATAATTTTACACTAGAGTGGAACTAGCTCTATAGCCTAGTACAAATAATATTACACTAGAGTTGAACTAGCTCTATAGCCTAGTACAAATAATTTTACACTAGAGTTGAACTAGCTCTATAGCCTAGTACAAATAATATTACACTAGAGTTGAACTAGCTCTATACCCTAGTACAAATAATTTTACACTAGAGTTGAACTAGCTCTATAGCCTAGTACAAATAATATTACACTAGAGTTGAACTAGATCTATACCCTAGTACAAATAATTTTACACTAGAGTTGAACTAGCTCTATAGCCTAGTACAAATAATTTTACACTAGAGTTGAACTAGCTCTATAGCCTAGTACAAATAATTTTACAATAGAGTTCAACTAGCTCTATAAGCTAGTACAAATAATTTTACACTAGAGTTGAGCTAGCTCTATAGCCTAGTACAAATAACTTTACACTATAGTCGAACTAGCTCTATAGCCTAGTACAAATAATTTTACACTAGAGTTGAATTAGCTCTATAGCCTAGTACAAATAATTTTACAATAGAGTTCAACTAGCTCTATAAGCTAGTACAAATAATTTTACACTAGAGTTGAGCTAGCTCTATAGCCTAGTACAAATAATTTTACACTAGAGTTGAACTAGTTCTTTAGCCTAGTACAAATAATTTTACACTATAGTTGAACTAGCTCTATAAGCTAGTTGAAATAATTTTACACTAGAGTTGAACTAGCTCTATAGCGTAGTACATATAATTTTACACTATAGTTGAACTAGATCTATAGCCAAGTACAAATAATTGTACACTATAGTTGAACTAGCTCTATAAGCTGGTTGAAATAATTTTACACTAGAGTTGAACTAGCTCTATATCCTAGTACAAATAATTTTACACTAGAGTTGAACTAGCTCTATAGCCTAGTACAAATAATTTTACACTAGAGTTGAACTAGCTCTATAGCCTAGTACAAATAATTTTACACTAGAGTTGAACTAGCTCTATAGCCTAGTACAAATAATTTTACACTAGACTTGAACTAGCTCTATCTGCTAGTACAAATAATTTTACACTAGAGTTGAACTAGCTCTATAGCCTAGTACAAATAATATTACACTAGAGTTGAACTAGATCTATACCCTAGTACAAATAATTTTACACTAGAGTTGAACTAGCTCTATAGCCTAGTACAAATAATTTTACACTAGAGTTGAACTAGCTCTATAGCCTAGTACAAATAATTTTACAATAGAGTTCAACTAGCTCTATAAGCTAGTACAAATAATTTTACACTAGAGTTGAGCTAGCTCTATAGCCTAGTACAAATAATTTTACACTATAGTTGAACTAGCTCTATAGCCTAGTACAAATAATTTTACACTAGAGTTGAATTAGCTCTATAGCCTAGTACAAATAATTTTACAATAGAGTTCAACTAGCTCTATAAGCTAGTACAAATAATTTTACACTAGAGTTGAGCTAGCTCTATAGCCTAGTACAAATAATTTTACACTAGAGTTGAACTAGTTCTTTAGCCTAGTACAAATAATTTTACACTATAGTTGAACTAGCTCTATAAGCTAGTTGAAATAATTTTACACTAGAGTTGAACTAGCTCTATAGCGTAGTACATATAATTTTACACTATAGTTGAACTAGATCTATAGCCAAGTACAAATAATTGTACACTATAGTTGAACTAGCTCTATAAGCTGGTTGAAATAATTTTACACTAGAGTTGAACTAGCTCTATATCCTAGTACAAATAATTTTACACTAGAGTTGAACTAGCTCTATAGCCTAGTACAAATAATTTTACACTAGAGTTGAACTAGCTCTATAGCCTAGTACAAATAATTTTACACTAGAGTTGAACTAGCTCTATAGCCTAGTACAAATAATTTTACACTAGACTTGAACTAGCTCTATCTGCTAGTACAAATAATTTTACACTAGAGTTGAACTAGCTCTATAGCCTAGTACAAATAATATTACACTAGAGTTGAACTAGATCTATACCCTAGTACAAATAATTTTACACTAGAGTTGAACTAGCTCTATAGCCTAGTACAAATAATTTTACACTAGAGTTGAACTAGCTCTATAGCCTAGTACAAATAATTTTACAATAGAGTTCAACTAGCTCTATAAGCTAGTACAAATAATTTTACACTAGAGTTGAGCTAGCTCTATAGCCTAGTACAAATAATTTTACACTATAGTTGAACTAGCTCTATAGCCTAGTACAAATAATTTTACACTAGAGTTGAATTAGCTCTATAGCCTAGTACAAATAATTTTACAATAGAGTTCAACTAGCTCTATAAGCTAGTACAAATAATTTTACACTAGAGTTGAGCTAGCTCTATAGCCTAGTACAAATAATTTTACACTAGAGTTGAACTAGTTCTTTAGCCTAGTACAAATAATTTTACACTATAGTTGAACTAGCTCTATAAGCTAGTTGAAATAATTTTACACTAGAGTTGAACTAGCTCTATAGCGTAGTACATATAATTTTACACTATAGTTGAACTAGATCTATAGCCAAGTACAAATAATTGTACACTATAGTTGAACTAGCTCTATAAGCTGGTTGAAATAATTTTACACTAGAGTTGAACTAGCTCTATAGCCTAGTAGAAATAAATTTACACTAGAGTTGAACTAGTTCTATAGCCTAGTACAAATAATTTTACAATAGAGTTGAACTAGCTCTATAGCCTAGTACAAATAATTTTACACTAGACTTGAACTAGCTCTATCTGCTAGTACAAATAATTTTACACTAGAGTTGAACTAGCTCTATAGCCTAGTACAAATAATATTACACTAGAGTTGAACTAGATCTATACCCTAGTACAAATAATTTTACACTAGAGTTGAACTAGCTCTATAGCCTAGTACAAATAATTTTACACTAGAGTTGAACTAGCTCTATAGCCTAGTACAAATAATTTTACAATAGAGTTCAACTAGCTCTATAAGCTAGTACAAATAATTTTACACTAGAGTTGAGCTAGCTCTATAGCCTAGTACAAATAATTTTACACTATAGTCGAACTAGCTCTATAGCCTAGTACAAATAATTTTACACTAGAGTTGAATTAGCTCTATAGCCTAGTACAAATAATTTTACAATAGAGTTCAACTAGCTCTATAAGCTAGTACAAATAATTTTACACTAGAGTTGAGCTAGCTCTATAGCCTAGTACAAATAATTTTACACTAGAGTTGAACTAGTTCTTTAGCCTAGTACAAATAATTTTACACTATAGTTGAACTAGCTCTATAAGCTAGTTGAAATAATTTTACACTAGAGTTGAACTAGCTCTATAGCGTAGTACATATAATTTTACACTATAGTTGAACTAGATCTATAGCCAAGTACAAATAATTGTACACTATAGTTGAACTAGCTCTATAAGCTGGTTGAAATAATTTTACACTAGAGTTGAACTAGCTCTATATCCTAGTACAAATAATTTTACACTAGAGTTGAACTAGCTCTATAGCCTAGTACAAATAATTTTACACTAGAGTTGAACTAGCTCTATAGCCTAGTACAAATAATTTTACACTAGAGTTGAACTAGCTCTATAGCCTAGTACAAATAATTTTACACTAGACTTGAACTAGCTCTATCTGCTAGTACAAATAATTTTACACTAGAGTTGAACTAGCTCTATAGCCTAGTACAAATAATATTACACTAGAGTTGAACTAGATCTATACCCTAGTACAAATAATTTTACACTAGAGTTGAACTAGCTCTATAGCCTAGTACAAATAATTTTACACTAGAGTTGAACTAGCTCTATAGCCTAGTACAAATAATTTTACAATAGAGTTCAACTAGCTCTATAAGCTAGTACAAATAATTTTACACTAGAGTTGAGCTAGCTCTATAGCCTAGTACAAATAATTTTACACTATAGTTGAACTAGCTCTATAGCCTAGTACAAATAATTTTACACTAGAGTTGAATTAGCTCTATAGCCTAGTACAAATAATTTTACAATAGAGTTCAACTAGCTCTATAAGCTAGTACAAATAATTTTACACTAGAGTTGAGCTAGCTCTATAGCCTAGTACAAATAATTTTACACTAGAGTTGAACTAGTTCTTTAGCCTAGTACAAATAATTTTACACTATAGTTGAACTAGCTCTATAAGCTAGTTGAAATAATTTTACACTAGAGTTGAACTAGCTCTATAGCGTAGTACATATAATTTTACACTATAGTTGAACTAGATCTATAGCCAAGTACAAATAATTGTACACTATAGTTGAACTAGCTCTATAAGCTGGTTGAAATAATTTTACACTAGAGTTGAACTAGCTCTATATCCTAGTACAAATAATTTTACACTAGAGTTGAACTAGCTCTATAGCCTAGTACAAATAATTTTACACTCGAGTTGAACTAGCTCTATAGCCTAGTACAAATAATTTTACACTAGAGTTGAACTAGCTCTATAGCCTAGTACAAATAATATTACACTAGAGTTGAACTAGCTCTATACCCTAGTACAAATAATTTTACACTAGAGTTGAACTAGCTCTATAGCCTAGTACAAATAATTTTACACTAGAGTTGAACTAGCTCTATAAGCTAGTACAAATAATTTTACACTAGAGTTGAACTAGCTCTATAGCCTAGTACAAATAATTTTACACTAGAGTTGAACTAGCTCTATCTGCTAGTACAAATAATTTTACACTATAGTTGAACTAGCTCTATAGCCTAGTAAAAATAATTTTACACTAGAGTTGAACTAGCTCTATAGCCTAGTACAAATAATTTTACAATATAGTTGAACTAGCTCTATAAGCTAGTTCAAATAATTTTACACTAGAGTTGAACTAGCTCTACAGCCTAGTACAAATAATTTTACACTAGAGTTGAACTAGCTCTATAGCCTAGTACAAATAAGTTTACACTAGAGTTGAACTAGCACTATAAGCTAGTTCAAATAATTTTACACTAGAGTTGAACTAGCTCTATAGCCTAGTAGAAATAATTTTACACTAGAGTTGAACTAGTTCTATAGCCTAGTACAAATAATTTTACACTATAGTTGAATTAGCTCTATAGCCTAGTACAAATAATTTTACACTATAGTTGAACTAGCTCTATAGCCTAGTACAAATAATTTTACACTAGAGTTGAACTAGCTCTATAGCCTAGTACAAATAATTTTACAATAGAGTTCAACTAGCTCTATAAGCTAGTACAAATAATTTTACACTAGAGTTGAGCTAGCTCTATAGCCTAGTACAAATAATTTTACACTATAGTTGAACTAGATCTATAGCCAAGTACAAATAATTTTACACTATAGTTGAACTAGCTCTATAAGCTGGTTGAAATAATTTTACACTAGAGTTGAACTAGCTCTATATCCTAGTACAAATAATTTTACACTAGAGTTGAACTAGCTCTATAGCCTAGTATAAATAATTTTACACTCGAGTTGAACTAGCTCTATAGCCTAGTACAAATAATTTTACACTAGAGTTGAACTAGCTCTATAGCCTAGTACAAATAATATTACACTAGAGTTGAACTAGCTCTATACCCTAGTACAAATAATTTTACACTAGAGTTGAACTAGCTCTATAGCCTAGTACAAATAATTTTACACTAGAGTTGAACTAGCTCTATAAGCTAGTACAAATAATTTTACACTAGAGTTGAACTAGCTCTATAGCCTAGTACAAATAATTTTACACTAGAGTTGAACTAGCTCTATAGTCTAGTACAAATAATTTTACACTAGAGTTGAGCTATCTCTATAGCCTAGTACAAATAATTTTACACTAGAGTTGAGCTAGCTCTATAGCCTAGTACAAATAATTTTACACTATAGTCGAACTAGCTCTATAGCCTAGTACAAATAATTTTACACTAGAGTTGAATTAGCTCTATAGCCTAGTACAAATAATTTTACAATAGAGTTCAACTAGCTCTATAAGCTAGTACAAATAATTTTACACTAGAGTTGAGCTAGCTCTATAGCCTAGTACAAATAATTTTACACTAGAGTTGAACTAGTTCTTTAGCCTAGTACAAATAATTTTACACTATAGTTGAACTAGCTCTATAAGCTAGTTGAAATAATTTTACACTAGAGTTGAACTAGCTCTATAGCGTAGTACATATAATTTTACACTATAGTTGAACTAGATCTATAGCCAAGTACAAATAATTGTACACTATAGTTGAACTAGCTCTATAAGCTGGTTGAAATAATTTTACACTAGAGTTGAACTAGCTCTATATCCTAGTACAAATAATTTTACACTAGAGTTGAACTAGCTCTATAGCCTAGTACAAATAATTTTACACTAGAGTTGAACTAGCTCTATAGCCTAGTACAAATAATTTTACACTAGAGTTGAACTAGCTCTATAGCCTAGTACAAATAATTTTACACTAGACTTGAACTAGCTCTATCTGCTAGTACAAATAATTTTACACTAGAGTTGAACTAGCTCTATAGCCTAGTACAAATAATATTACACTAGAGTTGAACTAGATCTATACCCTAGTACAAATAATTTTACACTAGAGTTGAACTAGCTCTATAGCCTAGTACAAATAATTTTACACTAGAGTTGAACTAGCTCTATAGCCTAGTACAAATAATTTTACAATAGAGTTCAACTAGCTCTATAAGCTAGTACAAATAATTTTACACTAGAGTTGAGCTAGCTCTATAGCCTAGTACAAATAATTTTACACTATAGTTGAACTAGCTCTATAGCCTAGTACAAATAATTTTACACTAGAGTTGAATTAGCTCTATAGCCTAGTACAAATAATTTTACAATAGAGTTCAACTAGCTCTATAAGCTAGTACAAATAATTTTACACTAGAGTTGAGCTAGCTCTATAGCCTAGTACAAATAATTTTACACTAGAGTTGAACTAGTTCTTTAGCCTAGTACAAATAATTTTACACTATAGTTGAACTAGCTCTATAAGCTAGTTGAAATAATTTTACACTAGAGTTGAACTAGCTCTATAGCGTAGTACATATAATTTTACACTATAGTTGAACTAGATCTATAGCCAAGTACAAATAATTGTACACTATAGTTGAACTAGCTCTATAAGCTGGTTGAAATAATTTTACACTAGAGTTGAACTAGCTCTATATCCTAGTACAAATAATTTTACACTAGAGTTGAACTAGCTCTATAGCCTAGTACAAATAATTTTACACTCGAGTTGAACTAGCTCTATAGCCTAGAACAAATAATTTTACACTAGAGTTGAACTAGCTCTATAGCCTAGTACAAATAATATTACACTAGAGTTGAACTAGCTCTATACCCTAGTACAAATAATTTTACACTAGAGTTGAACTAGCTCTATAGCCTAGTACAAATAATTTTACACTAGAGTTGAACTAGCTCTATAAGCTAGTACAAATAATTTTACACTAGAGTTGAACTAGCTCTATAGCCTAGTACAAATAATTTTACACTAGAGTTGAACTAGCTCTATCTGCTAGTACAAATAATTTTACACTATAGTTGAACTAGCTCTATAGCCTAGTAAAAATAATTTTACACTAGAGTTGAACTAGCTCTATAGCCTAGTACAAATAATTTTACAATATAGTTGAACTAGCTCTATAAGCTAGTTCAAATAATTTTACACTAGAGTTGAACTAGCTCTACAGCCTAGTACAAATAATTTTACACTAGAGTTGAACTAGCTCTATAGCCTAGTACAAATAAGTTTACACTAGAGTTGAACTAGCACTATAAGCTAGTTCAAATAATTTTACACTAGAGTTGAACTAGCTCTATAGCCTAGTAGAAATAATTTTACACTAGAGTTGAACTAGTTCTATAGCCTAGTACAAATAATTTTACACTATAGTTGAATTAGCTCTATAGCCTAGTACAAATAATTTTACACTATAGTTGAACTAGCTCTATAGCCTAGTACAAATAATTTTACACTAGAGTTGAACTAGCTCTATAGCCTAGTACAAATAATTTTACAATAGAGTTCAACTAGCTCTATAAGCTAGTACAAATAATTTTACACTAGAGTTGAGCTAGCTCTATAGCCTAGTACAAATAATTTTACACTATAGTTGAACTAGATCTATAGCCAAGTACAAATAATTTTACACTATAGTTGAACTAGCTCTATAAGCTGGTTGAAATAATTTTACACTAGAGTTGAACTAGCTCTATATCCTAGTACAAATAATTTTACACTAGAGTTGAACTAGCTCTATAGCCTAGTATAAATAATTTTACACTCGAGTTGAACTAGCTCTATAGCCTAGTACAAATAATTTTACACTAGAGTTGAACTAGCTCTATAGCCTAGTACAAATAATATTACACTAGAGTTGAACTAGCTCTATACCCTAGTACAAATAATTTTACACTAGAGTTGAACTAGCTCTATAGCCTAGTACAAATAATTTTACACTAGAGTTGAACTAGCTCTATAAGCTAGTACAAATAATTTTACACTAGAGTTGAACTAGCTCTATAGCCTAGTACAAATAATTTTACACTAGAGTTGAACTAGCTCTATCAGCTAGTACAAATAATTTTACACTATAGTTGAACTAGCTCTATAGCCTAGTACAAATAATTTTACACTAGAGTTGAACTAGCTCTATAGCCTAGTACAAATAATTTTACAATATAGTTGAACTAGCTCTATAAGCTAGTTCAAATAATTTTACACTAGAGTTGAACTAGCTCTACAGCCTAGTACAAATAATTTTACACTAGAGTTGAACTAGCTCTATAGCCTAGTACAAATAAGTTTACACTAGAGTTGAACTAGCACTATAAGCTAGTTAAAATAATTTTACACTAGAGTTGAACTAGCTCTATAGCCTAGTAGAAATAATTTTACACTAGAGTTGAACTAGTTCTATAGCCTAGTACAAATAATTTTACACTATAGTTGAACTAGCTCTCTCTAAGCTAGTTGAAATAATTTTACACTAGAGTTGAACTAGCTCTATAGCCTAGTACAAATAATTTTACACTAGAGTTGAATTAGCTCTATAGCCTAGTACAAATAATTTTACACTATAGTTGAACTAGCTCTATAAGCTGGTTGAAATAATTTTAGACTAGAGTTGAACTAGCTCTATAGCCTAGTATAAATAATTTTACACTAGAGTTGAACTAGCTCTATAGCCTAGTACAAATAATTTTACAATAGAGTTCAACTAGCTCTATAAGCTAGTACAAATAATTTTACACTAGAGTTGAACTAGCTCTATAGCCTAGTACAAATAATTTTACACTAGAGTTGAATTAGCTCTATAGCCTAGTACAAATAATTTTACACTATAGTTGAACTAGCTCTATAAGCTAGTTGAAATAATTTTACACTAGAGTTGAACTAGCTCTATAGCCTAGTACAAATAATTTTACACTAGAGTTGAACTAGCTCTATAGCCTAGTACAACTAATTTTACACTAGAGTTGAACTAGCTCTATAAGCTAGTACAAATAATTTTACACTAGTGTTGAACAAGCTCTATAGCCTAGTACAAATAATTTTACAATACAGTTCAACTAGCTCTATAAGCTAGTACAAATAATTTTACACTAGAGTTGAGCTAGCTCTATAGCCTAGTACAAATAATTTTACACTAGAGTTGAACTAGCTCTATAGCCTAGTACAAATAATTTTACACTAGAGTTGAGCTAGTTCTATAGCCTAGTACAAATAATTTTACACTATAGTTGAACTAGCTCTCTATAAGCTAGTTGAAATAATTTTACACTAGAGTTGAACTAGCTCTATAGCCTAGTACAAATAATTTTACACTAGAGTTGAATTAGCTCTATAGCCTAGTACAAATAATTTTACACTATAGTTGAACTAGCTCTATAAGCTATTTGATATAATTTTACACTAGAGTTGAACTAGCTCTATAGCCTAGTACAAATAATTTTACACTAGAGTTGAACTAGCTCTATAGCCTAGTACAAATAATTTTACAATAGAGTTCAACTAGCTCTATAAGCTAGTACAAATAATTTGACACTAGAGTTGAACTAGCTCTATAGCCTAGTACAAATAATTTTACACTAGAGTTGAATTAGCTCTATAGCCTAGTACAAATAATTTTACACTATAGTTGAACTAGCTCTATAAGCTAGTTGAAATAATTTTACACTAGAGTTGAACTAGCTCTATAGCCTAGTACAAATAATTTTACACTTGAGTTGAACTAGCTCTATAGCCTAGTACAAATAATTTTACACTAGAGTTGAACTAGCTCTATAGCCTAGTGCAAATAATTTTACACTAGAGTTGAGCTAGCTCTATAGCCTAGTACAAATAATTTTACACTATAGTTGAACTAGCTCTATAGCCTAGTACAAATAATTTTACACTACAGTTGAACTAGCTCTATAGCCTAGTACAAATAATTTTACAATAGAGTTCAACTAGCTCTATAAGCTAGTACAAATAATTTTACACTAGAGTTGAGCTAGCTCTATAGCCTAGTACAAATAATTTTACACTAGAGTTTAACTAGTTCTTTAGCCTAGTACAAATAATTTTACACTATAGTTGAACTAGCTCTATAAGCTAGTTGAAATAATTTTACACTAGAGTTGAACTAGCTCTATAGCGTAGTACAAATAATTTTACACTATAGTTGAACTAGATCTATAGCCAAGTACAAATAATTTTACACTATAGTTGAACTAGCTCTATAAGCTGGTTGAAATAATTTTACACTAGAGTTGAACTAGCTCTATATCCTAGTACAAATAATTTTACACTAGAGTTGAACTAGCTCTATAGCCTAGTACAAATAATTTTACACTATAGTTGAACTAGCTCTCTATAAGCTAGTTGAAATAATTTTACACTAGAGTTGAACTAGCTCTATAGCCTAGTACAAATAATTTTACACTAGAGTTGAATTAGCTCTATAGCCTAGTACAAATAATTTTACACTATAGTTGAACTAGCTCTATAAGCTATTTGATATAATTTTACACTAGAGTTGAACTAGCTCTATAGCCTAGTACAAATAATTTTACACTAGAGTTGAACTAGCTCTACAGCCTAGTACAAATAATTTTACAATAGAGTTCAACTAGCTCTATAAGCTAGTACAAATAATTTGACACTAGAGTTGAACTAGCTCTATAGCCTAGTACAAATAATTTTACACTAGAGTTGAATTAGCTCTATAGCCTAGTACAAATAATTTTACACTATAGTTGAACTAGCTCTATAAGCTATTTGATATAATTTTACACTAGAGTTGAACTAGCTCTATAGCCTAGTACAAATAATTTTACACTAGAGTTGAACTAGCTCTATAGCCTAGTACAAATAATTTTACAATAGAGTTCAACTAGCTCTATAAGCTAGTACAAATAATTTTACACTAGAGTTGAACTAGCTCTATAGCCTAGTACAAATAATTTTACACTAGAGTTGAATTAGCTCTATAGCCTAGTACAAATAATTTTACACTATAGTTGAACTAGCTCTATAAGCTAGTTGAAATAATTTTACACTAGAGTTGAACTAGCTCTATAGCCTAGTACAAATAATTTTACACTAGAGTTGAACTAGCTCTATAGCCTAGTACAAATAATTTTACACTAGAGTTGAGCTAGTTCTATAGCCTAGTACAAATAATTTTACACTATAGTTGAACTAGCTCTCTATAAGCTAGTTGAAATAATTTTACACTAGAGTTGAACTAGCTCTATAGCCTAGTACAAATAATTTTACACTAGAGTTGAATTAGCTCTATAGCCTAGTACAAATAATTTTACACTATAGTTGAACTAGCTCTATAAGCTGGTTGAAATAATTTTAGACTAGAGTTGAACTAGCTCTATAGCCTAGTACAAATAATTTTACACTAGAGTTGAACTAGCTCTATAGCCTAGTACAAATAATTTTACAATAGAGTTCAACTAGCTCTATAAGCTAGTACAAATAATTTTACACTAGAGTTGAACTAGCTCTATAGCCTAGTACAAATAATTTTACACTAGAGTTGAATTAGCTCTATAGCCTAGTACAAATAATTTTACACTATAGTTGAACTAGCTCTATAAGCTAGTTGAAATAATTTTACACTAGAGTTGAACTAGCTCTATAGCCTAGTACAAATAATTTTACACTAGAGTTGAACTAGCTCTATAGCCTAGTACAACTAATTTTACACTAGAGTTGAACTAGCTCTATAAGCTAGTACAAATAATTTTACACTAGAGTTGAACAAGCTCTATAGCCTAGTACAAATAATTTTACAATAGAGTTCAACTAGCTCTATAAGCTAGTACAAATAATTTTACACTAGAGTTGAGCTAGCTCTATAGCCTAGTACAAATAATTTTACACTAGAGTTGAACTAGCTCTATAGCCTAGTACAAATAATTTTACACTAGAGTTGAACTAGCTCTATAGCCTAGTACAAATAATTTTACACTAGAGTTGAACTAGCTCTCTATAAGCTAGTTGAAATAATTTTACACTAGAGTTGAACTAGCTCTATAGCCTAGTACAAATAATTTTACACTAGAGTTGAATTAGCTCTATAGCCTAGTACAAATAATTTTACACTATAGTTGAACTAGCTCTATAAGCTATTTGATATAATTTTACACTAGAGTTGAACTAGCTCTATAGCCTAGTACAAATAATTTTACACTAGAGTTGAACTAGCTCTATAGCCTAGTACAAATAATTTTACAATAGAGTTCAACTAGCTCTATAAGCTAGTACAAATAATTTTACACTAGAGTTGAACTAGCTCTATAGCCTAGTACAAATAATTTTACACTAGAGTTGAATTAGCTCTATAGCCTAGTACAAATAATTTTACACTATAGTTGAACTAGCTCTATAAGCTAGTTGAAATAATTTTACACTAGAGTTGAACTAGCTCTATAGCCTAGTACAAATAATTTTACACTAGAGTTGAACTAGCTCTATAGCCTAGTACAAATAATTTTACGCTAGAGTTGAACTAGCTCTATAGCCTAGTACAACTAATTTTACACTAGAGTTGAACTAGCTCTATAAGCTAGTACAAATAATTTTACACTAGTGTTGAACAAGCTCTATAGCCTAGTACAAATAATTTTACAATACAGTTCAACTAGCTCTATAAGCTAGTACAAATAATTTTACACTAGAGTTGAGCTAGCTCTATAGCCTAGTACAAATAATTTTACACTAGAGTTGAACTAGCTCTATAGCCTAGTACAAATAATTTTACACTAGAGTTGAACTAGCTCTATAGCCTAGTACAAATAATTTTACACTAGAGTTGAACTAGCTCTCTATAAGCTAGTTGAAATAATTTTACACTAGAGTTGAACTAGCTCTATAGCCTAGTACAAATAATTTTACACTAGAGTTGAATTAGCTCTATAGCCTAGTACAAATAATTTTACACTATAGTTGAACTAGCTCTATAAGCTATTTGATATAATTTTACACTAGAGTTGAACTAGCTCTATAGCCTAGTACAAATAATTTTACACTAGAGTTGAACTAGCTCTATAGCCTAGTACAAATAATTTTACAATAGAGTTCAACTAGCTCTATAAGCTAGTACAAATAATTTTACACTAGAGTTGAACTAGCTCTATAGCCTAGTACAAATAATTTTACACTAGAGTTGAATTAGCTCTATAGCCTAGTACAAATAATTTTACACTATAGTTGAACTAGCTCTATAAGCTAGTTGAAATAATTTTACACTAGAGTTGAACTAGCTCTATAGCCTAGTACAAATAATTTTACACTAGAGTTGAACTAGCTCTATAGCCTAGTACAAATAATTTTACGCTAGAGTTGAACTAGCTCTATAGCCTAGTACAACTAATTTTACACTAGAGTTGAACTAGCTCTATAAACTAGTACAAATAATTTTACACTAGTGTTGAACAAGCTCTATAGCCTAGTACAAATAATTTTACAATACAGTTCAACTAGCTCTATAAGCTAGTACAAATAATTTTACACTAGAGTTGAGCTAGCTCTATAGCCTAGTACAAATAATTTTACACTAGAGTTGAACTAGTTCTTTAGCCTAGTACAAATAATTTTACACTATAATTGAACTAGCTCTATAAGCTAGTTGAAATAATTTTACACTAGAGTTGAACTAGCTCTATAGCCTAGTACAAATAATTTTACACTATAGTTGAACTAGATCTATAGCCAAGTACAAATAATTTTACACTAGAGTTGAACTAGTTCTTTAGCCTAGTACAAATAATTTTACACTATAATTGAACTAGCTCTATAAGCTAGTTCAAATAGTTTTACACTAGAGTTGAACTAGCTCTATAGCCTAGTACAAATAATTTTACACTATAGTTGAACTAGATCTATAGCCAAGTACAAATAATTTTACACTATAGTTGAACAAGCTCTATAGCCTAGTACAAATAATTTTACAATACAGTTCAACTAGCTCTATAAGCTAGTACAAATAATTTTACACTAGAGTTGAGCTAGCTCTATAGCCTAGTACAAATAATTTTACACTAGAGTTGAACTAGCTCTATAGCCTAGTACAAATAATTTTACACTAGAGTTGAGCTAGTTCTATAGCCTAGTACAAATAATTTTACACTATAGTTGAACTAGCTCTCTATAAGCTAGTTGAAATAATTTTACACTAGAGTTGAACTAGCTCTATAGCCTAGTACAAATAATTTTACACTAGAGTTGAATTAGCTCTATAGCCTAGTACAAATAATTTTACACTATAGTTGAACTAGCTCTATAAGCTATTTGATATAATTTTACACTAGAGTTGAACTAGCTCTATAGCCTAGTACAAATAATTTTACACTAGAGTTGAACTAGCTCTATAGCCTAGTACAAATAATTTTACAATAGAGTTCAACTAGCTCTATAAGCTAGTACAAATAATTTGACACTAGAGTTGAACTAGCTCTATAGCCTAGTACAAATAATTTTACACTAGAGTTGAATTAGCTCTATAGCCTAGTACAAATAATTTTACACTATAGTTGAACTAGCTCTGTAAGCTAGTTGAAATAATTTTACACTAGAGTTGAACTAGCTCTATAGCCTAGTACAAATAATTTTACACTTGAGTTGAACTAGCTCTATAGCCTAGTACAAATAATTTTACACTAGAGTTGAATTAGCTCTATAGCCTAGTACAAATAATTTTACACTATAGTTGAACTAGCTCTATAAGCTAGTTGAAATAATTTTACACTAGAGTTGAACTAGCTCTATAGCCTAGTACAAATAATTTTACACTAGAGTTGAACTAGTTCTATAGCCTAGTACAACTAATTTTACACTAGAGTTGAACTAGCTCTATAAGCTAGTACAAATAATTTTACACTAGTGTTGAACAAGCTCTATAGCCTAGTACAAATAATTTTACAATACAGTTCAACTAGCTCTATAAGCTAGTACAAATAATTTTACACTAGAGTTGAGCTAGCTCTATAGCCTAGTAGAAATAATTTTACACTAGAGTTGAACTAGCTCTATAGCCTAGTACAAATAATTTTACACTAGAGTTGAGCTAGTTCTATAGCCTAGTACAAATAATTTTACACTAGAGTTGAACTAGCTCTATAGCCTAGTACAAATAATTTTACACTAGAGTTGAATTAGCTCTATAGCCTAGTACAAATAATTTTACACTATAGTTGAACTAGCTCTATAAGCTATTTGATATAATTTTACACTAGAGTTGAACTAGCTCTATAGCCTAGTACAAATAATTTTACACTAGAGTTGAACTAGCTCTATAGCCTAGTACAAATAATTTTACAATAGAGTTCAACTAGCTCTATAAGCTAGTACAAATAATTTGACACTAGAGTTGAACTAGCTCTATAGCCTAGTACAAATAATTTTACACTAGAGTTGAATTAGCTCTATAGCCTAGTACAAATAATTTTACACTATAGTTGAACTAGCTCTATAAGCTAGTTGAAATAATTTTACACTAGAGTTGAACTAGCTCTATAGCCCAGTACAAATAATTTTACACTTGAGTTGAACTAGCTCTATAGCCTAGTACAAATAATTTTACACTAGAGTTGAACTAGCTCTATAGCCTAGTGCAAATAATTTTACACTAGAGTTGAGCTAGCTCTATAGCCTAGTACAAATAATTTTACACTATAGTTGAACTAGCTCTATAGCCTAGTACAAATAATTTTACACTACAGTTGAACTAGCTCTATAGCCTAGTACAAATAATTTTACAATAGAGTTCAACTAGCTCTATAAGCTAGTACAAATAATTTTACACTAGAGTTGAGCTAGCTCTATAGCCTAGTACAAATAATTTTACACTAGAGTTTAACTAGTTCTTTAGCCTAGTACAAATAATTTTACACTATAGTTGAACTAGCTCTATAAGCTAGTTGAAATAATTTTACACTAGAGTTGAACTAGCTCTATAGCGTAGTACAAATAATTTTACACTATAGTTGAACTAGATCTATAGCCAAGTACAAATAATTTTACACTAGAGTTGAACTAGCTCTATAGCCTAGTACAAATAATTTTACACTAGAGTTGAACTAGCTCTATAGCCTAGTACAAATAATTTTACACTAGAGTTGAACTAGCTCTATAGCCTAGTACAAATAATTTTACACTAGAGTTGAACTAGCTCTATCAGCTAGTACAAATAATTTTACACTAGAGTTGAACAAGCTCTATAGCCTAGTACAAATAATTTTACAATAGAGTTCAACTAGCTCTATAAGCTAGTACAAATAATTTTACACTAGAGTTGAGCTAGCTCTATAGCCTAGTACAAATAATTTTACACTAGAGTTGAACTAGCTCTACAGCCTAGTACAAATAATTTTACACTAGAGTTGAACTAGCTCTATAGCCTAGTACAAATAAGTTTACACTAGAGTTGAACTAGCACTATAAGCTAGTTCAAATAATTTTACACTAGAGTTGAACTAGCTCTATAGCCTAGTAGAAATAATTTTACACTAGAGTTGAACTAGTTCTATAGCCTAGTACAAATAATTTTACACTATAGTTGAACTAGCTCTCTCTAAGATAGTTGAAATAATTTTACATTAGAGTTGAACTAGCTCTATAGCCTAGTACAAATAATTTTACACTAGAGTTGAATTAGCTCTATAGCCTAGTACAAATAATTTTACACTATAGTTGAACTAGCTCTATAAGCTGGTTGAAATAATTTTAGACTAGAGTTGAACTAGCTCTATAGCCTAGTACAAATAATTTTACACTAGAGTTGAACTAGCTCTATAGCCTAGTACAAACAATTTTACAATAAAGTTCAACTAGCTCTATAAGCTAGTACAAATAATTTTACACTACAGTTGAACTAGCTCTATAGCCTAGTACAAATAATTTTACACTAGAGTTGAATTAGCTCTATAGCCTAGTACAAATAATTTTACACTATAGTTGAACTAGCTCTATAAGCTAGTTGAAATAATTTTAAACTATAGTTGAACTAGCTCTATAAGCTAGTTGAAATAATTTTACACTAGAGTTGAACTAGCTCTATAGCCTAGTACAAATAATTTTACAATAGAGTTCAACTAGCTCCATAAGCTAGTACAAATAATTTTACACTAGAGTTGAACTAGCTCTATAGCCTAGTACAAATAATTTTACAATAGAGTTCAACTAGCTCTATAAGCTAGTGCAAATAATTTTACACTATAGTTGAACTAGCTCTATAAGCTAGTTGAAATAATTTTACACTAGAGTTGAACTAGCTCTATAGCCTAGTACAAATAATTTTACACTAGAGTTGAACTAGCTCTATAGCCTAGTACAAATAATTTTACACTAGAGTTGAACTAGTTCTATAGCCTAGTACAAATAATTTTACACTAGAGTTGAACTAGCTCTATAGCCTAGTACAAATAATTTTACACTAGAGTTGAGCTAGCTCTATAGCCTAGTACAAATAATTTTACACTATAGTTGAACTAGCTCTATAGCCTAGTACAAATAATTTTACACTAGAGTTGAACTAGCTCTATAGCCTAGTACAAATAATTTTACAATAGAGTTCAACTAGCTCTATAAGCTAGTACAAATAATTTTACACTAGAGTTGAGCTAGCTCTATAGCCTAGTACAAATAATTTTACACTAGAGTTGAACTAGCTCTATAGCCTAGTACAAATAATTTTACACTAGACTTGAACTAGTTCTATAGCGAAGCACAAATAATTTTAAACTATAGTTGAACTAGCTCTATAAGCTAGTTGAAATAATTTTACACTAGAGTTGAACTAGCTCTATAGCCTAGTACAAATAATTTTACAATAGAGTTCAACTAGCTCCATAAGCTAGTACAAATAATTTTACACTAGAGTTGAACTAGCTCTATAGCCTAGTACAAATAATTTTACAATAGAGTTCAACTAGCTCTATAAGCTAGTACAAATAATTTTACACTAGAGTTGAACTAGCTCTATAGCCTAGTACAAATAATTTTACACTAGAGTTGAATTAGCTCTATAGCCTAGTACAAATAATTTTACACTATAGTTGAACTAGCTCTATAAGCTAGTTGAAATAATTTTACACTAGAGTTGAACTAGCTCTATAGCCTAGTACAAATAATTTTACACTAGAGTTGAACTAGCTCTATAGCCTAGTACAAATAATTTTACACTAGAGTTGAACTAGCTCTATAGCCTAGTACAAATAATTTTACACTAGAGTTGAGCTAGCTCTATAGCCTAGTACAAATAATTTTACACTATAGTTGAACTAGCTCTATAGCCTAGTACAAATAATTTTACACTAGAGTTGAACTAGCTCTATAGCCTAGTACAAATAATTTTACAATAGAGTTCAACTAGGTCTATAAGCTAGTACAAATAATTTTACACTAGAGTTGAGCTAGCTCTATAGCCTAGTACAAATAATTTTACACTAGAGTTTAACTAGTTCTTTAGCCTAGTACAAATAATTTTACACTAGAGTTGAGCTAGCTCTATAGCCTAGTACAAATAATTTTACACTAGAGTTGAGCTAGCTCTATAGCCTAGTACAAATAATTTTACACTAGAGTTGAACTAGCTCTATAGCCTAGTACAAATAATTTTACAATAGAGTTCAACTAGCTCTAAAAGCTAGTACAAATAATTTTACACTAGAGTTGAGCTATCTCTATAGCCTAGTACAAATAATTTTACACTAGAGTTTAACTAGTTCTTTAGCCTAGTACAAATAATTTTACACTATAGTTGAACTAGCTCTATAAGCTAGTTGAAATAATTTTACACTAGAGTTGAACTAGCTCTATAGCATAGTACAAATAATTTTACACTATAGTTGAACTAGATCTATAGCCAAGTACAAATAATTTTACACTATAGTTGAACTAGCTCTATAAGCTGGTTGAAATAATTTTACACTAGAGTTGAACTAGCTCTATATCCTAGTACAAATAATTTTACACTAGAGTTGAACTAGCTCTATAGCCTAGTACAAATAATTTTACACTCGAGTTGAACTAGCTCTATAGCCTAGTACAAATAATTTTACACTAGACTTGAACTAGTTCTATAGCGAAGTACAAATAATTTTAAACTATAGTTGAACTAGCTCTATAAGCTAGTTGAAATAATTTTACACTAGAGTTGAACTAGCTCTATAGCCTAGTACAAATAATTTTACAATAGAGTTCAACTAGCTCCATAAGCTAGGACAAATAATTTTACACTAGAGTTGAACTAGCTCTATAGCCTAGTACAAATAATTTTACAATAGAGTTCAACTAGCTCTATAAGCTAGTACAAATAATTTTACACTAGAGTTGAACTAGCTCTATAGCCTAGTACAAATAATTTTACACTAGAGTTGAATTAGCTCTATAGCCTAGTACAAATAATTTTACACTATAGTTGAACTAGCTCTATAAGCTAGTTGAAATAATTTTACACTAGAGTTGAACTAGCTCTATAGCCTAGTACAAATAATTTTACACTAGAGTTGAACTAGCTCTATAGCCTAGTACAAATAATTTTACACTAGAGTTGAACTAGCTCTATAGCCTAGTACAAATAATTTTACACTAGAGTTGAGCTAGCTCTATAGCCTAGTACAAATAATTTTACACTATAGTTGAACTAGCTCTATAGCCTAGTACAAATAATTTTACACTAGAGTTGAACTAGCTCGATGGCCTAGTACAAATAATTTTACAATAGAGTTCAACTAGCTCTATAAGCTAGTACAAATAATTTTACACTAGAGTTGAGCTAGCTCTATAGCCTAGTACAAATAATTTTACACTAGAGTTTAACTAGTTCTTTAGCCTAGTACAAATAATTTTACACTATAGTTGAACTAGCTCTATAAGCTAGTTGAAATAATTTTACACTAGAGTTGAACTAGCTCTATAGCGTAGTACAAATAATTTTACACTATAGTTGAACTAGATCTATAGCCAAGTACAAATAATTTTACACTATAGTTGAACTACCTCTATAAGCTGGTTGAAATAATTTTACACTAGAGTTGAACTAGCTCTATATCCTAGTACAAATAATTTTACACTAGAGTTGAACTAGCTCTATAGCCTAGTACAAATAATTTTACACTCGAGTTGAACTAGCTCTATAGCCTAGTACAAATAATTTTACACTAGACTTGAACTAGTTCTATAGCCAAGTGCAAATAATTTTACACTATAGTTGAACTAGCTCTATAAGCTAGTTGAAATAATTTTACACTAGAGTTGAACTAGCTCTATAGCCTAGTACAAATAATTTTACACTAGAGTTCAACTAGCTCTATAGCCTAGTACAAATAATTTTACACTATAGTTGAACTAGCTCTCTATAAGCTAGTTGAAATAATTTTACACTAGAGTTGAACTAGCTCTATAGCCTAGTACAAATAATTTTACACTAGAGTTAAATTAGCTCTATAGACTAGTACAAATAATTTTACACTATAGTTGAACTAGCTGTATAAGCTGGTTGAAATAATTTTACACTAGAGTTGAACTAGTTCTATAGCCTAGTACAAATAATTTTACACTAGAGTTGAACTAGCTCTATAGCATAGTACAAATAATTTTACACTAGAGTTGAACTAGCTCTATAGCCTAGTACAAATAATTTTACACTAGAGTTGAGCTAGCTCTATAGCCTAGTACAAATAATTTTACACTATAGTTGACCTAGCTCTATAGCCTAGTACAAATAATTTTACACTAGAATTGAACTAGCTCTATAGCCTAGTACAAATAATTTTACAATAGAGTTCAACTAGCTCTATAAGCTAGTACAAATAATTTTACACTAGAGTTGAGCTAGCTCTATAGCCTAGTATAAATAATTTTACACTAGAGTTGAACTAGTTCTTTAGCCTAGTACAAATAATTTTACACTATAATTGAACTAGCTCTATAAGCTAGTTGAAATAGTTTTACACTAGAGTTGAACTAGCTCTATAGCCTAGTACAAATAATTTTACACTATAGTTGAACTAGATCTATAGCCAAGTACAAATAATTTTACACTATAGTTGAACTAGCTCTATAAGCTGGTTGAAATAATTTTACACTAGAGTTGAACTAGCTCTATAGCCTAGTACAAATAATTTTACACTAGAGTTGAACTAGCTCTATAGCCTAGTACAAATAATTTTACACTCGAGTTGAACTAGCTCTATAGCCTAGTACAAATAATTTTACACTAGAGTTGAACTAGTTCTATAGCCTAGTACAAATAATTTTACACTATAGTTGAACTAGCTCTATAAGCTAGTTGAAATAATTTTACACTAGAGTTGAACTAGCTCTATAGCCTAGTACAAATAATTTTACAATAGAGTTCAACTAGCTCTATAAGCTAGTACAAATAATTTTACACTAGAGTTGAGCTAGCTCTATAGCCTAGTACAAATAATTTTATACTAGAGTTGAACTAGTTCTTTAGCCTAGTACAAATAATTTTACACTATAGTTGAACTAGCTCTATTAGCTAGTTGAAATTATTTTACACTAGAGTTGAACTAGCTCTATAGCCTAGTACAAATAATTTTACACTATAGTTGAACTAGATCTATAGCCAAGTATAAATAATTTTACACTATAGTTGAACTAGCTCTATAAGCTGGTTGAAATACTTTTACACTAGAGTTGAACTAGCTCTATAGCCTAGTACAAATAATTTTACTCTAGAGTTGAACTAGCTCTATAGCCTAGTACAAATAATTTTACACTCGAGTTGAACTAGCTCTATAGCCTAGTACAAATAATTTTACACTAAAGTTGAACTAGCTCTATAGCCAAGTACAAATAATTTTACACTATAGTTGAACTAGCTCTATAAGCTGGTTGAAATACTTTTACACTAGAGTTGAACTAGCTCTATAGCCTAGTACAAATAATTTTACTCTAGAGTTGAACTAGCTCTATAGCCTAGTACAAATAATTTTACACTCGAGTTGAACTAGCTCTATAGCCTAGTACAAATAATTTTACACTAGAGTTCAACTAGCTCTATAGCCTAGTACAAATAATTTTACACTATAGTTGAACTAGCTCTCTATAAGCTAGTTGAAATAATTTTACACTAGAGTTGAACTAGCTCTATAGCCTAGTACAAATAATTTTACACTAGAGTTGAATTAGCTCTATAGCCTAGTACAAATAATTTTACACTATAGTTGAACTAGCTGTATAAGCTGGTTGAAATAATTTTACACTAGAGTTGAACTAGCTCTATAGCCTAGTACAAATAATTTTACACTACAGTTGAACTAGATCTATAGCCAAGTACAAATAATTTTACACTATAGTTGAACTAGCTGTATAAGCTGGTTGAAATAATTTTACACTAGAGTTGAACTAGCTCTATAGCCTAGTACAAATAATTTTACACTAGAGTTGAGCTAGCTCTATAGCCTAGTACAAATAATTTTACACTATAGTTGAACTAGCTCTATAGCCTAGTACAAATAATTTTACACTAGAATTGAACTAGCTCTATAGCCTAGTACAAATAATTTTACAATAGAGTTCAACTAGCTCTATAAGCTAGTACAAATAATTTTACACTAGAGTTGAGCTAGCTCTATAGCCTAGTACAAATAATTTTACACTAGAGTTTAACTAGTTCTTTAGCCTAGTACAAATAATTTTACACTATAGTTGAACTAGCTCTATTAGCTAGTTGAAATAATTTTACACTAGAGTTGAACTAGCTCTATAGCGTAGTACAAATAATTTTACACTATAGTTGAACTAGATCTATAGCCAAGTACAAATAATTTTACACTATAGTTGAACTACCTCTATAAGCTGGTTGAAATAATTTTACACTAGAGTTGAACTAGCTCTATATCCTAGTACAAATAATTTTACACTAGAGTTGAACTAGCTCTATAGCCTAGTACAAATAATTTTACACTCGAGTTGAACTAGCTCTATAGCCTAGTACAAATAATTTTACACTAGACTTGAACTAGTTCTATAGCCAAGTGCAAATAATTTTACACTATAGTTGAACTAGCTCTATAAGCTAGTTGAAATAATTTTACACTAGAGTTGAACTAGCTCTATAGCCTAGTACAAATAATTTTACACTAGAGTTCAACTAGCTCTATAGCCTAGTACAAATAATTTTACACTATAGTTGAACTAGCTCTCTATAAGCTAGTTGAAATAATTTTACACTAGAGTTGAACTAGCTCTATAGCCTAGTACAAATAATTTTACACTAGAGTTAAATTAGCTCTATAGACTAGTACAAATAATTTTACACTATAGTTGAACTAGCTGTATAAGCTGGTTGAAATAATTTTACACTAGAGTTGAACTAGCTCTATAGCCTAGTACAAATAATTTTACACTAGAGTTGAACTAGCTCTATAGCATAGTACAAATAATTTTACACTAGAGTTGAACTAGCTCTATAGCCTAGTACAAATAATTTTACACTAGAGTTGAGCTAGCTCTATAGCCTAGTACAAATAATTTTACACTATAGTTGAACTAGCTCTATAGCCTAGTACAAATAATTTTACACTAGAATTGAACTAGCTCTATAGCCTAGTACAAATAATTTTACAATAGAGTTCAACTAGCTCTATAAGCTAGTACAAATAATTTTACACTAGAGTTGAGCTAGCTCTATAGCCTAGTATAAATAATTTTACACTAGAGTTGAACTAGTTCTTTAGCCTAGTACAAATAATTTTACACTATAATTGAACTAGCTCTATAAGCTAGTTGAAATAGTTTTACACTAGAGTTGAACTAGCTCTATAGCCTAGTACAAATAATTTTACACTATAGTTGAACTAGATCTATAGCCAAGTACAAATAATTTTACACTATAGTTGAACTAGCTCTATAAGCTGGTTGAAATAATTTTACACTAGAGTTGAACTAGCTCTATAGCCTAGTACAAATAATTTTACACTAGAGTTGAACTAGCTCTATAGCCTAGTACAAATAATTTTACACTCGAGTTGAACTAGCTCTATAGCCTAGTACAAATAATTTTACACTAGAGTTGAACTAGTTCTATAGCCTAGTACAAATAATTTTACACTATAGTTGAACTAGCTCTATAAGCTAGTTGAAATAATTTTACACTAGAGTTGAACTAGCTCTATAGCCTAGTACAAATAATTTTACAATAGAGTTCAACTAGCTCTATAAGCTAGTACAAATAATTTTACACTAGAGTTGAGCTAGCTCTATAGCCTAGTACAAATAATTTTATACTAGAGTTGAACTAGTTCTTTAGCCTAGTACAAATAATTTTACACTATAGTTGAACTAGCTCTATTAGCTAGTTGAAATTATTTTACACTAGAGTTGAACTAGCTCTATAGCCTAGTACAAATAATTTTACACTATAGTTGAACTAGATCTATAGCCAAGTATAAATAATTTTACACTATAGTTGAACTAGCTCTATAAGCTGGTTGAAATACTTTTACACTAGAGTTGAACTAGCTCTATAGCCTAGTACAAATAATTTTACTCTAGAGTTGAACTAGCTCTATAGCCTAGTACAAATAATTTTACACTCGAGTTGAACTAGCTCTATAGCCTAGTACAAATAATTTTACACTACAGTTGAACTAGCTCTATAGCCAAGTACAAATAATTTTACACTATAGTTGAACTAGCTCTATAAGCTGGTTGAAATACTTTTACACTAGAGTTGAACTAGCTCTATAGCCTAGTACAAATAATTTTACTCTAGAGTTGAACTAGCTCTATAGCCTAGTACAAATAATTTTACACTCGAGTTGAACTAGCTCTATAGCCTAGTACAAATAATTTTACACTAGAGTTCAACTAGCTCTATAGCCTAGTACAAATAATTTTACACTATAGTTGAACTAGCTCTCTATAAGCTAGTTGAAATAATTTTACACTAGAGTTGAACTAGCTCTATAGCCTAGTACAAATAATTTTACACTAGAGTTGAATTAGCTCTATAGCCTAGTACAAATAATTTTACACTATAGTTGAACTAGCTGTATAAGCTGGTTGAAATAATTTTACACTAGAGTTGAACTAGCTCTATAGCCTAGTACAAATAATTTTACACTACAGTTGAACTAGATCTATAGCCAAGTACAAATAATTTTACACTATAGTTGAACTAGCTGTATAAGCTGGTTGAAATAATTTTACACTAGAGTTGAACTAGCTCTATAGCCTAGTACAAATAATTTTACACTAGAGTTGAGCTAGCTCTATAGCCTAGTACAAATAATTTTACACTATAGTTGAACTAGCTCTATAGCCTAGTACAAATAATTTTACACTAGAATTGAACTAGCTCTATAGCCTAGTACAAATAATTTTACAATAGAGTTCAACTAGCTCTATAAGCTAGTACAAATAATTTTACACTAGAGTTGAGCTAGCTCTATAGCCTAGTATAAATAATTTTACACTAGAGTTGAACTAGTTCTTTAGCCTAGTACAAATAATTTTACACTATAATTGAACTAGCTCTATAAGCTAGTTGAAATAGTTTTACACTAGAGTTGAACTAGCTCTATAGCCTAGTACAAATAATTTTACACTATAGTTGAACTAGATCTATAGCCAAGTACAAATAATTTTACACTATAGTTGAACTAGCTGTATAAGCTGGTTGAAATAATTTAACACTAGAGTTGAACTAGCTCTATAGCCTAGTACAAATAATTTTACACTAGAGTTGAACTAGCTCTATAGCCTAGTACAAATAATTTTACACTAGAGTTGAACTAGCTCTATAGCCTAGTACAAATAATTTTACACTAGAGTTGAGCTAGCTCTATAGCCTAGTACAAATAATTTTACACTATAGTTGAACTAGCTCTATAGCCTAGTACAAATAATTTTACACTAGAATTGAACTAGCTCTATAGCCTAGTACAAATAATTTTACAATAGAGTTCAACTAGCTCTATAAGCTAGTACAAATAATTTTACACTAGAGTTGAGCTAGCTCTATAGCCTAGTATAAATAATTTTACACTAGAGTTGAACTAGTTCTTTAGCCTAGTACAAATAATTTTACACTGTAATTGAACTAGCTCTATAAGCTAGTTGAAATAGTTTTACACTAGAGTTGAACTAGCTCTATAGCCTAGTACAAATAATTTTACACTATAGTTGAACTAGATCTATAGCCAAGTACAAATAATTTTACACTATAGTTGAACTAGCTCTATAAGCTGGTTGAAATAATTTTACACTAGAGTTGAACTAGCTCTATAGCCTAGTACAAATAATTTTACACTAGAGTTGAACTAGCTCTATAGCCTAGTACAAATAATTTTACACTCGAGTTGAACTAGCTCTATAGCCTAGTACAAATAATTTTACACTAGAGTTGAACTAGTTCAATAGCCTAGTACAAATAATTTTACACTATAGTTGAACTAGCTCTATAAGCTAGTTGAAATAATTTTACACTAGAGTTGAACTAGCTCTATAGCCTAGTACAAATAATTTTACAATAGAGTTCAACTAGCTCTATAAGCTAGTACAAATAATTTTACACTAGAGTTGAGCTAGCTCTATAGCCTAGTACAAATAATTTTATACTAGAGTTGAACTAGTTCTTTAGCCTAGTACAAATAATTTTACACTATAGTTGAACTAGCTCTATTAGCTAGTTGAAATTATTTTACACTAGAGTTGAACTAGCTCTATAGCCTAGTACAAATAATTTTACACTATAGTTGAACTAGATCTATAGCCAAGTATAAATAATTTTACACTATAGTTGAACTAGCTCTATAAGCTGGTTGAAATACTTTTACACTAGAGTTGAACTAGCTCTATAGCCTAGTACAAATAATTTTACTCTAGAGTTGAACTAGCTCTATAGCCTAGTACAAATAATTTTACACTCGAGTTGAACTAGCTCTATAGCCTAGTACAAATAATTTTACACTAGAGTTCAACTAGCTCTATAGCCTAGTACAAATAATTTTACACTATAGTTGAACTAGCTCTCTATAAGCTAGTTGAAATAATTTTACACTAGAGTTGAACTAGCTCTATAGCCTAGTACAAATAATTTTACAGTAGAGTTGAATTAGCTCTATAGCCTAGTACAAATAATTTTACACTATAGTTGAACTAGCTGTATAAGCTGGTTGAAATAATTTTACACTAGAGTTGAACTAGCTCTATAGCCTAGTACAAATAATTTTACACTATAGTTGAACTAGATCTATAGCCAAGTACAAATAATTTTACACTATAGTTGAACTAGCTGTATAAGCTGGTTGAAATAATTTTACACTAGAGTTGAACTAGCTCTATAGCCTAGTACAAATAATTTTACACTAGAGTTGAGCTAGCTCTATAGCCTAGTACAAATAATTTTACACTATAGTTGAACTAGCTCTATAGCCTAGTACAAATAATTTTACACTAGAATTGAACTAGCTCTATAGCCTAGTACAAATAATTTTACAATAGAGTTCAACTAGCTCCATAAGCTAGTACAAATAATTTTACACTAGAGTTGAGCTAGCTCTATAGCCTAGTATAAATAATTTTACACTAGAGTTGAACTAGTTCTTTAGCCTAGTACAAATAATTTTACACTATAATTGAACTAGCTCTATAAGCTAGTTGAAATAGTTTTACACTAGAGTTGAACTAGCTCTATAGCCTAGTACAAATAATTTTACACTATAGTTGAACTAGATCTATAGCAAAGTACAAATAATTTTACACTATAGTTGAACTAGCTGTATAAGCTGGTTGAAATAATTTAACACTAGAGTTGAACTAGCTCTATAGCCTAGTACAAATAATTTTACACTAGAGTTGAACTAGCTCTATAGCCTAGTACAAATAATTTTACACTAGAGTTGAACTAGCTCTATAGCCTAGTACAAATAATTTTACACTAGAGTTGAGCTAGCTCTATAGCCTAGTACAAATAATTTTACACTATAGTTGAACTAGCTCTATAGCCTAGTACAAATAATTTTACACTAGAATTGAACTAGCTCTATAGCCTAGTACAAATAATTTTACAATAGAGTTCAACTAGCTCTATAAGCTAGTACAAATAATTTTACACTAGAGTTGAGCTAGCTCTATAGCCTAGTATAAATAATTTTACACTAGAGTTGAACTAGTTCTTTAGCCTAGTACAAATAATTTTACACTGTAATTGAACTAGCTCTATAAGCTAGTTGAAATAGTTTTACACTAGAGTTGAACTAGCTCTATAGCCTAGTACAAATAATTTTACACTATAGTTGAACTAGATCTATAGCCAAGTACAAATAATTTTACACTATAGTTGAACTAGCTCTATAAGCTGGTTGAAATAATTTTACACTAGAGTTGAACTAGCTCTATAGCCTAGTACAAATAATTTTACACTAGAGTTGAACTAGCTCTATAGCCTAGTACAAATAATTTTACACTCGAGTTGAACTAGCTCTATAGCCTAGTACAAATAATTTTACACTAGAGTTGAACTAGTTCTATAGCCTAGTACAAATAATTTTACACTATAGTTGAACTAGCTCTATAAGCTAGTTGAAATAATTTTACACTAGAGTTGAACTAGCTCTATAGCCTAGTACAAATAATTTTACAATAGAGTTCAACTAGCTCTATAAGCTAGTACAAATAATTTTACACTAGAGTTGAGCTAGCTCTATAGCCTAGTACAAATAATTTTATACTAGAGTTGAACTAGTTCTTTAGCCTAGTACAAATAATTTTACACTATAGTTGAACTAGCTCTATTAGCTAGTTGAAATTATTTTACACTAGAGTTGAACTAGCTCTATAGCCTAGTACAAATAATTTTACACTATAGTTGAACTACATCTATAGCCAAGTATAAATAATTTTACACTATAGTTGAACTAGCTCTATAAGCTGGTTGAAATACTTTTACACTAGAGTTGAACTAGCTCTATAGCCTAGTACAAATAATTTTACTCTAGAGTTGAACTAGCTCTATAGCCTAGTACAAATAATTTTACACTCGAGTTGAACTAGCTCTATAGCCTAGTACAAATAATTTTACACTAGAGTTCAACTAGCTCTATAGCCTAGTACAAATAATTTTACACTATAGTTGAACTAGCTCTCTATAAGCTAGTTGAAATAATTTTACACTAGAGTTGAACTAGCTCTATAGCCTAGTACAAATAATTTTACACTAGAGTTGAATTAGCTCTATAGCCTAGTACAAATAATTTTACACTATAGTTGAACTAGCTGTATAAGCTGGTTGAAATAATTTTACACTAGAGTTGAACTAGCTCTATAGCCTAGTACAAATAATTTTACACTATAGTTGAACTAGATCTATAGCCAAGTACAAATAATTTTACACTATAGTTGAACTAGCTGTATAAGCTGGTTGAAATAATTTTACACTAGAGTTGAACTAGCTCTATAGCCTAGTACAAATAATTTTACACTAGAGTTGAGCTAGCTCTATAGCCTAGTACAAATAATTTTACACTATAGTTGAACTAGCTCTATAGCCTAGTACAAATAATTTTACACTAGAATTGAACTAGCTCTATAGCCTAGTACAAATAATTTTACAATAGAGTTCAACTAGCTCTATAAGCTAGTACAAATAATTTTACACTAGAGTTGAGCTAGCTCTATAGCCTAGTATAAATAATTTTACACTAGAGTTGAACTAGTTCTTTAGCCTAGTACAAATAATTTTACACTATAATTGAACTAGCTCTATAAGCTAGTTGAAATAGTTTTACACTAGAGTTGAACTAGCTCTATAGCCTAGTACAAATAATTTTACACTATAGTTGAACTAGATCTATAGCCAAGTACAAATAATTTTACACTATAGTTGAACTAGCTGTATAAGCTGGTTGAAATAATTTAACACTAGAGTTGAACTAGCTCTATAGCCTAGTACAAATAATTTTACACTAGAGTTGAACTAGCTCTATAGCCTAGTACAAATAATTTTACACTAGAGTTGAACTAGCTCTATAGACTAGTACAAATAATTTTACACTAGAGTTGAGCTAGCTCTATAGCCTAGTACAAATAATTTTACACTATAGTTGAACTAGCTCTATAGCCTAGTACAAATAATTTTACACTAGAATTGAACTAGCTCTATAGCCTAGTACAAATAATTTTACAATAGAGTTCAACTAGCTCTATAAGCTAGTACAAATAATTTTACACTAGAGTTGAGCTAGCTCTATAGCCTAGTATAAATAATTTTACACTAGAGTTGAACTAGCTCTATAGCCTAGTACAAATAATTTTACACTATAGTTGAACTAGCTCTATAGCCTAGTACAAATAATTTTACACTAGAGTTGAACTAGCTCTATAGCCTAGTACAAATAATTTTACAATAGAGTTCAACTAGCTCTATAAGCTAGTACAAATAATTTTACACTAGAGTTGAGCTAGCTCTATAGCCTAGTACAAATTTTTTTACACTAGAGTTGAACTAGTTCTTTAGCCTAGTACAAATAATTTTACACTATGATTGAACTAGCTCTATAAGCTAGTTGAAATAGTTTTACACTAGAGTTGAACTAGCTCTATAGCCTAGTACAAATAATTTTACACTATAGTTGAACTAGATCTATAGCCAAGTACAAATAATTTTACACTATAGTTGAACTAGCTCTATAAGCTGGTTGAAATAATTTTACACTAGAGTTGAACTAGCTCTATAGCCTAGTACAAATAATTTTACACTAGAGTTGAACTAGCTCTATAGCCTAGTACAAATAATTTTACACTCGAGTTGAACTAGCTCTGTAGCCTAGTACAAATAATTTTACACTAGAGTTGAACTAGTTCTATAGCCTAGTACAAATAATTTTACACTATAGTTGAACTAGCTCTATAAGCTAGTTGAAATAATTTTACACTAGAGTTGAACTAGCTCTATAGCCTAGTACAAATAATTTTACAATAGAGTTCAACTAGCTCTATAAGCTAGTACAAATAATTTTACACTAGAGTTGAGCTAGCTCTATAGCCTAGTACAAATAATTTTACACCAGAGTTGAACTAGTTCTTTAGCCTAGTACAAATAATTTTACACTATAGTTGAACTAGCTCTATTAGCTAGTTGAAATTATTTTACACTAGAGTTGAACTAGCTCTATAGCCTAGTACAAATAATTTTACACTCGAGTTGAACTAGCTCTGTAGCCTAGTACAAATAATTTTACACTAGAGTTGAACTAGTTCTATAGCCTAGTACAAATAATTTTACACTATAGTTGAACTAGCTCTATAAGCTAGTTGAAATAATTTTACACTAGAGTTGAACTAGCTCTATAGCCTAGTACAAATAATTTTACAATAGAGTTCAACTAGCTCTATAAGCTAGTACAAATAATTTTACACTAGAGTTGAGCTAGCTCTATAGCCTAGTACAAATAATTTTACACCAGAGTTGAACTAGTTCTTTAGCCTAGTACAAATAATTTTACACTATAGTTGAACTAGCTCTATTAGCTAGTTGAAATTATTTTACACTAGAGTTGAACTAGCTCTATAGCCTAGTACAAATAATTTTACACTATAGTTGAACTAGATCTATAGCCAAGTATAAATAATTTTACACTATAGTTGAACTAGCTCTATAAGTTGGTTGAAATAATTTTACACTAGAGTTGAACTAGCTCTATATCCTAGTACAAATAACTTTACTCTAGAGTTGAACTAGCTCTATAGCCTAGTACAAATAATTTTACACTCGAGTTGAACTAGCTCTATCAGCTAGTACAAATAATTTTACACTCGAGTTGAACTAGCTCTATATCCTAGTACAAATAACTTTACTCTAGAGTTGAACTAGCTCTATAGCCTAGTATAAATAATTTTACACTAGAGTTCAACTAGCTCTGTAGCCTAGTATAAATAATTTTACACTATAGTTGAACTAGCTCTCTATAAGCTAGTTGAAATAATTTTACACTAGAGTTGAACTAGCTCTATAGCCTAGTACAAATAATTTTACACTAGAGTTGAATTAGCTCTATAGCCTAGTACAAATAATTTTACACTATAGTTGAACTAGCTGTATAAGCTGGTTGAAATAATTTTACACTAGAGTTGAACTAGCTCTATAGCCTAGTACAAATAATTTTACACTAGAGTTGAACTAGCTCTATAGCCTAGTACAAATAATTTTACACTAGAGTTGAACTAGCTCTATAGCCTAGTACAAATAATTTTATACTAGAGTTGAGCTAGCTCTATAGCCTAGTACAAATAATTTTACACTATAGTTGAACTAGCTCTATAGCCTAGTACAAATAATTTTATACTAGAATTGAACTAGCTCTATAGCCTAGTACAAATAATTTTACAATAGAGTTTAACTAGCTCTATAAGCTAGTACAAATAATTTTACACTAGAGTTGAGCTAGCTCTATAGCCTAGTACAAATAATTTTACACTAGAGTTGAACTAATTCTTTAGCCTAGTACAAATAATTTTACACTATAATTGAACTAGCTCTATAAGCTAGTTGAAATAGTTTTACACTAGAGTTGAACTAGCTCTATAGCCTAGTACAAATAATTTTACACTATAGTTGAACTAGATCTATAGCCAAGTACAAATAATTTTACACTATAGTTGAACTAGCTCTATAAGCCGGTTGAAATAATTTTACACTAAAGTTGAACTAGCTCTATAGCCTAGTACAAATAATTTTACACTAGAGTTGAACTAGCTCTATAGCCTAGTACAAATAATTTTACACTGGAGTTGAACTAGCTCTATAGCCTAGTACAAATAATTTTACACTAGAGTTGAACTAGTTCTATAGCCTAGTACAAATAATTTTACACTATAGTTGAACTAGCTCTATAAGCTAGTTGAAATAATTTTACACTACAGTTGAACTAGCTCTATAGCCTAGTACAAATAATTTTACAATAGAGTTCAACTAGCTCTATAACCTAGTACAAATAATTTTACACTAGAGTTGAGCTAGCTCTATAGCCTAGTACAAATAATTTTACACTAGAGTTGAACTAGTTCTTTAGCCTAGTACAAATAATTTTACACTATAGTTGAACTAGCTCTATTAGCTAGTTGAAATAGTTTTACACTAGAGTTGAACTAGCTCTATAGCCTAGTACAAATAATTTTACTCTAGAGTTGAACTAGCTCTATAGCCTAGTACAAATAATTTTACACTCGAGTTGAACTAGCTCTATAGCCTAGTACAAATAATTTTACACTAGAGTTCAACTAGCTCTATAGCCTAGTACAAATAATTTTACACTATAGTTGAACTAGCTCTCTATAAGCTAGTTGAAATAATTTTACACTAGTGTTGAACTAGCTCTATAGCCTAGTACAAATAATTTTACACTAGAGTTGAATTAGCTCTATAGCCTAGTACAAATAATTTTACACTATAGTTGAACTAGCTGTATAAGCTGGTTGAAATAATTTTACACTAGAGTTGAACTAGCTCTATAGCCTAGTACAAATAATTTTACACTAGAGTTGAACTAGCTCTATAGCCTAGTACAAATAATTTTACACTAGAGTTGAACTAGCTCTATAGCCTAGTACAAATAATTTTACACTAGAGTTGAGCTAGCTCTATAGCCTAGTACAAATAATTTTACACTATAGTTGAACCAGCTCTATAGCCTAGTACAAATAATTTTACACTAGAATTGAACTAGCTCTATAGCCTAGTACAAATAATTTTACAATAGAGTTCAACTAGCTCTATAAGCTAGTACAAATAATTTTACACTATAGTTGAGCTAGCTCTATAGCCTAGTACAAATAATTTTACACTAGAGTTGAACTAGTTCTTTAGCCTAGTACAAATAATTTTACACTATAATTGAACTAGCTCTATAAGCTAGTTCAAATAGTTTTACACTAGAGTTGAACTAGCTCTATAGCCTAGTACAAATAATTTTACACTATAGTTGAACTAGATCTATAGCCAAGTACAAATAATTTTACACTATAGTTGAACTAGCTCTATAAGCTGGTTGAAATAATTTTACACTAGAGTTGAACTAGCTCTATAGCCTAGTACAAATAATTTTACACTAGAGTTGAACTAGCTCTATAGCCTAGTACAAATAATTTTACACTGGAGTTGAACTAGCTCTATAGCCTAGTACAAATAATTTTACACTAGAGTTGAACTAGTTCTATAGCCTAGTACAAATAATTTTACACTATAGTTGAACTAGCTCTATAAGCTAGTTGAAATAATTTTACACTACAGTTGAACTAGCTCTATAGCCTAGTACAAATAATTTTACAATAGAGTTCAACTAGCTCTATAAGCTAGTACAAATAATTTTACACTAGAGTTGAGCTAGCTCTATAGCCTAGTACAAATAATTTTACACTAGAGTTGAACTAGTTCTTTAGCCTAGTACAAATAATTTTACACTATAGTTGAACTAGCTCTATTAGCTAGTTGAAATAGTTTTACACTAGAGTTGAACTAGCTCTATAGCCTAGTACAAATAATTTTACTCTAGAGTTGAACTAGATCTATAGCCTAGTACAAATAATTTTACACTCGAGTTGAACTAGCTCTATAGCCTAGTACAAATAATTTTACACTAGAGTTCAACTGGCTCTATAGCCTAGTACAAATAATTTTACACTATAGTTGAACTAGCTCTGTATAAGCTAGTTGAAATAATTTTACACTAGAGTTGAACTAGCTCTATAGCCTAGTACAAATAATTTTACACTAGAGTTCAATTAGCTCTATGGCCTAGTACAAATAATTTTACACTATAGTTGAACTAGCTGTATAAGCTGGTTGAAATAATTTTACACTAGAGTTGAACTAGCTCTGTAGCCTAGTACAAATAATTTTACACTAGAGTTGAACTAGCTCTATAAGCTAGTACAAATAATTTTACACTAGAGTTGAACGAGCTCTATAGCCTAGTACAAATAATTTTACACTAGAGTTGAGCTAGCTCTATAGCCTAGTACAAATAATTTTACACTAGAGTTGAACTAGCTCTATAGCCTAGTACAAATAATTTTACACTAGAGTTGAGCTAGCTCTATAGCCTAGTACAAATAATTTTACACTATAGTTGAACCAGCTCTATAGCCTAGTACAAATAATTTTACACTAGAATTGAACTAGCTCTATAGCCTAGTACAAATAATTTTACAATAGAGTTCAACTAGCTCTATAAGCTAGTACAAATAATTTTACACTATAGTTGAGCTAGCTCTATAGCCTAGTACAAATAATTTTACACTAGAGTTGAACTAGTTCTTTAGCCTAGTACAAATAATTTTACACTATAATTGAACTAGCTCTATAAGCTAGTTCAAATAGTTTTACACTAGAGTTGAACTAGCTCTATAGCCTAGTACAAATAATTTTACACTATAGTTGAACTAGATCTATAGCCAAGTACAAATAATTTTACACTATAGTTGAACTAGCTCTATAAGCTGGTTGAAATAATTTTACACTAGAGTTGAACTAGCTCTATAGCCTAGTACAAATAATTTTACACTAGAGTTGAACTAGCTCTATAGCCTAGTACAAATAATTTTACACTGGAGTTGAACTAGCTCTATAGCCTAGTACAAATAATTTTACACTAGAGTTGAACTAGTTCTATAGCCTAGTACAAATAATTTTACACTATAGTTGAACTAGCTCTATAAGCTAGTTGAAATAATTTTACACTACAGTTGAACTAGCTCTATAGCCTAGTACAAATAATTTTACAATAGAGTTCAACTAGCTCTATAAGCTAGTACAAATAATTTTACACTAGAGTTGAGCTAGCTCTATAGCCTAGTACAAATAATTTTACACTAGAGTTGAACTAGTTCTTTAGCCTAGTACAAATAATTTTACACTATAGTTGAACTAGCTCTATTAGCTAGTTGAAATAGTTTTACACTAGAGTTGAACTAGCTCTATAGCCTAGTACAAATAATTTTACTCTAGAGTTGAACTAGATCTATAGCCTAGTACAAATAATTTTACACTCGAGTTGAACTAGCTCTATAGCCTAGTACAAATAATTTTACACTAGAGTTCAACTGGCTCTATAGCCTAGTACAAATAATTTTACACTATAGTTGAACTAGCTCTGTATAAGCTAGTTGAAATAATTTTACACTAGAGTTGAACTAGCTCTATAGCCTAGTACAAATAATTTTACACTAGAGTTGAATTAGCTCTATGGCCTAGTACAAATAATTTTACACTATAGTTGAACTAGCTGTATAAGCTGGTTGAAATAATTTTACACTAGAGTTGAACTAGCTCTGTAGCCTAGTACAAATAATTTTACACTAGAGTTGAACTAGCTCTATAAGCTAGTACAAATAATTTTACACTAGAGTTGAACGAGCTCTATAGCCTAGTACAAATAATTTTACACTAGAGTTGAGCTAGCTCTATAGCCTAGTACAAATAATTTTACACTATAGTTGAACTAGCTCTATAGCCTAGTACAAATAATTTTACACTAGAATTGAACTAGCTCTATAGCCTAGTACAAATAATTTTACAATAAAGTTCAACTAGCTCTATAAGCTAGTACAAATAATTTTACACTAGAGTTGAGCTAGCTCTATAGCCTAGTACAAATAATTTTACACTAGAGTTGAACTAGTTCTTTAGCCTAGTACAAATAATTTTACACTATAATTGAACTAGCTCTATAAGCTAGTTGAAATAGTTTTACACTAGAGTTGAACTAGCTCTATAGCATAGTACAAATAATTTTACACTATAGTTGAACTAGATCTATAGCCAAGTACAAATAATTTTACACTATAGTTGAACTAGCTCTATAAGCTGGTTGAAATAATTTTACACTAGAGTTGAACTAGCTCTATAGCCTAGTACAAATAATTTTACACTAGAGTTGAACTAGCTCTATAGCCTAGTACAAATAATTTTACACTCGAGTTGAACTAGCTCTATAGCCTAGTACAAATAATTTAACACTAGAGTTGAACTAGTTCTATAGCCTAGTACAAATAATTTTACACTATAGTTGAACTAGCTCTATAAGCTAGTTGAAATAATTTTACACTAGAGTTGAACTAGCTCTATAGCCTAGTACAAATAATTTTACAATAGAGTTCAACTAGCTCTATAAGCTAGTACAAATAATTTTACACTAGAGTTGAGCTAGCTCTATAACCTAGTAGAAATAATTTTACACTAGAGTTGAACTAGTTCTTTAGCCTAGTACAAATAATTTTACACTATAGTTGAACTAGCTCTATTAGCTAGTTGAAATTATTTTACACTAGAGTTGAACTAGCTCTATAGCCTAGTACAAATAATTTTACTCTAGAGTTGAACTAGCTCTATAGCCTAGTACAAATAATTTTACACTCGAGTTGAACTAGCTCTTTAGCCTAGTACAAATAATTTTACACTAGAGTTGAACTAGCTCTATAAGCTAGTACTAATAATTTTACACTAGAGTTGAACTAGCTCTACAGCCTAGTACAAATAATTTTACACTAGAGTTGAACTAGCTCTATCAGCTAGTACAAATAATTGTACACTATAGTTGAACTAGATCTATAGCCAAGTACAAATAATTTTACGCTAGAGTTGAACTAGTTCTATAGCCTAGTACAAATAATTTTACACTAGAGTTGAACTAGCTCTATAAGCTAGTACAAATAATTTCGTCACACTAGAGTTGAACTAGCTCTATAGCCTAGTACAAATAATTTTACAATAGAGTTCAACTAGCTCTATAAGCTAGTACAAATAATTTTACACTAGAGTTGAGCTAGCTCTATAGCCTAGTACAAATAATTTTACACTAGAGTTGAACTAGTTCTTTAGCCTAGTACAAATAATTTTACACTATAGTTGAACTAGCTCTATAAGCTAGTTGAAATAATTTTACACTAGAGTTGAACTAGCTCTATAGCGTAGTACAAATAATTTTACACTATAGTTGAACTAGATCTATAGCCAAGTACAAATAATTTTACACTATAATTGAACTAGCTCTATAAGCTGGTTGAAATAATTTTACACTAGAGTTGAACTAGCTCTATATCCTAGTACAAATAATTTTACACTAGAGTTGAACTAGCTCTATAGCCTAGTACAAATAATTTTACACTCGAGTTGAACTAGCTCTATAGCCTAGTACAAATAATTTTACACTAGACTTGAACTAGTTCTATAGCCTAGTGCAAATAATTTTACACTATATTTGAACTAGCTCTATAAGCTAGTTGAAATAATTTTACACTAGAGTTGAACTAGCTCTATAGCCTAGTACAAATAATTTTACACTAGAGTTGAACTAGCTCTATAGCCTAGTACAAATAATTTTACACTGTAGTTGAACTAGCTCTCTATAAGCTAGTTGAAATAATTTTACACTAGAGTTGAACTAGCTCTATAGCCTAGTACAAATAATTTTACACTAGAGTTGAATTAGCTCTATAGCCTAGTACAAATAATTTTACACTATAGTTGAACTAGCTCTATAAGCTAGTTGAAATAATTTTACACTAGAGTTGAACTAGCTCTATAGCCTAGTACAAATAATTTTACACTAGAGTTGAACTAGCTCTATAGCCTAGTACAAGTAATTTTACACTAGAGTTGAACTAGCTCTATAGCCTAGTACAAATAATTTTACACTATAGTTGAGCTAGCTCTATAGCCTAGTACAACTAATTTTACACTATAGTTGAACTAGCTCTATAGCCTAGTACAAATAATTTTACACTAGAATTGAACTAGCTCTATAGCCTAGTACAAATAATTTTACAATAGAGTTCAACTAGCTCTATAAGGTAGTACAAATAATTTTACACTAGAGTTGAGCTAGCTCTATAGCCTAGTACAAATAATTTTACAATAGAGTTGAACTAGTTCTTTAGCCTAGTACAAATAATTTTACACTATAATTGAACTAGCTCTATAAGCTAGTTGAAATAATTTTACACTAGAGTTGAACTAGCTCTATAGCCTAGTACAAATAATTTTACACTATAGTTGAACTAGATCTATAGCCAAGTACAAATAATTTTACACTAGAGTTGAACTAGTTCTTTAGCCTAGTACAAATAATTTTACACTATAATTGAACTAGCTCTATAAGCTAGTTCAAATAGTTTTACACTAGAGTTGAACTAGCTCTATAGCCTAGTACAAATAATTTTACACTATAGTTGAACTAGATCTATAGCCAAGTACAAATAATTTTACACTATAGTTGAACTAGCTCTATAAGCTGGTTGAAATAATTTTACACTAGAGTTGAACTAGCTCTATAGCCTAGTACAAATAATTTTACACTAGAGTTGAACTAGCTCTATAGCCTAGTACAAATAATTTTACACTGGAGTTGAACTAGCTCTATAGCCTAGTACAAATAATTTTACACTAGAGTTGAACTAGTTCTATAGCCTAGTACAAATAATTTTACACTATAGTTGAACTAGCTCTATAAGCTAGTTGAAATAATTTTACACTACAGTTGAACTAGCTCTATAGCCTAGTACAAATAATTTTACAATAGAGTTCAACTAGCTCTATAAGCTAGTACAAATAATTTTACACTAGAGTTGAGCTAGCTCTATAGCCTAGTACAAATAATTTTACACTAGAGTTGAACTAGTTCTTTAGCCTAGTACAAATAATTTTACACTATAGTTGAACTAGCTCTATTAGCTAGTTGAAATAGTTTTACACTAGAGTTGAACTAGCTCTATAGCCTAGTACAAATAATTTTACTCTAGAGTTGAACTAGATCTATAGCCTAGTACAAATAATTTTACACTCGAGTTGAACTAGCTCTATAGCCTAGTACAAATAATTTTACACTAGAGTTCAACTGGCTCTATAGCCTAGTACAAATAATTTTACACTATAGTTGAACTAGCTCTGTATAAGCTAGTTGAAATAATTTTACACTAGAGTTGAACTAGCTCTATAGCCTAGTACAAATAATTTTACACTAGAGTTGAATTAGCTCTATGGCCTAGTACAAATAATTTTACACTATAGTTGAACTAGCTGTATAAGCTGGTTGAAATAATTTTACACTAGAGTTGAACTAGCTCTGTAGCCTAGTACAAATAATTTTACACTAGAGTTGAACTAGCTCTATAAGCTAGTACAAATAATTTTACACTAGAGTTGAACGAGCTCTATAGCCTAGTACAAATAATTTTACACTAGAGTTGAGCTAGCTCTATAGCCTAGTACAAATAATTTTACACTATAGTTGAACTAGCTCTATAGCCTAGTACAAATAATTTTACACTAGAATTGAACTAGCTCTATAGCCTAGTACAAATAATTTTACAATAAAGTTCAACTAGCTCTATAAGCTAGTACAAATAATTTTACACTAGAGTTGAGCTAGCTCTATAGCCTAGTACAAATAATTTTACACTAGAGTTGAACTAGTTCTTTAGCCTAGTACAAATAATTTTACACTATAATTGAACTAGCTCTATAAGCTAGTTGAAATAGTTTTACACTAGAGTTGAACTAGCTCTATAGCATAGTACAAATAATTTTACACTATAGTTGAACTAGATCTATAGCCAAGTACAAATAATTTTACACTATAGTTGAACTAGCTCTATAAGCTGGTTGAAATAATTTTACACTAGAGTTGAACTAGCTCTATAGCCTAGTACAAATAATTTTACACTAGAGTTGAACTAGCTCTATAGCCTAGTACAAATAATTTTACACTCGAGTTGAACTAGCTCTATAGCCTAGTACAAATAATTTAACACTAGAGTTGAACTAGTTCTATAGCCTAGTACAAATAATTTTACACTATAGTTGAACTAGCTCTATAAGCTAGTTGAAATAATTTTACACTAGAGTTGAACTAGCTCTATAGCCTAGTACAAATAATTTTACAATAGAGTTCAACTAGCTCTATAAGCTAGTACAAATAATTTTACACTAGAGTTGAATTAGCTCTATGGCCTAGTACAAATAATTTTACACTATAGTTGAACTAGCTGTATAAGCTGGTTGAAATAATTTTACACTAGAGTTGAACTAGCTCTGTAGCCTAGTACAAATAATTTTACACTAGAGTTGAACTAGCTCTATAAGCTAGTACAAATAATTTTACACTAGAGTTGAACGAGCTCTATAGCCTAGTACAAATAATTTTACACTAGAGTTGAGCTAGCTCTATAGCCTAGTACAAATAATTTTACACTATAGTTGAACTAGCTCTATAGCCTAGTACAAATAATTTTACACTAGAATTGAACTAGCTCTATAGCCTAGTACAAATAATTTTACAATAAAGTTCAACTAGCTCTATAAGCTAGTACAAATAATTTTACACTAGAGTTGAGCTAGCTCTATAGCCTAGTACAAATAATTTTACACTAGAGTTGAACTAGTTCTTTAGCCTAGAACAAATAATTTTACACTATAATTGAACTAGCTCTATAAGCTAGTTGAAATAGTTTTACACTAGAGTTGAACTAGCTCTATAGCATAGTACAAATAATTTTACACTATAGTTGAACTAGATCTATAGCCAAGTACAAATAATTTTACACTATAGTTGAACTAGCTCTATAAGCTGGTTCAAATAATTTTACACTAGAGTTGAACTAGCTCTATAGCCTAGTACAAATAATTTTACACTAGAGTTGAACTAGCTCTATAGCCTAGTACAAATAATTTTACACTCGAGTTGAACTAGCTCTATAGCCTAGTACAAATAATTTAACACTAGAGTTGAACTAGTTCTATAGCCTAGTACAAATAATTTTACACTATAGTTGAACTAGCTCTATAAGCTAGTTGAAATAATTTTACACTAGAGTTGAACTAGCTCTATAGCCTAGTACAAATAATTTTACAATAGAGTTCAACTAGCTCTATAAGCTAGTACAAATAATTTTACACTAGAGTTGAGCTAGCTCTATAACCTAGTAGAAATAATTTTACACTAGAGTTGAACTAGTTCTTTAGCCTAGTACAAATAATTTTACACTATAGTTGAACTAGCTCTATTAGCTAGTTGAAATTATTTTACACTAGAGTTGAACTAGCTCTATAGCCTAGTACAAATAATTTTACTCTAGAGTTGAACTAGCTCTATAGCCTAGTACAAATAATTTTACACTCGAGTTGAACTAGCTCTTTAGCCTAGTACAAATAATTTTACACTAGAGTTGAACTAGCTCTATAAGCTAGTACTAATAATTTTACACTAGAGTTGAACTAGCTCTACAGCCTAGTACAAATAATTTTACACTAGAGTTGAACTAGCTCTATCAGCTAGTACAAATAATTGTACACTATAGTTGAACTAGATCTATAGCCAAGTACAAATAATTTTACGCTAGAGTTGAACTAGTTCTATAGCCTAGTACAAATAATTTTACACTAGAGTTGAACTAGCTCTATAAGCTAGTACAAATAATTTCGTCACACTAGAGTTGAACTAGCTCTATAGCCTAGTACAAATAATTTTACAATAGAGTTCAACTAGCTCTATAAGCTAGTACAAATAATTTTACACTAGAGTTGAGCTAGCTCTATAGCCTAGTACAAATAATTTTACACTAGAGTTGAACTAGTTCTTTAGCCTAGTACAAATAATTTTACACTATAGTTGAACTAGCTCTATAAGCTAGTTGAAATAATTTTACACTAGAGTTGAACTAGCTCTATAGCGTAGTACAAATAATTTTACACTATAGTTGAACTAGATCTATAGCCAAGTACAAATAATTTTACACTATAATTGAACTAGCTCTATAAGCTGGTTGAAATAATTTTACACTAGAGTTGAACTAGCTCTATATCCTAGTACAAATAATTTTACACTAGAGTTGAACTAGCTCTATAGCCTAGTACAAATAATTTTACACTCGAGTTGAACTAGCTCTATAGCCTAGTACAAATAATTTTACACTAGACTTGAACTAGTTCTATAGCCTAGTGCAAATAATTTTACACTATATTTGAACTAGCTCTATAAGCTAGTTGAAATAATTTTACACTAGAGTTGAACTAGCTCTATAGCCTAGTACAAATAATTTTACACTAGAGTTGAACTAGCTCTATAGCCTAGTACAAATAATTTTACACTGTAGTTGAACTAGCTCTCTATAAGCTAGTTGAAATAATTTTACACTAGAGTTGAACTAGCTCTATAGCCTAGTACAAATAATTTTACACTAGAGTTGAATTAGCTCTATAGCCTAGTACAAATAATTTTACACTATAGTTGAACTAGCTCTATAAGCTGGTTGAAATAATTTTACACTAGAGTTGAACTAGCTCTATAGCCTAGTACAAATAATTTTACACTAGAGTTGAACTAGCTCTATAGCCTAGTACAAATAATTTTACACTAGAGTTGAACTAGCTCTATAGCCTAGTACAAATAATTTTACACTATAGTTGAGCTAGCTCTATAGCCTAGTACAACTAATTTTACACTATAGTTGAACTAGCTCTATAGCCTAGTACAAATAATTTTACACTAGAATTGAACTAGCTCTATAGCCTAGTACAAATAATTTTACAATAGAGTTCAACTAGCTCTATAAGCTAGTACAAATAATTTTACACTAGAGTTGAGCTAGCTCTATAGCCTAGTACAAATAATTTTACAATAGAGTTGAACTAGTTCTTTAGCCTAGTACAAATAATTTTACACTATAATTGAACTAGCTCTATAAGCTAGTTGAAATAATTTTACACTAGAGTTGAACTAGCTCTATAGCCTAGTACAAATAATTTTACACTATAGTTGAACTAGATCTATAGCCAATTACAAATAATTTTACACTAGAGTTGAACTAGTTCTTTAGCCTAGTACAAATAATTTTACACTATAATTGAACTAGCTCTATAAGCTAGTTCAAATAGTTTTACACTAGAGTTGAACTAGCTCTATAGCCTAGTACAAATAATTTTACACTATAGTTGAACTAGATCTATAGCCAAGTACAAATAATTTTACACTATAGTTGAACTAGCTCTATAAGCTGGTTGAAATAATTTTACACTAGAGTTGAACTAGCTCTATAGCCTAGTACAAATAATTTTACACTAGAGTTGAACTAGCTCTATAGCCTAGTACAAATAATTTTACACTGGAGTTGAACTAGCTCTATAGCCTAGTACAAATAATTTTACACTAGAGTTGAACTAGTTCTATAGCCTAGTACAAATAATTTTACACTATAGTTGAACTAGCTCTATAAGCTAGTTGAAATAATTTTACACTACAGTTGAACTAGCTCTATAGCCTAGTACAAATAATTTTACAATAGAGTTCAACTAGCTCTATAAGCTAGTACAAATAATTTTACACTAGAGTTGAGCTAGCTCTATAGCCTAGTACAAATAATTTTACACTAGAGTTGAACTAGTTCTTTAGCCTAGTACAAATAATTTTACACTATAGTTGAACTAGCTCTATTAGCTAGTTGAAATAGTTTTACACTAGAGTTGAACTAGCTCTATAGCCTAGTACAAATAATTTTACTCTAGAGTTGAACTAGATCTATAGCCTAGTACAAATAATTTTACACTCGAGTTGAACTAGCTCTATAGCCTAGTACAAATAATTTTACACTAGAGTTCAACTGGCTCTATAGCCTAGTACAAATAATTTTACACTATAGTTGAACTAGCTCTGTATAAGCTAGTTGAAATAATTTTACACTAGAGTTGAACTAGCTCTATAGCCTAGTACAAATAATTTTACACTAGAGTTGAATTAGCTCTATGGCCTAGTACAAATAATTTTACACTATAGTTGAACTAGCTGTATAAGCTGGTTGAAATAATTTTACACTAGAGTTGAACTAGCTCTGTAGCCTAGTACAAATAATTTTACACTAGAGTTGAACTAGCTCTATAAGCTAGTACAAATAATTTTACACTAGAGTTGAACGAGCTCTATAGCCTAGTACAAATAATTTTACACTAGAGTTGAGCTAGCTCTATAGCCTAGTACAAATAATTTTACACTATAGTTGAACTAGCTCTATAGCCTAGTACAAATAATTTTACACTAGAATTGAACTAGCTCTATAGCCTAGTACAAATAATTTTACAATAAAGTTCAACTAGCTCTATAAGCTAGTACAAATAATTTTACACTAGAGATGAGCTAGCTCTATAGCCTAGTACAAATAATTTTACACTAGAGTTGAACTAGTTCTTTAGCCTAGTACAAATAATTTTACACTATAATTGAACTAGCTCTATAAGCTAGTTGAAATAGTTTTACACTAGAGTTGAACTAGCTCTATAGCATAGTACAAATAATTTTACACTATAGTTGAACTAGATCTATAGCCAAGTACAAATAATTTTACACTATAGTTGAACTAGCTCTATAAGCTGGTTGAAATAATTTTACACTAGAGTTGAACTAGCTCTATAGCCTAGTACAAATAATTTTACACTAGAGTTGAACTAGCTCTATAGCCTAGTACAAATAATTTTACACTCGAGTTGAACTAGCTCTATAGCCTAGTACAAATAATTTAACACTAGAGTTGAACTAGTTCTATAGCCTAGTACAAATAATTTTACACTATAGTTGAACTAGCTCTATAAGCTAGTTGAAATAATTTTACACTAGAGTTGAACTAGCTCTATAGCCTAGTACAAATAATTTTACAATAGAGTTCAACTAGCTCTATAAGCTAGTACAAATAATTTTACACTAGAGTTGAGCTAGCTCTATAACCTAGTAGAAATAATTTTACACTAGAGTTGAACTAGTTCTTTAGCCTAGTACAAATAATTTTACACTATAGTTGAACTAGCTCTATTAGCTAGTTGAAATTATTTTACACTAGAGTTGAACTAGCTCTATAGCCTAGTACAAATAATTTTACTCTAGAGTTGAACTAGCTCTATAGCCTAGTACAAATAATTTTACACTCGAGTTGAACTAGCTCTTTAGCCTAGTACAAATAATTTTACACTAGAGTTGAACTAGCTCTATAAGCTAGTACTAATAATTTTACACTAGAGTTGAACTAGCTCTACAGCCTAGTACAAATAATTTTACACTAGAGTTGAACTAGCTCTATCAGCTAGTACAAATAATTGTACACTATAGTTGAACTAGATCTATAGCCAAGTACAAATAATTTTACGCTAGAGTTGAACTAGTTCTATAGCCTAGTACAAATAATTTTACACTAGAGTTGAACTAGCTCTATAAGCTAGTACAAATAATTTCGTCACACTAGAGTTGAACTAGCTCTATAGCCTAGTACAAATAATTTTACAATAGAGTTCAACTAGCTCTATAAGCTAGTACAAATAATTTTACACTAGAGTTGAGCTAGCTCTATAGCCTAGTACAAATAATTTTACACTAGAGTTGAACTAGTTCTTTAGCCTAGTACAAATAATTTTACACTATAGTTGAACTAGCTCTATAAGCTAGTTGAAATAATTTTACACTAGAGTTGAACTAGCTCTATAGCGTAGTACAAATAATTTTACACTATAGTTGAACTAGATCTATAGCCAAGTACAAATAATTTTACACTATAATTGAACTAGCTCTATAAGCTGGCTGAAATAATTTTACACTAGAGTTGAACTAGCTCTATATCCTAGTACAAATAATTTTACACTAGAGTTGAACTAGCTCTATAGCCTAGTACAAATAATTTTACACTCGAGTTGAACTAGCTCTATAGCCTAGTACAAATAATTTTACACTAGACTTGAACTAGTTCTATAGCCTAGTGCAAATAATTTTACACTATATTTGAACTAGCTCTATAAGGTAGTTGAAATAATTTTACACTAGAGTTGAACTAGCTCTATAGCCTAGTACAAATAATTTTACACTAGAGTTGAACTAGCTCTATAGCCTAGTACAAATAATTTTACACTGTAGTTGAACTAGCTCTCTATAAGCTAGTTGAAATAATTTTACACTAGAGTTGAACTAGCTCTATAGCCTAGTACAAATAATTTTACACTAGAGTTGAATTAGCTCTATAGCCTAGTACAAATAATTTTACACTATAGTTGAACTAGCTCTATAAGCTGGTTGAAATAATTTTACACTAGAGTTGAACTAGCTCTATAGCCTAGTACAAATAATTTTACACTAGAGTTGAACTAGCTCTATAGCCTAGTACAAATAATTTTACACTAGAGTTGAACTAGCTCTATAGCCTAGTACAAATAATTTTACACTATAGTTGAGCTAGCTCTATAGCCTAGTACAACTAATTTTACACTATAGTTGAACTAGCTCTATAGCCTAGTACAAATAATTTTACACTAGAATTGAACTAGCTCTATAGCCTAGTACAAATAATTTTACAATAGAGTTGAGCTAGCTCTATAGCCTAGTACAAATAATTTTACAATAGAGTTGAACTAGTTCTTTAGCCTAGTACAAATAATTTTACACTATAATTGAACTAGCTCTATAAGCTAGTTGAAATAATTTTACACTAGAGTTGAACTAGCTCTATAGCCTAGTACAAATAATTTTACACTATAGTTGAACTAGATCTATAGCCAAGTACAAATAATTTTACACTATAGTTGAACTAGCTCTATAAGCTGGTTGAAATAATTTTACACTAGAGTTGAACTAGCTCTATAGCCTAGTACAAATAATTTTACACTAGAGTTGAACTAGCTCTATAGCCTAGTACAAATAATTTTACACTCGAGTTGAACTAGCTCTATAGCCTAGTACAAATAATTTTACACTAGAGTTGAACTAGTTCTATAGCCTAGTACAAATAATTTTACACTATAGTTGAACTAGCTCTATAAGCTAGTTGAAATAATTTTACACTAGAGTTGAACTAGCTCTATAGCCTAGTACAAATAATTTTACAATAGAGTTCAACTAGCTCTATAAGCTAGTACAAATAATTTTACACTAGAGTTGAGCTAGCTCTATAGCCTAGTACAAATAATTTTACACTAGAGTTGAACTAGTTCTTTAGCCTAGTACAAATAATTTTACACTATAGTTGAACTAGCTCTATTAGCTAGTTGAAATTATTTTACACTACAGTTGAACTAGCTCTATAGCCTAGTACAAATAATTTTACACTATAGTTGAACTAGATCTATAGCCAAGTATAAATAATTTTACACTATAGTTGAACTAGCTCTATAAGCTGGTTGAAATAATTTTACACTAGAGTTGAACTAGCTCTATAGCCTAGTACAAATAATTTTACTCTAGAGTTGAACTAGCTCTATAGCCTAGTACAAATAATTTTACACTCGAGTTGAACTAGCTCTATAGCCTAGTACAAATAATTTTACACTAGAGTTGAACTAGTTCTATAGCCTAGTACAAATAATTTTACACTATAGTTGAACTAGCTCTATAAGCTAGTTGAAATAATTTTACACTAGAGTTGAACTAGCTCTATAGCCTAGTACAAATAATTTTACACTATAGTTGAACTAGATGTATAGCCAAGTACAAATAATTATATGCTAGAGTTGAACTAGCTCTATAGCCTAGTATAAATAGTTTTACACTAGAGTTGAACTAGCTCTATAAGCTAGTACAAATAATTTCACACTAGAGTTGAACTAGCTCTATAAGCTAGTACAAATAATTTTACACTAGAGTTGAACTAGCTATATAAGCTAGTACAAATAATTTTACACTAGAATTGAACTAGCTCTATAGCGTAGTACAAATAATTTTACACTATAGTTGAACTAGCTCTATAAGCTAGTTGAAATAATTTTACACTAGAGTTGAACTAGCTCTATAGCCTAGTACAAATAATTTTACACTATAGTTGAACTAGATCTATAGCCAAGTACAAATAATTTTACGCTAGAGTTGAACTAGCTCTATAGCCTAGTATAAATAATTTTACACTAGAGTTGAACTAGCTCTATAGCCTAGTACAAATAATTTTACACTATAGTTGAACTAGATCTATAGCCAAGTACAAATAATTTTACGCTAGAGTTGAACTAGCTCTATAGCCTAGTATAAATAATTTTACACTAGAGTTGAACTAGCTCTATAAGCTAGTACAAATAATTTCACACTAGAGTTGAACTAGCTCTATAGCCAAGTACAAATAATTTTACACTATAGTTGAACTAGCTCTATAGCCTAGATAATTTTACACTAGAGTTGAACTAGCTCTATAGCCTAGTACAAATAATATTACACTAGAGTTGAACTAGCTCTATAGCCTAGTACAAATAATTTTACAGTAGAGTTCAACTAGCTCTATAAGCTAGTACAAATAATTTTACACTAGAGTTGAACTAGCTCTATAGCCTAGTACAAATAATTTTACACTAGAGTTGAATTAGCTCTATAGCCTAGTACAAATAATTTTACACTATAGTTGAACTAGCTCTATAAGCTAGTTGAAATAATTTTACACTAGAGTTGAACTAGCTCTATAGCCTAGTACAAATAATTTTACACTAGAGTTGAACTAGCTCTATAGCCTTGTACAAATAATTTTACACTAGAGTTGAACTAGCTCTATAAGCTAGTACAAATAATTTTACACTAGAGTTGAATAAGCTCTATAACCTAGTACAAATAATTTTACGATAGAGTTCAACTAGCTCTATAAGCTAGTACAAATAATTTTACACTAGAGTTGAGCTCGCTCTATAGCCTAGTACAAATAATTTTACACTAGAGTTGAACTAGCTCTATAGCCTAGTACAAATAATTTTACACTAGAGTTGAACTAGCTCTATAGCCTTGTACAAATAATTTTACACTAGAGTTGAACTAGCTCTATAAGCTAGTACAAATAATTTTACACTAGAGTTGAATAAGCTCTATAGCCTAGTACAAATAATTTTACAATAGAGTTCAACTAGCTCTATAAGCTAGTACAAATAATTTTACACTAGAGTTGAGCTAGCTCTATAGCCTAGTACAAATAATTTTACACTAGAGTTGAACTAGCTCTATAGCCTAGTACAAATAATTTTACACTAGAGTTGAACTAGCTCTATAGCCTAGTACAAATAATTTTACAATAGAGTTCAACTAGCTCTATAAGCTAGTACAAATAATTTTACACTAGAGTTGAACTAGCTCTATAGCCTAGTACAAATAATTTTACACTAGAGTTGAATTAGCTCTATAGCTTAGTACAAATAATTTTACACTATAGTTGAACTATCTCTATAAGCTAGTTGAAATAATTTTACACTAAAGTTGAACTAGCTCTATAGCCTAGTACAAATAATTTTACAATAGAGTTGAACTAGCTCTATAGCCTAGTACAACTAATTTTACACTAGAGTTGAACTAGCTCTATAAGCTAGTACAAATAATTTTACACTAGAGTTGAACAAGCTCTATAGCCTAGTACAAATAATTTTACAATAGAGTTCAACTAGCTCTATAAGCTAGTACAAATAATTTTACACTAGAGTTGAGCTAGCTCTATAGCCTAGTACAAATAATTTTACACTAGAGTTGAACTAGCTCTATAGCCTAGTACAAATAATTTTACACTAGAGTTGAACTAGTTCTATAGCCTAGTACAAATAATTTTACACTATAGTTGAACTAGCTCTCTATAAGCTAGTTGAAATAATTTTACACTAGAGTTGAACCAGCTCTATAGCCTAGTGCAAATAATTTTACACTAGAGTTGAATTAGCTCTATAGCCTAGTACAAATAATTTTACACTATAGTTGAACTAGCTCTATAAGCTATTTGATATAATTTTACACTAGAGTTGAACTAGCTCTATAGCCTAGTACAAATAATTTTACACTCGAGTTGAACTAGCTCTATAGCCTAGTACAAATAATTTTACACTAGAGTTGAGCTAGCTCTATAGCCTAGTACAAATAATTTTACACTAGAGTTGAACTAGCTCTATAGCCTAGTACAAATAATTTTACACTAGAGTTGAATTAGCTCTATAGCCTAGTACAAATAATTTTACATTATAGTTGAACTAGCTCTATAAGCTAGTTGAAATAATTTTACACTTGAGTTGAACTAGCTCTATAGCCTAGTACAAATAATTTTACACTAGAGTTGAACTAGCTCTATAGCCTTGTACAAATAATTTTACACTAGAGTTGAACTAGCTCTATAAGCTAGTACAAATAATTTTACACTAGAGTTGAATAAGCTCTATAGCCTAGTACAAATAATTTTACAATAGAGTTCAACTAGCTCTATAAGATAGTACAAATAATTTTACACTAGAGTTGAGCTAGCTCTATAGCCTAGTACAAATAATTTTACACTAGAGTTGAACTAGCTCTATAGCCTAGTACAAATAATTTTACACTAGAGTTGAACTAGCTCTATAGCCTAGTACAAATAATTTTACTCTAGAGTTGAACTAGCTCTATAGCCTAGTACAAATAATTTTACACTCGAGTTGAACTAGCTCTATAGCCTAGTACAAATAATTTTACACTAGAGTTGAACTAGTTCTATAGCCTAGTACAAATAATTTTACACTATAGTTGAACTAGCTCTATAAGCTAGTTGAAATAATTTTACACTAGATTTGAACTAGCTCTATAGCCTAGTACAAATAATTTTACACTATAGTTGAACTAGATGTATAGCCAAGTACAAATAATTATATGCTAGAGTTGAACTAGCTCTATAGCCTAGTATAAATAATTTTACACTAGAGTTGAACTAGCTCTATAAGCTAGTACAAATAATTTCACACTAGAGTTGAACTAGCTCTATAAGCTAGTACAAATAATTTTACACTAGAGTTGAACTAGCTATATAAGCTAGTACAAATAATTTTACACTAGAATTGAACTAGCTCTATAGCGTAGTACAAATAATTTTACACTATAGTTGAACTAGCTCTATAAGCTAGTTGAAATAATTTTACACTAGAGTTGAACTAGCTCTATAGCCTAGTACAAATAATTTTACACTATAGTTGAACTAGATCTATAGCCAAGTACAAATAATTTTACGCTAGAGTTGAACTAGCTCTATAGCCTAGTATAAATAATTTTACACTAGAGTTGAACTAGCTCTATAGCCTAGTACAAATAATTTTACACTATAGTTGAACTAGATCTATAGCCAAGTACAAATAATTTTACGCTAGAGTTGAACTAGCTCTATAGCCTAGTATAAATAATTTTACACTAGAGTTGAACTAGCTCTATAAGCTAGTACAAATAATTTCACACTAGAGTTGAACTAGCTCTATAGCCAAGTACAAATAATTTTACACTATAGTTGAACTAGCTCTATAAGCTAGTTGAAATAATTTTACACTAGAGTTGAACTAGCTCTATAGGCTAGATAATTTTACACTAGAGTTGAACTAGCTCTATAGCCTAGTACAAATAATATTACACTAGAGTTGAACTAGCTCTATAGCCTAGTACAAATAATTTTACAGTAGAGTTCAACTAGCTCTATAAGCTAGTACAAATAATTTTACACTAGAGTTGAACTAGCTCTATAGCCTAGTACAAATAATTTTACACTAGAGTTGAATTAGCTCTATAGCCTAGTACAAATAAGTTTACACTATAGTTGAACTAGCTCTATAAGCTAGTTGAAATAATTTTACACTAGAGTTGAACTAGCTCTATAGCCTAGTACAAATAATTTTACACTAGAGTTGAACTAGCTTTATAGCCTTGTACAAATAATTTTACACTAGAGTTGAACTAGCTCTATAAGCTAGTACAAATAATTTTACACTAGAGTTGAATAAGCTCTATAACCTAGTACAAATAATTTTACGATAGAGTTCAACTAGCTCTATAAGCTAGTACAAATAATTTTACACTAGAGTTGAGCTCGCTCTATAGCCTAGTACAAATAATTTTACACTAGAGTTGAACTAGCTCTATAGCCTAGTACAAATAATTTTACACTAGAGTTGAACTAGCTCTATAGCCTTGTACAAATAATTTTACACTAGAGTTGAACTAGCTCTATAAGCTAGTACAAATAATTTTACACTAGAGTTGAATAAGCTCTATAGCCTAGTACAAATAATTTTACAATAGAGTTCAACTAGCTCTATAAGCTAGTACAAATAATTTTACACTAGAGTTGAGCTAGCTCTATAGCCTAGTACAAATAATTTTACACTAGAGTTGAACTAGCTCTATAGCCTAGTACAAATAATTTTACACTAGAGTTGAACTAGCTCTATAGCCCAGTACAAATAATTTTACAATAGAGTTCAACTAGCTCTATAAGCTAGTACAAATAATTTTACACTAGAGTTGAACTAGCTCTATAGCCTAGTACAAATAATTTTACACTAGAGTTGAATTAGCTCTATAGCCTAGTACAAATAATTTTACACTATAGTTGAACTAGCTCTATAAGCTAGTTGAAATAATTTTACACTAGAGTTGAACTAGCTCTATAGCCTAGTACAAATAATTTTACACTAGAGTTGAACTAGCTCTATAGCCTAGTACAACTAATTTTACACTAGAGTTGAACTAGCTCTATAAGCTAGTACAAATAATTTTACACTAGAGTTGAACAAGCTCTATAGCCTAGTACAAATAATTTTACAATAGAGTTCAACTAGCTCTATAAGCTAGTACAAATAATTTTACACTAGAGTTGAGCTAGCTCTATAGCCTAGTACAAATAATTTTACACTAGAGTTGAACTAGCTCTATAGCCTAGTACAAATAATTTTACACTAGAGTTGAACTAGTTCTATAGCCTAGTACAAATAATTTTACACTATAGTTGAACTAGCTCTCTATAAGCTAGTTGAAATAATTTTACACTAGAGTTGAACTAGCTCTATAGCCTAGTGCAAATAATTTTACACTAGAGTTGAATTAGCTCTATAGCCTAGTACAAATAATTTTACACTATAGTTGAACTAGCTCTATAAGCTATTTGATATAATTTTACACTAGAGTTGAACTAGCTCTATAGCCTAGTACAAATAATTTTACACTCGAGTTGAACTAGCTCTATAGCCTAGTACAAATAATTTTACACTAGAGTTGAGCTAGCTCTATAGCCTAGTACAAATAATTTTACACTAGAGTTGAACTAGCTCTATAGCCTAGTACAAATAATTTTACACTAGAGTTGAATTAGCTCTATAGCCTAGTACAAATAATTTTACATTATAGTTGAACTAGCTCTATAAGCTAGTTGAAATAATTTTACACTTGAGTTGAACTAGCTCTATAGCCTAGTACAAATAATTTTACACTAGAGTTGAACTAGCTCTATAGCCTTGTACAAATAATTTTACACTAGAGTTGAACTAGCTCTATAAGCTAGTACAAATAATTTTACACTAGAGTTGAATAAGCTCTATAGCCTAGTACAAATAATTTTACAATAGAGTTCAACTAGCTCTATAAGCTAGTACAAATAATTTTACACTAGAGTTGAGCTCGCTCTATAGCCTAGTACAAATAATTTTACACTAGAGTTGAACTAGCTCTATAGCCTAGTACAAATAATTTTACACTAGAGTTGAACTAGCTCTATAGCCTTGTACAAATAATTTTACACTAGAGTTGAACTAGCTCTATAAGCTAGTACAAATAATTTTACACTAGAGTTGAATAAGCTCTATAGCCTAGTACAAATAATTTTACAATAGAGTTCAACTAGATCTATAAGCTAGTACAAATAATTTTACACTAGAGTTGAGCTAGCTCTATAGCCTAGTACAAATAATTTTACACTAGAGTTGAACTAGCTCTATAGCCTTGTACAAATAATTTTACACTAGAGTTGAACTAGCTCTATAAGCTAGTACAAATAATTTTACACTAGAGTTGAATAAGCTCTATAGCCTAGTACAAATAATTTTACAATAGAGTTCAACTAGCTCTATAAGCTAGTACAAATAATTTTACACTAGAGTTGAGCTAGCTCTATAGCCTAGTACAAATAATTTTACACTAGAGTTGAACTAGCTCTATAGCCTAGTACAAATAATTTTACACTAGAGTTGAATTAGCTCTATAGCCTAGTACAAATAATTTTACACTATAGTTGAACTAGCTCTATAAGCTAGTTGAAATAATTTTACACTAGAGTTGAACTAGCTCTATAGCCTAGTACAAATAATTTTACACTAGAGTTGAACTAGCTCTATAGCCTAGTACAACTAATTTTACACTAGAGTTGAACTAGCTCTATAAGCTAGTACAAATAATTTTACACTAGAGTTGAACAAGCTCTATAGCCTAGTACAAATAATTTTACAATAGAGTTCAACTAGCTCTATAAGGTAGTACAAATAATTTTACACTAGAGTTGAGCTAGCTCTATAGCCTAGTACAAATAATTTTACACTAGAGTTGAACTAGCTCTATAGCCTAATACAAATAATTTTACACTAGAGTTGAACTAGTTCTATAGCCTAGTACAAATAATTTTACACTATAGTTGAACTAGCTCTCTATAAGCTAGTTGAAATAATTTTACACTAGAGTTGAACTAGCTCTATAGCCTAGTGCAAATAATTTTACACTAGAGTTGAATTAGCTCTATAGCCTAGTACAAATAATTTTACACTATAGTTGAACTAGCTCTATAAGCTATTTGATATAATTTTACACTAGAGTTGAACTAGCTCTATAGCCTAGTACAAATAATTTTACACTCGAGTTGAACTAGCTCTATAGCCTAGTACAAATAATTTTACACTAGAGTTGAGCTAGCTCTATAGCCTAGTACAAATAATTTTACACTAGAGTTGAACTAGCTCTATAGCCTAGTACAAATAATTTTACACTAGAGTTGAATTAGCTCTATAGCCTAGTACAAATAATTTTACATTATAGTTGAACTAGCTCTATAAGCTAGTTGAAATAATTTTACACTTGAGTTGAACTAGCTCTATAGCCTAGTACAAATAATTTTACACTAGAGTTGAACTAGCTCTATAGCCTTGTACAAATAATTTTACACTAGAGTTGAACTAGCTCTATAAGCTAGTACAAATAATTTTACACTAGAGTTGAATAAGCTCTATAGCCTAGTACAAATAATTTTACACTAGAGTTCAACTAGCTCTATAAGCTAGTACAAATAATTTTACACTAGAGTTGAGCTCGCTCTATAGCCTAGTACAAATAATTTTACACTAGAGTTGAACTAGCTCTATAGCCTAGTACAAATAATTTTACACTAGAGTTGAACTAGCTCTATAGCCTTGTACAAATAATTTTACACTAGAGTTGAACTAGCTCTATAAGCTAGTACAAATAATTTTACACTAGAGTTGAATAAGCTCTATAGCCTAGTACAAATAATTTTACAATAGAGTTCAACTAGCTCTATAAGCTAGTACAAATAATTTTACACTAGAGTTGAGCTAGCTCTATAGCCTAGTACAAATAATTTTACACTAGAGTTGAACTAGCTCTATAGCCTTGTACAAATAATTTTACACTAGAGTTGAACTAGCTCTATAAGCTAGTACAAATAATTTTACACTAGAGTTGAATAAGCTCTATAGCCTAGTACAAATAATTTTACAATAGAGTTCAACTAGCTCTATAAGCTAGTACAAATAATTTTACACTAGAGTTGAGCTCGCTCTATAGCCTAGTACAAATAATTTTACACTAGAGTTGAACTAGCTCTATAGCCTAGTACAAATAATTTTACACTAGAGTTGAACTAGCTCTATAGCCTTGTACAAATAATTTTACACTAGAGTTGAACTAGCTCTATAAGCTAGTACAAATAATTTTACACTAGAGTTGAATAAGCTCTATAGCCTAGTACAAATAATTTTACAATAGAGTTCAACTAGCTCTATAAGCTAGTACAAATAATTTTACACTAGAGTTGAGCTAGCTCTATAGCCTAGTACAAATAATTTTACACTAGAGTTGAACTAGCTCTATAGCCTAGTACAAATAATTTTACACTAGAGTTGAACTAGCTCTATAGCCTAGTACAAATAATTTTACTCTAGAGTTGAACTAGCTCTATAGCCTAGTACAAATAATTTTACACTAGAGTTGAACAAGCTCTATAGCCTAGTACAAATAATTTTACAATAGAGTTCAACTAGCTCTATAAGCTAGTACAAATAATTTTACACTAGAGTTGAGCTAGCTCTATAGCCTAGTACAAATAATTTTACACTAGAGTTGAACTAGCTCTATAGCCTTGTACAAATAATTTTACACTAGACTTGAACTAGCTCTATAAGCTAGTACAAATAATTTTACACTAGAGTTGAATAAGCTCTATAGCCTAGTACAAATAATTTTACAATAGAGTTCAACTAGCTCTATAAGCTAGTACAAATAATTTTACACTAGAGTTGAGCTCGCTCTATAGCCTAGTACAAATAATTTTACACTAGAGTTGAACTAGCTCTATAGCCTAGTACAAATAATTTTACACTAGAGTTGAACTAGCTCTATAGCCTTGTACAAATAATTTTACACTAGAGTTGAACTAGCTCTATAAGCTAGTACAAATAATTTTACACTAGAGTTGAATAAGCTCTATAGCCTAGTACAAATAATTTTACAATAGAGTTCAACTAGCTCTATAAGCTAGTACAAATAATTTTACACTAGAGTTGAGCTAGCTCTATAGCCTAGTACAAATAATTTTACACTAGAGTTGAACTAGCTCTATAGCCTAGTACAAATAATTTTACACTAGAGTTGAACTAGCTCTATAGCCTAGTACAAATAATTTTACTCTAGAGTTGAACTAGCTCTATAGCCTAGTACAAATAATTTTACACTCGAGTTGAACTAGCTCTATAGCCTAGTACAAATAATTTTACACTAGAGTTGAACTAGTTCTATAGCCTAGTACAAATAATTTTACACTATAGTTGAACTAGCTCTATAAGCTAGTTGAAATAATTTTACACTAGATTTGAACTAGCTCTATAGCCTAGTACAAATAATTTTACACTATAGTTGAACTAGATGTATAGCCAAGTACAAATAATTATATGCTAGAGTTGAACTAGCTCTATAGCCTAGTATAAATAATTTTACACTAGAGTTGAACTAGCTCTATAAGCTAGTACAAATAATTTCACACTAGAGTTGAACTAGCTCTATAAGCTAGTACAAATAATTTTACACTAGAGTTGAACTAGCTATATAAGCTAGTACAAATAATTTTACACTAGAATTGAACTAGCTCTATAGCGTAGTACAAATAATTTTACACTATAGTTGAACTAGCTCTATAAGCTAGTTGAAATAATTTTACACTAGAGTTGAACTAGCTCTATAGCCTAGTACAAATAATTTTACACTATAGTTGAACTAGATCTATAGCCAAGTACAAATAATTTTACGCTAGAGTTGAACTAGCTCTATAGCCTAGTATAAATAATTTTACACTAGAGTTGAACTAGCTCTATAGCCTAGTACAAATAATTTTACACTATAGTTGAACTAGATCTATAGCCAAGTACAAATAATTTTACGCTAGAGTTGAACTAGCTCTATAGCCTAGTATAAATAATTTTACACTAGAGTTGAACTAGCTCTATAAGCTAGTACAAATAATTTCACACTAGAGTTGAACTAGCTCTATAGCCAAGTACAAATAATTTTACACTATAGTTGAACTAGCTCTATAAGCTAGTTGAAATAATTTTACACTAGAGTTGAACTAGCTCTATAGCCTAGATAATTTTACACTAGAGTTGAACTAGCTCTATAGCCTAGTACAAATAATATTACACTAGAGTTGAACTAGCTCTATAGCCTAGTACAAAGAATTTTACAGTAGAGTTCAACTAGCTCTATAAGCTAGTACAAATAATTTTACACTAGAGTTGAACTAGCTCTATAGCCTAGTACAAATAATTTTACACTAGAGTTGAATTAGCTCTATAGCCTAGTACAAATAATTTTACACTATAGTTGAACTAGCTCTATAAGCTAGTTGAAATAATTTTACACTAGAGTTGAACTAGCTCTATAGCCTAGTACAAATAATTTTACACTAGAGTTGAACTAGCTCTATAGCCTTGTACAAATAATTTTACACTAGAGTTGAACTAGCTCTATAAGCTAGTACAAATAATTTTACACTAGAGTTGAATAAGCTCTATAACCTAGTACAAATAATTTTACGATAGAGTTCAACTAGCTCTATAAGCTAGTACAAATAATTTTACACTAGAGTTGAGCTCGCTCTATAGCCTAGTACAAATAATTTTACACTAGAGTTGAACTAGCTCTATAGCCTAGTACAAATAATTTTACACTAGAGTTGAACTAGCTCTATAGCCTTGTACAAATAATTTTACACTAGAGTTGAACTAGCTCTATAAGCTAGTACAAATAATTTTACACTAGAGTTGAATAAGCTCTATAGCCTAGTACAAATAATTTTACAATAGAGTTCAACTAGCTCTATAAGCTAGTACAAATAATTTTACACTAGAGTTGAGCTAGCTCTATAGCCTAGTACAAATAATTTTACACTAGAGTTGAACTAGCTCTATAGCCTAGTACAAATAATTTTACACTAGAGTTGAACTAGCTCTATAGCCTAGTACAAATAATTTTACAATAGAGTTCAACTAGCTCTATAAGCTAGTACAAATAATTTTACACTAGAGTTGAACTAGCTCTATAGCCTAGTACAAATAATTTTACACTAGAGTTGAATTAGCTCTATAGCCTAGTACAAATAATTTTACACTATAGTTGAACTAGCTCTATAAGCTAGTTGAAATAATTTTACACTAGAGTTGAACTAGCTCTATAGCCTAGTACAAATAATTTTACACTAGAGTTGAACTAGCTCTATAGCCTAGTACAACTAATTTTACACTAGAGTTGAACTAGCTCTATAAGCTAGTACAAATAATTTTACACTAGAGTTGAACAAGCTCTATAGCCTAGTACAAATAATTTTACAATAGAGTTCAACTAGCTCTATAAGCTAGTACAAATAATTTTACACTAGAGTTGAGCTAGCTCTATAGCCTAGTACAAATAATTTTACACTAGAGTTGAACTAGCTCTATAGCCTAGTACAAATAATTTTACACTAGAGTTGAACTAGTTCTATAGCCTAGTACAAATAATTTTACACTATAGTTGAACTAGCTCTCTATAAGCTAGTTGAAATAATTTTACACTAGAGTTGAACTAGCTCTATAGCCTAGTGCAAATAATTTTACACTAGAGTTGAATTAGCTCTATAGCCTAGTACAAATAATTTTACACTATAGTTGAACTAGCTCTATAAGCTATTTGATATAATTTTACACTAGAGTTGAACTAGCTCTATAGCGTAGTACAAATAATTTTACACTCGAGTTGAACTAGCTCTATAGCCTAGTACAAATAATTTTACACTAGAGTTGAGCTAGCTCTATAGCCTAGTACAAATAATTTTACACTGGAGTTGAACTAGCTCTATAGCCTAGTACAAATAATTTTACACTAGAGTTGAATTAGCTCTATAGCCTAGTACAAATAATTTTACATTATAGTTGAACTAGCTCTATAAGCTAGTTGAAATAATTTTACACTTGAGTTGAACTAGCTCTATAGCCTAGTACAAATAATTTTACACTAGAGTTGAACTAGCTCTATAGCCTTGTACAAATAATTTTACACTAGAGTTGAACTAGCTCTATAAGCTAGTACAAATAATTTTACACTAGAGTTGAATAAGCTCTATAGCCTAGTACAAATAATTTTACAATAGAGTTCAACTAGCTCTATAAGCTAGTACAAATAATTTTACACTAGAGTTGAGCTCGCTCTATAGCCTAGTACAAATAATTTTACACTAGAGTTGAACTAGCTCTATAGCCTAGTACAAATAATTTTACAATAGAGTTGAACTAGCTCTATAGCCTTGTACAAATAATTTTACACTAGAGTTGAACTAGCTCTATAAGCTAGTACAAATAATTTTACACTAGAGTTGAACTAGTTCTATAGCCTAGTACAAATAATTTTACACTATAGTTGAACTAGCTCTCTATAAGCTAGTTGAAACAATTTTACACTAGAGTTGAACTAGCTCTATAGCCTAGTGCAAATAATTTTACACTAGAGTTGAATTAGCTCTATAGCCTAGTACAAATAATTTTACACTATAGTTGAACTAGCTCTATAAGCTATTTGATATAATTTTACACTAGAGTTGAACTAGCTCTATAGCCTAGTACAAATAATTTTACAGTAGAGTTCAACTAGCTCTATAAGCTAGTACAAATAATTTTACACTAGAGTTGAACTAGCTCTATAGCCTAGTACAAATAATTTTACACTAGAGTTGAATTAGCTCTATAGCCTAGTACAAATAATTTTACACTATAGTTGAACTAGCTCTATAAGCTAGTTGAAATAATTTTACACTAGAGTTGAACTAGCTCTATAGCCTAGTACAAATAATTTTACACTAGAGTTGAACTAGCTCTATAGCCTAGTACAACTAATTTTACACTAGAGTTGAACTAGCTCTATAAGCTAGTACAAATAATTTTACACTAGAGTTGAACAAGCTCTATAGCCTAGTACAAATAATTTTACAATAGAGTTCAACTAGCTCTATAAGCTAGTACAAATAATTTTACACTAGAGTTGAGCTAGCTCTATAGCCTAGTACAAATAATTTTACACTAGAGTTGAACTAGCTCTATAGCCTAGTACAAATAATTTTACACTAGAGTTGAACTAGTTCTATAGCCTAGTACAAATAATTTTACACTATAGTTGAACTAGCTCTCTATAAGCTAGTTGAAACAATTTTACACTAGAGTTGAACTAGCTCTATAGCCTAGTGCAAATAATTTTACACTAGAGTTGAATTAGCTCTATAGCCTAGTACAAATAATTTTACATTATAGTTGAACTAGCTCTATAAGCTAGTTGAAATAATTTTACACTTGAGTTGAACTAGCTCTATAGCCTAGTACAAATAATTTTACACTAGAGTTGAACTAGCTCTATAGCCTTGTACAAATAATTTTACACTAGAGTTGAACTAGCTCTATAAGCTAGTACAAATAATTTTACACTAGAGTTGAATAAGCTCTATAGCCTAGTACAAATAATTTTACAATAGAGTTCAACTAGCTCTATAAGCTAGTACAAATAATTTTACACTAGAGTTGAGCTCGCTCTATAGCCTAGTACAAATAATTTTACACTAGAGTTGAACTAGCTCTATAGCCTAGTACAAATAATTTTACACTAGAGTTGAACTAGCTCTATAGCCTTGTACAAATAATTTTACACTAGAGTTGAACTAGCTCTATAAGCTAGTACAAATAATTTTACACTAGAGTTGAATAAGCTCTATAGCCTAGTACAAATAATTTTACAATAGAGTTCAACTAGCTCTATAAGCTAGTACAAATAATTTTACACTAGAGTTGAGCTAGCTCTATAGCCTAGTACAAATAATTTTACACTAGAGTTGAACTAGCTCTATAGCCTAGTACAAATAATTTTACACTAGAGTTGAACTAGCTCTATAGCCTAGTGCAAATAATTTTACAATAAAGTTCAACTAGCTCTATAAGCTAGTACAAATAATTTTACACTAGAGTTGAACTAGCTCTATAGCCTAGTACAAATAATTTTACACTAGAGTTGAATTAGCTCTATAGCCTAGTACAAATAATTTTACACTATAGTTGAACTAGCTCTATAAGCTAGTTGAAATAATTTTACACTAGAGTTGAACTAGCTCTATAGCCTAGTACAAATAATTTTACACTAGAGTTGAACTAGCTCTATAGCCTAGTACAACTAATTTTACACTAGAGTTGAACTAGCTCTATAAGCTAGTACAAATAATTTTACACTAGAGTTGAACAAGCTCTATAGCCTAGTACAAATAATTTTACAATAGAGTTGAACTAGCTCTATAAGCTAGTACAAATAATTTTACACTAGAGTTGAGCTAGCTCTATAGCCTAGTACAAATAATTTTACACTAGAGTTGAACTAGCTCTATAGCCTAGTACAAATAATTTTACACTAGAGTTGAACTAGTTCTATAGCCTAGTACAAATAATTTTACACTATAGTTGAACTAGCTCTCTATAAGCTAGTTGAAAAAATTTTACACTAGAGTTGAACTAGCTCTATAGCCTAGTGCAAATAATTTTACACTAGAGTTGAATTAGCTCTATAGCGTAGTACAAATAATTTTACACTATAGTTGAACTAGCTCTATAAGCTATTTGATATAATTTTACACTAGAGTTGAACTAGCTCTATAGCCTAGTACAAATAATTTTACAGTAGAGTTCAACTAGCTCTATAAGCTAGTACAAATAATTTTACACTAGAGTTGAACTAGCTCTATAGCCTAGTACAAATAATTTTACACTAGAGTTGAATTAGCTCTATAGCCTAGTACAAATAATTTTACACTATAGTTCAACTAGCTCTATAAGCTAGTTGAAATAATTTTACACTAGAGTTGAACTAGCTCTATAGCCTAGTACAAATAATTTTACAATAGAGTTGAACTAGCTCTATAGCCTAGTACAACTAATTTTACACTAGAGTTGAACTAGCTCTATAAGCTAGTACAAATAATTTTACACTAGAGTTGAACAAGCTCTATAGCCTAGTACAAATAATTTTACAATAGAGTTCAACTAGCTCTATAAGCTAGTACAAATAATTTTACACTAGAGTTGAGCTAGCTCTATAGCCTAGTACAAATAATTTTACACTAGAGTTGAACTAGCTCTATAGCCTAGTACAAATAATTTTACACTAGAGTTGAACTAGTTCTATAGCCTAGTACAAATAATTTTACACTATAGTTGAACTAGCTCTCTATAAGCTAGTTGAAACAATTTTACACTAGAGTTGAACTAGCTCTATAGCCTAGTGCAAATAATTTTACACTAGAGTTGAATTAGCTCTATAGCCTAGTACAAATAATTTTACACTATAGTTGAACTAGCTCTATAGCCTAGTACAAATAATTTTACACTATAGTTGAACTAGCTCTATAAGCTAGTTGAAATAATTTTACACTAGAGTTGAACTAGCTCTATAGCCTAGTACAAATAATTTTACACTACAGTTGAACTAGCTCTATAGCCTAGTACAACTAATTTTACACTAGAGTTGAACTAGCTCTATAAGCTAGTACAAATAATTTTACACTAGAGTTGAACAAGCTCTATAGCCTAGTACAAATAATTTTACAATAGAGTTCAACTAGCTCTATAAGCTTGTACAAATAATTTTACACTAGAGTTGAGCTAGCTCTATAGCCTAGTACAAATAATTTTACACTAGAGTTGAACTAGCTCTATAGCCTAGTACAAATAATTTTACACTAGAGTTGAACTAGTTCTATAGCCTAGTACAAATAATTTTACACTATAGTTGAACTAGCTCTCTATAAGCTAGTTGAAATAATTTTACACTAGAGTTGAACTAGCTCTATAGCCTAGTGCAAATAATTTTACACTAGAGTTGAATTAGCTCTATAGCCTAGTACAAATAATTTTACACTATAGTTGAACTAGCTCTATAAGCTATTTGATATAATTTTACACTAGAGTTGAACTAGCTCTATAGCCTAGTACAAATAATTTTACACTCGAGTTGAACTAGCTCTATAGCCTAGTACAAATAATTTTACACTAGACTTGAACTAGTTCTATAGCCTAGTACAAATAATTTTACACTATAGTTGAACTAGCTCTATAAGCTAGTTGAAATAATTTTACACTAGAGTTGAACTAGCTCTATAGCCTAGTACAAATAATTTTACAATAGAGTTGAACTAGCTCTATAAGCTAGTACAAATAATTTTACACTAGAGCTGAGCTAGCTCTATAGCCTAGTACAAATAATTTTACACTAGAGTTTAACTAGTTCTTTAGCCTAGTAAAAATAATTTTACACTATAGTTGAACTAGCTCTATAAGCTAGTTGAAATAATTTTACACTAGAGTTGAACTAGCTCTATAGCCTAGTACAAATAATTTTACACTAGAGTTGAACTAGCTCTATAGCCTAGTACAAATAATTTTACACTATACTTGAACTAGCTCTCTATAAGCTAGTTGAAATAATTTTACACTAGAGTTGAACTAGCTCTATAGCCTAGTACAAATAATTTTACACTAGAGTTGAATTAGCTCTATAGCCTAGTACAAATAATTTTACACTATAGTTGAACTAGCTCTATAAGCTGGTTGAAATAATTTTACACTAAAGTTGAACTAGCTCTATAGCCTAGTACAAATAATTTTACACTTGAGTTGAACTAGCTCTATAGCCAAGTACAAATAATTTTACACTAGAGATGAACTAGCTCTATAGCCTAGTACAAATAATTTTACACTAGAGTTGAGCTAGCTCTATAGCCTAGTACAAATAATTTTACACTATAGTTGAACTAGCTCTATAGCCTAGTACAAATAATTTTACACTAGAATTGAACTAGCTCTATAGCCTAGTACAAATAATTCTACAATAGAGTTCAACTAGCTCTATAAGCTAGTACAAATAATTTTACACTAGAGTTGAGCTAGCTCTATAGCCTAGTACAAATAATTTTACAATAGAGTTGAACTAGTTCTTTAGCCTAGTACAAATAATTTTACACTATAGTTGAACTAGCTCTATAAGCTAGTTGAAATAATTTTACACTAGAGTTGAACTAGCTCTATAGCCTAGTACAAATAATTTTACACTATAGTTGAACTAGATCTATAGCCAAGTACAAATAATTTTACACTATAGTTGAACTAGCTCTATAAGCTGGTTGAAATAATTTCACACTAGAGTTGAACTAGCTCTATAGCCTAGTACAAATAATTTTACACTAGAGTTGAACTAGCTCTATAGCCTAGTACAAATAATTTTACACTCGAGTTGAACTAGCTCTATAGCCTAGTACAAATAATTTTACAATAGAGTTGAACTAGTTCTATAGCCTAGTACAAATAATTTTACACTATAGTTGAACTAGCTCTATAAGCTAGTTGAAATAATTTTACACTAGAGTTGAACTAGCTCTATAGCCTAGTACAAATAATTTTACACTAGAGTTGAACTAGCTCTATAGCCTAGTACAAATAATTTTACACTAGAGTTGAACTAGTTCTATAGCCTAGTACAAATAATTTTACACTATAGTTGAACTAGCTCTCTATAAGCTAGTTGAAACAATTTTACACTAGAGTTGAACTAGCTCTATAGCCTAGTCCAAATAATTTTACACTAGAGTTGAATTAGCTCTATAGCCTAGTACAAATAATTTTACACTATAGTTGAAATATCTCTATAAGCTATTTGATATAATTTTACACTAGAGTTGAACTAGCTCTATAGCCTAGTACAAATAATTTTACAGTAGAGTTCAACTAGCTCTATAAGCTAGTACAAATAATTTTACACTAGAGTTGAACTAGCTCTATAGCCTAGTACAAATAATTTTACACTAGAGTTGAATTAGCTCTATAGCCTAGTACAAATAATTATACACTATAGTTGAACTAGCTCTATAAGCTAGTTTAAATAATTTTACACTAGAGTTGAACTAGCTCTATAGCCTAGTACAAATAATTTTACACTAGAGTTGAACTAGCTCTATAGCCTAGTACAACTAATTTTACACTAGAGTTGAACTAGCTCTATAAGCTAGTACAAATAATTTTACACTAGAGTTGAACAAGCTCTATAGCCTAGTACAAATAATTTTACAATAGAGTTCAACTAGCTCTATAAGCTAGTACAAATAATTTTACACTAGAGTTGAGCTAGCTCTATAGCCTAGTACAAATAATTTTACACTAGAGTTGAACTAGCTCTATAGCCTAGTACAAATAATTTTACACTAGAGTTGAACTAGTTCTATAGCCTAGTACAAATAATTTTACACTATAGTTGAACTAGCTCTCTATAAGCTAGTTGAAACAATTTTACACTAGAGTTGAACTAGCTCTATAGCCTAGTGCAAATAATTTTACACTAGAGTTGAATTAGCTCTATAGCCTAGTACAAATAATTTTACACTATAGTTGAACTAGCTCTATAGCCTAGTACAAATAATTTTACACTATAGTTGAACTAGCTCTATAAGCTAGTTGAAATAATTTTACACTAGAGTTGAACTAGCTCTATAGCCTAGTACAAATAATTTTACACTACAGTTGAACTAGCTCTATAGCCTAGTACAACTAATTTTACACTAGAGTTGAACTAGCTCTATAAGCTAGTACAAATAATTTTACACTAGAGTTGAAGAAGCTCTATTGCCTAGTACAAATAATTTTACAATAGAGTTCAACTAGCTCTATAAGCTAGTACAAATAATTTTACACTAGAGTTGAGCTAGCTCTATAGCCTAGTACAAATAATTTTACACTAGAGTTGAACTAGCTCTATAGCCTAGTACAAATAATTTTACACTAGAGTTGAACTAGTTCTATAGCCTAGTACAAATAATTTTACACTATAGTTGAACTAGCTCTATAAGCTGGTTGAAATAATTTCACACTAGAGTTGAACTAGCTCTATAGCCTAGTACAAATAATTTTACACTAGAGTTGAACTAGCTCTATAGCCTAGTACAAATAATTTTACACTCGAGTTGAACTAGCTCTATAGCCTAGTACAAATAATTTTACAATAGAGTTGAACTAGTTCTATAGCCTTGTACAAATAATTTTACACTATAGTTGAACTAGCTCTATAAGCTAGTTGAAATAATTTTACACTAGAGTTGAACTAGCTCTATAGCCTAGTACAAATAATTTTACACTAGAGTTGAACTAGCTCTATAGCCTAGTACAAATAATTTTACACTAGAGTTGAACTAGTTCTATAGCCTAGTACAAATAATTTTACACTATAGTTGAACTTGCTCTCTATAAGCTAGTTGAAACAATTTTACACTAGAGTTGAACTAGCTCTATAGCCTAGTGCAAATAATTTTACACTAGAGTTGAATTAGCTCTATAGCCTAGTACAAATAATTTTACACTATAGTTGAACTAGCTCTATAAGCTATTTGATATAATTTTACACTAGAGTTGAACTAGCTCTATAGCCTAGTACAAATAATTTTACAGTAGAGTTCAACTAGCTCTATAAGCTAGTACAAATAATTTTACACTAGAGTTGAACTAGCTCTATAGCCAAGTACAAATAATTTTACACTAGAGTTGAATTAGCTCTATAGCCTAGTACAAATAATTATACACTATAGTTGAACTAGCTCTATAAGCTAGTTGAAATAATTTTACACTAGAGTTGAACTAGCTCTATAGCCTAGTACAAATAATTTTACACTAGAGTTGAACTAGCTCTATAGCCTAGTACAACTAATTTTACACTAGAGTTGAACTAGCTCTATAAGCTAGTACAAATAATTTTACACTAGAGTTGAACAAGCTCTATAGCCTAGTACAAATAATTTTACAATAGAGTTCAACTAGCTCTATAAGCTAGTACAAATAATTTTACACTAGAGTTGAGCTAGCTCTATAGCCTAGTACAAATAATTTTACACTAGAGTTGAACTAGCTCTATAGCCTAGTACACATAATTTTACACTAGAGTTGAACTAGTTCTATAGCCTAGTACAAATAATTTTACACTATAGTTGAACTAGCTCTCTATAAGCTAGTTGAAACAATTTTACACTAGAGTTGAACTAGCTCTATAGCCTAGTGCAAATAATTTTACACTAGAGTTGAATTAGCTCTATAGCCTAGTACAAATAATTTTACACTATAGTTGAACTAGCTCTATAGCCTAGTACAAATAATTTTACACTATAGTTGAACTAGCTCTATAAGCTAGTTGAAATAATTTTACACTAGAGTTGAACTAGCTCTATAGCCTAGTACAAATAATTTTACACTACAGTTGAACTAGCTCTATAGCCTAGTACAACTAATTTTACACTAGAGTTGAACTAGCTCTATAAGCTAGTACAAATAATTTTACACTAGAGTTGAACAAGCTCTATAGCCTAGTACAAATAATTTTACAATAGAGTTCAACTAGCTCTATAAGCTAGTACAAATAATTTTACACTAGAGTTGAGCTAGCTCTATAGCCTAGTACAAATAATTTTACACTAGAGTTGAACTAGCTCTATAGCCTAGTACAAATAATTTTACACTAGAGTTGAACTAGTTCTATAGCCTAGTACAAATAATTTTACACTATAGTTGAACTAGCTCTCTATAAGCTAGTTGAAATAATTTTACACTAGAGTTGAACTAGCTCTATAGCCTAGTGCAAATAATTTTACACTAGAGTTGAATTAGCTCTATAGCCTAGTACAAATAATTTTACACTATAGTTGAACTAGCTCTATAAGCTATTTGATATAATTTTACACTAGAGTTGAACTAGCTCTATAGCCTAGTACAAATAATTTTACACTCGAGTTGAACTAGCTCTATAGCCTAGTACAAATAATTTTACACTAGACTTGAACTAGTTCTATAGCCTAGTACAAATAATTTTACACTATAGTTCAACTAGCTCTATAAGCTAGTTGAAATAATTTTACACTAGAGTTGAACTAGCTCTATAGCCTAGTACAAATAATTTTACAATAGAGTTGAACTAGCTCTATAGCCTAGTACAACTAATTTTACACTAGAGTTGAACTAGCACTATAAGCTAGTACAAATAATTTTACACTAGAGTTGAACAAGCTCTATAGCCTAGTACAAATAATTTTACAATAGAGTTCAACTAGCTCTATAAGCTAGTACAAATAATTTTACACTAGAGTTGAGCTAGCTCTATAGCCTAGTACAAATAATTTTACACTAGAGTTGAACTAGCTCTATAGCCTAGTACAAATAATTTTACACTAGAGTTGAACTAGTTCTATAGCCTAGTACAAATAATTTTACACTATAGTTGAACTAGCTCTCTATAAGCTAGTTGAAACAATTTTACACTAGAGTTGAACTAGCTCTATAGCCTAGTGCAAATAATTTTACACTAGAGTTGAATTAGCTCTATAGCCTAGTACAAATAATTTTACACTATAGTTGAACTAGCTCTATAGCCTAGTACAAATAATTTTACACTATAGTTGAACTAGCACTATAAGCTAGTTGAAATAATTTTACACTAGAGTTGAACTAGCTCTATAGCCTAGTACAAATAATTTTACACTACAGTTGAACTAGCTCTATAGCCTAGTACAACTAATTTTACACTAGAGTTGAACTAGCTCTATAAGCTAGTACAAATAATTTTACACTAGAGTTGAACAAGCTCTATAGCCTAGTACAAATAATTTTACAATAGAGTTCAACTAGCTCTATAAGCTAGTACAAATAATTTTACACTAGAGTTGAGCTAGCTCTATAGCCTAGTACAAATAATTTTACACTAGAGTTGAACTAGCTCTATAGCCTAGTACAAATAATTTTACACTAGAGTTGAACTAGTTCTATAGCCTAGTACAAATAATTTTACACTATAGTTGAACTAGCTCTCTATAAGCTAGTTGAAATAATTTTACACTAGAGTTGAACTAGCTCTATAGCCTAGTGCAAATAATTTTACACTAGAGTTGAATTAGCTCTATAGCCTAGTACAAATAATTTTACACTATAGTTGAACTAGCTCTATAAGCTATTTGATATAATTTTACACTAGAGTTTAACTAGCTCTATAGCCTAGTAAAATAATTTTACACTCGAGTTGAACTAGCTCTATAGCCTAGTACAAATAATTTTACACTAGACTTGAACTAGTTCTATAGCCTAGTACAAATAATTTTACACTATAGTTGAACTAGCTCTATAAGCTAGTTGAAATAATTTTACACTAGAGTTGAACTAGCTCTATAGCCTAGTACAAATAATTTTACAATAGAGTTCAACTAGCTCTATAAGCTAGTACAAATAATTTTACACTAGAGCTGAGCTAGCTCTATAGCCTAGTACAAATAATTTTACACTAGAGTTTAACTAGTTCTTTAGCCTAGTAAAAATAATTTTACACTATAGTTGAACTAGCTCTATAAGCTAGTTGAAATAATTTTACACTAGAGTTGAACTAGCTCTATAGCCTAGTACAAATAATTTTACACTAGAGTTGAACTAGCTCTATAGCCTAGTACAAATAATTTTACACTATACTTGAACTAGCTCTCTATAAGCTAGTTGAAATAATTTTACACTAGAGTTGAACTAGCTCTATAGCCTAGTACAAATAATTTTACACTAGAGTTGAATTAGCTCTATAGCCTAGTACAAATAATTTTACACTATAGTTGAACTAGCTCTATAAGCTGGTTGAAATAATTTTACACTAAAGTTGAACTAGCTCTATAGCCTAGTACAAATAATTTTACACTTGAGTTGAACTAGCTCTATAGCCAAGTACAAATAATTTTACACTAGAGATGAACTAGCTCTATAGCCTAGTACAAATAATTTTACACTAGAGTTGAGCTAGCTCTATAGCCTAGTACAAATAATTTTACACTATAGTTGAACTAGCTCTATAGCCTAGTACAAATAATTTTACACTAGAATTGAACTAGCTCTATAGCCTAGTACAAATAATTCTACAATAGAGTTCAACTAGCTCTATAAGCTAGTACAAATAATTTTACACTAGAGTTGAGCTAGCTCTATAGCCTAGTACAAATAATTTTACAATAGAGTTGAACTAGTTCTTTAGCCTAGTACAAATAATTTTACACTATAGTTGAACTAGCTCTATAAGCTAGTTGAAATAATTTTACACTAGAGTTGAACTAGCTCTATAGCCTAGTACAAATAATTTTACACTATAGTTGAACTAGATCTATAGCCAAGTACAAATAATTTTACACTATAGTTGAACTAGCTCTATAAGCTGGTTGAAATAATTTCACACTAGAGTTGAACTAGCTCTATAGCCTAGTACAAATAATTTTACACTAGAGTTGAACTAGCTCTATAGCCTAGTACAAATAATTTTACACTCGAGTTGAACTAGCTCTATAGCCTAGTACAAATAATTTTACAATAGAGTTGAACTAGTTCTATAGCCTAGTACAAATAATTTTACACTATAGTTGAACTAGCTCTATAAGCTAGTTGAAATAATTTTACACTAGAGTTGAACTAGCTCTATAGCCTAGTACAAATAATTTTACACTATAGTTGAACTAGCTCTATAGCCTAGTACAAATAATTTTACACTAGAGTTGAACTAGTTCTATAGCCTAGTACAAATAATTTTACACTATAGTTGAACTAGCTCTCTATAAGCTAGTTGAAACAATTTTACACTAGAGTTGAACTAGCTCTATAGCCTAGTGCAAATAATTTTACACTAGAGTTGAATTAGCTCTATAGCCTAGTACAAATAATTTTACACTATAGTTGAACTATCTCTATAAGCTATTTGATATAATTTTACACTAGAGTTGAACTAGCTCTATAGCCTAGTACAAATAATTTTACAGTAGAGTTCAACTAGCTCTATAAGCTAGTACAAATAATTTTACACTAGAGTTGAACTAGCTCTATAGCCTAGTACAAATAATTTTACACTAGAGTTGAATTAGCTCTATAGCCTAGTACAAATAATTATACACTATAGTTGAACTAGCTCTATAAGCTAGTTGAAATAATTTTACACTAGAGTTGAACTAGCTCTATAGCCTAGTACAAATAATTTTACACTAGAGTTGAACTAGCTCTATAGCCTAGTACAACTAATTTTACACTAGAGTTGAACTAGCTCTATAAGCTAGTACAAATAATTTTACACTAGAGTTGAACAAGCTCTATAGCCTAGTACAAATAATTTTACAATAGAGTTCAACTAGCTCTATAAGCTAGTACAAATAATTTTACACTAGAGTTGAGCTAGCTCTATAGCCTAGTACAAATAATTTTACACTAGAGTTGAACTAGCTCTATAGCCTAGTACAAATAATTTTACACTAGAGTTGAACTAGTTCTATAGCCTAGTACAAATAATTTTACACTATAGTTGAACTAGCTCTCTATAAGCTAGTTGAAACAATTTTACACTAGAGTTGAACTAGCTCTATAGCCTAGTGCAAATAATTTTACACTAGAGTTGAATTAGCTCTATAGCCTAGTACAAATAATTTTACACTATAGTTGAACTAGCTCTATAGCCTAGTACAAATAATTTTACACTATAGTTGAACTAGCTCTATAAGCTAGTTGAAATAATTTTACACTAGAGTTGAACTAGCTCTATAGCCTAGTACAAATAATTTTACACTACAGTTGAACTAGCTCTATAGCCTAGTACAACTAATTTTACACTAGAGTTGAACTAGCTCTATAAGCTAGTACAAATAATTTTACACTAGAGTTGAACAAGCTCTATTGCCTAGTACAAATAATTTTACAATAGAGTTCAACTAGCTCTATAAGCTATTACAAATAATTTTACACTAGAGTTGAGCTAGCTCTGTAGCCTAGTACAAATAATTTTACACTAGAGTTGAACTAGCTCTATAGCCTAGTACAAATAATTTTACACTAGAGTTGAACTAGTTCTATAGCCTAGTACAAATAATTTTACACTATAGTTGAACTAGCTCTATAAGCTGGTTGAAATAATTTCACACTAGAGTTGAACTAGCTCTATAGCCTAGTACAAATAATTTTACACTAGAGTTGAACTAGCTCTATAGCCTAGTACAAATAATTTTACACTCGAGTTGAACTAGCTCTATAGCCTAGTACAAATAATTTTACAATAGAGTTGAACTAGTTCTATAGCCTTGTACAAATAATTTTACACTATAGTTGAACTAGCTCTATAAGCTAGTTGAAATAATTTTACACTAGAGTTGAACTAGCTCTATAGCCTAGTACAAATAATTTTACACTAGAGTTGAACTAGCTCTATAGCCTAGTACAAATAATTTTACACTAGAGTTGAACTAGTTCTATAGCCTAGTACAAATAATTTTACATTATAGTTGAACTTGCTCTCTATAAGCTAGTTGAAACAATTTTACACTAGAGTTGAACTAGCTCTATAGCCTAGTGCAAATAATTTTACACTAGAGTTGAATTAGCTCTATAGCCTAGTACAAATAATTTTACACTATAGTTGAACTAGCTCTATAAGCTATTTGATATAATTTTACACTAGAGTTGAACTAGCTCTATAGCCTAGTACAAATAATTTTACAGTAGAGTTCAACTAGCTCTATAAGCTAGTACAAATAATTTTACACTAGAGTTGAACTAGCTCTATAGCCTAGTACAAATAATTTTACACTAGAGTTGAATTAGCTCTATAGCCTAGTACAAATAATTATACACTATAGTTGAACTAGCTCTATAAGCTAGTTGAAATAATTTTACACTAGAGTTGAACTAGCTCTATAGCCTAGTACAAATAATTTTACACTAGAGTTGAACTAGCTCTATAGCCTAGTACAACTAATTTTACACTAGAGTTGAACTAGCTCTATAAGCTAGTACAAATAATTTTACACTAGAGTTGAACAAGCTCTATAGCCTAGTACAAATAATTTTACAATAGAGTTCAACTAGCTCTATAAGCTAGTACAAATAATTTTACACTAGAGTTGAGCTAGCTCTATAGCCTAGTACAAATAATTTTACACTAGAGTTGAACTAGCTCTATAGCCTAGTACAAATAATTTTACACTAGAGTTGAACTAGTTCTATAGCCTAGTACAAATAATTTTACACTATAGTTGAACTAGCTCTCTATAAGCTAGTTGAAACAATTTTACACTAGAGTTGAACTAGCTCTATAGCCTAGTGCAAATAATTTTACACTAGAGTTGAATTAGCTCTATAGCCTAGTACAAATAATTTTACACTATAGTTGAACTAGCTCTATAGCCTAGTACAAATAATTTTACACTATAGTTGAACTAGCTCTATAAGCTAGTTGAAATAATTTTACACTAGAGTTGAACTAGCTCTATAGCCTAGTACAAATAATTTTACACTACAGTTGAACTAGCTCTATAGCCTAGTACAACTAATTTTACACTAGAGTTGAACTAGCTCTATAAGCTAGTACAAATAATTTTACACTAGAGTTGAACAAGCTCTATAGCCTAGTACAAATAATTTTACAATAGAGTTCAACTAGCTCTATAAGCTAGTACAAATAATTTTACACTAGAGTTGAGCTAGCTCTATAGCCTAGTACAAATAATTTTACACTAGAGTTGAACTAGCTCTATAGCCTAGTACAAATAATTTTACACTAGAGTTGAACTAGTTCTATAGCCTAGTACAAATAATTTTACACTATAGTTGAACTAGCTCTCTATAAGCTAGTTGAAATAATTTTACACTAGAGTTGAACTAGCTCTATAGCCTAGTGCAAATAATTTTACACTAGAGTTGAATTAGCTCTATAGCCTAGTACAAATAATTTTACACTATAGTTGAACTAGCTCTATAAGCTATTTGATATAATTTTACACTAGAGTTGAACTAGCTCTATAGCCTAGTACAAATAATTTTACACTCGAGTTGAACTAGCTCTATAGCCTAGTACAAATAATTTTACACTAGACTTGAACTAGTTCTATAGCCTAGTACAAATAATTTTACACTATAGTTGAACTAGCTCTATAAGCTAGTTGAAATAATTTTACACTAGAGTTGAACTAGCTCTATAGCCTACTACAAATAATTTTACAATAGAGTTCAACTAGCTCCGTAAGCTAGTACAAATAATTTTACACTAGAGCTGAGCTAGCTCTATAGCCTAGTACAAATAATTTTACACTAGAGTTGAACTAGTTCTTTAGCCTAGTAAAAATAATTTTACACTATAGTTGAACTAGCTCTATAAGCTAGTTGAAATAATTTTACACTAGAGTTGAACTAGCTCTATAGCCTAGTACAAATAATTTTACACTAGAGTTGAACTAGCTCTATAGCCTAGTACAAATAATTTTACACTATACTTGAACTAGCTCTCTATAAGCTAGTTGAATTAATTTTACACTAGAGTTGAACTAGCTCTAAAGCCTAGTACAAATAATTTTACACTAGAGTTGAATTAGCTCTATAGCCTAGTACAAATAATTTTACACTATAGTTGAACTAGCTCTATAAGCTGGTTGAAATAATTTTGCACTAGAGTTGAACTAGCTCTATAGCCTAGTACAAATAATTTTACACTTGAGTTGAACTAGCTCTATAGCCAAGTACAAATAATTTTACACTAGAGATGAACTAGCTCTATAGCCTAGTACAAATAATTTTACACTAGAGTTGAGCGAGCTCTATAGCCTAGTACAAATAATTTTACACTATAGTTGAACTAGCTCTATAGCCTAGTACAAATAATTTTACACTAGAATTGAACTAGCTCTATAGCCTAGTACAAATAATTCTACAATAGAGTTCAACTAGCTCTATCAGCTAGTACAAATAATTTTACACTAGAGTTGAGCTAGCTCTATAGCCTAGTACAAATAATTTTACAATAGAGTTGAACTAGTTCTTTAGCCTAGTACAAATAATTTTACACTATAGTTGAACTAGCTCTATAAGCTAGTTGAAATAATTTTACACTAGAGTTGAACTAGCTCTATAGCCTAGTACAAATAATTTTACACTATAGTTGAACTAGATCTATAGCCAAGTATAATTAATTTTACACTATAGTTGAACTAGCTCTATAAGCTGGTTGAAATAATTTCACACTAGAGTTGAACTAGCTCTATAGCCTAGTACAAATAATTTTACACTAGAGTTGAACTAGCTCTATAGCCTAGTACAAATAATTTTACACTCGAGTTGAACTAGCTCTATAGCCTAGTACAAATAATTTTACAATAGAGTTGAACTAGTTCTATAGCCTAGTACAAATAATTTTACACTATAGTTGAACTAGCTCTATAAGCTAGTTGAAATAATTTTACACTAGAGTTGAACTAGCTCTATAGCCTAGTACAAATAATTTTACAATAGAGTTCAACTAGCTCTATAAGCTAGTACAAATAATTTTACACTAGAGTTGAGCTAGCTCTATAGCCTAGTACAAATAATTTTACACTAGAGTTGAACTAGTTCTTTAGCCTAGTACAAATAATTTTACACTATAGTTGAACTAGCTCTATAAGCTAGTTGAAATAATTTTACACTAGAGTTGAACTAGCTCTATAGCCTAGTACAAATAATTTTACACTATAGTTGAACTAGATCTATAGCCAAGTATAAATAATTTTACACTATAGTTGAACTAGCTCTATAAGCTGGTTGAAATAATTTTACACTAGAGTTGAACTAGCTCTATAGCCTAGTACAAATAATTTTACTCTAGAGTTGAACTAGCTCTATAGCCTAGTACAAATAATTTTACACTCGAGTTGAACTAGCTCTATAGCCTAGTACAAATAATTTTACACTAGAGTTGAACTAGCTCTATAGCCTAGTACAAATAATTTTACACTAGAGTTGAACTAGCTCTATAGCCTAGTACAAATAATTTTACACTATAGTTGAACTAGCTCTATAAGCTAGTTGAAATAATTTTACACTAGAGTTGAACTAGCTCTATAGCCTAGTACAAATAATTTTACACTATAGTTGAACTAGATCTATAGCCAAGTACAAATAATTTTATGCTAGAGTTGAACTAGCTCTATAGCCTAGTATAAATAATTTTACACTAGAGTTGAACTAGCTCTATAAGCTAGTACAAATAATTTCACACTAGAGTTGAACTAGCTCTATAAGCTAGTACAAATAATTTTACACTAGAGTTGAACTAGCTCTATAAGCTAGTACAAATAATTTTACACTAGAATTGAACTAGCTCTATAGCGTAGTACAAATAATTTTACACTATAGTTGAACTAGCTCTATAAGCTAGTTGAAATAATTTTACACTAGAGTTGAACTAGCTCTATAGCCTAGTACAAATAATTTTACACTATAGTTGAACTAGATCTATAGCCAAGTACAAATAATTTTACGCTAGAGTTGAACTAGCTCTATAGCCTAGTATAAATAATTTTACACTAGAGTTGAACTAGCTCTATAAGCTAGTACAAATAATTTCACACTAGAGTTGAACTAGCTCTATAGCAAAGTACAAATAATTTTACACTATAGTTGAACTAGCTCTATAAGCTAGTTGAAATAATTTTACACTAGAGTTGAACTAGCTCTATAGCCTAGATAATTTTACACTAGAGTTGAACTAGCTCAATAGCCTAGTACAAATAATATTACACTAGAGTTGAACTAGCTCTATAGCCTAGTACAAATAATTTTACATTAGAGTTCAACTAGCTCTATAAGCTAGTACAAATAATTTTACACTAGAGTTGAACTAGCTCTATAGCCTAGTACAAATAATTTTACACTAGAGTTGAATTAGCTCTATAGCCTTGTACAAATAATTTTACACTATAGTTGAACTAGCTCTACAGCCTAGTACAACTAATTTTACACTAGAGTTGAACTAGCTCTATAGCCTAGTACAAATAATTTTACACTTGAGTTGAACTAGCTCTATAGCCAAGTACAAATAATTTTACACTAGAGATGAACTAGCTCTATAGCCTAGTACAAATAATTTTACACTAGAGTTGAGCTAGCTCTATAGCCTAGTACAAATAATTTTACACTATAGTTGAACTAGCTCTATAGCCTAGTACAAATAATTTTACACTAGAATTGAACTAGCTCTATAGCCTAGTACAAATAATTCTACAATAGAGTTCAACTAGCTCTATAAGCTAGTACAAATAATTTTACACTAGAGTTGAGCTAGCTCTATAGCCTAGTACAAATAATTTTACAATAGAGTTGAACTAGTTCTTTAGCCTAGTACAAATAATTTTACACTATAGTTGAACTAGCTTTATAAGCTAGTTGAAATAATTTTACACTAGAGTTGAACTAGCTCTATAGCCTAGTACAAATAATTTTACACTATAGTTGAACTAGATCTATAGCCAAGTACAAATAATTTTACACTATAGTTGAACTAGCTCTATAAGCTGGTTGAAATAATTTCACACTAGAGTTGAACTAGCTCTATAGCCTAGTACAAATAATTTTACACTAGAGTTGAACTAGCTCTATAGCCTAGTACAAATAATTTTACACTCGAGTTGAACTAGCTCTATAGCCTAGTACAAATAATTTTACAATAGAGTTGAACTAGTTCTATAGCCTAGTACAAATAATTTTACACTATAGTTGAACTAGCTCTATAAGCTAGTTGAAATAATTTTACACTAGAGTTGAACTAGCTCTATAGCCTAGTACAAATAATTTTACAATAGAGTTCAACTAGCTCTACAAGCTAGTACAAATAATTTTACACTAGAGTTGAGCTAGCTCTATAGCCTAGTACAAATAATTTTACACTAGAGTTGAACTAGTTCTTTAGCCTAGTACAAATAATTTTACACTATAGTTGAACTAGCTCTATAAGCTAGTTGAAATAATTTTACACTAGAGTTGAACTAGCTCTATAGCCTAGTACAAATAATTTTACACTATAGTTGAACTACATCTATAGCCAAGTATAAATAATTTTACACTATAGTTGAACTAGCTCTATAAGCTGGTTGAAATAATTTTACACTAGAGTTGAACTAGCTCTATAGCCTAGTACAAATAATTTTACTCTAGAGTTGAACTAGCTCTATAGCCTAGTACAAATAATTTTACACTCGAGTTGAACTAGCTCTATAGCCTAGTACAAATAATTTTACACTAGAGTTGAACTAGCTCTATAGCCTAGTACAAATAATTTTACACTAGAGTTGAACTAGCTCTATAGCCTAGTACAAATAATTTTACACTATAGTTGAACTAGCTCTATAAGCTAGTTGAAATAATTTTACACTAGAGTTGAACTAGCTCTATAGCCTAGTACAAATAATTTTACACTATAGTTGAACTAGATCTATAGCCAAGTACAAATAATTTTACGCTAGAGTTGAACTAGCTCTATAGCCTAGTATAAATAATTTTACACTAGAGTTGAACTAGCTCTATAAGCTAGTACAAATAATTTCACACTAGAGTTGAACTAGCTCTATAGCAAAGTACAAATAATTTTACACTATAGTTGAACTAGCTCTATAAGCTAGTTGAAATAATTTTACACTAGAGTTGAACTAGCTCTATAGCCTAGATAATTTTACACTAGAGTTGAACTAGCTCAATAGCCTAGTACAAATAATATTACACTAGAGTTGAACTAGCTCTATAGCCTAGTACAAATAATTTTACATTAGAGTTCAACTAGCTCTATAAGCTAGTACAAATAATTTTACACTAGAGTTGAACTAGCTCTATAGCCTAGTACAAATAATTTTACACTAGAGTTGAATTAGCTCTATAGCCTTGTACAAATAATTTTACACTATAGTTGAACTAGCTCTACAGCCTAGTACAACTAATTTTACACTAGAGTTGAACTAGCTCTATAGCCTAGTACAAATAATTTTACACTTGAGTTGAACTAGCTCTATAGCCAAGTACAAATAATTTTACACTAGAGATGAACTAGCTCTATAGCCTAGTACAAATAATTTTACACTAGAGTTGAGCTAGCTCTATAGCCTAGTACAAATAATTTTACACTATAGTTGAACTAGCTCTATAGCCTAGTACAAATAATTTTACACTAGAATTGAACTAGCTCTATAGCCTAGTACAAATAATTCTACAATAGAGTTCAACTAGCTCTATAAGCTAGTACAAATAATTTTACACTAGAGTTGAGCTAGCTCTATAGCCTAGTACAAATAATTTTACAATAGAGTTGAACTAGTTCTTTAGCCTAGTACAAATAATTTTACACTATAGTTGAACTAGCTCTATAAGCTAGTTGAAATAATTTTACACTAGAGTTGAACTAGCTCTATAGCCTAGTACAAATAATTTTACACTATAGTTGAACTAGATCTATAGCCAAGTACAAATAATTTTACACTATAGTTGAACTAGCTCTATAAGCTGGTTGAAATAATTTCACACTAGAGTTGAACTAGCTCTATAGCCTAGTACAAATAATTTTACACTAGAGTTGAACTAGCTCTATAGCCTAGTACAAATAATTTTACACTCGAGTTGAACTAGCTCTATAGCCTAGTACAAATAATTTTACAATAGAGTTGAACTAGTTCTATAGCCTAGTACAAATAATTTTACACTATAGTTGAACTAGCTCTATAAGCTAGTTGAAATAATTTTACACTAGAGTTGAACTAGCTCTATAGCCTAGTACAAATAATTTTACAATAGAGTTCAACTAGCTCTATAAGCTAGTACAAATAATTTTACACTAGAGTTGAGCTAGCTCTATAGCCTAGTACAAATAATTTTACACTAGAGTTGAACTAGTTCTTTAGCCTAGTACAAATAATTTTACACTATAGTTGAACTAGCTCTATAAGCTAGTTGAAATAATTTTACACTAGAGTTGAACTAGCTCTATAGCCTAGTACAAATAATTTTACACTATAGTTGAACTAGATCTATAGCCAAGTATAAATAATTTTACACTATAGTTGAACTAGCTCTATAAGCTGGTTGAAATAATTTTACACTAGAGTTGAACTAGCTCTATAGCCTAGTACAAATAATTTTACTCTAGAGTTGAACTAGCTCTATAGCCTAGTACAAATAATTTTACACTCGAGTTGAACTAGCTCTATAGCCTAGTACAAATAATTTTACACTAGAGTTGAACTACCTCTATAGCCTAGTACAAATAATTTTACACTAGAGTTGAACTAGCTCTATAGCCTAGTACAAATAATTTTACACTATAGTTGAACTAGCTCTATAAGCTAGTTGAAATAATTTTACACTAGAGTTGAACTAGCTCTATAGCCTAGTACAAATAATTTTACACTATAGTTGAACTAGATCTATAGCCAAGTACAAATAATTTTATGCTAGAGTTGAACTAGCTCTATAGCCTAGTATAAATAATTTTACACTAGAGTTGAACTAGCTCTATAAGCTAGTACAAATAATTTCACACTAGAGTTGAACTAGCTCTATAAGCTAGTACAAATAATTTTACACTAGAGTTGAACTAGCTCTATAAGCTAGTACAAATAATTTTACACTAGAATTGAACTAGCTCTATAGCGTAGTACAAATAATTTTACACTATAGTTGAACTAGCTCTATAAGCTAGTTGAAATAATTTTACACTAGAGTTGAACTAGCTCTATAGCCTAGTACAAATAATTTTACACTATAGTTGAACTAGATCTATAGCCAAGTACAAATAATTTTACGCTAGAGTTGAACTAGCTCTATAGCCTAGTATAAATAATTTTACACCAGAGTTGAACTAGCTCTATAAGCTAGTACAAATAATTTCACACTAGAGTTGAACTAGCTCTATAGCAAAGTACAAATAATTTTACACTATAGTTGAACTAGCTCTATAAGCTAGTTGAAATAATTTTACACTAGAGTTGAACTAGCTCTATAGCCTAGATAATTTTACACTAGAGTTGAACTAGCTCAATAGCCTAGTACAAATAATATTACACTAGAGTTGAACTAGCTCTATAGCCTAGTACAAATAATTTTACATTAGAGTTCAACTAGCTCTATAAGCTAGTACAAATAATTTTACACTAGAGTTGAACTAGCTCTATAGCCTAGTACAAATAATTTTACACTATAGTTGAACTAGATCTATAGCCAAGTATAAATAATTTTACACTATAGTTGAACTAGCTCTATAAGCTGGTTGAAATAATTTTACACTAGAGTTGAACTAGCTCTATAGCCTAGTACAAATAATTTTACTCTAGAGTTGAACTAGCTCTATAGCCTAGTACAAATAATTTTACACTCGAGTTGAACTAGCTCTATAGCCTAGTACAAATAATTTTACACTAGAGTTGAACTAGCTCTATAGCCTAGTACAAATAATTTTACACTAGAGTTGAACTAGCTCTATAGCCTAGTACAAATAATTTTACACTATAGTTGAACTAGCTCTATAAGCTAGTTGAAATAATTTTACACTAGAGTTGAACTAGCTCTATAGCCTAGTACAAATAATTTTACACTATAGTTGAACTAGATCTATAGCCAAGTACAAATAATTTTATGCTAGAGTTGAACTAGCTCTATAGCCTAGTATAAATAATTTCACACTAGAGTTGAACTAGCTCTATAAGCTAGTACAAATAATTTCACACTAGAGTTGAACTAGCTCTATAAGCTAGTACAAATAATTTTACACTAGAGTTGAACTAGCTCTATAAGCTAGTACAAATAATTTTACACTAGAATTGAACTAGCTTTATAGCGTAGTACAAATAATTTTACACTATAGTTGAACTAGCTCTATAAGCTAGTTGAAATAATTTTACACTAGAGTTGAACTAGCTCTATAGCCTAGTACAAATAATTTTACACTATAGTTGAACTAGATCTATAGCCAAGTACAAATAATTTTACGCTAGAGTTGAACTAGCTCTATAGCCTAGTATAAATAATTTTACACTAGAGTTGAACTAGCTCTATAGCCTAGTACAAATAATTTCACACTAGAGTTGAACTAGCTCTATAGCAAAGTACAAATAATTTTACACTATAGTTGAACTAGCTCTATAAGCTAGTTGAAATAATTTTACACTAGAGTTGAACTAGCTCTATAGCCTAGATAATTTTACACTAGAGTTGAACTAGCTCAATAGCCTAGTACAAATAATATTACACTAGAGTTGAACTAGCTCTATAGCCTAGTACAAATAATTTTACATTAGAGTTCAACTAGCTCTATAAGCTAGTACAAATAATTTTACACTAGAGTTGAACTAGCTCTATAGCCTAGTATAAATAATTTTACACTAGAGTTGAATTAGCTCTATAGCCTTGTACAAATAATTTTACACTATAGTTGAACTAGCTCTACAGCCTAGTACAACTAATTTTACACTAGAGTTGAACTAGCTCTATAGCCTAGTACAAATAATTTTACACTATAGTTGAACTAGATCTATAGCCAAGTACAAATAATTTTATGCTAGAGTTGAACTAGCTCTATAGCCTAGTATAAATAATTTCACACTAGAGTTGAGCTAGCTCTATAAGCTAGTACAAATAATTTCACACTAGAGTTGAACTAGCTCTATAAGCTAGTACAAATAATTTTACACTAGAGTTGAACTAGCTCTATAAGCTAGTACAAATAATTTTACACTAGAATTGAACTAGCTTTATAGCGTAGTACAAATAATTTTACACTATAGTTGAACTAGCTCTATAAGCTAGTTGAAATAATTTTACACTAGAGTTGAACTAGCTCTATAGCCTAGTACAAATAATTTTACACTATAGTTGAACTAGATCTATAGCCAAGTACAAATAATTTTACGCTAGAGTTGAACTAGCTCTATAGCCTAGTATAAATAATTTTACACTAGAGTTGAACTAGCTCTATAAGCTAGTACAAATAATTTCACACTAGAGTTGAACTAGCTCTATAGCAAAGTACAAATAATTTTACACTATAGTTGAACTAGCTCTATAAGCTAGTTGAAATAATTTTACACTAGAGTTGAACTAGCTCTATAGCCTAGATAATTTTACACTAGAGTTGAACTAGCTCAATAGCCTAGTACAAATAATATTACACTAGAGTTGAACTAGCTCTATAGCCTAGTACAAATAATTTTACATTAGAGTTCAACTAGCTCTATAAGCTAGTACAAATAATTTTACACTAGAGTTGAACTAGCTCTATAGCCTAGTATAAATAATTTTACACTAGAGTTGAATTAGCTCTATAGCCTTGTACAAATAATTTTACACTATAGTTGAACTAGCTCTACAGCCTAGTACAACTAATTTTACACTAGAGTTGAACTAGCTCTATAGCCTAGTACAAATAATTTTACACTTGAGTTGAACTAGCTCTATAGCCAAGTACAAATAATTTTACACTAGAGATGAACTAGCTCTATAGCCTAGTACAAATAATTTTACACTAGAGTTGAGCTAGCTCTATAGCCTAGTACAAATAATTTTACACTATAGTTGAACTAGCTCTATAGCCTAGTACAAATAATTTTACACTAGAATTGAACTAGCTCTATAGCCTAGTACAAATAATTCTACAATAGAGTTCAACTAGCTCTATAAGCTAGTACAAATAATTTTACACTAGAGTTGAGCTAGCTCTATAGCCTAGTACAAATAATTTTACAATAGAGTTGAACTAGTTCTTTAGCCTAGTACAAATAATTTTACACTATAGTTGAACTAGCTCTATAAGCTAGTTGAAATAATTTTACACTAGAGTTGAACTAGCTCTATAGCCTAGTACAAATAATTTTACACTATAGTTGAACTAGATCTATAGCCAAGTACAAATAATTTTACACTATAGTTGAACTAGCTCTATAAGCTGGTTGAAATAATTTCACACTAGAGTTGAACTAGCTCTATAGCCTAGTACAAATAATTTTACACTAGAGTTGAACTAGCTCTATAGCCTAGTACAAATAATTTTACACTCGAGTTGAACTAGCTCTATAGCCTAGTACAAATAATTTTACAATAGAGTTGAACTAGTTCTATAGCCTAGTGCAAATAATTTTACACTATAGTTGAACTAGCTCTATAAGCTAGTTGAAATAATTTTACACTAGAGTTGAACTAGCTCTATAGCCTAGTACAAATAATTTTACACTATAGTTGAACTAGATCTATAGCCAAGTACAAATAATTTTACGCTAGAGTTGAACTAGCTCTATAGCCTAGTATAAATAATTTTACACTAGAGTTGAACTAGCTCTATAAGCTAGTACAAATAATTTCACACTAGAGTTGAACTAGCTCTATAGCAAAGTACAAATAATTTTACACTATAGTTGAACTAGCTCTATAAGCTAGTTGAAATAATTTTACACTAGAGTTGAACTAGCTCTATAGCCTAGATAATTTTACACTAGAGTTGAACTAGCTCAATAGCCTAGTACAAATAATATTACACTAGAGTTGAACTAGCTCTATAGCCTAGTACAAATAATTTTACAATAGAGTTGAACTAGTTCTATAGCCTAGTACAAATAATTTTACACTATAGTTGAACTAGCTCTATAAGCTAGTTGAAATAATTTTACACTAGAGTTGAACTAGCTCTATAGCCTAGTACAAATAATTTTACACTATAGTTGAACTAGCTCTATAAGCTAGTTGAAATAATTTTACACTAGAGTTGAACTAGATCTATAGCCTAGTACAAATAATTTTACAATAGAGTTCAACTAGCTCTATAAGCTAGTACAAATAATTTTACACTAGAGTTGAGCTAGCTCTATAGCCTAGTACAAATAATTTTACACTAGAGTTGAACTAGTTCTTTAGCCTAGTACAAATAATTTTACACTATAGTTGAACTAGCTCTATAAGCTAGTTGAAATAATTTTACACTAGAGTTGAACTAGCTCTATAGCCTAGTACAAATAATTTTACACTATAGTTGAACTAGATCTATAGCCAAGTATAAATAATTTTACACTATAGTTGAACTAGCTCTATAAGCTGGTTGAAATAATTTTACACTAGAGTTGAACTAGCTCTATAGCCTAGTACAAATAATTTTACTCTAGAGTTGAACTAGCTCTATAGCCTAGTACAAATAATTTTACACTCGAGTTGAACTAGCTCTATAGCCTAGTACAAATAATTTTACACTAGAGTTGAACTAGCTCTATAGCCTAGTACAAATAATTTTACACTAGAGTTGAACTAGCTCTATAGCCTAGTACAAATAATTTTACACTATAGTTGAACTAGCTCTATAAGCTAGTTGCAATAATTTTACACTAGAGTTGAACTAGCTCTATAGCCTAGTACAAATAATTTTACACTATAGTTGAACTAGATCTATAGCCAAGTACAAATAATTTTATGCTAGAGTTGAACTAGCTCTATAGCCTAGTATAAATAATTTTACACTAGAGTTGAACTAGCTCTATAAGCTAGTACAAATAATTTCACACTAGAGTTGAACTAGCTCTATAAGCTAGTACAAATAATTTTACACTAGAGTTGAACTAGCTCTATAAGCTAGTACAAATAATTTTACACTAGAATTGAACTAGCTCTATAGCGTAGTACAAATAATTTTACACTATAGTTGAACTAGCTCTATAAGCTAGTTGAAATAATTTTACACTAGAGTTGAACTAGCTCTATAGCCTAGTACAAATAATTTTACACTATAGTTGAACTAGATCTATAGCCAAGTACAAATAATTTTACGCTAGAGTTGAACTAGCTCTATAGCCTAGTATAAATAATTTTACACTAGAGTTGAACTAGCTCTATAAGCTAGTACAAATAATTTCACACTAGAGTTGAACTAGCTCTATAGCAAAGTACAAATAATTTTACACTATAGTTGAACTAGCTCTATAAGCTAGTTGAAATAATTTTACACTAGAGTTGAACTAGCTCTATAGCCTAGATAATTTTACACTAGAGTTGAACTAGCTCAATAGCCTAGTACAAATAATATTACACTAGAGTTGAACTAGCTCTATAGCCTAGTACAAATAATTTTACATTAGAGTTCAACTAGCTCTATAAGCTAGTACAAATAATTTTACACTAGAGTTCAACTAGCTCTATAGCCTAGTACAAATAATTTTACACTAGAGTTGAATTAGCTCTATAGCCTTGTACAAATAATTTTACACTATAGTTGAACTAGCTCTACAGCCTAGTACAACTAATTTTACACTAGAGTTGAACTAGCTCTATAGCCTAGTACAAATAATTTTACACTTGAGTTGAACTAGCTCTATAGCCAAGTACAAATAATTTTACACTAGAGATGAACTAGCTCTATAGCCTAGTACAAATAATTTTACACTAGAGTTGAGCTAGCTCTATAGCCTAGTACAAATAATTTTACACTATAGTTGAACTAGCTCTATAGCCTAGTACAAATAATTTTACACTAGAATTGAACTAGCTCTATAGCCTAGTACAAATAATTCTACAATAGAGTTCAACTACCTCTATAAGCTAGTACAAATAATTTTACACTAGAGTTGAGCTAGCTCTATAGCCTAGTACAAATAATTTTACAATAGAGTTGAACTAGTTCTTTAGCCTAGTACAAATAATTTTACACTATAGTTGAACTAGCTCTATAAGCTAGTTGAAATAATTTTACACTAGAGTTGAACTAGCTCTATAGCCTAGTACAAATAATTTTACACTATAGTTGAACTAGATCTATAGCCAAGTACAAATAATTTTACACTATAGTTGAACTAGCTCTATAAGCTGGTTGAAATAATTTCACACTAGAGTTGAACTAGCTCTATAGCCTAGTACAAATAATTTTACACTAGAGTTGAACTAGCTCTATAGCCTAGTACAAATAATTTTACACTCGAGTTGAACTAGCTCTATAGCCTAGTACAAATAATTTTACAATAGAGTTGAACTAGTTCTATAGCCTAGTACAAATAATTTTACACTATAGTTGAACTAGCTCTATAAGCTAGTTGAAATAATTTTACACTAGAGTTGAACTAGCTCTATAGCCTAGTACAAATAATTTTACAATAGAGTTCAACTAGCTCTATAAGCTAGTACAAATAATTTTACACTAGAGTTGAGCTAGCTCTATAGCCTAGTACAAATAATTTTACACTAGAGTTGAACTAGTTCTTTAGCCTAGTACAAATAATTTTACACTATAGTTGAACTAGCTCTATAAGCTAGTTGAAATAATTTTACACTAGAGTTGAACTAGCTCTATAGCCTAGTACAAATAATTTTACACTATAGTTGAACAAGATCTATAGCCAAGTATAAATAATTTGACACTATAGTTGAACTAGCTCTATAAGCTGGTTGAAATAATTTTACACTAGAGTTGAACTAGCTCTATAGCCTAGTACAAATAATTTTACTCTAGAGTTGAACTAGCTCTATAGCCTAGTACAAATAATTTTACACTCGAGTTGAACTAGCTCTATAGCCTAGTACAAATAATTTTACACTAGAGTTGAACTAGCTCTATAGCCTAGTACAAATAATTTTACACTAGAGTTGAACTAGCTCTATAGCCTAGTACAAATAATTTTACACTATAGTTGAACTAGCTCTATAAGCTAGTTGAAATAATTTTACACTAGAGTTGAACTAGCTCTATAGCCTAGTACAAATAATTTTACACTATAGTTGAACTAGATCTATAGCCAAGTACAAATAATTTTATGCTAGAGTTGAACTAGCTCTATAGCCTAGTATAAATAATTTTACACTAGAGTTGAAATAGCTCTATAAGCTAGTACAAATAATTTCACACTATAGTTGAACTAGCTCTATAAGCTAGTACAAATAATTTTACACTAGAGTTGAACTAGCTCTATAAGCTAGTACAAATAATTTTACACTAGAATTGAACTAGCTCTATAGCGTAGTACAAATAATTTTACACTATAGTTGAACTAGCTCTATAAGCTAGTTGAAATAATTTTACACTAGAGTTGAACTAGCTCTATAGCCTAGTACAAATAATTTTACACTATAGTTGAACTAGATCTATAGCCAAGTACAAATAATTTTACGCTAGAGTTGAACTAGCTCTATAGCCTAGTATAAATAATTTTACACTAGAGTTGAACTAGCTCTATAAGCTAGTACAAATAATTTCACACTAGAGTTGAACTAGCTCTATAGCAAAGTACAAATAATTTTACACTATAGTTGAACTAGCTCTATAAGCTAGTTCAAATAATTTTACACTAGAGTTGAACTAGCTCTATAGCCTAGATAATTTTACACTAGAGTTGAACTAGCTCAATAGCCTAGTACAAATAATATTACACTAGAGTTGAACTAGCTCTATAGCCTAGTACAAATAATTTTACATTAGAGTTCAACTAGCTCTATAAGCTAGTACAAATAATTTTACACTAGAGTTGAACTAGCTCTATAGCCTAGTACAAATAATTTTACACTAGAGTTGAATTAGCTCTATAGCCTAGTACAAATAATTTTACACTATAGTTGAACTAGCTCTATAAGCTAGTTGAAATAATTTTACACTAGAGTTGAACTAGCTCTATAGCCTAGTACAAATAATTTTATACTAGAGTTGAACTAGCTCTATAGCCTAGTGCAAATAATTTTACACTAGAGTTGAACTAGCTCTATAAGCTAGTACAAATAATTTTACACTAGAGTTGAATAAGCTATATAGCCTAGTACAAATAATTTTACAATAGAGTTCAACTAGCTCTATAAGCTAGTACAAATAATTTTACACTAGAGTTGAGCTAGCTCTATAGCCTAGTACAAATAATTTTACACTAGAGTTGAACTAGCTCTATAGCCTAGTACAAATAATTTTACACTAGAGTTGAACTAGCTCTATAGCCTAGTACAAATAATTTTACAATAGAGTTGAACTCGCTCTATAAGCTAGTTGAAATAATTTTACACTAGAGTTGAACTAGCTCTATAGCCTAGTACAAATAATTTTACACTAGAGTTGAACTAGCTCTATAGCCTAGTACAACTAATTTTACACTAGAGTTGAACTAGCTCTATAAGCTAGTACAAATAATTTTACACTAGAGTTGAACAAGCTCTATAGCCTAGTACAAATAATTCTACAATAGAGTTCAACTAGCTCTATAAGCTAGTACAAATAATTTTACACTAGAGTTGAGCTAGCTCTATAGCCTAGTACAAATAATTTTACACTAGACTTGAACTAGCTCTATAGCCTAGTACAAATAATTTTACACTAGAGTTGAACTAGTTCTATATCCTAGTACAAATAATTTTACACTATAGTTGAACTAGCTCTCTATAAGCTAGTTGAAATAATTCTAAACTAGAGTTGAACTAGCTCTATTGCCTAGTACAAATAATTTTACACTAGAGTTGAATTAGCTCTATAGCCTAGTACAAATAATATTACACTATAGTTGAACTAGCTCTATAAGCTATTTGATATAATTTTACACTAGAGTTGAACTAGCTCTATAGCCTAGTACAAATAATTTTACACTAGAGTTGAACTAGCTCTATAGCCTAGTACAAATAATTTTACAATAGAGTTCAACTAGCTCTATAAGCTAGTACAAATAATTTTACACTAGAGTTGAACTAGCTCTATAGCCTAGTACAAATAATTTTACACTAGAGTTGAATTAGCTCTATAGCCTAGTACAAATAATTTTACACTATAGTTGAACTAGCTCTATAAGCTAGTTGAAATAATTTTACACTAGAGTTGAACTAGCTCTATAGCCTAGTACGAATAATTTTACACTAGAGTTGAACTAGCTCTATAGCCTAGTACAAATAATTTTACACTAGAGTTGAACTAGCTCTATAGCCTAGTACAAATAATTTTACACAAGAGTTGAGCTAGCTCTATAGCCTAGTACAAATAATTTTACACTATAGTTGAACTAGCTCTATAGCCTAGTACAAATAATTTTACACTAGAGTTGAACTAGCTCTATAGCCTAGTACAAATAATTTTACAATAGAGTTCAACTAGCTCTATAAGCTAGTACAAATAATTTTACACTAGAGTTGAGCTAGCTCTATAGCCTAGTACAAATAATTTTACACTAGAGTTGAACTAGTTCTTTAGCCTAGTACAAATAATTTTACACTATAGTTGAACTAGCTCTATAAGCTAGTTGAAATAATTTTACACTAGAGTTGAACTACCTCTATACCGTAGTACAAATAATTTTACACTATAGTTGAACTAGATCTATAGCCAAGTACAAATAATTTTACTCTATAGTTGAACTCGCTCTATTGCCTAGTACAAATAATTTTACACTAGAGTTGAACTAGCTCTATATCCTAGTACAAATAATTTTACACTAGAGTTGAACTAGCTCTATAGCCTAGTACAAATAATTTTACACTCGAGTTGAACTAGCTCTATAGCCTAGTACAAATAATTTTACACTAGACTTGAACTAGTTCTATAGCCTAGTACAAATAATTCTACACTATAGTTGAACTAGCTCTATAAGCTAGTTCAAATAATTTTACACTAGAGTTGAACTAGCTCTATAGCCTAGTACAAATAATTTTACAATAGAGTTCAACTAGCTCCATAAGCTAGTACAAATAATTTTACACTAGAGTTGAGCTAGCTCTATAGCCTAGTACAAATAATTTTACACTAGAGTTGAACTAGTTCTTTAGCCTAGTACAAATAATTTTACACTATAGTTGAACTAGCTCTATAAGCTAGTTGAAATAATTTTACACTAGAGTTGAACTAGCTCTATAGCCTAGTACAAATAATTTTACACTAGAGTTGAACTAGCTCTATAGCCTAGTACAAATAATTTTACACTATACTTGAACTAGCTCTCTATAAGCTAGTTGAAATAATTTTACACTAGAGTTGAACTAGCTCTATAGCCTAGTACAAATAATTTTACACTAGAGTTGAATTAGCTCTATAGCCTAGTACAAATAATTTTACACTATAGTTGAACTAGCTCTATAAGCTATTTGATATAATTTTACACTAGAGTTGAACTAGCTCTATAGCCTAGTACAAATAATTTTACACTAGAGTTGAACTAGCTCTATAGCCTAGTACAAATAATTTTACACTAGAGTTGAGCTAGCTTTATTGCCTAGTACAAATAATTTTACACTATAGTTGAACTAGCTCTATAGCCTAGTACAAATAATTTTACACTAGAATTGAACTAGCTCTATAGCCTAGTACAAATAATTCTACAATAGAGTTCAACTAGCTCTATAAGCTAGTACAAATAATTTTACACTAGAGTTGAGCTAGCTCTATAGCCTAGTACAAATAATTTTACAATAGAGTTGAACTAGTTCTTTAGCCTAGTACAAATAATTTTACACTATAGATGAACTAGCTCTATAAGCTAGTTGAAATAATTTTACACTAGAGTTGAACTAGCTCTATAGCCTAGTACAAATAATTTTACACTATAGTTGAACTAGATCTATAGCCAAGTACAAATAATTTTACACTATAGTTGAACTAGCTCTATAAGCTGGTTGAAATAATTTTACACTAGAGTTGAACTAGCTCTATAGCCTAGTACAAATAATTTTACACTCGAGTTGAACTAGCCCTATAGCCTAGTAAAAATAATTTTACACTAGAGTTGAACTAGTTCTATAGCCTAGTAAAATAATTTTACACTCTAGTTGAACTAGCTCTATAAGCTAGTTGAAATAATTTTACACTAGAGTTGAACTAGCTCTATAGCCTAGTACAAATAATTTTACAATAGAGTTCAACTAGCTCTATAAGCTAGTACAAATAATTTTACACTAGAGTTGAGCTAGCTCTATAGCCTAGTACAAATAATTTTACACTAGAGTTGAACTAGTTCTTTAGCCTAGTACAAATAATTTTACACTATAGTTGAACTAGCTCTATAAGCTAGTTGAAATTATTTTACACTAGAGTTGAACTAGCTCTATAGCCTAGTACAAATAATTTTACACTATAGTTGAACTAGATCTATAGCCAAGTATAAATAATTTTACACTATAGTTGAACTAGCTCTATAAGCTGGTTGAAATAATTTTACACTAGAGTTGAACTAGCTCTATAGCCTAGTACAAATAATTTTACTCTAGAGTTGAACTAGCTCTATAGCCTAGTACAAATAATTTTACACTCGAGTTGAACTAGCTCTATAGCCTAGTACAAATAATTTTACACTAGAGTTGAACTAGTTCTATAGCCTAGTACAAATAATTTTACACTATAGTTGAACTAGCTCTATAAGCTAGTTGAAATAATTTTACACTAGAGTTGAACTAGCTCTATAGCCTTGTACAAATAATTTTACACTATAGTTGAACTAGATCTATAGCCAAGTACAAATAATTTTATGCTAGAGTTGAACTAGCTCTATAGCCTAGTATAAATAATTTTACACTAGAGTTGAACTAGCTCTATAAGCTAGTACAAATAATTTCACACTAGAGTTGAACTAGCTCTATAAGCTAGTACAAATAATTTTACACTAGAGTTGAACTAGCTCTATAAGCTAGTACAAATAATTTTACACTAGAATTGAACTAGCTCTATAGCGTAGTACAAATAATTTTACACTATAGTTGAACTAGCTCTATAAGCTAGTTGAAATAATTTTACACTAGAGTTGAACTAGCTCTATAGCCTAGTACAAATAATTTTACACTATAGTTGAACTAGATCTATAGCCAAGTACAAATAATTTTACGCTAGAGTTGAACTAGCTCTATAGCCTAGTATAAATAATTTTACACTAGAGTTGAACTAGCTCTATAAGCTAGTACAAATAATTTCACACTAGAGTTGAACTAGCTCTATAGCCAAGTACAAATAATTTTACACTATAGTTGAACTAGCTCTATAAGCTAGTTGAAATAATTTTACACTAGAGTTGAACTAGCTCTATAGCCTAGATAAGTTTACACTAGAGTTGAACTAGCTCTGTAGCCTAGTACAAATAATATTACACTAGAGTTGAACTAGCTCTATAGCCTAGTACAAATAATTTTACATTAGAGTTCAACTAGCTCTATAAGCTAGTACAAATAATTTTACACTAGAGTTGAACTAGCTCTATAGCCTAGTACAAATAATTTTACACTAGAGTAGAATTAGCTCTATAGCCTAGTACAAATAATTTTACACTATAGTTGAACTAGCTCTATAAGCTAGTTGAAATAATTTTACACTAGAGTTGAACTAGCTCTATAGCCTAGTACAAATAATTTTACACTAGAGTTGAGCTAGCTCTATAGCCTAGTACAAATAATTTTACACTATAGTTGAACTAGCTCTATAGCCTAGTACAAATAATTTTACACTAGAATTGAACTAGCTCTATAGCCTAGTACAAATAATTTTACAATAGAGTTCAACTAGCTCTATAAGCTAGTACAAATAATTTTACACTAGAGTTGAGCTAGCTCTATAGCCTAGTACAAATAATTTTACACTAGAGTTGAACTAGTTCTTTAGCCTAGTACAAATAATTTTACACTATAGTTGAACTAGCTCTATAAGCTAGTTGAAATTATTTTACACTAGAGTTGAACTAGCTCTATAGCCTAGTACAAATAATTTTACACTATAGTTGAACTAGATCTATAGCCAAGTATAAATAATTTTACACTATAGTTGAACTAGCTCTATAAGCTGGTTGAAATAATTTTACACTAGAGTTGAACTAGCTCTATAGCCTAGTACAAATAATTTTACTCTAGAGTTGAACTAGCTCTATAGCCTAGTACAAATAATTTTACACTCGAGTTGAACTAGCTCTATAGCCTAGTACAAATAATTTTACACTAGAGTTGAACTAGTTCTATAGCCTAGTACAAATAATTTTACACTATAGTTGAACTAGCTCTATAAGCTAGTTGAAATAATTTTACACTAGAGTTGAACTAGCTCTATAGCCTTGTACAAATAATTTTACACTATAGTTGAACTAGATCTATAGCCAAGTACAAATAATTTTATGCTAGAGTTGAACTAGCTCTATAGCCTAGTATAAATAATTTTACACTAGAGTTGAACTAGCTCTATAAGCTAGTACAAATAATTTCACACTAGAGTTGAACTAGCTCTATAAGCTAGTACAAATAATTTTACACTAGAGTTGAACTAGCTCTATAAGCTAGTACAAATAATTTTACACTAGAATTGAACTAGCTCTATAGCGTAGTACAAATAATTTTACACTATAGTTGAACTAGCTCTATAAGCTAGTTGAAATAATTTTACACTAGAGTTGAACTAGCTCTATAGCCTAGTACAAATAATTTTACACTATAGTTGAACTAGATCTATAGCCAAGTACAAATAATTTTACGCTAGAGTTGAACTAGCTCTATAGCCTAGTATAAATAATTTTACACTAGAGTTGAACTAGCTCTATAAGCTAGTACAAATAATTTCACACTAGAGTTGAACTAGCTCTATAGCCAAGTACAAATAATTTTACACTATAGTTGAACTAGCTCTATAAGCTAGTTGAAATAATTTTACACTAGAGTTGAACTAGCTCTATAGCCTAGATAAGTTTACACTAGAGTTGAACTAGCTCTGTAGCCTAGTACAAATAATATTACACTAGAGTTGAACTAGCTCTATAGCCTAGTACAAATAATTTTACATTAGAGTTCAACTAGCTCTATAAGCTAGTACAAATAATTTTACACTAGAGTTGAACTAGCTCTATAGCCTAGTACAAATAATTTTACACTAGAGTAGAATTAGCTCTATAGCCTAGTACAAATAATTTTACACTATAGTTGAACTAGCTCTATAAGCTAGTTGAAATAATTTTACACTAGAGTTGAACTAGCTCTATAGCCTAGTACAAATAATTTTACACTAGAGTTGAACTAGTTCTATAGCCTAGTACAAATAATTTTACACTATAGTTGAACTAGCTCTCTATAAGCTAGTTGAAATAATTTTACACTAGAGTTGAACTAGCTCTATAGCCTAATACAAATAATTTTACACTAGAGTTGAATTAGCTCTATAGCCTAGTACAAATAATTTTACACTATAGTTGAACTAGCTCTATAAGCTATTTGATATAATTTTACACTAGAGTTGAACTAGCTCTATAGCCTAGTACCAATAATTTTACACTAGAGTTGAACTAGCTCTATAGCCTAGTACAAATAATTTTACACTAGAGTTGAACTAGCTCTATAGCCTAGTACAAATAATTTTACACTAGAGTTGAGCTAGCTCTATTGCCTAGTACAAATAATTTTACACTATAGTTGAACTAGCTCTATAGCCTAGTACAAATAATTTTACACTAGAATTGAACTAGCTCTATAGCCTAGTACAAATAATTCTACAATAGAGTTCAACTAGCTCTATAAGCTAGTACAAATAATTTTACACTAGAGTTGAGCTAGCTCTATAGCCTAGTACAAATAATTTTACAATAGAGTTGAACTAGTTCTTTAGCCTAGTACAAATAATTTTACACTATAGTTGAACTAGCTCTATAAGCTAGTTGAAATAATTTTACACTAGAGTTGAACTAGCTCTATAGCCTAGTACAAATAATTTTACACTATAGTTGAACTAGATCTATAGCCAAGTACAAATAATTTTACACTATAGTTGAACTGGCTCTATAAGCTGGTTGAAATAATTTTACACTAGAGTTGAACTAGCTCTATAGCCTAGTACAAATAATTTTACAATCGAGTTGAACTAGCCCTATAGCCTAGTAAAAATAATTTTACACTAGAGTTGAACTAGTTCTATAGCCTAGTAAAATAATTTTACACTCTAGTTGAACTAGCTCTATAAGCTAGTTGAAATAATTTTACACTAGAGTTGAACTAGCTCTATAGCCTAGTACAAATAATTTTACAATAGAGTTCAACTAGCTCTATAAGCTAGTACAAATAATTTTACACTAGAGTTGAGCTAGCTCTATAGCCTAGTACAAATAATTTTACACTAGAGTTGAACTAGTTCTTTAGCCTAGTACAAATAATTTTACACTATAGTTGAACTAGCTCTATAAGCTAGTTGAAATTATTTTACACTAGAGTTGAACTAGCTCTATAGCCTAGTACAAATAATTTTACACTATAGTTGAACTAGATCTATAGCCAAGTATAAATAATTTTACACTATAGTTGAACTAGCTCTATAAGCTGGTTGAAATAATTTTACACTAGAGTTGAACTAGCTCTATAGCCTAGTACAAATAATTTTACTCTAGAGTTGAACTAGCTCTATAGCCTAGTACAAATAATTTTACACTCGAGTTGAACTAGCTCTATAGCCTAGTACAAATAATTTTACACTAGAGTTGAACTAGTTCTATAGCCTAGTACAAATAATTTTACACTATAGTTGAACTAGCTCTATAAGCTAGTTGAAATAATTTTACACTAGAGTTGAACTAGCTCTATAGCCTTGTACAAATAATTTTACACTATAGTTGAACTAGATCTATAGCCAAGTACAAATAATTTTATGCTAGAGTTGAACTAGCTCTATAGCCTAGTATAAATAATTTTACACTAGAGTTGAACTAGCTCTATAAGCTAGTACAAATAATTTCACACTAGAGTTGAACTAGCTCTATAAGCTAGTACAAATAATTTTACACTAGAGTTGAACTAGCTCTATAAGCTAGTACAAATAATTTTACACTAGAATTGAACTAGCTCTATAGCGTAGTACAAATAATTTTACACTATAGTTGAACTAGCTCTATAAGCTAGTTGAAATAATTTTACACTAGAGTTGAACTAGCTCTATAGCCTAGTACAAATAATTTTACACTATAGTTGAACTAGATCTATAGCCAAGTACAAATAATTTTACGCTAGAGTTGAACTAGCTCTATAGCCTAGTATAAATAATTTTACACTAGAGTTGAACTAGCTCTATAAGCTAGTACAAATAATTTCACACTAGAGTTGAACTAGCTCTATAGCCAAGTACAAATAATTTTACACTATAGTTGAACTAGCTCTATAAGCTAGTTGAAATAATTTTACACTAGAGTTGAACTAGCTCTATAGCCTAGATAAGTTTACACTAGAGTTGAACTAGCTCTGTAGCCTAGTACAAATAATATTACACTAGAGTTGAACTAGCTCTATAGCCTAGTACAAATAATTTTACATTAGAGTTCAACTAGCTCTATAAGCTAGTACAAATAATTTTACACTAGAGTTGAACTAGCTCTATAGCCTAGTACAAATAATTTTACACTAGAGTAGAATTAGCTCTATAGCCTAGTACAAATAATTTTACACTATAGTTGAACTAGCTCTATAAGCTAGTTGAAATAATTTTACACTAGAGTTGAACTAGCTCTATAGCCTAGTACAAATAATTTTACACTAGAGTTGAACTAGTTCTATAGCCTAGTACAAATAATTTTACACTATAGTTGAACTAGCTCTCTATAAGCTAGTTGAAATAATTTTACACTAGAGTTGAACTAGCTCTATAGCCTTGTACAAATAATTTTACACTAGAGTTGAATTAGCTCTATAGCCTAGTACAAATAATTTTACACTATAGTTGAACTAGCTCTATAAGCTATTTGATATAATTTTACACTAGAGTTGAACTAGCTCTATAGCCTAGTACAAATAATTTTACACTAGAGTTGAACTAGCTCTATAGCCTACTACAAATAATTTTACACTAGAGTTGAACTAGCTCTATAGCCTAGTACAAATAATTTTACACTAGAGTTGAGCTAGCTCTATTGCCTAGTACAAATAATTTTACACTATAGTTGAACTAGCTCTATAGCCTAGTACAAATAATTTTACACTAGAATTGAACTAGCTCTATAGCCTAGTACAAATAATTCTACAATAGAGTTCAACTAGCTCTATAAGCTAGTACAAATAATTTTACACTAGAGTTGAGCTAGCTCTATAGCCTAGTACAAATAATTTTACAATAGAGTTGAACTAGTTCTTTAGCCTAGTACAAATAATTTTACACTATAGTTGAACTAGCTCTATAAGCTAGTTGAAATAATTTTACACTAGAGTTGAACTAGCTCTATAGCCTAGTACAAATAATTTTACACTAGAGTTGAACTAGCTCTATAGCCTAGTACAAATAATTTTACACTAGAGTTGAACTAGCTCTATAAGCTAGTACAAATAATTTTACACTAGAGTTGAACTAGCTCTATAGCCTAGTACAAATAATTTTACACTATAGTTGAACTAGATCTATAGCCAAGTACAAATAATTTTACGCTAGAGTTGAACTAGCTCTATAGCCTAGTATAAATAATTTTACACTAGAGTTGAACTAGCTCTATAAGCTAGTACAAATAATTTCACACTAGAGTTGAACTAGCTCTATAGCCAAGTACAAATAATTTTACACTATAGTTGAACTAGCTCTATAAGCTAGTTGAAATAATTTTACACTAGAGTTGAACTAGCTCTATACCCTAGATAAGTTTACACTAGAGTTGAACTAGCTCTGTAGCCTAGTACAAATAATATTACACTAGAGTTGAACTAGCTCTATAGCCTAGTACAAATAATTTTACATTAGAGTTCAACTAGCTCTATAAGCTAGTACAAATAATTTTACACTAGAGTTGAACTAGCTCTATAGCCTAGTACAAATAATTTTACACTAGAGTAGAATTAGCTCTATAGCCTAGTACAAATAATTTTACACTATAGTTGAACTAGCTCTATAAGCTAGTTGAAATAATTTTACACTAGAGTTGAACTAGCTCTATAGCCTAGTACAAATAATTTTACACTAGAGTTGAACTAGTTCTATAGCCTAGTACAAATAATTTTACACTATAGTTGAACTAGCTCTCTATAAGCTAGTTGAAATAATTTTACACTAGAGTTGAACTAGCTCTATAGCCTAGTACAAATAATTTTACACTAGAGTTGAATTAGCTCTATAGCCTAGTACAAATAATTTTACACTATAGTTGAACTAGCTCTATAAGCTATTTGATATAATTTTACACTAGAGTTGAACTAGCTCTATAGCCTAGTACAAATAATTTTACACTAGAGTTGAACTAGCTCTATAGCCTAGTACAAATAATTTTACACTAGAGTTGAACTAGCTCTATAGCCTAGTACAAATAATTTTACACTAGAGTTGAGCTAGCTCTATTGCCTAGTACAAATAATTTTACACTATAGTTGAACTAGCTCTATAGCCTAGTACAAATAATTTTACACTAGAATTGAACTAGCTCTATAGCCTAGTACAAATAATTCTACAATAGAGTTCAACTAGCTCTATAAGCTAGTACAAATAATTTTACACTAGAGTTGAGCTAGCTCTATAGCCTAGTACAAATAATTTTACAATAGAGTTGAACTAGTTCTTTAGCCTAGTACAAATAATTTTACACTATAGTTGAACTAGCTCTATAAGCTAGTTGAAATAATTTTACACTAGAGTTGAACTAGCTCTATAGCCTAGTACAAATAATTTTACACTATAGTTGAACTAGATCTATAGCCAAGTACAAATAATTTTACACTATAGTTGAACTGGCTCTATAAGCTGGTTGAAATAATTTTACACTAGAGTTGAACTAGCTCTATAGCCTAGTACAAATAATTTTACAATCGAGTTGAACTAGCCCTATAGCCTAGTAAAAATAATTTTACACTAGAGTTGAACTAGTTCTATAGCCTAGTAAAATAATTTTACACTCTAGTTGAACTAGCTCTATAAGCTAGTTGAAATAATTTTACACTAGAGTTGAACTAGCTCTATAGCCTAGTACAAATAATTTTACAATAGAGTTCAACTAGCTCTATAAGCTAGTACAAATAATTTTACACTAGAGTTGAGCTAGCTCTATAGCCTAGTACAAATAATTTTACACTAGAGTTGAACTAGTTCTTTAGCCTAGTACAAAAAATTTTACACTATAGTTGAACTAGCTCTATAAGCTAGTTGAAATTATTTTACACTAGAGTTGAACTAGCTCTATAGCCTAGTACAAATAATTTTACACTATAGTTGAACTAGATCTATAGCCAAGTATAAATAATTTTACACTATAGTTGAACTAGCTCTATAAGCTGGTTGAAATAATTTTACACTAGAGTTGAACTAGCTCTATAGCCTAGTACAAATAATTTTACTCTAGAGTTGAACTAGCTCTATAGCCTAGTACAAATAATTTTACACTCGAGTTGAACTAGCTCTATAGCCTAGTACAAATAATTTTACACTAGAGTTGAACTAGTTCTATAGCCTAGTACAAATAATTTTACACTATAGTTGAACTAGCTCTATAAGCTAGTTGAAATAATTTTACACTAGAGTTGAACTAGCTCTATAGCCTTGTACAAATAATTTTGCACTATAGTTGAACTAGATCTATAGCCAAGTACAAATAATTTTATGCTAGAGTTGAACTAGCTCTATAGCCTAGTATAAATAATTTTACACTAGAGTTGAACTAGCTCTATAAGCTAGTACAAATAATTTCACACTAGAGTTGAACTAGCTCTATAAGCTAGTACAAATAATTTTACACTAGAGTTGAACTAGCTCTATAAGCTAGTACAAATAATTTTACACTAGAATTGAACTAGCTCTATAGCGTAGTACAAATAATTTTACACTATAGTTGAACTAGCTCTATAAGCTAGTTGAAATAATTTTACACTAGAGTTGAACTAGCTCTATAGCCTAGTACAAATAATTTTACACTATAGTTGAACTAGATCTATAGCCAAGTACAAATAATTTTACGCTAGAGTTGAACTAGCTCTATAGCCTAGTATAAATAATTTTACACTAGAGTTGAACTAGCTCTATAAGCTAGTACAAATAATTTCACACTAGAGTTGAACTAGCTCTATAGCCAAGTACAAATAATTTTACACTATAGTTGAACTAGCTCTATAAGCTAGTTGAAATAATTTTACACTAGAGTTGAACTAGCTCTATAGCCTAGATAAGTTTACACTAGAGTTGAACTAGCTCTGTAGCCTAGTACAAATAATATTACACTAGAGTTGAACTAGCTCTATAGCCTAGTACAAATAATTTTACATTAGAGTTCAACTAGCTCTATAAGCTAGTACAAATAATTTTACACTAGAGTTGAACTAGCTCTATAGCCTAGTACAAATAATTTTACACTAGAGTAGAATTAGCTCTATAGCCTAGTACAAATAATTTTACACTATAGTTGAACTAGCTCTATAAGCTAGTTGAAATAATTTTACACTAGAGTTGAACTAGCTCTATAGCCTAGTACAAATAATTTTACACTAGAGTTGAACTAGTTCTATAGCCTAGTACAAATAATTTTACACTATAGTTGAACTAGCTCTCTATAAGCTAGTTGAAATAATTTTACACTAGAGTTGAACTAGCTCTATAGCCTAGTACAAATAATTTTACACTAGAGTTGAATTAGCTCTATAGCCTAGTACAAATAATTTTACACTATAGTTGAACTAGCTCTATAAGCTATTTGATATAATTTTACACTAGAGTTGAACTAGCTCTATAGCCTAGTACAAATAATTTTACACTAGAGTTGAACTAGCTCTATAGCCTAGTACAAATAATTTTACACTAGAGTTGAACTAGCTCTATAGCCTAGTACAAATAATTTTACACTAGAGTTGAGCTAGCTCTATTGCCTAGTACAAATAATTTTACACTATAGTTGAACTAGCTCTATAGCCTAGTACAAATAATTTTACACTAGAGTAGAATTAGCTCTATAGCCTAGTACAAATAATTTTACACTATAGTTGAACTAGTTCTATAAGCTAGTGGAAATAATTTTACACTAGAGTTGAACTAGCTCTATAGCCTAGTACAAATAATTTTACACTAGAGTTGAACTAGCTCTATAGCCTAGTACAAATAATTTTACACTAGAGTTGAACTAGCTCTATAAGCTAGTACAAATAATTTTACACTAGAGTTGAATAAGCTCTATAGCCTAGTACAAATAATTTTACAATAGAGTTCAACTAGCTCTATAAGCTAGTACAAATAATTTTACACTAGAGTTGAGCTAGCTCTATAGCCTAGTACAAATAATTTTACAATAGAGTTGAACTAGTTCTTTAGCCTAGTACAAATAATTTTACACTATAGTTGAACTAGCTCTATAAGCTAGTTGAAATAATTTTACACTAGAGTTGAACTAGCTCTATAGCCTAGTACAAATAATTTTACACTATAGTTGAACTAGATCTATAGCCAAGTACAAATAATTTTACAGTATAGTTGAACTAGCTCTATAAGCTGGTTGAAATAAGTTTACACTAGAGTTGAACTAGCTCTATAAGCTGGTTGAAATAAGTTTACACTAGAGTTGAACTAGCTCTATAGCCTAGTACAAATAATTTTACACTCGAGTTGAACTAGCCCTATAGCCTAGTACAAATAATTTTACACTAGAGTTGAACTAGTTCTATAGCCTAGTACAAATAATTTTACACTCTAGTTGAACTAGCTCTATAAGCTAGTTGAAATAATTTTACACTAGAGTTGAACTAGCTCTATAGCCTAGTACAAATAATTTTACAATAGAGTTCAACTAGCTCTATAAGCTAGTACAAATAATTTTACACTAGAGTTGAGCTAGCTCTATAGCCTAGTACAAATAATTTTACACTAGAGTTGAACTAGTTCTTTAGCCTAGTACAAATAATTTTACACTATAGTTGAACTAGCTCTATAAGCTAGTTGAAATTATTTTACACTAGAGTTGAACTAGCTCTATAGCCTAGTACAAATAATTTTACACTATAGTTGAACTAGATCTATAGCCAAGTATAAATAATTTTACACTATAGTTGAACTAGCTCTATAAGCTGGTTGAAATAATTTTACACTAGAGTTGAACTAGCTCTATAGCCTAGTACAAATAATTTTACACTAGAGTTGAACTAGCTCTATAGCCTAGTACAAATAATTTTACACTAGAGTTGAACTAGCTCTATAGCCTAGTACAAATAATTTTACACTAGAGTTGAACTAGTTCTATAGCCTAGTACAAATAATTTTACACTATAGTTGAACTAGCTCTATAAGCTAGTTGAAATAATTTTACACTAGAGTTGAACTAGCTCTATAGCCTTGTACAAATAATTTTACACTATAGTTGAACTAGATCTATAGCCAAGTACAAATAATTTTATGCTAGAGTTGAACTAGCTCTATAGCCTAATATAAATAATTTTACACTAGAGTTGAACTAGCTCTATAAGCTAGTACAAATAATTTCACACTAGAGTTGAACTACCTCTATAAGCTAGTACAAATAATTTTACACTAGAGTTGAACTAGCTCTATAAGCTAGTACAAATAATTTTACACTAGAATTGAACTAGCTCTATAGCGTAGTACAAATAATTTTACACTATAGTTGAACTAGCTCTATAAGCTAGTTGAAATAATTTTACACTAGAGTTGAACTAGCTCTATAGCCTAGTACAAATAATTTTACACTATAGTTGAACTAGATCTATAGCCAAGTACAAATAATTTTACGCTAGAGTTGAACTAGCTCTATAGCCTAGTATAAATAATTTTACACTAGAGTTGAACTAGCTCTATAATCTAGTACAAATAATTTCACAGTAGAGTTGAACTAGCTCTATAGCCAAATACAAATAATTTTACACTATAGTTGAACTAGCTCTATAAGCTAGTTGAAATAATTTTACCCTAGAGTTGAACTAGCTCTATAGCCTAGACAATTTTACACTAGAGTTGAACTAGCTCTATAGCCTAGTACAAATAATATTACACTAGAGTTGAACTAGCTCTATAGCCTAGTACAAATAATTTTACATTAGAGTTCAACTAGCTCTATAAGCTAGTACAAATAATTTTACACTAGAGTTGAACTAGCTCTATAGCCTAGTACAAATAATTTTGCACTAGAGTTGAATTAGCTCTATAGCCTAGTACAAATAATTTTACACTATAGTTGAACTAGCTCTATAAGCTAGTTGAAATAATTTTACACTAGAGTTGAACTAGCTCTATAGCCTAGTACAAATAATTTTACACTAGAGTTGAACTAGCTCTATAGCCTAGTACAAATAATTTTACACTAGAGTTGAACTAGCTCTATAAGCTACTACAAATAATTTTACACTAGAGTTGAATAAGCTCTATAGCCTAGTACAAATAATTTTACAATAGAGTTCAACTAGGTCTATAAGCTAGTACAAATAATTTTACACTAGAGTTGAGCTAGCTCTATAGCCTAGTACAAATAATTTTACAATAGGGTTGAACTAGTTCTTTAGCCTAGTACAAATAATTTTACACTATAGTTGAACTAGCTCTATAAGCTAGTTGAAATAATTTTACACTAGAGTTGAACTAGCTCTATAGACTAGTACAAATAATTTTACACTATAGTTGAACTAGATCTATAGCCAAGTACAAATAATTTTACAGTATAGTTGAACTAGCTCTATAAGCTGGTTGAAATAATTTTACACTAGAGTTGAACTAGCTCTATAGCCTAGTACAAATAATTTTACACTCGAGTTGAACTAGCCCTATAGCCTAGTACAAATAATTTTACACTAGAGTTGAACTAGTTCTATAGCCTAGTACAAATAATTTTACACTCTAGTTGAACTAGCTCTATAAGCTAGTTGAAATAATTTTACACTAGAGTTGAACTAGCTCTATAGCCTAGTACAAATAATTTTACAATAGATTTCAACTAGCTCTATAAGCTAGTACAAATAATTTTACACTAGAGTTGAGCTAGCTCTATAGCCTAGTACAAATAATTTTACACTAGAGTTGAACTAGTTCTTTAGCCTAGTACAAATAATTTTACACTATAGTTGAACTAGCTCTATAAGCTAGTTGAAATTATTTTACACTAGAGTTGAACTAGCTCTATAGCCTAGTACAAATAATTTTACACTATAGTTGAACTAGATCTATAGCCAAGTATAAATAATTTTACACTATAGTTGAACTAGCTCTATAAGCTGGTTGAAATAATTTTACACTAGAGTTGAACTAGCTCTATAGCCTAGTACAAATAATTTTACACTAGAGTTGAACTAGCTCTATAGCCTAGTACAAATAATTTTACACTAGAGTTGAACTAGTTCTATAGCCTAGTACAAATAATTTTACACTATAGTTGAACTAGCTCTATAAGCTAGTTGAAATAATTTTACACTAGAGTTGAACTAGCTCTATAGCCTTGTACAAATAATTTTACACTATAGTTGAACTAGATCTATAGCCAAGTACAAATAATTTTATGCTAGAGTTGAACTAGCTCTATAGCCTAGTATAAATAATTTTACACTACAGTTGAACTAGCTCTATAAGCTAGTACAAATAATTTCACACTAGAGTTGAACTACCTCTATAAGCTAGTACAAATAATTTTACACTAGAGTTGAACTAGCTCTATAAGCTAGTACAAATAATTTTACACTAGAATTGAACTAGCTCTATAGCGTAGTACAAATAATTTTACACTATAGTTGAACTAGCTCTATAAGCTAGTTGAAATAATTTTACACTAGAGTTGAACTAGCTCTATAGCCTAGTACAAATAATTTTACACTATAGTTGAACTAGATCTATAGCCAAGTACAAATAATTTTACGCTAGAGTTGAACTAGCTCTATAGCCTAGTATAAATAATTTTACACTAGAGTTGAACTAGCTCTATAAGCTAGTACAAATAATTTCACACTAGAGTTGAACTAGCTCTATAGCCAAGTACAAATAATTTTACACTATAGTTGAACTAGCTCTATAAGCTAGTTGAAATAATTTTACACTAGAGTTGAACTAGCTCTATAGCCTAGATAATTTTACACTAGAGTTGAACTAGCTCTGTAGCCTAGTACAAATAATATTACACTAGAGTTGAACTAGCTCTATAGCCTAGTACAAATAATTTTACATTAGAGTTCAACTAGCTCTATAAGCTAGTACAAATAATTTTACACTAGAGTTGAACTAGCTCTATAGCCTAGTACAAATAATTTTACACTAGAGTTGAATTAGCTCTATAGCCTAGTACAAATAATTTTACACTATAGTTGAACTAGCTCTATAAGCTAGTTGAAATAATTTTACACTAGAGTTGAACTAGCTCTATAGCCTAGTACAAATAATTTTACACTAGAGTTGAACTAGTTCTATAGCCTAGTACAAATAATTTTACACTATAGTTGAACTAGCTCTCTATAAGCTAGTTGAAATAATTTTACACTAGAGTTGAACTAGCTCTATAGCCTAGTACAAATAATTTTACACTAGAGTTGAATTAGCTCTATAGCCTAGTACAAATAATTTTACACTATAGTTGAACTAGCTCTATAAGCTATTTGATATAATTTTACACTAGAGTTGAACTAGCTCTATAGCCTAGTACAAATAATTTTACACTAGAGTTGAACTAGCTCTATAGCCTAGTACAAATAATTTTACACTAGAGTTGAACTAGCTCTATAGCCTAGTACAAATAATTTTACACTAGAGTTGAGCTAGCTCTATTGCCTAGTACAAATAATTTTACGCTAGAGTTGAATTAGCTCTATAGCCTAGTACAAATAATTTTACACTAGAATTGAACTAGCTCTATAGCCTAGTACAAATAATTCTACAATAGAGTTCAACTAGCTCTATAAGCTAGTACAAATAATTTTACACTAGAGTTGAGCTAGCTCTATAGCCTAGTACAAATAATTTTACAATAGAGTTGAACTAGTTCTTTAGCCTAGTACAAATAATTTTACACTATAGTTGAACTAGCTCTATAAGCTAGTTGAAATAATTTTACACTAGAGTTGAACTAGCTCTATAGCCTAGTACAAATAATTTTACACTATAGTTGAACTAGATCTATAGCCAAGTACAAATAATTTTACTCTATAGTTGAACTAGCTCTATAAGCTGGTTGAAATAATTTTACACTAGAGTTGAACTAGCTCTATAGCCTAGTACAAATAATTTTACACTCGAGTTGAACTAGCCCTATAGCCTAGTAAAAATAATTTTACACTAGAGTTGAACTAGTTCTATAGCCTAGTAAAATAATTTTACACTCTAGTTGAACTAGCTCTATAAGCTAGTTGAAATAATTTTACAGTAGAGTTGAACTAGCTCTATAGCCTAGTACAAATAATTTTACAATAGAGTTCAACTAGCTCTATAAGCTAGTACAAATAATTTTACACTAGAGTTGAGCTAGCTCTATAGCCTAGTACAAATAATTTTACACTAGAGTTGAACTAGTTCTTTAGCCTAGTACAAATAATTTTACACTATAGTTGAACTAGCTCTATAAGCTAGTTGAAATTATTTTACACTAGAGTTGAACTAGCTCTATAGCCTAGTACAAATAATTTTACACTAGAGTTGAACTAGTTCTTTAGCCTAGTACAAATAATTTTACACTATAGTTGAACTAGCTCTATAAGCTAGTTGAAATAATTTTACACTAGAGTTCAACTAGCTCTATAGCCTAGTACAAATAATTTTACACTATAGTTGAACTAGATCTATAGCCAAGTACAAATAATTTTACACTATAGTTGAACTAGCTCTATAAGTTGGTTGAAATAATTTTACACTAGAGTTGAACTAGCTCTATAGCCTAGTACAAATAATTTTACACTAGAGTTGAACTAGCTCTATAGCCTAGTACAAATAATTTTACACTCGAGTTGAACTAGCTCTATAGCCTAGTACAAATAATTTTACACTAGAGTTGAACTAGTTCTATAGCCTAGTACAAATAATTTTACACTATAGTTGAACTAGCTCTATAAGCTAGTTGAAATAATTTTACACTAGAGTTGAACTAGCTCTATAGCCTTGTACAAATAATTTTACACTATAGTTGAACTAGATCTATAGCCAAGTACAAATAATTTTATGCTAGAGTTGAACTAGCTCTATAGCCTAGTATAAATAATTTTACACTAGAGTTGAACTAGCTCTATAAGCTAGTACAAATAATTTCACACTAGAGTTGAACTAGCTCTATAAGCTAGTACAAATAATTTTACACTAGAGTTGAACTAGCTCTATAAGCTAGTACAAATAATTTTACACTAGAATTGAACTAGCTCTATAGCGTAGTACAAATAATTTTACACTATAGTTGAACTAGCTCTATAAGCTAGTTGAAATAATTTTACACTAGAGTTGAACTAGCTCTATAGCCTAGTACAAATAATTTTACACTATAGTTGAACTAGATCTATAGCCAAGTACAAATAATTTTACGCTAGAGTTGAACTAGCTCTATAGCCTAGTATAAATAATTTTACACTAGAGTTGAACTAGCTCTATAAGCTAGTACAAATAATTTCACACTAGAGTTGAACTAGCTCTATAGCCAAGTACAAATAATTTTACACTATAGTTGAACTAGCTCTATAAGCTAGTTGAAATAATTTTACACTAGAGTTGAACTAGCTCTATAGCCTAGATAATTTTACACTAGAGTTGAACTAGCTCTATAGCCTAGTACAAATAATATTACACTAGAGTTGAACTAGCTCTATAGCCTAGTACAAATAATTTTACATTAGAGTTCAACTAGCTCTATAAGCTAGTACAAATAATTTTACACTAGAGTTGAACTAGCTCTATTGCCTAGTACAAATAATTTTACACTAGAGTTGAATTAGCTCTATAGCCTAGTACAAATAATTTTACACTATAGTTGAACTAGCTCTATAAGCTAGTTGAAATAATTTTACACTAGAGTTGAACTAGCTCTATAGCCTAGTACAAATAATTTTACACTAGAGTTGAACTAGCTCTATAGCCTAGTACAAATAATTTTACACTAGAGTTGAACTAGCTCTATAAGCTAGTACAAATAATTTTACACTAGAGTTGAATAAGCTCTATAGCCTAGTACAAATAATTTTACAATAGAGTTCAACTAGCTCTATAAGCTAGTACAAATAATTTTACACTAGAGTTGAGCTAGCTCTATAGCCTAGTACAAATAATTTTACACTAGAGTTGAACTAGCTCTATAGCCTAGTACAAATAATTTTACACTAGAGTTGAACTAGCTCTATAGCCTAGTACAAATAATTTTACAATAGAGTTCAACTAGCTCTATAAGCTAGTACAAATAATTTTACACTAGAGTTGAACTAGCTCTATAGCCTAGTACAAATAATTTTACACTAGAGTTGAATTAGCTCTATAGCCTAGTACAAATAATTTTACACTATAGTTGAACTAGCTCTATAAGCTAGTTGAAATAATTTTACACTAGAGTTGAACTAGCTCTATAGCCTAGTACAAATAATTTTACACTAGAGTTGAACTAGCTCTATAGCCTAGTACAACTAATTTTACACTAGAGTTGAACTAGCTCTATAAGCTAGTACAAATAATTTTACACTAGAGTTGAACAAGCTCTATAGCCTAGTACAAATAATTTTACAATAGAGTTCAACTAGCTCTATAAGCTAGTACAAATAATTTTACACTAGAGTTGAGCTAGCTCTATAGCCTAGTACAAATAATTTTACACTAGAGTTGAACTAGCTCTATAGCCTAGTACAAATAATTTTACACTAGAGTTGAACTAGTTCTATAGCCTAGTACAAATAATTTTACACTATAGTTGAACTAGCTCTCTATAAGCTAGTTGAAATAATTTTACACTAGAGTTGAACTAGCTCTATAGCCTAGTACAAATAATTTTACAATAGGGTTGAACTAGTTCTTTAGCCTAGTACAAATAATTTTACACTATAGTTGAACTAGCTCTATAAGCTAGTTGAAATAATTTTACACTAGAGTTGAACTAGCTCTATAGCCTAGTACAAATAATTTTACACTATAGTTGAACTAGATCTATAGCCAAGTACAAATAATTTTACAGTATAGTTGAACTAGCTCTATAAGCTGGTTGAAATAATTTTACACTAGAGTTGAACTAGCTCTATAGCCTAGTACAAATAATTTTACACTCGAGTTGAACTAGCCCTATAGCCTAGTACAAATAATTTTACACTAGAGTTGAACTAGTTCTATAGCCTAGTACAAATAATTTTACACTCTAGTTGAACTAGCTCTATAAGCTAGTTGAAATAATTTTACACTAGAGTTGAACTAGCTCTATAGCCTAGTACAAATAATTTTACAATAGAGTTCAACTAGCTCTATAAGCTAGTACAAATAATTTTACACTAGAGTTGAGCTAGCTCTATAGCCTAGTACAAATAATTTTACACTAGAGTTGAACTAGTTCTTTAGCCTAGTACAAATAATTTTACACTATAGTTGAACTAGCTCTATAAGCTAGTTGAAATTATTTTACACTAGAGTTGAACTAGCTCTATAGCCTAGTAAAAATAATTTTACACTATAGTTGAACTAGATCTATAGCCAAGTATAAATAATTTTACACTATAGTTGAACTAGCTCTATAAGCTGGTTGAAATAATTTTACACTAGAGTTGAACTAGCTCTATAGCCTAGTACAAATAATTTTACTCTAGAGTTGAACTAGCTCTATAGCCTAGTACAAATAATTTTACACTAGAGTTGAACTAGCTCTATAGCCTAGTACAAATAATTTTACACTAGAGTTGAACTAGTTCTATAGCCTAGTACAAATAATTTTACACTATAGTTGAACTAGCTCTATAAGCTAGTTGAAATAATTTTACACTAGAGTTGAACTAGCTCTATAGCCTTGTACAAATAATTTTACACTATAGTTGAACTAGATCTATAGCCAAGTACAAATAATTTTATGCTAGAGTTGAACTAGCTCTATAGCCTAGTATAAATAATTTTACACTACAGTTGAACTAGCTCTATAAGCTAGTACAAATAATTTCACACTAGAGTTGAACTACCTCTATAAGCTAGTACAAATAATTTTACACTAGAGTTGAACTAGCTCTATAAGCTAGTACAAATAATTTTACACTAGAATTGAACTAGCTCTATAGCGTAGTACAAATAATTTTACACTATAGTTGAACTAGCTCTATAAGCTAGTTGAAATAATTTTACACTAGAGTTGAACTAGCTCTATAGCCTAGTACAAATAATTTTACACTATAGTTGAACTAGATCTATAGCCAAGTACGAATAATTTTACGCTAGAGTTGAACTAGCTCTATAGCCTAGTATAAATAATTTTACACTAGAGTTGAACTAGCTCTATAAGCTAGTACAAATAATTTCACACTAGAGTTGAACTAGCTCTATAGCCAAGTACAAATAATTTTACACTATAGTTGAACTAGCTCTATAAGCTAGTTGAAATAATTTTACACTAGAGTTGAACTAGCTCTATAGCCTAGATAATTTTACACTAGAGTTGAACTAGCTCTGTAGCCTAGTACAAATAATATTACACTAGAGTTGAACTAGCTCTATAGCCTAGTACAAATAATTTTACATTAGAGTTCAACTAGCTCTATAAGCTAGTACAAATAATTTTATACTAGAGTTGAACTAGCTCTATAGCCTAGTACAAATAATTTTACACTAGAGTTGAATTAGCTCTATAGCCTAGTACAAATAATTTTACACTATAGTTGAACTAGCTCTATAAGCTAGTTGAAATAATTTTACACTAGAGTTGAACTAGCTCTATAGCCTAGTACAAATAATTTTACACTAGAGTTGAACTAGTTCTATAGCCTAGTACAAATAATTTTACACTATAGTTGAACTAGCTCTCTATAAGCTAGTTGAAATAATTTTACACTAGAGTTGAACTAGCTCTATAGCCTAGTACAAATAATTTTACACTAGAGTTGAATTAGCTCTATAGCCTAGTACAAATAATTTTACACTATAGTTGAACTAGCTCTATAAGCTATTTGATATAATTTTACACTAGAGTTGAACTAGCTCTATAGCCTAGTACAAATAATTTTACACTAGAGTTGAACTAGCTCTATAGCCTAGTACAAATAATTTTACACTAGAGTTGAACTAGCTCTATAGCCTAGTACAAATAATTTTACACTAGAGTTGAGCTATCTCTATTGCCTAGTACAAATAATTTTACGCTAGAGTTGAATTAGCTCTATAGCCTAGTACAAATAATTTTACACTAGAATTGAACTAGCTCTATAGCCTAGTACAAATAATTCTACAATAGAGTTCAACTAGCTCTATAAGCTAGTACAAATAATTTTACACTAGAGTTGAGCTAGCTCTATAGCCTAGTACAAATAATTTTACAATAGAGTTGAACTAGTTCTTTAGCCTAGTACAAATAATTTTACACTATAGTTGAACTAGCTCTATAAGCTAGTTGAAATAATTTTACACTAGAGTTGAACTAGCTCTATAGCCTAGTACAAATAATTCTACACTATAGTTGAACTAGATCTATAGCCAAGTACAAATAATTTTACACTATAGTTGAACTAGCTCTATAAGCTGGTTGAAATAATTTTACACTAGAGTTGAACTAGCTCTATAGCCTAGTACAAATAATTTTACACTCGAGTTGAACTAGCCCTATAGCCTAGTAAAAATAATTTTACACTAGAGTTGAACTAGTTCTATAGCCTAGTAAAATAATTTTACACTCTAGTTGAACTAGCTCTATAAGCTAGTTGAAATAATTTTACAGTAGAGTTGAACTAGCTCTATAGCCTAGTACAAATAATTTTACAATAGAGTTCAACTAGCTCTATAAGCTAGTACAAATAATTTTACACTAGAGTTGAGCTAGCTCTATAGCCTAGTACAAATAATTTTACACTAGAGTTGAACTAGTTCTTTAGCCTAGTACAAATAATTTTACACTATAGTTGAACTAGCTCTATAAGCTAGTTGAACTTATTTTACACTAGAGTTGAACTAGCTCTATAGCCTAGTACAAATAATTTTACACTATAGTTGAACTAGATCTATAGCCAAGTATAAATAATTTTACACTATAGTTGAACTAGCTCTATAAGCTGGTTGAAATAATTTTACACTAGAGTTGAACTAGCTCTATAGCCTAGTACAAATAATTTTACTCTAGAGTTGAACTAGCTCTATAGCCTAGTACAAATAATTTTACACTCGAGTTGAACTAGCTCTATAGCCTAGTACAAAAAAATTTACACTAGAGTTGAACTAGTTCTATAGCCTAGTACAAATAATTTTACACTATAGTTGAACTAGCTCTATAAGCTAGTTGAAATAATTTTACACTAGAGTTGAACTAGCTCTATAGCCTTGTACAAATAATTTTACACTATAGTTGAACTAGATCTATAGCCAAGTACAAATAATTTTATGCTAGAGTTGAACTAGCTCTATAGCCTAGTATAAATAATTTTACACTAGAGTTGAACTAGCTCTATAAGCTAGTACAAATAATTTCACACTAGAGTTGAACTAGCTCTATAAGCTAGTACAAATAATTTTACACTAGAGTTGAACTAGCTCTATAAGCTAGTACAAATAATTTTACACTAGAATTGAACTAGCTCTATAGCGTAGTACAAATAATTTTACACTATAGTTGAACTAGCTCTATAAGCTAGTTGAAATAATTTTACACTAGAGTTGAACTAGCTCTATAGCCTAGTACAAATAATTTTACACTATAGTTGAACTAGATCTATAGCCAAGTACAAATAATTTTACGCTAGAGTTGAACTAGCTCTATAGCCTAGTATAAATAATTTTACACTAGAGTTGAACTAGCTCTATAAGCTAGTACAAATAATTTCACACTAGAGTTGAACTAGCTCTATAGCCAAGTACAAATAATTTTACACTATAGTTGAACTAGCTCTATAAGCTAGTTGAAATAATTTTACACTAGAGTTGAACTAGCTCTATAGCCTAGATAATTTTACACTAGAGTTGAACTAGCTCTATAGCCTAGTACAAATAATATTACACTAGAGTTGAACTAGCTCTATAGCCTAGTACAAATAATTTTACATTAGAGTTCAACTAGCTCTATAAGCTAGTACAAATAATTTTACACTAGAGTTGAACTAGCTCTATTGCCTAGTACAAATAATTTTACACTAGAGTTGAATTAGCTCTATAGCCTAGTACAAATAATTTTACACTATAGTTGAACTAGCTCTATAAGCTAGTTGAAATAATTTTACACTAGAGTTGAACTAGCTCTATAGCCTAGTACAAATAATTTTACACAAGAGTTGAACTAGCTCTATAGCCTAGTACAAATAATTTTACACTAGAGTTGAACTAGCTCTATAAGCTAGTACAAATAATTTTACACTAGAGTTGAATAAGCTCTATAGCCTAGTACAAATAATTTTACAATAGAGTTCAACTAGCTCTATAAGCTAGTACAAATAATTTTACACTAGAGTTGAGCTAGCTCTATAGCCTAGTACAAATAATTTTACACTAGAGTTGAACTAGCTCTATAGCCTAGTACAAATAATTTTACACTAGAGTTGAACTAGCTCTATAGCCTAGTACAAATAATTTTACAATAGAGTTCAACTAGCTCTATAAGCTAGTACAAATAATTTTACACTAGAGTTGAACTAGCTCTATAGCCTAGTACAAATAATTTTACACTAGAGTTGAATTAGCTCTATAGCCTAGTACAAATAATTTTACACTATAGTTGAACTACCTCTATAAGCTAGTTGAAATAATTTTACACTAGAGTTGAACTAGCTCTATAGCCTAGTACAAATAATTTTACACTAGAGTTGAACTAGCTCTATAGCCTAGTACAACTAATTTTACACTAGAGTTGAACTAGCTCTATAAGCTAGTACAAATAATTTTACACTAGAGTTGAACAAGCTCTATAGCCTAGTACAAATAATTTTACAATAGAGTTCAACTAGCTCTATAAGCTAGTACAAATAATTTTACACTAGAGTTGAGCTAGCTCTATAGCCTAGTACAAATAATTTTACACTAGAGTTGAACTAGCTCTATAGCCTAGTACAAATAATTTTACACTAGAGTTGAACTAGTTCTATAGCCTAGTACAAATAATTTTACACTATAGTTGAACTAGCTCTCTATAAGCTAGTTGAAATAATTTTACACTAGAGTTGAACTAGCTCTATAGCCTAGTACAAATAATTTTACACTAGAGTTGAATTAGCTCTATAGCCTAGTACAAATAATTTTACACTATAGTTGAACTAGCTCTATAAGCTATTTGATATAATTTTACACTTGAGTTGAACTAGATCTATAGCCTAGTACAAATAATTTTACACTAGAGTTGAACTAGCTCTATAGCCTAGTACAAATAATTTTAAAATAGAGTTCAACTAGCTCTATAAGCTAGTACAAATAATTTTACACTAGAGTTGAACTAGCTCTATAGCATAGTACAAATAATTTTACACTATAGTTGAACTAGATCTATAGCCAAGTACAAATAATTTTATGCTAGAGTTGAACTAGCTCTATAGCCTAGTATAAATAATTTTACACTAGAGTTGAACTAGCTCTATAAGCTAGTACAAATAATTTCACACTAGAGTTGAACTAGCTCTATAAGCTAGTACAAATAATTTTACACTAGAGTTGAACTAGCTCTATAAGCTAGTACAAATAATTTTACACTAGAATTGAACTAGCTCTATAGCGTAGTACAAATAATTTTACACTATAGTTGAACTAGCTCTATAAGCTAGTTGAAATAATTTTACACTAGAGTTGAACTAGCTCTATAGCCTAGTACAAATAATTTTACACTATAGTTGAACTAGATCTATAGCCAAGTACAAATAATTTTACGCTAGAGTTGAACTAGCTCTATAGCCTAGTATAAATAATTTTACACTAGAGTTGAACTAGCTCTATAAGCTAGTACAAATAATTTCACACTAGAGTTGAACTAGCTCTATAAGCTAGTACAAATAATTTTACACTAGAGTTGAACTAGCTCTATAAGCTAGTACAAATAATTTTACACTAGAATTGAACTAGCTCTATAGCGTAGTACAAATAATTTTACACTATAGTTGAACTAGCTCTATAAGCTAGTTGAAATAATTTTACACTAGAGTTGAACTAGCTCTATAGCCTAGTACAAATAATTTTACACTATAGTTGAACTAGATCTATAGCCAAGTACAAATAATTTTACGCTAGAGTTGAACTAGCTCTATAGCCTAGTATAAATAATTTTACACTAGAGTTGAACTAGCTCTATAAGCTAGTACAAATAATTTCACACTAGAGTTGAACTAGCTCTATAGCCAAGTACAAATAATTTTACACTATAGTTGAACTAGCTCTATAAGCTAGTTGAAATAATTTTACACTAGAGTTGAACTAGCTCTATAGCCTAGATAATTTTACACTAGAGTTGAACTAGCTCTATAGCCTAGTACAAATAATATTACACTAGAGTTGAACTAGCTCTATAGCCTAGTACAAATAATTTTACATTAGAGTTCAACTAGCTCTATAAGCTAGTACAAATAATTTTACACTAGAGTTGAACTAGCTCTATTGCCTAGTACAAATAATTTTACACTAGAGTTGAATTAGCTCTATAGCCTAGTACAAATAATTTTACACTATAGTTGAACTAGCTCTATAAGCTAGTTGAAATAATTTTACACTAGAGTTGAACTAGCTCTATAGCCTAGTACAAATAATTTTACACTAGAGTTGAACTAGCTCTATAGCCTAGTACAAATAATTTTACACTAGAGTTGAACTAGCTCTATAAGCTAGTACAAATAATTTTACACTAGAGTTGAATAAGCTCTATAGCCTAGTACAAATAATTTTACAATAGAGTTCAACTAGCTCTATAAGCTAGTACAAATAATTTTACACTAGAGTTGAGCTAGCTCTATAGCCTAGTACAAATAATTTTACACTAGAGTTGAACTAGCTCTATAGCCTAGTACAAATAATTTTACACTAGAGTTGAACTAGCTCTATAGCCTAGTACAAATAATTTTACAATAGAGTTCAACTAGCTCTATAAGCTAGTACAAATAATTTTACACTAGAGTTGAACTAGCTCTATAGCCTAGTACAAATAATTTTACACTAGAGTTGAATTAGCTCTATAGCCTAGTACAAATAATTTTACACTATAGTTGAACTAGCTCTATAAGCTAGTTGAAATAATTTTCCACTAGAGTTGAACTAGCTCTATAGCCTAGTACAAATAATTTTACACTAGAGTTGAACTAGCTCTATAGCCTAGTACAACTAATTTTACACTAGAGTTGAACTAGCTCTATAAGCTAGTACAAATAATTTTACACTAGAGTTGAACAAGCTCTATAGCCTAGTACAAATAATTTTACAATAGAGTTCAACTAGCTCTATAAGCTAGTACAAATAATTTTACACTAGAGTTGAGCTAGCTCTATAGCCTAGTACAAATAATTTTACACTAGAGTTGAACTAGCTCTATAGCCTAGTACAAATAATTTTACACTAGAGTTGAACTAGTTCTATAGCCTAGTACAAATAATTTTACACTATAGTTGAACTAGCTCTCTATAAGCTAGTTGAAATAATTTTACACTAGAGTTGAACTAGATCTATAGCCTAGTACAAATAATTTTACACTAGAGTTGAACTAGCTCTATAGCCTAGTACAAATAATTTTAAAATAGAGTTCAACTAGCTCTATAAGCTAGTACAAATAATTTTACACTAGAGTTGAACTAGCTCTATAGCCTAGTACAAATAATTTTACACTAGAGTTGAATTAGCTCTATAGCCTAGTACAAATAATTTTACACTATAGTTGAACTAGCTCTATAAGCTAGTTGAAATAATTTTACACTAGAGTTGAACTAGCTCTATAGCCTAGTACAAATAATTTTACATTAGAGTTGAACTAGCTCTATAGCCTAGTACAAATAATTTTACACTAGAGTTGAACTAGCTCTATAGCCTAGTACAAATAATTTTACACTAGAGTTGAGCTAGCTCTATAGCCTAGTACAAATAATTTTACACTATAGTTGAACTAGCTCTATAGCCTAGTACAAATAATTTAAACTAGAGTTGAACTAGCTCTATAGCCTAGTACAAATAATTTTACAATAGAGTTCAACTAGCTCTATAAGCTAGTACAAATAATTTTACACTAGAGTTGAGCTAGCTCTATAGCCTAGTACAAGTAATTTTACACTAGAGTTGAACTAGTTCTTTAGCCTAGTACAAATAATTTTACACTATAGTTGAACTAGCTCTATAAGCTAGTTGAAATAATTTTACACTAGAGTTGAACTAGCTCTATAGCGTAGTACAAATAAGTTTACACTATAGTTGAACTAGATCTATAGCCAAGTACAAATAATTTTACACTATAGTTGAACTAGCTCTATAAGCTGGTTGAAATAATTTTACACTAGAGTTGAACTAGCTCTATATCCTAGTACAAATAATTTTACACTAGAGTTGAACTAGCTCTATAGCCTAGTACAAATAATTTTACACTCGAGTTGAACTAGCTCTATAGCCTAGTACAAATAATTTTACACTAGACTTGAACTAGTTCTATAGCCTAGTACAAATAATTTTACACTATAGTTGAACTAGCTCTATAAGCTAGTTGAAATAATTTTACACTAGAGTTGAACTAGCTCTATAGCCTAGTACAAATAATTTTACAATAGAGTTCAACTAGCTCCATAAGCTAGTACAAATAATTTTACACTAGAGTTGAGCTAGCTCTATAGCCTAGTACAAATAATTTTACACTAGAGTTGAACTAGTTCTTTAGCCTAGTACAAATAATTTTACACTATAGTTGAACAAGCTCTATAAGCTAGTTGAAATAATTTTACACTAGAGTTGAACTAGCTCTGTAGCCTAGTACAAATAATTTTACACTAGAGTTGAACTAGCTCTATAGCCTAGTACAAATAATTTTACACTATAGTTGAACTAGCTCTCTATAAGCTAGTTGAAATAATTTTACACTAGAGTTGAACTAGCTCTATAGCCTAGTACAAATAATTTTACACTAGAGTTGAACTAGTTCTATAGCCTAGTACAAATAATTTTACACTATAGTTGAACTAGCTCTCTATAAGCTAGTTGAAATAATTTTACACTAGAGTTGAACTAGATCTATAGCCTAGTACAAATAATTTTACACTAGAGTTGAACTAGCTCTATAGCCTAGTACAAATAATTTTAAAATAGAGTTCAACTAGCTCTATAAGCTAGTACAAATAATTTTACACTAGAGTTGAACTAGCTCTATAGCCTAGTACAAATAATTTTACACTAGAGTTGAATTAGCTCTATAGCCTAGTACAAATAATTTTACACTATAGTTGAACTAGCTCTATAAGCTAGTTGAAATAATTTTACACTAGAGTTGAACTAGCTCTATAGCCTAGTACAAATAATTTTACATTAGAGTTGAACTAGCTCTATAGCCTAGTACAAATAATTTTACACTAGAGTTGAACTAGCTCTATAGCCTAGTACAAATAATTTTACACTAGAGTTGAGCTAGCTCTATAGCCTAGTACAAATAATTTTACACTATAGTTGAACTAGCTCTATAGCCTAGTACAAATAATTTAAACTAGAGTTGAACTAGCTCTATAGCCTAGTACAAATAATTTTACAATAGAGTTCAACTAGCTCTATAAGCTAGTACAAATAATTTTACACTAGAGTTGAGCTAGCTCTATAGCCTAGTACAAGTAATTTTACACTAGAGTTGAACTAGTTCTTTAGCCTAGTACAAATAATTTTACACTATAGTTGAACTAGCTCTATAAGCTAGTTGAAATAATTTTACACTAGAGTTGAACTAGCTCTATAGCGTAGTACAAATAAGTTTACACTATAGTTGAACTAGATCTATAGCCAAGTACAAATAATTTTACACTATAGTTGAACTAGCTCTATAAGCTGGTTGAAATAATTTTACACTAGAGTTGAACTAGCTCTATATCCTAGTACAAATAATTTTACACTAGAGTTGAACTAGCTCTATAGCCTAGTACAAATAATTTTACACTCGAGTTGAACTAGCTCTATAGCCTAGTACAAATAATTTTACACTAGACTTGAACTAGTTCTATAGCCTAGTACAAATAATTTTACACTATAGTTGAACTAGCTCTATAAGCTAGTTGAAATAATTTTACACTAGAGTTGAACTAGCTCTATAGCCTAGTACAAATAATTTTACAATAGAGTTCAACTAGCTCCATAAGCTAGTACAAATAATTTTACACTAGAGTTGAGCTAGCTCTATAGCCTAGTACAAATAATTTTACACTAGAGTTGAACTAGTTCTTTAGCCTAGTACAAATAATTTTACACTATAGTTGAACAAGCTCTATAAGCTAGTTGAAATAATTTTACACTAGAGTTGAACTAGCTCTGTAGCCTAGTACAAATAATTTTACACTAGAGTTGAACTAGCTCTATAGCCTAGTACAAATAATTTTACACTATAGTTGAACTAGCTCTCTATAAGCTAGTTGAAATAATTTTACACTAGAGTTGAACTAGCTCTATAGCCTAGTACAAATAATTTTACACTAGAGTTGAACTAGTTCTATAGCCTAGTACAAATAATTTTACACTATAGTTGAACTAGCTCTCTATAAGCTAGTTGAAATAATTTTACACTAGAGTTGAACTAGATCTATAGCCTAGTACAAATAATTTTACACTAGAGTTGAACTAGCTCTATAGCCTAGTACAAATAATTTTAAAATAGAGTTCAACTAGCTCTATAAGCTAGTACAAATAATTTTACACTAGAGTTGAACTAGCTCTATAGCCTAGTACAAATAATTTTACACTAGAGTTGAATTAGCTCTATAGCCTAGTACAAATAATTTTACACTATAGTTGAACTAGCTCTATAAGCTAGTTGAAATAATTTTACACTAGAGTTGAACTAGCTCTATAGCCTAGTACAAATAATTTTACATTAGAGTTGAACTAGCTCTATAGCCTAGTACAAATAATTTTACACTAGAGTTGAACTTGCTCTATAGCCTAGTACAAATAATTTTACACTAGAGTTGAGCTAGCTCTATAGCCTAGTACAAATAATTTTACACTATAGTTGAACTAGCTCTATAGCCTAGTACAAATAATTTAAACTAGAGTTGAACTAGCTCTATAGCCTAGTACAAATAATTTTACAATAGAGTTCAGCTAGCTCTATAAGCTAGTACAAATAATTTTACACTAGAGTTGAGCTAGCTCTATAGCCTAGTACAAATAATTTTACACTAGAGTTGAACTAGTTCTTTAGCCTAGTACAAATAATTTTACACTATAGTTGAACTAGCTCTATAAGCTAGTTGAAATAATTTTACACTAGAGTTGAACTAGCTCTATAGCGTAGTACAAATAAGTTTACACTATAGTTGAACTAGATCTATAGCCAAGTACAAATAATTTTACACTATAGTTGAACTAGCTCTATAAGCTGGTTGAAATAATTTTACACTAGAGTTGAACTAGCTCTATATCCTAGTACAAATAATTTTACACTAGAGTTGAACTAGCTCTATAGCCTAGTACAAATAATTTTACACTCGAGTTGAACTAGCTCTATAGCCTAGTACAAATAATTTTACACTAGACTTGAACTAGTTCTATAGCCTAGTACAAATAATTTTACACTATAGTTGAACTAGCTCTATAAGCTAGTTGAAATAATTTTACACTAGAGTTGAACTAGCTCTATAGCGTAGTACAAATAATTTTACAATAGAGTTCAACTAGCTCCATAAGCTAGTACAAATAATTTTACACTAGAGTTGAGCTAGCTCTATAGCCTAGTACAAATAATTTTACACTAGAGTTGAACTAGTTCTTTAGCCTAGTACAAATAATTTTACACTATAGTTGAACAAGCTCTATAAGCTAGTTGAAATAATTTTACACTAGAGTTGAACTAGCTCTGTAGCCTAGTACAAATAATTTTACACTAGAGTTGAACTAGCTCTATAGCCTAGTACAAATAATTTTACACTATAGTTGAACTAGCTCTCTATAAGCTAGTTGAAATAATTTTACACTAGAGTTGAACTAGCTCTATAGCCTAGTACAAATAATATTACACTAGAGTTGAATTAGCTCTATAGCCTAGTACAAATAATTTTACACTATAGTTGAACTAGCTCTATAAGCTGGTTGAAATAATTTTACACTAGAGTTGAACTAGCTCTATAGCCTAGTACAAATAATTTTACACTAGAGTTGAACTAGCTCTATAGCCTAGTACAAATAATTTTACACTAGAGTTGAACTAGCTCTATAGCCTAGTACAAATAATTTTACACTAGAGTTGAGCTAGCTCTATAGCCTAGTACAAATAATTTTACACTATAGTTCAACTAGCTCTATAGCCTAGTACAAATAATTTTACACTAGAATTGAACTAGCTCTATAGCCTAGTACAAATAATTTTACAATAGAGTTCAACTAGCTCTATAAGCTAGTACAAATAATTTTACACTAGAGTGAGCTAGCTCTATAGCCTAGTACAAATAATTTTACAATAGAGTTGAACTAGTTCTTTAGCCTAGTACAAATAATTTTACACTATAGTTGAACTAGCTCTATAAGCTAGTTGAAATAATTTTACACTAGAGTTCAACTAGCTCTATAGCCTAGTACAAATAATTTTACACTATAGTTGAACTAGATCTATAGCCAAGTACAAATAATTTTACACTATAGTTGAACTAGCTCTATAAGTTGGTTGAAATAATTTTACACTAGAGTTGAACTAGCTCTATAGCCTAGTACAAATAATTTTACACTAGAGTTGAACTAGCTCTATAGCCTAGTACAAATAATTTTACACTCGAGTTGAACTAGCTCTATAGCCTAGTACAAATAATTTTACACTAGAGTTGAACTAGTTCTATAGCCTAGTACAAATAATTTTACACTATAGTTGAACTAGCTCTATAAGCTAGTTGAAATAATTTTACACTAGAGTTGAACTAGCTCTATAGCCTAGTACAAATAATTTTACAATAGAGTTCAACTAGCTCTATAAGCTAGTACAAATAATTTTACACTATTGTTGAGCTAGCTCTATAGCCTAGTACAAATAATTTTACACTAGAGTTGAACTAGTTCTTTAGCCTAGTACAAATAATTTTACACTATAGTTGAACTAGCTCTATAAGCAAGTTGAAATAATTTTACACTAGAGTTGAACTAGCTCTATAGCCTAGTACAAATAATTTTACACTTAGTTGAACTAGATCTATAGCCAAGTATAAATAATTTTACACTATATTTGAACTAGCTCTATAAGCTGGTTGAAATAATTTTACACTAGAGTTGAACTAGCTCTATAGCCTAGTACAAATAATTTTACTCTAGAGTTGAACTAGCTCTATAACCTAGTACAAATAATTTTTACACTCGAGTTGAACTAGCTCTATAGCCTTGTACAAATAATTTTACACTAGAGTTGAACTAGTTCTATAGCCTAGTAGAAATAATTTTACACTATAGTTGAACTAGCTCTATAAGCTAGTTGAAATAATTTTACACTAGAGTTGAACTAGCTCTATAGCCTAGTACAAATAATTTTACACTATAGTTGAACTAGATCTATAGCCAAGTACAAATAATTTTATGCTAGAGTTGAACTAGCTCTATAGCCTAGTATAAATAATTTTACACTAGAGTTGAACTAGCTCTATAAGCTAGTACAAATAATTTCACACTAGAGTTGAACTAGCTCTATAAGCTAGTACAAATAATTTTACACTAGAGTTGAACTAGCTCTATAAGCTAGTACAAATAATTTTACACTAGAATTGAACTAGCTCTATAGTGTAGTACAAATAATTTTACACTTTAGTTGAACTAGCTCTATAAGCTAGTTGAAATAATTTTACACTAGAGTTGAACTAGCTCTATAGCCTAGTACAAACAATTTTACACTATAGTTGAACTAGATCAATAGCCAAGTACAAATAATTTTACGCTAGAGTTGAACTAGCTCTATAGCCTAGTATAAATAATTTTACACTAGAGTTGAACTAGCTCTATAAGCTAGTACAAATAATTTCACACTAGAGTTGAACTAGCTCTATAGCCAAGTACAAATAATTTGACACTATAGTTGAACTAGCTCTATAAGCTAGTTGAAATAATTTTACACTAGAGTTGAACTAGCTCTATAGCCTAGTACAAATAATTTTACAATAGAGTTCAACTAGCTCTATAAGCTAGTACAAATAATTTTACACTATTGTTGAGCTAGCTCTATAGCCTAGTACAAATAATTTTACACTAGAGTTGAACTAGTTCTTTAGCCAAGTACAAATAATTTTACACTATAGTTGAACTAGCTCTATAAGCAAGTTGAAATAATTTTACACTAGAGTTGAACTAGCTCTATAGCCTAGTACAAATAATTTTACACTTAGTTGAACTAGATCTATAGCCAAGTATAAATAATTTTACACTATAGTTGAACTAGCTCTATAAGCTGGTTGAAATAATTTTACACTAGAGTTGAACTAGCTCTATAGCCTAGTACAAATAATTTTACACTAGAGTTGAACTAGCTCTATAGCCTAGTATAAATAATTTTACACTAGAGTTGAACTAGCTCTATAAGCTAGTACAAATAATTTCACACTAGAGTTGAACTAGCTCTATAAGCTAGTACAAATAATTTTACACTAGAGTTGAACTAGCTCTATAAGCTAGTACAAATAATTTTACACTAGAATTGAACTAGCTCTATAGTGTAGTACAAATAATTTTACACTTTAGTTGAACTAGCTCTATAAGCTAGTTGAAATAATTTTACACTAGAGTTGAACTAGCTCTATAGCCTAGTACAAACAATTTTACACTATAGTTGAACTAGATCAATAGCCAAGTACAAATAATTTTACGCTAGAGTTGAACTAGCTCTATAGCCTAGTATAAATAATTTTACACTAGAGTTGAACTAGCTCTATAAGCTAGTACAAATAATTTCACACTAGAGTTGAACTAGCTCTATAGCCAAGTACAAATAATTTGACACTATAGTTGAACTAGCTCTATAAGCTAGTTGAAATAATTTTACACTAGAGTTGAACTAGCTCTATAGCCTAGTACAAATAATTTTACAATAGAGTTCAACTAGCTCTATAAGCTAGTCAAAATAATTTTACACTATTGTTGAGCTAGCTCTATAGCCTAGTACAAATAATTTTACACTAGAGTTGAACTAGTTCTTTAGCCTAGTACAAATAATTTTACACTATAGTTGAACTAGCTCTATAAGCAAGTTGAAATAATTTTACACTAGAGTTGAACTAGCTCTATAGCCTAGTACAAATAATTTTACACTTAGTTGAACTAGATCTATAGCCAAGTATAAATAATTTTACACTATAGTTGAACTAGCTCTATAAGCTGGTTGAAATAATTTTACACTAGAGTTGAACTAGCTCTATAGCCTAGTACAAATAATTTTACTCTAGAGTTGAACTAGCTCTATAACCTAGTACAAATAATTTTACACTCGAGTTGAAATAGCTCTATAGCCTTGTACAAATAATTTTACACTAGAGTTGAACTAGTTCTATAGCCTAGTACAAATAATTTTACACTATAGTTGAACTAGCTCTATAAGCTAGTTGAAATAATTTTACACTAGAGTTGAACTAGCTCTATAGCCTAGTACAAATAATTTTACACTATAGTTGAACTAGATCTATAGCCAAGTACAAATAATTTTATGCTAGAGTTGAACTAGCTCTATAGCCTAGTATAAATAATTTTACACTAGAGTTGAACTAGCTCTATAAGCTAGTACAAATAATTTCACACTAGAGTTGAACTAGCTCTATAAGCTAGTACAAATAATTTTACACTAGAGTTGAACTAGCTCTATAAGCTAGTACAAATAATTTTACACTAGAATTGAACTAGCTCTATAGCGTAGTACAAATAATTTTACACTTTAGTTGAACTAGCTCTATAAGCTAGTTGAAATAATTTTACACTAGAGTTGAACTAGCTCTATAGCCTAGTACAAACAATTTTACACTATAGTTGAACTAGATCAATAGCCAAGTACAAATAATTTTACGCTAGAGTTGAACTAGCTCTATAGCCTAGTATAAATAATTTTACACTAGAGTTGAACTAGCTCTATAAGCTAGTACAAATAATTTCACACTAGAGTTGAACTAGCTCTATAGCCAAGTACAAATAATTTGACACTATAGTTGAACTAGCTCTATAAGCTAGTTGAAATAATTTTACACTAGAGTTGAACTAGCTCTATAGCCTAGATAATTTTACACTAGAGTTGAACTAGCTCTATAGCCTAGTACAAATAATATTACACTAGAGTTGAACTAGCTCTATAGCCTAGTACAAATAATTTTACATTAGAGTTCAACTAGCTCTATAAGCTAGTACAAATAATTTTACACTAGAGTTGAACTAGCTCTATAGCCTAGTACAAATAATTTTACACTAGAGTTGAATTAGCTCTATAGCCTAGCACAAATAATTTTACACTATAGTTGAACTACCTCTATAAGCTAGTTGAAATAATTTTACACTAGAGTTGAACTAGCTCTACAGCCTAGTACAAATAATTTTACACTAGAGTTGAACTAGCTCTATAAGCTAGTACAAATAATTTTACACTAGAGTTGAATAAGCTCTATAGCCTAGTACAAATAATTTTACAATAGAGTTCAACTAGCTCTATAAGCTAGTACAAATAATTTTACACTAGAGTTGAGCTAGCTCTATAGCCTAGTACAAATAATTTTACACTAGAGTTGAACTAGCTCTATAGCCTAGTACAAATAATTTTACACTATAGTTGAACTAGCTCTATAGCCTAGTACAAATAATTTTACACTAGAGTTGAACTAGCTCTATAGCCTAGTACAAATAATTTTACAATAGAGTTTAACTAGCTCTATAAGCTAGTACAAATAATTTTACACTAGAGTTGAGCTAGCTCTATAGCCTAGTACAAATAATTTTACGCTAGAGTAGAATTAGCTCTATAGCCTAGTACAAATAATTTTACACTATAGTTGAACTAGCTCTATAAGCTGGTTGAAATAATTTTACACTAGAGTTGAACTAGCTCTATAGCCTAGTACAAATAATTTTACACTAGAGTTGAACTAGCTCTATAGCCTAGTACAAATAATTTTACACTATAGTTGAACTAGCTCTATAAGCTAGTTGAAATAATTTTACACTAGAGTTGAACTAGCTCTATAACCTAGTACAAATAATTTTACACTATAGTTGAACTAGATCTATAGCCAAGTACAAATAATTTTACACTATAGTTGAACTAGCTCTATAAGCTGGTTGAAATAATTTTACACTAGAGTTGGACTAGCTCTATAGCCTAGTACAAATAATTTTACACTAGAGTTGAACTAGCTCTATAGCCTAGTACAAATAATTTTACACTCGAGTTGAACTAGCTCTATAGCCTAGTACAAATAATTTTACACTAGAGTTGAACTAGCTGTATAGCCTAGTACAAATAATTTTACACTAGAGTTGAACTAGCTCTATAGCCTAGTACAAATAATTTTACACTATAGTTGAACTAGCTCTCTATAAGCTAGTTGAAATAATTTTACACTAGAGTTGAACTAGCTCTATAGCCTAGTACAAATAATTTTACACTAGAGTTGAATTAGCTCTATAGCCTAGTACAAATAATTTTACACTATAGTTGAACTAGCTCTATAAGCTGGTTGAAATAATTTTACACTAGAGTTGAACTAGCTCTATAGCCTAGTACAAATAATTTTACACTAGAGTTGAACTAGCTCTATAGCCTAGTACAAATAATTTTACACTAGAGTTGAACTAGCTCTATAGCCTAGTACAAATAATTTTACACTAGAGTTGAGCTAGCTCTATAGCCTAGTACAAATAATTTTACACTATAGTTCAACTAGCTCTATAGCCTAGTACAAATAATTTTACACTAGAATTAAACTATCTCTATAGCCTAGTACAAATAATTTTACAATAGAGTTGAACTAGCTCTATAAGCTAGTACAAATAATTTTACACTAGAGTGAGCTAGCTCTATAGCCTAGTACAAACAATTTTACACTATAGTTGAACTAGATCAATAGCCAAGTACAAATAATTTTACGCTAGAGTTGAACTAGCTCTATAGCCTAGTATAAATAATTTTACACTAGAGTTGAACTAGCTCTATAAGCTAGTACAAATAATTTCACACTAGAGTTGAACTAGCTCTATAGCCAAGTACAAATAATTTGACACTATAGTTGAACTAGCTCTATAAGCTAGTTGAAATAATTTTACACTAGAGTTGAACTAGCTCTATAGCCTAGTACAAATAATTTTACAATAGAGTTCAACTAGCTCTATAAGCTAGTACAAATAATTTTACACTATTGTTGAGCTAGCTCTATAGCCTAGTACAAATAATTTTACACTAGAGTTGAACTAGTTCTTTAGCCTAGTACAAATAATTTTACACTATAGTTGAACTAGCTCTATAAGCAAGTTGAAATAATTTTACACTAGAGTTGAACTAGCTCTATAGCCTAGTACAAATAATTTTACACTTAGTTGAACTAGATCTATAGCCAAGTATAAATAATTTTACACTATAGTTGAACTAGCTCTATAAGCTGGTTGAAATAATTTTACACTAGAGCTGAACTAGCTCTATAGCCTAGTACAAATAATTTTACACTAGAGTTGAACTAGCTCTATAGCCTAGTATAAATAATTTTACACTAGAGTTGAACTAGCTCTATAAGCTAGTACAAATAATTTCACACTAGAGTTGAACTAGCTCTATAAGCTAGTACAAATAATTTTACACTAGAGTTGAACTAGCTCTATAAGCTAGTACAAATAATTTTACACTAGAATTGAACTAGCTCTATAGTGTAGTACAAATAATTTTACACTTTAGTTGAAGTAGCTCTATAAGCTAGTTGAAATAATTTTACACTAGAGTTGAACTAGCTCTATAGCCTAGTACAAACAATTTTACACTATAGTTGAACTAGATCAATAGCCAAGTACAAATAATTTTACGCTAGAGTTGAACTAGCTCTATAGCCTAGTATAAATAATTTTACACTAGAGTTGAACTAGCTCTATAAGCTAGTACAAATAATTTCACACTAGAGTTGAACTAGCTCTATAGCCAAGTACAAATAATTTGACACTATAGTTGAACTAGCTCTATATGCTAGTTGAAATAATTTTACACTAGAGTTGAACTAGCTCTATAGCCTAGTACAAATAATTTTACAATAGAGTTCAACTAGCTCTATAAGCTAGTCAAAATAATTTTACACTATTGTTGAGCTAGCTCTATAGCCTAGTACAAATAATTTTACACTAGAGTTGAACTAGTTCTTTAGCCTAGTACAAATAATTTTACACTATAGTTGAACTAGCTCTATAAGCAAGTTGAAATAATTTTACACTAGAGTTGAACTAGCTCTATAGCCTAGTACAAATAATTTTACACTTAGTTGAACTAGATCTATAGCCAAGTATAAATAATTTTACACTATAGTTGAACTAGCTCTATAAGCTGGTTGAAATAATTTTACACTAGAGTTGAACTAGCTCTATAGCCTAGTACAAATAATTTTACTCTAGAGTTGAACTAGCTCTATAACCTAGTACAAATAATTTTACACTCGAGTTGAAATAGCTCTATAGCCTTGTACAAATAATTTTACACTAGAGTTGAACTAGTTCTATAGCCTAGTACAAATAATTTTACACTATAGTTGAACTAGCTCTATAAGCTAGTTGAAATAATTTTACACTAGAGTTGAACTAGCTCTATAGCCTAGTACAAATAATTTTACACTATAGTTGAACTAGATCTATAGCCAAGTACAAATAATTTTATGCTAGAGTTGAACTAGCTCTATAGCCTAGTATAAATAATTTTACACTAGAGTTGAACTAGCTCTATAAGCTAGTACAAATAATTTCACACTAGAGTTGAACTAGCTCTATAAGCTAGTACAAATAATTTTACACTAGAGTTGAACTAGCTCTATAAGCTAGTACAAATAATTTTACACTAGAATTGAACTAGCTCTATAGCGTAGTACAAATAATTTTACACTTTAGTTGAACTAGCTCTATAAGCTAGTTGAAATAATTTTACACTAGAGTTGAACTAGCTCTATAGCCTAGTACAAACAATTTTACACTATAGTTGAACTAGATCAATAGCCAAGTACAAATAATTTTACGCTAGAGTTGAACTAGCTCTATAGCCTAGTATAAATAATTTTACACTAGAGTTGAACTAGCTCTATAAGCTAGTACAAATAATTTCACACTAGAGTTGAACTAGCTCTATAGCCAAGTACAAATAATTTGACACTATAGTTGAACTAGCTCTATAAGCTAGTTGAAATAATTTTACACTAGAGTTGAACTAGCTCTATAGCCTAGATAATTTTACACTAGAGTTGAACTAGCTCTATAGCCTAGTACAAATAATATTACACTAGAGTTGAACTAGCTCTATAGCCTAGTACAAATAATTTTACATTAGAGTTCAACTAGCTCTATAAGCTAGTACAAATAATTTTACACTAGAGTTGAACTAGCTCTATAGCCTAGTACAAATAATTTTACACTAGAGTTGAATTAGCTCTATAGCCTAGCACAAATAATTTTACACTATAGTTGAACTACCTCTATAAGCTAGTTGAAATAATTTTACACTAGAGTTGAACTAGCTCTACAGCCTAGTACAAATAATTTTACACTAGAGTTGAACTAGCTCTATAAGCTAGTACAAATAATTTTACACTAGAGTTGAATAAGCTCTATAGCCTAGTACAAATAATTTTACAATAGAGTTCAACTAGCTCTATAAGCTAGTACAAATAATTTTACACTAGAGTTGAGCTAGCTCTATAGCCTAGTACAAATAATTTTACACTAGAGTTGAACTAGCTCTATAGCCTAGTACAAATAATTTTACACTATAGTTGAACTAGCTCTATAGCCTAGTACAAATAATTTTACACTAGAGTTGAACTAGCTCTATAGCCTAGTACAAATAATTTTACAATAGAGTTTAACTAGCTCTATAAGCTAGTACAAATAATTTTACACTAGAGTTGAGCTAGCTCTATAGCCTAGTACAAATAATTTTACGCTAGAGTAGAATTAGCTCTATAGCCTAGTACAAATAATTTTACACTATAGTGGAACTAGCTCTATAAGCTGGTTGAAATAATTTTACACTAGAGTTGAACTAGCTCTATAGCCTAGTACAAATAATTTTACACTAGAGTTGAACTAGCTCTATAGCCTAGTACAAATAATTTTACACTATAGTTGAACTAGCTCTATAAGCTAGTTGAAATAATTTTACACTAGAGTTGAACTAGCTCTATAACCTAGTACAAATAATTTTACACTATAGTTGAACTAGATCTATAGCCAAGTACAAATAATTTTACACTATAGTTGAACTAGCTCTATAAGCTGGTTGAAATAATTTTACACTAGAGTTGGACTAGCTCTATAGCCTAGTACAAATAATTTTACACTAGAGTTGAACTAGCTCTATAGCCTAGTACAAATAATTTTACACTCGAGTTGAACTAGCTCTATAGCCTAGTACAAATAATTTTACACTAGAGTTGAACTAGCTGTATAGCCTAGTACAAATAATTTTACACTAGAGTGGAACTAGCTCTATAGCCTAGTACAAATAATTTTACACTATAGTTGAACTAGCTCTCTATAAGCTAGTTGAAATAATTTTACACTAGAGTTGAACTAGCTCTATAGCCTAGTACAAATAATTTTACACTAGAGTTGAATTAGCTCTATAGCCTAGTACAAATAATTTTACACTATAGTTGAACTAGCTCTATAAGCTGGTTGAAATAATTTTACACTAGAGTTGAACTAGCTCTATAGCCTCGTACAAATAATTTTACACTAGAGTTGAACTAGCTCTATAGCCTAGTACAAATAATTTTACACTAGAGTTGAACTAGCTCTATAGCCTAGTACAAATAATTTTACACTAGAGTTGAGCTAGCTCTATAGCCTAGTACAAATAATTTTACACTATAGTTCAACTAGCTCTATAGCCTAGTACAAATAATTTTACACTAGAATTAAACTATCTCTATAGCCTAGTACAAATAATTTTACAATAGAGTTGAACTAGCTCTATAAGCTAGTACAAATAATTTTACACTAGAGTGAGCTAGCTCTATAGCCTAGTACAAATAATTTTACAATAGAGTTGAACTAGTTCTTTAGCCTAGTACAAATAATTTTACACTATAGTTGAACTAGCTCTATAAGCTAGTTGAAATAATTTTACACTAGAGTTGAACTAGCTCTATAGCCTAGTACAAATAATTTTACACTATAGTTGAACTAGATCTATAGCCAAGTACAAATAATTTTACACTATAGTTGAACTAGCTCTATAAGCTGGTTGAAATAATTTTACACTAGAGTTGAACTAGCTCTATAGCCTAGTACAAATAATTTTACACTAGAGTTGAACTAGCTCTATAGCCTAGTACAAATAATTTTACACTCGAGTTGAACTAGCTCTATAGCCTAGTACAAATAATTTTACACTAGAGTTGAACTAGTTCTATAGCCTAGTACAAATAATTTTACACTATAGTTGAACTAGCTCTATAAGCTAGTTGAAATAATTTTACACTAGAGTTGAACTAGCTCTATAGCCTAGTACAAATAATTTTACAATAGAGTTCAACTAGCTCTATAAGCTAGTACAAATAATTTTACACTATTGTTGAGCTAGCTCTATAGCCTAGTACAAATAATTTTACACTAGAGTTGAACTAGTTCTTTAGCCTAGTACAAATAATTTTACACTATAGTTGAACTAGCTCTATAAGCAAGTTGAAATAATTTTACACTAGAGTTGAACTAGCTCTATAGCCTAGTACAAATAATTTTACACTTAGTTGAACAAGATCTATAGCCAAGTATAAATAATTTTACACTATAGTTGAACTAGCTCTATAAGCTGGTTGAAATAATTTTACACTAGAGTTGAACTAGCTCTATAGCCTAGTACAAATAATTTTACTCTAGAGTTGAACTAGCTCTATAACCTAGTACAAATAATTTTACACTCGAGTTGAACTAGCTCTATAGCCTTGTACAAATAATTTTACACTAGAGTTGAACTAGTTCTATAGCCTAGTACAAATAATTTTACACTATAGTTGAACTAGCTCTATAAGCTAGTTGAAATAATTTTACACTAGAGTTGAACTAGCTCTATAGCCTAGTACAAATAATTTTACACTATAGTTGAACTAGATCTATAGCCAAGTACAAATAATTTTATGCTAGAGTTGAACTAGCTCTATAGCCTAGTATAAATAATTTTACACTAGAGTTGAACTAGCTCTATAAGCTAGTACAAATAATTTCACACTAGAGTTGAACTAGCTCTATAAGCTAGTACAAATAATTTTACACTAGAGTTGAACTAGCTCTATAAGCTAGTACAAATAATTTTACACTAGAATTGAACTAGCTCTATAGCGTAGTACAAATAATTTTACACTTTAGTTGAACTAGCTCTATAAGCTAGTTGAAATAATTTTACACTAGAGTTGAACTAGCTCTATAGCCTAGTACAAACAATTTTACACTATAGTTGAACTAGATCTATAGCCAAGTACAAATAATTTTACGCTAGAGTTGAACTAGCTCTATAGCCTAGTATAAATAATTTTACACTAGAGTTGAACTTGCTCTATAAGCTAGTACAAATAATTTCACACTAGAGTTGAACTAGCTCTATAGCCAAGTACAAATAATTTGACACTATAGTTGAACTAGCTCTATAAGCTAGTTGAAATAATTTTACACTAGAGTTGAACTAGCTCTATAGCCTAGATAATTTTACACTAGAGTTGAACTAGCTCTATAGCCTAGTACAAATAATATTACACTAGAGTTGAACTAGCTCTATAGCCTAGTACAAATAATTTTACATTAGAGTTCAACTAGCTCTATAAGCTAGTATAAATAATTTTACACTAGAGTTGAACTAGCTCTATAGCCTAGTACAAATAATTTTACACTAGAGTTGAATTAGCTCTATAGCCTAGCACAAATAATTTTACACTATAGTTGAACTAGCTCTATAAGCTAGTTGAAATAATTTTACACTAGAGTTGAACTAGCTCTACAGCCTAGTACAAATAATTTTACACTAGAGTTGAACTAGCTCTATAGCCTAGTACAAATAATTTTACACTAGAGTTGAACTAGCTATATAAGCTAGTACAAATAATTTTACACTAGAGTTGAATAAGCTCTATAGCCTAGTACAAATAATTTTACAATAGAGTTCAACTAGCTCTATAAGCTAGTACAAATAATTTTACACTAGAGTTGAGCTAGCTCTATAGCCTAGTACAAATAATTTTACACTAGAGTTGAACTAGCTCTATAGCCTAGTACAAATAATTTTACACTATAGTTGAACTAGCTCTATAGCCTAGTACAAATAATTTTACACTAGAGTTGAACTAGCTCTATAGCCTAGTACAAATAATATTACACTAGAGTTGAACTAGCTCTATAGCCTAGTACAAATAATTTTACACTATAGTTGAACTAGCTCTATAAGCTGGTTGAAATAATTTTACACTAGAGTTGAACTAGCTCTATAGCCTAGTACAAATAATTTTACACTAGAGTTGAACTAGCTCTATAGCCTAGTACAAATAATTTTACACTAGAGTTGAACTAGCTCTATAGCCTAGTACAAATAATTTTACACTAGAGTTGAGCTAGCTCTATAGCCTAGTACAAATAATTTTACACTATAGTTCAACTAGCTCTATAGCCTAGTACAAATAATTTTACACTAGAATTGAACTAGCTCTATAGCCTAGTACAAATAATTTTACAATAGAGTTCAACTAGCTCTATAAGCTAGTACAAATAATTTTACACTAGAGTGAGCTAGCTCTATAGCCTAGTACAAATAATTTTACAATAGAGTTGAACTAGTTCTTTAGCCTAGTACAAATAATTTTACACTATAGTTGAACTAGCTCTATAAGCTAGTTGAAATAATTTTACACTAGAGTTCAACTAGCTCTATAGCCTAGTACAAATAATTTTACACTATAGTTGAACTAGATCTATAGCCAAGTACAAATAATTTTACACTATAGTTGAACTAGCTCTATAAGTTGGTTGAAATAATTTTACACTAGAGTTGAACTAGCTCTATAGCCTAGTACAAATAATTTTACACTAGAGTTGAACTAGCTCTATAGCCTAGTACAAATAATTTTACACTCGAGTTGAACTAGCTCTATAGCCTAGTACAAATAATTTTACACTAGAGTTGAACTAGTTCTATAGCCTAGTACAAATAATTTTACACTATAGTTGAACTAGCTCTATAAGCTAGTTGAAATAATTTTACACTAGAGTTGAACTAGCTCTATAGCCTAGTACAAATAATTTTACAATAGAGTTCAACTAGCTCTATAAGCTAGTACAAATAATTTTACACTATTGTTGAGCTAGCTCTATAGCCTAGTACAAATAATTTTACACTAGAGTTGAACTAGTTCTTTAGCCTAGTACAAATAATTTTACACTATAGTTGAACTAGCTCTATAAGCAAGTTGAAATAATTTTACACTAGAGTTGAACTAGCTCTATAGCCTAGTACAAATAATTTTACACTTAGTTGAACTAGATCTATAGCCAAGTATAAATAATTTTACACTATATTTGAACTAGCTCTATAAGCTGGTTGAAATAATTTTACACTAGAGTTGAACTAGCTCTATAGCCTAGTACAAATAATTTTACTCTAGAGTTGAACTAGCTCTATAACCTAGTACAAATAATTTTACACTCGAGTTGAACTAGCTCTATAGCCTTGTACAAATAATTTTACACTAGAGTTGAACTAGTTCTATAGCCTAGTAGAAATAATTTTACACTATAGTTGAACTAGCTCTATAAGCTAGTTGAAATAATTTTACACTAGAGTTGAACTAGCTCTATAGCCTAGTACAAATAATTTTACACTATAGTTGAACTAGATCTATAGCCAAGTACAAATAATTTTATGCTAGAGTTGAACTAGCTCTATAGCCTAGTATAAATAATTTTACACTAGAGTTGAACTAGCTCTATAAGCTAGTACAAATAATTTCACACTAGAGTTGAACTAGCTCTATAAGCTAGTACAAATAATTTTACACTAGAGTTGAACTAGCTCTATAAGCTAGTACAAATAATTTTACACTAGAATTGAACTAGCTCTATAGTGTAGTACAAATAATTTTACACTTTAGTTGAACTAGCTCTATAAGCTAGTTGAAATAATTTTACACTAGAGTTGAACTAGCTCTATAGCCTAGTACAAACAATTTTACACTATAGTTGAACTAGATCAATAGCCAAGTACAAATAATTTTACGCTAGAGTTGAACTAGCTCTATAGCCTAGTATAAATAATTTTACACTAGAGTTGAACTAGCTCTATAAGCTAGTACAAATAATTTCACACTAGAGTTGAACTAGCTCTATAGCCAAGTACAAATAATTTGACACTATAGTTGAACTAGCTCTATAAGCTAGTTGAAATAATTTTACACTAGAGTTGAACTAGCTCTATAGCCTAGTACAAATAATTTTACAATAGAGTTCAACTAGCTCTATAAGCTAGTACAAATAATTTTACACTATTGTTGAGCTAGCTCTATAGCCTAGTACAAATAATTTTACACTAGAGTTGAACTAGTTCTTTAGCCTAGTACAAATAATTTTACACTATAGTTGAACTAGCTCTATAAGCAAGTTGAAATAATTTTACACTAGAGTTGAACTAGCTCTATAGCCTAGTACAAATAATTTTACACTTAGTTGAACTAGATCTATAGCCAAGTATAAATAATTTTACACTATAGTTGAACTAGCTCTATAAGCTGGTTGAAATAATTTTACACTAGAGTTGAACTAGCTCTATAGCCTAGTACAAATAATTTTACTCTAGAGTTGAACTAGCTCTATAACCTAGTACAAATAATTTTACACTCGAGTTGAAATAGCTCTATAGCCTTGTACAAATAATTTTACACTAGAGTTGAACTAGTTCTATAGCCTAGTACAAATAATTTTACACTATAGTTGAACTAGCTCTATAAGCTAGTTGAAATAATTTTACACTAGAGTTGAACTAGCTCTATAGCCTAGTACAAATAATTTTACACTATAGTTGAACTAGATCTATAGCCAAGTACAAATAATTTTATGCTAGAGTTGAACTAGCTCTATAGCCTAGTATAAATAATTTTACACTAGAGTTGAACTAGCTCTATAAGCTAGTACAAATAATTTCACACTAGAGTTGAACTAGCTCTATAAGCTAGTACAAATAATTTTACACTAGAGTTGAACTAGCTCTATAAGCTAGTACAAATAATTTTACACTAGAATTGAACTAGCTCTATAGCGTAGTACAAATAATTTTACACTTTAGTTGAACTAGCTCTATAAGCTAGTTGAAATAATTTTACACTAGAGTTGAACTAGCTCTATAGCCTAGTACAAACAATTTTACACTATAGTAGAACTAGATCAATAGCCAAGTACAAATAATTTTACGCTAGAGTTGAACTAGCTCTATAGCCTAGTATAAATAATTTTACACTAGAGTTGAACTAGCTCTATAAGCTAGTACAAATAATTTCACACTAGAGTTGAACTAGCTCTATAGCCAAGTACAAATAATTTGACACTATAGTTGAACTAGCTCTATAAGCTAGTTGAAATAATTTTACACTAGAGTTGAACTAGCTCTATAGCCTAGATAATTTTACACTAGAGTTGAACTAGCTCTATAGCCTAGTACAAATAATATTACACTAGAGTTGAACTAGCTCTATAGCCTAGTACAAATAATTTTACATTAGAGTTCAACTAGCTCTATAAGCTAGTACAAATAATTTTACACTAGAGTTGAACTAGCTCTATAGCCTAGTACAAATAATTTTACACTAGAGTTGAATTAGCTCTATAGCCTAGCACAAATAATTTTACACTATAGTTGAACTACCTCTATAAGCTAGTTGAAATAATTTTACACTAGAGTTGAACTAGCTCTACAGCCTAGTACAAATAATTTTACACTAGAGTTGAACTAGCTCTATAGCCTAGTACAAATAATTTTACACTAGAGTTGAACTAGCTCTATAAGCTAGTACAAATAATTTTACACTAGAGTTGAATAAGCTCTATAGCCTAGTACAAATAATTTTACAATAGAGTTCAACTAGCTCTATAAGCTAGTACAAATAATTTTACACTAGAGTTGAGCTAGCTCTATAGCCTAGTACAAATAATTTTACACTAGAGTTGAACTAGCTCTATAGCCTAGTACAAATAATTTTACACTATAGTTGAACTAGCTCTATAGCCTAGTACAAATAATTTTACACTAGAGTTGAACTAGCTCTATAGCCTAGTACAAATAATTTTATAATAGAGTTTAACTAGCTCTATAAGCTAGTACAAATAATTTTACACTAGAGTTGAGCTAGCTCTATAGCCTAGTACAAATAATTTTACGCTAGAGTAGAATTAGCTCTATAGCCTAGTACAAATAATTTTACACTATAGTTGAACTAGCTCTATAAGCTGGTTGAAATAATTTTACACTAGAGTTGAACTAGCTCTATAGCCTAGTACAAATAATTTTACACTAGAGTTGAACTAGCTCTATAGCCTAGTACAAATAATTTTACACTATAGTTGAACTAGCTCTATAAGCTAGTTGAAATAATTTTACACTAGAGTTGAACTAGCTCTATAACCTAGTACAAATAATTTTACACTATAGTTGAACTAGATCTATAGCCAAGTACAAATAATTTTACACTATAGTTGAACTAGCTCTATAAGCTGGTTGAAATAATTTTACACTAGAGTTGGACTAGCTCTATAGCCTAGTACAAATAATTTTACACTAGAGTTGAACTAGCTCTATAGCCTAGTACAAATAATTTTACACTCGAGTTGAACTAGCTCTATAGCCTAGTACAAATAATTTTACACTAGAGTTGAACTAGCTGTATAGCCTAGTACAAATAATTTTACACTAGAGTTGAACTAGCTCTATAGCCTAGTACAAATAATTTTACACTATAGTTGAACTAGCTCTCTATAAGCTAGTTGAAATAATTTTACACTAGAGTTGAACTAGCTCTATAGCCTAGTACAAATAATTTTACACTAGAGTTGAATTAGCTCTATAGCCTAGTACAAATAATTTTACACTATAGTTGAACTAGCTCTATAAGCTGGTTGAAATAATTTTACACTAGAGTTGAACTAGCTCTATAGCCTAGTACAAATAATTTTACACTAGAGTTGAACTATCTCTATAGCCTAGTACAAATAATTTTACACTAGAGTTGAACTAGCTCTATAGCCTAGTACAAATAATTTTACACTAGAGTTGAGCTAGCTCTATAGCCTAGTACAAATAATTTTACACTATAGTTCAACTAGCTCTATAGCCTAGTACAAATAATTTTACACTAGAATTAAACTATCTCTATAGCCTAGTACAAATAATTTTACAATAGAGTTGAACTAGCTCTATAAGCTAGTACAAATAATTTTACACTAGAGTGAGCTAGCTCTATAGCCTAGTACAAATAATTTTACAATAGAGTTGAACTAGTTCTTTAGCCTAGTACAAATAATTTTACACTATAGTTGAACTAGCTCTATAAGCTAGTTGAAATAATTTTACACTAGAGTTGAACTAGCTCTATAGCCTAGTACAAATAATTTTACACTATAGTTGAACTAGATCTATAGCCAAGTACAAATAATTTTACACTATAGTTGAACTAGCTCTATAAGCTGGTTGAAATAATTTTACACTAGAGTTGAACTAGCTCTATAGCCTAGTACAAATAATTTTACACTAGAGTTGAACTAGCTCTATAGCCTAGTACAAATAATTTTACACTCGAGTTGAACTAGCTCTATAGCCTAGTACAAATAATTTTACACTAGAGTTGAACTAGTTCTATAGCCTAGTACAAATAATTTTACACTATAGTTGAACTAGCTCTATAAGCTAGTTGAAATAATTTTACACTAGAGTTGAACTAGCTCTATAGCCTAGTACAAATAATTTTACAATAGAGTTCAACTAGCTCTATAAGCTAGTACAAATAATTTTACACTATTGTTGAGCTAGCTCTATAGCCTAGTACAAATAATTTTACACTAGAGTTGAACTAGTTCTTTAGCCTAGTACAAATAATTTTACACTATAGTTGAACTAGCTCTATAAGCAAGTTGAAATAATTTTACACTAGAGTTGAACTAGCTCTATAGCCTAGTACAAATAATTTTACACTTAGTTGAACAAGATCTATAGCCAAGTATAAATAATTTTACACTATAGTTGAACTAGCTCTATAAGCTGGTTGAAATAATTTTACACTAGAGTTGAACTAGCTCTATAGCCTAGTACAAATAATTTTACTCTAGAGTTGAACTAGCTCTATAACCTAGTACAAATAATTTTACACTCGAGTTGAACTAGCTCTATAGCCTTGTACAAATAATTTTACACTAGAGTTGAACTAGTTCTATAGCCTAGTACAAATAATTTTACACTATAGTTGAACTAGCTCTATAAGCTAGTTGAAATAATTTTACACTAGAGTTGAACTAGCTCTATAGCCTAGTACAAATAATTTTACACTATAGTTGAACTAGATCTATAGCCAAGTACAAATAATTTTATGCTAGAGTTGAACTAGCTCTATAGCCTAGTATAAATAATTTTACACTAGAGTTGAACTAGCTCTATAAGCTAGTACAAATAATTTCACACTAGAGTTGAACTAGCTCTATAAGCTAGTACAAATAATTTTACACTAGAGTTGAACTAGCTCTATAAGCTAGTACAAATAATTTTACACTAGAATTGAACTAGCTCTATAGCGTAGTACAAATAATTTTACACTTTAGTTGAACTAGCTCTATAAGCTAGTTGAAATAATTTTACACTAGAGTTGAACTAGCTCTATAGCCTAGTACAAACAATTTTACACTATAGTTGAACTAGATCTATAGCCAAGTACAAATAATTTTACGCTAGAGTTGAACTAGCTCTATAGCCTAGTATAAATAATTTTACACTAGAGTTGAACTTGCTCTATAAGCTAGTACAAATAATTTCACACTAGAGTTGAACTAGCTCTATAGCCAAGTACAAATAATTTGACACTATAGTTGAACTAGCTCTATAAGCTAGTTGAAATAATTTTACACTAGAGTTGAACTAGCTCTATAGCCTAGATAATTTTACACTAGAGTTGAACTAGCTCTATAGCCTAGTACAAATAATATTACACTAGAGTTGAACTAGCTCTATAGCCTAGTACAAATAATTTTACATTAGAGTTCAACTAGCTCTATAAGCTAGTATAAATAATTTTACACTAGAGTTGAACTAGCTCTATAGCCTAGTACAAATAATTTTACACTAGAGTTGAATTAGCTCTATAGCCTAGCACAAATAATTTTACACTATAGTTGAACTAGCTCTATAAGCTAGTTGAAATAATTTTACACTAGAGTTGAACTAGCTCTACAGCCTAGTACAAATAATTTTACACTAGAGTTGAACTAGCTCTATAGCCTAGTACAAATAATTTTACACTAGAGTTGAACTAGCTATATAAGCTAGTACAAATAATTTTACACTAGAGTTGAATAAGCTCTATAGCCTAGTACAAATAATTTTACAATAGAGTTCAACTAGCTCTATAAGCTAGTACAAATAATTTTACACTAGAGTTGAGCTAGCTCTATAGCCTAGTACAAATAATTTTACACTAGAGTTGAACTAGCTCTATAGCCTAGTACAAATAATTTTACACTATAGTTGAACTAGCTCTATAGCCTAGTACAAATAATTTTACACTAGAGTTGAACTAGCTCTATAGCCTAGTACAAATAATTTTACAATAGAGTTTAACTATCTCTATAAGCTAGTACAAATAATTTTACACTAGAGTTGAGCTAGCTCTATAGCCTAGTACAAATAATTTTACGCTAGAGTAGAATTAGCTTTATAGCCTAGTACAAATAATTTTACACTATAGTTGAACTAGCTCTATAAGCTGGTTGAAATAATTTTACACTAGAGTTGAACTAGCTCTATAGCCTAGTACAAATAATTTTACACTAGAGTTGAACTAGCTCTATAGCCTAGTACAAATAATTTTACACTATAGTTGAACTAGCTCTATAAGCTAGTTGAAATAATTTTACACTAGAGTTGAACTAGCTCTATAACCTAGTACAAATAATTTTACACTATAGTTGAACTAAATCTATAGCCAAGTACAAATAATTTTACACTATAGTTGAACTAGCTCTATAAGCTGGTTGTAATAATTTTACACTAGAGTTGGACTAGCTCTATAGCGTAGTACAAATAATTTTACACTAGAGTTGAACTAGCTCTATAGCCTAGTACAAATAATTTTACACTCGAGTTGAACTAGCTCTATAGCCTAGTACAAATAATTTTACACTAGAGTTGAACTAGTTCTATAGCCTAGTACAAATAATTTTACACTATAGTTGAACTAGCTCTATAAGCTAGTTGAAATAATTTTACACTAGAGTTGAACTAGCTCTATAGCCTAGTACAAATAATTTTACAATAGAGTTCAACTAGCTCTATAAGCTAGTACAAATAATTTTACACTATTGTTGAGCTACCTCTATAGCCTAGTACAAATAATTTTACACTAGAGTTGAACTAGTTCTTTAGCCTAGTACAAATAATTTTACACTATAGTTGAACTAGCTCTATAAGCTAGTTGAAATAATTTTACACTAGAGTTGAACTAGCTCTATAGCCTAGTACAAATAATTTTACACTTAGTTGAACTAGATCTATAGCCAAGTATAAATAATTTTACACTATAGTTGAACTAGCTCTATAAGCTGGTTGAAATAATTTTACACTAGAGTTGAACTAGATCTATAGCCTAGTACAAATAATTTTACTCTAGAGTTGAACTAGCTCTATAGCCTAGTACAAATAATTTTACACTCGAGTTGAACTAGCTCTATAGCCTAGTACAAATAATTTTACACTAGAGTTGAACTAGTTCTATAGCCTAGTACAAATAATTTTACACTATAGTTGAACTAGCTCTATAAGCTAGTTGAAATAATTTTACACTAGAGTTGAACTAGCTCTATAGCCTAGTACAAATAATTTTACACTATAGTTGAACTAGATCTATAGCCAAGTACAAATAATTTTATGCTAGAGTTGAACTAGCTCTATAGCCTAGTATAAATAATTTTACACTAGAGTTGAACTAGCTCTATAAGCTAGTACAAATAATTTCACACTAGATTTCAACTAGCTCTATAAGCTAGTACAAATAATTTTACACTAGAGTTGAACTAGCTCTATAAGCTAGTACAAATAATTTTACACTAGAGTTGAATAAGCTCTATAGCCTAGTACAAATAATTTTACAATAGAGTTCAACTAGCTCTATAAGCTAGTACAAATAATTTTACACTAGAGTTGAGCTAGCTCTATAGCCTAGTACAAATAATTTTACACTAGAGTTGAACTAGCTCTATAGCCTAGTACAAATAATTTTACACTATAGTTGAACTAGCTCTATGGCCTAGTACAAATAATTTTACACTAGAGTTGAACTAGCTCTATAGCCTAGTACAAATAATTTTACAATAGAGTTTAACTATCTCTATAAGCTAGTACAAATAATTTTACACTAGAGTTGAGCTAGCTCTATAGCCTAGTACAAATAATTTTACGCTAGAGTAGAATTAGCTTTATAGCCTAGTACAAATAATTTTACACTATAGTTGAACTAGCTCTATAAGCTGGTTGAAATAATTTTACACTAGAGTTGAACTAGCTCTATAGCCTAGTACAAATAATTTTACACTAGAGTTGAACTAGCTCTATAGCCTAGTACAAATAATTTTACACTATAGTTGAACTAGCTCTATAAGCTAGTTGAAATAATTTTACACTAGAGTTGAACTAGCTCTATAACCTAGTACAAATAATTTTACACTATAGTTGAACTAAATCTATAGCCAAGTACAAGTAATTTTACACTATAGTTGCACTAGCTCTATAAGCTGGTTGAAATAATTTTACACTAGAGTTGGACTAGCTCTATAGCCTAGTACAAATAATTTTACACTAGAGTTGAACTAGCTCTATAGCCTAGTACAAATAATTTTACACTCGAGTTGAACTAGCTCTATAGCCTAGTACAAATAATTTTACACTAGAGTTGAACTAGTTCTATAGCCTAGTACAAATAATTTTACACTATAGTTGAACTAGCTCTATAAGCTAGTTGAAATAATTTTACACTAGAGTTGAACTAGCTCTATAGCCTAGTACAAATAATTTTACAATAGAGTTCAACTAGCTCTATAAGCTAGTACAAATAATTTTACACTATTGTTGAGCTACCTCTATAGCCTAGTACAAATAATTTTACACTAGAGTTGAACTAGTTCTTTAGCCTAGTACAAATAATTTTACACTATAGTTGAACTAGCTCAATAAGCTAGTTGAAATAATTTTACACTAGAGTTGAACTAGCTCTATAGCCTAGTACAAATAATTTTACACTTAGTTGAACTAGATCTATAGCCAAGTATAAATAATTTTACACTATAGTTGAACTAGCTCTATAAGCTGGTTGAAATAATTTTACACTAGAGTTGAACTAGATCTATAGCCTAGTACAAATAATTTTACTCTAGAGTTGAACTAGCTCTATAGCCTAGTACAAATAATTTTACACTCGAGTTGAACTAGCTCTATAGCCTAGTACAAATAATTTTACACTAGAGTTGAACTAGTTCTATAGCCTAGTACAAATAATTTTACACTATAGTTGAACTAGCTCTATAAGCTAGTTGAAATAATTTTACACTAGAGTTGAACTAGCTCTATAGCCTGGTACAAATAATTTTACACTATAGTTGAACTAGATCTATAGCCAAGTACAAATAATTTTATGCTAGAGTTGAACTAGCTCTATAGCCTAGTATAAATAATTTTACACTAGAGTTGAACTAGCTCTATAAGCTAGTACAAATAATTTCACACTAGATTTCAACTAGCTCTATAAGCTAGTACAAATAATTTTACACTAGAGTTGAACTAGCTCTATAAGCTACTACAAATAATTTTACACTAGAATTGAACTAGCTCTATAGCGTAGTACAAATAATTTTACACTATAGTTGAATTAGCTCTATAAGCTAGTTGAAATAATTTTACACTAGAGTTGAACTAGCTCTATAGCCTAGTACAAACAATTTTACACTATAGATGAACTAGATCTATAGCCAAGTACAAATAATTTTACACTAGAGTTGAACTAGCTCTATAGCCTAGTATAAATAATTTTACACTAGAGTTGAACTAGCTATATAAGCTAGTACAAATAATTTCACACTAGAGTTGAACTAGCTCTATAGCCAAGTACAAATAATTTTACACTATAGTTGAACTAGCTCTATAAGCTAGTTGAAATAATTTTACACTAGAGTTGAACTAGCTCTATAGCCTAGATAATTTTACACTATAGTTGAACTAGCTCTATAGCCTAGTACAAATAATATTACACTAGAGTTGAACTAGCTCTATAGCCTAGTACAAATAATTTTACATTAGAGTTCAACTAGCTCTATAAGCTAGTACAAATAATTTTACACTAGAGTTGAACTAGCTCTATAGCCTAGTACAAATAATTTTACACTAGAGTTGAATTAGCTCTATAGCCTAGTACAAATAATTTTACACTATAGTTGAACTAGCTCTCTAAGCTAGTTGAAATAATTTTACACTAGAGTTGAACTAGCTCTATAGCCTAGTACAAATAATTTTACACTAGAGTTGAACTAGCTCTATAGCCTAGTACAAATAATTTTACACTAGAGTTGAACTAGCTCTATAAGCTGGTACAAATAATTTTACACTAGAGTTGAATAAGCTCTATAGCCTAGTACAAATAATTTTACAATAGAGTTCAACTAGCTCTATAAGCTAGTACAAATAATTTTACACTAGAGTTGAGCTAGCTCTATAGCCTAGTACAAATAATTTTACACTAGAGTTGAACTAGCTCTATAGCCTAGTACAAATAATTTTACACTATAGTTGAACTAGCTCTATAGCCTAGTACAAATAATTTTACACTAGAGTTGAACTAGCTCTATAGCCTAGTACAAATAATTTTACAATAGAGTTCAACTAGCTCTATAAGCTAGTACAAATAATTTTACAGTAGAGTTGAGCTAGCTCTATAGCCTAGTACAAATAATTTTACGCTAGAGTTGAATTAGCTCTATAGCCTAGTACAAATAATTTTACACTATAGTTGAACTAGCTCTATAAGCTGGTTGAAATAATTTTACACTAGAGTTGAACTAGCTCTATAGCCTAGTACAAATAATTTTACACTAGAGTTGAACTAGCTCTATAGCCTAGTACAAATAATTTTACACTATAGTTGAACTAGCTCTATAAGCTAGTTGAAATAATTTTACACTAGGGTTGAACTAGCTCTATAGCCTAGTACAAATAATTTTACACTAGAGTTGAACTAGCTCTATAAGCTAGTACAAATAATTTTACACTAGAGTTGAACCAGCTCTATAGCCTAGTACAAATAATTTTACACTAGAGTTGAACTAGCTCTATCAGCTAGTACAAATAATTTTACACTATAGTTGAACTAGCTCTATAGCCTAGTACAAATAATTTTACAATATAGTTGAACTAGCTCTATAAGCTAGTTCAAATAATTTTACACTAGAGTTGAACTAGCTCTATAACCTAGTACAAATAATTTTACACTAGAGTTGAACTAGCTCTATAGCCTAGTACAAATAAGTTTACACTAGAGTTGAACTAGCACTATAAGCTAGTTCAAATAATTTTACACTAGAGTTGAACTAGCTCTATAGCCTAGTAGAAATAATTTTACACTAGAGTTGAACTAGCTCTATAGCCTAGTACAAATAATTTTACACTAGATTTGAACTAGTTCTATAGCCTAGTACAAATAATTTTACACTATAGTTGAACTAGCTCTCTATAAGCTAGTTGAAATAATTTTACACTAGAGTTGAACTAGCTCTATAAGCTAGTTGAAATAATTTTACACTAGAGTTGTACTAGCTCTATAGCCTAGTACAAATAATTTTACACTAGAGTTGAACTAGCTCTATAGCCTAGTACAAATAATTTTACACTAGAGTTGAACTAGCTCTATAAGCTAGTACAAATAATTTTACACTATAGTTGAATAAGCTCTATAGCCTAGTACAAATAATTTTACAATAGAGTTCAACTAGCTCTATAGCCTAGTACAAATAATATTACACTAGAGTTGAACTAGCTCTATAGCCTAGTACAAATAATATTACACTAGAGTTGAACTAGCTCTATAGCCTAGTACAAATAATTTTACATTAGAGTTCAACTAGCTCTATAAGCTAGTACAAATAATTTTACACTAGAGTTGAACTAGCTCTATAGCCTAGTACAAATAATTTTACACTAGAGTTGAATTAGCTCTATAGCCTAGTACAAATAATTTTACACTATAGTTGAACTAGCTCTCTAAGCTAGTTGAAATAATTTTACACTAGAGTTGAACTAGCTCTATAGCCTAGTACAAATAATTTTACACTAGAGTTGAACTAGCTCTATAGCCTAGTACAAATAATTTTACACTAGAGTTGAACTAGCTCTATAAGCTAGTACAAATAATTTTACACTAGAGTTGAATAAGCTCTATAGCCTAGTACAAATAATTTTACAATAGAGTTCAACTAGCTCTATAAGCTAGTACAAATAATTTTACACTAGAGTTGAGCTAGCTCTATAGCCTAGTACAAATAATTTTACACTAGAGTTGAACTAGCTCTATAGCCTAGTACAAATAATTTTACACTATAGTTGAACTAGCTCTATAGCCTAGTACAAATAATTTTACACTAGAGTTGAACTAGCTCTATAGCCTAGTACAAATAATTTTACAATAGAGTTCAACTAGCTCTATAAGCTAGTACAAATAATTTTACACTAGAGTTGAGCTAGCTCTATAGCCTAGTACAAATAATTTTACGCTAGAGTTGAATTAGCTCTATAGCCTAGTACAAATAATTTTACACTATAGTTGAACTAGCTCTATAAGCTGGTTGAAATAATTTTACACTAGAGTTGAACTAGCTCTATAGCCTAGTACAAATAATTTTACACTAGAGTTGAACTAGCTCTATAGCCTAGTACAAATAATTTTACACTATAGTTGAACTAGCTCTATAAGCTAGTTGAAATAATTTTACACTAGGGTTGAACTAGCTCTATAGCCTAGTACAAATAATTTTACACTAGAGTTGAACTAGCTCTATAAGCTAGTACAAATAATTTTACACTAGAGTTGAACCAGCTCTATAGCCTAGTACAATTAATTTTACACTAGAGTTGAACTAGCTCTATCAGCTAGTACAAATAATTTTACACTATAGTTGAACTAGCTCTATAGCCTAGTACAAATAATTTTACAATATAGTTGAACTAGCTCTATAAGCTAGTTCAAATAATTTTACACTAGAGTTGAACTAGCTCTATAACCTAGTACAAATAATTTTACACTAGAGTTGAACTAGCTCTATAGCCTAGTACAAATAAGTTTACACTAGAGTTGAACTAGCACTATAAGCTAGTTCAAATAATTTTACACTAGAGTTGAACTAGCTCTATAGCCTAGTAGAAATAATTTTACACTAGAGTTGAACTAGCTCTATAGCCTAGTACAAATAATTTTACACTAGATTTGAACTAGTTCTATAGCCTAGTACAAATAATTTTACACTATAGTTGAACTAGCTCTCTATAAGCTAGTTGAAATAATTTTACACTAGAGTTGAACTAGCTCTATAAGCTAGTTGAAATAATTTTACACTAGAGTTGTACTAGCTCTATAGCCTAGTACAAATAATTTTACACTAGAGTTGAACTAGCTCTATAGCCTAGTACAAATAATTTTACACTAGAGTTGAACTAGCTCTATAAGCTAGTACAAATAATTTTACACTATAGTTGAATAAGCTCTATAGCCTAGTACAAATAATTTTACAATAGAGTTCAACTAGCTCTATAAGCTAGTACAAATAATTTTACACTAGAGTTGAGCTAGCTCTATAGCCTAGTACAAATAATTTTACACTAGAGTTGAACTAGCTCTACAGCCTAGTACAAATAATTTTACACTAGAGTTGAACTAGCTCTATAGCCTAGTACAAATAATTTTACACTAGAGTTGAACTAGCTCTATAAGCTAATACAAATAATTTTACACTAGAGTTGAATAAGCTCTATAGCCTAGTACAAATAATTTTACACTATAGTTGAACTAGCTCTATAAGCTAGTTGAAATAATTTTACACTAGAGTTGAACTAGCTCTATAGCCTAGTACAAATAATTTTACACTAGAGTTGAACTAGCTCTATAAGCTAGTACAAATAATTTTACACTAGAGTTGAACCAGCTCTATAGCCTAGTACAAATAATTTTACACTAGAGTTGAACTAGCTCTATCAGCTAGTACAAATAATTTTACACTATAGTTGAACTAGCTCTATAGCCTAGTACAAATAATTTTACAATATAGTTGAACTAGCTCTATAAGCTAGTTCAAATAATTTTACACTAGAGTTGAACTAGCTCTATAACCTAGTACAAATAATTTTACACTAGAGTTGAACTAGCTCTATAGCCTAGTACAAATAAGTTTACACTAGAGTTGAACTAGCACTATAAGCTAGTTCAAATAATTTTACACTAGAGTTGAACTAGCTCTATAGCCTAGTAGAAATAATTTTACACTAGAGTTGAACTAGCTCTATAGCCTAGTACAAATAATTTTACACTAGAGTTGAACTAGCTCTATAGCCTAGTACAAATAATTTTACACTAGAGTTGAACTAGCTCTATAGCCTAGTACAAATAATTTTACACTAGAGTTGAACTAGTTCTATAGCCTAGTACAAATAATTTTACACTATAGTTGAACTACCTCTATAAGCTAGTTGAAATAATTTTACACTAGAGTTGAACTAGCTCTATAGCCTAGTACAAACAATTTTACACTATAGATGAACTAGATCTATAGCCAAGTACAAATAATTTTACACTAGAGTTGAACTAGCTCTATAGCCTAGTATAAATAATTTTACACTAGAGTTGAACTAGCTCTATAAGCTAGTACAAATAATTTCACACTAGAGTTGAACTAGCTCTATAGCCAAGTACAAATAATTTTACACTATAGTTGAACTAGCTCTATAAGCTAGTTGAAATAATTTTACACTAGAGTTGAACTAGCTCTATAGCCTAGATAATTTTACACTATAGTTGAACTAGCTCTATAGCCTAGTACAAATAATATTACACTAGAGTTGAACTAGCTCTATAGCCTAGTACAAATAATTTTACATTAGAGTTCAACTAGCTCTATAAGCTAGTACAAATAATTTTACACTAGAGTTGAACTAGCTCTATAGCCTAGTACAAATAATTTTACACTAGAGTTGAATTAGCTCTATAGCCTAGTACAAATAATTTTACACTATAGTTGAACTAGCTCTCTAAGCTAGTTGAAATAATTTTACACTAGAGTTGAACTAGCTCTATAGCCTAGTACAAATAATTTTACACTAGAGTTGAACTAGCTCTATAGCCTAGTACAAATAATTTTACACTAGAGTTGAACTAGATCTATGAGCTAATACAAATAATTTTACACTAGAGTTGAATAAGCTCTATAGCCTAGTACAAATAATTTTACAATAGAGTTCAACTAGCTCTATAAGCTAGTACAAATAATTTTACACTAGAGTTGAGCTAGCTCTATAGCCTAGTACAAATAATTTTACACTAGAGTTGAACTAGCTCTATAGCCTAGTACAAATAATTTTACACTATAGTTGAACTAGCTTTATAGCCTAGTACAAATAATTTTACACTAGAGTTGAACTAGCTCTATAGCCTAGTACAAATAATTTTACAATAGAGTTCAACTAGCTCTATAAGCTAGTACAAATAATTTTACACTAGAGTTGAACTAGCTCTATAGCCTAGTACAAATAATTTTACACTATAGTTGAACTAGCTCTATAAGCTGGTTGAAATAATTTTACACTAGAGTTGAACTAGCTCTATAGCCTAGTACAAATAATTTTACACTAGAGTTGAACTAGCTCTATAGCCTAGTACAAATAATTTTACACTATAGTTGAACTAGCTCTATAAGCTAGTTGAAATAATTTTACACTAGGGTTGAACTAGCTCTATAGCCTAGTACAAATAATTTTACACTAGAGTTGAACTAGCTCTATAAGCTAGTACAAATAATTTTACACTAGAGTTGAACCAGCTCTATAGCCTAGTACAAATAATTTTACACTAGAGTTGAACTAGCTCTATCAGCTAGTACAAATAATTTTACACTATAGTTGAACTAGCTCTATAGCCTAGTACAAATAATTTTACAATATAGTTGAACTAGCTCTATAAGCTAGTTCAAATAATTTTACACTAGAGTTGAACTAGCTCTATAACCTAGTACAAATAATTTTACACTAGAGTTGAACTAGCTCTATAGCCTAGTACAAATAAGTTTACACTACAGTTGAACTAGCACTATAAGCTAGTTCAAATAATTTTACACTAGAGTTGAACTAGCTCTATAGCCTAGTAGAAATAATTTTACACTAGAGTTGAACTAGCTCTATAGCCTAGTACAAATAATTTTACACTAGATTTGAACTAGTTCTATAGCCTAGTACAAATAATTTTACACTATAGTTGAACTAGCTCTCTATAAGCTAGTTGAAATAATTTTACACTAGAGTTGAACTAGCTCTATAAGCTAGTTGAAATAATTTTACACTAGAGTTGTACTAGCTCTATAGCCTAGTACAAATAATTTTACACTAGAGTTGAACTAGCTCTATAGCCTAGTACAAATAATTTTACACTAGAGTTGAACTAGCTCTATAAGCTAGTACAAATAATTTTACACTATAGTTGAATAAGCTCTATAGCCTAGTACAAATAATTTTACAATAGAGTTCAACTAGCTCTATAAGCTAGTACAAATAATTTTACACTAGAGTTGAGCTAGCTCTATAGCCTAGTACAAATAATTTTACACTAGAGTTGAACTAGCTCTACAGCCTAGTACAAATAATTTTACACTAGAGTTGAACTAGCTCTATAGCCTAGTACAAATAATTTTACAATAGAGTTCAACTAGCTCTATAAGCTAGTACAAATAATTTTACACTAGAGTTGAGCTAGCTCTATAGCCTAGTACAAATAATTTTACACTAGAGTTGAACTAGCTCTATAGCCTAGTACAAATAATTTTACACTATAGTTGAACTAGCTCTATAGCCTAGTACAAATAATTTTACACTAGAGTTGAACTAGCTCTATAGCCTAGTACAAATAATTTTACAATAGAGTTCAACTAGCTCTATAAGCTAGTACAAATAATTTTACACTAGAGTTGAGCTAGCTCTATAGCCTAGTACAAGTAATTTTACGCTAGAGTTGAATTAGCTCTATAGCCTAGTACAAATAATTTTACACTATAGTTGAACTAGCTCTATAAGCTGGTTGAAATAATTTTACACTAGAGTTGAACTAGCTCTATAGCCTAGTACAAATAATTTTACACTAGAGTTGAACTAGCTCTATAGCCTAGTACAAATAATTTTACACTATAGTTGAACTAGCTCTATAGCCTAGTACAAATAATTTTACACTAGAGTTGAACTAGCTCTATAGCCTAGTACAAATAATTTTACAATAGAGTTCAACTAGCTCTATAAGCTAGTACAAATAATTTTACACTAGAGTTGAGCTAGCTCTATAGCCTAGTACAAGTAATTTTACGCTAGAGTTGAATTAGCTCTATAGCCTAGTACAAATAATTTTACACTATAGTTGAACTAGCTCTATAAGCTGGTTGAAATAATTTTACACTAGAGTTGAACTAGCTCTATAGCCTAGTACAAATAATTTTACACTATAGTTGAACTAGCTCTATAGCCTAGTACAAATAATTTTACACTAGAGTTGAACTAGCTCTATAGCCTAGTACAAATAATTTTACAATAGAGTTCAACTAGCTCTATAAGCTAGTACAAATAATTTTACACTAGAGTTGAGCTAGCTCTATAGCCTAGTACAAGTAATTTTACGCTAGAGTTGAATTAGCTCTATAGCCTAGTACAAATAATTTTACACTATAGTTGAACTAGCTCTATAAGCTGGTTGAAATAATTTTACACTAGAGTTGAACTAGCTCTATAGCCTAGTACAAATAATCTTACACTAGAGTTGAACTAGCTCTATAGCCTAGTACAAATAATTTTACACTATAGTTGAACTAGCTCTATAAGCAAGTTGAAATAATTTTACACTAGAGTTGAACTAGCTCTATAGCCTAGTACAAATAATTTTACACTAGAGTTGAACTAGCTCTATAAGCTAGTACAAATAATTTTACACTAGAGTTGAACTAGCTCTATCAGCTAGTACAAATAATTTTACACTATAGTTGAACTAGCTCTATAGCCTAGTACAAATAATTTTACAATATAGTTGAACTAGCTCTATAAGCTAGTTCAAATAATTTTACACTAGAGTTGAACTAGCTCTATAGCCTAGTACAAATAATTTTACACTAGAGTTGAACTAGCTCTATAGCCTAGTACAAATAAGTTTACACTAGAGTTGAACTAGCACTATAAGCTAGTTCAAATAATTTTACACTAGAGTTGAACTAGCTCTATAGCCTAGTAGAAATAATTTTACACTAGAGTTGAACTAGCTCTATAGCCTAGTACAAATAATTTTACACTAGAGTTGAACTAGTTCTATAGCCTAGTACAAATAATTTTACACTATAGTTGAACTAGCTCTCTATAAGCTAGTTGAAATAATTTTACACTAGAGTTGAACTAGCTCTATAGCCTAGTACAAGTAATTTTACACTAGAGTTGAATTAGCTCTATAGCCTAGTACAAATAATTTTACACTATAGTTGAACTAGCTCTATAAGCTGGTTGAAATAATTTTACACTAGAGTTGAACTAGCTCTATAGCCTAGTACAAATAATTTTACACTAGAGTTAAACTAGCTCTATAGCCTAGTACAAATAAGTTTACACTAGAGTTGAACTAGCACTATAAGCTAGTTCAAATAATTTTACACTAGAGTTCAACTAGCTCTATAAGCTAGTACAAATAATTTTACACTAGAGTTGAACTAGCTCTATAGCCTAGTACAAATAATTTTACACTAGAGTTGAATTAGCTCTATAGCCTAGTACAAATAATTTTACACTATAGTTGAACTAGCTCTATAAGCTAGTTGAAGTAATTTTACACTAGAGTTGAACTAGCTCTATAGCCTAGTACAAATAATTTTACACTAGAGTTGAATTAGCTCTATAGCCTAGTACAAATAATTTTACACTATAGTTGAACTAGCTCTATAAGCTAGTTGAAGTAATTTTACACTAGAGTTGAACTAGCTCTATAGCCTAGTACAAATAATTTTACACTAGAGTTGAACTAGCTCTATAGCCTAGTACAAATAATTTTACACAAGAGTTGAACTAGCTCTATAAGCTAGTACAAATAATTTTACACTAGAGTTGAACAAGCTCTATAGCCTAGTACAAATAATTTTACAATAGAGTTCAACTAGCTCTATAAGCTAGTACAAATAATTTTACATTAGAGTTGAGCTAGCTCTATAGCCTAGTACAAATAATTTTACACTAGAGTTGAACTAGCTCTATAGCCTAGTACAAATAATTTTACACTAGAGTTGAACTAGCTCTATAGCCTCGTACAAATAAGTTTACACTAGAGTTGAACTAGCACTATAAGCTAGTTCAAAGAATTTTACACTAGAGTTGAACTAGCTCTATAGCCTAGTAGAAATAATTTTACACTAGAGTTGAACTAGCTCTATAGCCTAGTACAAATAATTTTACACTAGAGTTGAACTAGTTCTATAGCCTAGTACAAATAATTTTACACTATAGTTGAACTAGCTCTCTATAAGCTAGTTGAAATAATTTTACACTAGAGTTGAACTAGCTCTATAGCCTAGTACAAATAATTTTACACTAGAGTTGAATTAGCTCTATAGCCTAGTACAAATAATTTTACACTAGAGTTGAACTAGTTCTATAGCTTAGTACAAATAATTTTATACTAGAGTTGAACTAGCTCTATAGCCTAGTACAAATAATTTTACAATAGAGTTCAACTAGCTCTATAAGCTAGTACAAATAATTTTACACTAGAGTTGAGCTAGCTCTATAGCCTAGTACAAGTAATTTTACGCTAGAGTTGAATTAGCTCTATAGCCTAGTACAAATAATTTTACACTATAGTTGAACTAGCTCTATAAGCTGGTTGAAATAATTTTACACTAGAGTTGAACTAGCTCTATAGCCTAGTACAAATAATCTTACACTAGAGTTGAACTAGCTCTATAGCCTAGTACAAATAATTTTACACTATAGTTGAACTAGCTCTATAAGCTAGTTGAAATAATTTTACACTAGAGTTGAACTAGCTCTATAGCCTAGTACAAATAATTTTACACTAGAGTTGAACTAGCTCTATAAGCTAGTACAAATAATTTTACACTAGAGTTGAACTAGCTCTATAGCCTAGTACAAATAGTTTTACACTAGAGTTGAACTAGCTCTATCAGCTAGTACAAATAATTTTACACTATAGTTGAACTAGCTCTATAGCCTAGTACAAATAATTTTACAATATAGTTGAACTAGCTCTATAAGCTAGTTCAAATAATTTTACACTAGAGTTGAACTAGCTCTATAGCCTAGTACAAATAATTTTACACTAGAGTTGAACTAGCTCTATATCCTAGTACAAATAAGTTTACACTAGAGTTGAACTAGCACTATAAGCTAGTTCAAATAATTTTACACTAGAGTTGAACTAGCTCTATAGCCTAGTAGAAATAATTTTACACTAGAGTTGAACTAGCTCTATAGCCTAGTACAAATAATTTTACACTAGAGTTGAACTAGTTCTATAGCCTAGTACAAATAATTTTACACTATAGTTGAACTAGCTCTCTATAAGCTAGTTGAAATAATTTTACACTAGAGTTGAACTAGCTCTATAGCCTAGTACAAGTAATTTTACACTAGAGTTGAATTAGCTCTATAGCCTAGTACAAATAATTTTACACTATAGTTGAACTAGCTCTATAAGCTGGTTGAAATAATTTTACACTAGAGTTGAACTAGCTCTATAGCCTAGTACAAATAATTTTACACTAGAGTTGAACTAGCTCTATAGCCTAGTACAAATAAGTTTACACTAGAGTTTAACTAGCACTATAAGCTAGTTCAAATAATTTTACACTAGAGTTCAACTAGCTCTATAAGCTAGTACAAATAATTTTACACTAGAGTTGAACTAGCTCTATAGCCTAGTACAAATAATTTTACACTAGAGTTGAATTAGCTCTATAGCCTAGTACAAATAATTTTACACTATAGTTGAACTAGCTCTATAAGCTAGTTGAAGTAATTTTACACTAGAGTTGAACTAGCTCTATAGCCTAGTACAAATAATTTTACACTAGAGTTGAATTAGCTCTATAGCCTAGTACAAATAATTTTACACTATAGTTGAACTAGCTCTATAAGCTAGTTGAAGTAATTTTACACTAGAGTTGAACTAGCTCTATAGCCTAGTACAAATAATTTTACACTAGAGTTGAACTAGCTCTATAGCCTAGTACAAATAATTTTACACAAGAGTTGAACTAGCTCTATAAGCTAGTACAAATAATTTTACACTAGAGTTGAACAAGCTCTATAGCCTAGTACAAATAATTTTACAATAGAGTTCAACTAGCTCTATAAGCTAGTACAAATAATTTTACATTAGAGTTGAGCTAGCACTATAGCCTAGTACAAATAATTTTACACTAGAGTTGAACTAGCTCTATAGCCTAGTACAAATAATTTTACACTAGAGTTGAACTAGCTCTATAGCCTAGTACAAATAAGTTTACACTAGAGTTGAACTAGCACTATAAGCTAGTTCAAAGAATTTTACACTAGAGTTGAACTAGCTCTATAGCCTAGTAGAAATAATTTTACATTAGAGTTGAACTAGCTCTATAGCCTAGTACAAATAATTTTACACTAGAGTTGAACTAGTTCTATAGCCTAGTACAAATAATTTTACACTATAGTTGAACTAGCTCTCTATAAGCTAGTTGAAATAATTTTACACTAGAGTTGAACTAGCTCTATAGCCTAGTACAAATAATTTTACACTAGAGTTGAATTAGCTCTATAGCCTAGTACAAATAATTTTACACTATAGTTGAACTAGCTCTATAAGCTGGTTGAAATAATTTTACACTAGAGTTGAACTAGCTCTATAGCCTAGTACAAATAATTTTACATTAGAGTTCAACTAGCTCTATAAGCTAGTACAAATAATTTTACACTAGAGTTGAACTAGCTCTATAGCCTAGTACAAATAATTTTACACTAGAGTTGAATTAGCTCTATAGCCTAGTACAAATAATTTTACACTATAGTTGAACTAGCTCTATAAGCTAGTTGATGTAATTTTACACTAGAGTTGAACTAGCTCTATAGCCTAGTACAAATAATTTTACACTAGAGTTGAACTAGCTCTATAGCCTAGTACAAATAATTTTACACTAGAGTTGAACTAGCTCTATAAGCTAGTACAAATAATTTTACACTAGAGTTGAACAAGCTCTATAGCCTAGTACAAATAATTTTACAATAGAGTTCAACTAGCTCTATAAGCTAGTACAAATAATTTTACATTAGAGTTGAGCTAGCTCTATAGCCTAGTACAAATAATTTTACACTAGAGTTGAACTAGCTCTATAGCCTAGTACAAATAATTTTACACTATAGTTGAACTAGCTCTATAAGCTAGTTGAAATAATTTTACACTAGAGTTGAACTAGCTCTATAGCCTAGTACAAATAATTTTACACTAGAGTAGAACTAGCTCTATAAGCTAGTACAAATAATTTTACACTAGAGTTGAACTAGCTCTATAGCCTAGTATAAATAATTTTACACTAGAGTTGAACTAGCTCTATCAGCTAGTACAAATAATTTTACACTATAGTTGAACTAGCTCTATAGCCTAGGTCAAATAATTTTACAATATAGTTGAACTACCTCTATAAGCTAGTTCAAATAATTTTACACTAGAGTTGAACTAGCTCTATAGCCTAGTACAAATAATTTTACACTAGAGTTGAACTAGCTCTATAGCCTAGTACAAATAAGTTTACACTAGAGTTGAACTAGCACTATAAGCTAGTTCAAATAATTTTACACTAGAGTTGAACTAGCTCTATAGCCTAGTAGAAATAATTTTACACTAGAGTTGAACTAGCTCTATAGCCTAGTACAAATAATTTTACACTAGAGTTGAACTAGTTCTAAAGCCTAGTACAAATAATTTTACACTATAGTTGAACTAGCTCTCTATAAGCTAGTTGAAATAATTTTACACTAGAGTTGAACTAGCTCTATAGCCTAGTACAAATAATTTTACACTAGAGTTGAATTAGCTCTATAGCCTAGTACAAATAATTTTACACTATAGTTGAACTAGCTCTATAAGCTGGTTGAAATAATTTTACACTAGAGTTGAACTAGCTCTATAGCCTACTACAAATAATTTTACACTAGAGTTGAACTAGCTCTATAGCCTAGTACAAATAATTTTACACTAGAGTTGAACTAGCTCTATAGCCTAGTACAAATAATTTTACACTAGAGTTGAATTAGCTCTATATCCTAGTACAAATAATTTTACACTATAGTTGAACTAGCTCTATAAGCTAGTTGAAATAATTTTACACTAGAGTTGAACTAGCTCTATAGCCTAGTACAAATAATTTTACACTAGAGTTGAACTAGCTCTATATCCTAGTACAAATAATTTTACACTAGAGTTGAACTAGCTCTATAAGCTAGTACAAATAATTTTACACTAGAGTTGAACTAGCTCTATCAGCTAGTAGAAATAATTTTACACTATAGTTGAACTAGCTCTATAGCCTAGTACAAATAATTTTACAATATAGTTGAACTAGCTCCATAAGCTAGTTCAAATAATTTTACACTAGAGTTGAACTAGCTATATAGCCTAGTACAAATAATTTTACACTAGAGTTGAACTAGCTCTATAGCCTAGTACAAATAAGTTTACACTAGAGTTGAACTAGCACTATAAGCAAGTTCAAATAATTTTACACTAGAGTTGAACTAGCTCTATAGCCTAGTAGAAATAATTTTACACTAGAGTTGAACTAGCTCTATAGCCTAGTACAAATAATTTTACACTAGAGTCGAACTAGTTCTATAGCCTAGTACAAATAATTTTACACTATAGTTGAACTAGCTCTCTATAAGCTAGTTGAAATAATTTTACACTAGAGTTGAACTAGCTCTATAGCCTAGTACAAATAATTTTACACTATAGTTGAACTAGCTCTATAAGCTAGTTGAAATAATTTTACACTAGAGTTGAACTAGCTCTATAGCCTAGTACAAATAATTTCACACTAGAGTTGAACTAGCTATATAAGCTAGTACAAATAATTTTACACTAGAGTTGAACTAGCTCTATAGCCTAGTACAAATAATTTTACACTATGGTTGAACTAGCTCTATAAGCTAGTTGAAATAATTTTACACTAGAGTTGAACTAGCTGTATAGCCTAGTACAAATAATTTTACACTATAGTTGAACTAGATCGATAGGCAAGTACAAATAATTTTACGCTAGAGTTGAACTAGCTCTATAGCCTAGTGCAAATAATTTTACACTAGAGTTGAACTAGCTCTATAAGCTAGTACAAATAATTTCACACTAGAGTTGAACTAGCTCTATAGCCTAGTACGAATAATTTTACACTAGAGTTGAACTAGCTCTATAAGCTAGTACAAATAATTTTAAACTAGAGTTGAACTAGCTCTATAGCCTAGTACAAATAATTTTACACTATAGTTGAACTAGCTCTATAAGCTAGTTGAAATAATTTTACACTAGAGTTGAACTAGCTCTATAGCCTAGTACAAATAATTTTACACTAGAGTTGAACTAGTTCTATAGCCTAGTACAAATAATTTTACACTATAGTTGAACTAGCTCTCTATAAGCTAGTTGAAATAATTTTACACTAGAGTTGAACTAGCTCTATAGCCTAGTACAAATAATTTTACACTAGAGTTGAATTAGCTCTATAGCCTAGTACAAATAATTTTACACTATAGTTGAACTAGCTCTATAAGCTGGTTGAAATAATTTTACACTAGAGTTGAACTAGCTCTATAGCCTAGTACAAATAATTTTACATTAGAGTTCAACTAGCTCTATAAGCTAGTACAAATAATTTTACACTAGAGTTGAACTAGCTCTATAGCCTAGTACAAATAATTTTACACTAGAGTTGAATTAGCTCTATAGCCTAGTACAAATAATTTTACACTATAGTTGAACTAGCTCTATAAGCTAGTTGATGTAATTTTACACTAGAGTTGAACTAGCTCTATAGCCTAGTACAAATAATTTTACACTAGAGTTGAACTAGCTCTATAGCCTAGTACAAATAATTTTACACTAGAGTTGAACTAGCTCTATAAGCTAGTACAAATAATTTTACACTAGAGTTGAACAAGCTCTATAGCCTAGTACAAATAATTTTACAATAGAGTTCAACTAGCTCTATAAGCTAGTACAAATAATTTTACATTAGAGTTGAGCTAGCTCTATAGCCTAGTACAAATAATTTTACACTAGAGTTGAACTAGCTCTATAGCCTAGTACAAATAATTTTACACTATAGTTGAACTAGCTCTATAAGCTAGTTGAAATAATTTTACACTAGAGTTGAACTAGCTCTATAGCCTAGTACAAATAATTTTACACTAGAGTTGAACTAGCTCTATAGCCTAGTACAAATAATTTTACACTAGAGTTGAACTAGCTCTATCAGCTAGTAGAAATAATTTTACACTATAGTTGAACTAGCTCTATAGCCTAGTACAAATAATTTTACAATATAGTTGAACTAGCTCCATAAGCTAGTTCAAATAATTTTACACTAGAGTTGAACTAGCTATATAGCCTAGTACAAATAATTTTACACTAGAGTTGAACTAGCTCTATAGCCTAGTACAAATAAGTTTACACTAGAGTTGAACTAGCACTATAAGCAAGTTCAAATAATTTTACACTAGAGTTGAACTAGCTCTATAGCCTAGTAGAAATAATTTTACACTAGAGTTGAACTAGCTCTATAGCCTAGTACAAATAATTTTACACTAGAGTCGAACTAGTTCTATAGCCTAGTACAAATAATTTTACACTATAGTTGAACTAGCTCTCTATAAGCTAGTTGAAATAATTTTACACTAGAGTTGAACTAGCTCTATAGCCTAGTACAAATAATTTTACACTAGAGTTAAATTAGCTCTATAGCCTAGTACAAATAATTTTACACTATAGTTGAACTAGCTCTATAAGCTGGTTGAAATAATTTTACACTAGAGTTGAACTAGCTCTATAGCCTAGTACAAATAATTTTACACTAGAGTTGAACTAGCTCTATAGCCTAGTACAAATAATTTTACATTAGAGTTCAACTAGCTCTATAAGCTAGTACAAATAATTTTACACTAGAGTTGAACTAGCTCTATAGCCTAGTACAAATAATTTTACACTAGAGTTGAATTAGCTCTATATCCTAGTACAAATAATTTTACACTATAGTTGAACTAGCTCTATAAGCTAGTTGAAATAATTTTACACTAGAGTTGAACTAGCTCTATAGCCTAGTACAAATAATTTTACACTAGAGTTGAACTAGCTCTATATCCTAGTACAAATAATTTTACACTAGAGTTGAACTAGCTCTATAAGCTAGTACAAATAATTTTACACTAGAGTTGAACTAGCTCTATCAGCTAGTAGAAATAATTTTACACTATAGTTGAACTAGCTCTATAGCCTAGTACAAATAATTTTACAATATAGTTGAACTAGCTCCATAAGCTAGTTCAAATAATTTTACACTAGAGTTGAACTAGCTATATAGCCTAGTACAAATAATTTTACACTAGAGTTGAACTAGCTCTATAGCCTAGTACAAATAAGTTTACACTAGAGTTGAACTAGCACTATAAGCAAGTTCAAATAATTTTACACTAGAGTTGAACTAGCTCTATAGCCTAGTAGAAATAATTTTACACTAGAGTTGAACTAGCTCTATAGCCTAGTACAAATAATTTTACACTAGAGTCGAACTAGTTCTATAGCCTAGTACAAATAATTTTACACTATAGTTGAACTAGCTCTCTATAAGCTAGTTGAAATAATTTTACACTAGAGTTGAACTAGCTCTATAGCCTAGTACAAATAATTTTACACTATAGTTGAACTAGCTCTATAAGCTAGTTGAAATAATTTTACACTAGAGTTGAACTAGCTCTATAGCCTAGTACAAATAATTTCACACTAGAGTTGAACTAGCTATATAAGCTAGTACAAATAATTTTACACTAGAGTTGAACTAGCTCTATAGCCTAGTACAAATAATTTTACACTAGAGTTGAATTAGCTCTATATCCTAGTACAAATAATTTTACACTATAGTTGAACTAGCTCTATAAGCTAGTTGAAATAATTTTACACTAGAGTTGAACTAGCTCTATAGCCTAGTACAAATAATTTTACACTAGAGTTGAACTAGCTCTATATCCTAGTACAAATAATTTTACACTAGAGTTGAACTAGCTCTATAAGCTAGTACAAATAATTTTACACTAGAGTTGAACAAGCTCTATAGCCCAGTACAAATAATTTTACAATAGAGTTAAACTAGCTCTATAAGCTAGTACAAATAATTTTACACTAGAGTTGAGCTAGCTCTATAGCCTAGTACAAATAATTTTACACTAGAGTTGAACTAGCTCTATAGCCTAGTACAAATAATTTTACACTATAGTTGAACGAGCTCTATAGCCTAGTACAAATAATTTTACACTAGAGTTGAACTAGCTCTATAGCCTAGTACAAATAATTTTACAATAGAGTTCAACTAGCTCTATAAGCTAGTACAAATAATTTTACACTAGAGTTGAGCTAGCTCTATAGCCTAGTACAAATAATTTTACACTATAGTTGAATTAGCTCTATAGCCTAGTACTAATAATTTTAAACTATAGTTGAACTAGCTCTATAAGGTGGTTGAAATAATTTTACACTAGAGTTGAACTAGCTCTATAGCCTAGTACAAATAATTTTACACTAGAGTTGAACTAGCTCTATAGCCTAGTACAAATAATTTTACACTCGAGTTGAACTAGCTCTATAGCCTAGTACAAATAATTTTACACTAGAGTTGAACTAGTTCTTTAGCCTAGTACAAATAATTTTAGACTATAGTTGAACTAGCTCTATAAGCTAGTTGAAATAATTTTACACTAGAGTTGAACTAGCTCTATAGCCTAGTACAAATAATTTTACACTATAGTTGAACTAGATCTATAGGCAAGTACAAATAATTTTACGCTAGAGTTGAACTAGCTCTATAGCCTAGTACAAATAATTTTACACTAGAGTTGAACTAGCTCTATAAGCTAGTACAAATAATTTCACACTAGAGTTGAACTAGCTCTATAGCCTAGTACGAATAATTTTACACTAGAGTTGTACTAGCTCTATAAGATAGTACAAATAATTTTACACTAGAGTTGAACTAGCTCTATAGCCTAGTACAAATAATTTTACACTATAGTTGAACTAGCTCTATAAGCTAGTTGAAATAATTTTACACTAGAGTTGAACTAGCTCTATAGCCTAGTACAAATAATTTTACATTAGAGTTGAACTAGCTCTATAAGCTAGTACAAATAATTTTACACTAGAGTTGAACTAGCTCTATAGCGTAGTACAAATAATTTTACACTAGAGTTGAACTAGCTCTACAGCCTAGTACAAATAATTTTACACTATAGTTGAACTAGCTCTATAGCCTAGTACAAATAATTTTACACTAGAGTTGAACTAGCTCTATAGCCTAGTACAAATAATTTTACGATAGAGTTCAACTAGCTCTATAAGCTAGTACAAATAATTTTACACTAGAGTTCAGCTAGCTCTATAGCCTAGTACAATTAATTTTACACTAGAGTTGAATTAGCTCTATAGCTTAGTACAAATAATTTTACACTATAGTTGAACTAGCTCTATAAGCTGGTTGAAATAATTTTACACTAGAGTTGAACTAGCTCTATAGCCTAGTAAAAATAATTTTACACTAGAGTTGAACTAGCTCTATAGCCTAGTACAAATAATTTTACACTCGAGTTGAACTAGCTCTATAGCCTAGTACAAATAATTTTACACTAGAGTTGAACTAGTTCTTTAGCCTAGTACAAATAATTTTAGACTATAGTTGAACTAGCTCTATAAGCTAGTTGAAATAATTTTACACTAGAGTTGAACTAGCTGTATAGCCTAGTACAAATAATTTTACACTATAGTTGAACTAGATCGATAGGCAAGTACAAATAATTTTACGCTAGAGTTGAACTAGCTCTATAGCCTAGTGCAAATAATTTTACACTAGAGTTGAACTAGCTCTATAAGCTAGTACAAATAATTTCACACTAGAGTTGAACTAGCTCTATAGCCTAGTACGAATAATTTTACACTAGAGTTGAACTAGCTCTATAAGCTAGTACAAATAATTTTAAACTAGAGTTGAACTAGCTTTATAGCCTAGTACAAATAATTTTACACTATAGTTGAACTAGCTCTATAAGCTAGTTGAAATAATTTTACACTAGAGTTGAACTAGCTCTATAGCCTAGTACAAATAATTTTACACTAGTGTTGAACTAGTTCTATAGCCTAGTACAAATAATTTTACACTATAGTTGAACTAGCTCTCTATAAGCTAGTTGAAATAATTTTACACTAGAGTTGAACTAGCTCTATAGCCTAGTACAAATAATTTTACACTAGAGTTGAATTAGCTCTATAGCCTAGTACAAATAATTTTACACTATAGTTGAACTAGCTCTATAAGCTGGTTGAAATAATTTTACACTAGAGTTGAACTAGCTCTATAGCCTAGTACAAATAATTTTACATTAGAGTTCAACTAGCTCTATAAGCTAGTACAAATAATTTTACACTAGAGTTGAACTAGCTCTATAGCCTAGTACAAATAATTTTACACTAGAGTTGAATTAGCTCTATAGCCTAGTACAAATAATTTTACACTATAGTTGAACTAGCTCTATAAGCTAGTTGATGTAATTTTACACTAGAGTTGAACTAGCTCTATAGCCTAGTACAAATAATTTTACACTAGAGTTGAACTAGCTCTATAGCCTAGTAAAAATAATTTTACACTAGAGTTGAACTAGCTCTATAAGCTAGTACAAATAATTTTACACTAGAGTTGAACAAGCTCTATAGCCTAGTACAAATAATTTTACAATAGAGTTCAACTAGCTCTATAAGCTAGTACAAATAATTTTACATTAGAGTTGAGCTAGCTCTATAGCCTAGTACAAATAATTTTACACTAGAGTTGAACTAGCTCTATAGCCTAGTACAAATAATTTTACACTATAGTTGAACTAGCTCTATAAGCTAGTTGAAATAATTTTACACTAGAGTTGAACTAGCTCTATAGCCTAGTACAAATAATTTTACACTAGAGTTGAACTAGCTCTATAGCCTAGTACAAATAATTTTACACTATAGTTGAACTAGCTCTATAAGCTAGTTGAAATAATTTTACACTAGAGTTGAACTAGCTCTATAGCCTAGTACAAATAATTTTACACTAGAGTTGAACTAGCTCTATCAGCTAGTAGAAATAATTTTACACTATAGTTGAACTAGCTCTATAGCCTAGTACAAATAATTTTACAATATAGTTGAACTAGCTCCATAAGCTAGTTCAAATAATTTTACACTAGAGTTGAACTAGCTATATAGCCTAGTACAAATAATTTTACACTAGAGTTGAACTAGCTCTATAGCCTAGTACAAATAAGTTTACACTAGAGTTGAACTAGCACTATAAGCAAGTTCAAATAATTTTACACTAGAGTTGAACTAGCTCTATAGCCTAGTAGAAATAATTTTACACTAGAGTTGAACTAGCTCTATAGCCTAGTACAAATAATTTTACACTAGAGTCGAACTAGTTCTATAGCCTAGTACAAATAATTTTACACTATAGTTGAACTAGCTCTCTATAAGGTAGTTGAAATAATTTTACACTAGAGTTGAACTAGCTCTATAGCCTAGTACAAATAATTTTACACTAGAGTTAAATTAGCTCTATAGCCTAGTACAAATAATTTTACACTATAGTTGAACTAGCTCTATAAGCTGGTTGAAATAATTTTACACTAGAGTTGAACTAGCTCTATAGCCTAGTACAAATAATTTTACACTAGAGTTGAACTAGCTCTATAGCCTAGTACAAATAATTTTACATTAGAGTTCAACTAGCTCTATAAGCTAGTACAAATAATTTTACACTAGAGTTGAACTAGCTCTATAGCCTAGTACAAATAATTTTACACTAGAGTTGAATTAGCTCTATAGCCTAGTACAAATAATTTTACACTATAGTTGAACTAGCTCTATAAGCTAGTTGAAATAATTTTACACTAGAGTTGAACTAGCTCTATAGCCTAATACAAATAATTTTACACTAGAGTTGAACTAGCTCTATAGCCTAGTACAAATAATTTTACACTATAGTTGAACTAGCTCTATAAGCTAGTACAAATAATTTTACACTAGAGTTGAACAAGCTCTATAGCCTAGTACAAATAATTTTACAATAGAGTTCAACTAGCTCTATAAGCTAGTACAAATAATTTTACACTAGAGTTGAGCTAGCTCTATAGCCTAGTACAAATAATTTTACACTAGAGTTGAACTAGCTCTATAGCCTAGTACAAATAATTTTACACTATAGTTGAACGAGCTCTATAGCCTAGTACAAATAATTTTACACTAGAGTTGAACTAGCTCTATAGCCTAGTACAAATAATTTAACAATAGAGTTCAACTAGCTCTATAAGCTAGTACAAATAATTTTACACTAGAGTTGAGCTAGCTCTATAGCCTAGTACAAATAATTTTACACTAGAGTTGAATTAGCTCTATAGCCTAGTACAAATAATTTTAAACTATAGTTGAACTAGCTCTATAAGCTGGTTGAAATAATTTTACACTAGAGTTGAACTAGCTCTATAGCCTAGTACAAATAATTTTACACTAGAGTTGAACTAGCTCTATAGCCTAGTACAAATAATTTTACACTATAGTTGAACTAGCTCTATAAGCTAGTTGAAATAATTTTACACTAGAGTTGAACTAGCTCTATAGCCTAGTACAAATAATTTTACACTAGAGTTGAACTAGCTCTATAAGCTAGTACAAATAATTTTACACTAGAGTTGAACTAGCTCTATAGCCTAGTACAAATAATTTTACACTAGAGTTGAACTAGCTCTATCAGCTAGTAGAAATAATTTTACACTATAGTTGAACTAGCTCTATAGCCTAGTACAAATAATTTTACAATATAGTTGAACTAGCTCTATAAGCTAGTTCAAATAATTTTACACTAGAGTTGAACTAGCTCTATAGCCTAGTACAAATAATTTTACACTAGAGTTGAACTAGCTCTATAGCCTAGTACAAATAAGTTTACACTAGAGTTGAACTAGCACTATAAGCAAGTTCAAATAATTTTACACTAGAGTTGAACTAGCTCTATGGCCTAGTAGAAATAATTTTACACTAGAGTTCAACTAGCTCTATAGCCTAGTACAAATAATTTTACACTAGAGTCGAACTAGTTCTATAGCCTAGTACAAATAATTTTACACTATAGTTGAACTAGCTCTCTATAAGCTAGTTGAAATAATTTTACACTAGAGTTGAACTAGCTCTATAGCCTAGTACAAATAATTATACACTAGAGTTAAATTAGCTCTATAGCCTAGTACAAATAATTTTACACTATAGTTGAACTAGCTCTATAAGTTGGTTGAAATAATTTTACACTAGAGTTGAACTAGCTCTATAGCCTAGTACAAATAATTTTACACTAGAGTTGAACTAGCTCTATAGCCTAGTACAAATAATTTTACATTAGAGTTCAACTAGCTCTATAAGCTAGTACAAATAATTTTACACTAGAGTTGAACTAGCTCTATAGCCTAGTACAAATAATTTTACACTAGAGTTGAATTAGCTCTATAGCCTAGTACAAATAATTTTACACTATAGTTGAACTAGCTCTATAAGCTAGTTGAAATAATTTTACACTAGAGTTGAACTAGCTCTATAGCCTAGTACAAATAATTTTACACTAGAGTTGAACTAGCTCTATAGCCTAGTACAAATAATTTTACACTATAGTTGAACTAGCTCTATAAGCTAGTACAAATAATTTTACACTAGAGTTGAACAAGCTCTATAGCCTAGTACAAATAATTTTACAATAGAGTTCAACTAGCTCTATAAGCTAGTACAAATAATTTTACACTAGAGTTGAGCTAGCTCTATAGCCTAGTACAAATAATTTTACACTAGAGTTGAACTAGCTCTATAGCCTAGTACAAATAATTCTACACTATATTTGAACGAGCTCTATAGCCTAGTACAAATAATTTTACACTAGAGTTGAACTAGCTCTATAGCCTAGTACAAATAATTTAACAATAGAGTTCAACTAGCTCTATAAGCTAGTACAAATAATTTTACACTAGAGTTGAGCTAGCTCTATAGCCTAGTACAAATAATTTTACACTAGAGTTGAATTAGCTCTATAGCCTAGTACAAATAATTTTAAACTATAGTTGAACTAGCTCTATAAGCTGGTTGAAATAATTTTACACTAGAGTTGAACTAGCTCTATAGCCTAGTACAAATAATTTTACACTAGAGTTGAACTAGCTCTATAGCCTAGTACAAATAATTTTACACTCGAGTTGAACTAGCTCTATAGCCTAGTACAAATAATTTTACACTAGAGTTGAACTAGTTCTTTAGCCTAGTACAAATAATTTTAGACTATAGTTGAACTAGCTCTATAAGCTAGTTGAAATAATTTTACACTAGAGTTGAACTAGCTCTATAGCCTAGTACAAATAATTTTACACTAGAGTTGAACTAGCTCTATAGCCTAGTACAAATAATTTTACAATAGAGTTCAACTAGCTCTATAAGCTAGTACAAATAATTTTACACTAGAGTTGAACAACCTTTATAGCCTAGTACAAATAATTTTACAAAAGAGTTGAACTAGCTCTATAAGCTAGTACAAATAATTTTACACTAGAGTTGAACAAGCTCTATAGCCTAGTACAAATAATTTTACAATAGAGTTCAACTAGCTCTATAAGCTAGTACAAATAATTTTACATTAGAGTTGAGCTAGCTCTATAGCCTAGTACAAATAATTTTACACTAGAGTTGAACTAGCTCTATAGCCTAGTACAAATAATTTTACACTAGAGTTGAACTAGCTCTATAGCCTAGTACAAATAAGTTTACACTAGAGTTGAACTAGCACTATAAGCTAGTTCAAAGAATTTTACACTAGAGTTGAACTAGCTCTATAGCCTAGTAGAAATAATTTTACACTAGAGTTGAACTAGCTCTATAGCCTAGTACAAATAATTTTACACTAGAGTTGAACTAGTTCTATAGCCTAGTACAAATAATTTTACACTATAGTTGAACTAGCTCTCTATAAGCTAGTTGAAATAATTTTACACTAGAGTTGAACTAGCTCTATAGCCTAGTACAAATAATTTTACACTAGAGTTGAATTAGCTCTATAGCCTAGTACAAATAATTTTACACTATAGTTGAACTAGCTCTATAAGCTGGTTGAAATAATTTTACACTATAGTTGAACAAGCTCTATAGCCTAGTACAAATAATTTTACACAAGAGTTGAACTAGCTCTATAAGCTAGTACAAATAATTTTACACTAGAGTTGAACAAGCTCTATAGCCTAGTACAAATAATTTTACAATAGAGTTCAACTAGCTCTATAAGCTAGTACAAATAATTTTACATTAGAGTTGAGCTAGCTCTATAGTCTAGTACAAATAATTTTACACTAGAGTTGAACTAGCTCTATACACTACTGGAATCAGCTAATTTGCCATCTGCCAGCTCTTTGCCGTCTGCTAGCTGACGGCAAAGCAGCTCTTTGCCATCAGCTACCAAAAAGCAGACGGCAAAGAACTGGCAGACGGCAAAGAAGCTCTTTGCCGTCAGCCAGTTCTTTGCCGTCAGCTGGCAGATGGCAAAGAATCTTTGCCATCAGCTGGCGGACGGCAAAGAGAGAGGTGGCCCCCACCCCCCGCCCGTTTGGGGAAAACTTAACGGGCCACCTCTTTGCCGTCCGCCAGCAGACGGCAAAGAGGCAATGTGGCGGACAGCAAAGAGAGGCGGACGGCAAAGAGGGCACTATCTAACGGCCCGTGCCCCCGCCCGCCTCTCTGTTCTCAACACCCCGCGCCCCACACCACGCACCCCCGCCGCCGCCGCCCGCCACCCGCCGCCGCCTCTTGCCCCCGCCGCCGCCCACCGCGCGCCGCCGCCCCGGCCCCCACCGCCCCGTCGCCCCTCCCCGCCGCCCCGGTGCCCCAGCCCCCCGCCGCCCGGGCGCCCCAGCCCCCCGCCGCCCCGGCGCCCCGCCGCCCCGCGCCCCACCGCGCCGGGCCCGGCCCCCCGCCGCCCCAGGCCGCCCCGCGCCCCGGGGGGCTCCTCCACCGCCCCGCCCCCTCCTCCACCGGCGGAGAAGGTGAGCCCCGGCCTCTCCTTTTTCTGTTTTTTTTTCTGTTTTTTTCTTTTTAGTTTTTGTTTAGATTTAGTTTTAGTTTTAGTTTTAGGTTTAGTTTTAGTTTAGTTTTAGGTTTAGATTTAGTTTTTTCCTTTTTTTCTGTTTTATTTGTTTTAGGTTTATGTTTAGTTTAGTTTTAGTTTTAGTTTTAGTTTTAGGTTTAGTTTAGTTTGAGGAAAGAAGAAGAAGAAGAGAAAAAGAGGAGAGGAGGAGAAGAAGAAGAGGAAGAAGAAGAAGAGGAGGAGGAGAAGAAAAAAGAAGAAGAGGAAAAAGAAGAAGAAAAAAGAGGAGAGGAGGAGAAGAAGAAGAGGAAAAAGGAAAGGAGGAGGAAGAAGAAGAAGAAGAAGGAAAAAAAGGAAGAAAAGGAAGAAGAAGAAAAGGAAAAAAGAGGAAAAACCCCCGACCCGACACGGCACCCCGACCCGACACCGCACCCCGACCCCGACCCGGCACCCCGACTCCTAGACCCCGACCCCGACACCCCGACCCCGACCCCGACCCCTAGACCCCGACCCCGACACCCCGACCCCGACCCCGACCCCGACACCCCGACCCCGAGCCTGACCCGGCACCCCGACCCCGACACGGACACGGCACCCCGACCCCAACCCGACACCCCGACCGCGAGACCCCGACCCCGACACCGACACGACACCCCGACACCGACACCCTGACACCACACCCACCTTTACCCCGACACCGACACGGCACCCCGACCCCGACCCGGCACCCCGACCAGACACCCCGACCCCGAGACCCCGACCCCGAGCCTGACCCGACACCCCGACCCCGAGACCCCGACCCCGAGACCCCGGGCCTTACCCGACACCCCGACCCCGACACTGACACGGCACCCCGACCCTGACCCGGCACCCCGACCCGACACCCCGACCCCGAGACCCTGACCCCGACCGTGAGTCGGACCCGACACCCCGACCCCGACACCGACACGGCACCCCGACCCCGACCCGGCACCCCGACCCGACACCCCGACCCCGAGACCCCGACCCCGACACGGCACCCCGACACCGACAGGGCACCCCGACCACCGACACCTCCCGAAAATTAAGGTGTTCTTTGGCCTTCCAGAGGCCGACGGGGTCATATATTTGTGAATTATTAGTTAGGTCATATATTTTTCGATTTAGTTATGAAAAACATCATATATAATTGTGTTGATCGTGTAGTTTTAAATGTGCAGTTGTTTCATCGCTTCGAGGTTTGGTGTTCGACGACCTCGCCGTGCGTTTGACGAGCTCTGCCCCTTCGTTCGTGGGTGAGCACAAATGACAAGTCCTCCCCCATTAATTATTTGATCTATTCCGATGAAACTTGATAGCTAGCTATATATGTGTCTTGAATCATCAGTATGCGTAACCAATATGTGTCTCCCGTTCGAAAGCGTCATAGTTATAAATATGCATGCATTTGCATATTTATAACCTTGATTCTTTCGAATTGTCCAACGCTATCCATGGACAGCCCGAGTATGTGTAGATTGGGTTCGTTTTCCCATATGCTTTGCTCCGGATCCGACGCATATATTTCGTCAGTGCCTCCCCTGTTGTTCTCCGGGTACACATCCTCTCTGTTTATTGCAGAGACGTGTATCAGGAGAATAGCGGGGAGGTGCTGCCGAAATTTTGCGTCGGATCCGGAGCATAGCATGGGAAAATGAACCCAATCTACACATACACGGGTGGGATTAGGACCTATCATTACCTATTAGAGTGTAGGTTGCATGGACGTAATAAAATTGACAAAGTAGATCAACTGATGAATATATACATGGTGAATTACATATATAATTGTTGTGTGTCCAGTAGCTCTGAAAGTCAAGATGAGTGACCGTGCTTGGATGTATACCGGTCACACTGGTCAGAACAAATGGAGCGCTGAATGGTTCACAAAAACTAAGGGGTTTGTGCAAGCCGCATTTGCAAATGGCCAAAAGAAAACCTGGTGCCCCTGTTTCCGGTGCGGCAATTGGGAAAAGAAGACAGAGGCTGAAATGGGCAAACACCTGCAGAAGAGTGGTTTTACGCCCGATTATACGGTGTGGACATTTCATGGTGAGTCTGCCCAACGTGACCGAGCTGAGGTGGATCGTCGTCGCACCGGCGAGCATGGTACCGGGATGGAAAACATGGTGCAAGACTATGATGATGCTCGGGATTCGGATGAGGAGATGGAGGAATCTGCAAAGGCCTTCAATGAAATGTTGGAGTCTTCGAAACGTCCGCTCCACGAGCACACTGAGCTTTGTCAGTTGGATGCCATCTCACAAGTAATGGCTCTGAAGGCTCAGTTCAACTTGGGCAGAGAATGCTATGACGCAATTATGACAGTATTTGGACGCTTTCTACCCAAAGGCCATGTAATGCCTGCAAACCTATACCAGTCGGACAAAATCCTCCGTGCACTGAAGATGCCCTATGAGAAGATACATGCCTGTGAGAAAGGATGTGCCTTATTTAGGCTTGACTATGCGGACTTGAACTATTGTCCCATTTGCAAGTCTTCCAGGTATATTGTGGTAGACAACGATATGGGTGAGAAGACACAGACCAAAATCCCCGTTAGTGTTCTTCGGTATATGCCAATCGTACCAAGACTTCAACGTCTTTTCATGGTCGAAGAGACGGCCAGACAGATGACATGGCACAAAACAGGCAAAAGAACCGAACTAGATGCAGATGGGAATCTGATGATGGTACACACATCGGATGGTGTTGCGTGGAAAAAGTTTGATGAATTACATGCTGACAAAGCGGCAGATCCGAGGCATCCTCGAGTCGGCATCAGCACGGAGGAGGCTACACGGACTCCGGTCCACGAGCCTCCGGTCCACTGGTCTTCGGCCCACGAGAGTTCGGCCCACGTGACCCCGGAGGAGCACACGTCCGGATGGGGTACCTGTCCGGATCAGCCCGAGGAGCCGAGTGGCCATGCTGATGATGGCGGGGAGCCGACTGATCTTGAGGAGGAGGGGGGCACCGTCTACCAGCGTGGTGCTACACGGCTCCCGTCCGTGCCGGTGACCCGCGAGCAGAGGTGGTTGATTTTCCCTGATGGGGAGAGGTACGTAAGTGCATTTAATATTTTTGTACCTTGTGCATTCACGTTTTTTCAAATAACTAATGCGTTGGCCTTGTCATGCCGCAGGGGTTGGGACCACCATCATAGTGTCCGCCGGCCCAACTCCGTCCTTGGAGTTCTTTGCCGGCAAAACTTCCCGGGGTTTGTCACGTTGCCTGGTGAGGGTCGGCTTCCAGAGCTTGGATTGAGCTGGGAGCACTACGTGGCTGCCCCGGCCCCGCCAAATGAGATTATCGACGGTGTCATGTGTGACACGAGGGCAGACATGGTGATCAGAAAGTTCTGGGTAATTTCTCCTTTACACATTTAAAAATCTTCAACTAGCTAGTTATTAATTGTACTAATCAACATTGTCTCATTTGATTGCAGACATTCTACAGGTGTGAGGAGGGATACGAGGAGGACGCGGCACATGTTATCGAGAACGTATGCAAGCGCCTACTCCAGAACTTACGGCACGAGGCTCGGGTGCAGGCTGTTCGAGACTACTACGCCTTGCGTGGTATCAAGAAGACCAAGCCGGCGTGCCGCGATAAGTTCCTGAGTAAGGAGCAGTACATGAAGGTAATTCTTAAGGCCTTCTCTACTTAAGTTCCTTCATTTAGTAATTCTTAGCCGTAGCGCTCAAGTTTCTATTTGCTAACTTAGGCGCCTCCGAGATGGTGTGCGGATCGGATGGATTGTTGGGAGGTGTTGGTCGATGAGTGGTGCTCACAACGATGGCTAGCCCTCCACAACGAGGCCAAGGACAAACGTGCCCAAATGGAAGGTGTGCCACACCATCAAGGCAGCTCCAACTTATATCAGTTCGGGCGCAACTGGGTATGTGGTTTGCTTCATGATTCATGCAATTCATTCATCATGCTAGCTTGAGCCCTTTAATTACTAATTTTCATTGTTTCTCTCTTTCAGGCACGCTACAATAAGGCGGAGAAGGTGCCAGAGGTGGACGACCTGTATGCCATGGCCCACACTGCCTCTTTCAAGAAAGTCAAGGCTTTCTCTCAGTCTGACCTCGATGATGCAAACAACTTCACCAACATCTCCTCCCACAACAAGCTCGTGAGATATAGAGATGAGGGGAAGGCGAGGAAAGGGGAGGACTTTAACCCGAGCCAGGGTCCCATTGATCCAGAGCTGTTGATGATATCTGGTGGCGGGAGGTCCCATGGCTCCATAGCCATTGGAGATGGACTTATCCGTTGTCCTAGCACTCTCCCGGAGATCAAGGCACGCCAGTCGAGCTCCGCTCCTGAGATAAGGCCTCGTGAACGGCCAGTGCAACTCGCCATCAAGGTTAGTGATACGTACTGAGTTATCTTTCTCCATTACATTGTGTGCGCTTTCATCAATGATTACAAATGGTCATGTGAGTGGTGTTGCAGGCTGCTATACAGAGTGAGAGAGATAGAACGGAGAAACTTCTGGCGGAGGCGGCGGAGAGGCAGCGGGAGTTGGAGGAGAGGACGACAAAGATGATGGAGGAGGAGAGGGCACGGAATGACATGCAGGCAAGGGCCATGTACGAGCTCCTTGTGGTAAGTTTCTTCTGCAGATTAGCCAAAACATTCATGTAGTGTTTGTCTCATTACTAACTAGTATGACTGAGTCGTCAAAACCAAATGTGCAGTCTGTGTGCGAGAAGACAGGTCAGACCGCTCCGCCGATGCCAGTGATTGCTCCTGGGACCACGGTGAGTTTTATTTGAATGGACATTACTTGCTAGTCTTAACATTTTAGTGTCATCATGCTAACAAGACATTGGAAATGATCTTTGGTGCAGCGTAACTCCAGACAAGCATCGCATGATCCTTCTCCAGCTACCGACACGAGCCACCCCGCTCCTACACCTCCTGGATCTTGGTAAGTTTATCTAGTGTTTTGCTTAACACATGCATAAAGACCTAGACTTAGCTTTATTTCCTCCAATGCTTACCATAATGACGTAGACTTAGCTTCTTCTCCTCCAAAATGAATTAATAAGCTTACTGACCTCCAAAACCATCCATTTTACCTAAGTTAGCTCTAAAACGATCTATACTTAGCTTACTTATGTCAAAAATTGCATAATTAGCTTAGTTAGCTCATAGACAATCCATTTTACCTAAGTTAGCTCCAAAATGACCCATCTTACCTAGGTTAGCTTATAAATGATCCAGTTTATCCAAGTTAGCTCTAAAATGACCCAATTTACCTAGAGTAGCTCCTAAACGATCCATTTCACCTAAGTTAGCTAAAAACGATCCATTTCACCTAAATTAGCTGTGAAATGATCCATTTCACCTAAGTTTGCTCAAAAACGATCCATTTCACCTAAATTAGCTCTTAAATGATTCATTTCACCTAAGTTTGCTCAAAAACGATCCATTTCACCTTAGTTAGCTCAAAAACGATCCATTTCACCTAAATTAGCTCTTAAATGATCCATTTCACCTAAGTTTGCTCAAAAACGATCCATTTCACCTTAGTTAGCTCAAAAACGATCCATTTCACCTTAGTTAGCTCAAAAACGATCCATTTCACCTTAGTTAGCTCAAAAACGATTCATTTCACCTAGTTAGCTCAAAAACGATCCATTTCACCTAGTTAGCTCAAAAACGATCCATTTCACCTTAGTTAGCTCAAAAATGATGCCCTTCACCTTAGTTAGCTCAAAAACGATCCATTTCACCTTAGTTAGCTCAAAAATGATGCCCTTCACCTTAGTTAGCTCAAAAACGATTCATTTCACCTTAGTTAGCTCAAAAACGATCCATTTTACCTAAGTTAGCTCATAAACAATCTATTTTACCTAAGTTAGTTCTAAAATGATCCATTTAACCTTACTTAGCTCATAAATGATCCATTCTACCGAAGTTAGCTCTAAAATGACCCATTTTACCTAGGTTAGCTCCAAAATGATCCATCTTACCTAGGTTACCTCTAAAATGATGCATTTTACCTAAGTTTGCTCATAAGCGATCCATTGCACCTAGGTTAGCTCATAAACGATCCATTTGACCTTACTTAGCTCATAAACGACCCATTTCAACTAAGTTAGCTCATAAATGATCCATTTCACCTTAGCTAGCTCATAAACGACCCATTTCAACTAAGTTAGCTCACAAATGATCCATTTCACCTTAGCTAGCTCATAAACGACCCATTTCAACTTAGTTAGCTCATATATGATCCATTTCACGTAAGTTAGCTCATAAATGACATACTCTTCTTGTTCTAGTCTTCTTCTTGTTCTAACTTTCTTATTTTTCATTTTGCAGATTTCATTCACTTGACGAAAGCTTGCATAGATGGAGTGCTCCTTATCCCTTTCTCTGTTTCTTTTGTATCGTTGAACTATGCATGTATCGTTGGATGAAACTATTGTAATATATATGGTTGGATGCCTCTATGTTGAACTTGTTATGTATGATGGAACTATGCATGTAATATATATGGTTGGATGATGAAGTTATGTGTTGGATATCTTATATGTTTGCTCTGTAATGGCCTTTTGAAATATATCTATATATGTCATATATATTTGTGATGAAAATTGTTGGATTTAATAAAAAACAGATAAAAGAGCCAATATGCAGGCTCTTTGCCGTCTGCCACCGACGGCAACCTGCTCTTTGCCGTCTGCCGCGGACGGCAAAGAAGCCACGTGGCGTCCACCTGTGCTTCCTGGGAGCTGACCCATTTGGTCAGTTTGCCTACAGTGGCAGACGGCAAAGACTTTGCCGTCAGTGGCAGACGGCAAAGAACCTGCCACGTAGTGACGTGCAGATGACATCATACGGCGGACGGCAAAGACCCTAGAAATTTTGCCGTCCGCGGCGGACGGCAAAGGCCTTCCGTTAGCCACTTAACGGACTGACAGCGCACCTATTGCCGTCGGCCGTCTTTGCCGTCTGCCGCTCTCTCTTTGCCGTCGGCGGCGGACGGCAAAGACTTTGCCGTCGGTAGCAGACGGCAAAGTACCTGTTTACCGAAGCCTACTTTGCCGGAGCCTTTTGCCGTCCGCCGCTGACGGCAAAAGCCTTTGTCGTCCGCCGTTCGTGCCTTTGCCGTCAGCCATGGCGGACGGCAAAGTAGCTGATTCCTGTAGTGATAGCCTAGTACAAATAATTTTACACTAGAGTTGAACTAGCTCTATAGCCTAGTACAAATAAGTTTACACTAGAGTTGAACTAGCACTATAAGCTAGTTCAAAGAATTTTACACTAGAGTTGAACTAGCTCTATAGCCTAGTAGAAATAATTTTACACTAGAGTTGAACTAGCTCTATAGCCTAGTACAAATAATTTTACACTAGAGTTGAACTAGTTCTATAGCCTAGTACAAATAATTTTACACTATAGTTGAACTAGCTCTCTATAAGCTAGTTGAAATAATTTTACACTAGAGTTGAACTAGCTCTATAGCCTAGTACAAATAATTTTACACTAGAGTTGAATTAGCTCTATAGCCTAGTACAAATAATTTTACACTATAGTTGAACTAGCTCTATAAGCTGGTTGAAATAATTTTACACTATAGTTGAACTAGCTCTATAGCCTAGCACAAATAATTTTACATTAGAGTTCAACTAGCTCTATAAGCTAGTACAAATAATTTTACACTAGAGTTGAACTAGCTCTATAACCTAGTACAAATAATTTTACACTAGAGTTGAATTAGCTCTATAGCCTAGTACAAATAATTTTACACTATAGTTGAACTAGCTCTATAAGCTAGTTGATGTAATTTTACACTAGAGTTGAACTAGCTCTATAGCCTAGTACAAATAATTTTACACTAGAGTTGAACTAGCTCTATAGCCTAGTACACATAATTTTACACTAGAGTTGAACTAGCTCTATAAGCTAGTACAAATAATTTTACACTAGAGTTGAACAAGCTCTATAGCCTAGTACAAATAATTTTACAATAGAGTTCAGCTAGCTCTATAAGCTAGTACAAATAATTTTACATTAGAGTTGAGCTAGCTCTATAGCCTAGTACAAATAATTTTACACTAGAGTTGAACTAGCTCTATAGCCTAGTACAAATAATTTTACACTATAGTTGAACTAGCTCTATAAGCTAGTTGAAATAATTTTACACTAGAGTTGAACTAGCTCTATAGCCTAGTACAAATAATTTTACACTAGAGTTGAACTAGCTCTATAAACTAGTACAAATAATTTTACACTAGAGTTGAACTAGCTCTACAGCCTAGTACAAATAATTTTACACTAGAGTTGAACTAGCTCTATCAGCTAGTACAAATAATTTTACACTATAGTTGAACTAGCTCTATAGCCTAGGTCAAATAATTTTACAATATAGTTGAACTACCTCTATAAGCTAGTTCAAATAATTTTACACTAGAGTTGAACTAGCTCTATAGCCTAGTACAAATAATTTTACACTAGAGTTGAACTAGCTCTATAGCCTAGTACAAATAAGTTTACACTAGAGTTGAACTAGCACTATAAGCTAGTTCAAATAATTTTACACTAGAGTTGAACTAGCTCTATAGCCTAGTAGAAATAATTTTACACTAGAGTTGAACTAGCTCTATAGCCTAGTACAAATAATTTTACACTAGAGTTGAACTAGTTATATAGCCTAGTACAAATAATTTTACACTATAGTTGAACTAGCTCTCTATAAGCTAGTTGAAATAATTTTACATTAGAGTTGAACTAGCTCTATAGCCTAGTACAAATAATTTTACACTAGAGTTGAATTAGCTCTATAGCCTAGTACAAATAATTTTACACTATAGTTGAACTAGCTCTATAAGCTGGTTGAAATAATTTTACACTAGAGTTGAACTAGCTCTATAGCCTACTACAAATAATTTTACACTAGAGTTGAACTAGCTCTATAGCCTAGTACAACTAATTTTACATTAGAGTTCAACTAGCTCTATAAGCTAGTACAAATAATTTTACACTAGAGTTGAACTAGCTCTATAGCCTAGTACAAATAATTTTACACTAGAGTTGAATTAGCTCTATATCCTAGTACAAATAATTTTACACTATAGTTGAACTAGCTCTATAAGCTAGTTGAAATAATTTTACACTAGAGTTGAACTAGCTCTATAGCCTAGTACAAACAATTTTACACTAGAGTTGAACTAGCTCTATAGCCTAGTACAAATAATTTTACACTAGAGTTGAACTAGCTCTATAAGCTAGTACAAATAATTTTACAGTAGAGTTGAACAAGCTCTATAGCCCAGTACAAATAATTTTACAATAGAGTACAACTAGCTCTATAAGCTAGTACAAATAATTTTACACTAGAGTTGAGCTAGCTCTATAGCCTAGTACAAATAATATTACACTAGAGTTGAACTAGCTCTATAGCCTAGTACAAATAATTTTACACTGTAGTTGAACGAGCTCTATAGCCTAGTACAAATAATTTTACACTAGATTTGAACTAGCTCTATAGCCTAGTACAAATAATTTTACAATAGAGTTCAACTAGCTCTATAAGCTAGTACAAATAATTTTACACTAGAGTTGAGCTAGCTCTATAGCCTAGTATAAATAATTTTACACTAGAGTTGAATTAGCTCTATAGCCTAGTACAAATAATTTTAAACTATAGTTGAACTAGCTCTATAAGCTGGTTGAAATAATTTTACACTAGAGTTGAACTAGCTCTATAGCCTAGTACAAATAATTTTACACTAGAGTTGAACTAGCTCTATAGCCTAGTACAAATAATTTTACACTCGAGTTGAACTAGCTCTATAGCCTAGTACAAATAATTTTACACTAGAGTTGAACTAGGTCTTTAGCCTAGTACAAATAATTTTAGACTATAGTTGAACTAGCTCTATAAGCTAGTTGAAATAATTTTACACTAGAGTTGAACTAGCTCTATAGCCTAGTACAAATAATTTTACACTATAGTTGAACTAGATCTATAGGCAAGTACAAATAATTTTACGCTAGAGTTGAACTAGCTCTATAGCCTAGTACAAATAATTTTACACTAGAGTTGAACTAGCTCTATAAGCTAGTACAAATAATTTCACACTAGAGTTGAACTAGCTCTATAGCCTAGTACGAATAATTTTACACTAGAGTTGAACTAGCTCTATAAGCTAGTACAAATAATTTTACACTAGAGTTGAACTAGCTCTATAGCCTAGTACAAATAATTTTATACTATAGTTGAACTAGCTCTATAAGCTAGTTGAAATAATTTTACACTAGAGTTGAACTAGCTCTATAGCCTAGTACAAATCATTTTACACTAGAGTTGAACTAGCTCTATAAGCTAGTACAAATAATTTTACACTAGAGTTGAACTAGCTCTATAGCCTAGTACAAATAATTTTACACTAGAGTTGAACTAGCTCTACAGCCTAGTACAAATAATTTTACACTATAGTTGAACTAGCTCTATAGCCTAGTACAAATAATTTTACACTAGAGTTGAACTAGCTCTATAGCCTAGTACAAATAATTTTACGATAGAGTTCAACTAGCTCTATAAGCTAGTACAAATAATTTTACACTAGAGTTCAGCTAGCTCTATAGCCTAGTACAAGTAATTTTACACTAGAGTTGAATTAGCTCTATAGCCTAGTACAAATAATTTTACACTATAGTTGAACTAGCTCTATAAGCTGGTTGAAATAATTTTACACTAGAGTTGAACTAGCTCTATAGCCTAGTACAAATAATTTTACACTAGAGTTGAACTAGCTCTATAGCCTATGAGGGGTCTATACCCATTTTGCACACTGTGTCCTGATAAAGCTGGTCCGGGCTGCTGCCGCCGTCCATAAGGACTCGAGTGAGGTGAAATCCGTCGATGATTGGGTCTATGACCAGTGCGGCGAATCTGCCATGACGGATACTAGTGGGGTGGTCCCTGCGATCGAAGGTGATCGAACAGGAGGACCAAGCGTTGAACTTTGGGGCGACTGGCTCCAACGCATATACGTCCCTGAGCGCGCGCTTCCGCTACCTCTTGGGGTTATGGGTTGCGTATATCATGTTCACCATCCGCACTTGCGGGGGAAACCTCTTCTATCCTCCAGTGTGCGGCTGCCGGGGCTCCTCCTCATCATCGTTATGCGGCCCCTTGTCCTTGTTTTCAGCAATTAACTTGCCGGCCTGCTTAAACACCCAACAATCCATGTTGGTGTGATTGGCTGGCTTGTCTGGGGTGCCGTGTATTTGACACGAGAAATCGAGTATACAGTCCAAGCTGGACGGACCCAGCATACTTTGTTTGAATGGATTTTTCCGCTGACCTGGTTTAGAGCCTTTGAATCTGGCATTGACTGTCGTATCCTCAGTATTTTCGCTGTTAATGCGGCGCTTATGCTTGTAGCGATGTGACCTGCCATTGTCGTCCTTGGTATCTGACGTACCATGGTTCTTTGATATGTTATTACTACGAGCCAGCCAGCTGTCTTCTCCCGCACAAAAGCGGGTCATGAGCATCGTGAGAGCTGCCATGGATTTTGGCTTTTCCTGACCAAGGTGCTGGGCTAGCCACTCGTCTCGGATGTTGTGCTTGAAAGCCGCTAAGGCCTCCGCATCCGGACAGTCGACGATTTGATTTTTCTTTGTAAGGAACCGAGTCCAGAATTGCCTGGCCGACTCTTCTGGCTGCTGAATTATGTGGCTCAAGTCATTGGCGTTTGGTGGTCGCACATAAGTGCCCTGAAAGTTGTCGAGGAATGCGGCTTCCAGATCTTCCCAATAGCTAATGGAGTCCGCTGGCAAGCTGTTAAGCCAATGCCACGCTGGTCCTTTGAGCTTTAGTGGGAGGTATTTGATGGCGTGTAAGTCATCACCGCCGGCCATGCGGATGTGGAGGAGGAAGTCCTCAATCCATACTGCGGGATCTGTTGTGCCGTCGTATGATTCGATGTTTACAGGTTTGAAACCTTCTGGGAATTGATGTTCCATTACTTTGTCTGTGAAGCATAAGGGGTGTGCGGCGCCTCTGTATTGGGCTATATCGCGAAGCAGCTCGAATGGGTCTTGCCCGCTTTGTTCGGCCCGGCCGGATTTGCTTTTACTGTATCCGGCGCGACGTTTGTCGTCTCGCAGAGTGGTGCACCCTCGTGATCCGTAGATCGATCTTCAATGTTTTGCCTTGTCCTCCAATATGTCTCGCAGGTCTGGCGTATCTCCCCATGCCTTTTTATTTGAATGGCGTTGGAGTGGAGGCTGAGCTTTTGGCTGGAATGTCTCTCTATCGCGGCCACGAGGTGGCCGATGAGCCGTATCATACGCTCCTTCCTCCAGTCGGGGTAGTAACCTGCGCCTTGGGTAACTCTTGGAGGGGCGCTCAATTTTATATTCCTCGGCCGCGAGGACTTCAGTCCATTTGTCAGCTAGCAGATCTTGATCAGCTTGAAGCTGCTACTGCTTATTCTTCAGGCTATTTGTCCTGGCCATAAGCCGGTGCGCGCTCTTGTTCGATGGGATCCTCTGGTTCGGCGAATTCATCATCGCCGAGGCTTGCCTCGTCTTCGGAGGGGGGGTGTAATTGTCATCCTCCTCCTCTCCATCTGCCACTCTCTTAGGAGAGCTGGCTCCTTCATCCTCCTGCTCTAAATCTTGCTGGAGGGGATTGTTGTTGTCTTCGGCACTATCTGGAGTATTATTATCTCCTGTGCCGGTATCACCACTTTTGCTTTGGCGGGACTTAGAGCGGCGCCGCTGATGTCGGCGCTTGGGTTGCTTCTTGGAGGGGTCATCCTCCGCTATCTCGTCGCCATTGCCTTCGTTGGGTGTATCCACCATGTATATGTCATATGACCAGGTGGCTTTCCAGTGCCCTATAGGTGCTGGTTCATGTTCGTCTCCTACATTGTCGTCCATACCGTCGATGTCTTTGGAGTCGAAGTCGAGCATGTCGGTTAAATCATCGACAGTGGCTACGAAGTGGGTGGTGGGTGGACGTCGAATTTCTTCGTCGTCCGCATCCCAATCCTATTGGCCATAATCCGGCCAGGGCTCTCCTAACAAAGAGAGAGACCTTAGTGAATTCAGAATGTCGCCAAAGGGCGAGTGCTGAAAGATACCGCGGTGGTGAATTCCATGATTGGCGCCCAATTGGATTCGATTGGCAGGGGCGCGGATGGTTCGGAATCAGAAAAAGAGTCCGACACCTTGGAGTCACGGGCTGCGCAGAGGATTATGCTGGTGTTTGGCTCGATCGCCGTCGGGACTGCAGCCCCTCAGGCGGTGTCTAGCCACCCGTCCTCGATTGGCGCAGTTGGCTCCGAGCTAAGGGTCGGAGCTGATGCGGGCGCGACTTCTGGGGTACTGTTCGGTGGCAGAGCTAGGTCATACCTATCGCGACAGTGCGGCACACCCGGCTGTGGCTCGAATCCGTCAAAGATCAAGTCTCCGCGGATGTCGGCTGTGTAATTCAAACTTCCAAACCTGGCCTGATGGCCAGGGGCATAGCTTTCAATCTTCTCTAGATGGCCAAGTGAATTAGCTCGCAGTGCAAAGCCGCCGAATATGAAGACCTGTCCGGGGAGAAAAGTCTCAGCCTGGACCGCATCACTATCGAAGATAGTAGGAGCCATCAAGCCTAACGGCGACGACAAAGACGAACTCTCAATGAAAGCACCAATGTTTGTGTCAAAACCGGCGGATCTCGGGTAGGGGGTCCCGAACTGTGCGTCTAGGCCGGATGGTAACAGGAGGAAGGGGACACAATGTTTTACCCAGGTTCGGGCCCTCTTGATGGAGGTAAAACCCTATGTCCTGCTAGATTAATATTGATAATATGGGTAGTACAAGAGTAGATCTACCACGAGATCAGAGAGGCTAAACCCTAGAAGTTAGCCTATGGTATGATTGTATGTAATGGTTGTTGTCCTACAGACTAAAACCCCTCGGTTTATATAGACACCGGAGAGGGTTAGGGTTACACAAGTCGGTTACAAAGAAGGAGATATCCATATCCATATTGCCTAGCTTGCCTTCCACGCCAAGTAGAGTCCCATCCGGACACGAGACGAAGTCTTCAATCTTGTATCTTCATAGTCTAACAGTCCGGCCAATGGAGATAGTCCGGCTGTCCGTAGACCCCCTAATCCAGGACTCCCTCACTTGCCATGGGAGAAGTGCTTAGCTTTGGGTTCGATCTTGCAGTGTCCTTTCCCAGTGACAGAAGGGGCAGCAAGGCACGTATTGTATCGTTGTCATCGAGGATAAAAAGATGGGGTTTATTTCATATTGCATGAATTTATCTCTCTACATCATGTCATCTTGCTTAAAGCGTTACTCTGTTTTTAACTTAATACTCTAGATGCATGCTGGATAGCGGTCGATGAGTGGAGTAATAGTAGTAGATGCAGAATCGTTTCGGTCTACTTGTCACGGACGTGATGCCTATATACATGATCATGCCTAGATATTCTCATAACTATGCTCAATTCTGTCAATTGCTCAACAGTAATTTGTTCACCCATCCTAGAATACTTATGCTCTTGAGAGAAGCCACTAGTGAAACCTATGACCCCCGGGTCTATTCTCATCATATCAATCTCCATCACTTTAATCTTGCTTTGCTTTTTTTACTTTGCCTTTTACTTTTCACTTTGCATCTCTATACCAAAAATACCAAAAACACTATCTATCAGATCTCACTCTCATAAGTGACCGTGAAGGGATTGACAACCCCTAATCGCGTTGGTTGCGAGTAGCTATCGTTTTGTGCAGGTACGAGGGACTTGAGCGTGGCCTCCTACTGGATTGATACCTTGGTTCTCAAAAACTGAGGGAAATACTTACGCTACTCTGCTACATCATCCTCTCCTCTTCGGGGAAAACCAATGCAAGCTCAAGAGGTAGCAGATGTGCTGAGACCAATGATGAGTGGTTACTTGACACCGCATGCACTTTTCATATGTGTCCACATAGATATTGGTTTAATACTTTTGATTCCACTAGTTCTGTTGGTTCCGTTTTGGGTTTTGATAATTCACCATGCAAGACTGAAGGCATAGGTTCTATTCAAATCAAGATGTTTGATGGCATAATCAGAACTTTGACAGATGTTCGGTATATTCCGAAGATGAAGAGAAATCTTATTTCTATGAGTGCCCTTGATGCAAAGGGGTACAAGTATTCAGGTGTAGATAGTGTTTTGAAAGTCACCAAAGGTTCCCTTATTGTGATGAAAGGTGATTTAAGTTCGACCAATGGTCTTTATTACCTTCGAGGTTCTACCATTTCAGGTAACGCTACTCCAGCTATTTCAAAGAATTCTGATTGTGATGCTGCTAACCTTTGGCATATGCGCCTTGGACATATGAGTGAACTTGGTTTAGCAAAGTTAAATAAGAGAGGTCTTCTTGATGGATATGAACCTAGTAAATTGAAATTGTTTGAGCATTGTATCTTCGGCAATCACAAGAGGGTGAAGTCTTGATTATGTTCATTCTGATTTATGGGAACCATGTCGCAGAAAGTCACTAGGTGGTGCTAGTTACATGCTGACTATTATTGATGATTATTCGAGAAAAGTTTGGCCTTATTTCTTGAAGCATAAATATGAAGCATTCTCAGCAATTAAGGAGTGGAAGATTATGATTGAAAGGCAGACTGAAAAGAAGGTGAAAATACTTCGCACTGATAATGGTATGGAATTCTGTTCTAAGCAATTTAAGAATTATTGCAAGTCTGAAGGCATTGTCAGACACTACACCGTTCCTTATACTCCTCAACAAAACGGTGTTGCTGAGTGTATGAACATGACCATTATTTCCAGAGCCCGTTGCATGTTGTCCAATGCAGGTTTGCATAGGCGTTTTTGGGCTGAGGCCGCTTCCCCTGCTTGTTATCTCATTAACCGTTCACCATCTATTGCTCTTAATAAGAAAACTCCAATTGAGGTATGGTCTGGTTCACCTGCTGATTATTCACAATTGAGAGTTTTTGGTTGCACTGCTTATGCTCATGTTGATAATGGAAAATTGGAGCCTAGGGCTGTTAAGTGCATCTTTCTTGGTTATAAGTCTGGTGTTAAAGGTTTTAAATTATGGAATCCTGAAACCCAGAAGGTTGTTATTAGCAGAAATGTTATCTTTAATGAATTTGTTGTGTTACATGATGTTACATCTACTAATGTTCCCGTTGAGAGTGAACAGCACTCTATTGTTCAGGAGCCTACTGTTCAGGTGGAGCATGTTATTGATTCAGGTGATACATCTGGTAATGAAATTGTTGATGCACATGATGAACCCATCGTTAATGATGATCATGTCACCCCCACTCCAAATCAACCTGTTGTTCCACCCAGTTGGAATCTTGCATGTGACAGAGTTAGACGGGGTACTAATAAACCTGACAGGTTAATTGAGGAGTGCAATATTGTTTCTTTTGCTTTGTTTGTTGCAGAAGAAATTGAATGTAATGCTGAACCTTCTTCATATTCCGAGGCTATTATTTCTGGTGATAGTAATAAGTGGATGACCGCTATGCATGATGAGATGGAATCACTTGAAAAGAATGGCACTTGAGATTTAGTAAAATTACCTAGAGAGAAGAAACCTATTCGTTGCAAGTGGGTTTTCAAGAGGAAAGAAGGTGTTTTTCCTAATGATGGGACAAGATATAAAGCAAGGGTAGTTGCTAAAGGTTACAGTCAGATTCCAGGTATTGACTATAACGAAGTCTTTTCTCCTGTTGTGAAGCATAGCTCTATTCGCACTTTACTCAGTATTGTTGCCATGCATGATCTTGAGCTTGAACAATTGGATGTTAAAACTGCATTCTTACATGGAGAATTAGAAGAGGATATTTATATGGAACAACCTGAAGGTTTTGTTATTCCTGGAAAAGAAAAGCTTGTCTGTAAGTTAAAGAAATCTCTTTATGGATTGATGCAATCCCCTAGACAGTGGTACAAGAGATTTGACACCTTTATGCTCTCTCAAGGTTTCAAAAGGTCTAATTATGATAGTTGTGTTTATTTGAAAACTGTCAAGGGTTCGACTATTTATTTGCTCCTTTATGTTGATGATATGCTAACTGCTGCAAAGAGTATGTCCGAGATTAATGAACTAAAGAAGCAATTGCGTAATGAATTTGAGATGAAGGATTTGGGTGCAGCAAAAAAAATACTTGGCATGGAAATATCCAGAGATAGACCGTCTAGAAAAGTATATCTAAGTCAGAAGGGATACATTGATAAAGTTCTTCGTCGTTTTAATATGCATAATGCCAAGCCTGTAAGTACTCCATTAGCTGCATGTTTCAAATTATCATCAGCTTTATGTCCTAAGTTAGATGCAGATATTGAGTACATGTCTAGAGTTCCCTCGAGTGAAGTTGGTTCACTCATGTATTCCATGGTTTATTCTCGTCCTGATTTATCATATGCATTGAGTGTTGTCAGTAGATACATGGCTAATCCTGGAAAAGAGCATTGGAAAGCAGTTCAGTGGATTTTCAGATACCTGCGTGGTACTTCTAATGCTTATTTACAGTTTGGGAAAACTGGAGATGGACTTGTTGGTTTTGTTGATTCTGATTTTGCTGGTGATTTGGATAAGAGAAGATTGCTCACAGGTTATGTTTTCACCATTGATGGTTGTGCTGTGAGTTGGAGAGCAACTTTGCAATCTATTGTGGCTTGTTCCACTACTGATGCCGAGTGTATGGCTATTTCTGAGGCATGCAAAGAACCTATCTGGTTAAGAGGTTTGTACACTGAGCTTCGTGGAGATTCATCTTGCCCTACCATATTTTCTGACAGTCAAAGTGCAATATATCTTACAAAGAATCCAATGTATCATGAGAGGACAAAGCACATTGATGTCAGATTCCATTATATTTAAAATGTTGTTTCTGAAGGCAATTTGAAGGTATGTAAGATAAGTACTCATGATAATCCTGCTGATATGATGAAAAAGCCAGTTCCTATCAATAAGTTTGAGCTTTGCTCAGGCTTAGTTGGTATTTCTCACTAGTCCTATGGACTTTGACGCACAAGGTGTTTATACTGATTTGGATGGAGTTATTCAATTTCTTGGACTACTGGAGGGAATTTGGCTCAAGGTGGAGATTGTTAAATTGTGAGCCAAACTATACCGTATTGGACTAGATGTAGTACAAACAGTGTGGGCCTTTGCGTTGGTACCGACGCGTACGAGTACAACTTGTTTACTTGTCCTACAAAGACTCTTATGTGTTGCCCCTCATATATACCCCATGTAGTCGCACCTAAGACCGCCTGTCGTCTCGTGCTTGGAATACTCCTCCTTATAGTGATTGCGCCTTCGTGCGTCCGTGGTTTTTCTCCTGCAAGGGTTTTCACGTAAAAATCTGTGTGCTCTCGTGTCTCGTTTACCTCGTTATTATCTAACAGCATTGAGTACAACATTGATGCCTACAGTTAGCCAGATAGACAATCCTGACATGCAGGCCAGGCCACAAGGCAAGTCCATTACAAAAGATACATCTCAGTTTTCAAATCTAAGTACATACTATTTTGGGGACTTTTGGTTTTTCACCAAGATGTGTGAACCACCCTAAAAGAATAAACTAAATAATCTTTCCGTTCCTTGATAGGTTTGGAGCTAGTTAGTTTCTCTTGCTGGCGTGCTCAACCCAATCTACAAATCCACTAGTACGCATCTGATTTGACACTCAAACGTAGCTACGTCCACAATGATGGTCGATCCAAGTATGACTACATTTTGGTACATGTACAAGCCTTATCTTGCTCGGCGGTGAGATGAGATTGTTGTTTGGTTTGCTTGCTCCAATGTCCTACACTCAAGCCAATTTGAGCACCTGTTGGCCATGGGCCATACCACACAAGCTTGTTCGTGATAGTTTCATCCTCAAGGGATGGCTAACTAGATTGTTTTCTCTCGTGTAGATGGATAGTTAATAGAACAACAAGCTATACTTATATATATTGCAGGTGGAAGGGCTGGTCAGCTGGCTAGCTAGCACGACATGCTTTACCCAATTGAGCGAATGCAGTACATATGAGGATGGGTCATGCATGTCTCCTGCTTGTTTTGCCTGTCATGCATCTCATTGGTCTTTCATTTTTTCCCTCAGTGCACTTTTGAATCTGTAATGAGCAAAGCATGTGGCTGGCCCACGCGTACAAAAGAAATACACCACACGCGAATGTGTGCATACCATGAAACGAAACAAACTAATGTGATCATCAACCTAAATAAATTCCTCTTAATAAACCTTAAAAAAGGAACCAATTAATGGTTTGATGGTTAGGACGGGCTGACCCTACACAGACGCATAATCAGCCGGTTTCATTAGTAGGCTGGCGAGCCGACCTATCCACCCCGATCTGAACAGATGTGCCAGTGCAACAAACATGCAAGAGAAAGAGTTTGCTTCGTTTCTCCTTATCGCATCAACAAGACCCACAAAACATACATTTTACTTTGTTCCCCTATCGTGGAATGACCAACGAATAGCCAGCGTCTACGCAACATCGACAACGCTCCCACAACACCGACCGCAACATCGGTAGCTGCTCCCAATGAACCAGCATAGCCGCAAGACTAGTGACCCCCCGCAGCATCGGCTACAACACAGATGACTCTTGCAACACCGATTTGGAAACCATTGGTGCCCCTCGCAACAAGGAGGACGTCGGTTGGGGTTATCGCAACATCACCGGTTCCCATGTTTGCGGGGGTGTAGCACCCAGGGTGGCAAGCTTATAGTAGCACCGCCTCCGCATCATGCTATAGCTACACCATTCTTGCAGAAGTGCATGCCAATGTCCCAACAGGACTGTCGAAGGCCCTTTAAGCACTAGTGACCATGTTGTTGCAATGTTGTGAGAGAGAGCGACGCCTGACATCTACCTTGCAGGTGACGGAAGAGCATCAACAATTGTGTTTCTCTCGACCGGCCATGGTGACAACATCGTGAGGCGGGTGCAGGTCAAGCTTGCTGCATCGGTGCCCAGATGGTGGCTACATATGCGATCTCAACTGCAGCATCAATGTCTCCTCGCTGGCCATGGCGAGATGACCATCTTCTGTCAAGCCTTGGAGAATCTTATATTTGGTCAAAGTAGAGATATTTTGACTTTGAACAAAACTTGTATGTGGACTAGAAAGGACCGGAGAAAGTAAGTGACAAAGGGACACGCGGTCAGTGGGCCCTGTGGGGACATAGCAGGATGTAGAAATTAGCCGCTTTTAATTATTTTCCTTAGGATGTTCCTGGTACCCTCAACCCACCAAGGATTAACCCAGGTTTGACGATTTGTTGAGTGGGATTGCATATTATTATTTTCAGTGAATTTCTCTCATTCTTTTTCTTGTTTCTGTTTTGGTGTTTCAGTTTCGACTTTGATTTTTCTTTTAACTTGTTTTTACTTTTCTTCTGTTTCTTAACCTTAATTCACTAATATTGTTAAACTCATGAATATTTTTTAATACATGAACATTTTTTAAGATTTATTAACTTTTTTAACCCATACACATTTATAAATCAACTAACATTTTCTAATATTTGTGAACATTTCTGTATTTATGAACATATTTAAATTACACGAGTATATGCACATTGTTTTATTTCGGTAAAATTCACAAATTGTATTTTTACTTTTAAAAAATAAAGAAAACCAAAGAAAAATTAGCTGAATGACCAGAAGTATTGCTCCCTAACATGCACAATGCAACAACGCTCAACTATGCCAGCCATGATCAGTGGGCTACTGCGCTTGCCCACCAATTCGACACACACAACCCCAAATAGGGGGTCTCAGGTATTTGAGAAATAGAACACTTGTACCGTGCAGTCCTCCTATCTTTTGCTTTTTTTTAGGGTTTCCTATCTTTGGCTTACCGCAACATATAGTCATAAATTTCACAGTCCTCGCATTGTGAACTGGCCTACTTCAGTGCTAAATTTTGTTCCTTTATTTTTTCTCTTCTATTTTTTCATCTACTATTATCGTGAAAAAAATCTGCTGCCGGATTTTTGGATATGCTTATAATAGGTGTATACATGAACTAAATTTTTTTCATGCAGTTGAAAAATGTGCGTAATTTTTTGAAAATATTCAGAAAATTTTAAATCTTCAAAGTATTAGAGAATTCTGGCAATTTTTTTAAAATATATTTTCAATATTTCCATAAATAGTTCATATTTTTTCAAAAATGCCCATTTTTGTAAGAAAGTGTTTCCGTATTTTATAAAAGTTAATGTATATTAGAATTACTTATTTAATTTAAAAATGTTATCGATTTTTTATATTTAGGAAATTTTTCATCAATTAAATAAGGAATGAAAAAGGAAAATAAAAAATAGAATAACAGGAAGAAAACCGGTGGAACACAAAGAACACAAATTGTGAGAGCTGGCAGAAAACAGCCCCAAGACCTTGCGTCTAGTTAAGCCAGTCCATCAGCATCCATTAGTAGAAAAAGATCCATTTGTCCCGATTTTAGAGGGCCTTTAGTCCCGGTTCTGGACCCGGGACTAAAGGCCCCCCTTTAGTCCCGGTTCTGTTACGAACCGAGACTAAAGGTCCTCCATGTGGCCGTTGTCTGCAAATTTTACATTTTTTTATTTTTTCCTGATTTTCAAATTTCCGAATTATTTTACAATTTAATCTCTAATCACCTCTTATCACTGCTCAATTTAACCTCTAATCTCTAATCACCTCTCATCATTTCAAATCATCTAACTTCCCAGCAGGTCACCCATCCTCTCACTACTCCACCCTGAGCACGCTTAACTTCCGGGTTCTATTCCCCCTCGTTTCCAAGTCTGCACTTGTTGTTTTCTTGACAATAATAAGATGTGAATCCTATTAACCCACCTGAGTTTAGCTTGAGCATGAAGTCACACGTTTCACTATCTCATTTTGAAACCAAGGTTGTCAGAATCGCGATTCTGTTATACGATTCTACGACTTTACGATCCAAACTAACCCCTCTGATTCTACGATTTTAGTTCATAGAATCTACGTTTTTACGATCCTGATAGTGAAGATTCTACGATTTGCGATCCTACCATCAGAACTCCGATCCGATTCAAAATCGCGATTCTGACAACCTTGTTTGAAACTATTATTCTAAAAAAATAATTATTTAGTAAGACTACTATTTTATTGAATAAGTAGTTTGACCAGATTTGAGCAAAATAAAAAAATGGAAATAATTATTTAGTAACACTAATATTCTTGAATAATTATTTAGTAACACTAATACTTCTTGAATAAGTAGTTTGACCATAATTTGACCAGATTTAATGAAAATTCAAAAAAACTAAAATTTGAGCATAACTTTTTTTCCTTTCAGTATTTAAGGATTCTAAAAATTTGCAAAACGGCCCATGGCCATCAAAATCGGATGCGGATTTTAATGCTGAATATTTTGATATATTATACGTTTTTTCCGACATCGTATGCAAAAGTTATAACCGTTTTACTTTTTCATAACACTTTTTTGCAAAACATGTCCAAATTTAAGTTTTTTAATTTTCCTAACTAGCAGATGTAGTAATATAACTACGTCTCGAAGGATTTTATTTTTTTTGAAGTATTTATCAATTTATTTTGTTTTTTTCAAAACTGAAATGGTGATACGAACCGGGACCAATGGGCCTCGCTCCTGGCCCACCACCATTGGTCTCGGTTGGTGGCTTGAATCGGGACCAAAGGCTCCCCTTTAGTCCCGGTTCATGCCACCAACCGGGACCAATGAGGTACCTATATATACCCCCTCGCGTAAGAGCAGAGCACACTGCTCTGTTTTTTTCTGGTCGAGGGGGAGAGGGCTTGGTGGTGCTCTAGCTCACCTCCTATGCACACAAGGTGTTCGATGGAATGCCCGAGCCACACTACTTAAGCTTTCTCCTCTCCAAGCTCGACCTCGAAGCTCCATTTTCCTCAATATTTGTCTAGGTTTAGCGGTCCGTCACGCCCCGTCCCCGTCTTCACCGCCGTCGATCACCCGCGCCGAGCTCATCGCCGGCACCACCATGGTGAGCCTCTTGTTCTTATCTTCTTTCTGAAAGGAAAAATATTCTTACTTGTATGTTTACATAGATACTTGTATTATTTTCTTACTTTTATTATTGCATCTTATATAGTGCGATGGTTTTGGTATCCGCCCCCGTCGGCCCTCGTCCTGTCTATGATTCGGATGTGGTATATATATTATCTTTATAACTATTGGTTCATTTATTTTTTATGAAAATTATGCCGACCAACGTGACATAGATTTTATTTATGTAGGATGTATGTGAATCGAAAATGCCAACCGACCCTATTGTCGAGAGGTTAAATTTAGTTGAAGAAGAAAACAATTTGTTGAAGGAAAAAATAAAAAATTTGAGGAGGAGAAGATGATATTGGAGTTGCATGTTGCGGATGTCGTCGATGATCACAAGATCAAGATGGATGCAATGCGCTTGAAGATTAGAAAGATTAGAAAATATGCCATTCATACCGAGGCTTGGTATCATTATGCTGTTGGATCAATTGTTACCTTGGTTGCGATTATGATCGCATTTGTTTTCGCATTGAAATGTTTTACATAGTTTCAATGTACGGTTTAATTAATTAGATCCTCTAGAGAGCTATATGTTGTTAGATGAGAACTATGTATGTGTTGGAAATATGCCCTAGAGGCAATAATAAAAGGATTATTATTATATTTCCTTGTTCATGATAATTGTCTTTTATTCATGGTATAATTGTGTTATCCGGAAATCGTAATACATGTGTGAATACATAGACACCAACATGTCCCTAGTAAGCCTCTAGTCATGGTTTCCTGACTATGGACATTGGATGTCATTGATAACGAGACCACATCATTAGGAGAATGATGTGATGGACAAGACCCAATCCTAAACATAGCACAAGATCGCATAGTTCGTTTGCTAGAGTTTTTCCAAATGTCAAGTATCTTTTCCTTAGACCATGAGATCGTGTAACTCCCGGATACCGTAGGAATGCTTTGGGTGTACCAAACGTCACAACGTAACTGGGTGACTATAAAGGTATACTACGGGTATCTCCGAAAGTGTCACTCCGTATGACGGAGAGGTATCTCTGGGCCCACTCGGTAATGCATCATCATAATGAGCTCAAAGTGACCAAGTGTCTGGTCACGGGATCATGCATTACGGTACGAGTAAAGTGACTTGCCGGTAACAAGATTGAATGAGGTATTGGGATACCGACGATCGAATCTCGGGCAAGTAACATACCGATTGACAAAGGGAATTGTATACAGGGTTGCTTGAATCCTCGACATCGTGGTTCATCCGATGAGATCATCGAGGAGCATGTGGGAGCCAACATGAGTATCCAGATCCCGCTGTTGGTTATTGACCGGAGAGCCATCTCGGTCATGTCTACATGTCTCCCAAACCCGTAGGGTCTACACACTTAAGGTTCGGTGATGCCAGGGTTGTAGAGATATGAATATGTAGTAACCTGAAAGTTGTTCGGAGTCCCGGATGAGATCTCGGACGTCACGAAGTGTTCCGGAATGGTCCGGAGGTGAAGAATTATATATAGGAAGTGTAGTTTCGGCCATCGGGAGAGTTTCAGGGGTCACCGGTATTGTACCGGGACCACCGGAAGGGTCCCGGGGGTCCACCGGGTGGGGCCACCCATCCCGGAGGGCCCCATGGGCTAAAGTGGTGAGGGGAACCAGGCCATAGTGGGCTGGTGCACCCCCCTTGGCCCACCCCATGCGCCTAGGGTTGGGAACCCTAGGGCGGGGGGCGCCCCACCTGGCTTGGGGGGCACTTCACCCCTTGCCCCCCCTAGGAGATCCCATCTCCTAGGGCCCCCCCCTAGGGGAGCCTATATAAAGGGGGGAGGGAGGGGCAGCCGCACCCTTGAGTCTTGGCGCCTCCCTCTCCCCTGCTACACCTCTCCCTCTCGCAGAAGAACGGTGAAGCCCTGCTGCGGTAACTGCTGCATCCACCACCACGCCGTCGTGCTGCTGGATCTTCATCAACCTCTCCTTCCCCCTTGCTGGATCAAGAAGGAGGAGACATCACGCTGACCGTACGTGTGTTGAACACGGAGGTGCCGTCCGTTCGGCGCTAGGATCTCCGGTGATTTGGATCACGTCGAGTACGACTTCCTCATCCCCGTTCTTTGAACGCTTCCGCGCGTGATCTACAAAGGTATGTAGATGCAATCCGATCCCTCGTTGCTGGATGAACTCATAGATGGATCTTGGTGAAACCATAGGAAAATTTTTGTTTTCTGCAACATTCCCCAACAGTGGCATCATGAGCTAGGTCTATGCGTAGTTCTCTTTGCACAAGTAGAACACAATTTGTTGTGGGCGTAGAACCCAGCTGCGGCTGCTCCTTCGAGCTCCTCTCTAAACAGGCTTCTGGGCCTACCTGTGCTGTGCTGCCCTGTTGGGCCTACTGGGCTTGCGGGCCTGCATCCTGGCCCAACTACAGGTTGGGTTTCTAGTCGTATGCAGGCACTGTGGCCCAGTAGGCGGGCTTTTTTCAATTTAGTTTTCTTTCTTTTTTTTCTTTTCTGCTTTATTTTTTCATTTTTTCTGACTTGTTTTATATTGTATTTAGAATTTCTTTGTGAATATTTTTGCTTTAGGTACAAAAAATTACAAACTTTCTGTTTGTGCCAGTAGTTTTCAAATTTCAATTGTTTAAATTTGAAATATTTGAAATTTGTGTGAATCACTAGTTTGGGAATAACTTTACTTTAAAAATAGATTTTTCAGTGATTCTTTTGCACATGCTATGTGTGGGTGAAATGATGATACCATGCCAACTTTCAACCTTTTCACAGTTCATTTATAGTGATTTTCAATTTCAGAGTCATTTAGCTCAAAAAAATAGTAAATGCATGAAAAATAGCAAATAAAGGCATAAAGGGTTGAAAGTTGATGACGTGACTTTGAATGGTGCATACTGAACGCACAAAAAGTCTGGAGTTGTAATAAGTTTAAAAAAATAAATGCCTTTGTAACAGATGAGTTTTTGTCCGGAACCCTGATACTTCGAAAAAGATTGTCCAGTTTCTACACGAAGTGCATCTAGTTTTTTTAACCCTCTCTACTTTTTTACACATGCTATGTGGGTGAAATGATGACACCATGCCAACTTTCAGCATTTTCAGAGTTCATTTGTAGTGCCTTTCAATTTCAGGGTCATTGAACTCAAAAAAATAAGTAAATGCATGAAAAATAGCAAATGAAGGCAAAAAGGATTGAAAGTTGATGACGTGGCTTTGAATGGTGCATATTGAACGCACAAAAAGTCTGAAGTTGTAATAAGTTTAAAAAAATGAAATGCCTTTGTAACAGACGAGTTTTCGTCCGAAACTCTGATACTTCGATAGAGATTGTCCAATTTGTATACGAAGTGCATCCAGTTTTTGCTGTAACCCTCTCTACTTTTTTACACATACTATGTGGGTGAAATGATGGTACCATGCCAACTTTCAACCTTTTCAGAGTTCATATGTAGTGCTTTTCAATTTCATGGTCATTTAGCTCAAAAAATCGGTAAATGCCTGAAAAATAGAAAATGAAGGCAGAAAGGGTTGAAAGTTAATGACGTGGCTCTGAATGGTGCATACTGAACACACAAAACTATAGACCAGTGTAGGTGAGATGGAGCAGAGAAAAAGAGTGACACGTGCACTAGTGGGGGTCGCCGTGAGAAGTCCAGCTTTGAATGGTGCATACTGAACGCACAAAAAGTCTGGAGTTGTAATGAGTTTAAAAAATGAAATGCCTTTACAACAGATGAGTTTTCATCCAAAACCTGATACTTCGAAAGAGATTGTCCAGTTTGTACGCGAAGTGCATCCAGTTTTTGCATAGCTTCAAGCCTTGAGAAAGGAGACATAGCTCCATGCAGTCTACACCATTTTCTTAAGGCCTGAAGTTAAGCAACGTGCAGGTGAGTATTGTGCCTCTCCTTTATCGTCGTTCCTCGTCTCTGCACTCAGGGCTTATAAACCGATGTGAGTCCCTCTCGCTAGGCGAGGTGAGACTAAAAAACCGCTGCAAAAAGAATCAACTAAAAAACTCTAATACCAGTTTGTGGCATCAACTGATACTAAAGGTGCTGGTGGGGCCCCAGCCTGACAACAGCCTGCCAACACCTCTTTAGTACCGGTTCGTGGCATGAACCGATACTAAAGGTTCTCCACGGACCGGTACTAATGAGCGCCTGCATGCCTAGCCGTTGGAACCGGCACTGATGGTCACATTAGTGCCGATTCAGTTACAAACTGGGACTAATGTGCTTCACATTAGGCCTTTTTTCTACTAGTGTCTTCTAAAATCTAGAGTAAACAATGCATCGATATGGGTACATAAATATGTGATGAGGAGCATAGCAACACAACGGGAAGGTGATCAACGAAACATCAGACGTATAAGTTGTTTTTGGAGTATATTCTACCAGATTTGGATGTGAGCTGCAATTATTCTGTTCTTGGAGTACATTGCTACTATAAATATTGGGACTGGTTTGTGCGAACAAGTAAAGAATTAGGCTCGGTAATTAGATCAATATCATACTCTTTATGTTTGCCATGCCTGATTTCTGAACAAGTGAAGGTTTTTTGCACGTATGACATTCCATGATAACTTGGTATCATTTACTTTAGTTTTCGCAGGTATTTCATTATACTTAACTTTACCAATTATCTAGATTGTAATTATAATTATTGTGAAGTTAATTTAAAGATTAAGACAGAGCAATAGATTCATATATGATAACTGAGAAGAGTTGTTCATGGTTTTCCCCACATAAAGACACACGACATTAATTTGTAAACCAAAGATTTGATGATTTTTTAATAATGGATAAAAGAATCGTGCTTGAGTTTATTTGGTCAGGAGGCTTGTTTCTACGAATGTAGATAAACAGTTTTTAGCCATTAATATGTACCGAACATAATACAGTCAATTTTCGTGTTTGAGTAGTTAATTTGTACTGCAGTCAATTTTTCTCCTGAATATGCACTTTGCACCTTCTATACAGAACATAATACAATCATTGTACACCCATGGTAACCTATTGTCCTGTTTTTTAGCTTTATTATTATTTCATCTAAACAAACTGTGTTCACCAAGTAGCATGCTTGGATGTGTGCACCTTTTCTCAATTTCCTTTTCATGGAACTATTACAATCAAAGTAGCTACAGGACATATGAACCTTATCAACCACGTTTGATTCGGCACGAGGCAGTGATCTTCCATGTAGGTTTAGTTCTATGTGACATGTTTTTGCTCACCCAAGTCTTCCTTGCATTCTGATTAATCTTGTGAAACTAACATGTGCCATGGTTGATATTACTTCCATTTTCCGCTAAGGAATTGATATTATTCACTTCCAAGCCATTAGGTAAACAGAGCTTTTTAAGTTTGTGAAATACAATTTCAAGGAATTCTGGGACTTGCATTGAAATAATAGTACAAAACATACTGGCTATAATGTATATTAGCCGTAAATTCAACTATCTTCAGCATTCTCTTATTACTCCATGCAGTAGGTCTAACAGGCCTTCCTCCTCATGTAGCATTGCAATAGTTCGGAGGGGACACGCAATTTCGTCGAGGTATTTTGAGCTATTTACTTTGGTTTTCTTTATTGGCATGGATGTCTCCTCATGGCTCACGCCAAAATGAACAAAGATTAACTGTGTCAAGGAAGATAATCAATTAAATAACAGTAAAGCTACGATTACAATAAGTGTGTTCGTTTCTGAAGTATTTCTGCTTTTTCCCATGTCCATATTTTTTTTAAAATTCCTGTAAGAATTAGGGGTGTGTATTTTTTGATCATCATAAAGATAGGCAGAGGCGCAAAGCATCATTCTTGATGAATTAGGGAATCAAATAACAACTCTTCATTTTTTATGAGTGTGTTTCATGTGAATTACTTTAGACCAAATTAGAATTCCATCGATACGCAGGTTTTGAAACATATATGCCGACATTTCATTTGAGATATAACCTTCCTATTTATCTTCTATAACTCCCAAATTAACATGAATACCAATGCTTTATAGTTGATCAAGTGCTGCGATCAGTCTGAGTTATGGTTCTTTTAGTAGTATCACTTTGCCGTAATGCAATACAATTGACATCTCTTAGCAAAGCACCACATGGAGCCACTCTTCCTTTCTTTTTGCGATTACATCAGTCCGGTCTGCTGAAGCTTTTTTTTAATTCTTTTTTTAAAATTCTTTGAAGCTTCTCTTTTGGGATGGCATGCAGGATTCATGGATTGGTATAGCTTCGGAGAGTTGTCGGAAATAATGGTTTTGCAATATGTTTCATCATGATCCTAAGTATAATTAATATGTTACAAGAGGGAAGTAGAGTTTCGTAAGAACTGTAATCATAATCCACGAGAGTTTCATGTAGCATCATGTTTTATATGTGATTTTTCTTCTTCTGAAAAAGGCACATTGGAAGCTTAAGATATGACACATTATTCAATAAATTAGATGGATTGCCAATAGAACCATTATTACAATGACAAAAAGAAAAACGGCACGGCAAAGCATGCGTCTCCTTCTAGTCTTTGTCGTGTTTAGGCGAGAGATTGAAGGATACAACCATGGTAGCTACCAGACTTCTCCCCCAGCGCTGCAAGCTGCACCTCCCGGTGGGACACAGCAGGTGCAAGGTGACTTGAACCTATAGGCCTGAGGTGTTGGCGTTGTTAGAATAGTTGTATAGAGATAAGACTTGTTGTTTAAACTTGTACTCTTGCTCTATCTCTTCTTCTCTCTCCCGTAGCAATCTTTCTGGAGGGTTTTTACCGTACCCTATACTGCTACTGGGGACGGAGCAGTATATGTGTGATCCCTCCGTTTGATTTTTAAGGATAGTACATACATTTCTGGTTCAAATGACCTACGGTGAAAAAAGAACTATTGTTCACAAAAGGAATTGCTCTGGTGGGCCAATACTTCAGAATTCATCCTGCACACGCCGATGACGGCGGCAATGACGACCAGGACACAAGCAGATTGAGCCCTGCCTGGGTGAGCCTTCGAGCAGACGAGCACACAACGTGGTTGTCGATTTCACAGCAAAGGCAGATGAGCAGCTGCACGTCCCACGAGCTAGGCCGAAATAGAGCCGTAAAGAAATGCCGACCATGGGCGTAGCGAGGAAATCGTTAGCACGAACTAGACGAGGTTCCGCCGCACTCCGGCACTCACCTAGCCGCAGCTCTTCGGCCGTCAGAAGACTGTCACGTCGTCGTGCACATCCTGGCCTCGTCGTCGACAGCGGCGAGCTCGTCCGTGGGTGTGTGGTTTGGCATGCGCAGCCGCCGTACGTGAACCAGGCACAATAGGCGAGATGCTAGGGCGAGGATGGGGCGCATGGCGACGGGCCATATCGTCATAACTGTACACGCATCAGTCCACGATCACCGTGGATTAATGGGACGCGGCCCGGCGGGCATGCGGATGAAGAGGAGGCGAGCGCCCTGGGGCATCTGCCGGAGATATACAGAGAATCGCCGATAGAACAAGGAGAACGGCTGGGTCGGGTTAATCTATCTCGCTGGGCGAAGACTGCGATATCCCCATAATGCACTGCATGCATGTATACCGGTGGACGAGAGATATGCAGTACCAGTGATGCTGCTGATCCGGTTTCACCAGTACAAATAGATACCTACCCTTGGATCTTTGCCGATGGACGGCCCGTATTCAATTCACGGTACCGTAAAAGAGCTCTTCTTTCTGTTTCTCCTGTAACGACCTCTCTCCAATTTGTACGCCAAGGCTTGTGCCCAATATATATCAATGCGGCCCGAGACAAAGGGTTCAACGCTTCCAACATATTTTACATGGTAGTCAGAGCCTCTTACTCAAAGATCATAGATCGCATCTAGCTACCTCCGAAAACTATACCAATCTTCCTCCTTTGACCGAGATCATGTCGACCACCGCTGCCGCATCCCTGTCCAGCCCCTCTGGCGCGCTCACCACCTTGTCATCTTCCACCTTCGCGTCGTCTTCCTCCACCACCACCGCGGGGTCTCTCGGATCGCCACCACAGGAGAAGCTCACGAGGGGAAACTTCCTTCTATGGAAGGCCATTGTGCTGCCTCAGATCAAAGACGCTCAGATGGAACACCACCTCGACGGGACAAGCCCGCCACCGCCGGCCACCCTCACCGTTACCAAGGATGGCAAGGAAGAACAAGTCTTCAACTACGCCCGATCCCTCTGGTACGCACAACAGCAACAGCTTCTAGGGTATTTGATGGGATCTCTTTCCCGCGATATCCTTGCTCAGGTCGCGACGCTACAGACGCCGGCCAAAGTTTGGAGCACCATCCATGCCATGTTCGCTGCCCAGAGTCAAGCCCAAGCCATGAACACCCACATCGAGCTCACCAATCTCAAAAAAGGTAACATGGCCATGGCTAATTATCTTGGCAGGATCAAGAGCCTGATTGATGAAGTTGCGTGCACTGCCGCGGCACTCTCCGATCCGGAAATCGTCTGCAAGATCCTCGCTGGTTTGGAGATGGAGTACAATCCGGTGGTTTCTGCACTCGCCGCTCGTGTGGAACCCATCACCGTCCAGGAGTTGTACAATCAACTTCTGAGTTTCGATGCCCGCCTCACCCTCCTTCATGGTGGCGATCTCCGGCAGTCGTCTGCAAACTCCGCGTCCCGTGGCCGTGGCCGTGGGCGCGGTCACCAGGGGCAGAGTCGTGGCGGTGGCCGCGGACGTGGTGTCCCTCCGGGCGACGGCGCGCGCTCTGGTGGCACCTATGGCTACAACAACGGGGGCGGCTACAGCTCCAATGACAACAACGGCGGCGGCTTCCACAACGGCGGCAGCTTCAACTCCAACAATTGCCGCCGTCCCCCTGCCGCTCGGCCTCGCCCACGCTGCTAGCTCTGCAAGAAATCTAGCCATGAGGTTATGGACTGCCGGTATCGCTTCGACGAGAACTTTGTCCCTGATGCTCGACATGTTGCTGCTGCAATGCGTGAACAGGGAGGCGACGGCGTCTGGTATGTCGATTCTGGCGCCACCGACCATGTTACCAATGAACTAGAGCAACTTGCTCTTCGCGAAAGGTATCACGACGCTGATCAGATCCACACCGCAAGCGGAGGAGGTATGGATATTTGCCACATTGGTCAAGCCTCCATTAATTCCCCTAATCTTAAACGTGATTTAGTCCTTAAGGATGTTCTTCATGTTCCACAAGCTGACAAAAACCTCGCATCCCTGTCTCATTTAGCCACCGATAATAATGTCTTCTTTGAAATTCACCCTCGTTATTTTTTCATTAAGGATCAGGCAACGAGGGAAACTTCTCCATCACGGTAGATACATTGGGTCTCTCTACCCCATCACATACGGAGCACTAAGGTCGCTGGCATCGTCAAGTCTACTCCGTCATCAAACCCTCCCTAGAAAGGTGGCATCAACGATTAGGACATCCATCATCGGTCATTGTGAAACAAGTAGTCATTAAAGATAATCTTCCTTTGTCACATAGTTCCATTAGTGAGTCTGTTTGTGAAGCTTGCCAGTGTGCCAAGAGCCATCAGCTTCCTTATCCTAAGTCTCATAGTGTGTCTCATGCTCCTTTAGAGCTTATTTTCAGTGATGTTTGGGGCCATGCCCGGGATTCTTTTGAAGAAAAATAATATTATGTTAGTTTCATCGATGGTTACAGCAAGTTTACTTGGATTTATTTGCTTAAATATAAATCTGAAGTTTTCTCTATCTTCCAAGAGTTTCAAAAACTTGTTGAAAGACAATTCAATCGAAAGATTCTGTCACTCCAAAGTGATTGGGGAGGGCAGTATGAGAAACTCAACTCTTTCTTCCGTAGCATTGGGATTGAGCATCATGTTTCATGCCCTCATGCCCATCAGCAGAATGGCTCTGCTGATCGCAAACACCGCCACATCGTTGAAGTTGGCCTCTCTCTCTCTCTCTTAGCTCATGCTTCTATGCCTCTCAAATATTGGGATGAAGCTTTTATTACCGCCACTTATCTCATCAATAGGCTTCCCAGCAATGTCTTTGGCAACTCTACCCCATTAGAGTGTTTGTATCATCAAAAACCTGACTACAACTATCTCAAAATCTTTGGGTGTGCTTGCTGCCCCAATTTGCGTCCATACAATCATCACAAGCTCGAATTTCGGTCCACTCAGTGTGTCTTCGTTGGTTATAACGACCTCCATAAATGGTACAAATGTCTTGAAATATCCACTGGACGCATCTATATTTCACGCGATGTTGTTTCTGATGAGACGCTCTTTCCCTTTGCCAAACTTCATCCTAATGCGGGAGCCTTACTTCGTGCTGAAGTACCACTCCTACCAGATCCTACTGCACCTTGTGATCACGGGGGCGAATTAACTAAGCTTGATCATGTGCAAAAATCCCAAGGAAAGTTTGATTCAGCTGATATTTGTGCTAATTTGAACTGTCATTTTATGTGTGAAGAAGCAAACAGAATAGCCACGGAACACGTTGTTGATCCGGCTGACAGGACGCGATCCCAGGCAGATCCGCGCGCTCAGCCTGCTACCGTTGACGGCGCACGATCCCAGGCTGATTCGCGCGTTGGCCTGGACTCACGTGGGCCTGTGGCCGATAGCACCGCCAGGGTGGAGCCCACTTGCCCTGCCGTATCGCCTCGCGCCACGCCTCTACGCTCTGATTCGCACACCAGCGCAGGTGCGGGAGGGGGCGAGTCGTCTATTGCCATGTCGCCACGGGCCTCAACAGCGGCCGCGTGCCTGGTCCCACTTCAGCGCAGGCCTCCCCAGGGGCCGACCAGGGGCGTGTGCCTGGCCCCACAATGGGTAGGTGCGGGTGCGCACCTGGGCCCGTGGCCGTCCAGTCGCTAGGATCTGCCTCATATCCTGAGCAGGCTGATCTGTTCCCTGCATCGGATTAGGAGTCGACGGGATTTTTTGTGGCAGACGAGGCTTCACCAGGATCTTCTGTACCACCGTCCACAGCGGATGCTCCTGTGCCTTCTACGTCCTCTCTTCGGCAAACAAGGTCTCGGTCAGGTATTGTGAAGGAAAAATAATATAATGATGGTACAATTAGGTATGACAAAATGAAACGTGCTTTTCTTACCACCACTAGTGAACCAATTCATTTGCACGATGCCCTTGCTAATAAGGATTGGAAGGAAGCCATGGATAATGAATATGATGCACTTATGAAAAACAAAACTTGGCACTTGGTTCCACCGAAACATGAAGAAAATATTATTGACTATTAGTGGGTGTACAAGATAAAAAGAGATTTGGAATTGATTATGAAGATACTTTTAGTCCTATTGTTAAGTCTGCCACTATTCGACTTGTCTTGTCTATTGATGTTTCCAAAGGTTGGAGTTTAAGACAACTAATTTTTTAGAATGCGTTTCTTCATGGTGTTCTTGAGGAAGAAGTGTTCATGAGGCAACCCCAGGTTATGAGGATCACAGCACACCACAGTACGCCTGTAAGTTGGATAAAGTATTATATGGCTTGAAACAAGCACCAAGAGCTTGGTATTCCAGATTGAGCATGTAGTTGCAACACCTTGGGTTCATACCATCCAACACTACTAGGAAAAGGGCTATAGATGGAATTGACACTAATGGCGCACCAGACATGTGGTGCGCCATTACTATATACTAATGGCGCACCATGTGTTGGTACGCCATTAGTGTCCAAATACTAATGGCGCACCACATCCACGGTGCGCCATTAGAAAAAAAATTCTACTAATGGCGCACCGTGGATGTGGTGCGCCATTACTAGTTGGCGCACCACATCCACGGTGCGCCATTAGTAAAAAAAATTGAAATTTTTTAATTTTTTTTCAAAACTACTAATGGCGCACCGTGGCATGGCGCTCCTCTCCGGCGACCTCCTTCTCCTCTCCGGCGACCTCCTCCTCCTCCTCCTCTCCGGCGACCTCCTCCTCCTCCTCTCCGGCGACCTCCTCCTCTCCGGCGACCTCCTCCTCTCCGGCGACCTCCTCCTCTCCGGGAACCTCCTCCTCCCTCCTCTCCTCCCCTCCCCTCACGGTTTCTCCTCCCTCCTCTCCGGTGAGCTCCTCCTCCCTCCTCTCCTCCCATTCCCTCATGGTTTCTCCTTCCTCCTCTCCGATGCTTCGGTGAACTCCTCTCCGGCGACCTCCTCCTCCTCTCCGGCGATGTAGGCGAGCGCCTCTCCGGTGACCTCCTCCTCCTCCTCTCCGGCGAACTCCTCTCCGGCAAAAGAACGTACAAGATCCAAAAACAGGAACAAAATTTGAAATAATATCGTGCCAAAAAACTAGCAAAAAAAACTAGCAAAAAATGGGTAAAAAAATCACAATCCAGATCCAAATTCAAAATTCAAAAATACTAATGGCGCACGGTGGGGGTTATATGGTGTGCCACTACTATTTTCCCGCCTTCAAAATTCAAAAATACTAATGGCGCACCGTGGCCTATACTAATGGCGCACGTGTGGCCTATACTAATGGCGCACCCTGGCCTATACTAATGGCGCACCAGTGGTGCGCCATTAGTATACCAGATACTAATGGCGCACCAGTGGTGCGCCATTAGTAAAAATTACTAATGGCGTGCTAGTAATGGCGCACCAGTGATGCGCCATTAGTAGGAAAAACTGGTGCGCCATTAGTAGGCCTTTTCCTAGTAGTGCAAGGTAGATACCTCATTGTTCCTTTTTAGAAGAGACAGTGTTACTATTTTTGTGTTTGTCTATGTTGATGATATAATTGTTGCTAGTTCAAGTGCAGAAGCTACTACATGCTTGCTTAAGGATTTAAAGTTGGAGTTTTGATGCGGAGCATCCTTCGACCATCACCATGGACATCACACCACCACCGCAAGCATGGAAAGCACCTACGACGAGAGCTCGCGCACGCGTTGTCGAAACCGAGGTGAACTCCTTCCTCTTCAATTTTCATTCAGATTCACACAAGAGTCGGATTATACCTCAAATGGAAACTCTATGCACTCGTAGGTACCAAGGAGAAGATCGTGAATAGGCAAGGACGGAGACACAAGCAACTATGGAGGAGAAGAACGAGGAGAACCAGAGTCCCCTGGACACACCGGGTGCCCGGCCCCTACAGCCCCGGGTGCCCGGCCCTCCTCCTCCCAGGCGACGCCCCGGGTGCCCGGGCCCTCAAACCCCGGGTACCCGGCCCCTGCCCCAGCCGCCAGCTGCCGCACCCTGGGTGCCCGGCCCTTGGCCCCGAGTGCCCGGGCCACCTCCCGCACAGGCCCAGTACGCCCCCGGGTGCCCGGTCTTTGAGGCCTCGGTGAAGGAAATATGCCCTAGAGGCAATAATAAAGTTATTATTTATTTCCTTATATCATGATAAATGTTTATTATTCATGCTAGAATTGTATTAACCGGAAACATAATACATGTGTGAATACATAGACAAACTTAGTGTCACTAGTATGCCTTTACTTGACTAGCTCGTTAATCAAAGATGGTTATGTTTCCTAACCATGAACAAGGTGTTGTTATTTGATTAACGAGGTCACATCATTGGTTGAATGATCTGATTGACATGACCCATTCCATTAGCTTAGCACCTGATCGTTTAGTATGTTGCTATTGCTTTCTTCATGACTTATACATGTTCCTATGACTATGAGATTATGCAACTCCCGTTTCCCGGAGGAACACTTTGTGTGCTACCAAATGTCACAACATAACTGGGTGATTATAAAGGAGCTCTACAGGTGTCTCCAAAGGTAGATGTTGGGTTGGCGTATTTCGAGATTAGGATTTGTCACTCCGATTGTCGGAGAGGTATCTCTGGGCCCTCTCGGTAATGCACATCACATAAGCCTTGCAAGCATTACAACTAATGAGTTAGTTGCGAGATGATGTATTACGGAACGAGTAAAGAGACTTGCCGGTAACGAGATTGAACTAGGTATTGGATACCGACGATCGAATCTCGGGCAAGTAACATACCGATGACAAAGGGAACAGCGTATGTTGTTATGCGGTCTGACCGATAAAGATCTTCGTAGAATATGTAGGAGCTAATATGGGCATCTAGGTCCCGCTATTGGTTATTAACCGGAGATGTGTCTCGGTCATGTCTACATTGTTCTCGAACCATAGGGTCCTCACGCTTAACGTTACGATGACAGTTATTATGAGTTTATGCATTTTGATGTACCGAACGTTGTTCGGAGTCCCGGATGTGATCACGGACATGACGAGGAGTCTCGAAATGGCCGAGACATAAAGATTGATATATGGGAAGCCTATGTTTGGACATCGGAAGTGTTCCGGGTAAAATCGGGATTTTACCGGAGTACCGGGAGGTTACCGGAACCCCCCGGGAGTCATATGGGCCTTAGTGGCTTTAGTGGAAAGGAGAAAGGGGCAGCCCAAGGTGGCCGCGTGACTCCCCCTTCCCTAGTCCTATTAGGACTAGGAGAGGTGGCCGGCCCCCCTCTCTCTCTTTCCCCCCTTGATGAATCCTATTCCAACTAGGATTGGGGGGGGGGGGGGATCCTACTCCCAGAGGGAGTAGGACTCTCCTGGCGCGCCTCCCTTGGACGGCCAGCCCCTCCCCCTTGGATCCTTTATATACGGGGGCAGGGGGCACCTCTAGACACACAAGTTGATCCTTGAGATCGTTCCTTAGCCGTGTGCGGTGCCCCCTGCCACCATATTCCACCTCGATCATACCGTTGTAGTGCTTAGGCGAAGCCCTGCGTTGGTGGAACATCAAGATCGTCACCATGCCGTCGTGCTGATGGAACTCCTCCCCGAAGCTTTGCTGGATCGGAGCCCGGGGATCGTCATCGAGCGGTACGTGTGCTAAGAACTCGTAGGTGCCGGAGTAACGGTGCTTGGATCGGTCGGATCGGGAAGAAGACGTACGACTACTTCCTCTACGTTGTGTCAACGCTTCCGTTGCGATCTACAAGGGTACGTAGATCAGACTCTCCCCCTCGTTGCTATGCATCACCATGATCTTGCGTGTGCATAGGAAATTTTTTGAAATTACTACGTTCCCCAACAGTGGCATCCGAGCCTAGGTTTTATGGTTTGATGTTATTTGCACAAGTAGAACACAAGTGAGTTGTGGGCGATACAAGTCATACTGCCTACCAGCATGTCATACTTTGGTTCGGCGGTATTGTTGGACGAGACGACCCGGACCAACCTTACGCGTACGCTTACGCGAGACCGGTTCCCCCGACGTGCTTTGCACACAGGTGGCTTGCGGGCGACTGTCTCTCCAACTTTAGTTGAACCAAGTGTGACTACGCCCGGTCCTTGCGAAGGTTAAAACGGAGTCTATTTGACAAACTATCGTTGTGGTTTTGATGCGTAGGTGAGATTTGTTCTTGCTTAAGCCCGTAGCAGCCACGTAAAACTTGCAACAACAAAGTAGAGGACGTCTAACTTGTTTTTGCAGGGCATGTTGTGATGTGATATGGTCAATACATGATGCTAAATTTTATTGTATGAGATGATCATGTTTTGTAACCGAGTTATCGGCAACTGGCAGGAGCCATATGGTTGTCGCTTTATTGTATGCAATGCAATCGCGATGTAATGCTTTACTTTATCACTAAGCGGTAGCGATAGTCGTGGAAGCATAAGATTGGCGAGACGACAACGATGCTACGATGGAGATCAAGGTGTCACGCCGGTGACGATGGTGATCATGAAGGTGTTTCGGAGATGGAGATCACAAGCACAAGATGATGATGGCCATATCATATCACTTATATTGATTGCATGTGATGTTGGCCCTACGGGTGTTCTTGCCAAGGGCCTTGCTGGGGCCCCGGCAAGGGTCTTGCCGTGGCGCCTGCTGTCATCCCCGGCAAGCCTCTTGCCGGGGGCCTTGTGGTCCTCCTTGGCTAGGATCCCGTCAAGGATCATCATCTTCTAAAGGGTGTATCTAATCTTGAATGTCTTCACAAAGATCCGCATGCCACCATGGGGATGTCTCCCGAATCCTTGCCCCATGGGGGCAGTGGACTCAAGGGTGACTTACTCCGTAGGTGTGGGGCGAGCTGCCACGGCAAGGGTCTTGCCGGGTTTGCTAAAACCGCCTCCCGGCAAGGATCTTGCCGGGAGGGGGGGTCCGCTTCGTCCCCTTTGCTCTTTCTGGTCTTGGTCTTGGCGTTGTTCTGCTTCTCCTGAGCTTCGGCCTTACCTTGGCTCACCTCCCTTGCCTTGCTCAGTGTGGTGGTGCCCGTGGCTCAGACTGCCCGTGCACAGTTATAGGGGTACAAAAAGTGTACCCCTCTTTTTGTACACCGACAGGAGCCCCCGGGCCTGGGCCACACATAATTTTACACTAGAGTTGAATTAGCTCTATAGCCTAGTACAAATAATTTTACACTATAGTTGAACTAGCTCTATAAGCTAGTTGAAATAATTTTACACTAGAGTTGAACTAGCTCTATAGCGTAGTACATATAATTTTACACTATAGTTGAACTAGATCTATAGCCAAGTACAAATAATTGTACACTATAGTTGAACTAGCTCTATAAGCTGGTTGAAATAATTTTACACTAGAGTTGAACTAGCTCTATATCCTAGTACAAATAATTTTACACTAGAGTTGAACTAGCTCTATAGCCTAGTACAAATAATTTTACACTAGAGTTGAACTAGCTCTATAGCCTAGTACAAATAATTTTACACTAGAGTTGAACTAGCTCTATAGCCTAGTACAAATAATTTTACACTAGACTTGAACTACCTCTATCTGCTACTACAAATAATTTTACACTAGAGTTGAACTAGCTCTATAGCCTAGTACAAATAATATTACACTAGAGTTGAACTAGATCTATACCCTAGTACAAATAATTTTACACTAGAGTTGAACTAGCTCTATAGCCTAGTACAAATAATTTTACACTAGAGTTGAACTAGCTCTATAGCCTAGTACAAATAATTTTACAATAGAGTTCAACTAGCTCTATAAGCTAGTACAAATAATTTTACACTAGAGTTGAGCTAGCTCTATAGCCTAGTACAAATAATTTTACACTATAGTTGAACTAGCTCTATAGCCTAGTACAAATAATTTTACACTAGAGTTGAATTAGCTCTATAGCCTAGTACAAATAATTTTACAATAGAGTTCAACTAGCTCTATAAGCTAGTACAAATAATTTTACACTAGAGTTGAGCTAGCTCTATAGCCTAGTACAAATAATTTTACACTAGAGTTGAACTAGTTCTTTAGCCTAGTACAAATAATTTTACACTATAGTTGAACTAGCTCTATAAGCTAGTTGAAATAATTTTACACTAGAGTTGAACTAGCTCTATAGCGTAGTACATATAATTTTACACTATAGTTGAACTAGATCTATAGCCAAGTACAAATAATTGTACACTATAGTTGAACTAGCTCTATAAGCTGGTTGAAATAATTTTACACTAGAGTTGAACTAGCTCTATAGCCTAGTAGAAATAAATTTACACTAGAGTTGAACTAGTTCTATAGCCTAGTACAAATAATTTTACACTAGAGTTGAACTAGCTCTATAGCCTAGTACAAATAATTTTACACTAGACTTGAACTAGCTCTATCTGCTAGTACAAATAATTTTACACTAGAGTTGAACTAGCTCTATAGCCTAGTACAAATAATATTACACTAGAGTTGAACTAGATCTATACCCTAGTACAAATAATTTTACACTAGAGTTGAACTAGCTCTATAGCCTAGTACAAATAATTTTACACTAGAGTTGAACTAGCTCTATAGCCTAGTACAAATAATTTTACAATAGAGTTCAACTAGCTCTATAAGCTAGTACAAATAATTTTACACTAGAGTTGAGCTAGCTCTATAGCCTAGTACAAATAATTTTACACTATAGTCGAACTAGCTCTATAGCCTAGTACAAATAATTTTACACTAGAGTTGAATTAGCTCTATAGCCTAGTACAAATAATTTTACAATAGAGTTCAACTAGCTCTATAAGCTAGTACAAATAATTTTACACTAGAGTTGAGCTAGCTCTATAGCCTAGTACAAATAATTTTACACTAGAGTTGAACTAGTTCTTTAGCCTAGTACAAATAATTTTACACTATAGTTGAACTAGCTCTATAAGCTAGTTGAAATAATTTTACACTAGAGTTGAACTAGCTCTATAGCGTAGTACATATAATTTTACACTATAGTTGAACTAGATCTATAGCCAAGTACAAATAATTGTACACTATAGTTGAACTAGCTCTATAAGCTGGTTGAAATAATTTTACACTAGAGTTGAACTAGCTCTATATCCTAGTACAAATAATTTTACACTAGAGTTGAACTAGCTCTATAGCCTAGTACAAATAATTTTACACTAGAGTTGAACTAGCTCTATAGCCTAGTACAAATAATTTTACACTAGAGTTGAACTAGCTCTATAGCCTAGTACAAATAATTTTACACTAGACTTGAACTAGCTCTATCTGCTAGTACAAATAATTTTACACTAGAGTTGAACTAGCTCTATAGCCTAGTACAAATAATATTACACTAGAGTTGAACTAGATCTATACCCTAGTACAAATAATTTTACACTAGAGTTGAACTAGCTCTATAGCCTAGTACAAATAATTTTACACTAGAGTTGAACTAGCTCTATAGCCTAGTACAAATAATTTTACAATAGAGTTCAACTAGCTCTATAAGCTAGTACAAATAATTTTACACTAGAGTTGAGCTAGCTCTATAGCCTAGTACAAATAATTTTACACTATAGTTGAACTAGCTCTATAGCCTAGTACTAATAATTTTACACTAGAGTTGAATTAGCTCTATAGCCTAGTACAAATAATTTTACAATAGAGTTCAACTAGCTCTATAAGCTAGTACAAATAATTTTACACTAGAGTTGAGCTAGCTCTATAGCCTAGTACAAATAATTTTACACTAGAGTTGAACTAGTTCTTTAGCCTAGTACAAATAATTTTACACTATAGTTGAACTAGCTCTATAAGCTAGTTGAAATAATTTTACACTAGAGTTGAACTAGCTCTATAGCGTAGTACATATAATTTTACACTATAGTTGAACTAGATCTATAGCCAAGTACAAATAATTGTACACTATAGTTGAACTAGCTCTATAAGCTGGTTGAAATAATTTTACACTAGAGTTGAACTAGCTCTATATCCTAGTACAAATAATTTTACACTAGAGTTGAACTAGCTCTATAGCCTAGTACAAATAATTTTACACTCGAGTTGAACTAGCTCTATAGCCTAGTACAAATAATTTTACACTAGAGTTGAACTAGCTCTATAGCCTAGTACAAATAATATTACACTAGAGTTGAACTAGCTCTATACCCTTGTACAAATAATTTTACACTAGAGTTGAACTAGCTCTATAGCCTAGTACAAATAATTTTACACTAGAGTTGAACTAGCTCTATAAGCTAGTACAAATAATTTTACACTAGAGTTGAACTAGCTCTATAAGCTAGTACAAATAATTTTACACTAGAGTTGAACTAGCTCTATAGCCTAGTACAAATAATTTTACACTAGAGTTGAACTAGCTCTATAGCCTAGTACAAATAATTTTACACTAGACATGAACTAGCTCTATCTGCTAGTACAAATAATTTTACACTATAGTTGAACTAGATCTATAGCCTAGTACAAATAATTTTACACTAGAGTTGAACTAGCTCTATAGCCTAGTACAAATAATTTTACAATATAGTTGAACTATCTCTATAAGCTAGTTCAAATAATTTTACACTAGAGTTGAACTAGCTCTACAGCCTAGTACAAATAATTTTACACTAGAGTTGAACTAGCTCTATAGCCTAGTACAAATAAGTTTACACTAGAGTTGAACTAGCACTATAAGCTAGTTCAAATAATTTTACACTAGAGTTGAACTAGCTCTATAGCCTAGTAGAAATAAATTTACACTAGAGTTGAACTAGTTCTATAGCCTAGTACAAATAATTTCACACTATAGTTGAATTAGCTCTATAGCCTAGTACAAATAATTTTACACTATAGTTGAACTAGCTCTATAGCCTAGTACAAATAATTTTACACTAGAGTTGAACTAGCTCTATAGCCTAGTACAAATAATTTTACAATAGAGTTCAACTAGCTCTATAAGCTAGTACAAATAATTTTACACTAGAGTTGAGCTAGCTCTATAGCCTAGTACAAATAATTTTACACTAGAGTTGAACTAGTTCTTTAGCCTAGTACAAATAATTTTACACTAGAGTTGAACTAGCTCTATAGCCTAGTACAAATAATTTTAGAATAGAGTTCAACTAGCTCTATAAGCTAGTACAAATAATTTTACACTAGAGTTGAGCTAGCTCTATAGCCTAGTACAAATAATTTTACACTATAGTTGAACTAGCTCTATAGCCTAGTACAAATAATTTTACACTAGAGTTGAACTATCTCTATAGCCTAGTACAAATAATTTTACAATAGAGTTCAACTAGCTCTATAAGCTAGTACAAATAATTTTACACTAGAGTTGAACTAGTTCTATAGCCTAGTACAAATAATTTTACACTATAGTTGAACTAGCTCTATAGCCTAGTACAAATAATTTTACACTAGAGTTGAACTATCTCTATAGCCTAGTACAAATAATTTTACAATAGAGTTCAACTAGCTCTATAAGCTAGTACAAATAATTTTACACTAGAGTTGAACTAGTTCTTTAGCCTAGTAAAAATAATTTTACACTATAGTTGAACTAGCTCTATAAGCTAGTTGAATTAATTTTACACTAGAGTTGAACTAGCTCTATAGCGTAGTACAAATAATTTTACACTATAGTTGAACTAGATCTATAGCCAAGTACAAATAATTTTACACTATAGTTGAACTAGCTCTATAAGCTGGTTGAAATAATTTTACACTAGAGTTGAACTAGCTCTATATCCTAGTACAAATAATTTTAGACTAGAGTTGAACTAGCTCTATACCCTAGTACAAATAATTTTACACTAGAGTTGAACTAGCTCTATAGCCTAGTACAAATAATATTACACTAGAGTTGAACTAGATCTATACCCTAGTACAAATAATTTTACACTAGAGTTGAACTAGCTCTATAGCCTAGTACAAATAATTTTACACTAGAGTTGAACTAGCTCTATAGCCTAGTACAAATAATTTTACAATAGAGTTCAACTAGCTCTATAAGCTAGTACAAATAATTTTACACTAGAGTTGAGCTAGCTCTATAGCCTAGTACAAATAATTTTACACTATAGTTGAACTAGCTCTATAGCCTAGTACAAATAATTTTACACTAGAGTTGAATTAGCTCTATAGCCTAGTACAAATAATTTTACAATAGAGTACAACTAGCTCTATAAGCTAGTACAAATAATTTTACACTAGAGTTGAGCTAGCTCTATAGCCTAGTACAAATAATTTTACACTAGAGTTGAACTAGTTCTTTAGCCTAGTACAAATAATTTTACACTATAGTTGAACTAGCTCTATAAGCTAGTTGAAATAATTTTACACTAGAGTTGAACTAGCTCTATAGCGTAGTACAAATAATTTTACACTATAGTTGAACTAGATCTATAGCCAAGTACAAATAATTGTACACTATAGTTGAACTAGCTCTATAAGCTGGTTGAAATAATTTTACACTAGAGTTGAACTAGCTCTATATCCTAGTACAAACAATTTTACACTAGAGTTGAACTAGGTCTATAGCCTAGTACAAATAATTTTACACTCGAGTTGAACTAGCTCTATAGCCTAGTACAAATAATTTTACACTAGAGTTGAACTAGCTCTATAGCCTAGTACAAATAATATTACACTAGAGTTGAACTAGCTCTATACCCTAGTACAAATAATTTTACACTAGAGTTGAACTAGCTCTATAGCCTAGTACAAATAATTTTACACTAGAGTTGAACTAGCTCTATAAGCTAGTACAAATAATTTTACACTAGAGTTGAACTAGCTCTATAGCCTAGTACAAATAATTTTACACTAGAGTTGAACTAGCTCTATCTGCTAGTACAAATAATTTTACACTATAGTTGAACTAGCTCTATAGCCTAGTAAAAATAATTTTACACTAGAGTTGAACTAGCTCTATAGCCTAGTACAAATAATTTTACAATATAGTTGAACTAGCTCTATAAGCTAGTTCAAATAATTTTACACTAGAGTTGAACTAGCTCTACAGCCTAGTACAAATAATTTTACACTAGAGTTGAACTAGCTCTATAGCCTAGTACAAATAAGTTTACACTAGAGTTGAACTAGCACTATAAGCTAGTTCAAATAATTTTACACTAGAGTTGAACTAGCTCTATAGCCTAGTAGAAATAATTTTACACTAGAGTTGAACTAGTTCTATAGCCTAGTACAAATAATTTTACACTATAGTTGAATTAGCTCTATAGCCTAGTACAAATAATTTTACACTATAGTTGAACTAGCTCTATAGCCTAGTACAAATAATTTTACACTAGAGTTGAACTAGCTCTATAGCCTAGTACAAATAATTTTACAATAGAGTTCAACTAGCTCTATAAGCTAGTACAAATAATTTTACACTAGAGTTGAGCTAGCTCTATAAACTAGTACAAATAATTTTACACTATAGTTGAACTAGATCTATAGCCAAGTACAAATAATTTTACACTATAGTTGAACTAGCTCTATAAGCTGGTTGAAATAATTTTACACTAGAGTTGAACTAGCTCTATATCCTAGTACAAATAATTTTACACTAGAGTTGAACTAGCTCTATAGCCTAGTATAAATAATTTTACACTCGAGTTGAACTAGCTCTATAGCCTAGTACAAATAATTTTACACTAGAGTTGAACTAGCTCTATAGCCTAGTACAAATAATATTACACTAGAGTTGAACTAGCTCTATACCCTAGTACAAATAATTTTACACTAGAGTTGAACTAGCTCTATAGCCTAGTACAAATAATTTTACACTAGAGTTGAACTAGCTCTATAAGCTAGTACAAATAATTTTACACTAGAGTTGAACTAGCTCTATAGCCTAGTACAAATAATTTTACACTAGAGTTGAACTAGCTCTATCAGCTAGTACAAATAATTTTACACTATAGTTGAACTAGCTCTATAGCCTAGTACAAATAATTTTACACTAGAGTTGAACTAGCTCTATAGCCTAGTACAAATAATTTTACAATATAGTTGAACTAGCTCTATAAGCTAGTTCAAATAATTTTACACTAGAGTTGAACTAGCTCTACAGCCTAGTACAAATAATTTTACACTAGAGTTGAACTAGCTCTATAGCCTAGTACAAATAAGTTTACACTAGAGTTGAACTAGCACTATAAGCTAGTTAAAATAATTTTACACTAGAGTTGAACTAGCTCTATAGCCTAGTAGAAATAATTTTACACTAGAGTTGAACTAGTTCTATAGCCTAGTACAAATAATTTTACACTATAGTTGAACTAGCTCTCTCTAAGCTAGTTGAAATAATTTTACACTAGAGTTGAACTAGCTCTATAGCCTAGTACAAATAATTTTACACTAGAGTTGAATTAGCTCTATAGCCTAGTACAAATAATTTTACACTATAGTTGAACTAGCTCTATAAGCTGGTTGAAATAATTTTAGACTAGAGTTGAACTAGCTCTATAGCCTAGTATAAATAATTTTACACTAGAGTTGAACTAGCTTTATAGCCTAGTACAAATAATTTTACAATAGAGTTCAACTAGCTCTATAAGCTAGTACAAATAATTTTACACTAGAGTTGAACTAGCTCTATAGCCTAGTACAAATAATTTTACACTAGAGTTGAATTAGCTCTATAGCCTAGTACAAATAATTTTACACTATAGTTGAACTAGCTCTATAAGCTAGTTGAAATAATTTTACACTAGAGTTGAACTAGCTCTATAGCCTAGTACAAATAATTTTACACTAGAGTTGAACTAGCTCTATAGCCTAGTACAACTAATTTTACACTAGAGTTGAACTAGCTCTATAAGCTAGTACAAATAATTTTACACTAGTGTTGAACAAGCTCTATAGCCTAGTACAAATAATTTTACAATACAGTTCAACTAGCTCTATAAGCTAGTACAAATAATTTTACACTAGAGTTGAGCTAGCTCTATAGCCTAGTACAAATAATTTTACACTAGAGTTGAACTAGCTCTATAGCCTAGTACAAATAATTTTACACTAGAGTTGAGCTAGTTCTATAGCCTAGTACAAATAATTTTACACTATAGTTGAACTAGCTCTCTATAAGCTAGTTGAAATTATTTTACACTAGAGTTGAACTAGCTCTATAGCCTAGTACAAATAATTTTACACTAGAGTTGAATTAGCTCTATAGCCTAGTACAAATAATTTTACACTATAGTTGAACTAGCTCTATAAGCTATTTGATATAATTTTACACTAGAGTTGAACTAGCTCTATAGCCTAGTACAAATAATTTTACACTAGAGTTGAACTAGCTCTATAGCCTAGTACAAATAATTTTACAATAGAGTTCAACTAGCTCTATAAGCTAGTACAAATAATTTGACACTAGAGTTGAACTAGCTCTATAGCCTAGTACAAATAATTTTACACTAGAGTTGAATTAGCTCTATAGCCTAGTACAAATAATTTTACACTATAGTTGAACTAGCTCTATAAGCTAGTTGAAATAATTTTACACTAGAGTTGAACTAGCTCTATAGCCTAGTACAAATAATTTTACACTTGAGTTGAACTAGCTCTATAGCCTAGTACAAATAATTTTACACTAGAGTTGAATTAGCTCTATAGCCTAGTACAAATAATTTTACACTATAGTTGAACTAGCTCTATAAGCTAGTTGAAATAATTTTACACTAGAGTTGAACTAGCTCTATAGCCTAGTACAAATAATTTTACACTAGAGTTGAACTAGCTCTATAGCCTAGTACAACTAATTTTACACTAGAGTTGAACTAGCTCTATAAGCTAGTACAAATAATTTTACACTAGTGTTGAACAAGCTCTATAGCCTAGTACAAATAATTTTACAATACAGTTCAACTAGCTCTATAAGCTAGTACAAATAATTTTACACTAGAGTTGAGCTAGCTCTATAGCCTAGTAGAAATAATTTTACACTAGAGTTGAACTAGCTCTATAGCCTAGTACAAATAATTTTACACTAGAGTTGAGCTAGTTCTATAGCCTAGTACAAATAATTTTACACTATAGTTGAACTAGCTCTCTATAAGCTAGTTGAAATAATTTTACACTAGAGTTGAACTAGCTCTATAGCCTAGTACAAATAATTTTACACTAGAGTTGAATTAGCTCTATAGCCTAGTACAAATAATTTTACACTATAGTTGAACTAGCTCTATAAGCTATTTGATATAATTTTACACTAGAGTTGAACTAGCTCTATAGCCTAGTACAAATAATTTTACACTAGAGTTGAACTAGCTCTATAGCCTAGTACAAATAATTTTACAATAGAGTTCAACTAGCTCTATAAGCTAGTACAAATAATTTGACACTAGAGTTGAACTAGCTCTATAGCCTAGTACAAATAATTTTACACTAGAGTTGAATTAGCTCTATAGCCTAGTACAAATAATTTTACACTATAGTTGAACTAGCTCTATAAGCTAGTTGAAATAATTTTACACTAGAGTTGAACTAGCTCTATAGCCCAGTACAAATAATTTTACACTTGAGTTGAACTAGCTCTATAGCCTAGTACAAATAATTTTACACTAGAGTTGAACTAGCTCTATAGCCTAGTGCAAATAATTTTACACTAGAGTTGAGCTAGCTCTATAGCCTAGTACAAATAATTTTACACTATAGTTGAACTAGCTCTATAGCCTAGTACAAATAATTTTACACTACAGTTGAACTAGCTCTATAGCCTAGTACAAATAATTTTACAATAGAGTTCAACTAGCTCTATAAGCTAGTACAAATAATTTTACACTAGAGTTGAGCTAGCTCTATAGCCTAGTACAAATAATTTTACACTAGAGTTTAACTAGTTCTTTAGCCTAGTACAAATAATTTTACACTATAGTTGAACTAGCTCTATAAGCTAGTTGAAATAATTTTACACTAGAGTTGAACTAGCTCTATAGCGTAGTACAAATAATTTTACACTATAGTTGAACTAGATCTATAGCCAAGTACAAATAATTTTACACTAGTGTTGAACAAGCTCTATAGCCTAGTACAAATAATTTTACAATACAGTTCAACTAGCTCTATAAGCTAGTACAAATAATTTTACACTAGAGTTGAGCTAGCTCTATAGCCTAGTACAAATAATTTTACACTAGAGTTGAACTAGCTCTATAGCCTAGTACAAATAATTTTACACTAGAGTTGAGCTAGTTCTATAGCCTAGTACAAATAATTTTACACTATAGTTGAACTAGCTCTCTATAAGCTAGTTGAAATAATTTTACACTAGAGTTGAACTAGCTCTATAGCCTAGTACAAATAATTTTACACTAGAGTTGAATTAGCTCTATAGCCTAGTACAAATAATTTTACACTATAGTTGAACTAGCTCTATAAGCTGGTTGAAATAATTTTAGACTAGAGTTGAACTAGCTCTATAGCCTAGTACAAATAATTTTACACTAGAGTTGAACTAGCTCTATAGCCTAGTACAAATAATTTTACAATAGAGTTCAACTAGCTCTATAAGCTAGTACAAATAATTTTACACTAGAGTTGAACTAGCTCTATAGCCTAGTACAAATAATTTTACACTAGAGTTGAATTAGCTCTATAGCCTAGTACAAATAATTTTACACTATAGTTGAACTAGCTCTATAAGCTAGTTGAAATAATTTTACACTAGAGTTGAACTAGCTCTATAGCCTAGTACAAATAATTTTACACTAGAGTTGAACTAGCTCTATAGCCTAGTACAACTAATTTTACACTAGAGTTGAACTAGCTCTATAAGCTAGTACAAATAATTTTACACTAGAGTTGAACAAGCTCTATAGCCTAGAACAAATAATTTTACAATAGAGTTCAACTAGCTCTATAAGCTAGTACAAATAATTTTACACTAGAGTTGAGCTAGCTCTATAGCCTAGTACAAATAATTTTACACTAGAGTTGAACTAGCTCTATAGCCTAGTACATATAATTTTACACTAGAGTTGAACTAGCTCTATAGCCTAGTACAAATAATTTTACACTAGAGTTGAACTAGCTCTCTATAAGCTAGTTGAAATAATTTTACACTAGAGTTGAACTAGCTCTATAGCCTAGTACAAATAATTTTACACTAGAGTTGAATTAGCTCTATAGCCTAGTACAAATAATTTTACACTATAGTTGAACTAGCTCTATAAGCTATTTGATATAATTTTACACTAGAGTTGAACTAGCTCTATAGCCTAGTACAAATAATTTTACACTAGAGTTGAACTAGCTCTATAGCCTAGTACAAATAATTTTACAATAGAGTTCAACTAGCTCTATAAGCTAGTACAAATAATTTTACACTAGAGTTGAACTAGCTCTATAGCCTAGTACAAATAATTTTACACTAGAGTTGAATTAGCTCTATAGCCTAGTACAAATAATTTTACACTATAGTTGAACTAGCTCTATAAGCTAGTTGAAATAATTTTACACTAGAGTTGAACTAGCTCTATAGCCTAGTACAAATAATTTTACACTAGAGTTGAACTAGCTCTATAGCCTAGTACAAATAATTTTACGCTAGAGTTGAACTAGCTCTATAGCCTAGTACAACTAATTTTACACTAGAGTTGAACTAGCTCTATAAGCTAGTACAAATAATTTTACACTAGTGTTGAACAAGCTCTATAGCCTAGTACAAATAATTTTACAATACAGTTCAACTAGCTCTATAAGCTAGTACAAATAATTTTACACTAGAGTTGAGCTAGCTCTATAGCCTAGTACAAATAATTTTACACTAGAGTTGAACTAGCTCTATAGCCTAGTACAAATAATTTTACACTAGAGTTGAGCTAGTTCTATAGCCTAGTACAAATAATTTTACACTATAGTTGAACTAGCTCTCTATAAGCTAGTTGAAATTATTTTACACTAGAGTTGAACTAGCTCTATAGCCTAGTACAAATAATTTTACACTAGAGTTGAATTAGCTCTATAGCCTAGTACAAATAATTTTACACTATAGTTGAACTAGCTCTATAAGCTATTTGATATAATTTTACACTAGAGTTGAACTAGCTCTATAGCCTAGTACAAATAATTTTACACTAGAGTTGAACTAGCTCTATAGCCTAGTACAAATAATTTTACAATAGAGTTCAACTAGCTCTATAAGCTAGTACAAATAATTTGACACTAGAGTTGAACTAGCTCTATAGCCTAGTACAAATAATTTTACACTAGAGTTGAATTAGCTCTATAGCCTAGTACAAATAATTTTACACTATAGTTGAACTAGCTCTATAAGCTAGTTGAAATAATTTTACACTAGAGTTGAACTAGCTCTATAGCCTAGTACAAATAATTTTACACTTGAGTTGAACTAGCTCTATAGCCTAGTACAAATAATTTTACACTAGAGTTGAATTAGCTCTATAGCCTAGTACAAATAATTTTACACTATAGTTGAACTAGCTCTATAAGCTAGTTGAAATAATTTTACACTAGAGTTGAACTAGCTCTATAGCCTAGTACAAATAATTTTACACTAGAGTTGAACTAGCTCTATAGCCTAGTACAACTAATTTTACACTAGAGTTGAACTAGCTCTATAAGCTAGTACAAATAATTTTACACTAGTGTTGAACAAGCTCTATAACCTAGTACAAATAATTTTACAATACAGTTCAACTAGCTCTAGAAGCTAGTACAAATAATTTTACACTAGAGTTGAGCTAGCTCTATAGCCTAGTAGAAATAATTTTACACTAGAGTTGAACTAGCTCTATAGCCTAGTACAAATAATTTTACACTAGAGTTGAGCTAGTTCTATAGCCTAGTACAAATAATTTTACACTATCGTTGAACTAGCTCTCTATAAGCTAGTTGAAATAATTTTACACTAGAGTTGAACTAGCTCTATAGCCTAGTACAAATAATTTTACACTAGAGTTGAATTAGCTCTATAGCCTAGTACAAATAATTTTACACTATAGTTGAACTAGCTCTATAAGCTATTTGATATAATTTTACACTAGAGTTGAACTAGCTCTATAGCCTAGTACAAATAATTTTACACTAGAGTTGAACTAGCTCTATAGCCTAGTACAAATAATTTTACAATAGAGTTCAACTAGCTCTATAAGCTAGTACAAATAATTTGACACTAGAGTTGAACTAGCTCTATAGCCTAGTACAAATAATTTTACACTAGAGTTGAATTAGCTCTATAGCCTAGTACAAATAATTTTACACTATAGTTGAACTAGCTCTATAAGCTAGTTGAAATAATTTTACACTAGAGTTGAACTAGCTCTATAGCCCAGTACAAATAATTTTACACTTGAGTTGAACTAGCTCTATAGCCTAGTACAAATAATTTTACACTAGAGTTGAACTAGCTCTATAGCCTAGTGCAAATAATTTTACACTAGAGTTGAACTAGCTCTATAGCCTAGTACAAATAATTTTACACTATAGTTGAACTAGCTCTATAAGCTAGTTGAAATAATTTTACACTAGAGTTGAACTAGCTCTATAGCCTAGTACAAATAATTTTACACTATAGTTGAACTAGCTCTATAGCCTAGTACAAATAATTTTACACTACAGTTGAACTAGCTCTATAGCCTAGTACAAATAATTTTACAATAGAGTTCAACTAGCTCTATAAGCTAGTACAAATAATTTTACACTAGAGTTGAGCTAGCTCTATAGCCTAGTACAAATAATTTTACACTAGAGTTTAACTAGTTCTTTAGCCTAGTACAAATAATTTTACACTATAGTTGAACTAGCTCTATAAGCTAGTTGAAATAATTTTACACTAGAGTTGAACTAGCTCTATAGCGTAGTACAAATAATTTTACACTATAGTTGAACTAGATCTATAGCCAAGTACAAATAATTTTACACTAGAGTTGAACTAGCTCTATAGCCTAGTACAAATAATTTTACACTAGAGTTGAACTAGCTCTATAGCCTAGTACAAATAATTTTACACTAGAGTTGAACTAGCTCTATAGCCTAGTACAAATAATTTTACACTAGAGTTGAACTAGCTCTATCAGCTGGTACAAATAATTTTACACTATAGTTGAACTAGCTCTATAGCCTAGTACAAATAATTTTACACTAGAGTTGAACTAGCTCTATAGCCTAGTACAAATAATTTTACAATATAGTTGAACTAGCTCTATAAGCTAGTTCAAATAATTTTACACTAGAGTTGAACTAGCTCTACAGCCTAGTACAAATAATTTTACACTAGAGTTGAACTAGCTCTATAGCCTAGTACAAATAAGTTTACACTAGAGTTGAACTAGCACTATAAGCTAGTTCAAATAATTTTACACTAGAGTTGAACTAGCTCTATAGCCTAGTAGAAATAATTTTACACTAGAGTTGAACTAGTTCTATAGCCTAGTACAAATAATTTTACACTATAGTTGAACTAGCTCTCTCTAAGATAGTTGAAATAATTTTACATTAGAGTTGAACTAGCTCTATAGCCTAGTACAAATAATTTTACACTAGAGTTGAATTAGCTCTATAGCCTAGTACAAATAATTTTACACTATAGTTGAACTAGCTCTATAAGCTGGTTGAAATAATTTTAGACTAGAGTTGAACTAGCTCTATAGCCTAGTACAAATAATTTTACACTAGAGTTGAACTAGCTCTATAGCCTAGTACAAATAATTTTACAATAGAGTTCAACTAGCTCTATAAGCTAGTACAAATAATTTTACACTAGAGTTGAACTAGCTCTATAGCCTAGTACAAATAATTTTACACTAGAGTTGAATTAGCTCTATAGCCTAGTACAAATAATTTTACACTATAGTTGAACTAGCTCTATAAGCTAGTTGAAATAATTTTAAACTATAGTTGAACTAGCTCTATAAGCTAGTTGAAATAATTTTACACTAGAGTTGAACTAGCTCTATAGCCTAGTACAAATAATTTTACAATAGAGTTCAACTAGCTCCATAAGCTAGTACAAATAATTTTACACTAGAGTTGAACTAGCTCTATAGCCTAGTACAAATAATTTTACAATAGAGTTCAACTAGCTCTATAAGCTAGTGCAAATAATTTTACACTATAGTTGAACTAGCTCTATAAGCTAGTTGAAATAATTTTACACTAGAGTTGAACTAGCTCTATAGCCTAGTACAAATAATTTTACACTAGAGTTGAATTAGCTCTATAGCCTAGTACAAATAATTTTACACTATAGTTGAACTAGCTCTATAAGCTATTTGATATAATTTTACACTAGAGTTGAACTAGCTCTATAGCCTAGTACAAATAATTTTACACTAGAGTTGAACTAGCTCTATAGCCTAGTACAAATAATTTTACAATAGAGTTCAACTAGCTCTATAAGCTAGTACAAATAATTTGACACTAGAGTTGAACTAGCTCTATAGCCTAGTACAAATAATTTTACACTAGAGTTGAATTAGCTCTATAGCCTAGTACAAATAATTTTACACTATAGTTGAACTAGCTCTATAAGCTAGTTGAAATAATTTTACACTAGAGTTGAACTAGCTCTATAGCCTAGTACAAATAATTTTACACTTGAGTTGAACTAGCTCTATAGCCTAGTACAAATAATTTTACACTAGAGTTGAATTAGCTCTATAGCCTAGTACAAATAATTTTACACTATAGTTGAACTAGCTCTATAAGCTAGTTGAAATAATTTTACACTAGAGTTGAACTAGCTCTATAGCCTAGTACAAATAATTTTACACTAGAGTTGAACTAGCTCTATAGCCTAGTACAACTAATTTTACACTAGAGTTGAACTAGCTCTATAAGCTAGTACAAATAATTTTACACTAGTGTTGAACAAGCTCTATAGCCTAGTACAAATAATTTTACAATACAGTTCAACTAGCTCTATAAGCTAGTACAAATAATTTTACACTAGAGTTGAGCTAGCTCTATAGCCTAGTACAAATAATTTTACACTAGAGTTGAACTAGCTCTATAGCCTAGTACAAATAATTTTACACTAGAGTTGAGCTAGTTCTATAGCCTAGTACAAATAATTTTACACTATAGTTGAACTAGCTCTCTATAAGCTAGTTGAAATAATTTTACACTAGAGTTGAACTAGCTCTATAGCCTAGTACAAATAATTTTACACTAGAGTTGAATTAGCTCTATAGCCTAGTACAAATAATTTTACACTATAGTTGAACTAGCTCTATAAGCTATTTGATATAATTTTACACTAGAGTTGAACTAGCTCTATAGCCTAGTACAAATAATTTTACACTAGAGTTGAACTAGCTCTATAGCCTAGTACAAATAATTTTACAATAGAGTTCAACTAGCTCTATAAGCTAGTACAAATAATTTGACACTAGAGTTGAACTAGCTCTATAGCCTAGTACAAATAATTTTACACTAGAGTTGAATTAGCTCTATAGCCTAGTACAAATAATTTTACACTATAGTTGAACTAGCTCTATAAGCTAGTTGAAATAATTTTACACTAGAGTTGAACTAGCTCTATAGCCCAGTACAAATAATTTTACACTTGAGTTGAACTAGCTCTATAGCCTAGTACAAATAATTTTACACTAGAGTTGAACTAGCTCTATAGCCTAGTGCAAATAATTTTACACTAGAGTTGAGCTAGCTCTATAGCCTAGTACAAATAATTTTACACTATAGTTGAACTAGCTCTATAGCCTAGTACAAATAATTTTACACTACAGTTGAACTAGCTCTATAGCCTAGTACAAATAATTTTACAATAGAGTTCAACTAGCTCTATAAGCTAGTACAAATAATTTTACACTAGAGTTGAGCTAGCTCTATAGCCTAGTACAAATAATTTTACACTAGAGTTTAACTAGTTCTTTAGCCTAGTACAAATAATTTTACACTATAGTTGAACTAGCTCTATAAGCTAGTTGAAATAATTTTACACTAGAGTTGAACTAGCTCTATAGCGTAGTACAAATAATCTTACACTATAGTTGAACTAGATCTATAGCCAAGTACAAATAATTTTACACTAGAGTTGAACTAGCTCTATAGCCTAGTACAAATAATTTTACACTAGAGTTGAACTAGCTCTATAGCCTAGTACAAATAATTTTACACTAGAGTTGAACTAGCTCTATAGCCTAGTACAAATAATTTTACACTAGAGTTGAACTAGCTCTATCAGCTAGTACAAATAATTTTACACTATAGTTGAACTAGCTCTATAGCCTAGTACAAATAATTTTACACTAGAGTTGAACTAGCTCTATAGCCTAGTACAAATAATTTTACAATATAGTTGAACTAGCTCTATAAGCTAGTTCAAATAATTTTACACTAGAGTTGAACTAGCTCTACAGCCTAGTACAAATAATTTTACACTAGAGTTGAACTAGCTCTATAGCCTAGTACAAATAAGTTTACACTAGAGTTGAACTAGCACTATAAGCTAGTTCAAATAATTTTACACTAGAGTTGAACTAGCTCTATAGCCTAGTAGAAATAATTTTACACTAGAGTTGAACTAGTTCTATAGCCTAGTACAAATAATTTTACACTATAGTTGAACTAGCTCTCTCTAAGATAGTTGAAATAATTTTACATTAGAGTTGAACTAGCTCTATAGCCTAGTACAAATAATTTTACACTAGAGTTGAATTAGCTCTATAGCCTAGTACAAATAATTTTACACTATAGTTGAACTAGCTCTATAAGCTGGTTGAAATAATTTTAGACTAGAGTTGAACTAGCTCTATAGCCTAGTACAAATAATTTTACACTAGAGTTGAACTAGCTCTATAGCCTAGTACAAATAATTTTACAATAGAGTTCAACTAGCTCTATAAGCTAGTACAAATAATTTTACACTAGAGTTGAACTAGCTCTATAGCCTAGTACAAATAATTTTACACTAGAGTTGAATTAGCTCTATAGCCTAGTACAAATAATTTTACACTATAGTTGAACTAGCTCTATAAGCTAGTTGAAATAATTTTAAACTATAATTGAACTAGCTCTATAAGCTAGTTGAAATAATTTTACACTAGAGTTGAACTAGCTCTATAGCCTAGTACAAATAATTTTACAATAGAGTTCAACTAGCTCCATAAGCTAGTACAAATAATTTTACACTAGAGTTGAACTAGCTCTATAGCCTAGTACAAATAATTTTACAATAGAGTTCAACTAGCTCTATAAGCTAGTGCAAATAATTTTACACTATAGTTGAACTAGCTCTATAAGCTAGTTGAAATAATTTTACACTAGAGTTGAACTAGCTCTATAGCCTAGTACAAATAATTTTACACTAGAGTTGAACTAGCTCTATAGCCTAGTACAAATAATTTTACACTAGAGTTGAACTAGCTCTATAGCCTAGTACAAATAATTTTACACTAGAGTTGAACTAGCTCTATAGCCTAGTACAAATAATTTTACACTAGAGTTGAGCTAGCTCTATAGCCTAGTACAAATAATTTTACACTATAGTTGAACTAGCTCTATAGCCTAGTACAAATAATTTTACACTAGAGTTGAACTAGCTCTATAGCCTAGTACAAATAATTTTACAATAGAGTTCAACTAGCTCTATAAGCTAGTACAAATAATTTTACACTAGAGTTGAGCTAGCTCTATAGCCTAGTACAAATAATTTTACACTAGAGTTGAACTAGCTCTATAGCCTAGTACAAATAATTTTACACTAGACTTGAACTAGTTCTATAGCGAAGCACAAATAATTTTAAACTATAGTTGAACTAGCTCTATAAGCTAGTTGAAATAATTTTACACTAGAGTTGAACTAGCTCTATAGCCTTGTACAAATAATTTTACAATAGAGTTCAACTAGCTCCATAAGCTAGTACAAATAATTTTACACTAGAGTTGAACTAGCTCTATAGCCTAGTACAAATAATTTTACAATAGAGTTCAACTAGCTCTATAAGCTAGTACAAATAATTTTACACTAGAGTTGAACTAGCTCTATAGCCTAGTACAAATAATTTTACACTAGAGTTGAATTAGCTCTATAGCCTAGTACAAATAATTTTACACTATAGTTGAACTAGCTCTATAAGCTAGTTGAAATAATTTTACACTAGAGTTGAACTAGCTCTATAGCCTAGTACAAATAATTTTACACTAGAGTTGAACTAGCTCTATAGCCTAGTACAAATAATTTTACACTAGAGTTGAACTAGCTCTATAGCCTAGTACAAATAATTTTACACTAGAGTTGAGCTAGCTCTATAGCCTAGTACAAATAATTTTACACTATAGTTGAACTAGCTCTATAGCCTAGTACAAATAATTTTACACTAGAGTTGAACTAGCTCTATAGCCTAGTACAAATAATTTTACAATAGAGTTCAACTAGGTCTATAAGCTAGTACAAATAATTTTACACTAGAGTTGAGCTAGCTCTATAGCCTAGTACAAATAATTTTACACTAGAGTTTAACTAGTTCTTTAGCCTAGTACAAATAATTTTACACTAGAGTTGAGCTAGCTCTATAGCCTAGTACAAATAATTTTACACTAGAGTTGAGCTAGCTCTATAGCCTAGTACAAATAATTTTACACTAGAGTTGAACTAGCTCTATAGCCTAGTACAAATAATTTTACAATAGAGTTCAACTAGCTCTATAAGCTAGTACAAATAATTTTACACTAGAGTTGAGCTATCTCTATAGCCTAGTACAAATAATTTTACACTAGAGTTGAACTAGTTCTTTAGCCTAGTACAAATAATTTTACACTATAGTTGAACTAGCTCTATAAGCTGGTTGAAATAATTTTAGACTAGAGTTGAACTAGCTCTATAGCCTAGTACAAATAATTTTACACTAGAGTTGAACTAGCTCTATAGCCTAGTACAAATAATTTTACAATAGAGTTCAACTAGCTCTATAAGCTAGTACAAATAATTTTACACTAGAGTTGAACTAGCTCTATAGCCTAGTACAAATAATTTTACACTAGAGTTGAATTAGCTCTATAGCCTAGTACAAATAATTTTACACTATAGTTGAACTAGCTCTATAAGCTAGTTGAAATAATTTTAAACTATAGTTGAACTAGCTCTATAAGCTAGTTGAAATAATTTTACACTAGAGTTGAACTAGCTCTATAGCCTAGTACAAATAATTTTACAATAGAGTTCAACTAGCTCCATAAGCTAGTACAAATAATTTTACACTAGAGTTGAACTAGCTCTATAGCCTAGTACAAATAATTTTACAATAGAGTTCAACTAGCTCTATAAGCTAGTGCAAATAATTTTACACTATAGTTGAACTAGCTCTATAAGCTAGTTGAAATAATTTTACACTAGAGTTGAACTAGCTCTATAGCCTAGTACAAATAATTTTACACTAGAGTTGAACTAGCTCTATAGCCTAGTACAAATAATTTTACACTAGAGTTGAACTAGCTCTATAGCCTAGTACAAATAATTTTACACTAGAGTTGAACTAGCTCTATAGCCTAGTACAAATAATTTTACACTAGAGTTGAGCTAGCTCTATAGCCTAGTACAAATAATTTTACACTATAGTTGACCTAGCTCTATAGCCTAGTACAAATAATTTTACACTAGAGTTGAACTAGCTCTATAGCCTAGTACAAATAATTTTACACTAGAGTTGAACTAGCTCTATATCCTAGTACAAATAATTTTACACTAGAGTTGAACTAGCTCTATAGCCTAGTACAAATAATTTTACACTCGAGTTGAACTAGCTCTATAGCCTAGTACAAATAATTTTACACTAGACTTGAACTAGTTCTATAGCGAAGTACAAATAATTTTAAACTATAGTTGAACTAGCTCTATAAGCTAGTTGAAATAATTTTACACTAGAGTTGAACTAGCTCTATAGCCTAGTACAAATAATTTTACAATAGAGTTCAACTAGCTCCATAAGCTAGGACAAATAATTTTACACTAGAGTTGAACTAGCTCTATAGCCTAGTACAAATAATTTTACAATAGAGTTCAACTAGCTCTATAAGCTAGTACAAATAATTTTACACTAGAGTTGAACTAGCTCTATAGCCTAGTACAAATAATTTTACACTAGAGTTGAATTAGCTCTATAGCCTAGTACAAATAATTTTACACTATAGTTGAACTAGCTCTATAAGCTAGTTGAAATAATTTTACACTAGAGTTGAACTAGCTCTATAGCCTAGTACAAATAATTTTACACTAGAGTTGAACTAGCTCTATAGCCTAGTACAAATAATTTTACACTAGAGTTGAACTAGCTCTATAGCCTAGTACAAATAATTTTACACTAGAGTTGAGCTAGCTCTATAGCCTAGTACAAATAATTTTACACTATAGTTGAACTAGCTCTATAGCCTAGTACAAATAATTTTACACTAGAGTTGAACTAGCTCGATGGCCTAGTACAAATAATTTTACAATAGAGTTCAACTAGCTCTATAAGCTAGTACAAATAATTTTACACTAGAGTTGAGCTAGCTCTATAGCCTAGTACAAATAATTTTACACTAGAGTTTAACTAGTTCTTTAGCCTAGTACAAATAATTTTACACTATAGTTGAACTAGCTCTATAAGCTAGTTGAAATAATTTTACACTAGAGTTGAACTAGCTCTATAGCGTAGTACAAATAATTTTACACTATAGTTGAACTAGATCTATAGCCAAGTACAAATAATTTTACACTATAGTTGAACTACCTCTATAAGCTGGTTGAAATAATTTTACACTAGAGTTGAACTAGCTCTATATCCTAGTACAAATAATTTTACACTAGAGTTGAACTAGCTCTATAGCCTAGTACAAATAATTTTACACTCGAGTTGAACTAGCTCTATAGACTAGTACAAATAATTTTACACTAGACTTGAACTAGTTCTATAGCCAAGTGCAAATAATTTTACACTATAGTTGAACTAGCTCTATAAGCTAGTTGAAATAATTTTACACTAGAGTTGAACTAGCTCTATAGCCTAGTACAAATAATTTTACACTAGAGTTCAACTAGCTCTATAGCCTAGTACAAATAATTTTACACTATAGTTGAACTAGCTCTCTATAAGCTAGTTGAAATAATTTTACACTAGAGTTGAACTAGCTCTATAGCCTAGTACAAATAATTTTACACTAGAGTTAAATTAGCTCTATAGACTAGTACAAATAATTTTACACTATAGTTGAACTAGCTGTATAAGCTGGTTGAAATAATTTTACACTAGAGTTGAACTAGCTCTATAGCCTAGTACAAATAATTTTACACTAGAGTTGAACTAGCTCTATAGCATAGTACAAATAATTTTACACTAGAGTTGAACTAGCTCTATAGCCTAGTACAAATAATTTTACACTAGAGTTGAGCTAGCTCTATAGCCTAGTACAAATAATTTTACACTATAGTTGAACTAGCTCTATAGCCTAGTACAAATAATTTTACACTAGAATTGAACTAGCTCTATAGCCTAGTACAAATAATTTTACAATAGAGTTCAACTAGCTCTATAAGCTAGTACAAATAATTTTACACTAGAGTTGAGCTAGCTCTATAGCCTAGTATAAATAATTTTACACTAGAGTTGAACTAGTTCTTTAGCCTAGTACAAATAATTTTACACTATAATTGAACTAGCTCTATAAGCTAGTTGAAATAGTTTTACACTAGAGTTGAACTAGCTCTATAGCCTAGTACAAATAATTTTACACTATAGTTGAACTAGATCTATAGCCAAGTACAAATAATTTTACACTATAGTTGAACTAGCTCTATAAGCTGGTTGAAATAATTTTACACTAGAGTTGAACTAGCTCTATAGCCTAGTACAAATAATTTTACACTAGAGTTGAACTAGCTCTATAGCCTAGTACAAATAATTTTACACTCGAGTTGAACTAGCTCTATAGCCTAGTACAAATAATTTTACACTAGAGTTGAACTAGTTCTATAGCCTAGTACAAATAATTTTACACTATAGTTGAACTAGCTCTATAAGCTAGTTGAAATAATTTTACACTAGAGTTGAACTAGCTCTATAGCCTAGTACAAATAATTTTACAATAGAGTTCAACTAGCTCTATAAGCTAGTACAAATAATTTTACACTAGAGTTGAGCTAGCTCTATAGCCTAGTACAAATAATTTTATACTAGAGTTGAACTAGTTCTTTAGCCTAGTACAAATAATTTTACACTATAGTTGAACTAGCTCTATTAGCTAGTTGAAATTATTTTACACTAGAGTTGAACTAGCTCTATAGCCTAGTATAAATAATTTTACACTATAGTTGAACTAGATCTATAGCCAAGTATAAATAATTTTACACTATAGTTGAACTAGCTCTATAAGCTGGTTGAAATACTTTTACACTAGAGTTGAACTAGCTCTATAGCCTAGTACAAATAATTTTACTCTAGAGTTGAACTAGCTCTATAGCCTAGTACAAATAATTTTACACTCGAGTTGAACTAGCTCTATAGCCTAGTACAAATAATTTTACACTACAGTTGAACTAGCTCTATAGCCAAGTACAAATAATTTTACACTATAGTTGAACTAGCTCTATAAGCTGGTTGAAATACTTTTACACTAGAGTTGAACTAGCTCTATAGCCTAGTACAAATAATTTTACTCTAGAGTTGAACTAGCTCTATAGCCTAGTACAAATAATTTTACACTCGAGTTGAACTAGCTCTATAGCCTAGTACAAATAATTTTACACTAGAGTTCAACTAGCTCTATAGCCTAGTACAAATAATTTTACACTATAGTTGAACTAGCTCTCTATAAGCTAGTTGAAATAATTTTACACTAGAGTTGAACTAGCTCTATAGCCTAGTACAAATAATTTTACACTAGAGTTGAATTAGCTCTATAGCCTAGTACAAATAATTTTACACTATAGTTGAACTAGCTGTATAAGCTGGTTGAAATAATTTTACACTAGAGTTGAACTAGCTCTATAGCCTAGTACAAATAATTTTACACTACAGTTGAACTAGATCTATAGCCAAGTACAAATAATTTTACACTATAGTTGAACTAGCTGTATAAGCTGGTTGAAATAATTTTACACTAGAGTTGAACTAGCTCTATAGCCTAGTACAAATAATTTTACACTAGAGTTGAGCTAGCTCTATAGCCTAGTACAAATAATTTTACACTATAGTTGAACTAGCTCTATAGCCTAGTACAAATAATTTTACACTAGAATTGAACTAGCTCTATAGCCTAGTACAAATAATTTTACAATAGAGTTCAACTAGCTCTATAAGCTAGTACAAATAATTTTACACTAGAGTTGAGCTAGCTCTATAGCCTAGTATAAATAATTTTACACTAGAGTTGAACTAGTTCTTTAGCCTAGTACAAATAATTTTACACTATAATTGAACTAGCTCTATAAGCTAGTTGAAATAGTTTTACACTAGAGTTGAACTAGCTCTATAGCCTAGTACAAATAATTTTACACTATAGTTGAACTAGATCTATAGCCAAGTACAAATAATTTTACACTATAGTTGAACTAGCTGTATAAGCTGGTTGAAATAATTTAACACTAGAGTTGAACTAGCTCTATAGCCTAGTACAAATAATTTTACACTAGAGTTGAACTAGCTCTATAGCCTAGTACAAATAATTTTACACTAGAGTTGAACTAGCTCTATAGCCTAGTACAAATAATTTTACACTAGAGTTGAGCTAGCTCTATAGCCTAGTACAAATAATTTTACACTATAGTTGAACTAGCTCTATAGCCTAGTACAAATAATTTTACACTAGAATTGAACTAGCTCTATAGCCTAGTACAAATAATTTTACAATAGAGTTCAACTAGCTCTATAAGCTAGTACAAATAATTTTACACTAGAGTTGAGCTAGCTCTATAGCCTAGTATAAATAATTTTACACTAGAGTTGAACTAGTTCTTTAGCCTAGTACAAATAATTTTACACTGTAATTGAACTAGCTCTATAAGCTAGTTGAAATAGTTTTACACTAGAGTTGAACTAGCTCTATAGCCTAGTACAAATAATTTTACACTATAGTTGAACTAGATCTATAGCCAAGTACAAATAATTTTACACTATAGTTGAACTAGCTCTATAAGCTAGTTGAAATAATTTTACACTAGAGTTGAACTAGCTCTATAGCCTAGTACAAATAATTTTACACTAGAGTTGAACTAGCTCTATAGCCTAGTACAAATAATTTTACACTAGAGTTGAACTAGCTCTATAGCCTAGTACAAATAATTTTACACTAGAGTTGAACTAGCTCTCTATAAGCTAGTTGAAATAATTTTACACTAGAGTTGAACTAGCTCTATAGCCTAGTACAAATAATTTTACACTAGAGTTGAATTAGCTCTATAGCCTAGTACAAATAATTTTACACTATAGTTGAACTAGCTCTATAAGCTATTTGATATAATTTTACACTAGAGTTGAACTAGCTCTATAGCCTAGTACAAATAATTTTACACTAGAGTTGAACTAGCTCTATAGCCTAGTACAAATAATTTTACACTCGAGTTGAACTAGCTCTATAGCCTAGTACAAATAATTTTACACTAGAGTTGAACTAGTTCTATAGCCTAGTACAAATAATTTTACACTATAGTTGAACTAGCTCTATAAGCTAGTTGAAATAATTTTACACTAGAGTTGAACTAGCTCTATAGCCTAGTACAAATAATTTTACAATAGAGTTCAACTAGCTCTATAAGCTAGTACAAATAATTTTACACTAGAGTTGAGCTAGCTCTATAGCCTAGTACAAATAATTTTATACTAGAGTTGAACTAGTTCTTTAGCCTAGTACAAATAATTTTACACTATAGTTGAACTAGCTCTATTAGCTAGTTGAAATTATTTTACACTAGAGTTGAACTAGCTCTATAGCCTAGTAGAAATAATTTTACACTATAGTTGAACTAGATCTATAGCCAAGTATAAATAATTTTACACTATAGTTGAACTAGCTCTATAAGCTGGTTGAAATACTTTTACACTAGAGTTGAACTAGCTCTATAGCCTAGTACAAATAATTTTACTCTAGAGTTGAACTAGCTCTATAGCCTAGTACAAATAATTTTACACTCGAGTTGAACTAGCTCTATAGCCTAGTACAAATAATTTTACACTAGAGTTCAACTAGCTCTATAGCCTAGTACAAATAATTTTACACTATAGTTGAACTAGCTCTCTATAAGCTAGTTGAAATAATTTTACACTAGAGTTGAACTAGCTCTATAGCCTAGTACAAATAATTTTACACTAGAGTTGAATTAGCTCTATAGCCTAGTACAAATAATTTTACACTATAGTTGAACTAGCTGTATAAGCTGGTTGAAATAATTTTACACTAGAGTTGAACTAGCTCTATAGCCTAGTACAAATAATTTTACACTATAGTTGAACTAGATCTATAGCCAAGTACAAATAATTTTATACTATAGTTGAACTAGCTGTATAAGCTGGTTGAAATAATTTTACACTAGAGTTGAACTAGCTCTATAGCCTAGTACAAATAATTTTACACTAGAGTTGAGCTAGCTCTATAGCCTAGTACAAATAATTTTACACTATAGTTGAACTAGCTCTATAGCCTAGTACAAATAATTTTACACTAGAATTGAACTAGCTCTATAGCCTAGTACAAATAATTTTACAATAGAGTTCAACTAGCTCCATAAGCTAGTACAAATAATTTTACACTAGAGTTGAGCTAGCTCTATAGCCTAGTATAAATAATTTTACACTAGAGTTGAACTAGTTCTTTAGCCTAGTACAAATAATTTTACACTATAATTGAACTAGCTCTATAAGCTAGTTGAAATAGTTTTACACTAGAGTTGAACTAGCTCTATAGCCTAGTACAAATAATTTTACACTATAGTTGAACTAGATCTATAGCAAAGTACAAATAATTTTACAGTATAGTTGAACTAGCTGTATAAGCTGGTTGAAATAATTTAACACTAGAGTTGAACTAGCTCTATAGCCTAGTACAAATAATTTTACACTAGAGTTGAACTAGCTCTATAGCCTAGTACAAATAATTTTACACTAGAGTTGAACTAGCTCTATAGCCTAGTACAAATAATTTTACACTAGAGTTGAGCTAGCTCTATAGCCTAGTACAAATAATTTTACACTATAGTTGAACTAGCTCTATAGCCTAGTACAAATAATTTTACACTAGAATTGAACTAGCTCTATAGCCTAGTACAAATAATTTTACAATAGAGTTCAACTAGCTCTATAAGCTAGTACAAATAATTTTACACTAGAGTTGAGCTAGCTCTATAGCCTAGTATAAATAATTTTACACTAGAGTTGAACTAGTTCTTTAGCCTAGTACAAATAATTTTACACTGTAATTGAACTAGCTCTATAAGCTAGTTGAAATAGTTTTACACTAGAGTTGAACTAGCTCTATAGCCTAGTACAAATAATTTTACACTATAGTTGAACTAGATCTATAGCCAAGTACAAATAATTTTACACTATAGTTGAACTAGCTCTATAAGCTGGTTGAAATAATTTTACACTAGAGTTGAACTAGCTCTATAGCCTAGTACAAATAATTTTACACTAGAGTTGAACTAGCTCTATAGCCTAGTACAAATAATTTTACACTCGAGTTGAACTAGCTCTATAGCCTAGTACAAATAATTTTACACTAGAGTTGAACTAGTTCTATAGCCTAGTACAAATAATTTTACACTATAGTTGAACTAGCTCTATAAGCTAGTTGAAATAATTTTACACTAGAGTTGAACTAGCTCTATAGCCTAGTACAAATAATTTTACAATAGAGTTCAACTAGCTCTATAAGCTAGTACAAATAATTTTACACTAGAGTTGAGCTAGCTCTATAGCCTAGTACAAATAATTTTATACTAGAGTTGAACTAGTTCTTTAGCCTAGTACAAATAATTTTACACTATAGTTGAACTAGCTCTATTAGCTAGTTGAAATTATTTTACACTAGAGTTGAACTAGCTCTATAGCCTAGTACAAATAATTTTACACTATAGTTGAACTACATCTATAGCCAAGTATAAATAATTTTACACTATAGTTGAACTAGCTCTATAAGCTGGTTGAAATACTTTTACACTAGAGTTGAACTAGCTCTATAGCCTAGTACAAATAATTTTACTCTAGAGTTGAACTAGCTCTATAGCCTAGTACAAATAATTTTACACTCGAGTTGAACTAGCTCTATAGCCTAGTACAAATAATTTTACACTAGAGTTCAACTAGCTCTATAGCCTAGTACAAATAATTTTACACTATAGTTGAACTAGCTCTCTATAAGCTAGTTGAAATAATTTTACACTAGAGTTGAACTAGCTCTATAGCCTAGTACAAATACTTTTACACTAGAGTTGAATTAGCTCTATAGCCTAGTACAAATAATTTTACACTATAGTTGAACTAGCTGTAGAAGCTGGTTGAAATAATTTTACACTAGAGTTGAACTAGCTCTATAGCCTAGTACAAATAATTTTACACTATAGTTGAACTAGATCTATAGCCAAGTACAAATAATTTTACACTATAGTTGAACTAGCTGTATAAGCTGGTTGAAATAATTTTACACTAGAGTTGAACTAGCTCTATAGCCTAGTACAAATAATTTTACACTAGAGTTGAGCTAGCTCTATAGCCTAGTACAAATAATTTTACACTATAGTTGAACTAGCTCTATAGCCTAGTACAAATAATTTTACACTAGAATTGAACTAGCTCTATAGCCTAGTACAAATAATTTTACAATAGAGTTCAACTAGCTCTATAAGCTAGTACAAATAATTTTACACTAGAGTTGAGCTAGCTCTATAGCCTAGTATAAATAATTTTACACTAGAGTTGAACTAGTTCTTTAGCCTAGTACAAATAATTTTACACTATAATTGAACTAGCTCTATAAGCTAGTTGAAATAGTTTTACACTAGAGTTGAACTAGCTCTATAGCCTAGTACAAATAATTTTACACTATAGTTGAACTAGATCTATAGCCAAGTACAAATAATTTTACACTATAGTTGAACTAGCTGTATAAGCTGGTTGAAATAATTTAACACTAGAGTTGAACTAGCTCTATAGCCTAGTACAAATAATTTTACACTAGAGTTGAACTAGCTCTATAGCCTAGTACAAATAATTTTACACTAGAGTTGAACTAGCTCTATAGACTAGTACACATAATTTTACACTAGAGTTGAGCTAGCTCTATAGCCTAGTACAAATAATTTTACACTATAGTTGAACTAGCTCTATAGCCTAGTACAAATAATTTTACACTAGAATTGAACTAGCTCTATAGCCTAGTACAAATAATTTTACAATAGAGTTCAACTAGCTCTATAAGCTAGTACAAATAATTTTACACTAGAGTTGAGCTAGCTCTATAGCCTAGTACAAATAATTTTACACTATAGTTGAACTAGATCTATAGCCAAGTACAAATAATTTTACACTATAGTTGAACTAGCTGTATAAGCTGGTTGAAATAATTTTACACTAGAGTTGAACTAGCTCTATAGCCTAGTACAAATAATTTTACACTAGAGTTGAGCTAGCTCTATAGCCTAGTACAATTTTTTTTACACTAGAGTTGAACTAGTTCTTTAGCCTAGTACAAATAATTTTACACTATGATTGAACTAGCTCTATAAGCTAGTTGAAATAGTTTTACACTAGAGTTGAACTAGCTCTATAGCCTAGTACAAATAATTTTACACTATAGTTGAACTAGATCTATAGCCAAGTACAAATAATTTTACACTATAGTTGAACTAGCTCTATAAGCTGGTTGAAATAATTTTACACTAGAGTTGAACTAGCTCTATAGCCTAGTACAAATAATTTTACACTAGAGTTGAACTAGCTCTATAGCCTAGTACAAATAATTTTACACTCGAGTTGAACTAGCTCTGTAGCCTAGTACAAATAATTTTACACTAGAGTTGAACTAGTTCTATAGCCTAGTACAAATAATTTTACACTATAGTTGAACTAGCTCTATAAGCTAGTTGAAATAATTTTACACTAGAGTTGAACTAGCTCTATAGCCTAGTACAAATAATTTTACAATAGAGTTCAACTAGCTCTATAAGCTAGTACAAATAATTTTACACTAGAGTTGAGCTAGCTCTATAGCCTAGTACAAATAATTTTACACCAGAGTTGAACTAGTTCTTTAGCCTAGTACAAATAATTTTACACTATAGTTGAACTAGCTCTATTAGCTAGTTGAAATTATTTTACACTAGAGTTGAACTAGCTCTATAGCCTAGTACAAATAATTTTACACTCGAGTTGAACTAGCTCTGTAGCCTAGTACAAATAATTTTACACTAGAGTTGAACTAGTTCTATAGCCTAGTACAAATAATTTTACACTATAGTTGAACTAGCTCTATAAGCTAGTTGAAATAATTTTACACTAGAGTTGAACTAGCTCTATAGCCTAGTACAAATAATTTTACAATAGAGTTCAACTAGCTCTATAAGCTAGTACAAATAATTTTACACTAGAGTTGAGCTAGCTCTATAGCCTAGTACAAATAATTTTACACCAGAGTTGAACTAGTTCTTTAGCCTAGTACAAATAATCTTACACTATAGTTGAACTAGCTCTATTAGCTAGTTGAAATTATTTTACACTAGAGTTGAACTAGCTCTATAGCCTAGTACAAATAATTTTACACTATAGTTGAACTAGATCTATAGCCAAGTATAAATAATTTTACACTATAGTTGAACTAGCTCTATAAGCTGGTTGAAATAATTTTACACTAGAGTTGAACTAGCTCTATATCCTAGTACAAATAACTTTACTCTAGAGTTGAACTAGCTCTATAGCCTAGTACAAATAATTTTACACTCGAGTTGAACTAGCTCTATCAGCTAGTACAAATAATTTTACACTCGAGTTGAACTAGCTCTATATCCTAGTACAAATAACTTTACTCTAGAGTTGAACTAGCTCTATAGCCTAGTACAAATAATTTTACACTAGAGTTCAACTAGCTCTGTAGCCTAGTATAAATAATTTTACACTATAGTTGAACTAGCTCTCTATAAGCTAGTTCAAATAATTTTACACTAGAGTTGAACTAGCTCTATAGCCTAGTACAAATAATTTTACACTAGAGTTGAATTAGCTCTATAGCCTAGTACAAATAATTTTACACTATAGTTGAACTAGCTGTATAAGCTGGTTGAAATAATTTTACACTAGAGTTGAACTAGCTCTATAGCCTAGTACAAATAATTTTACACTAGAGTTGAACTAGCTCTATAGCCTAGTACAAATAATTTTACACTAGAGTTGAACTAGCTCTATAGCCTAGTACAAATAATTTTATACTAGAGTTGAGCTAGCTCTATAGCCTAGTACAAATAATTTTACACTATAGTTGAACTAGCTCTATAGCCTAGTACAAATAATTTTACACTAGAATTGAACTAGCTCTATAGCCTAGTACAAATAATTTTACAATAGAGTTTAACTAGCTCTATAAGCTAGTACAAATAATTTTACACTAGAGTTGAGCTAGCTCTATAGCCTAGTACAAATAATTTTACACTAGAGTTGAACTAATTCTTTAGCCTAGTACAAATAATTTTACACTATAATTGAACTAGCTCTATAAGCTAGTTGAAATAGTTTTACACTAGAGTTGAACTAGCTCTATAGCCTAGTACAAATAATTTTACACTATAGTTGAACTAGATCTATAGCCAAGTACAAATAATTTTACACTATAGTTGAACTAGCTCTATAAGCCGGTTGAAATAATTTTACACTAGAGTTGAACTAGCTCTATAGCCTAGTACAAATAATTTTACACTAGAGTTGAACTAGCTCTATAGCCTAGTACAAATAATTTTACACTGCAGTTGAACTAGCTCTATAGCCTAGTACAAATAATTTTACACTAGAGTTGAACTAGTTCTATAGCCTAGTACAAATAATTTTACACTATAGTTGAACTAGCTCTATAAGCTAGTTGAAATAATTTTACACTACAGTTGAACTAGCTCTATAGCCTAGTACAAATAATTTTACAATAGAGTTCAACTAGCTCTATAAGCTAGTACAAATAATTTTACACTAGAGTTGAGCTAGCTCTATAGCCTAGTACAAATAATTTTACACTAGAGTTGAACTAGTTCTTTAGCCTAGTACAAATAATTTTACACTATAGTTGAACTAGCTCTATTAGCTAGTTGAAATAGTTTTACACTAGAGTTGAACTAGCTCTATAGCCTAGTACAAATAATTTTACTCTAGAGTTGAACTAGCTCTATAGCCTAGTACAAATAATTTTACACTCGAGTTGAACTAGCTCTATAGCCTAGTACAAATAATTTTACACTAGAGTTCAACTAGCTCTATAGCCTAGTACAAATAATTTTACACTATAGTTGAACTAGCTCTCTATAAGCTAGTTGAAATAATTTTACACTAGTGTTGAACTAGCTCTATAGCCTAGTACAAATAATTTTACACTAGAGTTGAATTAGCTCTATAGCCTAGTACAAATAATTTTACACTATAGTTGAACTAGCTGTATAAGCTGGTTGAAATAATTTTACACTAGAGTTGAACTAGCTCTATAGCCTAGTACAAATAATTTTACACTAGAGTTGAACTAGCTCTATAGCCTAGTACAAATAATTTTACAATAGAGTTCAACTAGCTCTATAAGCTAGTACAAATAATTTTACACTATAGTTGAGCTAGCTCTATAGCCTAGTACAAATAATTTTACACTAGAGTTGAACTAGTTCTTTAGCCTAGTACAAATAATTTTACACTATAATTGAACTAGCTCTATAAGCTAGTTCAAATAGTTTTACACTAGAGTTGAACTAGCTCTATAGCCTAGTACAAATAATTTTACACTATAGTTGAACTAGATCTATAGCCAAGTACAAATAATTTTACACTATAGTTGAACTAGCTCTATAAGCTGGTTGAAATAATTTTACACTAGAGTTGAACTAGCTCTATAGCCTAGTACAAATAATTTTACACTAGAGTTGAACTAGCTCTATAGCCTAGTACAAATAATTTTACACTGGAGTTGAACTAGCTCTATAGCCTAGTACAAATAATTTTACACTAGAGTTGAACTAGTTCTATAGCCTAGTACAAATAATTTTACACTATAGTTGAACTAGCTCTATAAGCTAGTTGAAATAATTTTACACTACAGTTGAACTAGCTCTATAGCCTAGTACAAATAATTTTACAATAGAGTTCAGCTAGCTCTATAAGCTAGTACAAATAATTTTACACTAGAGTTGAGCTAGCTCTATAGCCTAGTACAAATAATTTTACACTAGAGTTGAACTAGTTCTTTAGCCTAGTACAAATAATTTTACACTATAGTTGAACTAGCTCTATTAGCTAGTTGAAATAGTTTTACACTAGAGTTGAACTAGCTCTATAGCCTAGTACAAATAATTTTACTCTAGAGTTGAACTAGATCTATAGCCTAGTACAAATAATTTTACACTCGAGTTGAACTAGCTCTATAGCCTAGTACAAATAATTTTACACTAGAGTTCAACTGGCTCTATAGCCTAGTACAAATAATTTTACACTATAGTTGAACTAGCTCTGTATAAGCTAGTTGAAATAATTTTACACTAGAGTTGAACTAGCTCTATAGCCTAGTACAAATAATTTTACACTAGAGTTGAATTAGCTCTATGGCCTAGTACAAATAATTTTACACTATAGTTGAACTAGCTGTATAAGCTGGTTGAAATAATTTTACACTAGAGTTGAACTAGCTCTGTAGCCTAGTACAAATAATTTTACACTAGAGTTGAACTAGCTCTATAAGCTAGTACAAATAATTTTACACTAGAGTTGAACGAGCTCTATAGCCTAGTACAAATAATTTTACACTAGAGTTGAGCTAGCTCTATAGCCTAGTACAAATAATTTTACACTATAGTTGAACTAGCTCTATAGCCTAGTACAAATAATTTTACACTAGAATTGAACTAGCTCTATAGCCTAGTACAAATAATTTTACAATAAAGTTCAACTAGCTCTATAAGCTAGTACAAATAATTTTACACTAGAGTTGAGCTAGCTCTATAGCCTAGTACAAATAATTTTACACTAGAGTTGAACTAGTTCTTTAGCCTAGTACAAATAATTTTACACTATAATTGAACTAGCTCTATAAGCTAGTTGAAATAGTTTTACACTAGAGTTGAACTAGCTCTATAGCATAGTACAAATAATTTTACACTATAGTTGAACTAGATCTATAGCCAAGTACAAATAATTTTACACTATAGTTGAACTAGCTCTATAAGCTGGTTGAAATTATTTTACACTAGAGTTGAACTAGCTCTATAGCCTAGTACAAATAATTTTACACTAGAGTTGAACTAGCTCTATAGCCTAGTACAAATAATTTTACACTCGAGTTGAACTAGCTCTATAGCCTAGTACAAATAATTTAACACTAGAGTTGAACTAGTTCTATAGCCTAGTACAAATAATTTTACACTATAGTTGAACTAGCTCTATAAGCTAGTTGAAATAATTTTACACTAGAGTTGAACTAGCTCTATAGCCTAGTACAAATAATTTTACAATAGAGTTCAACTAGCTCTATCAGCTAGTACAAATAATTTTACACTAGAGTTGAGCTAGCTCTATAACCTAGTAGAAATAATTTTACACTAGAGTTGAACTAGTTCTTTAGCCTAGTACAAATAATTTTACACTATAGTTGAACTAGCTCTATTAGCTAGTTGAAATTATTTTACACTAGAGTTGAACTAGCTCTATAGCCTAGTACAAATAATTTTACTCTAGAGTTGAACTAGCTCTATAGCCTAGTACAAATAATTTTACACTCGAGTTGAACTAGCTCTTTAGCCTAGTACAAATAATTTTACACTAGAGTTGAACTAGCTCTATAAGATAGTACTAATAATTTTACACTAGAGTTGAACTAGCTCTACAGCCTAGTACAAATAATTTTACACTAGAGTTGAACTAGCTCTATCAGCTAGTACAAATAATTGTACACTATAGTTGAACTAGATCTATAGCCAAGTACAAATAATTTTACGCTAGAGTTGAACTAGTTCTATAGCCTAGTACAAATAATTTTACACTAGAGTTGAACTAGCTCTATAAGCTAGTACAAATAATTTCGTCACACTAGAGTTGAACTAGCTCTATAGCCTAGTACAAATAATTTTACAATAGAGTTCAAGTAGCTCTATAAGCTAGTACAAATAATTTTACACTAGAGTTGAGCTAGCTCTATAGCCTAGTACAAATAATTTTACACTAGAGTTGAACTAGTTCTTTAGCCTAGTACAAATAATTTTACACTATAGTTGAACTAGCTCTATAAGCTAGTTGAAATAATTTTACACTAGAGTTGAACTAGCTCTATAGCGTAGTACAAATAATTTTACACTATAGTTGAACTAGATCTATAGCCAAGTACAAATAATTTTACACTATAATTGAACTAGCTCTATAAGCTGGTTGAAATAATTTTACACTAGAGTTGAACTAGCTCTATATCCTAGTACAAATAATTTTACACTAGAGTTGAACTAGCTCTATAGCCTAGTACAAATAATTTTACACTCGAGTTGAACTAGCTCTATAGCCTAGTACAAATAATTTTACACTAGACTTGAACTAGTTCTATAGCCTAGTGCAAATAATTTTACACTATATTTGAACTAGCTCTATAAGCTAGTTGAAATAATTTTACACTAGAGTTGAACTAGCTCTATAGACTAGTACAAATAATTTTACACTAGAGTTGAACTAGCTCTATAGCCTAGTACAAATAATTTTACACTGTAGTTGAACTAGCTCTCTATAAGCTAGTTGAAATAATTTTACACTAGAGTTGAACTAGCTCTATAGCCTAGTACAAATAATTTTACACTAGAGTTGAATTAGCTCTATAGCCTAGTACAAATAATTTTACACTATAGTTGAACTAGCTCTATAAGCTGGTTGAAATAATTTTACACTAGAGTTGAACTAGCTCTATAGCCTAGTACAAATAATTTTACACTAGAGTTGAACTAGCTCTATAGCCTAGTACAAATAATTTTACACTAGAGTTGAACTAGCTCTATAGCCTAGTACAAATAATTTTACACTATAGTTGAGCTAGCTCTATAGCCTAGTACAACTAATTTTACACTATAGTTGAACTAGCTCTATAGCCTAGTACAAATAATTTTACACTAGAATTGAACTAGCTCTATAGCCTAGTACAAATAATTTTACAATAGAGTTCAACTAGCTCTATAAGCTAGTACAAATAATTTTACACTAGAGTTGAGCTAGCTCTATAGCCTAGTACAAATAATTTTACAATAGAGTTGAACTAGTTCTTTAGCCTAGTACAAATAATTTTACACTATAATTGAACTAGCTCTATAAGCTAGTTGAAATAATTTTACACTAGAGTTGAACTAGCTCTATAGCCTAGTACAAATAATTTTACACTATAGTTGAACTAGATCTATAGCCAAGTACAAATAATTTTACACTACAGTTGAACTAGTTCTTTAGCCTAGTACAAATAATTTTACACTATAATTGAACTAGCTCTATAAGCTAGTTCAAATAGTTTTACACTAGAGTTGAACTAGCTCTATAGCCTAGTACAAATAATTTTACACTATAGTTGAACTAGATCTATAGCCAAGTACAAATAATTTTACACTATAGTTGAACTAGCTCTATAAGCTGGTTGAAATAATTTTACACTAGAGTTGAACTAGCTCTATAGCCTAGTACAAATAATTTTACACTAGAGTTGAACTAGCTCTATAGCCTAGTACAAATAATTTTACACTGGAGTTGAACTAGCTCTATAGCCTAGTACAAATAATTTTACACTAGAGTTGAACTAGTTCTATAGCCTAGTACAAATAATTTTACACTATAGTTGAACTAGCTCTATAAGCTAGTTGAAATAATTTTACACTACAGTTGAACTAGCTCTATAGCCTAGTACAAATAATTTTACAATAGAGTTCAACTAGCTCTATAAGCTAGTACAAATAATTTTACACTAGAGTTGAGCTAGCTCTATAGCCTAGTACAAATAATTTTACACTAGAGTTGAACTAGTTCTTTAGCCTAGTACAAATAATTTTACACTATAGTTGAACTAGCTCTATTAGCTAGTTGAAATAGTTTTACACTAGAGTTGAACTAGCTCTATAGCCTAGTACAAATAATTTTACTCTAGAGTTGAACTAGATCTATAGCCTAGTACAAATAATTTTACACTCGAGTTGAACTAGCTCTATAGCCTAGTACAAATAATTTTACACTAGAGTTCAACTGGCTCTATAGCCTAGTACAAATAATTTTACACTATAGTTGAACTAGCTCTGTATAAGCTAGTTGAAATAATTTTACACTAGAGTTGAACTAGCTCTATAGCCTAGTACAAATAATTTTACACTAGAGTTGAATTAGCTCTATGGCCTAGTACAAATAATTTTACACTATAGTTGAACTAGCTGTATAAGCTGGTTGAAATAATTTTACACTAGAGTTGAACTAGCTCTGTAGCCTAGTACAAATAATTTTACACTAGAGTTGAACTAGCTCTATAAGCTAGTACAAATAATTTTACACTAGAGTTGAACGAGCTCTATAGCCTAGTACAAATAATTTTACACTAGAGTTGAGCTAGCTCTATAGCCTAGTACAAATAATTTTACACTATAGTTGAACTAGCTCTATAGCCTAGTACAAATAATTTTACACTAGAATTGAACTAGCTCTATAGCCTAGTACAAATAATTTTACAATAAAGTTCAACTAGCTCTATAAGCTAGTACAAATAATTTTACACTAGAGTTGAGCTAGCTCTATAGCCTAGTACAAATAATTTTACACTAGAGTTGAACTAGTTCTTTAGCCTAGTACAAATAATTTTACACTATAATTGAACTAGCTCTATAAGCTAGTTGAAATAGTTTTACACTAGAGTTGAACTAGCTCTATAGCATAGTACAAATAATTTTACACTATAGTTGAACTAGATCTATAGCCAAGTACAAATAATTTTACACTATAGTTGAACTAGCTCTATAAGCTGGTTGAAATAATTTTACACTAGAGTTGAACTAGCTCTATAGCCTAGTACAAATAATTTTACACTAGAGTTGAACTAGCTCTATAGCCTAGTACAAATAATTTTACACTCGAGTTGAACTAGCTCTATAGCCTAGTACAAATAATTTAACACTAGAGTTGAACTAGTTCTATAGCCTAGTACAAATAATTTTACACTATAGTTGAACTAGCTCTATAAGCTAGTTGAAATAATTTTACACTAGAGTTGAACTAGCTCTATAGCCTAGTACAAATAATTTTACAATAGAGTTCAACTAGCTCTATAAGCTAGTACAAATAATTTTACACTAGAGTTGAGCTAGCTCTATAGCCTAGTACAAATAATTTTACACTAGAATTGAACTAGCTCTATAGCCTAGTACAAATAATTTTACAATAAAGTTCAACTAGCTCTATAAGCTAGTACAAATAATTTTACACTAGAGTTGAGCTAGCTCTATAGCCTAGTACAAATAATTTTACACTAGAGTTGAACTAGTTCTTTAGCCTAGTACAAATAATTTTACACTCGAGTTGAACTAGCTCTTTAGCCTAGTACAAATAATTTTACACTAGAGTTGAACTAGCTCTATAAGCTAGTACTAATAATTTTACACTAGAGTTGAACTAGCTCTACAGCCTAGTACAAATAATTTTACACTAGAGTTGAACTAGCTCTATCAGCTAGTACAAATAATTGTACACTATAGTTGAACTAGATCTATAGCCAAGTACAAATAATTTTACGCTAGAGTTGAACTAGTTCTATAGCCTAGTACAAATAATTTTACACTAGAGTTGAACTAGCTCTATAAGCTAGTACAAATAATTTCGTCACACTAGAGTTGAACTAGCTCTATAGCCTAGTACAAATAATTTTACAATAGAGTTCAACTAGCTCTATAAGCTAGTACAAATAATTTTACACTAGAGTTGAGCTAGCTCTATAGCCTAGTACAAATAATTTTACACTAGAGTTGAACTAGTTCTTTAGCCTAGTACAAATAATTTTACACTATAGTTGAACTAGCTCTATAAGCTAGTTGAAATAATTTTACACTAGAGTTGAACTAGCTCTATAGCGTAGTACAAATAATTTTACACTATAGTTGAACTAGATCTATAGCCAAGTACAAATAATTTTACACTATAATTGAACTAGCTCTATAAGCTGGTTGAAATAATTTTACACTAGAGTTGAACTAGCTCTATATCCTAGTACAAATAATTTTACACTAGAGTTGAACTAGCTCTATAGCCTAGTACAAATAATTTTACACTCGAGTTGAACTAGCTCTATAGCCTAGTACAAATAATTTTACACTAGACTTGAACTAGTTCTATAGCCTAGTGCAAATAATTTTACACTATATTTGAACTAGCTCTATAAGCTAGTTGAAATAATTTTACACTAGAGTTGAACTAGCTCTATAGCCTAGTACAAATAATTTTACACTAGAGTTGAACTAGCTCTATAGCCTAGTACAAATAATTTTACAGTGTAGTTGAACTAGCTCTCTATAAGCTAGTTGAAATAATTTTACACTAGAGTTGAAGTAGCTCTATAGCCTAGTACAAATAATTTTACACTAGAGTTGAATTAGCTCTATAGCCTAGTACAAATAATTTTACACTATAGTTGAACTAGCTCTATAAGCTGGTTGAAATAATTTTACACTAGAGTTGAACTAGCTCTATAGCCTAGTACAAATAATTTTACACTAGAGTTGAACTAGCTCTATAGCCTAGTACAAATAATTTTACACTAGAGTTGAACTAGCTCTATAGCCTAGTACAAATAATTTTACACTATAGTTGAGCTAGCTCTATAGCCTAGTACAACTAATTTTACACTATAGTTGAACTAGCTCTATAGCCTAGTACAAATAATTTTACACTAGAATTGAACTAGCTCTATAGCCTAGTACAAATAATTTTACAATAGAGTTCAACTAGCTCTATAAGCTAGTACAAATAATTTTACACTAGAGTTGAGCTAGCTCTATAGCCTAGTACAAATAATTTTACAATAGAGTTGAACTAGTTCTTTAGCCTAGTACAAATAATTTTACACTATAATTGAACTAGCTCTATAAGCTAGTTGAAATAATTTTACACTAGAGTTGAACTAGCTCTATAGCCTAGTACAAATAATTTTACACTATAGTTGAACTAGATCTATAGCCAAGTACAAATAATTTTACACTAGAGTTGAACTAGTTCTTTAGCCTAGTACAAATAATTTTACACTATAATTGAACTAGCTCTATAAGCTAGTTCAAATAGTTTTACACTAGAGTTGAACTAGCTCTATAGCCTAGTACAAATAATTTTACACTATAGTTGAACTAGATCTATAGCCAAGTACAAATAATTTTACACTATAGTTGAACTAGCTCTATAAGCTGGTTGAAATAATTTTACACTAGAGTTGAACTAGCTCTATAGCCTAGTACAAATAATTTTACACTAGAGTTGAACTAGCTCTATAGCCTAGTACAAATAATTTTACACTGGAGTTGAACTAGCTCTATAGCCTAGTACAAATAATTTTACACTAGAGTTGAACTAGTTCTATAGCCTAGTACAAATAATTTTACACTATAGTTGAACTAGCTCTATAAGCTAGTTGAAATAATTTTACACTACAGTTGAACTAGCTCTATAGCCTAGTACAAATAATTTTACAATAGAGTTCAACTAGCTCTATAAGCTAGTACAAATAATTTTACACTAGAGTTGAGCTAGCTCTATAGCCTAGTACAAATAATTTTACACTAGAGTTGAACTAGTTCTTTAGCCTAGTACAAATAATTTTACACTATAGTTGAACTAGCTCTATTAGCTAGTTGAAATAGTTTTACACTAGAGTTGAACTAGCTCTATAGCCTAGTACAAATAATTTTACTCTAGAGTTGAACTAGATCTATAGCCTAGTACAAATAATTTTACACTCGAGTTGAACTAGCTCTATAGCCTAGTACAAATAATTTTACACTAGAGTTCAACTGGCTCTATAGCCTAGTACAAATAATTTTACACTATAGTTGAACTAGCTCTGTATAAGCTAGTTGAAATAATTTTACACTAGAGTTGAACTAGCTCTATAGCCTAGTACAAATAATTTTACACTAGAGTTGAATTAGCTCTATGGCCTAGTACAAATAATTTTACACTATAGTTGAACTAGCTGTATAAGCTGGTTGAAATAATTTTACACTAGAGTTGAACTAGCTCTGTAGCCTAGTACAAATAATTTTACACTAGAGTTGAACTAGCTCTATAAGCTAGTACAAATAATTTTACACTAGAGTTGAACGAGCTCTATAGCCTAGTACAAATAATTTTACACTAGAGTTGAGCTAGCTCTATAGCCTAGTACAAATAATTTTACACTATAGTTGAACTAGCTCTATAGCCTAGTACAAATAATTTTACACTAGAATTGAACTAGCTCTATAGCCTAGTACAAATAATTTTACAATAAAGTTCAACTAGCTCTATAAGCTAGTACAAATAATTTTACACTAGAGTTGAGCTAGCTCTATAGCCTAGTACAAATAATTTTACACTAGAGTTGAACTAGTTCTTTAGCCTAGTACAAATAATTTTACACTATAATTGAACTAGCTCTATAAGCTAGTTGAAATAGTTTTACACTAGAGTTGAACTAGCTCTATAGCATAGTACAAATAATTTTACACTATAGTTGAACTAGATCTATAGCCAAGTACAAATAATTTTACACTATAGTTGAACTAGCTCTATAAGCTGGTTGAAATAATTTTACACTAGAGTTGAACTAGCTCTATAGCCTAGTACAAATAATTTTACACTAGAGTTGAACTAGCTCTATAGCCTAGTACAAATAATTTTACACTCGAGTTGAACTAGCTCTATAGCCTAGTACAAATAATTTAACACTAGAGTTGAACTAGTTCTATAGCCTAGTACAAATAATTTTACACTATAGTTGAACTAGCTCTATAAGCTAGTTGAAATAATTTTACACTAGAGTTGAACTAGCTCTATAGCCTAGTACAAATAATTTTACAATAGAGTTCAACTAGCTCTATAAGCTAGTACAAATAATTTTACACTAGAGTTGAGCTAGCTCTATAACCTAGTAGAAATAATTTTACACTAGAGTTGAACTAGTTCTTTAGCCTAGTACAAATAATTTTACACTATAGTTGAACTAGCTCTATTAGCTAGTTGAAATTATTTTACACTAGAGTTGAACTAGCTCTATAGCCTAGTACAAATAATTTTACTCTAGAGTTGAACTAGCTGTATAGCCTAGTACAAATAATTTTACACTCGAGTTGAACTAGCTCTTTAGCCTAGTACAAATAATTTTACACTAGAGTTGAACTAGCTCTATAAGCTAGTACTAACAATTTTACACTAGAGTTGAACTAGCTCTACAGCCTAGTACAAATAATTTTACACTAGAGTTGAACTAGCTCTATCAGCTAGTACAAATAATTGTACACTATAGTTGAACTAGATCTATAGCCAAGTACAAATAATTTTACGCTAGAGTTGAACTAGTTCTATAGCCTAGTACAAATAATTTTACACTAGAGTTGAACTAGCTCTATAAGCTAGTACAAATAATTTCGTCACACTAGAGTTGAACTAGCTCTATAGCCTAGTACAAATAATTTTACAATAGAGTTCAACTAGCTCTATAAGCTAGTACAAATAATTTTACACTAGAGTTGAGCTAGCTCTATAGCCTAGTACAAATAATTTTACACTAGAGTTGAACTAGTTCTTTAGCCTAGTACAAATAATTTTACACTATAGTTGAACTAGCTCTATAAGCTAGTTGAAATAATTTTACACTAGAGTTGAACTAGCTCTATAGCGTAGTACAAATAATTTTACACTATAGTTGAACTAGATCTATAGCCAAGTACAAATAATTTTACACTATAATTGAACTAGCTCTATAAGCTGGCTGAAATAATTTTACACTAGAGTTGAACTAGCTCTATATCCTAGTACAAATAATTTTACACTAGAGTTGAACTAGCTCTATAGCCTAGTACAAATAATTTTACACTCGAGTTGAACTAGCTCTATAGCCTAGTACAAATAATTTTACACTAGACTTGAACTAGTTCTATAGCCTAGTGCAAATAATTTTACACTATATTTGAACTAGCTCTATAAGCTAGTTGAAATAATTTTACACTAGAGTTGAACTAGCTCTATAGCCTAGTACAAATAATTTTACACTAGAGTTGAACTAGCTCTATAGCCTAGTACAAATAATTTTACACTGTAGTTGAACTAGCTCTCTATAAGCTAGTTGAAATAATTTTACACTAGAGTTGAACTAGCTCTATAGCCTAGTACAAATAATTTTACACTAGAGTTGAACTAGCTCTATAGCCTAGTACAAATAATTTTACACTAGAGTTGAACTAGCTCTATAGCCTAGTACAAATAATTTTACACTATAGTTGAGCTAGCTCTATAGCCTAGTACAACTAATTTTACACTATAGTTGAACTAGCTCTATAGCCTAGTACAAATAATTTTACACTAGAATTGAACTAGCTCTATAGCCTAGTACAAATAATTTTACAATAGAGTTCAACTAGCTCTATAAGCTAGTACAAATAATTTTACACTAGAGTTGAGCTAGCTCTATAGCCTAGTACAAATAATTTTACAATAGAGTTGAACTAGTTCTTTAGCCTAGTACAAATAATTTTACACTATAATTGAACTAGCTCTATAAGCTAGTTGAAATAATTTTACACTAGAGTTGAACTAGCTCTATAGCCTAGTACAAATAATTTTACACTATAGTTGAACTAGATCTATAGCCAAGTACAAATAATTTTACACTATAGTTGAACTAGCTCTATAAGCTGGTTGAAATAATTTTACACTAGAGTTGAACTAGCTCTATAGCCTAGTACAAATAATTTTACACTAGAGTTGAACTAGCTCTATAGCCTAGTACAAATAATTTTACACTCGAGTTGAACTAGCTCTATAGCCTAGTACAAATAATTTTACACTAGAGTTGAACTAGTTCTATAGCCTAGTACAAATAATTTTACACTATAGTTGAACTAGCTCTATAAGCTAGTTGAAATAATTTTACACTAGAGTTGAACTAGCTCTATAGCCTAGTACAAATAATTTTACAATAGAGTTCAACTAGCTCTATAAGCTAGTACAAATAATTTTACACTAGAGTTGAGCTAGCTCTATAGCCTAGTACAAATAATTTTACACTAGAGTTGAACTAGTTCTTTAGCCTAGTACAAATAATTTTACACTATAGTTGAACTAGCTCTATTAGCTAGTTGAAATTATTTTACACTACAGTTGAACTAGCTCTATAGCCTAGTACAAATAATTTTACAATATAGTTGAACTAGATCTATAGCCAAGTATAAATAATTTTACACTATAGTTGAACTAGCTCTATAAGCTGGTTGAAATAATTTTACACTAGAGTTGAACTAGCTCTATAGCCTAGTACAAATAATTTTACTCTAGAGTTGAACTAGCTCTATAGCCTAGTACAAATAATTTTACACTCGAGTTGAACTAGCTCTATAGCCTAGTACAAATAATTTTACACTAGAGTTGAACTAGTTCTATAGCCTAGTACAAATAATTTTACACTATAGTTGAACTAGCTCTATAAGCTAGTTGAAATAATTTTACACTAGAGTTGAACTAGCTCTATAGCCTAGTACAAATAATTTTACACTATAGTTGAACTAGATGTATAGCCAAGTACAAATAATTTTATGCTAGAGTTGAACTAGCTCTATAGCCTAGTATAAATAATTTTACACTAGAGTTGAACTAGCTCTATAAGCTAGTACAAATAATTTCACCCTAGAGTTGAACTAGCTCTATAAGCTAGTACAAATAATTTTACACTAGAGTTGAACTAGCTCTATAAGCTAGTACAAATAATTTTACACTAGAATTGAACTAGCTCTATAGCGTAGTACAAATAATTTTACACTATAGTTGAACTAGCTCTATAAGCTAGTTGAAATAATTTTACACTAGAGTTGAACTAGCTCTATAGCCTAATACAAATAATTTTACACTATAGTTGAACTAGATCTATAGCCAAGTACAAATAATTTTACGCTAGAGTTGAACTAGCTCTATAGCCTAGTATAAATAATTTTACACTAGAGTTGAACTAGCTCTATAAGCTAGTACAAATAATTTCACACTAGAGTTGAACTAGCTCTATAGCCAAGTACAAATAATTTTACACTATAGTTGAACTAGCTCTATAAGCTAGTTGAAATAATTTTACACTAGAGTTGAACTAGCTCTATAGCCTAGATAATTTTACACTAGAGTTGAACTAGCTCTATAGCCTAGTACAAATAATATTACACTAGAGTTGAACTAGCTCTATAGCCTAGTACAAATAATTTTACAGTAGAGTTCAACTAGCTCTATAAGCTAGTACAAATAATTTTACACTAGAGTTGAACTAGCTCTATAGCCTAGTACAAATAATTTTACACTAGAGTTGAATTAGCTCTATAGCCTAGTACAAATAATTTTACACTATAGTTGAACTAGCTCTATAAGCTAGTTGAAATAATTTTACACTAGAGTTGAACTAGCTCTATAGCCTAGTACAAATAATTTTACACTAGAGTTGAACTAGCTCTATAGCCTTGTACAAATAATTTTACACTAGAGTTGAACTAGCTCTATAAGCTAGTACAAATAATTTTACACTAGAGTTGAATAAGCTCTATAGCCTAGTACAAATAATTTTACAATAGAGTTCAACTAGCTCTATAAGCTAGTACAAATAATTTTACACTAGAGTTGAGCTAGCTCTATAGCCTAGTACAAATAATTTTACACTAGAGTTGAACTAGCTCTATAGCCTAGTACAAATAATTTTACACTAGAGTTGAACTAGCTCTATAGCCTAGTACAAATAATTTTACAATAGAGTTCAACTAGCTCTATAAGCTAGTACAAATAATTTTACACTAGAGTTGAACTAGCTCTATAGCCTAGTACAAATAATTTTACACTAGAGTTGAATTAGCTCTATAGCCTAGTACAAATAATTTTACACTATAGTTGAACTATCTCTATAAGCTAGTTGAAATAATTTTACACTAAAGTTGAACTAGCTCTATAGCCTAGTACAAATAATTTTACAATAGAGTTGAACTAGCTCTATAGCCTAGTACAACTAATTTTACACTAGAGTTGAACTAGCTCTATAAGCTAGTACAAATAATTTTACACTAGAGTTGAACAAGCTCTATAGCCTAGTACAAATAATTTTACAATAGAGTTCAACTAGCTCTATAAGCTAGTACAAATAATTTTACACTAGAGTTGAGCTAGCTCTATAGCCTAGTACAAATAATTTTACACTAGAGTTGAACTAGCTCTATAGCCTAGTACAAATAATTTTACACTAGAGTTGAACTAGCTCTATAGCCTAGTACAAATAATTTTACACTCGAGTTGAACTAGGTCTATAGCCTAGTACAAATAATTTTACACTAGACTTGAACTAGTTCTATAGCCTAGTGCAAATAATTTTACACTATATTTGAACTAGCTCTATAAGCTAGTTGAAATAATTTTACACTAGAGTTGAACTAGCTCTATAGCCCAGTACAAATAATTTTACACTAGAGTTGAATTAGCTCTATAGCCTAGTACAAATAATTTTACACTATAGTTGAACTAGCTCTATAAGCTGGTTGAAATAATTTTACACTAGAGTTGAACTAGCTCTATAGCCTAGTACAAATAATTTTACACTAGAGTTGAACTAGCTCTATAGCCTAGTACAAATAATTTTACACTAGAGTTGAACTAGCTCTATAGCCTAGTACAAATAATTTTACACTATAGTTGAGCTAGCTCTATAGCCTAGTACAAATAATTTTACACTAGAGTTGAACTAGTTCTTTAGCCTAGTACAAATAATTTTACACTATAGTTGAACTAGCTCTATTAGCTAGTTGAAATTATTTTACACTACAGTTGAACTAGCTCTATAGCCTAGTACAAATAATTTTACAATAGAGTTCAACTAGCTCTATAAGCTAGTACAAATAATTTTACACTAGAGTTGAACTAGCTCTATAGCCTAGTACAAATAATTTTACACTAGAGTTGAACTAGCTCTATAGCCTAGTACAAATAATTTTACAATAGAGTTCAACTAGCTCTATAAGCTAGTACAAATAATTTTACACTAGAGTTGAACTAGCTCTATAGCCTAGTACAAATAATTTTACACTAGAGTTGAATTAGCTCTATAGCCTAGTACAAATAATTTTACACTATAGTTGAACTATCTCTATAAGCTAGTTGAAATAATTTTACACTAAAGTTGAACTAGCTCTATAGCCTAGTACAAATAATTTTACAATAGAGTTGAACTAGCTCTATAGCCTAGTACAACTAATTTTACACTAGAGTTGAACTAGCTCTATAAGCTAGTACAAATAATTTTACACTAGAGTTGAACAAGCTCTATAGCCTAGTACAAATAATTTTACAATAGAGTTCAACTAGCTCTATAAGCTAGTACAAATAATTTTACACTAGAGTTGAGCTAGCTCTATAGCCTAGTACAAATAATTTTACACTAGAGTTGAACTAGCTCTATAGCCTAGTACAAATAATTTTACACTAGAGTTGAACTAGTTCTATAGCCTAGTACAAATAATTTTACACTATAGTTGAACTAGCTCTCTATAAGCTAGTTGAAATAATTTTACACTAGAGTTGAACTAGCTCTATAGCCTAGTGCAAATAATTTTACACTAGAGTTGAATTAGCTCTATAGCCTAGTACAAATAATTTTACACTATAGTTGAACTAGCTCTATAAGCTATTTGATATAATTTTACACTAGAGTTGAACTAGCTCTATAGCCTAGTACAAATAATTTTACACTCGAGTTGAACTAGCTCTATAGCCTAGTACAAATAATTTTACACTAGAGTTGAGCTAGCTCTATAGCCTAGTACAAATAATTTTACACTAGAGTTGAACTAGCTCTATAGCCTAGTACAAATAATTTTACACTAGAGTTGAATTAGCTCTATAGCCTAGTACAAATAATTTTACATTATAGTTGAACTAGCTCTATAAGCTAGTTGAAATAATTTTACACTTGAGTTGAACTAGCTCTATAGCCTAGTACAAATAATTTTACACTAGAGTTGAACTAGCTCTATAGCCTTGTACAAATAATTTTACACTAGAGTTGAACTAGCTCTATAAGCTAGTACAAATAATTTTACACTAGAGTTGAATAAGCTCTATAGCCTAGTACAAATAATTTTACAATAGAGTTCAACTAGCTCTATAAGCTAGTACAAATAATTTTACACTAGAGTTGAGCTAGCTCTATAGCCTAGTACAAATAATTTTACACTAGAGTTGAACTAGCTCTATAGCCTAGTACAAATAATTTTACACTAGAGTTGAACTAGCTCTATAGCCTAGTACAAATAATTTTACTCTAGAGTTGAACTAGCTCTATAGCCTAGTACAAATAATTTTACACTCGAGTTGAACTAGCTCTATAGCCTAGTACAAATAATTTTACACTAGAGTTGAACTAGTTCTATAGCCTAGTACAAATAATTTTACACTATAGTTGAACTAGCTCTATAAGCTAGTTGAAATAATTTTACACTAGATTTGAACTAGCTCTATAGCCTAGTACAAATAATTTTACACTATAGTTGAACTAGATGTATAGCCAAGTACAAATAATTATATGCTAGAGTTGAACTAGCTCTATAGCCTAGTATAAATAATTTTACACTAGAGTTGAACTAGCTCTATAAGCTAGTACAAATAATTTCACACTAGAGTTGAACTAGCTCTATAAGCTAGTACAAATAATTTTACACTAGAGTTGAACTAGCTATATAAGCTAGTACAAATAATTTTACACTAGAATTGAACTAGCTCTATAGCGTAGTACAAATAATTTTACACTATAGTTGAACTAGCTCTATAAGCTAGTTGAAATAATTTTACACTAGAGTTGAACTAGCTCTATAGCCTAGTACAAATAATTTTACACTATAGTTGAACTAGATCTATAGCCAAGTACAAATAATTTTACGCTAGAGTTGAACTAGCTCTATAGCCTAGTATAAATAATTTTACACTAGAGTTGAACTAGCTCTATAGCCTAGTACAAATAATTTTACACTATAGTTGAACTAGATCTATAGCCAAGTACAAATAATTTTACGCTAGAGTTGAACTAGCTCTATAGCCTAGTATAAATAATTTTACACTAGAGTTGAACTAGCTCTATAAGCTAGTACAAATAATTTCACACTAGAGTTGAACTAGCTCTATATCCAAGTACAAATAATTTTACACTATAGTTGAACTAGCTCTATAAGCTAGTTGAAATAATTTTACACTAGAGTTGAACTAGCTCTATAGCCTAGATAATTTTACACTAGAGTTGAACTAGCTCTATAGCCTAGTACAAATAATATTACACTAGAGTTGAACTAGCTCTATAGCCTAGTACAAATAATTTTACAGTAGAGTTCAACTAGCTCTATAAGCTAGTACAAATAATTTTACACTAGAGTTGAACTAGCTCTATAGCCTAGTACAAATAATTTTACACTAGAGTTGAATTAGCTCTATAGCCTAGTACAAATAATTTTACACTATAGTTGAACTAGCTCTATAAGCTAGTTGAAATAATTTTACACTAGAGTTGAACTAGCTCTATAGCCTAGTACAAATAATTTTACACTAGAGTTGAACTAGCTCTATAGCCTTGTACAAATAATTTTACACTAGAGTTGAACTAGCTCTATAAGCTAGTACAAATAATTTTACACTAGAGTTGAATAAGCTCTATAACCTAGTACAAATAATTTTACGATAGAGTTCAACTAGCTCTATAAGCTAGTACAAATAATTTTACACTAGAGTTGAGCTCGCTCTATAGCCTAGTACAAATAATTTTACACTAGAGTTGAACTAGCTCTATAGCCTAGTACAAATAATTTTACACTAGAGTTGAACTAGCTCTATAGCCTTGTACAAATAATTTTACACTAGAGTTGAACTAGCTCTATAAGCTAGTACAAATAATTTTACACAAGAGTTGAATAAGCTCTATAGCCTAGTACAAATAATTTTACAATAGAGTTCAACTAGCTCTATAAGCTAGTACAAATAATTTTACACTAGAGTTGAGCTAGCTCTATAGCCTAGTACAAATAATTTTACACTAGAGTTGAACTAGCTCTATAGCCTAGTACAAATAATTTTACACTAGAGTTGAACTAGCTCTATAGCCTAGTACAAATAATTTTACTCTAGAGTTGAACTAGCTCTATAGCCTAGTACAAATAATTTTACACTCGAGTTGAACTAGCTCTATAGCCTAGTACAAATAATTTTACACTAGAGTTGAACTAGTTCTATAGCCTAGTACAAATAATTTTACACTATAGTTGAACTAGCTCTATAAGCTAGTTGAAATAATTTTACACTAGAGTTGAACTAGCTCTATAGCCTAGTACAAATAATTTTACACTATAGTTGAACTAGATGTATAGCCAAGTACAAATAATTTTATGCTAGAGTTGAACTAGCTCTATAGCCTAGTATAAATAATTTTACACTAGAGTTGAACTAGCTCTATAGGCTAGTACAAATAATTATATGCTAGAGTTGAACTAGCTCTATAAGCTAGTACAAATAATTTTACACTAGAGTTGAACTAGCTATATAAGCTAGTACAAATAATTTTACACTAGAATTGAACTAGCTCTATAGCGTAGTACAAATAATTTTACACTATAGTTGAACTAGCTCTATAAGCTAGTTGAAATAATTTTACACTAGAGTTGAACTAGCTCTATAGCCTAATACAAATAATTTTACACTATAGTTGAACTAGATCTATAGCCAAGTACAAATAATTTTACGCTAGAGTTGAACTAGCTCTATAGCCTAGTATAAATAATTTTACACTAGAGTTGAACTAGCTCTATAAGCTAGTACAAATAATTTCACACTAGAGTTGAACTAGCTCTATAGCCAAGTACAAATAATTTTACGCTATAGTTGAACTAGCTCTATAAGCTAGTTGAAATAATTTTACACTAGAGTTGAACTAGCTCTATAGCCTAGATAATTTTACACTAGAGTTGAACTAGCTCTATAGCCTAGTACAAATAATATTACACTAGAGTTGAACTAGCTCTATAGCCTAGTACAAATAATTTTACAGTAGAGTTCAACTAGCTCTATAAGCTAGTACAAATAATTTTACACTAGAGTTGAACTAGCTCTATAGCCTAGTACAAATAATTTTACACTAGAGTTGAATTAGCTCTATAGCCTAGTACAAATAATTTTACACTATAGTTGAACTAGCTCTATAAGCTAGTTGAAATAATTTTACACTAGAGTTGAACTAGCTCTATAGCCTAGTACAAATAATTTTACACTAGAGTTGAACTAGCTCTATAGCCTTGTACAAATAATTTTACACTAGAGTTGAACTAGCTCTATAAGCTAGTACAAATAATTTTACACTAGAGTTGAATAAGCTCTATAGCCTAGTACAAATAATTTTACAATAGAGTTCAACTAGCTCTATAAGCTAGTACAAATAATTTTACACTAGAGTTGAGCTAGCTCTATAGCCTAGTACAAATAATTTTACACTAGAGTTGAACTAGCTCTATAGCCTAGTACAAATAATTTTACACTAGAGTTGAACTAGCTCTATAGCCTAGTACAAATAATTTTACAATAGAGTTCAACTAGCTCTATAAGCTAGTACAAATAATTTTACACTAGAGTTGAACTAGCTCTATAGCCTAGTACAAATAATTTTACACTAGAGTTGAATTAGCTCTATAGCCTAGTACAAATAATTTTACACTATAGTTGAACTATCTCTATAAGCTAGTTGAAATAATTTTACACTAAAGTTGAACTAGCTCTATAGCCTAGTACAAATAATTTTACAATAGAGTTGAACTAGCTCTATAGCCTAGTACAACTAATTTTACACTAGAGTTGAACTAGCTCTATAAGCTAGTACAAATAATTTTACACTAGAGTTGAACAAGCTCTATAGCCTAGTACAAATAATTTTACAATAGAGTTCAACTAGCTCTATAAGCTAGTACAAATAATTTTACACTAGAGTTGAGCTAGCTCTATAGCCTAGTACAAATAATTTTACACTAGAGTTGAACTAGCTCTATAGCCTAGTACAAATAATTTTACACTAGAGTTGAACTAGTTCTATAGCCTAGTACAAATAATTTTACACTATAGTTGAACTAGCTCTCTATAAGCTAGTTGAAATAATTTTACACTAGAGTTGAACTAGCTCTATAGCCTAGTGCAAATAATTTTACACTAGAGTTGAATTAGCTCTATAGCCTAGTACAAATAATTTTACACTATAGTTGAACTAGCTCTATAAGCTATTTGATATAATTTTACACTAGAGTTGAACTAGCTCTATAGCCTAGTACAAATAATTTTACACTCGAGTTGAACTAGCTCTATAGCCTAGTACAAATAATTTTACACTAGAGTTGAGCTAGCTCTATAGCCTAGTACAAATAATTTTACACTAGAGTTGAACTAGCTCTATAGCCTAGTACAAATAATTTTACACTAGAGTTGAATTAGCTCTATAGCCTAGTACAAATAATTTTACATTATAGTTGAACTAGCTCTATAAGCTAGTTGAAATAATTTTACACTTGAGTTGAACTAGCTCTATAGCCTAGTACAAATAATTTTACACTAGAGTTGAACTAGCTCTATAGCCTTGTACAAATAATTTTACACTAGAGTTGAACTAGCTCTATAAGCTAGTACAAATAATTTTACACTAGAGTTGAATAAGCTCTATAGCCTAGTACAAATAATTTTACAATAGAGTTCAACTAGCTCTATAAGCTAGTACAAATAATTTTACACTAGAGTTGAGCTAGCTCTATAGCCTAGTACAAATAATTTTACACTAGAGTTGAACTAGCTCTATAGCCTAGTACAAATAATTTTACACTAGAGTTGAACTAGCTCTATAGCCTAGTACAAATAATTTTACTCTAGAGTTGAACTAGCTCTATAGCCTAGTACAAATAATTTTACACTCGAGTTGAACTAGCTCTATAGCCTAGTACAAATAATTTTACACTAGAGTTGAACTAGTTCTATAGCCTAGTACAAATAATTTTACACTATAGTTGAACTAGCTCTATAAGCTAGTTGAAATAATTTTACACTAGATTTGAACTAGCTCTATAGCCTAGTACAAATAATTTTACACTATAGTTGAACTAGATGTATAGCCAAGTACAAATAATTATATGCTAGAGTTGAACTAGCTCTATAGCCTAGTATAAATAATTTTACACTAGAGTTGAACTAGCTCTATAAGCTAGTACAAATAATTTCACACTAGAGTTGAACTAGCTCTATAAGCTAGTACAAATAATTTTACACTAGAGTTGAACTAGCTATATAAGCTAGTACAAATAATTTTACACTAGAATTGAACTAGCTCTATAGCGTAGTACAAATAATTTTACACTATAGTTGAACTAGCTCTATAAGCTAGTTGAAATAATTTTACACTAGAGTTGAACTAGCTCTATAGCCTAGTACAAATAATTTTACACTATAGTTGAACTAGATCTATAGCCAAGTACAAATAATTTTACGCTAGAGTTGAACTAGCTCTATAGCCTAGTATAAATAATTTTACACTAGAGTTGAACTAGCTCTATAGCCTAGTACAAATAATTTTACACTATAGTTGAACTAGATCTATAGCCAAGTACAAATAATTTTACGCTAGAGTTGAACTAGCTCTATAGCCTAGTATAAATAATTTTACACTAGAGTTGAACTAGCTCTATAAGCTAGTACAAATAATTTCACACTAGAGTTGAACTAGCTCTATATCCAAGTACAAATAATTTTACACTATAGTTGAACTAGCTCTATAAGCTAGTTGAAATAATTTTACACTAGAGTTGAACTAGCTCTATAGCCTAGATAATTTTACACTAGAGTTGAACTAGCTCTATAGCCTAGTACAAATAATATTACACTAGAGTTGAACTAGCTCTATAGCCTAGTACAAATAATTTTACAGTAGAGTTCAACTAGCTCTATAAGCTAGTACAAATAATTTTACACTAGAGTTGAACTAGCTCTATAGCCTAGTACAAATAATTTTACACTAGAGTTGAATTAGCTCTATAGCCTAGTACAAATAATTTTACACTATAGTTGAACTAGCTCTATAAGCTAGTTGAAATAATTTTACACTAGAGTTGAACTAGCTCTATAGCCTAGTACAAATAATTTTACACTAGAGTTGAACTAGCTCTATAGCCTTGTACAAATAATTTTACACTAGAGTTGAACTAGCTCTATAAGCTAGTACAAATAATTTTACACTAGAGTTGAATAAGCTCTATAACCTAGTACAAATAATTTTACGATAGAGTTCAACTAGCTCTATAAGCTAGTACAAATAATTTTACACTAGAGTTGAGCTCGCTCTATAGCCTAGTACAAATAATTTTACACTAGAGTTGAACTAGCTCTATAGCCTAGTACAAATAATTTTACACTAGAGTTGAACTAGCTCTATAGCCTTGTACAAATAATTTTACACTAGAGTTGAACTAGCTCTATAAGCTAGTACAAATAATTTTACACAAGAGTTGAATAAGCTCTATAGCCTAGTACAAATAATTTTACAATAGAGTTCAACTAGCTCTATAAGCTAGTACAAATAATTTTACACTAGAGTTGAGCTAGCTCTATAGCCTAGTACAAATAATTTTACACTAGAGTTGAACTAGCTCTATAGCCTAGTACAAATAATTTTACACTAGAGTTGAACTAGCTCTATAGCCTAGTACAAATAATTTTACTCTAGAGTTGAACTAGCTCTATAGCCTAGTACAAATAATTTTACACTCGAGTTGAACTAGCTCTATAGCCTAGTACAAATAATTTTACACTAGAGTTGAACTAGTTCTATAGCCTAGTACAAATAATTTTACACTATAGTTGAACTAGCTCTATAAGCTAGTTGAAATAATTTTACACTAGATTTGAACTAGCTCTATAGCCTAGTACAAATAATTTTACACTATAGTTGAACTAGATGTATAGCCAAGTACAAATAATTATATGCTAGAGTTGAACTAGCTCTATAGCCTAGTATAAATAATTTTACACTAGAGTTGAACTAGCTCTATAGGCTAGTACAAATAATTTCACACTAGAGTTGAACTAGCTCTATAAGCTAGTACAAATAATTTTACACTAGAGTTGAACTAGCTATATAAGCTAGTACAAATAATTTTACACTAGAATTGAACTAGCTCTATAGCGTAGTACAAATAATTTTACACTATAGTTGAACTAGCTCTATAAGCTAGTTGAAATAATTTTACACTAGAGTTGAACTAGCTCTATAGCCTAGTACAAATAATTTTACACTATAGTTGAACTAGATCTATAGCCAAGTACAAATAATTTTACGCTAGAGTTGAACTAGCTCTATAGCCTAGTATAAATAATTTTACACTAGAGTTGAACTAGCTCTATAGCCTAGTACAAATAATTTTACACTATAGTTGAACTAGATCTATAGCCAAGTACAAATAATTTTACGCTAGAGTTGAACTAGCTCTATAGCCTAGTATAAATAATTTTACACTAGAGTTGAACTAGCTCTATAAGCTAGTACAAATAATTTCACACTAGAGTTGAACTAGCTCTATAGCCAAGTACAAATAATTTTACACTATAGTTGAACTAGCTCTATAAGCTAGTTGAAATAATTTTACACTAGAGTTGAACTAGCTCTATAGCCTAGATAATTTTACACTAGAGTTGAACTAGCTCTATAGCCTAGTACAAATAATATTACACTAGAGTTGAACTAGCTCTATAGCCTAGTACAAATAATTTTACAGTAGAGTTCAACTAGCTCTATAAGCTAGTACAAATAATTTTACACTAGAGTTGAACTAGCTCTATAGCCTAGTACAAATAATTTTACACTAGAGTTGAATTAGCTCTATAGCCTAGTACAAATAATTTTACACTATAGTTGAACTAGCTCTATAAGCTAGTTGAAATAATTTTACACTAGAGTTGAACTAGCTCTATAGCCTAGTACAAATAATTTTACACTAGAGTTGAACTAGCTCTATAGCCTTGTACAAATAATTTTACACTAGAGTTGAACTAGCTCTATAAGCTAGTACAAATAATTTTACACTAGAGTTGAATAAGCTCTATAACCTAGTACAAATAATTTTACGATAGAGTTCAACTAGCTCTATAAGCTAGTACAAATAATTTTACACTAGAGTTGAGCTCGCTCTATAGCCTAGTACAAATAATTTTACACTAGAGTTGAACTAGCTCTATAGCCTAGTACAAATAATTTTACACTAGAGTTGAACTAGCTCTATAGCCTTGTACAAATAATTTTACACTAGAGTTGAACTAGCTCTATAAGCTAGTACAAATAATTTTACACTAGAGTTGAATAAGCTCTATAGCCTAGTACAAATAATTTTACAATAGAGTTCAACTAGCTCTATAAGCTAGTACAAATAATTTTACACTAGAGTTGAGCTAGCTCTATAGCCTAGTACAAATAATTTTACACTAGAGTTGAACTAGCTCTATAGCCTTGTACAAATAATTTTACACTAGAGTTGAACTAGCTCTATAGCCTAGTACAAATAATTTTACAATAGAGTTCAACTAGCTCTATAAGCTAGTACAAATAATTTTACACTAGAGTTGAACTAGCTCTATAGCCTAGTACAAATAATTTTACACTAGAGTTGAATTAGCTCTATAGCTTAGTACAAATAATTTTACACTATAGTTGAACTATCTCTATAAGCTAGTTGAAATAATTTTACACTAAAGTTGAACTAGCTCTATAGCCTAGTACAAATAATTTTACAATAGAGTTGAACTAGCTCTATAGCCTAGTACAACTAATTTTACACTAGAGTTGAACTAGCTCTATAAGCTAGTACAAATAATTTTACACTAGAGTTGAACAAGCTCTATAGCCTAGTACAAATAATTTTACAATAGAGTTCAACTAGCTCTATAAGCTAGTACAAATAATTTTACACTAGAGTTGAGCTAGCTCTATAGCCTAGTACAAATAATTTTACACTAGAGTTGAACTAGCTCTATAGCCTAGTACAAATAATTTTACACTAGAGTTGAATTAGTTCTATAGCCTAGTACAAATAATTTTACACTATAGTTGAACTAGCTCTCTATAAGCTAGTTGAAATAATTTTACACTAGAGTTGAACTAGCTCTATAGCCTAGTGCAAATAATTTTACACTAGAGTTGAATTAGCTCTATAGCCTAGTACAAATAATTTTACACTATAGTTGAACTAGCTCTATAAGCTATTTGATATAATTTTACACTAGAGTTGAACTAGCTCTATAGCCTAGTACAAATAATTTTACACTCGAGTTGAACTAGCTCTATAGCCTAGTACAAATAATTTTACACTAGAGTTGAGCTAGCTCTATAGCCGAGTACAAATAATTTTACACTAGAGTTGAACTAGCTCTATAGCCTAGTACAAATAATTTTACACTAGAGTTGAATTAGCTCTATAGCCTAGTACAAATAATTTTACATTATAGTTGAACTAGCTCTATAAGCTAGTTGAAATAATTTTACACTTGAGTTGAACTAGCTCTATAGCCTAGTACAAATAATTTTACACTAGAGTTGAACTAGCTCTATAGCCTTGTACAAATAATTTTACACTAGAGTTGAACTAGCTCTATAAGCTAGTACAAATAATTTTACACTAGAGTTGAATAAGCTCTATAGCCTAGTACAAATAATTTTACAATAGAGTTCAACTAGCTCTATAAGCTAGTACAAATAATTTTACACTAGAGTTGAGCTAGCTCTATAGCCTAGTACTAATAATTTTACACTAGAGTTGAACTAGCTCTATAGCCTAGTACAAATAATTTTACACTAGAGTTGAACTAGCTCTATAGCCTAGTACAAATAATTTTACTCTAGAGTTGAACTAGCTCTATAGCCTAGTACAAATAATTTTACACTCGAGTTTAACTAGCTCTATAGCCTAGTACAAATAATTTTACACTAGGGTTGAACTAGTTCTATAGCCTAGTACAAATAATTTTACACTATAGTTGAACTAGCTCTATAAGCTAGTTGAAATAATTTTACACTAGATTTGAACTAGCTCTATAGCCTAGTACAAATAATTTTACACTATAGTTGAACTAGATGTATAGCCAAGTACAAATAATTATATGCTAGAGTTGAACTAGCTCTATAGCCTAGTATAAATAATTTTACACTAGAGTTGAACTAGCTCTATAAGCTAGTACAAATAATTTCACACTAGAGTTGAACTAGCTCTATAAGCTAGTACAAATAATTTTACACTAGAGTTGAACTAGCTATATAAGCTAGTACAAATAATTTTACACTAGAATTGAACTAGCTCTATAGCGTAGTACAAATAATTTTACACTATAGTTGAACTAGCTCTATAAGCTAGTTGAAATAATTTTACACTAGAGTTGAACTAGCTCTATAGCCTAGTACAAATAATTTTACACTATAGTTGAACTAGATCTATAGCCAAGTACAAATAATTTTACGCTAGAGTTGAACTAGCTCTATAGCCTAGTATAAATAATTTTACACTAGAGTTGAACTAGCTCTATAGCCTAGTACAAATAATTTTACACTATAGTTGAACTAGATCTATAGCCAAGTACAAATAATTTTACGCTAGAGTTGAACTAGCTCTATAGCCTAGTATAAATAATTTTACACTAGAGTTGAACTAGCTCTATAAGCTAGTACAAATAATTTCACACTAGAGTTGAACTAGCTCTATAGCCAAGTGCAAATAATTTTACACTATAGTTGAACTAGCTCTATAAGCTAGTTGAAATAATTTTACACTAGAGTTGAACTAGCTCTATAGGCTAGATAATTTTACACTAGAGTTGAACTAGCTCTATAGCCTAGTACAAATAATATTACACTAGAGTTGAACTAGCTCTATAGCCTAGTACAAATAATTTTACAGTAGAGTTCAACTAGCTCTATAAGCTAGTACAAATAATTTTACACTAGAGTTGAACTAGCTCTATAGCCTAGTACAAATAATTTTACACTAGAGTTGAATTAGCTCTATAGCCTAGTACAAATAATTTTACACTATAGTTGAACTAGCTCTATAAGCTAGTTGAAATAATTTTACACTAGAGTTGAACTAGCTCTATAGCCTAGTACAAATAATTTTACACTAGAGTTGAACTAGCTTTATAGCCTTGTACAAATAATTTTACACTAGAGTTGAACTAGCTCTATAAGCTAGTACAAATAATTTTACACTAGAGTTGAATAAGCTCTATAACCTAGTACAAATAATTTTACGATAGAGTTCAACTAGCTCTATAAGCTAGTACAAATAATTTTACACTAGAGTTGAGCTCGCTCTATAGCCTAGTACAAATAATTTTACACTAGAGTTGAACTAGCTCTATAGCCTAGTACAAATAATTTTACACTAGAGTTGAACTAGCTCTATAGCCTTGTACAAATAATTTTACACTAGAGTTGAACTAGCTCTATAAGCTAGTACAAATAATTTTACACTAGAGTTGAATAAGCTCTATAGCCTAGTACAAATAATTTTACAATAGAGTTCAACTAGCTCTATAAGCTAGTACAAATAATTTTACACTAGACTTGAGCTAGCTCTATAGCCTAGTACAAATAATTTTACACTAGAGTTGAACTAGCTCTATAGCCTAGTACAAATAATTTTACACTAGAGTTGAACTAGCTCTATAGCCTAGTACAAATAATTTTACAATAGAGTTCAACTAGCTCTATAAGCTAGTACAAATAATTTTACACTAGAGTTGAACTAGCTCTATAGCCTAGTACAAATAATTTTACACTAGAGTTGAATTAGCTCTATAGCCTAGTACGAATAATTTTACACTATAGTTGAACTAGCTCTATAAGCTAGTTGAAATAATTTTACACTAGAGTTGAACTAGCTCTATAGCCTAGTACAAATAATTTTACACTAGAGTTGAACTAGCTCTATAGCCTAGTACAACTAATTTTACACTAGAGTTGAACTAGCTCTATAAGCTAGTACAAATAATTTTACACTAGAGTTGAACAAGCTCTATAGCCTAGTACAAATAATTTTACAATAGAGTTCAACTAGCTCTATAAGCTAGTACAAATAATTTTACACTAGAGTTGAGCTAGCTCTATAGCCTAGTACAAATAATTTTACACTAGAGTTGAACTAGCTCTATAGCCTAGTACAAATAATTTTACACTAGAGTTGAACTAGTTCTATAGCCTAGTACAAATAATTTTACACTATAGTTGAACTAGCTCTCTATAAGCTAGTTGAAATAATTTTACACTAGAGTTGAACTAGCTCTATAGCCTAGTGCAAATAATTTTACACTAGAGTTGAATTAGCTCTATAGCCTAGTACAAATAATTTTACACTATAGTTGAACTAGCTCTATAAGCTATTTGATATAATTTTACACTAGAGTTGAACTAGCTCTATAGCCTAGTACAAATAATTTTACACTCGAGTTGAACTAGCTCTATAGCCTAGTACAAATAATTTTACACTAGAGTTGAGCTAGCTCTATAGCCTAGTACAAATAATTTTACACTAGAGTTGAACTAGCTCTATAGCCTAGTACAAATAATTTTACACTAGAGTTGAATTAGCTCTATAGCCTAGTACAAATAATTTTACATTATAGTTGAACTAGCTCTATAAGCTAGTTGAAATAATTTTACACTTGAGTTGAACTAGCTCTATAGCCTAGTACAAATAATTTTACACTAGAGTTGAACTAGCTCTATAGCCTTGTACAAATAATTTTACACTAGAGTTGAACTAGCTCTATAAGCTAGTACAAATAATTTTACACTAGAGTTGAATAAGCTCTATAGCCTAGTACAAATAATTTTACAATAGAGTTCAACTAGCTCTATAAGCTAGTACAAATAATTTTACACTAGAGTTGAGCTCGCTCTATAGCCTAGTACAAATAATTTTACACTAGAGTTGAACTAGCTCTATAGCCTAGTACAAATAATTTTACACTAGAGTTGAACTAGCTCTATAGCCTTGTACAAATAATTTTACACTAGAGTTGAACTAGCTCTATAAGCTAGTACAAATAATTTTACACTAGAGTTGAATAAGCTCTATAGCCTAGTACAAATAATTTTACAATAGAGTTCAACTAGCTCTATAAGCTAGTACAAATAATTTTACACTAGAGTTGAGCTAGCTCTATAGCCTAGTACAAATAATTTTACACTAGAGTTGAACTAGCTCTATAGCCTTGTACAAATAATTTTACACTACAGTTGAACTAGCTCTATAAGCTAGTACAAATAATTTTACACTAGAGTTGAATAAGCTCTATAGCCTAGTACAAATAATTTTACAATAGAGTTCAACTAGCTCTATAAGCTAGTACAAATAATTTTACACTAGAGTTGAGCTAGCTCTATAGCCTAGTACAAATAATTTTACACTAGAGATGAACTAGCTCTATAGCCTAGTACAAATAATTTTACACTAGAGTTGAATTAGCTCTATAGCCTAGTACAAATAATTTTACACTATAGTTGAACTAGCTCTATAAGCTAGTTGAAATAATTTTACACTAGAGTTGAACTGGCTCTATAGCCTAGTACAAATAATTTTACACTAGAGTTGAACTAGCTCTATAGCCTAGTACAACTAATTTTACACTAGAGTTGAACTAGCTCTATAAGCTAGTACAAATAATTTTACACTAGAGTTGAACAAGCTCTATAGCCTAGTACAAATAATTTTACAATAGAGTTCAACTAGCTCTATAAGCTAGTACAAATAATTTTACACTAGAGTTGAGCTAGCTCTATAGCCTAGTACAAATAATTTTACACTAGAGTTGAACTAGCTCTATAGCCTAGTACAAATAATTTTACACTAGAGTTGAACTAGTTCTATAGCCTAGTACAAATAATTTTACACTATAGTTGAACTAGCTCTCTATAAGCTAGTTGAAATAATTTTACACTAGAGTTGAACTAGCTCTATAGCCTAGTGCAAATAATTTTACACTAGAGTTGAATTAGCTCTATTGCCTAGTACAAATAATTTTACACTATAGTTGAACTAGCTCTATAAGCTATTTGATATAATTTTACACTAGAGTTGAACTAGCTCTATAGCCTAGTACAAATAATTTTACACTCGAGTTGAACTAGCTCTATAGCCTAGTACAAATAATTTTACACTAGAGTTGAGCTAGCTCTATAGCCTAGTACAAATAATTTTACACTAGAGTTGAACTAGCTCTATAGCCTAGTACAAATAATTTTACACTAGAGTTGAATTAGCTCTATAGCCTAGTACAAATAATTTTACATTATAGATGAACTAGCTCTATAAGCTAGTTGAAATAATTTTACACTTGAGTTGAACTAGCTCTATAGCCTAGTACAAATAATTTTACACTATAGTTGAACTAGCTCTATAAGCTAGTTGAAATAATTTTACACTAGAGTTGAACTAGCTCTATAGCCTAGTACAAATAATTTTACACTAGAGTTGAACTAGCTCTATAGCCTAGTACAACTAATTTTACACTAGAGTTGAACTAGCTCTATAAGCTAGTACAAATAATTTTACACTAGAGTTGAACAAGCTCTATAGCCTAGTACAAATAATTTTACAATAGAGTTCAACTAGCTCTATAAGCTAGTACAAATAATTTTACACTAGAGTTGAGCTAGCTCTATAGCCTAGTACAAATAATTTTACACTAGAGTTGAACTAGCTCTATAGCCTAGTACAAATAATTTTACACTAGAGTTGAACTAGTTCTATAGCCTAGTACAAATAATTTTACACTATAGTTGAACTAGCTCTCTATAAGCTAGTTGAAATAATTTTACACTAGAGTTGAACTAGCTCTATAGCCTAGTGCAAATAATTTTACACTAGAGTTGAATTAGCTCTATAGCCTAGTACAAATAATTTTACACTATAGTTGAACTAGCTCTATAAGCTATTTGATATAATTTTACACTAGAGTTGAACTAGCTCTATAGCCTAGTACAAATAATTTTACACTCGAGTTGAACTAGCTCTATAGCCTAGTACAAATAATTTTACACTAGAGTTGAGCTAGCTCTATAGCCTAGTACAAATAATTTTACACTAGAGTTGAACTAGCTCTATAGCCTAGTACAAATAATTTTACACTAGAGTTGAATTAGCTCTATAGCCTAGTACAAATAATTTTACATTATAGTTGAACTAGCTCTATAAGCTAGTTGAAATAATTTTACACTTGAGTTGAACTAGCTCTATAGCCTAGTACAAATAATTTTACACTAGAGTTGAACTAGCTCTATAGCCTTGTACAAATAATTTTACACTAGAGTTGAACTAGCTCTATAAGCTAGTACAAATAATTTTACACTAGAGTTGAATAAGCTCTATAGCCTAGTACAAATAATTTTACAATAGAGTTCAACTAGCTCTATAAGCTAGTACAAATAATTTTACACTAGAGTTGAGCTAGCTCTATAGCCTAGTACAAATAATTTTACACTAGAGTTGAACTAGCTCTATAGCCTTGTACAAATAATTTTACACTACAGTTGAACTAGCTCTATAAGCTAGTACAAATAATTTTACACTAGAGTTGAATAAGCTCTATAGCCTAGTACAAATAATTTTACAATAGAGTTCAACTAGCTCTATAAGCTAGTACAAATAATTTTACACTAGAGTTGAGCTAGCTCTATAGCCTAGTACAAATAATTTTACACTAGAGTTGAACTAGCTCTATAGCCTAGTACAAATAATTTTACACTAGAGTTGAATTAGCTCTATAGCCTAGTACAAATAATTTTACACTATAGTTGAACTAGCTCTATAAGCTAGTTGAAATAATTTTACACTAGAGTTGAACTGGCTCTATAGCCTAGTACAAATAATTTTACACTAGAGTTGAACTAGCTCTATAGCCTAGTACAACTAATTTTACACTAGAGTTGAACTAGCTCTATAAGCTAGTACAAATAATTTTACACTAGAGTTGAACAAGCTCTATAGCCTAGTACAAATAATTTTACAATAGAGTTCAACTAGCTCTATAAGCTAGTACAAATAATTTTACACTAGAGTTGAGCTAGCTCTATAGCCTAGTACAAATAATTTTACACTAGAGTTGAACTAGCTCTATAGCCTAGTACAAATAATTTTACACTAGAGTTGAACTAGTTCTATAGCCTAGTACAAATAATTTTACACTATAGTTGAACTAGCTCTCTATAAGCTAGTTGAAATAATTTTACACTAGAGTTGAACTAGCTCTATAGCCTAGTGCAAATAATTTTACACTAGAGTTGAATTAGCTCTATTGCCTAGTACAAATAATTTTACACTATAGTTGAACTAGCTCTATAAGCTATTTGATATAATTTTACACTAGAGTTGAACTAGCTCTATAGCCTAGTACAAATAATTTTACACTCGAGTTGAACTAGCTCTATAGCCTAGTACAAATAATTTTACACTAGAGTTGAGCTAGCTCTATAGCCTAGTACAAATAATTTTACACTAGAGTTGAACTAGCTCTATAGCCTAGTACAAATAATTTTACACTAGAGTTGAATTAGCTCTATAGCCTAGTACAAATAATTTTACATTATAGTTGAACTAGCTCTATAAGCTAGTTGAAATAATTTTACACTTGAGTTGAACTAGCTCTATAGCCTAGTACAAATAATTTTACACTAGAGTTGAACTAGCTCTATAGCCTTGTACAAATAATTTTACACTAGAGTTGAACTAGCTCTATAAGCTAGTACAAATAATTTTACACTAGAGTTGAATAAGCTCTATAGCCTAGTACAAATAATTTTACAATAGAGTTCAACTAGCTCTATAAGCTAGTACAAATAATTTTACACTAGAGTTGAGCTCGCTCTATAGCCTAGTACAAATAATTTTACACTAGAGTTGAACTAGCTCTATAGCCTAGTACAAATAATTTTACACTAGAGTTGAACTAGCTCTATAGCCTTGTACAAATAATTTTACACTAGAGTTGAACTAGCTCTATAAGCTAGTACAAATAATTTTACACTAGAGTTGAATAAGCTCTATAGCCTAGTACAAATAATTTTACAATAGAGTTCAACTAGCTCTATAAGCTAGTACAAATAATTTTACACTAGAGTTGAGCTAGCTCTATAGCCTAGTACAAATAATTTTACACTAGAGTTGAACTAGCTCTATAGCCTTGTACAAATAATTTTACACTACAGTTGAACTAGCTCTATAAGCTAGTACAAATAATTTTACACTAGAGTTGAATAAGCTCTATAGCCTAGTACAAATAATTTTACAATAGAGTTCAACTAGCTCTATAAGCTAGTACAAATAATTTTACACTAGAGTTGAGCTAGCTCTATAGCCTAGTACAAATAATTTTACACTAGAGTTGAACTAGCTCTATAGCCTAGTACAAATAATTTTACACTAGAGTTGAATTAGCTCTATAGCCTAGTACAAATAATTTTACACTATAGTTGAACTAGCTCTATAAGCTAGTTGAAATAATTTTACACTAGAGTTGAACTAGCTCTATAGCCTAGTACAAATAATTTTACACTAGAGTTGAACTAGCTCTATAGCCTAGTACAACTAATTTTACACTAGAGTTGAACTAGCTCTATAAGCTAGTACAAATAATTTTACACTAGAGTTGAACAAGCTCTATAGCCTAGTACAAATAATTTTACAATAGAGTTCAACTAGCTCTATAAGCTAGTACAAATAATTTTACACTAGAGTTGAGCTAGCTCTATAGCCTAGTACAAATAATTTTACACTAGAGTTGAACTAGCTCTATAGCCTAGTACAAATAATTTTACACTAGAGTTGAACTAGTTCTATAGCCTAGTACAAATAATTTTACACTATAGTTGAACTAGCTCTCTATAAGCTAGTTGAAATAATTTTACACTAGAGTTGAACTAGCTCTATAGCCTAGTGCAAATAATTTTACACTAGAGTTGAATTAGCTCTATTGCCTAGTACAAATAATTTTACACTATAGTTGAACTAGCTCTATAAGCTATTTGATATAATTTTACACTAGAGTTGAACTAGCTCTATAGCCTAGTACAAATAATTTTACACTCGAGTTGAACTAGCTCTATAGCCTAGTACAAATAATTTTACACTAGAGTTGAGCTAGCTCTATAGCCTAGTACAAATAATTTTACACTAGAGTTGAACTAGCTCTATAGCCTAGTACAAATAATTTTACACTAGAGTTGAATTAGCTCTATAGCCTAGTACAAATAATTTTACATTATAGTTGAACTAGCTCTATAAGCTAGTTGAAATAATTTTACACTTGAGTTGAACTAGCTCTATAGCCTAGTACAAATAATTTTACACTAGAGTTGAACTAGCTCTATAGCCTTGTACAAATAATTTTACACTAGAGTTGAACTAGCTCTATAAGCTAGTACAAATAATTTTACACTAGAGTTGAATAAGCTCTATAGCCTAGTACAAATAATTTTACAATAGAGTTCAACTAGCTCTATAAGCTAGTACAAATAATTTTACACTAGAGTTGAGCTCGCTCTATAGCCTAGTACAAATAATTTTACACTAGAGTTGAACTAGCTCTATAGCCTAGTACAAATAATTTTACACTAGAGTTGAACTAGCTCTATAGCCTTGTACAAATAATTTTACACTAGAGTTGAACTAGCTCTATAAGCTAGTACAAATAATTTTACACTAGAGTTGAATAAGCTCTATAGCCTAGTACAAATAATTTTACAATAGAGTTCAACTAGCTCTATAAGCTAGTACAAATAATTTTACACTAGAGTTGAGCTAGCTCTATAGCCTAGTACAAATAATTTTACACTAGAGTTGAACTAGCTCTATAGCCTTGTACAAATAATTTTACACTAGAGTTGAACTAGCTCTATAAGCTAGTACAAATAATTTTACACTTGAGTTGAATAAGCTCTATAGCCTAGTACAAATAATTTTACAATAGAGTTCAACTAGCTCTATAAGCTAGTACAAATAATTTTACACTAGAGTTGAGCTCGCTCTATAGCCTAGTACAAATAATTTTACACTAGAGTTGGACTAGCTCTACAGCCTAGTACAAATAATTTTACACTAGAGTTGAACTAGCTCTATAGCCTAGTACAAATAATTTTACACTATAGTTGAACTAGCTCTCTATAAGCTAGTTGAAATAATTTTACACTAGAGTTGAACTAGCTCTATAGCCTAGTGCAAATAATTTTACACTAGAGTTGAATTAGCTCTATTGCCTAGTACAAATAATTTTACACTATAGTTGAACTAGCTCTATAAGCTATTTGATATAATTTTACACTAGAGTTGAACTAGCTCTATAGCCTAGTACAAATAATTTTACACTCGAGTTGAACTAGCTCTATAGCCTAGTACAAATAATTTTACACTAGAGTTGAGCTAGCTCTATAGCCTAGTACAAATAATTTTACACTAGAGTTGAATTAGCTCTATAGCCTAGTACAAATAATTTTACACTATAGTTGAACTAGCTCTATAAGCTAGTTGAAATAATTTTACACTAGAGTTGAACTAGCTCTATAGCCTAGTACAAATAATTTTACACTAGAGTTGAACTAGCTCTATAGCCTAGTACAACTAATTTTACACTAGAGTTGAACTAGCTCTATAAGCTAGTACAAATAATTTTACACTAGAGTTGAACAAGCTCTATAGCCTAGTACAAATAATTTTACAATAGAGTTCAACTAGCTCTATAAGCTAGTACAAATAATTTTACACTAGAGTTGAGCTAGCTCTATAGCCTAGTACAAATAATTTTACACTAGAGTTGAACTAGCTCTATAGCCTAGTACAAATAATTTTACACTAGAGTTGAACTAGTTCTATAGCCTAGTACAAATAATTTTACACTATAGTTGAACTAGCTCTCTATAAGCTAGTTGAAATAATTTTACACTAGAGTTGAACTAGCTCTATAGCCTAGTGCAAATAATTTTACACTAGAGTTGAATTAGCTCTATTGCCTAGTACAAATAATTTTACACTATAGTTGAACTAGCTCTATAAGCTATTTGATATAATTTTACACTAGAGTTGAACTAGCTCTATAGCCTAGTACAAATAATTTTACACTCGAGTTGAACTAGCTCTATAGCCTAGTACAAATAATTTTACACTAGAGTTGAGCTAGCTCTATAGCCTAGTACAAATAATTTTACACTAGAGTTGAACTAGCTCTATAGCCTAGTACAAATAATTTTACACTAGAGTTGAATTAGCTCTATAGCCTAGTACAAATAATTTTACATTATAGTTGAACTAGCTCTATAAGCTAGTTGAAATAATTTTACACTTGAGTTGAACTAGCTCTATAGCCTAGTACAAATAATTTTACACTAGAGTTGAACTAGCTCTATAGCCTTGTACAAATAATTTTACACTAGAGTTGAACTAGCTCTATAAGCTAGTACAAATAATTTTACACTAGAGTTGAATAAGCTCTATAGCCTAGTACAAATAATTTTACAATAGAGTTCAACTAGCTCTATAAGCTAGTACAAATAATTTTACACTAGAGTTGAGCTCGCTCTATAGCCTAGTACAAATAATTTTACACTAGAGTTGAACTAGCTCTATAGCCTAGTACAAATAATTTTACACTAGAGTTGAACTAGCTCTATAGCCTTGTACAAATAATTTTACACTAGAGTTGAACTAGCTCTATAAGCTAGTACAAATAATTTTACACTAGAGTTGAATAAGCTCTATAGCCTAGTACAAATAATTTTACAATAGAGTTCAACTAGCTCTATAAGCTAGTACAAATAATTTTACACTAGAGTTGAGCTAGCTCTATAGCCTAGTACAAATAATTTTACACTAGAGTTGAACTAGCTCTATAAGCTAGTACAAATAATTTTACACTAGAGTTGAATAAGCTCTATAGCCTAGTACAAATAATTTTACAATAGAGTTCAACTAGCTCTATAAGCTAGTACAAATAATTTTACACTAGAGTTGAGCTCGCTCTATAGCCTAGTACAAATAATTTTACACTAGAGTTGGACTAGCTCTACAGCCTAGTACAAATAATTTTACACTAGAGTTGAACTAGCTCTATAGCCTAGTACAAATAATTTTACACTAGAGTTGAACTAGCTTTATAGCCTTGTACAAATAATTTTACACTAGAGTTGAACTAGCTCTATAAGCTAGTACAAATAATTTTACACTAGAGTTGAATAAGCTCTATAACCTAGTACAAATAATTTTACGATAGAGTTCAACTAGCTCTATAAGCTAGTACAAATAATTTTACACTAGAGTTGAGCTCGCTCTATAGCCTAGTACAAATAATTTTACACTAGAGTTGACCTAGCTCTATAGCCTAGTACAAATAATTTTACACTAGAGTTGAACTAGCTCTATAGCCTTGTACAAATAATTTTACACTAGAGTTGAACTAGCTCTATAAGCTAGTACAAATAATTTTACACTAGAGTTGAATAAGCTCTATAGCCTAGTACAAATAATTTTACAATAGAGTTCAACTAGCTCTATAAGCTAGTACAAATAATTTTACACTAGAGTTGAGCTAGCTCTATAGCCTAGTACAAATAATTTTACACTAGAGTTGAACTAGCTCTATAGCCTAGTACAAATAATTTTACACTAGAGTTGAACTAGCTCTATAGCCTAGTACAAATAATTTTACAATAGAGTTCAACTAGCTCTATAAGCTAGTACAAATAATTTTACACTAGAGTTGAACTAGCTCTATAGCCTAGTACAAATAATTTTACACTAGAGTTGAATTAGCTCTATAGCCTAGTACAAATAATTTTACACTATAGTTGACCTAGCTCTATAAGCTAGTTGAAATAATTTTACACTAGAGTTGAACTAGCTCTATAGCCTAGTACAAATAATTTTACACTAGAGTTGAACTAGCTCTATAGCCTAGTACAACTAATTTTACACTAGAGTTGAACTAGCTCTATAAGCTAGTACAAATAATTTTACACTAGAGTTGAACAAGCTCTATAGCCTAGTACAAATAATTTTACAATAGAGTTCAACTAGCTCTATAAGCTAGTACAAATAATTTTACACTAGAGTTGAGCTAGCTCTATAGCCTAGTACAAATAATTTTACACTAGAGTTGAACTAGCTCTATAGCCTAGTACAAATAATTTTACACTAGAGTTGAACTAGTTCTATAGCCTAGTACAAATAATTTTACACTATAGTTGAACTAGCTCTCTATAAGCTAGTTGAAATAATTTTACACTAGAGTTGAACTAGCTCTATAGCCTAGTGCAAATAATTTTACACTAGAGTTGAATTAGCTCTATAGCCTAGTACAAATAATTTTACACTATAGTTGAACTAGCTCTATAAGCTATTTGATATAATTTTACACTAGAGTTGAACTAGCTCTATAGCCTAGTACAAATAATTTTACACTCGAGTTGAACTAGCTCTATAGCCTAGTACAAATAATTTTACACTAGAGTTGAGCTAGCTCTATAGCCTAGTACAAATAATTTTACACTAGAGTTGAACTAGCTCTATAGCCTAGTACAAATAATTTTACACTAGAGTTGAATTAGCTCTATAGCCTAGTACAAATAATTTTACATTATAGTTGAACTAGCTCTATAAGCTAGTTGAAATAATTTTACACTTGAGTTGAACTAGCTCTATAGCCTAGTACAAATAATTTTACACTAGAGTTGAACTAGCTCTATAGCCTTGTACAAATAATTTTACACTAGAGTTGAACTAGCTCTATAAGCTAGTACAAATAATTTTACACTAGAGTTGAATAAGCTCTATAGCCTAGTACAAATAATTTTACAATAGAGTTCAACTAGCTCTATAAGCTAGTACAAATAATTTTACACTAGAGTTGAGCTCGCTCTATAGCCTAGTACAAATAATTTTACACTAGAGTTGAACTAGCTCTATAGCCTAGTACAAATAATTTTACACTAGAGTTGAACTAGCTCTATAGCCTTGTACAAATAATTTTACACTAGAGTTGAACTAGCTCTATAAGCTAGTACAAATAATTTTACACTAGAGTTGAATAAGCTCTATAGCCTAGTACAAATAATTTTACAATAGAGTTCAACTAGCTCTATAAGCTAGTACAAATAATTTTACACTAGAGTTGAGCTAGCTCTATAGCCTAGTACAAATAATTTTACACTAGAGTTGAACTAGCTCTATAGCCTTGTACAAATAATTTTACACTACAGTTGAACTAGCTCTATAAGCTAGTACAAATAATTTTACACTAGAGTTGAATAAGCTCTATAGCCTAGTACAAATAATTTTACAATAGAGTTCAACTAGCTCTATAAGCTAGTACAAATAATTTTACACTAGAGTTGAGCTAGCTCTATAGCCTAGTACAAATAATTTTACACTAGAGTTGAACTAGCTCTATAGCCTAGTACAAATAATTTTACACAAGAGTTGAATTAGCTCTATAGCCTAGTACAAATAATTTTACACTATAGTTGAACTAGCTCTATAAGCTAGTTGAAATAATTTTACACTAGAGTTGAACTAGCTCTATAGCCTAGTACAAATAATTTTACACTAGAGTTGAACTAGCTCTATAGCCTAGTACAACTAATTTTACACTAGAGTTGAACTAGCTCTATAAGCTAGTACAAATAATTTTACACTAGAGTTGAACAAGCTCTATAGCCTAGTACAAATAATTTTACAATAGAGTTCAACTAGCTCTATAAGCTAGTACAAATAATTTTACACTAGAGTTGAGCTAGCTCTATAGCCTAGTACAAATAATTTTACACTAGAGTTGAACTAGCTCTATAGCCTAGTACAAATAATTTTACACTAGAGTTGAACTAGTTCTATAGCCTAGTACAAATAATTTTACACTATAGTTGAACTAGCTCTCTATAAGCTAGTTGAAATAATTTTACACTAGAGTTGAACTAGCTCTATAGCCTAGTGCAAATAATTTTACACTAGAGTTGAATTAGCTCTATAGCCTAGTACAAATAATTTTACACTATAGTTGAACTAGCTCTATAAGCTATTTGATATAATTTTACACTAGAGTTGAACTAGCTCTATAGCCTAGTACAAATAATTTTACACTCGAGTTGAACTAGCTCTATAGCCTAGTACAAATAATTTTACACTAGAGTTGAGCTAGCTCTATAGCCTAGTACAAATAATTTTACACTAGAGTTGAACTAGCTCTATAGCCTAGTACAAATAATTTTACACTAGAGTTGAATTAGCTCTATAGCCTAGTACAAATAATTTTACATTATAGTTGAACTAGCTCTATAAGCTAGTTGAAATAATTTTACACTTGAGTTGAACTAGCTCTATAGCCTAGTACAAATAATTTTACACTAGAGTTGAACTAGCTCTATAGCCTTGTACAAATAATTTTACACTAGAGTTGAACTAGCTCTATAAGCTAGTACAAATAATTTTACACTAGAGTTGAATAAGCTCTATAGCCTAGTACAAATAATTTTACAATAGAGTTCAACTAGCTCTATAAGCTAGTACAAATAATTTTACACTAGAGTTGAGCTCGCTCTATAGCCTAGTACAAATAATTTTACACTAGAGTTGAACTAGCTCTATAGCCTAGTACAAATAATTTTACACTAGAGTTGAACTAGCTCTATAGCCTTGTACAAATAATTTTACACTAGAGTTGAACTAGCTCTATAAGCTAGTACAAATAATTTTACACTAGAGTTGAATAAGCTCTATAGCCTAGTACAAATAATTTTACAATAGAGTTCAACTAGCTCTATAAGCTAGTACAAATAATTTTACACTAGAGTTGAGCTAGCTCTATAGCCTAGTACAAATAATTTTACACTAGAGTTGAACTAGCTCTATAGCCTAGTACAAATAATTTTACACTAGAGTTGAACTAGCTCTATAGCCTAGTACAAATAATTTTACTCTAGAGTTGAACTAGCTCTATAGCCTAGTACAAATAATTTTACACTCGAGTTGAACTAGCTCTATAGCCTAGTACAAATAATTTTACACTAGAGTTGAACTAGTTCTATAGCCTAGTACAAATAATTTTACACTATAGTTGAACTAGCTCTATAAGCTAGTTGAAATAATTTTACACTAGATTTGAACTAGCTCTATAGCCTAGTACAAATAATTTTACACTATAGTTGAACTAGATGTATAGCCAAGTACAAATAATTATATGCTAGAGTTGAACTAGCTCTATAGCCTAGTATAAATAATTTTACACTAGAGTTGAACTAGCTCTATAAGCTAGTACAAATAATTTCACACTAGAGTTGAACTAGCTCTATAAGCTAGTACAAATAATTTTACACTAGAGTTGAACTAGCTATATAAGCTAGTACAAATAATTTTACACTAGAATTGAACTAGCTCTATAGCGTAGTACAAATAATTTTACACTATAGTTGAACTAGCTCTATAAGCTAGTTGAAATAATTTTACACTAGAGTTGAACTAGCTCTATAGCCTAGTACAAATAATTTTACACTATAGTTGAACTAGATCTATAGCCAAGTACAAATAATTTTACGCTAGAGTTGAACTAGCTCTATAGCCTAGTATAAATAATTTTACACTAGAGTTGAACTAGCTCTATAGCCTAGTACAAATAATTTTACACTATAGTTGAACTAGATCTATAGCCAAGTACAAATAATTTTACGCTAGAGTTGAACTAGCTCTATAGCCTAGTACAAATAATTTTACACTAGAGTTGAACTAGCTCTATAGCCTAGTACAAATAATTTTACACTAGAGTTGAACTAGCTCTATAGCCTAGTACAAATAATTTTACTCTAGAGTTGAACTAGCTCTATAGCCTAGTACAAATAATTTTACACTCGAGTTGAACTAGCTCTATAGCCTAGTACAAATAATTTTACACTAGAGTTGAACTAGTTCTATAGCCTAGTACAAATAATTTTACACTATAGTTGAACTAGCTCTATAAGCTAGTTGAAATAATTTTACACTAGATTTGAACTAGCTCTATAGCCTAGTACAAATAATTTTACACTATAGTTGAACTAGATGTATAGCCAAGTACAAATAATTATATGCTAGAGTTGAACTAGCTCTATAGCCTAGTATAAATAATTTTACACTAGAGTTGAACTAGCTCTATAAGCTAGTACAAATAATTTCACACTAGAGTTGAACTAGCTCTATAAGCTAGTACAAATAATTTTACACTAGAGTTGAACTAGCTATATAAGCTAGTACAAATAATTTTACACTAGAATTGAACTAGCTCTATAGCGTAGTACAAATAATTTTACACTATAGTTGAACTAGCTCTATAAGCTAGTTGAAATAATTTTACACTAGAGTTGAACTAGCTCTATAGCCTAGTACAAATAATTTTACACTATAGTTGAACTAGATCTATAGCCAAGTACAAATAATTTTACGCTAGAGTTGAACTAGCTCTATAGCCTAGTATAAATAATTTTACACTAGAGTTGAACTAGCTCTATAGCCTAGTACAAATAATTTTACACTATAGTTGAACTAGATCTATAGCCAAGTACAAATAATTTTACGCTAGAGTTGAACTAGCTCTATAGCCTAGTATAAATAATTTTACACTAGAGTTGAACTAGCTCTATAAGCTAGTACAAATAATTTCACACTAGAGTTGAACTAGCTCTATAGCCAAGTACAAATAATTTTACACTATAGTTGAACTAGCTCTATAAGCTAGTTGAAATAATTTTACACTAGAGTTGAACTAGCTCTATAGCCTAGATAATTTTACACTAGAGTTGAACTAGCTCTATAGCCTAGTACAAATAATATTACACTAGAGTTGAACTAGCTCTATAGCCTAGTACAAATAATTTTACAGTAGAGTTCAACTAGCTCTATAAGCTAGTACAAATAATTTTACACTAGAGTTGAACTAGCTCTATAGCCTAGTACAAATAATTTTACACTAGAGTTGAATTAGCTCTATAGCCTAGTACAAATAATTTTACACTATAGTTGAACTAGCTCTATAAGCTAGTTGAAATAATTTTACACTAGAGTTGAACTAGCTCTATAGCCTAGTACAAATAATTTTACACTAGAGTTGAACTAGCTCTATAGCCTTGTACAAATAATTTTACACTAGAGTTGAACTAGCTCTATAAGCTAGTACAAATAATTTTACACTAGAGTTGAATAAGCTCTATAACCTAGTACAAATAATTTTACGATAGAGTTCAACTAGCTCTATAAGCTAGTACAAATAATTTTACACTAGAGTTGAGCTCGCTCTATAGCCTAGTACAAATAATTTTACACTAGAGTTGAACTAGCTCTATAGCCTAGTACAAATAATTTTACACTAGAGTTGAACTAGCTCTATAGCCTTGTACAAATAATTTTACACTAGAGTTGAACTAGCTCTATAAGCTAGTACAAATAATTTTACACTAGAGTTGAATAAGCTCTATAGCCTAGTACAAATAATTTTACAATAGAGTTCAACTAGCTCTATAAGCTAGTACAAATAATTTTACACTAGAGTTGAGCTCGCTCTATAGCCTAGTACAAATAATTTTACACTAGAGTTGAACTAGCTCTATAGCCTAGTACAAATAATTTTACACTAGAGTTGAACTAGCTCTATAGCCTTGTACAAATAATTTTACACTAGAGTTGAACTAGCTCTATAAGCTAGTACAAATAATTTTACACTAGAGTTGAATAAGCTCTATAGCCTAGTACAAATAATTTTACAATAGAGTTCAACTAGCTCTATAAGCTAGTACAAATAATTTTACACTAGAGTTGAGCTAGCTCTATAGCCTAGTACAAATAATTTTACACTAGAGTTGAACTAGCTCTATAGCCTAGTACAAATAATTTTACACTAGAGTTGAACTAGCTCTATAGCCTAGTACAAATAATTTTACTCTAGAGTTGAACTAGCTCTATAGCCTAGTACAAATAATTTTACACTCGAGTTGAACTAGCTCTATAGCCTAGTACAAATAATTTTACACTAGAGTTGAACTAGTTCTATAGCCTAGTACAAATAATTTTACACTATAGTTGAACTAGCTCTATAAGCTAGTTGAAATAATTTTACACTAGATTTGAACTAGCTCTATAGCCTAGTACAAATAATTTTACACTATAGTTGAACTAGATGTATAGCCAAGTACAAATAATTATATGCTAGAGTTGAACTAGCTCTATAGCCTAGTATAAATAATTTTACACTAGAGTTGAACTAGCTCTATAAGCTAGTACAAATAATTTCACACTAGAGTTGAACTAGCTCTATAAGCTAGTACAAATAATTTTACACTAGAGTTGAACTAGCTATATAAGCTAGTACAAATAATTTTACACTAGAATTGAACTAGCTCTATAGCGTAGTACAAATAATTTTACACTATAGTTGAACTAGCTCTATAAGCTAGTTGAAATAATTTTACACTAGAGTTGAACTAGCTCTATAGCCTAGTACAAATAATTTTACACTATAGTTGAACTAGATCTATAGCCAAGTACAAATAATTTTACGCTAGAGTTGAACTAGCTCTATAGCCTAGTATAAATAATTTTACACTAGAGTTGAACTAGCTCTATAGCCTAGTACAAATAATTTTACACTATAGTTGAACTAGATCTATAGCCAAGTACAAATAATTTTACGCTAGAGTTGAACTAGCTCTATAGCCTAGTATAAATAATTTTACACTAGAGTTGAACTAGCTCTATAAGCTAGTACAAATAATTTCACACTAGAGTTGAACTAGCTCTATAGCCAAGTACAAATAATTTTACACTATAGTTGAACTAGCTCTATAAGCTAGTTGAAATAATTTTACACTAGAGTTGAACTAGCTCTATAGCCTAGATAATTTTACACTAGAGTTGAACTAGCTCTATAGCCTAGTACAAATAATATTACACTAGAGTTGAACTAGCTCTATAGCCTAGTACAAATAATTTTACAGTAGAGTTCAACTAGCTCTATAAGCTAGTACAAATAATTTTACACTAGAGTTGAACTAGCTCTATAGCCTAGTACAAATAATTTTACACTAGAGTTGAATTAGCTCTATAGCCTAGTACAAATAATTTTACACTATAGTTGAACTAGCTCTATAAGCTAGTTGAAATAATTTTACACTAGAGTTGAACTAGCTCTATAGCCTAGTACAAATAATTTTACACTAGAGTTGAACTAGCTCTATAGCCTTGTACAAATAATTTTACACTAGAGTTGAACTAGCTCTATAAGCTAGTACAAATAATTTTACACTAGAGTTGAATAAGCTCTATAACCTAGTACAAATAATTTTACGATAGAGTTCAACTAGCTCTATAAGCTAGTACAAATAATTTTACACTAGAGTTGAGCTCGCTCTATAGCCTAGTACAAATAATTTTACACTAGAGTTGAACTAGCTCTATAGCCTAGTACAAATAATTTTACACTAGAGTTGAACTAGCTCTATAGCCTTGTACAAATAATTTTACACTAGAGTTGAACTAGCTCTATAAGCTAGTACAAATAATTTTACACTAGAGTTGAATAAGCTCTATAGCCTAGTACAAATAATTTTACAATAGAGTTCAACTAGCTCTATAAGCTAGTACAAATAATTTTACACTAGAGTTGAGCTAGCTCTATAGCCTAGTACAAATAATTTTACACTAGAGTTGAACTAGCTCTATAGCCTAGTACAAATAATTTTACACTAGAGTTGAACTAGCTCTATAGCCTAGTACAAATAATTTTACAATAGAGTTCAACTAGCTCTATAAGCTAGTACAAATAATTTTACACTAGAGTTGAACTAGCTCTATAGCCTAGTACAAATAATTTTACACTAGAGTTGAATTAGCTCTATAGCCTAGTACAAATAATTTTACACTATAGTTGAACTAGCTCTATAAGCTAGTTGAAATAATTTTACACTAGAGTTGAACTAGCTCTATAGCCTAGTACAAATAATTTTACACTAGAGTTGAACTAGCTCTATAGCCTAGTACAACTAATTTTACACTAGAGTTGAACTAGCTCTATAAGCTAGTACAAATAATTTTACACTAGAGTTGAACAAGCTCTATAGCCTAGTACAAATAATTTTACAATAGAGTTCAACTAGCTCTATAAGCTAGTACAAATAATTTTACACTAGAGTTGAGCTAGCTCTATAGCCTAGTACAAATAATTTTACACTAGAGTTGAACTAGCTCTATAGCCTAGTACAAATAATTTTACACTAGAGTTGAACTAGTTCTATAGCCTAGTACAAATAATTTTACACTATAGTTGAACTAGCTCTCTATAAGCTAGTTGAAATAATTTTACACTAGAGTTGAACTAGCTCTATAGCCTAGTGCAAATAATTTTACACTAGAGTTGAATTAGCTCTATAGCCTAGTACAAATAATTTTACACTATAGTTGAACTAGCTCTATAAGCTATTTGATATAATTTTACACTAGAGTTGAACTAGCTCTATAGCCTAGTACAAATAATTTTACACTCGAGTTGAACTAGCTCTATAGCCTAGTACAAATAATTTTACACTAGAGTTGAGCTAGCTCTATAGCCTAGTACAAATAATTTTACACTAGAGTTGAACTAGCTCTATAGCCTAGTACAACTAATTTTACACTAGAGTTGAATTAGCTCTATAGCCTAGTACAAATAATTTTACATTATAGTTGAACTAGCTCTATAAGCTAGTTGAAATAATTTTACACTTGAGTTGAACTAGCTCTATAGCCTAGTACAAATAATTTTACACTAGAGTTGAACTAGCTCTATAGCCTTGTACAAATAATTTTACACTAGAGTTGAACTAGCTCTATAAGCTAGTACAAATAATTTTACACTAGAATTGAATAAGCTCTATAGCCTAGTACAAATAATTTTACAATAGAGTTCAACTAGCTCTATAAGCTAGTACAAATAATTTTACACTAGAGTTGAGCTCGCTCTATAGCCTAGTACAAATAATTTTACACTAGAGTTGAACTAGCTCTATAGCCTAGTACAAATAATTTTACACTAGAGTTGAACTAGCTCTATAGCCTTGTACAAATAATTTTACACTAGAGTTGAACTAGCTCTATAAGCTAGTACAAATAATTTTACACTAGAGTTGAATAAGCTCTATAGCCTAGTACAAATAATTTTACAATAGAGTTCAACTAGCTCTATAAGCTAGTACAAATAATTTTACACTAGAGTTGAGCTAGCTCTATAGCCTAGTACAAATAATTTTACACTAGAGTTGAACTAGCTCTATAGCCTAGTACAAATAATTTTACACTAGAGTTGAACTAGCTCTATAGCCTAGTACAAATAATTTTACAATAAAGTTCAACTAGCTCTATAAGCTAGTACAAATAATTTTACACTAGAGTTGAACTAGCTCTATAGCCTAGTACAAATAATTTTACACTAGAGTTGAATTAGCTCTATAGCCTAGTACAAATAATTTTACACTATAGTTTAACTAGCTCTATAAGCCAGTTGAAATAATTTTACACTAGAGTTGAACTAGCTCTATAGCCTAGTACAAATAATTTTACACTAGAGTTGAACTAGCTCTATAGCCTAGTACAACTAATTTTACACTAGAGTTGAACTAGCTCTATAAGCTAGTACAAATAATTTTACACTAGAGTTGAACAAGCTCTATAGCCTAGTACAAATAATTTTACAATAGAGTTCAACTAGCTCTATAAGCTAGTACAAATAATTTTACACTAGAGTTGAGCTAGCTCTATAGCCTAGTACAAATAATTTTACACTAGAGTTGAACTAGCTCTATAGCCTAGTACAAATAATTTTACACTAGAGTTGAACTAGTTCTATAGCCTAGTACAAATAATTTTACACTATAGTTGAACTAGCTCTCTATAAGCTAGTTGAAATAATTTTACACTAGAGTTGAACTAGCTCTATAGCCTAGTGCAAATAATTTTACACTAGAGTTGAATTAGCTCTATAGCCTAGTACAAATAATTTTACACTATAGTTGAACTAGCTCTATAAGCTATTTGATATAATTTTACACTAGAGTTGAACTAGCTCTATAGCCTAGTACAAATAATTTTACACTCGAGTTGAACTAGCTCTATAGCCTAGTACAAATAATTTTACACTAGAGTTGAGCTAGCTCTATAGCCTAGTACAAATAATTTTACACTAGAGTTGAACTAGCTCTATAGCCTAGTACAACTAATTTTACACTAGAGTTGAATTAGCTCTATAGCCTAGTACAAATAATTTTACATTATAGTTGAACTAGCTCTATAAGCTAGTTGAAATAATTTTACACTTGAGTTGAACTAGCTCTATAGCCTAGTACAAATAATTTTACACTAGAGTTGAACTAGCTCTATAGCCTTGTACAAATAATTTTACACTAGAGTTGAACTAGCTCTATAAGCTAGTACAAATAATTTTACACTAGAATTGAATAAGCTCTATAGCCTAGTACAAATAATTTTACAATAGAGTTCAACTAGCTCTATAAGCTAGTACAAATAATTTTACACTAGAGTTGAGCTCGCTCTATAGCCTAGTACAAATAATTTTACACTAGAGTTGAACTAGCTCTATAGCCTAGTACAAATAATTTTACACTAGAGTTGAACTAGCTCTATAGCCTTGTACAAATAATTTTACACTAGAGTTGAACTAGCTCTATAAGCTAGTACAAATAATTTTACACTAGAGTTGAATAAGCTCTATAGCCTAGTACAAATAATTTTACAATAGAGTTCAACTAGCTCTATAAGCTAGTACAAATAATTTTACACTAGAGTTGAGCTAGCTCTATAGCCTAGTACAAATAATTTTACACTAGAGTTGAACTAGCTCTATAGCCTAGTACAAATAATTTTACACTAGAGTTGAACTAGCTCTATAGCCTAGTACAAATAATTTTACAATAAAGTTCAACTAGCTCTATAAGCTAGTACAAATAATTTTACACTAGAGTTGAACTAGCTCTATAGCCTAGTACAAATAATTTTACACTAGAGTTGAATTAGCTCTATAGCCTAGTACAAATAATTTTACACTATAGTTTAACTAGCTCTATAAGCCAGTTGAAATAATTTTACACTAGAGTTGAACTAGCTCTATAGCCTAGTACAAATAATTTTACACTAGAGTTGAACTAGCTCTATAGCCTAGTACAACTAATTTTACACTAGAGTTGAACTAGCTCTATAAGCTAGTACAAATAATTTTACACTAGAGTTGAACAAGCTCTATAGCCTAGTACAAATAATTTTACAATAGAGTTCAACTAGCTCTATAAGCTAGTACAAATAATTTTACACTAGAGTTGAGCTAGCTCTATAGCCTAGTACAAATAATTTTACACTAGAGTTGAACTAGCTCTATAGCCTAGTACAAATAATTTTACACTAGAGTTGAACTAGTTCTATAGCCTAGTACAAATAATTTTACACTATAGTTGAACTAGCTCTCTATAAGCTAGTTGAAACAATTTTACACTAGAGTTGAACTAGCTCTATAGCCTAGTGCAAATAATTTTACACTAGAGTTGAATTAGCTCTATAGCCTAGTACAAATAATTTTACACTATAGTTGAACTAGCTCTATAAGCTATTTGATATAATTTTACACTAGAGTTGAACTAGCTCTATAGCCTAGTACAAATAATTTTACAGTAGAGTTCAACTAGCTCTATAAGCTAGTACAAATAATTTTACACTAGAGTTGAACTAGCTCTATAGCCTAGTACAAATAATTTTACACTAGAGTTGAATTAGCTCTATAGCCTAGTACAAATAATTTTACACTATAGTTGAACTAGCTCTATAAGCTAGTTGAAATAATTTTACACTAGAGTTGAACTAGCTCTATAGCCTAGTACAAATAATTTTACACTAGAGTTGAACTAGCTCTATAGCCTAGTACAACTAATTTTACACTAGAGTTGAACTAGCTCTATAAGCTAGTACAAATAATTTTACACTAGAGTTGAACAAGCTCTATAGCCTAGTACAAATAATTTTACAATAGAGTTCAACTAGCTCTATAAGCTAGTACAAATAATTTTACACTAGAGTTGAGCTAGCTCTATAGCCTAGTACAAATAATTTTACACTAGAGTTGAACTAGCTCTATAGCCTAGTACAAATAATTTTACACTAGAGTTGAACTAGTTCTATAGCCTAGTACAAATAATTTTACACTATAGTTGAACTAGCTCTCTATAAGCTAGTTGAAACAATTTTACACTAGAGTTGAACTAGCTCTATAGCCTAGTGCAAATAATTTTACACTAGAGTTGAATTAGCTCTATAGCCTAGTACAAATAATTTTACATTATAGTTGAACTAGCTCTATAAGCTAGTTGAAATAATTTTACACTTGAGTTGAACTAGCTCTATAGCCTAGTACAAATAATTTTACACTAGAGTTGAACTAGCTCTATAGCCTTGTACAAATAATTTTACACTAGAGTTGAACTAGCTCTATAAGCTAGTACAAATAATTTTACACTAGAGTTGAATAAGCTCTATAGCCTAGTACAAATAATTTTACAATAGAGTTCAACTAGCTCTATAAGCTAGTACAAATAATTTTACACTAGAGTTGAGCTCGCTCTATAGCCTAGTACAAATAATTTTACACTAGAGTTGAACTAGCTCTATAGCCTAGTACAAATAATTTTACACTAGAGTTGAACTAGCTCTATAGCCTTGTACAAATAATTTTACACTAGAGTTGAACTAGCTCTATAAGCTAGTACAAATAATTTTACACTAGAGTTGAATAAGCTCTATAGCCTAGTACAAATAATTTTACAATAGAGTTCAACTAGCTCTATAAGCTAGTACAAATAATTTTACACTAGAGTTGAGCTAGCTCTATAGCCTAGTACAAATAATTTTACACTAGAGTTGAACTAGCTCTATAGCCTAGTACAAATAATTTTACACTAGAGTTGAACTAGCTCTATAGCCTAGTGCAAATAATTTTACAATAAAGTTCAACTAGCTCTATAAGCTAGTACAAATAATTTTACACTAGAGTTGAACTAGCTCTATAGCCTAGTACAAATAATTTTACACTAGAGTTGAATTAGCTCTATAGCCTAGTACAAATAATTTTACACTATAGTTGAACTAGCTCTATAAGCTAGTTGAAATAATTTTACACTAGAGTTGAACTAGCTCTATAGCCTAGTACAAATAATTTTACACTAGAGTTGAACTAGCTCTATAGCCTAGTACAACTAATTTTACACTAGAGTTGAACTAGCTCTATAAGCTAGTACAAATAATTTTACACTAGAGTTGAACAAGCTCTATAGCCTAGTACAAATAATTTTACAATAGAGTTCAACTAGCTCTATAAGCTAGTACAAATAATTTTACACTAGAGTTGAGCTAGCTCTATAGCCTAGTACAAATAATTTTACACTAGAGTTGAACTAGCTCTATAGCCTAGTACAAATAATTTTACACTAGAGTTGAACTAGTTCTATAGCCTAGTACAAATAATTTTACACTATAGTTGAACTAGCTCTCTATAAGCTAGTTGAAAAAATTTTACACTAGAGTTGAACTAGCTCTATAGCCTAGTGCAAATAATTTTACACTAGAGTTGAATTAGCTCTATAGCGTAGTACAAATAATTTTACACTATAGTTGAACTAGCTCTATAAGCTATTTGATATAATTTTACACTAGAGTTGAACTAGCTCTATAGCCTAGTACAAATAATTTTACAGTAGAGTTCAACTAGCTCTATAAGCTAGTACAAATAATTTTACACTAGAGTTGAACTAGCTCTATAGCCTAGTACAAATAATTTTACACTAGAGTTGAATTAGCTCTATAGCCTAGTACAAATAATTTTACACTATAGTTCAACTAGCTCTATAAGCTAGTTGAAATAATTTTACACTAGAGTTGAACTAGCTCTATAGCCTAGTACAAATAATTTTACAATAGAGTTGAACTAGCTCTATAGCCTAGTACAACTAATTTTACACTAGAGTTGAACTAGCTCTATAAGCTAGTACAAATAATTTTACACTAGAGTTGAACAAGCTCTATAGCCTAGTACAAATAATTTTACAATAGAGTTCAACTAGCTCTATAAGCTAGTACAAATAATTTTACACTAGAGTTGAGCTAGCTCTATAGCCTAGTACAAATAATTTTACACTAGAGTTGAACTAGCTCTATAGCCTAGTACAAATAATTTTACACTAGAGTTGAACTAGTTCTATAGCCTAGTACAAATAATTTTACACTATAGTTGAACTAGCTCTCTATAAGCTAGTTGAAACAATTTTACACTAGAGTTGAACTAGCTCTATAGCCTAGTACAAATAATTTTACAATAGAGTTCAACTAGCTCTATAAGCTAGTACAAATAATTTTACACTAGAGTTGAGCTCGCTCTATAGCCTAGTACAAATAATTTTACACTAGAGTTGAACTAGCTCTATAGCCTAGTACAAATAATTTTACACTAGAGTTGAACTAGCTCTATAGCCTTGTACAAATAATTTTACACTAGAGTTGAACTAGCTCTATAAGCTAGTACAAATAATTTTACACTAGAGTTGAATAAGCTCTATAGCCTAGTACAAATAATTTTACAATTGAGTTCAACTAGCTCTATAAGCTAGTACAAATAATTTTACACTAGAGTTGAGCTAGCTCTATAGCCTAGTACAAATAATTTTACACTAGAGTTGAACTAGCTCTATAGCCTAGTACAAATAATTTTACACTAGAGTTGAACTAGCTCTATAGCCTAGTGCAAATAATTTTACAATAAAGTTCAACTAGCTCTATAAGCTAGTACAAATAATTTTACACTAGAGTTGAACTAGCTCTATAGCCTAGTACAAATAATTTTACACTAGAGTTGAATTAGCTCTATAGCCTAGTACAAATAATTTTACACTATAGTTGAACTAGCTCTATAAGCTAGTTGAAATAATTTTACACTAGAGTTGAACTAGCTCTATAGCCTAGTACAAATAATTTTACACTAGAGTTGAACTAGCTCTATAGCCTAGTACAACTAATTTTACACTAGAGTTGAACTAGCTCTATAAGCTAGTACAAATAATTTTACACTAGAGTTGAACAAGCTCTATAGCCTAGTACAAATAATTTTACAATAGAGTTCAACTAGCTCTATAAGCTAGTACAAATAATTTTACACTAGAGTTGAGCTAGCTCTATAGCCTAGTACAAATAATTTTACACTAGAGTTGAACTAGCTCTATAGCCTAGTACAAATAATTTTACACTAGAGTTGAACTAGTTCTATAGCCTAGTACAAATAATTTTACACTATAGTTGAACTAGCTCTCTATAAGCTAGTTGAAAAAATTTTACACTAGAGTTGAACTAGCTCTATAGCCTAGTGCAAATAATTTTACACTAGAGTTGAATTAGCTCTATAGCGTAGTACAAATAATTTTACACTATAGTTGAACTAGCTCTATAAGCTATTTGATATAATTTTACACTAGAGTTGAACTAGCTCTATAGCCTAGTACAAATAATTTTACAGTAGAGTTCAACTAGCTCTATAAGCTAGTACAAATAATTTTACACTAGAGTTGAACTAGCTCTATAGCCTAGTACAAATAATTTTACACTAGAGTTGAATTAGCTCTATAGCCTAGTACAAATAATTTTACACTATAGTTCAACTAGCTCTATAAGCTAGTTGAAATAATTTTACACTAGAGTTGAACTAGCTCTATAGCCTAGTACAAATAATTTTACAATAGAGTTGAACTAGCTCTATAGCCTAGTACAACTAATTTTACACTAGAGTTGAACTAGCTCTATAAGCTAGTACAAATAATTTTACACTAGAGTTGAACAAGCTCTATAGCCTAGTACAAATAATTTTACAATAGAGTTCAACTAGCTCTATAAGCTAGTACAAATAATTTTACACTAGAGTTGAGCTAGCTCTATAGCCTAGTACAAATAATTTTACACTAGAGTTGAACTAGCTCTATAGCCTAGTACAAATAATTTTACACTAGAGTTGAACTAGTTCTATAGCCTAGTACAAATAATTTTACACTATAGTTGAACTAGCTCTCTATAAGCTAGTTGAAACAATTTTACACTAGAGTTGAACTAGCTCTATAGCCTAGTGCAAATAATTTTACACTAGAGTTGAATTAGCTCTATAGCCTAGTACAAATAATTTTACACTATAGTTGAACTAGCTCTATAGCCTAGTACAAATAATTTTACACTATAGTTGAACTAGCTCTATAAGCTAGTTGAAATAATTTTACACTAGAGTTGAACTAGCTCTATAGCCTAGTACAAATAATTTTACACTACAGTTGAACTAGCTCTATAGCCTAGTACAACTAATTTTACACTAGAGTTGAACTAGCTCTATAAGCTAGTACAAATAATTTTACACTAGAGTTGAACAAGCTCTATAGCCTAGTACAAATAATTTTACAATAGAGTTCAACTAGCTCTATAAGCTAGTACAAATAATTTTACACTAGAGTTGAGCTAGCTCTATAGCCTAGTACAAATAATTTTACACTAGAGTTGAACTAGCTCTATAGCCTAGTACAAATAATTTTACACTAGAGTTGAACTAGTTCTATAGCCTAGTACAAATAATTTTACACTATAGTTGAACTAGCTCTCTATAAGCTAGTTGAAATAATTTTACACTAGAGTTGAACTAGCTCTATAGCCTAGTGCAAATAATTTTACACTAGAGTTGAATTAGCTCTATAGCCTAGTACAAATAATTTTACACTATAGTTGAACTAGCTCTATAAGCTATTTGATATAATTTTACACTAGAGTTGAACTAGCTCTATAGCCTAGTACAAATAATTTTACACTCGAGTTGAACTAGCTCTATAGCCTAGTACAAATAATTTTACACTAGACTTGAACTAGTTCTATAGCCTAGTACAAATAATTTTACACTATAGTTGAACTAGCTCTATAAGCTAGTTGAAATAATTTTACACTAGAGTTGAACTAGTTCTATAGCCTAGTACAAATAATTTTACACTATAGTTGAACTAGCTCTCTATAAGCTAGTTGAAATAATTTTACACTAGAGTTGAACTAGCTCTATAGCCTAGTGCAAATAATTTTACACTAGAGTTGAATTAGCTCTATAGCCTAGTACAAATAATTTTACACTATAGTTGAACTAGCTCTATAAGCTATTTGATATAATTTTACACTAGAGTTGAACTAGCTCTATAGCCTAGTACAAATAATTTTACACTCGAGTTGAACTAGCTCTATAGCCTAGTACAAATAATTTTACACTAGACTTGAACTAGTTCTATAGCCTAGTACAAATAATTTTACACTATAGTTGAACTAGCTCTATAAGCTAGTTGAAATAATTTTACACTAGAGTTGAACTAGCTCTATAGCCTAGTACAAATAATTTTACAATAGAGTTCAACTAGCTCTATAAGCTAGTACAAATAATTTTACACTAGAGCTGAGCTAGCTCTATAGCCTAGTACAAATAATTATACACTAGAGTTTAACTAGTTCTTTAGCCTAGTAAAAATAATTTTACACTATAGTTGAACTAGCTCTATAAGCTAGTTGAAATAATTTTACACTAGAGTTGAACTAGCTCTATAGCCTAGTACAAATAATTTTACACTAGAGTTGAACTAGCTCTATAGCCTAGTACAAATAATTTTACACTATACTTGAACTAGCTCTCTATAAGCTAGTTGAAATAATTTTACACTAGAGTTGAACTAGCTCTATAGCCTAGTACAAATAATTTTACACTAGAGTTGAATTAGCTCTATAGCCTAGTACAAATAATTTTACACTATAGTTGAACTAGCTCTATAAGCTGGTTGAAATAATTTTACACTAAAGTTGAACTAGCTCTATAGCCTAGTACAAATAATTTTACACTTGAGTTGAACTAGCTCTATAGCCAAGTACAAATAATTTTACACTAGAGATGAACTAGCTCTATAGCCTAGTACAAATAATTTTACACTAGAGTTGAGCTAGCTCTATAGCCTAGTACAAATAATTTTACACTATAGTTGAACTAGCTCTATAGCCTAGTACAAATAATTTTACACTAGAATTGAACTAGCTCTATAGCCTAGTACAAATAATTCTACAATAGAGTTCAACTAGCTCTATAAGCTAGTACAAATAATTTTACACTAGAGTTGAGCTAGCTCTATAGCCTAGTACAAATAATTTTACAATAGAGTTGAACTAGTTCTTTAGCCTAGTACAAATAATTTTACACTATAGTTGAACTAGCTCTATAAGCTAGTTGAAATAATTTTACACTAGAGTTGAACTAGCTCTATAGCCTAGTACAAATAATTTTACACTATAGTTGAACTAGATCTATAGCCAAGTACAAATAATTTTACACTATAGTTGAACTAGCTCTATAAGCTGGTTGAAATAATTTCACACTAGAGTTGAACTAGCTCTATAGCCTAGTACAAATAATTTTACACTAGAGTTGAACTAGCTCTATAGCCTAGTACAAATAATTTTACACTCGAGTTGAACTAGCTCTATAGCCTAGTACAAATAATTTTACAATAGAGTTGAACTAGTTCTATAGCCTAGTACAAATAATTTTACACTATAGTTGAACTAGCTCTATAAGCTAGTTGAAATAATTTTACACTAGAGTTGAACTAGCTCTATAGCCTAGTACAAATAATTTTACACTAGAGTTGAACTAGCTCTATAGCCTAGTACAAATAATTTTACACTAGAGTTGAACTAGTTCTATAGCCTAGTACAAATAATTTTACACTATAGTTGAACTAGCTCTCTATAAGCTAGTTGAAACAATTTTACACTAGAGTTGAACTAGCTCTATAGCCTAGTGCAAATAATTTTACACTAGAGTTGAATTAGCTCTATAGCCTAGTACAAATAATTTTACACTAGAGTTGAACTATCTCTATAAGCTATTTGATATAATTTTACACTAGAGTTGAACTAGCTCTATAGCCTAGTACAAATAATTTTACAGTAGAGTTCAACTAGCTCTATAAGCTAGTACAAATAATTTTACACTAGAGTTGAACTAGCTCTATAGCCTAGTACAAATAATTTTACACTAGAGTTGAATTAGCTCTATAGCCTAGTACAAATAATTATACACTATAGTTGAACTAGCTCTATAAGCTAGTTGAAATAATTTTACACTAGAGTTGAACTAGCTCTATAGCCTAGTACAAATAATTTTACACTAGAGTTGAACTAGCTCTATAGCCTAGTACAACTAATTTTACACTAGAGTTGAACTAGCTCTATAAGCTAGTACAAATAATTTTACACTAGAGTTGAACAAGCTCTATAGCCTAGTACAAATAATTTTACAATAGAGTTCAACTAGCTCTATAAGCTAGTACAAATAATTTTACACTAGAGTTGAGCTAGCTCTATAGCCTAGTACAAATAATTTTACACTAGAGTTGAACTAGCTCTATAGCCTAGTACAAATAATTTTACACTAGAGTTGAACTAGTTCTATAGCCTAGTACAAATAATTTTACACTATAGTTGAACTAGCTCTCTATAAGCTAGTTGAAACAATTTTACACTAGAGTTGAACTAGCTCTATAGCCTAGTGCAAATAATTTTACACTAGAGTTGAATTAGCTCTATAGCCTAGTACAAATAATTTTACACTATAGTTGAACTAGCTCTATAGCCTAGTACAAATAATTTTACACTATAGTTGAACTAGCTCTATAAGCTAGTTGAAATAATTTTACACTAGAGTTGAACTAGCTCTATAGCCTAGTACAAATAATTTTACACTACAGTTGAACTAGCTCTATAGCCTAGTACAACTAATTTTACACTAGAGTTGAACTAGCTCTATAAGCTAGTACAAATAATTTTACACTAGAGTTGAACAAGCTCTATTGCCTAGTACAAATAATTTTACATTAGAGTTCAACTAGCTCTATAAGCTAGTACAAATAATTTTACACTAGAGTTGAGCTAGCTCTATAGCCTAGTACAAATAATTTTACACTAGAGTTGAACTAGCTCTATAGCCTAGTACAAATAATTTTACACTAGAGTTGAACTAGTTCTATAGCCTAGTACAAATAATTTTACACTATAGTTGAACTAGCTCTATAAGCTGGTTGAAATAATTTCACACTAGAGTTGAACTAGCTCTATAGCCTAGTACAAATAATTTTACACTAGAGTTGAACTAGCTCTATAGCCTAGTACAAATAATTTTACACTCGAGTTGAACTAGCTCTATAGCCTAGTACAAATAATTTTACAATAGAGTTGAACTAGTTCTATAGCCTTGTACAAATAATTTTACACTATAGTTGAACTAGCTCTATAAGCTAGTTGAAATAATTTTACACTAGAGTTGAACTAGCTCTATAGCCTAGTACAAATAATTTTACACTAGAGTTGAACTAGCTCTATAGCCTAGTACAAATAATTTTACACTAGAGTTGAACTAGTTCTATAGCCTAGTACAAATAATTTTACACTATAGTTGAACTTGCTCTCTATAAGCTAGTTGAAACAATTTTACACTAGAGTTGAACTAGCTCTATAGCCTAGTGCAAATAATTTTACACTAGAGTTGAATTAGCTCTATAGCCTAGTACAAATAATTTTACACTATAGTTGAACTAGCTCTATAAGCTATTTGATATAATTTTACACTAGAGTTGAACTAGCTCTATAGCCTAGTACAAATAATTTTACAGTAGAGTTCAACTAGCTCTATAAGCTAGTACAAATAATTTTACACTAGAGTTGAACTAGCTCTATAGCCTAGTACAAATAATTTTACACTAGAGTTGAATTAGCTCTATAGCCTAGTACAAATAATTATACACTATAGTTGAACTAGCTCTATAAGCTAGTTGAAATAATTTTACACTAGAGTTGAACTAGCTCTATAGCCTAGTACAAATAATTTTACACTAGAGTTGAACTAGCTCTATAGCCTAGTACAACTAATTTTACACTAGAGTTGAACTAGCTCTATAAGCTAGTACAAATAATTTTACACTAGAGTTGAACATGCTCTATAGCCTAGTACAAATAATTTTACAATAGAGTTCAACTAGCTCTATAAGCTAGTACAAATAATTTTACACTAGAGTTGAGCTAGCTCTATAGCCTAGTACAAATAATTTTACACTAGAGTTGAACTAGCTCTATAGCCTAGTACAAATAATTTTACACTAGAGTTGAACTAGTTCTATAGCCTAGTACAAATAATTTTACACTATAGTTGAACTAGCTCTCTATAAGCTAGTTGAAACAATTTTACACTAGAGTTGAACTAGCTCTATAGCCTAGTGCAAATAATTTTACACTAGAGTTGAATTAGCTCTATAGCCTAGTACAAATAATTTTACACTATAGTTGAACTAGCTCTATAGCCTAGTACAAATAATTTTACACTATAGTTGAACTAGCTCTATAAGCTAGTTGAAATAATTTTACACTAGAGTTGAACTAGCTCTATAGCCTAGTACAAATAATTTTACACTACAGTTGAACTAGCTCTATAGCCTAGTACAACTAATTTTACACTAGAGTTGAACTAGCTCTATAAGCTAGTACAAATAATTTTACACTAGAGTTGAACAAGCTCTATAGCCTAGTACAAATAATTTTACAATAGAGTTCAACTAGCTCTATAAGCTAGTACAAATAATTTTACACTAGAGTTGAGCTAGCTCTATAGCCTAGTACAAATAATTTTACACTAGAGTTGAACTAGCTCTATAGCCTAGTACAAATAATTTTACACTAGAGTTGAACTAGTTCTATAGCCTAGTACAAATAATTTTACACTATAGTTGAACTAGCTCTCTATAAGCTAGTTGAAATAATTTTACACTAGAGTTGAACTAGCTCTATAGCCTAGTGCAAATAATTTTACACTAGAGTTGAATTAGCTCTATAGCCTAGTACAAATAATTTTACACTATAGTTGAACTAGCTCTATAAGCTATTTGATATAATTTTACACTAGAGTTGAACTAGCTCTATAGCCTAGTACAAATAATTTTACACTCGAGTTGAACTAGCTCTATAGCCTAGTACAAATAATTTTACATTAGACTTGAACTAGTTCTATAGCCTAGTACAAATAATTTTACACTATAGTTCAACTAGCTCTATAAGCTAGTTGAAATAATTTTACACTAGAGTTGAACTAGCTCTATAGCCTAGTACAAATAATTTTACAATAGAGTTGAACTAGCTCTATAGCCTAGTACAACTAATTTTACACTAGAGTTGAACTAGCTCTATAAGCTAGTACAAATAATTTTACACTAGAGTTGAACAAGCTCTATAGCCTAGTACAAATAATTTTACAATAGAGTTCAACTAGCTCTATAAGCTAGTACAAATAATTTTACACTAGAGTTGAGCTAGCTCTATAGCCTAGTACAAATAATTTTACACTAGAGTTGAACTAGCTCTATAGCCTAGTACAAATAATTTTACACTAGAGTTGAACTAGTTCTATAGCCTAGTACAAATAATTTTACACTATAGTTGAACTAGCTCTCTATAAGCTAGTTGAAACAATTTTACACTAGAGTTGAACTACCTCTATAGCCTAGTGCAAATAATTTTACACTAGAGTTGAATTAGCTCTATAGCCTAGTACAAATAATTTTACACTATAGTTGAACTAGCTCTATAGCCTAGTACAAATAATTTTACACTATAGTTGAACTAGCTCTATAAGCTAGTTGAAATAATTTTACACTAGAGTTGAACTAGCTCTATAGCCTAGTACAACTAATTTTACACTACAGTTGAACTAGCTCTATAGCCTAGTACAACTAATTTTACACTAGAGTTGAACTAGCTCTATAAGCTAGTACAAATAATTTTACACTAGAGTTGAACAAGCTCTATAGCCTAGTACAAATAATTTTACAATAGAGTTCAACTAGCTCTATAAGCTAGTACAAATAATTTTACACTAGAGTTGAGCTAGCTCTATAGCCTAGTACAAATAATTTTACACTAGAGTTGAACTAGCTCTATAGCCTAGTACAAATAATTTTACACTAGAGTTGAACTAGTTCTATAGCCTAGTACAAATAATTTTACACTATAGTTGAACTAGCTCTCTATAAGCTAGTTGAAATAATTTTACACTAGAGTTGAACTAGCTCTATAGCCTAGTGCAAATAATTTTACACTAGAGTTGAATTAGCTCTATAGCCTAGTACAAATAATTTTACACTATAGTTGAACTAGCTCTATAAGCTATTTGATATAATTTTACACTAGAGTTGAACTAGCTCTATAGCCTAGTACAAATAATTTTACACTCGAGTTGAACTAGCTCTATAGCCTAGTACAAATAATTTTACACTAGACTTGAACTAGTTCTATAGCCTAGTACAAATAATTTTACACTATAGTTGAACTAGCTCTATAAGCTAGTTGAAATAATTTTACACTAGAGTTGAACTAGCTCTATAGCCTAGTACAAATAATTTTACAATAGAGTTCAACTAGCTCTATAAGCTAGTACAAATAATTTTACACTAGAGCTGAGCTAGCTCTATAGCCTAGTACAAATAATTTTACACTAGAGTTTAACTAGTTCTTTAGCCTAGTAAAAATAATTTTACACTATAGTTGAACTAGCTCTATAAGCTAGTTGAAATAATTTTACACTAGAGTTGAACTAGCTCTATAGCCTAGTACAAATAATTTTACACTAGAGTTGAACTAGCTCTATAGCCTAGTACAAATAATTTTACACTATACTTGAACTAGCTCTCTATAAGCTAGTTGAAATAATTTTACACTAGAGTTGAACTAGCTCTATAGCCTAGTACAAATAATTTTACACTAGAGTTGAACTAGTTCTATAGCCTAGTACAAATAATTTTACACTATAGTTGAACTAGCTCTCTATAAGCTAGTTGAAATAATTTTACACTAGAGTTGAACTAGCTCTATAGCCTAGTGCAAATAATTTTACACTAGAGTTGAATTAGCTCTATAGCCTAGTACAAATAATTTTACACTATAGTTGAACTAGCTCTATAAGCTATTTGATATAATTTTACACTAGAGTTGAACTAGCTCTATAGCCTAGTACAAATAATTTTACACTCGAGTTGAACTAGCTCTATAGCCTAGTACAAATAATTTTACACTAGACTTGAACTAGTTCTATAGCCTAGTACAAATAATTTTACACTATAGTTGAACTAGCTCTATAAGCTAGTTGAAATAATTTTACACTAGAGTTGAACTAGCTCTATAGCCTAGTACAAATAATTTTACAATAGAGTTCAACTAGCTCTATAAGCTAGTACAAATAATTTTACACTAGAGCTGAGCTAGCTCTATAGCCTAGTACAAATAATTTTACACTAGAGTTTAACTAGTTCTTTAGCCTAGTAAAAATAATTTTACACTATAGTTGAACTAGCTCTATAAGCTAGTTGAAATAATTTTACACTAGAGTTGAACTAGCTCTATAGCCTAGTACAAATGATTTTACACTAGAGTTGAACTAGCTCTATAGCCTAGTACAAATAATTTTACACTATACTTGAACTAGCTCTCTATAAGCTAGTTGAAATAATTTTACACTAGAGTTGAACTAGCTCTATAGCCTAGTACAAATAATTTTACACTAGAGTTGAATTAGCTCTATAGCCTAGTACAAATAATTTTACACTATAGTTGAACTAGCTCTATAAGCTGGTTGAAATAATTTTACACTAAAGTTGAACTAGCTCTATAGCCTAGTACAAATAATTTTACACTTGAGTTGAACTAGCTCTATAGCCAAGTACAAATAATTTTACACTAGAGATGAACTAGCTCTATAGCCTAGTACAAATAATTTTACACTAGAGTTGAGCTAGCTCTATAGCCTAGTACAAATAATTTTACACTATAGTTGAACTAGCTCTATAGCCTAGTACAAATAATTTTACACTAGAATTGAACTAGCTCTATAGCCTAGTACAAATAATTCTACAATAGAGTTCAACTAGCTCTATAAGCTAGTACAAATAATTTTACACTAGAGTTGAGCTAGCTCTATAGCCTAGTACAAATAATTTTACAATAGAGTTGAACTAGTTCTTTAGCCTAGTACAAATAATTTTACACTATAGTTGAACTAGCTCTATAAGCTAGTTGAAATAATTTTACACTAGAGTTGAACTAGCTCTATAGCCTAGTACAAATAATTTTACACTATAGTTGAACTAGATCTATAGCCAAGTACAAATAATTTTACACTATAGTTGAACTAGCTCTATAAGCTGGTTGAAATAATTTCACACTAGAGTTGAACTAGCTCTATAGCCTCGTACAAATAATTTTACACTAGAGTTGAACTAGCTCTATAGCCTAGTACAAATAATTTTACACTCGAGTTGAACTAGCTCTATAGCCTAGTACAAATAATTTTACAATAGAGTTGAACTAGTTCTATATCCTAGTACAAATAATTTTACACTATAGTTGAACTAGCTCTATAAGCTAGTTGAAATAATTTTACACTAGAGTTGAACTAGCTCTATAGCCTAGTACAAATAATTTTACACTAGAGTTGAACTAGCTCTATAGCCTAGTACAAATAATTTTACACTAGAGTTGAACTAGTTCTATAGCCTAGTACAAATAATTTTACACTATAGTTGAACTAGCTCTCTATAAGCTAGTTGAAACAATTTTACACTAGAGTTGAACTAGCTCTATAGCCTAGTGCAAATAATTTTACACTAGAGTTGAATTAGCTCTATAGCCTAGTACAAATAATTTTACACTATAGTTGAACTATCTCTATAAGCTATTTGATATAATTTTACACTAGAGTTGAACTAGCTCTATAGCCTAGTACAAATAATTTTACAGTAGAGTTCAACTAGCTCTATAAGCTAGTACAAATAATTTTACACTAGAGTTGAACTAGCTCTATAGCCTAGTACAAATAATTTTACACTAGAGTTGAATTAGCTCTATAGCCTACTACAAATAATTATACACTATAGTTGAACTAGCTCTATAAGCTAGTTGAAATAATTTTACACTAGAGTTGAACTAGCTCTATAGCCTAGTACAAATAATTTTACTCTAGAGTTGAACTAGCTCTATAGCCTAGTACAAATAATTTTACACTCGAGTTGAACTAGTTCTATAGCCTAGTACAAATAATTTTACACTATAGTTGAACTAGCTCTATAAGCTAGTTGAAATAATTTTACACTAGAGTTGAACTAGCTCTATAGCCTAGTACAAATAATTTTACAATAGAGTTCAACTAGCTCTATAAGCTAGTACAAATAATTTTACACTAGAGCTGAGCTAGCTCTATAGCCTAGTACAAATAATTTTACACTAGAGTTTAACTAGTTCTTTAGCCTAGTAAAAATAATTTTACACTATAGTTGAACTAGCTCTATAAGCTAGTTGAAATAATTTTACACTAGAGTTGAACTAGCTCTATAGCCTAGTACAAATAATTTTACACTAGAGTTGAACTAGCTCTATAGCCTAGTACAAATAATTTTACACTATACTTGAACTAGCTCTCTATAAGCTAGTTGAAATAATTTTACACTAGAGTTGAACTAGCTCTATAGCCTAGTACAAATAATTTTACACTAGAGTTGAATTAGCTCTATAGCCTAGTACAAATAATTTTACACTATAGTTGAACTAGCTCTATAAGCTGGTTGAAATAATTTTACACTAAAGTTGAACTAGCTCTATAGCCTAGTACAAATAATTTTACACTTGAGTTGAACTAGCTCTATAGCCAAGTACAAATAATTTTACACTAGAGATGAACTAGCTCTATAGCCTAGTACAAATAATTTTACACTAGAGTTGAGCTAGCTCTATAGCCTAGTACAAATAATTTTACACTATAGTTGAACTAGCTCTATAGCCTAGTACAAATAATTTTACACTAGAATTGAACTAGCTCTATAGCCTAGTACAAATAATTCTACAATAGAGTTCAACTAGCTCTATAAGCTAGTACAAATAATTTTACACTAGAGTTGAGCTAGCTCTATAGCCTAGTACAAATAATTTTACAATAGAGTTGAACTAGTTCTTTAGCCTAGTACAAATAATTTTACACTATAGTTGAACTAGCTCTATAAGCTAGTTGAAATAATTTTACACTAGAGTTGAACTAGCTCTATAGCCTAGTACAAATAATTTTACACTATAGTTGAACTAGATCTATAGCCAAGTACAAATAATTTTACACTATAGTTGAACTAGCTCTATAAGCTGGTTGAAATAATTTCACACTAGAGTTGAACTAGCTCTATAGCCTAGTACAAATAATTTTACACTAGAGTTGAACTAGCTCTATAGCCTAGTACAAATAATTTTACACTCGAGTTGAACTAGCTCTATAGCCTAGTACAAATAATTTTACAATAGAGTTGAACTAGTTCTATAGCCTAGTACAAATAATTTTACACTATAGTTGAACTAGCTCTATAAGCTAGTTGAAATAATTTTACACTAGAGTTGAACTAGCTCTATAGCCTAGTACAAATAATTTTACACTAGAGTTGAACTAGCTCTATAGCCTAGTACAAATAATTTTACACTAGAGTTGAACTAGTTCTATAGCCTAGTACAAATAATTTTACACTATAGTTGAACTAGCTCTCTATAAGCTAGTTGAAACAATTTTACACTAGAGTTGAACTAGCTCTATAGCCTAGTGCAAATAATTTTACACTAGAGTTGAATTAGCTCTATAGCCTAGTACAAATAATTTTACACTATAGTTGAACTATCTCTATAAGCTATTTGATATAATTTTACACTAGAGTTGAACTAGCTCTATAGCCTAGTACAAATAATTTTACAGTAGAGTTCAACTAGCTCTATAAGCTAGTACAAATAATTTTACACTAGAGTTGAACTAGCTCTATAGCCTAGTACAAATAATTTTACACTAGAGTTGAATTAGCTCTATAGCCTAGTACAAATAATTATACACTATAGTTGAACTAGCTCTATAAGCTAGTTGAAATAATTTTACACTAGAGTTGAACTAGCTCTATAGCCTAGTACAAATAATTTTACACTAGAGTTGAACTAGCTCTATAGCCTAGTACAACTAATTTTACACTAGAGTTGAACTAGCTCTATAAGCTAGTACAAATAATTTTACACTAGAGTTGAACAAGCTCTATAGCCTAGTACAAATAATTTTACAATAGAGTTCAACTAGCTCTATAAGCTAGTACAAATAATTTTACACTAGAGTTGAGCTAGCTCTATAGCCTAGTACAAATAATTTTACACTAGAGTTGAACTAGCTCTATAGCCTAGTACAAATAATTTTACACTAGAGTTGAACTAGTTCTATAGCCTAGTACAAATAATTTTACACTATAGTTGAACTAGCTCTCTATAAGCTAGTTGAAACAATTTTACACTAGAGTTGAACTAGCTCTATAGCCTAGTGCAAATAATTTTACACTAGAGTTGAATTAGCTCTATAGCCTAGTACAAATAATTTTACACTATAGTTGAACTAGCTCTATAGCCTAGTACAAATAATTTTACACTATAGTTGAACTAGCTCTATAAGCTAGTTGAAATAATTTTACACTAGAGTTGAACTAGCTCTATAGCCTAGTACAAATAATTTTACACTACAGTTGAACTAGCTCTATAGCCTAGTACAACTAATTTTACACTAGAGTTGAACTAGCTCAATAAGCTAGTACAAATAATTTTACACTAGAGTTGAACAAGCTCTATTGCCTAGTACAAATAATTTTACAATAGAGTTCAACTAGCTCTATAAGCTAGTACAAATAATTTTACACTAGAGTTGAGCTAGCTCTATAGCCTAGTACAAATAATTTTACACTAGAGTTGAACTAGCTCTATAGCCTAGTACAAATAATTTTACACTAGAGTTGAACTAGTTCTATAGCCTAGTACAAATAATTTTACACTATAGTTGAACTAGCTCTATAAGCTGGTTGAAATAATTTCACACTAGAGTTGAACTAGCTCTATAGCCTAGTACAAATAATTTTACACTAGAGTTGAACTAGCTCTATAGCCTAGTACAAATAATTTTACACTCGAGTTGAACTAGCTCTATAGCCTAGTACAAATAATTTTACAATAGAGTTGAACTAGTTCTATAGCCTAGTACAAATAATTTTACACTATAGTTGAACTAGCTCTATAAGCTAGTTGAAATAATTTTACACTAGAGTTGAACTAGCTCTATAGCCTAGTACAAATAATTTTACACTAGAGTTGAACTAGCTCTATAGCCTAGTACAAATAATTTTACACTAGAGTTGAACTAGTTCTATAGCCTAGTACAAATAATTTTACACTATAGTTGAACTAGCTCTCTATAAGCTAGTTGAAACAATTTTACACTAGAGTTGAACTAGCTCTATAGCCTAGTGCAAATAATTTTACACTAGAGTTGAATTAGCTCTATAGCCTAGTACAAATAATTTTACACTATAGTTGAACTATCTCTATAAGCTATTTGATATAATTTTACACTAGAGTTGAACTAGCTCTATAGCCTAGTACAAATAATTTTACAGTAGAGTTCAACTAGCTCTATAAGCTAGTACAAATAATTTTACACTAGAGTTGAACTAGCTCTATAGCCTAGTACAAATAATTTTACACTAGAGTTGAATTAGCTCTATAGCCTAGTACAAATAATTATACACTATAGTTGAACTAGCTCTATAAGCTAGTTGAAATAATTTTACACTAGAGTTGAACTAGCTCTATAGCCTAGTACAAATAATTTTACACTAGAGTTGAACTAGCTCTATAGCCTAGTACAACTAATTTTACACTAGAGTTGAACTAGCTCTATAAGCTAGTACAAATAATTTTACACTAGAGTTGAACAAGCTCTATAGCCTAGTACAAATAATTTTACAATAGAGTTCAACTAGCTCTATAAGCTAGTACAAATAATTTTACACTAGAGTTGAGCTAGCTCTATAGCCTAGTACAAATAATTTTACACTAGAGTTGAACTAGCTCTATAGCCTAGTACAAATAATTTTACACTAGAGTTGAACTAGTTCTATAGCCTAGTACAAATAATTTTACACTATAGTTGAACTAGCTCTCTATAAGCTAGTTGAAACAATTTTACACTAGAGTTGAACTAGCTCTATAGCCTAGTGCAAATAATTTTACACTAGAGTTGAATTAGCTCTATAGCCTAGTACAAATAATTTTACACTATAGTTGAACTAGCTCTATAGCCTAGTACAAATAATTTTACACTATAGTTGAACTAGCTCTATAAGCTAGTTGAAATAATTTTACACTAGAGTTGAACTAGCTCTATAGCCTAGTACAAATAATTTTACACTACAGTTGAACTAGCTCTATAGCCTAGTACAACTAATTTTACACTAGAGTTGAACTAGCTCAATAAGCTAGTACAAATAATTTTACACTAGAGTTGAACAAGCTCTATTGCCTAGTACAAATAATTTTACAATAGAGTTCAACTAGCTCTATAAGCTAGTACAAATAATTTTACACTAGAGTTGAGCTAGCTCTATAGCCTAGTACAAATAATTTTACACTAGAGTTGAACTAGCTCTATAGCCTAGTACAAATAATTTTACACTAGAGTTGAACTAGTTCTATAGCCTAGTACAAATAATTTTACACTATAGTTGAACTAGCTCTATAAGCTGGTTGAAATAATTTCACACTAGAGTTGAACTAGCTCTATAGCCTAGTACAAATAATTTTACACTAGAGTTGAACTAGCTCTATAGCCTAGTACAAATAATTTTACACTCGAGTTGAACTAGCTCTATAGCCTAGTACAAATAATTTTACAATAGAGTTGAACTAGTTCTATAGCCTTGTACAAATAATTTTACACTATAGTTGAACTAGCTCTATAAGCTAGTTGAAATAATTTTACACTAGAGTTGAACTAGCTCTATAGCCTAGTACAAATAATTTTACACTAGAGTTGAACTAGCTCTATAGCCTAGTACAAATAATTTTACACTAGAGTTGAACTAGTTCTATAGCCTAGTACAAATAATTTTACATTATAGTTGAACTTGCTCTCTATAAGCTAGTTGAAACAATTTTACACTAGAGTTGAACTAGCTCTATAGCCTAGTGCAAATAATTTTACACTAGAGTTGAATTAGCTCTATAGCCTAGTACAAATAATTTTACACTATAGTTGAACTAGCTCTATAAGCTATTTGATATAATTTTACACTAGAGTTGAACTAGCTCTATAGCCTAGTACAAATAATTTTACAGTAGAGTTCAACTAGCTCTATAAGCTAGTACAAATAATTTTACACTAGAGTTGAACTAGCTCTATAGCCTAGTACAAATAATTTTACACTAGAGTTGAATTAGCTCTATAGCCTAGTACAAATAATTATACACTATAGTTGAACTAGCTCTATAAGCTAGTTGAAATAATTTTACACTAGAGTTGAACTAGCTCTATAGCCTACTACAAATAATTTTACACTAGAGTTGAACTAGCTCTATAGCCTAGTACAACTAATTTTACACTAGAGTTGAACTAGCTCTATAAGCTAGTACAAATAATTTTACACTAGAGTTGAACAAGCTCTATAGCCTAGTACAAATAATTTTACAATAGAGTTCAACTAGCTCTATAAGCTAGTACAAATAATTTTACACTAGAGTTGAGCTAGCTCTATAGCCTAGTACAAATAATTTTACACTAGAGTTGAACTAGCTCTATAGCCTAGTACAAATAATTTTACACTAGAGTTGAACTAGTTCTATAGCCTAGTACAAATAATTTTACACTATAGTTGAACTAGCTCTCTATAAGCTAGTTGAAACAATTTTACACTAGAGTTGAACTAGCTCTATAGCCTAGTACAAATAATTTTACACTAGAGTTGAACTAGCTCTATAGCCTAGTACAAATAATTCTACAATAGAGTTCAACTAGCTCTATCAGCTAGTACAAATAATTTTACACTAGAGTTGAGCTAGCTCTATAGCCTAGTACAAATAATTTTACAATAGAGTTGAACTAGTTCTTTAGCCTAGTACAAATAATTTTACACTATAGTTGAACTAGCTCTATAAGCTAGTTGAAATAATTTTACACTAGAGTTGAACTAGCTCTATAGCCTAGTACAAATAATTTTACACTATAGTTGAACTAGATCTATAGCCAAGTACAATTAATTTTACACTATAGTTGAACTAGCTCTATAAGCTGGTTGAAATAATTTCACACTAGAGTTGAACTAGCTCTATAGCCTAGTACAAATAATTTTACACTAGAGTTGAACTAGCTCTATAACCTAGTACAAATAATTTTACACTCGAGTTGAACTAGCTCTATAGCCTAGTACAAATAATTTTACAATAGAGTTGAACTAGTTCTATAGCCTAGTACAAATAATTTTACACTATAGTTGAACTAGCTCTATAAGCTAGTTGAAATAATTTTACACTAGAGTTGAACTAGCTCTATAGCCTAGTACAAATAATTTTACAATAGAGTTCAACTAGCTCTATAAGCTAGTACAAATAATTTTACACTAGAGTTGAGCTAGCTCTATAGCCTAGTACAAATAATTTTACACTAGAGTTGAACTAGTTCTTTAGCCTAGTACAAATAATTTTACACTATAGTTGAACTAGCTCTATAAGCTAGTTGAAATAATTTTACACTAGAGTTGAACTAGCTCTATAGCCTAGTACAAATAATTTTACACTATAGTTGAACTAGATCTATAGCCAAGTATAAATAATTTTACACTATAGTTGAACTAGCTCTATAAGCTGGTTGAAATAATTTTACACTAGAGTTGAACTAGCTCTATAGCCTAGTACAAATAATTTTACTCTAGAGTTGAACTAGCTCTATAGCCTAGTACAAATAATTTTACACTCGAGTTGAACTAGCTCTATAGCCTAGTACAAATAATTTTACACTAGAGTTGAACTAGCTCTATAGCCTAGTACAAATAATTTTACACTAGAGTTGAACTAGCTCTATAGCCTAGTACAAATAATTTTACACTATAGTTGAACTAGCTCTATAAGCTAGTTGAAATAATTTTACACTAGAGTTGAACTAGCTCTATAGCCTAGTACAAATAATTTTACACTAGAGTTGAACTAGCTCTATAACCTAGTACAAATAATTTTACACTCGAGTTGAACTAGCTCTATAGCCTAGTACAAATAATTTTACAATAGAGTTGAACTAGTTCTATAGCCTAGTACAAATAATTTTACACTATAGTTGAACTAGCTCTATAAGCTAGTTGAAATAATTTTACACTAGAGTTGAACTAGCTCTATAGCCTAGTACAAATAATTTTACAATAGAGTTCAACTAGCTCTATAAGCTAGTACAAATAATTTTACACTAGAGTTGAGCTAGCTCTATAGCCTAGTACAAATAATTTTACACTAGAGTTGAACTAGCTCTATAGCCTAGTACAAATAATTTTACACTAGAGTTGAACTAGTTCTATAGCCTAGTACAAATAATTTTACACTATAGTTGAACTAGCTCTCTATAAGCTAGTTGAAACAATTTTACACTAGAGTTGAACTAGCTCTATAGCCTAGTGCAAATAATTTTACACTAGAGTTGAATTAGCTCTATAGCCTAGTACAAATAATTTTACACTATAGTTGAACTAGCTCTATAGCCTAGTACAAATAATTTTACACTATAGTTGAACTAGCTCTATAAGCTAGTTGAAATAATTTTACACTAGAGTTGAACTAGCTCTATAGCCTAGTACAAATAATTTTACACTACAGTTGAACTAGCTCTATAGCCTAGTACAACTAATTTTACACTAGAGTTGAACTAGCTCAATAAGCTAGTACAAATAATTTTACACTAGAGTTGAACAAGCTCTATTGCCTAGTACAAATAATTTTACAATAGAGTTCAACTAGCTCTATAAGCTAGTACAAATAATTTTACACTAGAGTTGAGCTAGCTCTATAGCCTAGTACAAATAATTTTACACTAGAGTTGAACTAGCTCTATAGCCTAGTACAAATAATTTTACACTAGAGTTGAACTAGTTCTATAGCCTAGTACAAATAATTTTACACTATAGTTGAACTAGCTCTATAAGCTGGTTGAAATAATTTCACACTAGAGTTGAACTAGCTCTATAGCCTAGTACAAATAATTTTACACTAGAGTTGAACTAGCTCTATAGCCTAGTACAAATAATTTTACACTCGAGTTGAACTAGCTCTATAGCATAGTACAAATAATTTTACAATAGAGTTGAACTAGTTCTATAGCCTTGTACAAATAATTTTACACTATAGTTGAACTAGCTCTATAAGCTAGTTGAAATAATTTTACACTAGAGTTGAACTAGCTCTATAGCCTAGTACAAATAATTTTACACTAGAGTTGAACTAGCTCTATAGCCTAGTACAAATAATTTTACACTAGAGTTGAACTAGTTCTATAGCCTAGTACAAATAATTTTACATTATAGTTGAACTTGCTCTCTATAAGCTAGTTGAAACAATTTTACACTAGAGTTGAACTAGCTCTATAGCCTAGTGCAAATAATTTTACACTAGAGTTGAATTAGCTCTATAGCCTAGTACAAATAATTTTACACTATAGTTGAACTAGCTCTATAAGCTATTTGATATAATTTTACACTAGAGTTGAACTAGCTCTATAGCCTAGTACAAATAATTTTACAGTAGAGTTCAACTAGCTCTATAAGCTAGTACAAATAATTTTACACTAGAGTTGAACTAGCTCTATAGCCTAGTACAAATAATTTTACACTAGAGTTGAATTAGCTCTATAGCCTAGTACAAATAATTATACACTATAGTTGAACTAGCTCTATAAGCTAGTTGAAATAATTTTACACTAGAGTTGAACTAGCTCTATAGCCTACTACAAATAATTTTACACTAGAGTTGAACTAGCTCTATAGCCTAGTACAACTAATTTTACACTAGAGTTGAACTAGCTCTATAAGCTAGTACAAATAATTTTACACTAGAGTTGAACAAGCTCTATAGCCTAGTACAAATAATTTTACAATAGAGTTCAACTAGCTCTATAAGCTAGTACAAATAATTTTACACTAGAGTTGAGCTAGCTCTATAGCCTAGTACAAATAATTTTACACTAGAGTTGAACTAGCTCTATAGCCTAGTACAAATAATTTTACACTAGAGTTGAACTAGTTCTATAGCCTAGTACAAATAATTTTACACTATAGTTGAACTAGCTCTCTATAAGCTAGTTGAAACAATTTTACACTAGAGTTGAACTAGCTCTATAGCCTAGTACAAATAATTTTACACTAGAGTTGAACTAGCTCTATAGCCTAGTACAAATAATTCTACAATAGAGTTCAACTAGCTCTATCAGCTAGTACAAATAATTTTACACTAGAGTTGAGCTAGCTCTATAGCCTAGTACAAATAATTTTACAATAGAGTTGAACTAGTTCTTTAGCCTAGTACAAATAATTTTACACTATAGTTGAACTAGCTCTATAAGCTAGTTGAAATAATTTTACACTAGAGTTGAACTAGCTCTATAGCCTAGTACAAATAATTTTACACTATAGTTGAACTAGATCTATAGCCAAGTACAATTAATTTTACACTATAGTTGAACTAGCTCTATAAGCTGGTTGAAATAATTTCACACTAGAGTTGAACTAGCTCTATAGCCTAGTACAAATAATTTTACACTAGAGTTGAACTAGCTCTATAACCTAGTACAAATAATTTTACACTCGAGTTGAACTAGCTCTATAGCCTAGTACAAATAATTTTACAATAGAGTTGAACTAGTTCTATAGCCTAGTACAAATAATTTTACACTATAGTTGAACTAGCTCTATAAGCTAGTTGAAATAATTTTACACTAGAGTTGAACTAGCTCTATAGCCTAGTACAAATAATTTTACAATAGAGTTCAACTAGCTCTATAAGCTAGTACAAATAATTTTACACTAGAGTTGAGCTAGCTCTATAGCCTAGTACAAATAATTTTACACTAGAGTTGAACTAGTTCTTTAGCCTAGTACAAATAATTTTACACTATAGTTGAACTAGCTCTATAAGCTAGTTGAAATAATTTTACACTAGAGTTGAACTAGCTCTATAGCCTAGTACAAATAATTTTACACTATAGTTGAACTAGATCTATAGCCAAGTATAAATAATTTTACACTATAGTTGAACTAGCTCTATAAGCTGGTTGAAATAATTTTACACTAGAGTTGAACTAGCTCTATAGCCTAGTACAAATAATTTTACTCTAGAGTTGAACTAGCTCTATAGCCTAGTACAAATAATTTTACACTCGAGTTGAACTAGCTCTATAGCCTAGTACAAATAATTTTACACTAGAGTTGAACTAGCTCTATAGCCTAGTACAAATAATTTTACACTAGAGTTGAACTAGCTCTATAGCCTAGTACAAATAATTTTACACTATAGTTGAACTAGCTCTATAAGCTAGTTGAAATAATTTTACACTAGAGTTGAACTAGCTCTATAGCCTAGTACAAATAATTTTACACTATAGTTGAACTAGATCTATAGCCAAGTACAAATAATTTTATGCTAGAGTTGAACTAGCTCTATAGCCTAGTATAAATAATTTTACACTAGAGTTGAACTAGCTCTATAAGCTAGTACAAATAATTTCACACTAGAGTTGAACTAGCTCTATAAGCTAGTACAAATAATTTTACACTAGAGTTGAACTAGCTCTATAAGCTAGTACAAATAATTTTACACTAGAATTGAACTAGCTCTATAGCGTAGTACAAATAATTTTACACTATAGTTGAACTAGCTCTATAAGCTAGTTGAAATAATTTTACACTAGAGTTGAACTAGCTCTATAGCCTAGTACAAATAATTTTACACTATAGTTGAACTACATCTATAGCCAAGTACAAATAATTTTACGCTAGAGTTGAACTAGCTCTATAGCCTAGTATAAATAATTTTACACTAGAGTTGAACTAGCTCTATAAGCTAGTACAAATAATTTCACACTAGATTTGAACTAGCTCTATAGCAAAGTACAAATAATTTTACACTATAGTTGAACTAGCTCTATAAGCTAGTTGAAATAATTTTACACTAGAGTTGAACTAGCTCTATAGCCTAGATAATTTTACACTAGAGTTGAACTAGCTCAATAGCCTAGTACAAATAATATTACACTAGAGTTGAACTAGCTCTATAGCCTAGTACAAATAATTTTACATTAGAGTTCAACTAGCTCTATAAGCTAGTACAAATAATTTTACACTAGAGTTGAACTAGCTCTATAGCCTAGTACAAATAATTTTACACTAGAGTTGAATTAGCTCTATAGCCTTGTACAAATAATTTTACACTATAGTTGAACTAGCTCTACAGCCTAGTACAACTAATTTTACACTAGAGTTGAACTAGCTCTATAGCCTAGTACAAATAATTTTACACTTGAGTTGAACTAGCTCTATAGCCAAGTACAAATAATTTTACACTAGAGATGAACTAGCTCTATAGCCTAGTACAAATAATTTTACACTAGAGTTGAGCTAGCTCTATAGCCTAGTACAAATAATTTTACACTATAGTTGAACTAGCTCTATAGCCTAGTACAAATAATTTTACACTAGAATTGAACTAGCTCTATAGCCTAGTACAAATAATTCTACAATAGAGTTCAACTAGCTCTATCAGCTAGTACAAATAATTTTACACTAGAGTTGAGCTAGCTCTATAGCCTAGTACAAATAATTTTACAATAGAGTTGAACTAGTTCTTTAGCCTAGTACAAATAATTTTACACTATAGTTGAACTAGCTCTATAAGCTAGTTGAAACAATTTTACACTAGAGTTGAACTAGCTCTATAGCCTAGTACAAATAATTTTACACTATAGTTGAACTAGATCTATGGCCAAGTACAAATAATTTTACACTATAGTTGAACTAGCTCTATAAGCTGGTTGAAATAATTTCACACTAGAGTTGAACTAGCTCTATAGCCTAGTACAAATAATTTTACACTAGAGTTGAACTAGCTCTATAGCCTAGTACAAATAATTTTACACTCGAGTTGAACTAGCTCTATAGCCTAGTACAAATAATTTTACAATAGAGTTGAACTAGTTCTATAGCCTAGTACAAATAATTTTACACTATAGCTAAACTAGCTCTATAAGCTAGTTGAAATAATTTTACACTAGAGTTGAACTAGCTCTATAGCCTAGTACAAATAATTTTACAATAGAGTTCAACTAGCTCTATAAGCTAGTACAAATAATTTTACACTAGAGTTGAGCTAGCTCTATAGCCTAGTACAAATAATTTTACACTAGAGTTGAACTAGTTCTTTAGCCTAGTACAAATAATTTTACACTATAGTTGAACTAGCTCTATAAGCTAGTTGAAATAATTTTACACTAGAGTTGAACTAGCTCTATAGCCTAGTACAAATAATTTTACACTATAGTTGAACTAGATCTATAGCCAAGTATAAATAATTTTACACTATAGTTGAACTAGCTCTATAAGCTGGTTGAAATAATTTTACACTAGAGTTGAACTAGCTCTATAGCCTAGTACAAATAATTTTACTCTAGAGTTGAACAAGCTCTATAGCCTAGTACAAATAATTTTACACTCGAGTTGAACTAGCTCTATAGCCTAGTACAAATAATTTTACACTAGAGTTGAACTAGCTCTATAGCCTAGTACAAATAATTTTACACTAGAGTTGAACTAGCTCTATAGCCTAGTACAAATAATTTTACACTATAGTTGAACTAGCTCTATAAGCTAGTTGAAATAATTTTACACTAGAGTTGAACTAGCTCTATAGCCTAGTACAAATAATTTTACACTATAGTTGAACTAGATCTATAGCCAAGTACAAATAATTTTATGCTAGAGTTGAACTAGCTCTATAGCCTAGTATAAATAATTTTACACTAGAGTTGAACTAGCTCTATAAGCTAGTACAAATAATTTCACACTAGAGTTGAACTAGCTCTATAAGCTAGTACAAATAATTTTACACTAGAGTTGAACTAGCTCTATAAGCTAGTACAAATAATTTTACACTAGAATTGAACTAGCTCTATAGCGTAGTACAAATAATTTTACACTATAGTTGAACTAGCTCTATAAGCTAGTTGAAATAATTTTACACTAGAGTTGAACTAGCTCTATAGCCTAGTACAAATAATTTTACACTATAGTTGAACTAGATCTATAGCCAAGTACAAATAATTTTACGCTAGAGTTGAACTAGCTCTATAGCCTAGTATAAATAATTTTACACTAGAGTTGAACTAGCTCTATAAGCTAGTACAAATAATTTCACACTAGAGTTGAACTAGCTCTATAGCAAAGTACAAATAATTTTACACTATAGTTGAACTAGCTCTATAAGCTAGTTGAAATAATTTTACACTAGAGTTGAACTAGCTCTATAGCCTAGATAATTTTACACTAGAGTTGAACTAGCTCAATAGCCTAGTACAAATAATATTACACTAGAGTTGAACTAGCTCTATAGCCTAGTACAAATAATTTTACATTAGAGTTCAACTAGCTCTATAAGCTAGTACAAATAATTTTACACTAGAGTTGAACTAGCTCTATAGCCTAGTACAAATAATTTTACACTAGAGTTGAATTAGCTCTATAGCCTTGTACAAATAATTTTACACTATAGTTGAACTAGCTCTACAGCCTAGTACAACTAATTTTACACTAGAGTTGAACTAGCTCTATAGCCTAGTACAAATAATTTTACACTTGAGTTGAACTAGCTCTATAGCCAAGTACAAATAATTTTACACTAGAGATGAACTAGCTCTATAGCCTAGTACAAATAATTTTACACTAGAGTTGAGCTAGCTCTATAGCCTAGTACAAATAATTTTACACTATAGTTGAACTAGCTCTATAGCCTAGTACAAATAATTTTACACTAGAATTGAACTAGCTCTATAGCCTAGTACAAATAATTCTACAATAGAGTTCAACTAGCTCTATAAGCTAGTACAAATAATTTTACACTAGAGTTGAGCTAGCTCTATAGCCTAGTACAAATAATTTTACAATAGAGTTGAACTAGTTCTTTAGCCTAGTACAAATAATTTTACACTATAGTTGAACTAGCTTTATAAGCTAGTTGAAATAATTTTACACTAGAGTTGAACTAGCTCTATAGCCTAGTACAAATAATTTTACACTATAGTTGAACTAGATCTATAGCCAAGTACAAATAATTTTACACTATAGTTGAACTAGCTCTATAAGCTGGTTGAAATAATTTCACACTAGAGTTGAACTAGCTCTATAGCCTAGTACAAATAATTTTACACTAGAGTTGAACTAGCTCTATAGCCTAGTACAAATAATTTTACACTCGAGTTGAACTAGCTCTATAGCCTAGTACAAATAATTTTACAATAGAGTTGAACTAGTTCTATAGCCTAGTACAAATAATTTTACACTATAGCTAAACTAGCTCTATAAGCTAGTTGAAATAATTTTACACTAGAGTTGAACTAGCTCTATAGCCTAGTACAAATAATTTTACAATAGAGTTCAACTAGCTCTATAAGCTAGTACAAATAATTTTACACTAGAGTTGAGCTAGCTCTATAGCCTAGTACAAATAATTTTACACTAGAGTTGAACTAGTTCTTTAGCCTAGTACAAATAATTTTACACTATAGTTGAACTAGCTCTATAAGCTAGTTGAAATAATTTTACACTAGAGTTGAACTAGCTCTATAGCCTAGTACAAATAATTTTACACTATAGTTGAACTAGATCTATAGCCAAGTATAAATAATTTTACACTATAGTTGAACTAGCTCTATAAGCTGGTTGAAATAATTTTACACTAGAGTTGAACTAGCTCTATAGCCTAGTACAAATAATTTTACTCTAGAGTTGAACAAGCTCTATAGCCTAGTACAAATAATTTTACACTCGAGTTGAACTAGCTCTATAGCCTAGTACAAATAATTTTACACTAGAGTTGAACTAGCTCTATAGCCTAGTACAAATAATTTTACACTAGAGTTGAACTAGCTCTATAGCCTAGTACAAATAATTTTACACTATAGTTGAACTAGCTCTATAAGCTAGTTGAAATAATTTTACACTAGAGTTGAACTAGCTCTATAGCCTAGTACAAATAATTTTACACTATAGTTGAACTAGATCTATAGCCAAGTACAAATAATTTTATGCTAGAGTTGAACTAGCTCTATAGCCTAGTATAAATAATTTTACACTAGAGTTGAACTAGCTCTATAAGCTAGTACAAATAATTTCACACTAGAGTTGAACTAGCTCTATAAGCTAGTACAAATAATTTTACACTAGAGTTGAACTAGCTCTATAAGCTAGTACAAATAATTTTACACTAGAATTGAACTAGCTCTATAGCGTAGTACAAATAATTTTACACTATAGTTGAACTAGCTCTATAAGCTAGTTGAAATAATTTTACACTAGAGTTGAACTAGCTCTATAGCCTAGTACAAATAATTTTACACTATAGTTGAACTAGATCTATAGCCAAGTACAAATAATTTTACGCTAGAGTTGAACTAGCTCTATAGCCTAGTATAAATAATTTTACACTAGAGTTGAACTAGCTCTATAAGCTAGTACAAATAATTTCACACTAGAGTTGAACTAGCTCTATAGCAAAGTACAAATAATTTTACACTATAGTTGAACTAGCTCTATAAGCTAGTTGAAATAATTTTACACTAGAGTTGAACTAGCTCTATAGCCTAGATAATTTTACACTAGAGTTGAACTAGCTCAATAGCCTAGTACAAATAATATTACACTAGAGTTGAACTAGCTCTATAGCCTAGTACAAATAATTTTACATTAGAGTTCAACTAGCTCTATAAGCTAGTACAAATAATTTTACACTAGAGTTGAACTAGCTCTATAGCCTAGTACAAATAATTTTACACTAGAGTTGAATTAGCTCTATAGCCTTGTACAAATAATTTTACACTATAGTTGAACTAGCTCTACAGCCTAGTACAACTAATTTTACACTAGAGTTGAACTAGCTCTATAGCCTAGTACAAATAATTTTACACTTGAGTTGAACTAGCTCTATAGCCAAGTACAAATAATTTTACACTAGAGATGAACTAGCTCTATAGCCTAGTACAAATAATTTTACACTAGAGTTGAGCTAGCTCTATAGCCTAGTACAAATAATTTTACACTATAGTTGAACTAGCTCTATAGCCTAGTACAAATAATTTTACACTAGAATTGAACTAGCTCTATAGCCTAGTACAAATAATTCTACAATAGAGTTCAACTAGCTCTATAAGCTAGTACAAATAATTTTACACTAGAGTTGAGCTAGCTCTATAGCCTAGTACAAATAATTTTACAATAGAGTTGAACTAGTTCTTTAGCCTAGTACAAATAATTTTACACTATAGTTGAACTAGCTTTATAAGCTAGTTGAAATAATTTTACACTAGAGTTGAACTAGCTCTATAGCCTAGTACAAATAATTTTACACTATAGTTGAACTAGATCTATAGCCAAGTACAAATAATTTTACACTATAGTTGAACTAGCTCTATAAGCTGGTTGAAATAATTTCACACTAGAGTTGAACTAGCTCTATAGCCTAGTACAAATAATTTTACACTAGAGTTGAACTAGCTCTATAGCCTAGTACAAATAATTTTACACTCGAGTTGAACTAGCTCTATAGCCTAGTACAAATAATTTTACAATAGAGTTGAACTAGTTCTATAGCCTAGTACAAATAATTTTACACTATAGCTAAACTAGCTCTATAAGCTAGTTGAAATAATTTTACACTAGAGTTGAACTAGCTCTATAGCCTAGTACAAATAATTTTACAATAGAGTTCAACTAGCTCTATAAGCTAGTACAAATAATTTTACACTAGAGTTGAGCTAGCTCTATAGCCTAGTACAAATAATTTTACACTAGAGTTGAACTAGTTCTTTAGCCTAGTACAAATAATTTTACACTATAGTTGAACTAGCTCTATAAGCTAGTTGAAATAATTTTACACTAGAGTTGAACTAGCTCTATAGCCTAGTACAAATAATTTTACACTATAGTTGAACTAGATCTATAGCCAAGTATAAATAATTTTACACTATAGTTGAACTAGCTCTATAAGCTGGTTGAAATAATTTTACACTAGAGTTGAACTAGCTCTATAGCCTAGTACAAATAATTTTACTCTAGAGTTGAACTAGCTCTATAGCCTAGTACAAATAATTTTACACTCGAGTTGAACTAGCTCTATAGCCTAGTACAAATAATTTTACACTAGAGTTGAACTAGCTCTATAGCCTAGTACAAATAATTTTACACTAGAGTTGAACTAGCTCTATAGCCTAGTACAAATAATTTTACACTATAGTTGAACTAGCTCTATAAGCTAGTTGAAATAATTTTACACTAGAGTTGAACTAGCTCTATAGCCTAGTACAAATAATTTTACACTATAGTTGAACTAGATCTATAGCCAAGTACAAATAATTTTACGCTAGAGTTGAACTAGCTCTATAGCCTAGTATAAATAATTTTACACTAGAGTTGAACTAGCTCTATAAGCTAGTACAAATAATTTCACACTAGAGTTGAACTAGCTCTATAGCAAAGTACAAATAATTTTACACTATAGTTGAACTAGCTCTATAAGCTAGTTGAAATAATTTTACACTAGAGTTGAACTAGCTCTATAACCTAGATAATTTTACACTAGAGTTGAACTAGCTCAATAGCCTAGTACAAATAATATTACACTAGAGTTGAACTAGCTCTATAGCCTAGTACAAATAATTTTACATTAGAGTTCAACTAGCTCTATAAGCTAGTACAAATAATTTTACACTAGAGTTGAACTAGCTCTATAGCCTAGTACAAATAATTTTACACTAGAGTTGAATTAGCTCTATAGCCTTGTACAAATAATTTTACACTATAGTTGAACTAGCTCTACAGCCTAGTACAACTAATTTTACACTAGAGTTGAACTAGCTCTATAGCCTAGTACAAATAATTTTACACTTGAGTTGAACTAGCTCTATAGCCAAGTACAAATAATTTTACACTAGAGATGAACTAGCTCTATAGCCTAGTACAAATAATTTTACACTAGAGTTGAGCTAGCTCTATAGCCTAGTACAAATAATTTTACACTATAGTTGAACTAGCTCTATAGCCTAGTACAAATAATTTTACACTAGAATTGAACTAGCTCTATAGCCTAGTACAAATAATTCTACAATAGAGTTCAACTAGCTCTATAAGCTAGTACAAATAATTTTACACTAGAGTTGAGCTAGCTCTATAGCCTAGTACAAATAATTTTACAATAGAGTTGAACTAGTTCTTTAGCCTAGTACAAATAATTTTACACTATAGTTGAACTAGCTCTATAAGCTAGTTGAAATAATTTTACACTAGAGTTGAACTAGCTCTATAGCCTAGTACAAATAATTTTACACTATAGTTGAACTAGATCTATAGCCAAGTACAAATAATTTTACACTATAGTTGAACTAGCTCTATAAGCTGGTTGAAATAATTTCACACTAGAGTTGAACTAGCTCTATAGCCTAGTACAAATAATTTTACACTAGAGTTGAACTAGCTCTATAGCCTAGTACAAATAATTTTACACTCGAGTTGAACTAGCTCTATAGCCTAGTACAAATAATTTTACAATAGAGTTGAACTAGTTCTATAGCCTAGTACAAATAATTTTACACTATAGTTGAACTAGCTCTATAAGCTAGTTGAAATAATTTTACACTAGAGTTGAACTAGCTCTATAGCCTAGTACAAATAATTTTACAATAGAGTTCAACTAGCTCTATAAGCTAGTACAAATAATTTTACACTAGAGTTGAGCTAGCTCTATAGCCTAGTACAAATAATTTTACACTAGAGTTGAACTAGTTCTTTAGCCTAGTACAAATAATTTTACACTATAGTTGAACTAGCTCTATAAGCTAGTTGAAATAATTTTACACTAGAGTTGAACTAGCTCTATAGCCTAGTACAAATAATTTTACACTATAGTTGAACTAGATCTATAGCCAAGTATAAATAATTTTACACTATAGTTGAACTAGCTCTATAAGCTGGTTGAAATAATTTTACACTAGAGTTGAACTAGCTCTATAGCCTAGTACAAATAATTTTACTCTAGAGTTGAACTAGCTCTATAGCCTAGTACAAATAATTTTACACTCGAGTTGAACTAGCTCTATAGCCTAGTACAAATAATTTTACACTAGAGTTGAACTAGCTCTATAGCCTAGTACAAATAATTTTACACTAGAGTTGAACTAGCTCTATAGCCTAGTACAAATAATTTTACACTATAGTTGAACTAGCTCTATAAGCTAGTTGAAATAATTTTACACTAGAGTTGAACTAGCTCTATAGCCTAGTACAAATAATTTTACACTATAGTTGAACTAGATCTATAGCCAAGTACAAATAATTTTATGCTAGAGTTGAACTAGCTCTATAGCCTAGTATAAATAATTTTACACTAGAGTTGAACTAGCTCTATAAGCTAGTACAAATAATTTCACACTAGAGTTGAACTAGCTCTATAAGCTAGTACAAATAATTTTACACTAGAGTTGAACTAGCTCTATAAGCTAGTACAAATAATTTTACACTAGAATTGAACTAGCTCTATAGCGTAGTACAAATAATTTTACACTATAGTTGAACTAGCTCTATAAGCTAGTTGAAATAATTTTACACTAGAGTTGAACTAGCTCTATAGCCTAGTACAAATAATTTTACACTATAGTTGAACTAGATCTATAGCCAAGTACAAATAATTTTACGCTAGAGTTGAACTAGCTCTATAGCCTAGTATAAATAATTTTACACTAGAGTTGAACTAGCTCTATAAGCTAGTACAAATAATTTCACACTAGAGTTGAACTAGCTCTATAGCAAAGTACAAATAATTTTACACTATAGTTGAACTAGCTCTATAAGCTAGTTGAAATAATTTTACACTAGAGTTGAACTAGCTCTATAGCCTAGATAATTTTACACTAGAGTTGAACTAGCTCAATAGCCTAGTACAAATAATATTACACTAGAGTTGAACTAGCTCTATAGCCTAGTACAAATAATTTTACATTAGAGTTCAACTAGCTCTATAAGCTAGTACAAATAATTTTACACTAGAGTTGAACTAGCTCTATAGCCTAGTACAAATAATTTTACACTATAGTTGAACTAGATCTATAGCCAAGTATAAATAATTTTACACTATAGTTGAACTAGCTCTATAAGCTGGTTGAAATAATTTTACACTAGAGTTGAACTAGCTCTATAGCCTAGTACAAATAATTTTACTCTAGAGTTGAACTAGCTCTATAGCCTAGTACAAATAATTTTACACTCGAGTTGAACTAGCTCTATAGCCTAGTACAAATAATTTTACACTAGAGTTGAACTAGCTCTATAGCCTAGTACAAATAATTTTACACTAGAGTTGAACTAGCTCTATAGCCTAGTACAAATAATTTTACACTATAGTTGAACTAGCTCTATAAGCTAGTTGAAATAATTTTACACTAGAGTTGAACTAGCTCTATAGCCTAGTACAAATAATTTTACACTATAGTTGAACTAGATCTATAGCCAAGTACAAATAATTTTATGCTAGAGTTGAACTAGCTCTATAGCCTAGTATAAATAATTTCACACTAGAGTTGAACTAGCTCTATAAGCTAGTACAAATAATTTCACACTAGAGTTGAACTAGCTCTATAAGCTAGTACAAATAATTTTACACTAGGGTTGAACTAGCTCTATAAGCTAGTACAAATAATTTTACACTAGAATTGAACTAGCTCTATAGCGTAGTACAAATAATTTTACACTAGAGATGAACTAGCTCTATAGCCTAGTACAAATAATTTTACACTAGAGTTGAGCTAGCTCTATAGCCTAGTACAAATAATTTTACACTATAGTTGAACTAGCTCTATAGCCTAGTACAAATAATTTTACACTAGAATTGAACTAGCTCTATAGCCTAGTACAAATAATTCTACAATAGAGTTCAACTACCTCTATAAGCTAGTACAAATAATTTTACACTAGAGTTGAGCTAGCTCTATAGCCTAGTACAAATAATTTTACAATAGAGTTGAACTAGTTCTTTAGCCTAGTACAAATAATTTTACACTATAGTTGAACTAGCTCTATAAGCTAGTTGAAATAATTTTACACTAGAGTTGAACTAGCTCTATAGCCTAGTACAAATAATTTTACACTATAGTTGAACTAGATCTATAGCCAAGTACAAATAATTTTACACTATAGTTGAACTAGATCTATAGCCAAGTACAAATAATTTTATGCTAGAGTTGAACTAGCTCTATAGCCTAGTATAAATAATTTCACACTAGAGTTGAACTAGCTCTATAAGCTAGTACAAATAATTTCACACTAGAGTTGAACTAGCTCTATAAGCTAGTACAAATAATTTTACACTAGAGTTGAACTAGCTCTATAAGCTAGTACAAATAATTTTACACTAGAATTGAACTAGCTCTATAGCGTAGTACAAATAATTTTACACTAGAGATGAACTAGCTCTATAGCCTAGTACAAATAATTTTACACTAGAGTTGAGCTAGCTCTATAGCCTAGTACAAATAATTTTACACTATAGTTGAACTAGCTCTATAGCCTAGTACAAATAATTTTACACTAGAATTGAACTAGCTCTATAGCCTAGTACAAATAATTCTACAATAGAGTTCAACTACCTCTATAAGCTAGTACAAATAATTTTACACTAGAGTTGAGCTAGCTCTATAGCCTAGTACAAATAATTTTACAATAGAGTTGAACTAGTTCTTTAGCCTAGTACAAATAATTTTACACTATAGTTGAACTAGCTCTATAAGCTAGTTGAAATAATTTTACACTAGAGTTGAACTAGCTCTATAGCCTAGTACAAATAATTTTACACTATAGTTGAACTAGATCTATAGCCAAGTACAAATAATTTTACACTATAGTTGAACTAGCTCTATAAGCTGGTTGAAATAATTTCACACTAGAGTTGAACTAGCTCTATAGCCTAGTACAAATAATTTTACACTAGAGTTGAACTAGCTCTATAGCCTAGTACAAATAATTTTACACTCGAGTTGAACTAGCTCTATAGCCTAGTACAAATAATTTTACAATAGAGTTGAACTAGTTCTATAGCCTAGTACAAATAATTTTACACTATAGTTGAACTAGCTCTATAAGCTAGTTGAAATAATTTTACACTAGAGTTGAACTAGCTCTATAGCCTAGTACAAATAATTTTACAATAGAGTTCAACTAGCTCTATAAGCTAGTACAAATAATTTTACACTAGAGTTGAGCTAGCTCTATAGCCTAGTACAAATAATTTTACACTATAGTTGAACTAGCTATATAAGCTAGTTGAAATAATTTTACACTAGAGTTGAACTAGCTCTATAGCCTAGTACAAATAATTTTACACTATAGTTGAACTAGATCTATAGCCAAGTACAAATAATTTTATGCTAGAGTTGAACTAGCTCTATAGCCTAGTATAAATAATTTTACACTAGAGTTGAACTAGCTCTATAAGCTAGTACAAATAATTTCACACTAGAGTTGAACTAGCTCTATAAGCTAGTACAAATAATTTTACACTAGAGTTGAACTAGCTCTATAAGCTAGTACAAATAATTTTACACTAGAATTGAACTAGCTCTATAGCGTAGTACAAATAATTTTACACTATAGTTGAACTAGCTCTATAAGCTAGTTGAAATAATTTTACACTAGAGTTGAACTAGCTCTATAGCCTAGTACAAATAATTTTACACTATAGTTGAACTAGATCTATAGCCAAGTACAAATAATTTTACGCTAGAGTTGAACTAGCTCTATAGCCTAGTATAAATAATTTTACACTAGAGTTGAACTAGCTCTATAAGCTAGTACAAATAATTTCACACTAGAGTTGAACTAGCTCTATAGCAAAGTACAAATAATTTTACACTATAGTTGAACTAGCTCTATAAGCTAGTTGAAATAATTTTACACTAGAGTTGAACTAGCTCTATAGCCTAGATAATTTTACACTAGAGTTGAACTAGCTCAATAGCCTAGTACAAATAATATTACACTAGAGTTGAACTAGCTCTATAGCCTAGTACAAATAATTTTACATTAGAGTTCAACTAGCTCTATAAGCTAGTACAAATAATTTTACACTAGAGTTGAACTAGCTCTATAGCCTAGTACAAATAATTTTACACTATAGTTGAACTAGATCTATAGCCAAGTTTAAATAATTTTACACTATAGTTGAACTAGCTCTATAAGCTGGTTGAAATAATTTTACACTAGAGTTGAACTAGCTCTATAGCCTAGTACAAATAATTTTACTCTAGAGTTGAACTAGCTCTATAGCCTAGTACAAATAATTTTACACTCGAGTTGAACTAGCTCTATAGCCTAGTACAAATAATTTTACACTAGAGTTGAACTAGCTCTATAGCCTAGTACAAATAATTTTACACTAGAGTTGAACTAGCTCTATAGCCTAGTACAAATAATTTTACACTATAGTTGAACTAGCTCTATAAGCTAGTTGAAATAATTTTACACTAGAGTTGAACTAGCTCTATAGCCTAGTACAAATAATTTTACACTATAGTTGAACTAGATCTATAGCCAAGTACAAATAATTTTATGCTAGAGTTGAACTAGCTCTATAGCCTAGTATAAATAATTTCACACTAGAGTTGAACTAGCTCTATAAGCTAGTACAAATAATTTCACACTAGAGTTGAACTAGCTCTATAAGCTAGTACAAATAATTTTACACTAGAGTTGAACTAGCTCTATAAGCTAGTACAAATAATTTTACACTAGGATTGAACTAGCTCTATAGCGTAGTACAAATAATTTTACACTATAGTTGAACTAGCTCTATAAGCTAGTTGAAATAATTTTACACTAGAGTTGAACTAGCTCTATAGCCTAGTACAAATAATTTTACACTATAGTTGAACTAGATCTATAGCCAAGTACAAATAATTTTACGCTAGAGTTGAACTAGCTCTATAGCCTAGTATAAATAATTTTACACTAGAGTTGAACTAGCTCTATAAGCTAGTACAAATAATTTCACACTAGAGTTGAACTAGCTCTATAGCAAAGTACAAATAATTTTACACTATAGTTGAACTAGCTCTATAAGCTAGTTGAAATAATTTTACACTAGAGTTGAACTAGCTCTATAGCCTAGATAATTTTACACTAGAGTTGAACTAGCTCAATAGCCTAGTACAAATAATATTACACTAGAGTTGAACTAGCTCTATAGCCTAGTACAAATAATTTTACATTAGAGTTCAACTAGCTCTATAAGCTAGTACAAATAATTTTACACTAGAGTTGAACTAGCTCTATAGCCTAGTATAAATAATTTTACACTAGAGTTGAATTAGCTCTATAGCCTTGTACAAATAATTTTACACTATAGTTGAACTAGCTCTACAGCCTAGTACAACTAATTTTACACTAGAGTTGAACTAGCTCTATAGCCTAGTACAAATAATTTTACACTTGAGTTGAACTAGCTCTATAGCCAAGTACAAATAATTTTACACTAGAGATGAACTAGCTCTATAGCCTAGTACAAATAATTTTACACTAGAGTTGAGCTAGCTCTATAGCCTAGTACAAATAATTTTACACTATAGTTGAACTAGCTCTATAGCCTAGTACAAATAATTTTACACTAGAATTGAACTAGCTCTATAGCCTAGTACAAATAATTCTACAATAGAGTTCAACTAGCTCTATAAGCTAGTACAAATAATTTTACACTAGAGTTGAGCTAGCTCTATAGCCTAGTACAAATAATTTTACAATAGAGTTGAACTAGTTCTTTAGCCTAGTACAAATAATTTTACACTATAGTTGAACTAGCTCTATAAGCTAGTTGAAATAATTTTACACTAGAGTTGAACTAGCTCTATAGCCTAGTACAAATAATTTTACACTATAGTTGAACTAGATCTATAGCCAAGTACAAATAATTTTACACTATAGTTGAACTAGCTCTATAAGCTGGTTGAAATAATTTCACACTAGAGTTGAACTAGCTCTATAGCCTAGTACAAATAATTTTACACTAGAGTTGAACTAGCTCTATAGCCTAGTACAAATAATTTTATACTCGAGTTGAACTAGCTCTATAGCCTAGTACAAATAATTTTACAATAGAGTTGAACTAGTTCTATAGCCTAGTGCAAATAATTTTACACTATAGTTGAACTAGCTCTATAAGCTAGTTGAAATAATTTTACACTAGAGTTGAACTAGCTCTATAGCCTAGTACAAATAATTTTACACTATAGTTGAACTAGATCTATAGCCAAGTACAAATAATTTTACGCTAGAGTTGAACTAGCTCTATAGCCTAGTATAAATAATTTTACACTAGAGTTGAACTAGCTCTATAAGCTAGTACAAATAATTTCACACTAGAGTTGAACTAGCTCTATAGCAAAGTACAAATAATTTTACACTATAGTTGAACTAGCTCTATAAGCTAGTTGAAATAATTTTACACTAGAGTTGAACTAGCTCTATAGCCTAGATAATTTTACACTAGAGTTGAACTAGCTCAATAGCCTAGTACAAATAATATTACACTAGAGTTGAACTAGCTCTATAGCCTAGTACAAATAATTTTACAATAGAGTTGAACTAGTTCTATAGCCTAGTACAAATAATTTTACACTATAGTTGAACTAGCTCTATAAGCTAGTTGAAATAATTTTACACTAGAGTTGAACTAGCTCTATAGCCTAGTACAAATAATTTTACACTATAGTTGAACTAGCTCTATAAGCTAGTTGAAATAATTTTACACTAGAGTTGAACTAGATCTATAGCCTAGTACAAATAATTTTACAATAGAGTTCAACTAGCTCTATAAGCTAGTACAAATAATTTTACACTAGAGTTGAGCTAGCTCTATAGCCTAGTACAAATAATTTTACACTAGAGTTGAACTAGTTCTTTAGCCTAGTACAAATAATTTTACACTATAGTTGAACTAGCTCTATAAGCTACTTGAAATAATTTTACACTAGAGTTGAACTAGCTCTATAGCCTAGTACAAATAATTTTACACTATAGTTGAACTAGATCTATAGCCAAGTATAAATAATTTTACACTATAGTTGAACTAGCTCTATAAGCTGGTTGAAATAATTTTACACTAGAGTTGAACTAGCTCTATAGCCTAGTACAAATAATTTTACTCTAGAGTTGAACTAGCTCTATAGCCTAGTACAAATAATTTTACACTCGAGTTGAACTAGCTCTATAGCCTAGTACAAATAATTTTACACTAGAGTTGAACTAGCTCTATAGCCTAGTACAAATAATTTTACACTAGAGTTGAACTAGCTCTATAGCCTAGTACAAATAATTTTACACTATAGTTGAACTAGCTCTATAAGCTAGTTGAAATAATTTTACACTAGAGTTGAACTAGCTCTATAGCCTAGTACAAATAATTTTACACTATAGTTGAACTAGATCTATAGCCAAGTACAAATAATTTTATGCTAGAGTTGAACTAGCTCTATAGCCTAGTATAAATAATTTTACACTAGAGTTGAACTAGCTCTATAAGCTAGTACAAATAATTTCACACTAGAGTTGAACTAGCTCTATAAGCTAGTACAAATAATTTTACACTAGAGTTGAACTAGCTCTATAAGCTAGTACAAATAATTTTACACTAGAATTGAACTAGCTCTATAGCGTAGTACAAATAATTTTACACTATAGTTGAACTAGCTCTATAAGCTAGTTGAAATAATTTTACACTAGAGTTGAACTAGCTCTATAGCCTAGTACAAATAATTTTACACTATAGTTGAACTAGATCTATAGCCAAGTACAAATAATTTTACGCTAGAGTTGAACTAGCTCTATAGCCTAGTATAAATAATTTTACACTAGAGTTGAACTAGCTCTATAAGCTAGTACAAATAATTTCACACTAGAGTTGAACTAGCTCTATAGCAAAGTACAAATAATTTTACACTATAGTTGAACTAGCTCTATAAGCTAGTTGAAATAATTTTACACTAGAGTTGAACTAGCTCTATAGCCTAGATAATTTTACACTAGAGTTGAACTAGCTCAATAGCCTAGTACAAATAATATTACACTAGAGTTGAACTAGCTCTATAGCCTAGTACAAATAATTTTACATTAGAGTTCAACTAGCTCTATAAGCTAGTACAAATAATTTTACACTAGAGTTGAACTAGCTCTATAGCCTAGTACAAATAATTTTACACTAGAGTTGAATTAGCTCTATAGCCTTGTACAAATAATTTTACACTATAGTTGAACTAGCTCTACAGCCTAGTACAACTAATTTTACACTAGAGTTGAACTAGCTCTATAGCCTAGTACAAATAATTTTACACTTGAGTTGAACTAGCTCTATAGCCAAGTACAAATAATTTTACACTAGAGATGAACTAGCTCTATAGCCTAGTACAAATAATTTTACACTAGAGTTGAGCTAGCTCTATAGCCTAGTACAAATAATTTTACACTATAGTTGAACTAGCTCTATAGCCTAGTACAAATAATTTTACACTAGAATTGAACTAGCTCTATAGCCTAGTACAAATAATTCTACAATAGAGTTCAACTACCTCTATAAGCTAGTACAAATAATTTTACACTAGAGTTGAGCTAGCTCTATAGCCTAGTACAAATAATTTTACAATAGAGTTGAACTAGTTCTTTAGCCTAGTACAAATAATTTTACACTATAGTTGAACTAGCTCTATAAGCTAGTTGAAATAATTTTACACTAGAGTTGAACTAGCTCTATAGCCTAGTACAAATAATTTTACACTATAGTTGAACTAGATCTATAGCCAAGTACAAATAATTTTACACTATAGTTGAACTAGCTCTATAAGCTGGTTGAAATAATTTCACACTAGAGTTGAACTAGCTCTATAGCCTAGTACAAATAATTTTACACTAGAGTTGAACTAGCTCTATAGCCTAGTACAAATAATTTTACACTCGAGTTGAACTAGCTCTATAGCCTAGTACAAATAATTTTACAATAGAGTTGAACTAGTTCTATAGCCTAGTACAAATAATTTTACACTATAGTTGAACTAGCTCTATAAGCTAGTTGAAATAATTTTACACTAGAGTTGAACTAGCTCTATAGCCTAGTACAAATAATTTTACAATAGAGTTCAACTAGCTCTATAAGCTAGTACAAATAATTTTACACTAGAGTTGAGCTAGCTCTATAGCCTAGTACAAATAATTTTACACTATAGTTGAACTAGCTCTATAAGCTAGTTGAAATAATTTTACACTAGAGTTGAACTAGCTCTATAGCCTAGATAATTTTACACTAGAGTTGAACTAGCTCAATAGCCTAGTACAAATAATATTACACTAGAGTTGAACTAGCTCTATAGCCTAGTACAAATAATTTTACAATAGAGTTGAACTAGTTCTATAGCCTAGTACAAATAATTTTACACTATAGTTGAACTAGCTCTATAAGCTAGTTGAAATAATTTTACACTAGAGTTGAACTAGCTCTATAGCCTAGTACAAATAATTTTACACTATAGTTGAACTAGCTCTATAAGCTAGTTGAAATAATTTTACACTAGAGTTGAACTAGATCTATAGCCTAGTACAAATAATTTTACAATAGAGTTCAACTAGCTCTATAAGCTAGTACAAATAATTTTACACTAGAGTTGAGCTAGCTCTATAGCCTAGTACAAATAATTTTACACTAGAGTTGAACTAGTTCTTTAGCCGAGTACAAATAATTTTACACTATAGTTGAACTAGCTCTATAAGCTAGTTGAAATAATTTTACACTAGAGTTGAACTAGCTCTATAGCCTAGTACAAATAATTTTACACTATAGTTGAACTAGATCTATAGCCAAGTATAAATAATTTTACACTATAGTTGAACTAGCTCTATAAGCTGGTTGAAATAATTTTACACTAGAGTTGAACTAGCTCTATAGCCTAGTACAAATAATTTTACTCTAGAGTTGAACTAGCTCTATAGCCTAGTACAAATAATTTTACACTCGAGTTGAACTAGCTCTATAGCCTAGTACAAATAATTTTACACTAGAGTTGAACTAGCTCTATAGCCTAGTACAAATAATTTTACACTAGAGTTGAACTAGCTCTATAGCCTAGTACAAATAATTTTACACTATAGTTGAACTAGCTCTATAAGCTAGTTGAAATAATTTTACACTAGAGTTGAACTAGCTCTATAGCCTAGTACAAATAATTTTACACTATAGTTGAACTAGATCTATAGCCAAGTACAAATAATTTTATGCTAGAGTTGAACTAGCTCTATAGCCTAGTATAAATAATTTTACACTAGAGTTGAACTAGCTCTATAAGCTAGTACAAATAATTTCACACTAGAGTTGAACTAGCTCTATAAGCTAGTACAAATAATTTTACACTAGAGTTGAACTAGCTCTATAAGCTAGTACAAATAATTTTACACTAGAATTGAACTAGCTCTATAGCGTAGTACAAATAATTTTACACTATAGTTGAACTAGCTCTATAAGCTAGTTGAAATAATTTTACACTAGAGTTGAACTAGCTCTATAGCCTAGTACAAATAATTTTACACTATAGTTGAACTAGATCTATAGCCAAGTACAAATAATTTTACGCTAGAGTTGAACTAGCTCTATAGCCTAGTATAAATAATTTTACACTAGAGTTGAACTAGCTCTATAAGCTAGTACAAATAATTTCACACTAGAGTTGAACTAGCTCTATAGCAAAGTACAAATAATTTTACACTATAGTTGAACTAGCTCTATAAGCTAGTTGAAATAATTTTACCCTAGAGTTGAACTAGCTCTATAGCCTAGATAATTTTACACTAGAGTTGAACTAGCTCAATAGCCTAGTACAAATAATATTACACTAGAGTTGAACTAGCTCTATAGCCTAGTACAAATAATTTTACATTAGAGTTCAACTAGCTCTATAAGCTAGTACAAATAATTTTACACTAGAGTTGAACTAGCTCTATAGCCTAGTACAAATAATTTTACACTAGAGTTGAATTAGCTCTATAGCCTTGTACAAATAATTTTACACTATAGTTGAACTAGCTCTACAGCCTAGTACAACTAATTTTACACTAGAGTTGAACTAGCTCTATAGCCTAGTACAAATAATTTTACACTTGAGTTGAACTAGCTCTATAGCCAAGTACAAATAATTTTACACTAGAGATGAACTAGCTCTATAGCCTAGTACAAATAATTTTACACTAGAGTTGAGCTAGCTCTATAGCCTAGTACAAATAATTTTACACTATAGTTGAACTAGCTCTATAGCCTAGTACAAATAATTTTACACTAGAATTGAACTAGCTCTATAGCCTAGTACAAATAATTCTACAATAGAGTTCAACTACCTCTATAAGCTAGTACAAATAATTTTACACTAGAGTTGAGCTAGCTCTATAGCCTAGTACAAATAATTTTACAATAGAGTTGAACTAGTTCTTTAGCCTAGTACAAATAATTTTACACTATAGTTGAACTAGCTCTATAAGCTAGTTGAAATAATTTTACACTAGAGTTGAACTAGCTCTATAGCCTAGTACAAATAATTTTACACTATAGTTGAACTAGATCTATAGCCAAGTACAAATAATTTTACACTATAGTTGAACTAGCTCTATAAGCTGGTTGAAATAATTTCACACTAGAGTTGAACTAGCTCTATAGCCTAGTACAAATAATTTTACACTAGAGTTGAACTAGCTCTATAGCCTAGTACAAATAATTTTACACTCGAGTTGAACTAGCTCTATAGCCTAGTACAAATAATTTTACAATAGAGTTGAACTAGTTCTATAGCCTAGTACAAATAATTTTACACTATAGTTGAACTAGCTCTATAAGCTAGTTGAAATAATTTTACACTAGAGTTGAACTAGCTCTATAGCCTAGTACAAATAATTTTACAATAGAGTTCAACTAGCTCTATAAGCTAGTACAAATAATTTTACACTAGAGTTGAGCTAGCTCTATAGCCTAGTACAAATAATTTTACACTATAGTTGAACTAGCTCTATAAGCTAGTTGAAATAATTTTACACTAGAGTTGAACTAGCTCTATAGCCTAGATAATTTTACACTAGAGTTGAACTAGCTCAATAGCCTAGTACAAATAATATTACACTAGAGTTGAACTAGCTCTATAGCCTAGTACAAATAATTTTACAATAGAGTTGAACTAGTTCTATAGCCTAGTACAAATAATTTTACACTATAGTTGAACTAGCTCTATAAGCTAGTTGAAATAATTTTACACTAGAGTTGAACTAGCTCTATAGCCTAGTACAAATAATTTTACACTATAGTTGAACTAGCTCTATAAGCTAGTTGAAATAATTTTACACTAGAGTTGAACTAGATCTATAGCCTAGTACAAATAATTTTACAATAGAGTTCAACTAGCTCTATAAGCTAGTACAAATAATTTTACACTAGAGTTGAGCTAGCTCTATAGCCTAGTACAAATAATTTTACACTAGAGTTGAACTAGTTCTTTAGCCTAGTACAAATAATTTTACACTATAGTTGAACTAGCTCTATAAGCTAGTTGAAATAATTTTACACTAGAGTTGAACTAGCTCTATAGCCTAGTACAAATAATTTTACACTATAGTTGAACTAGATCTATAGCCAAGTATAAATAATTTTACACTATAGTTGAACTAGCTCTATAAGCTGGTTGAAATAATTTTACACTAGAGTTGAACTAGCTCTATAGCCTAGTACAAATAATTTTACTCTAGAGTTGAACTAGCTCTATAGCCTAGTACAAATAATTTTACACTCGAGTTGAACTAGCTCTATAGCCTAGTACAAATAATTTTACACTAGAGTTGAACTAGCTCTATAGCCTAGTACAAATAATTTTACACTAGAGTTGAACTAGCTCTATAGCCTAGTACAAATAATTTTACACTATAGTTGAACTAGCTCTATAAGCTAGTTGAAATAATTTTACACTAGAGTTGAACTAGCTCTATAGCCTAGTACAAATAATTTTACACTATAGTTGAACTAGATCTATAGCCAAGTACAAATAATTTTATGCTAGAGTTGAACTAGCTCTATAGCCTAGTATAAATAATTTTACACTAGAGTTGAACTAGCTCTATAAGCTAGTACAAATAATTTCACACCAGAGTTGAACTAGCTCTATAAGCTAGTACAAATAATTTTACACTAGAGTTGAACTAGCTCTATAAGCTAGTACAAATAATTTTACACTAGAATTGAACTAGCTCTATAGCGTAGTACAAATAATTTTACACTATAGTTGAACTAGCTCTATAAGCTAGTTGAAATAATTTTACACTAGAGTTGAACTAGCTCTATAGCCTAGTACAAATAATTTTACACTATAGTTGAACTAGATCTATAGCCAAGTACAAATAATTTTACGCTAGAGTTGAACTAGCTCTATAGCCTAGTATAAATAATTTTACACTAGAGTTGAACTAGCTCTATAAGCTAGTACAAATAATTTCACACTAGAGTTGAACTAGCTCTATAGCAAAGTACAAATAATTTTACACTATAGTTGAACTAGCTCTATAAGCTAGTTGAAATAATTTTACACTAGAGTTGAACTAGCTCTATAGCCTAGATAATTTTACACTAGAGTTGAACTAGCTCAATAGCCTAGTACAAATAATATTACACTAGAGTTGAACTAGCTCTATAGCCTAGTACAAATAATTTTACATTAGAGTTCAACTAGCTCTATAAGCTAGTACAAATAATTTTACACTAGAGTTGAACTAGCTCTATAGCCTAGTACAAATAATTTTACACTAGAGTTGAATTAGCTCTATAGCCTTGTACAAATAATTTTACACTATAGTTGAACTAGCTCTACAGCCTAGTACAACTAATTTTACACTAGAGTTGAACTAGCTCTATAGCCTAGTACAAATAATTTTACACTATAGCTGAACTAGCTCTATAGCCTAGTACAAATAATTTTACACTAGAGTTGAGCTAGCTCTATAGCCTAGTACAAATAATTTTACACTATAGTTGAACTAGCTCTATAGCCTAGTACAAATAATTTTACACTAGAATTGAACTAGCTCTATAGCCTAGTACAAATAATTCTACAATAGAGTTCAACTACCTCTATAAGCTAGTACAAATAATTTTACACTATAGTTGAACTAGATCTATAGCCAAGTATAAATAATTTTACACTATAGTTGAACTAGCTCTATAAGCTGGTTGAAATAATTTTACAGTAGAGTTGAACTAGCTCTATAGCCTAGTACAAATAATTTTACTCTAGAGTTGAACTAGCTCTATAGCCTAGTACAAATAATTTTACACTCGAGTTGAACTAGCTCTATAGCCTAGTACAAATAATTTTACACTAGAGTTGAACTAGCTCTATAGCCTAGTACAAATAATTTTACACTAGAGTTGAACTAGCTCTATAGCCTAGTACAAATAATTTTACACTATAGTTGAACTAGCTCTATAAGCTAGTTGAAATAATTTTACACTAGAGTTGAACTAGCTCTATAGCCTAGTACAAATAATTTTACACTATAGTTGAACTAGATCTATAGCCAAGTACAAATAATTTTATGCTAGAGTTGAACTAGCTCTATAGCCTAGTATAAATAATTTTACACTAGAGTTGAACTAGCTCTATAAGCTAGTACAAATAATTTCACACCAGAGTTGAACTAGCTCTATAAGCTAGTACAAATAATTTTACACTAGAGTTGAACTAGCTCTATAAGCTAGTACAAATAATTTTACACTAGAATTGAACTAGCTCTATAGCGTAGTACAAATAATTTTACACTATAGTTGAACTAGCTCTATAAGCTAGTTGAAATAATTTTACACTAGAGTTGAACTAGCTCTATAGCCTAGTACAAATAATTTTACACTATAGTTGAACTAGATCTATAGCCAAGTACAAATAATTTTACGCTAGAGTTGAACTAGCTCTATAGCCTAGTATAAATAATTTTACACTAGAGTTGAACTAGCTCTATAAGCTAGTACAAATAATTTCACACTAGAGTTGAACTAGCTCTATAGCAAAGTACAAATAATTTTACACTATAGTTGAACTAGCTCTATAAGCTAGTTGAAATAATTTTACACTAGAGTTGAACTAGCTCTATAGCCTAGATAATTTTACACTAGAGTTGAACTAGCTCAATAGCCTAGTACAAATAATATTACACTAGAGTTGAACTAGCTCTATAGCCTAGTACAAATAATTTTACATTAGAGTTCAACTAGCTCTATAAGCTAGTACAAATAATTTTACACTAGAGTTGAACTAGCTCTATAGCCTAGTACAAATAATTTTACACTAGAGTTGAATTAGCTCTATAGCCTTGTACAAATAATTTTACACTATAGTTGAACTAGCTCTACAGCCTAGTACAACTAATTTTACACTAGAGTTGAACTAGCTCTATAGCCTAGTACAAATAATTTTACACTATAGCTGAACTAGCTCTATAGCCTAGTACAAATAATTTTACACTAGAGTTGAGCTAGCTCTATAGCCTAGTACAAATAATTTTACACTATAGTTGAACTAGCTCTATAGCCTAGTACAAATAATTTTACACTAGAATTGAACTAGCTCTATAGCCTAGTACAAATAATTCTACAATAGAGTTCAACTACCTCTATAAGCTAGTACAAATAATTTTACACTAGAGTTGAGCTAGCTCTATAGCCTAGTACAAATAATTTTACAATAGAGTTGAACTAGTTCTTTAGCCTAGTACAAATAATTTTACACTATAGTTGAACTAGCTCTATAAGCTAGTTGAAATAATTTTACACTAGAGTTGAACTAGCTCTATAGCCTAGTACAAATAATTTTACACTATAGTTGAACTAGATCTATAGCCAAGTACAAATAATTTTACACTATAGTTGAACTAGCTCTATAAGCTGGTTGAAATAATTTCACACTAGAGTTGAACTAGCTCTATAGCCTAGTACAAATAATTTTACACTAGAGTTGAACTAGCTCTATAGCCTAGTACAAATAATTTTACACTCGAGTTGAACTAGCTCTATAGCCTAGTACAAATAATTTTACAATAGAGTTGAACTAGTTCTATAGCCTAGTACAAATAATTTTACACTATAGTTGAACTAGCTCCATAAGCTAGTTGAAATAATTTTACACTAGAGTTGAACTAGCTCTATAGCCTAGTACAAATAATTTTACAATAGAGTTCAACTAGCTCTATAAGCTAGTACAAATAATTTTACACTAGAGTTGAGCTAGCTCTATAGCCTAGTACAAATAATTTTACACTAGAGTTGAACTAGTTCTTTAGCCTAGTACAAATAATTTTACACTATAGTTGAACTAGCTCTATAAGCTAGTTGAAATAATTTTACACTAGAGTTGAACTAGCTCTATAGCCTAGTACAAATAATTTTACACTATAGTTGAACAAGATCTATAGCCAAGTATAAATAATTTGACACTATAGTTGAACTAGCTCTATAAGCTGGTTGAAATAATTTTACACTAGAGTTGAACTAGCTCTATAGCCTAGTACAAATAATTTTACTCTAGAGTTGAACTAGCTCTATAGCCTAGTACAAATAATTTTACACTCGAGTTGAACTAGCTCTATAGCCTAGTACAAATAATTTTACACTAGAGTTGAACTAGCTCTATAGCCTAGTACAAATAATTTTACACTAGAGTTGAACTAGCTCTATAGCCTAGTACAAATAATTTTACACTATAGTTGAACTAGCTCTATAAGCTAGTTGAAATAATTTTACACTAGAGTTGAACTAGCTCTATAGCCTAGTACAAATAATTTTACACTATAGTTGAACTAGATCTATAGCCAAGTACAAATAATTTTATGCTAGAGTTGAACTAGCTCTATAGCCTAGTATAAATAATTTTACACTAGAGTTGAAATAGCTCTATAAGCTAGTACAAATAATTTCACACTAGAGTTGAACTAGCTCTATAAGCTAGTACAAATAATTTTACACTAGAGTTGAACTAGCTCTATAAGCTAGTACAAATAATTTTACACTAGAATTGAACTAGCTCTATAGCGTAGTACAAATAATTTTACACTATAGTTGAACTAGCTCTATAAGCTAGTTGAAATAATTTTACACTAGAGTTGAACTAGCTCTATAGCCTAGTACAAATAATTTTACACTATAGTTGAATCAGATCTATAGCCAAGTACAAATAATTTTACGCTAGAGTTGAACTAGCTCTATAGCCTAGTATAAATAATTTTACACTAGAGTTGAACTAGCTCTATAAGCTAGTACAAATAATTTCACACTAGAGTTGAACTAGCTCTATAGCAAAGTACAAATAATTTTACACTATAGTTGAACTAGCTCTATAAGCTAGTTCAAATAATTTTACACTAGAGTTGAACTAGCTCTATAGCCTAGATAATTTTACACTAGAGTTGAACTAGCTCAATAGCCTAGTACAAATAATATTACACTAGAGTTGAACTAGCTCTATAGCCTAGTACAAATAATTTTACATTAGAGTTCAACTAGCTCTATAAGCTAGTACAGATAATTTTACACTAGAGTTGAACTAGCTCTATAGCCTAGTACAAATAATTTTACACTAGAGTTGAATTAGCTCTATAGCCTAGTACAAATAATTTTACACTATAGTTGAACTAGCTCTATAAGCTAGTTGAAATAATTTTACACTAGAGTTGAACTAGCTCTATAGCCTAGTACAAATAATTTTATACTAGAGTTGAACTAGCTCTATAGCCTAGTGCAAATAATTTTACACTAGAGTTGAACTAGCTCTATAAGCTAGTACAAATAATTTTACACTAGAGTTGAATAAGCTATATAGCCTAGTACAAATAATTTTACAATAGAGTTCAACGAGCTCTATAAGCTAGTACAAATAATTTTACACTAGAGTTGAGCTAGCTCTATAGCCTAGTACAAATAATTTTACACTAGAGTTGAACTAGCTCTATAGCCTAGTACAAATAATTTTACACTAGAGTTGAACTAGCTCTATAGCCTAGTACAAATAATTTTACAATAGAGTTGAACTAGCTCTATAAGCTAGTTGAAATAATTTTACACTAGAGTTGAACTAGCTCTATAGCCTAGTACAAATAATTTTACACTAGAGTTGAACTAGCTCTATAGCCTAGTACAACTAATTTTACACTAGAGTTGAACTAGCTCTATAAGCTAGTACAAATAATTTTACACTAGAGTTGAACAAGCTCTATAGCCTAGTACAAATAATTCTACAATAGAGTTCAACTAGCTCTATAAGCTAGTACAAATAATTTTACACTAGAGTTGAGCTAGCTCTATAGCCTAGTACAAATAATTTTACACTAGACTTGAACTAGCTCTATAGCCTAGTACAAATAATTTTACACTAGAGTTGAACTAGTTCTATATCCTAGTACAAATAATTTTACACTATAGTTGAACTAGCTCTCTATAAGCTAGTTGAAATAATTTTACACTAGAGTTGAACTAGCTCTATTGCCTAGTACAAATAATTTTACACTAGAGTTGAATTAGCTCTATAGCCTAGTACAAATAATATTACACTATAGTTGAACTAGCTCTATAAGCTATTTGATATAATTTTACACTAGAGTTGAACTAGCTCTATAGCCTAGTACAAATAATTTTACACTAGAGTTGAACTAGCTCTATAGCCTAGTACAAATAATTTTACAATAGAGTTCAACTAGCTCTATAAGCTAGTACAAATAATTTTACACTAGAGTTGAACTAGCTCTATAGCCTAGTACAAATAATTTTACACTAGAGTTGAATTAGCTCTATAGCCTAGTACAAATAATTTTACACTATAGTTGAACTAGCTCTATAAGCTAGTTGAAATAATTTTACACTAGAGTTGAACTAGCTCTATAGCCTAGTACGAATAATTTTACACTAGAGTTGAACTAGCTCTATAGCCTAGTACAAATAATTTTACACTAGAGTTGAACTAGCTCTATAGCCTAGTACAAATAATTTTACACAAGAGTTGAGCTAGCTCTATAGCCTAGTACAAATAGTTTTACACTATAGTTGAACTAGCTCTATAGCCTAGTACAAATAATTTTACACTAGAGTTGAACTAGCTCTATAGCCTAGTACAAATAATTTTACAATAGAGTTCAACTAGCTCTATAAGCTAGTACAAATAATTTTACACTAGAGTTGAACTAGCTCTATAGCCTAGATAATTTTACACTAGAGTTGAACTAGCTCTATAGCCTAGATAATTTTACACTAGAGTTGAACTAGCTCAATAGCCTAGTACAAATAATATTACACTAGAGTTGAACTAGCTCTATAGCCTAGTACAAATAATTTTACATTAGAGTTCAACTAGCTCTATAAGCTAGTACAAATAATTTTACACTAGAGTTGAACTAGCTCTATAGCCTAGTACAAATAATTTTACACTAGAGTTGAATTAGCTCTATAGCCTTGTACAAATAATTTTACACTATAGTTGAACTAGCTCTACAGCCTAGTACAACTAATTTTACACTAGAGTTGAACTAGCTCTATAGCCTAGTACAAATAATTTTACACTATAGCTGAACTAGCTCTATAGCCTAGTACAAATAATTTTACACTAGAGTTGAGCTAGCTCTATAGCCTAGTACAAATAATTTTACACTATAGTTGAACTAGCTCTATAGCCTAGTACAAATAATTTTACACTAGAATTGAACTAGCTCTATAGCCTAGTACAAATAATTCTACAATAGAGTTCAACTACCTCTATAAGCTAGTACAAATAATTTTACACTAGAGTTGAGCTAGCTCTATAGCCTAGTACAAATAATTTTACAATAGAGTTGAACTAGTTCTTTAGCCTAGTACAAATAATTTTACACTATAGTTGAACTAGCTCTATAAGCTAGTTGAAATAATTTTACACTAGAGTTGAACTAGCTCTATAGCCTAGTACAAATAATTTTACACTATAGTTGAACTAGATCTATAGCCAAGTACAAATAATTTTACACTATAGTTGAACTAGCTCTATAAGCTGGTTGAAATAATTTCACACTAGAGTTGAACTAGCTCTATAGCCTAGTACAAATACTTTTACACTAGAGTTGAACTAGCTCTATAGCCTAGTACAAATAATTTTACACTCGAGTTGAACTAGCTCTATAGCCTAGTACAAATAATTTTACAATAGAGTTGAACTAGTTCTATAGCCTAGTACAAATAATTTTACACTATAGTTGAACTAGCTCCATAAGCTAGTTGAAATAATTTTACACTAGAGTTGAACTAGCTCTATAGCCTAGTACAAATAATTTTACAATAGAGTTCAACTAGCTCTATAAGCTAGTACAAATAATTTTACACTAGAGTTGAGCTAGCTCTATAGCCTAGTACAAATAATTTTACACTAGAGTTGAACTAGTTCTTTAGCCTAGTACAAATAATTTTACACTATAGTTGAACTAGCTCTATAAGCTAGTTGAAATAATTTTACACTAGAGTTGAACTAGCTCTATAGCCTAGTACAAATAATTTTACACTATAGTTGAACAAGATCTATAGCCAAGTATAAATAATTTGACACTATAGTTGAACTAGCTCTATAAGCTGGTTGAAATAATTTTACACTAGAGTTGAACTAGCTCTATAGCCTAGTACAAATAATTTTACTCTAGAGTTGAACTAGCTCTATAGCCTAGTACAAATAATTTTACACTCGAGTTGAACTAGCTCTATAGCCTAGTACAAATAATTTTACACTAGAGTTGAACTAGCTCTATAGCCTAGTACAAATAATTTTACACTAGAGTTGAACTAGCTCTATAGCCTAGTACAAATAATTTTACACTATAGTTGAACTAGCTCTATAAGCTAGTTGAAATAATTTTACACTAGAGTTGAACTAGCTCTATAGCCTAGTACAAATAATTTTACACTATAGTTGAACTAGATCTATAGCCAAGTACAAATAATTTTATGCTAGAGTTGAACTAGCTCTATAGCCTAGTATAAATAATTTTACACTAGAGTTGAAATAGCTCTATAAGCTAGTACAAATAATTTCACACTAGAGTTGAACTAGCTCTATAAGCTAGTACAAATAATTTTACACTAGAGTTGAACTAGCTCTATAAGCTAGTACAAATAATTTTACACTAGAATTGAACTAGCTCTATAGCGTAGTACAAATAATTTTACACTATAGTTGAACTAGCTCTATAAGCTAGTTGAAATAATTTTACACTAGAGTTGAACTAGCTCTATAGCCTAGTACAAATAATTTTACACTATAGTTGAATCAGATCTATAGCCAAGTACAAATAATTTTACGCTAGAGTTGAACTAGCTCTATAGCCTAGTATAAATAATTTTACACTAGAGTTGAACTAGCTCTATAAGCTAGTACAAATAATTTCACACTAGAGTTGAACTAGCTCTATAGCAAAGTACAAATAATTTTACACTATAGTTGAACTAGCTCTATAAGCTAGTTGAAATAATTTTACACTAGAGTTGAACTAGCTCTATAGCCTAGATAATTTTACACTAGAGTTGAACTAGCTCAATAGCCTAGTACAAATAATATTACACTAGAGTTGAACTAGCTCTATAGCCTAGTACAAATAATTTTACATTAGAGTTCAACTAGCTCTATAAGCTAGTACAAATAATTTTACACTAGAGTTGAACTAGCTCTATAGCCTAGTACAAATAATTTTACACTAGAGTTGAATTAGCTCTATAGCCTTGTACAAATAATTTTACACTATAGTTGAACTAGCTCTACAGCCTAGTACAACTAATTTTACACTAGAGTTGAACTAGCTCTATAGCCTAGTACAAATAATTTTACACTATAGCTGAACTAGCTCTATAGCCTAGTACAAATAATTTTACACTAGAGTTGAGCTAGCTCTATAGCCTAGTACAAATAATTTTACACTATAGTTGAACTAGCTCTATAGCCTAGTACAAATAATTTTACACTAGAATTGAACTAGCTCTATAGCCTAGTACAAATAATTCTACAATAGAGTTCAACTACCTCTATAAGCTAGTACAAATAATTTTACACTAGAGTTGAGCTAGCTCTATAGCCTAGTACAAATAATTTTACAATAGAGTTGAACTAGTTCTTTAGCCTAGTACAAATAATTTTACACTATAGTTGAACTAGCTCTATAAGCTAGTTGAAATAATTTTACACTAGAGTTGAACTAGCTCTATAGCCTAGTACAAATAATTTTACACTATAGTTGAACTAGATCTATAGCCAAGTACAAATAATTTTACACTATAGTTGAACTAGCTCTATAAGCTGGTTGAAATAATTTCACACTAGAGTTGAACTAGCTCTATAGCCTAGTACAAATACTTTTACACTAGAGTTGAACTAGCTCTATAGCCTAGTACAAATAATTTTACACTCGAGTTGAACTAGCTCTATAGCCTAGTACAAATAATTTTACAATAGAGTTGAACTAGTTCTATAGCCTAGTACAAATAATTTTACACTATAGTTGAACTAGCTCCATAAGCTAGTTGAAATAATTTTACACTAGAGTTGAACTAGCTCTATAGCCTAGTACAAATAATTTTACAATAGAGTTCAACTAGCTCTATAAGCTAGTACAAATAATTTTACACTAGAGTTGAGCTAGCTCTATAGCCTAGTACAAATAATTTTACACTAGAGTTGAACTAGTTCTTTAGCCTAGTACAAATAATTTTACACTATAGTTGAACTAGCTCTATAAGCTAGTTGAAATAATTTTACACTAGAGTTGAACTAGCTCTATAGCCTAGTACAAATAATTTTACACTATAGTTGAACAAGATCTATAGCCAAGTATAAATAATTTGACACTATAGTTGAACTAGCTCTATAAGCTGGTTGAAATAATTTTACACTAGAGTTGAACTAGCTCTATAGCCTAGTACAAATAATTTTACTCTAGAGTTGAACTAGCTCTATAGCCTAGTACAAATAATTTTACACTCGAGTTGAACTAGCTCTATAGCCTAGTACAAATAATTTTACACTAGAGTTGAACTAGCTCTATAGCCTAGTACAAATAATTTTACACTAGAGTTGAACTAGCTCTATAGCCTAGTACAAATAATTTTACACTATAGTTGAACTAGCTCTATAAGCTAGTTGAAATAATTTTACACTAGAGTTGAACTAGCTCTATAGCCTAGTACAAATAATTTTACACTATAGTTGAACTAGATCTATAGCCAAGTACAAATAATTTTATGCTAGAGTTGAACTAGCTCTATAGCCTAGTATAAATAATTTTACACTAGAGTTGAAATAGCTCTATAAGCTAGTACAAATAATTTCACACTAGAGTTGAACTAGCTCTATAAGCTAGTACAAATAATTTTACACTAGAGTTGAACTAGCTCTATAAGCTAGTACAAATAATTTTACACTAGAATTGAACTAGCTCTATAGCGTAGTACAAATAATTTTACACTATAGTTGAACTAGCTCTATAAGCTAGTTGAAATAATTTTACACTAGAGTTGAACTAGCTCTATAGCCTAGTACAAATAATTTTACACTATAGTTGAATCAGATCTATAGCCAAGTACAAATAATTTTACGCTAGAGTTGAACTAGCTCTATAGCCTAGTATAAATAATTTTACACTAGAGTTGAACTAGCTCTATAAGCTAGTACAAATAATTTCACACTAGAGTTGAACTAGCTCTATAGCAAAGTACAAATAATTTTACACTATAGTTGAACTAGCTCTATAAGCTAGTTGAAATAATTTTACACTAGAGTTGAACTAGCTCTATAGCCTAGATAATTTTACACTAGAGTTGAACTAGCTCAATAGCCTAGTACAAATAATATTACACTAGAGTTGAACTAGCTCTATAGCCTAGTACAAATAATTTTACATTAGAGTTCAACTAGCTCTATAAGCTAGTACAAATAATTTTACACTAGAGTTGAACTAGCTCTATAGCCTAGTACAAATAATTTTACACTAGAGTTGAATTAGCTCTATAGCCTTGTACAAATAATTTTACACTATAGTTGAACTAGCTCTACAGCCTAGTACAACTAATTTTACACTAGAGTTGAACTAGCTCTATAGCCTAGTACAAATAATTTTACACTATAGCTGAACTAGCTCTATAGCCTAGTACAAATAATTTTACACTAGAGTTGAGCTAGCTCTATAGCCTAGTACAAATAATTTTACACTATAGTTGAACTAGCTCTATAGCCTAGTACAAATAATTTTACACTAGAATTGAACTAGCTCTATAGCCTAGTACAAATAATTCTACAATAGAGTTCAACTACCTCTATAAGCTAGTACAAATAATTTTACACTAGAGTTGAGCTAGCTCTATAGCCTAGTACAAATAATTTTACAATAGAGTTGAACTAGTTCTTTAGCCTAGTACAAATAATTTTACACTATAGTTGAACTAGCTCTATAAGCTAGTTGAAATAATTTTACACTAGAGTTGAACTAGCTCTATAGCCTAGTACAAATAATTTTACACTATAGTTGAACTAGATCTATAGCCAAGTACAAATAATTTTACACTATAGTTGAACTAGCTCTATAAGCTGGTTGAAATAATTTCACACTAGAGTTGAACTAGCTCTATAGCCTAGTACAAATAATTTTACACTAGAGTTGAACTAGCTCTATAGCCTAGTACAAATAATTTTACACTCGAGTTGAACTAGCTCTATAGCCTAGTACAAATAATTTTACAATAGAGTTGAACTAGTTCTATAGCCTAGTACAAATAATTTTACACTATAGTTGAACTAGCTCCATAAGCTAGTTGAAATAATTTTACACTAGAGTTGAACTAGCTCTATAGCCTAGTACAAATAATTTTACAATAGAGTTCAACTAGCTCTATAAGCTAGTACAAATAATTTTACACTAGAGTTGAGCTAGCTCTATAGCCTAGTACAAATAATTTTACACTAGAGTTGAACTAGTTCTTTAGCCTAGTACAAATAATTTTACACTATAGTTGAACTAGCTCTATAAGCTAGTTGAAATAATTTTACACTAGAGTTGAACTAGCTCTATAGCCTAGTACAAATAATTTTACACTATAGTTGAACAAGATCTATAGCCAAGTATAAATAATTTGACACTATAGTTGAACTAGCTCTATAAGCTGGTTGAAATAATTTTACACTAGAGTTGAACTAGCTCTATAGCCTAGTACAAATAATTTTACTCTAGAGTTGAACTAGCTCTATAGCCTAGTACAAATAATTTTACACTCGAGTTGAACTAGCTCTATAGCCTAGTACAAATAATTTTACACTAGAGTTGAACTAGCTCTATAGCCTAGTACAAATAATTTTACACTAGAGTTGAACTAGCTCTATAGCCTAGTACAAATAATTTTACACTATAGTTGAACTAGCTCTATAAGCTAGTTGAAATAATTTTACACTAGAGTTGAACTAGCTCTATAGCCTAGTACAAATAATTTTACACTATAGTTGAACTAGATCTATAGCCAAGTACAAATAATTTTATGCTAGAGTTGAACTAGCTCTATAGCCTAGTATAAATAATTTTACACTAGAGTTGAAATAGCTCTATAAGCTAGTACAAATAATTTCACACTAGAGTTGAACTAGCTCTATAAGCTAGTACAAATAATTTTACACTAGAGTTGAACTAGCTCTATAAGCTAGTACAAATAATTTTACACTAGAATTGAACTAGCTCTATAGCGTAGTACAAATAATTTTACACTATAGTTGAACTAGCTCTATAAGCTAGTTGAAATAATTTTACACTAGAGTTGAACTAGCTCTATAGCCTAGTACAAATAATTTTACACTATAGTTGAATCAGATCTATAGCCAAGTACAAATAATTTTACGCTAGAGTTGAACTAGCTCTATAGCCTAGTATAAATAATTTTACACTAGAGTTGAACTAGCTCTATAAGCTAGTACAAATAATTTCACACTAGAGTTGAACTAGCTCTATAGCAAAGTACAAATAATTTTACACTATAGTTGAACTAGCTCTATAAGCTAGTTCAAATAATTTTACACTAGAGTTGAACTAGCTCTATAGCCTAGATAATTTTACACTAGAGTTGAACTAGCTCAATAGCCTAGTACAAATAATATTACACTAGAGTTGAACTAGCTCTATAGCCTAGTACAAATAATTTTACATTAGAGTTCAACTAGCTCTATAAGCTAGTACAGATAATTTTACACTAGAGTTGAACTAGCTCTATAGCCTAGTACAAATAATTTTACACTAGAGTTGAATTAGCTCTATAGCCTAGTACAAATAATTTTACACTATAGTTGAACTAGCTCTATAAGCTAGTTGAAATAATTTTACACTAGAGTTGAACTAGCTCTATAGCCTAGTACAAATAATTTTATACTAGAGTTGAACTAGCTCTATAGCCTAGTGCAAATAATTTTACACTAGAGTTGAACTAGCTCTATAAGCTAGTACAAATAATTTTACACTAGAGTTGAATAAGCTATATAGCCTAGTACAAATAATTTTACAATAGAGTTCAACGAGCTCTATAAGCTAGTACAAATAATTTTACACTAGAGTTGAGCTAGCTCTATAGCCTAGTACAAATAATTTTACACTAGAGTTGAACTAGCTCTATAGCCTAGTACAAATAATTTTACACTAGAGTTGAACTAGCTCTATAGCCTAGTACAAATAATTTTACAATAGAGTTGAACTAGCTCTATAAGCTAGTTGAAATAATTTTACACTAGAGTTGAACTAGCTCTATAGCCTAGTACAAATAATTTTACACTAGAGTTGAACTAGCTCTATAGCCTAGTACAACTAATTTTACACTAGAGTTGAACTAGCTCTATAAGCTAGTACAAATAATTTTACACTAGAGTTGAACAAGCTCTATAGCCTAGTACAAATAATTCTACAATAGAGTTCAACTAGCTCTATAAGCTAGTACAAATAATTTTACACTAGAGTTGAGCTAGCTCTATAGCCTAGTACAAATAATTTTACACTAGACTTGAACTAGCTCTATAGCCTAGTACAAATAATTTTACACTAGAGTTGAACTAGTTCTATATCCTAGTACAAATAATTTTACACTATAGTTGAACTAGCTCTCTATAAGCTAGTTGAAATAATTTTACACTAGAGTTGAACTAGCTCTATTGCCTAGTACAAATAATTTTACACTAGAGTTGAATTAGCTCTATAGCCTAGTACAAATAATATTACACTATAGTTGAACTAGCTCTATAAGCTATTTGATATAATTTTACACTAGAGTTGAACTAGCTCTATAGCCTAGTACAAATAATTTTACACTAGAGTTGAACTAGCTCTATAGCCTAGTACAAATAATTTTACAATAGAGTTCAACTAGCTCTATAAGCTAGTACAAATAATTTTACACTAGAGTTGAACTAGCTCTATAGCCTAGTACAAATAATTTTACACTAGAGTTGAATTAGCTCTATAGCCTAGTACAAATAATTTTACACTATAGTTGAACTAGCTCTATAAGCTAGTTGAAATAATTTTACACTAGAGTTGAACTAGCTCTATAGCCTAGTACGAATAATTTTACACTAGAGTTGAACTAGCTCTATAGCCTAGTACAAATAATTTTACACTAGAGTTGAACTAGCTCTATAGCCTAGTACAAATAATTTTACACAAGAGTTGAGCTAGCTCTATAGCCTAGTACAAATAGTTTTACACTATAGTTGAACTAGCTCTATAGCCTAGTACAAATAATTTTACACTAGAGTTGAACTAGCTCTATAGCCTAGTACAAATAATTTTACAATAGAGTTCAACTAGCTCTATAAGCTAGTACAAATAATTTTACACTAGAGTTGAGCTAGCTCTATAGCCTAGTACAAATAATTTTACACTAGAGTTGAACTAGTTCTTTAGCCTAGTACAAATAATTTTACACTATAGTTGAACTAGCTCTATAAGCTAGTTGAAATAATTTTACACTAGAGTTGAACTACCTCTATACCGTAGTACAAATAATTTTACACTATAGTTGAACTAGATCTATAGCCAAGTACAAATAATTTTACTCTATAGTTGAACTAGCTCTATTGCCTAGTACAAATAATTTTACACTAGAGTTGAACTAGCTCTATATCCTAGTACAAATAATTTTACACTAGAGTTGAACTAGCTCTATAGCCTAGTACAAATAATTTTACACTCGAGTTGAACTAGCTCTATAGCCTAGTACAAATAATTTTACACTAGACTTGAACTAGTTCTATAGCCTAGTACAAATAATTCTACACTATAGTTGAACTAGCTCTATAAGCTAGTTCAAATAATTTTACACTAGAGTTGAACTAGCTCTATAGCCTAGTACAAATAATTTTACAATAGAGTTCAACTAGCTCCATAAGCTAGTACAAATAATTTTACACTAGAGTTGAGCTAGCTCTATACCTAGTACAAATAATTTTACACTAGAGTTGAACTAGTTCTTTAGCCTAGTACAAATAATTTTACACTATAGTTGAACTAGCTCTATAAGCTAGTTGAAATAATTTTACACTAGAGTTGAACTAGCTCTATAGCCTAGTACAAATAATTTTACACTAGAGTTGAACTAGCTCTATAGCCTAGTACAAATAATTTTACACTATAGTTGAACTAGCTCTCTATAAGCTAGTTGAAATAATTTTACACTAGAGTTGAACTAGCTCTATAGCCTAGTACAAATAATTTTACACTAGAGTTGAATTAGCTCTATAGCCTAGTACAAATAATTTTACACTATAGTTGAACTAGCTCTATAAGCTATTTGATATAATTTTACACTAGAGTTGAACTAGCTCTATAGCCTAGTACAAATAATTTTACACTAGAGTTGAACTAGCTCTATAGCCTAGTACAAATAATTTTACACTAGAGTTGAGCTAGCTTTATTGCCTAGTACAAATAATTTTACACTATAGTTGAACTAGCTCTATAGCCTAGTACAAATAATTTTACACTAGAATTGAACTAGATCTATAGCCAAGTACAAATAATTTTACACTAGAGTTGAACTAGCTCTATAAGCTATTTGATATAATTTTACACTATAGTTGAACTAGCTCTATAAGCTATTTGATATAATTTTACACTAGAGTTGAACTAGCTCTATAGCCTAGTACAAATAATTTTACACTAGAGTTGAACTAGCTCTATAGCCTAGTACAAATAATTTTACACTAGAGTTGAACTAGCTTTATAGCCTAGTACAAATAATTTTACACTAGAGTTGAGCTAGCTCTATTGCCTAGTACAAATAATTTTACACTATAGTTGAACTAGCTCTATAGCCTAGTACAAATAATTTTACACTAGAATTGAACTAGCTCTATAGCCTAGTACAAATAATTCTACAATAGAGTTCAACTAGCTCTATAAGCTAGTACAAATAATTTTACACTAGAGTTGAGCTAGCTCTATAGCCTAGTACAAATAATTTTACAATAGAGTTGAACTAGTTCTTTAGCCTAGTACAAATAATTTTACACTATAGTTGAACTAGCTCTATAAGCTAGTTGAAATAATTTTACACTAGAGTTGAACTAGCTCTATAGCCTAGTACAAATAATTTTACACTATAGTTGAACTAGATCTATAGCCAAGTACAAATAATTTTACACTATAGTTGAACTGGCTCTATAAGCTGGTTGAAATAATTTTACACTAGAGTTGAACTAGCTCTATAGCCTAGTACAAATAATTTTACAATCGAGTTGAACTAGCCCTATAGCCTAGTAAAAATAATTTTACACTAGAGTTTAACTAGTTCTATAGCCTAGTAAAATAATTTTACACTCTAGTTGAACTAGCTCTATAAGCTAGTTGAAATAATTTTACACTAGAGTTGAACTAGCTCTATAGCCTAGTACAAATAATTTTACAATAGAGTTCAACTAGCTCTATAAGCTAGTACAAATAATTTTACACTAGAGTTGAGCTAGCTCTATAGCCTAGTACAAATAATTTTACACTAGAGTTGAACTAGTTCTTTAGCCTAGTACAAATAATTTTACACTATAGTTGAACTAGCTCTATAAGCTAGTTGAAATTATTTTACACTAGAGTTGAACTAGCTCTATAGCCTAGTACAAATAATTTTACACTATAGTTGAACTAGATCTATAGCCAAGTATAAATAATTTTACACTATAGTTGAACTAGCTCTATAAGCTGGTTGAAATAATTTTACACTAGAGTTGAACTAGCTCTATAGCCTAGTACAAATAATTTTACACTAGAGTTGGACTAGCTCTACAGCCTAGTACAAATAATTTTACACTAGAGTTGAACTAGCTCTATAGCCTAGTACAAATAACTTTACACTAGAGTTGAACTAGCACTATAAGCTAGATCAAATAAGTTTACACTAGAGTTGAACTAGCTCTATAGCCTAGTAGAAATAATTTTACACTAGAGTTGAACAAGCTCTATAGCCTAGTACAAATAATTTTACACTAGAGTTGAACTAGCTCTATAGCCTAGTACAAATAATTTTACAATAGAGTTCAACTAGCTCTATAAGCTAGTACAAATAATTTTACACTAGAGTTGAGCTAGCTCTATAGCCTAGTACAAATAATTTTACACTAGAGTTGAACTAGTTCTTTAGCCTAGTACAAATAATTTTACACTATAGTTGAACTAGCTCTATAAGCTAGTTGAAATAATTTTACACTAGAGTTGAACTACCTCTATACCGTAGTACAAATAATTTTACACTATAGTTGAACTAGATCTATAGCCAAGTACAAATAATTTTACTCTATAGTTGAACTAGCTCTATTGCCTAGTACAAATAATTTTACACTAGAGTTGAACTAGCTCTATATCCTAGTACAAATAATTTTACACTAGAGTTGAACTAGCTCTATAGCCTAGTACAAATAATTTTACACTCGAGTTGAACTAGCTCTATAGCCTAGTACAAATAATTTTACACTAGACTTGAACTAGTTCTATAGCCTAGTACAAATAATTCTACACTATAGTTGAACTAGCTCTATAAGCTAGTTCAAATAATTTTACACTAGAGTTGAACTAGCTCTATAGCCTAGTACAAATAATTTTACAATAGAGTTCTACTAGCTCCATAAGCTAGTACAAATAATTTTACACTAGAGTTGAGCTAGCTCTATAGCCTAGTACAAATAATTTTACACTAGAGTTGAACTAGTTCTTTAGCCTAGTACAAATAATTTTACACTATAGTTGAACTAGCTCTATAAGCTAGTTGAAATAATTTTACACTAGAGTTGAACTAGCTCTATAGCCTAGTACAAATAATTTTACACTAGAGTTGAACTAGCTCTATAGCCTAGTACAAATAATTTTACACTATACTTGAACTAGCTCTCTATAAGCTAGTTGAAATAATTTTACACTAGAGTTGAACTAGCTCTATAGCCTAGTACAAATAATTTTACACTAGAGTTGAATTAGCTCTATAGCCTAGTACAAATAATTTTACACTATAGTTGAACTAGCTCTATAAGCTATTTGATATAATTTTACACTAGAGTTGAACTAGCTCTATAGCCTAGTACAAATAATTTTACACTAGAGTTGAACTAGCTCTATAGCCTAGTACAAATAATTTTACACTAGAGTTGAGCTAGCTTTATTGCCTAGTACAAATAATTTTACACTATAGTTGAACTAGCTCTATAGCCTAGTACAAATAATTTTACACTAGAATTGAACTAGATCTATAGCCAAGTACAAATAATTTTACACTAGAGTTGAACTAGCTCTATAAGCTATTTGATATAATTTTACACTATAGTTGAACTAGCTCTATAAGCTATTTGATATAATTTTACACTAGAGTTGAACTAGCTCTATAGCCTAGTACAAATAATTTTACACTAGAGTTGAACTAGCTCTATAGCCTAGTACAAATAATTTTACACTAGAGTTGAACTAGCTTTATAGCCTAGTACAAATAATTTTACACTAGAGTTGAGCTAGCTCTATTGCCTAGTACAAATAATTTTACACTATAGTTGAACTAGCTCTATAGCCTAGTACAAATAATTTTACACTAGAATTGAACTAGCTCTATAGCCTAGTACAAATAATTCTACAATAGAGTTCAACTAGCTCTATAAGCTAGTACAAATAATTTTACACTAGAGTTGAGCTAGCTCTATAGCCTAGTACAAATAATTTTACAATAGAGTTGAACTAGTTCTTTAGCCTAGTACAAATAATTTTACACTATAGTTGAACTAGCTCTATAAGCTAGTTGAAATAATTTTACACTAGAGTTGAACTAGCTCTATAGCCTAGTACAAATAATTTTACACTATAGTTGAACTAGATCTATAGCCAAGTACAAATAATTTTACACTATAGTTGAACTGGCTCTATAAGCTGGTTGAAATAATTTTACACTAGAGTTGAACTAGCTCTATAGCCTAGTACAAATAATTTTACAATCGAGTTGAACTAGCCCTATAGCCTAGTAAAAATAATTTTACACTAGAGTTTAACTAGTTCTATAGCCTAGTAAAATAATTTTACACTCTAGTTGAACTAGCTCTATAAGCTAGTTGAAATAATTTTACACTAGAGTTGAACTAGCTCTATAGCCTAGTACAAATAATTTTACAATAGAGTTCAACTAGCTCTATAAGCTAGTACAAATAATTTTACACTAGAGTTGAGCTAGCTCTATAGCCTAGTACAAATAATTTTACACTAGAGTTGAACTAGTTCTTTAGCCTAGTACAAATAGTTTTACACTATAGTTGAACTAGCTCTATAAGCTAGTTGAAATTATTTTACACTAGAGTTGAACTAGCTCTATAGCCTAGTACAAATAATTTTACACTATAGTTGAACTAGATCTATAGCCAAGTATAAATAATTTTACACTATAGTTGAACTAGCTCTATAAGCTGGTTGAAATAATTTTACACTAGAGTTGAACTAGCTCTATAGCCTAGTACAAATAATTTTACTCTAGAGTTGAACTAGCTCTATAGCCTAGTACAAATAATTTTACACTCGAGTTGAACTAGCTCTATAGCCTAGTACAAATAATTTTACACTAGAGTTGAACTAGTTCTATAGCCTAGTACAAATAATTTTACACTATAGTTGAACTAGCTCTATAAGCTAGTTGAAATAATTTTACACTAGAGTTGAACTAGCTCTATGGCCTTGTACAAATAATTTTACACTATAGTTGAACTAGATCTATAGCCAAGTACAAATAATTTTATGCTAGAGTTGAACTAGCTCTATAGCCTAGTATAAATAATTTTACACTAGAGTTGAACTAGCTCTATAAGCTAGTACAAATAATTTCACACTAGAGTTGAACTAGCTCTATAAGCTAGTACAAATAATTTTACACTAGAGTTGAACTAGCTCTATAAGCTAGTACAAATAATTTTACACTAGAATTGAACTAGCTCTATAGCGTAGTACAAATAATTTTACACTATAGTTGAACTAGCTCTATAAGCTAGTTGAAATAATTTTACACTAGAGTTGAACTAGCTCTATAGCCTAGTACAAATAATTTTACACTATAGTTGAACTAGATCTATAGCCAAGTACAAATAATTTTACGCTAGAGTTGAACTAGCTCTATAGCCTAGTATAAATAATTTTACACTAGAGTTGAACTAGCTCTATAAGCTAGTACAAATAATTTCACACTAGAGTTGAACTAGCTCTATAGCCAAGTACAAATAATTTTACACTATAGTTGAACTAGCTCTATAAGCTAGTTGAAATAATTTTACACTAGAGTTGAACTAGCTCTATAGCCTAGATAAGTTTACACTAGAGTTGAACTAGCTCTGTAGCCTAGTACAAATAATATTACACTAGAGTTGAACTAGCTCTATAGCCTAGTACAAATAATTTTACATTAGAGTTCAACTAGCTCTATAAGCTAGTACAAATAATTTTACACTAGAGTTGAACTAGCTCTATAGCCTAGTACAAATAATTTTACACTAGAGTAGAATTAGCTCTATAGCCTAGTACAAATAATTTTACACTATAGTTGAACTAGCTCTATAAGCTAGTTGAAATAATTTTACACTAGAGTTGAACTAGCTCTATAGCCTAGTACAAATAATTTTACACTAGAGTTGAATTAGCTCTATAGCCTAGTACAAATAATTTTACACTATAGTTGAACTAGCTCTATAAGCTATTTGATATAATTTTACACTAGAGTTGAACTAGCTCTATAGCCTAGTACAAATAATTTTACACTAGAGTTGAACTAGCTCTATAGCCTAGTACAAATAATTTTACACTAGAGTTGAACTAGCTCTATAGCCTAGTACAAATAATTTTACACTAGAGTTGAGCTAGCTCTATTGCCTAGTACAAATAATTTTACACTATAGTTGAACTAGCTCTATAGCCTAGTACAAATAATTTTACACTAGAATTGAACTAGCTCTATAGCCTAGTACAAATAATTCTACAATAGAGTTCAACTAGCTCTATAAGCTAGTACAAATAATTTTACACTAGAGTTGAGCTACCTCTATAGCCTAGTACAAATAATTTTACAATAGAGTTGAACTAGTTCTTTAGCCTAGTACAAATAATTTTACACTATAGTTGAACTAGCTCTATAAGCTAGTTGAAATAATTTTACACTAGAGTTGAACTAGCTCTATAGCCTAGTACAAATAATTTTACACTAGAGTTGAACTAGCTCTATAGCCTAGTACAAATAATTTTACACTAGAGTTGAACTAGCTCTATAAGCTAGTACAAATAATTTTACACTAGAGTTGAACTAGCTCTATAGCCTAGTACAAATAATTTTACTCTATAGTTGAACTAGATCTATAGCCAAGTACAAATAATTTTACGCTAGAGTTGAACTAGCTCTATAGCCTAGTATAAATAATTTTACACTAGAGTTGAACTAGCTCTATAAGCTAGTACAAATAATTTCACACTAGAGTTGAACTAGCTCTATAGCCAAGTACAAATAATTTTACACTATAGTTGAACTAGCTCTATAAGCTAGTTGAAATAATTTTACACTAGAGTTGAACTAGCTCTATAGCCTAGATAAGTTTACACTAGAGTTGAACTAGCTCTGTAGCCTAGTACAAATAATATTACACTAGAGTTGAACTAGCTCTATAGCCTAGTACAAATAATTTTACATTAGAGTTCAACTAGCTCTATAAGCTAGTACAAATAATTTTACACTAGAGTTGAACTAGCTCTATAGCCTAGTACAAATAATTTTACACTAGAGTAGAATTAGCTCTATAGCCTAGTACAAATAATTTTACACTATAGTTGAACTAGCTCTATAAGCTAGTTGAAATAATTTTACACTAGAGTTGAACTAGCTCTATAGCCTAGTACAAATAATTTTACACTAGAGTTGAACTAGTTCTATAGCCTAGTACAAATAATTTTACACTATAGTTGAACTAGCTCTCTATAAGCTAGTTGAAATAATTTTACACTAGAGTTGAACTAGCTCTATAGCCTAGTACAAATAATTTTACACTAGAGTTGAATTAGCTCTATAGCCTAGTACAAATAATTTTACACTATAGTTGAACTAGCTCTATAAGCTATTTGATATAATTTTACACTAGAGTTGAACTAGCTCTATAGCCTAGTACAAATAATTTTACACTAGAGTTGAACTAGCTCTATAGCCTAGTACAAATAATTTTACACTAGAGTTGAACTAGCTCTATAGCCTAGTACAAATAATTTTACACTAGAGTTGAGCTAGCTCTATTGCCTAGTACAAATAATTTTACACTATAGTTGAACTAGCTCTATAGCCTAGTACAAATAATTTTACACTAGAATTGAACTAGCTCTATAGCCTAGTACAAATAATTCTACAATAGAGTTCAACTAGCTCTATAAGCTAGTACAAATAATTTTACACTAGAGTTGAGCTAGCTCTATAGCCTAGTACAAATAATTTTACAATAGAGTTGAACTAGTTCTTTAGCCTAGTACAAATAATTTTACACTATAGTTGAACTAGCTCTATAAGCTAGTTGAAATAATTTTACACTAGAGTTGAACTAGCTCTATAGCCTAGTACAAATAATTTTACACTATAGTTGAACTAGATCTATAGCCAAGTACAAATAATTTTACACTATAGTTGAACTGGCTCTATAAGCTGGTTGAAATAATTTTACACTAGAGTTGAACTAGCTCTATAGCCTAGTACAAATAATTTTACAATCGAGTTGAACTAGCCCTATAGCCTAGTAAAAATAATTTTACACTAGAGTTGAACTAGTTCTATAGCCTAGTAAAATAATTTTACACTCTAGTTGAACTAGCTCTATAAGCTAGTTGAAATAATTTTATACTAGAGTTGAACTAGCTCTATAGCCTAGTACAAATAATTTTACAATAGAGTTCAACTAGCTCTATAAGCTAGTACAAATAATTTTACACTAGAGTTGAGCTAGCTCTATAGCCTAGTACAAATAATTTTACACTAGAGTTGAACTAGTTCTTTAGCCTAGTACAAAAAATTTTACACTATAGTTGAACTAGCTCTATAAGCTAGTTGAAATTATTTTACACTAGAGTTGAACTAGCTCTATAGCCTAGTACAAATAATTTTACACTATAGTTGAACTAGATCTATAGCCAAGTATAAATAATTTTACACTATAGTTGAACTAGCTCTATAAGCTGGTTGAAATAATTTTACACTAGAGTTGAACTAGCTCTATAGCCTAGTACAAATAATTTTACTCTAGAGTTGAACTAGCTCTATAGCCTAGTACAAATAATTTTACACTCGAGTTGAACTAGCTCTATAGCCTAGTACAAATAATTTTACACTAGAGTTGAACTAGTTCTATAGCCTAGTACAAATAATTTTACACTATAGTTGAACTAGCTCTATAAGCTAGTTGAAATAATTTTACACTAGAGTTGAACTAGCTCTATAGCCTTGTACAAATAATTTTGCACTATAGTTGAACTAGATCTATAGCCAAGTACAAATAATTTTATGCTAGAGTTGAACTAGCTCTATAGCCTAGTATAAATAATTTTACACTAGAGTTGAACTAGCTCTATAAGCTAGTACAAATAATTTCACACTAGAGTTGAACTAGCTCTATAAGCTAGTACAAATAATTTTACACTAGAGTTGAACTAGCTCTATAAGCTAGTACAAATAATTTTACACTAGAATTGAACTAGCTCTATAGCGTAGTACAAATAATTTTACACTATAGTTGAACTAGCTCTATAAGCTAGTTGAAATAATTTTACACTAGAGTTGAACTAGCTCTATAGCCTAGTACAAATAATTTTACACTATAGTTGAACTAGATCTATAGCCAAGTACAAATAATTTTACGCTAGAGTTGAACTAGCTCTATAGCCTAGTATAAATAATTTTACACTAGAGTTGAACTAGCTCTATAAGCTAGTACAAATAATTTCACACTAGAGTTGAACTAGCTCTATAGCCAAGTACAAATAATTTTACACTATAGTTGAACTAGCTCTATAAGCTAGTTGAAATAATTTTACACTAGAGTTGAACTAGCTCTATAGCCTAGATAAGTTTACACTAGAGTTGAACTAGCTCTGTAGCCTAGTACAAATAATATTACACTAGAGTTGAACTAGCTCTATAGCCTAGTACAAATAATTTTACATTAGATTCAACTAGCTCTATAAGCTAGTACAAATAATTTTACACTAGAGTTGAACTAGCTCTATAGCCTAGTACAAATAATTTTACACTAGAGTAGAATTAGCTCTATAGCCTAGTACAAATAATTTTACACTATAGTTGAACTAGCTCTATAAGCTAGTTGAAATAATTTTACACTAGAGTTGAACTAGCTCTATAGCCTAGTACAAATAATTTTACACTAGAGTTGAACTAGTTCTATAGCCTAGTACAAATAATTTTACACTATAGTTGAACTAGCTCTCTATAAGCTAGTTGAAATAATTTTACACTAGAGTTGAACTAGCTCTATAGCCTAGTACAAATAATTTTACACTAGAGTTGAATTAGCTCTATAGCCTAGTACAAATAATTTTACACTATAGTTGAACTAGCTCTATAAGCTATTTGATATAATTTTACACTAGAGTTGAACTAGCTCTATAGCCTAGTACAAATAATTTTACACTAGAGTTGAACTAGCTCTATAGCCTAGTACAAATAATTTTACACTAGAGTTGAACTAGCTCTATAGCCTAGTACAAATAATTTTACACTAGAGTTGAGCTAGCTCTATTGCCTAGTACAAATAATTTTACACTATAGTTGAACTAGCTCTATAGCCTAGTACAAATAATTTTACACTAGAATTGAACTAGCTCTATAGCCTAGTACAAATAATTCTACAATAGAGTTCAACTAGCTCTATAAGCTAGTACAAATAATTTTACACTAGAGTTGAGCTAGCTCTATAGCCTAGTACAAATAATTTTACAATAGAGTTGAACTAGTTCTTTAGCCTAGTACAAATAATTTTACACTATAGTTGAACTAGCTCTATAAGCTAGTTGAAATAATTTTACACTAGAGTTGAACTAGCTCTATAGCCTAGTACAAATAATTTTACACTATAGTTGAACTAGATCTATAGCCAAGTACAAATAATTTTACACTATAGTTGAACTGGCTCTATAAGCTGGTTGAAATAATTTTACACTAGAGTTGAACTAGCTCTATAGCCTAGTACAAATAATTTTACACTCGAGTTGAACTAGCCCTATAGCCTAGTAAAAATAATTTTACACTAGAGTTGAACTAGTTCTATAGCCTAGTAAAATAATTTTACACTCTAGTTGAACTAGCTCTATAAGCTAGTTGAAATAATTTTACACTAGAGTTGAACTAGCTCTATAGCCTAGTACAAATAATTTTACAATAGAGTTCAACTAGCTCTATAAGCTAGTACAAATAATTTTACACTAGAGTTGAGCTAGCTCTATAGCCTAGTACAAATAATTTTACACTAGAGTTGAACTAGTTCTTTAGCCTAGTACAAATAATTTTACACTATAGTTGAACTAGCTCTATAAGCTAGTTGAAATTATTTTACACTAGAGTTGAACTAGCTCTATAGCCTAGTACAAATAATTTTACACTATAGTTGAACTAGATCTATAGCCAAGTATAAATAATTTTACACTATAGTTGAACTAGCTCTATAAGCTGGTTGAAATAATTTTACACTAGAGTTGAACTAGCTCTATATCCTAGTACAAATAATTTTACTCTAGAGTTGAACTAGCTCTATAGCCTAGTACAAATAATTTTACACTCGAGTTGAACTAGCTCTATAGCCTAGTACAAATAATTTTACACTAGAGTTGAACTAGTTCTATAGCCTAGTACAAATAATTTTACACTATAGTTGAACTAGCTCTATAAGCTAGTTGAAATAATTTTACACTAGAGTTGAACTAGCTCTATAGCCTTGTACAAATAATTTTACACTATAGTTGAACTAGATCTATAGCCAAGTACAAATAATTTTATGCTAGAGTTGAACTAGCTCTATAGCCTAGTATAAATAATTTTACACTAGAGTTGAACTAGCTCTATAAGCTAGTACAAATAATTTCACACTAGAGTTGAACTAGCTCTATAAGCTAGTACAAATAATTTTACACTAGAGTTGAACTAGCTCTATAAGCTAGTACAAATAATTTTACACTAGAATTGAACTAGCTCTATAGCGTAGTACAAATAATTTTACACTATAGTTGAACTAGCTCTATAAGCTAGTTGAAATAATTTTACACTAGAGTTGAACTAGCTCTATAGCCTAGTACAAATAATTTTACACTATAGTTGAACTAGATCTATAGCCAAGTACAAATAATTTTACGCTAGAGTTGAACTAGCTCTATAGCCTAGTATAAATAATTTTACACTAGAGTTGAACTAGCTCTATAATCTAGTACAAATAATTTCACACTAGAGTTGAACTAGCTCTATAGCCAAGTACAAATAATTTTACACTATAGTTGAACTAGCTCTATAAGCTAGTTGAAATAATTTTACACTAGAGTTGAACTAGCTCTATAGCCTAGATAATTTTACACTAGAGTTGAACTAGCTCTATAGCCTAGTACAAATAATATTACACTAGAGTTGAACTAGCTCTATAGCCTAGTACAAATAATTTTACATTAGAGTTCAACTAGCTCTATAAGCTAGTACAAATAATTTTACACTAGAGTTGAACTAGCTCTATAGCCTAGTACAAATAATTTTGCACTAGAGTTGAATTAGCTCTATAGCCTAGTACAAATAATTTTACACTATAGTTGAACTAGCTCTATAAGCTAGTTGAAATAATTTTACACTAGAGTTGAACTAGCTCTATAGCCTAGTACAAATAATTTTACACTAGAGTTGAACTAGCTCTATAGCCTAGTACAAATAATTTTACACTAGAGTTGAACTAGCTCTATAAGCTAGTACAAATAATTTTACACTAGAGTTGAATAAGCTCTATAGCCTAGTACAAATAATTTTACAATAGAGTTCAACTAGCTCTATAAGCTAGTACAAATAATTTTACACTAGAGTTGAGCTAGCTCTATAGCCTAGTACAAATAATTTTACAATAGAGTTGAACTAGTTCTTTAGCCTAGTACAAATAATTTTACACTATAGTTGAACTAGCTCTATAAGCTAGTTGAAATAATTTTACACTAGAGTTGAACTAGCTCTATAGCCTAGTACAAATAATTTTACACTATAGTTGAACTAGATCTATAGCCAAGTACAAATAATTTTACAGTATAGTTGAACTAGCTCTATAAGCTGGTTGAAATAAGTTTACACTAGAGTTGAACTAGCTCTATAAGCTGGTTGAAATAAGTTTACACTAGAGTTGAACTAGCTCTATAGCCTAGTACAAATAATTTTACACTCGAGTTGAACTAGCCCTATAGCCTAGTACAAATAATTTTACACTAGAGTTGAACTAGTTCTATAGCCTAGTACAAATAATTTTACACTCTAGTTGAACTAGCTCTATAAGCTAGTTGAAATAATTTTACACTAGAGTTGAACTAGCTCTATAGCCTAGTACAAATAATTTTACAATAGAGTTCAACTAGCTCTATAAGCTAGTACAAATAATTTTACACTAGAGTTGAGCTAGCTCTATAGCCTAGTACAAATAATTTTACACTAGAGTTGAACTAGTTCTTTAGCCTAGTACAAATAATTTTACACTATAGTTGAACTAGCTCTATAAGCTAGTTGAAATTATTTTACACTAGAGTTGAACTAGCTCTATAGCCTAGTACAAATAATTTTACACTATAGTTGAACTAGATCTATAGCCAAGTATAAATAATTTTACACTATAGTTGAACTAGCTCTATAAGCTGGTTGAAATAATTTTACACTAGAGTTGAACTAGCTCTATAGCCTAGTACAAATAATTTTACACTAGAGTTGAACTAGCTCTATAGCCTAGTACAAATAATTTTACACTAGAGTTGAACTAGCTCTATAGCCTAGTACAAATAATTTTACACTAGAGTTGAACTAGTTCTATAGCCTAGTACAAATAATTTTACACTATAGTTGAACTAGCTCTATAAGCTAGTTGAAATAATTTTACACTAGAGTTGAACTAGCTCTATAGCCTTGTACAAATAATTTTACACTATAGTTGAACTAGATCTATAGCCAAGTACAAATAATTTTATGCTAGAGTTGAACTAGCTCTATAGCCTAATATAAATAATTTTACACTAGAGTTGAACTAGCTCTATAAGCTAGTACAAATAATTTCACACTAGAGTTGAACTACCTCTATAAGCTAGTACAAATAATTTTACACTAGAGTTGAACTAGCTCTATAAGCTAGTACAAATAATTTTACACTAGAATTGAACTAGCTCTATAGCGTAGTACAAATAATTTTACACTATAGTTGAACTAGCTCTATAAGCTAGTTGAAATAATTTTACACTAGAGTTGAACTAGCTCTATAGCCTAGTACAAATAATTTTACACTATAGTTGAACTAGATCTATAGCCAAGTACAAATAATTTTACGCTAGAGTTGAACTAGCTCTATAGCCTAGTATAAATAATTTTACACTAGAGTTGAACTAGCTCTATAATCTAGTACAAATAATTTCACACTAGAGTTGAACTAGCTCTATAGCCAAATACAAATAATTTTACACTATAGTTGAACTAGCTCTATAAGCTAGTTGAAATAATTTTACACTAGAGTTGAACTAGCTCTATAGCGTAGATAATTTTACACTAGAGTTGAACTAGCTCTATAGCCTAGTACAAATAATATTACACTAGAGTTGAACTAGCTCTATAGCCTAGTACAAATAATTTTACATTAGAGTTCAACTAGCTCTATAAGCTAGTACAAATAATTTTACACTAGAGTTGAACTAGCTCTATAGCCTAGTACAAATAATTTTGCACTAGAGTTGAATTAGCTCTATAGCCTAGTACAAATAATTTTACACTATAGTTGAACTAGCTTTATAAGCTAGTTGAAATAATTTTACACTAGAGTTGAACTAGCTCTATAGCCTAGTACAAATAATTTTACACTAGAGTTGAACTAGCTCTATAGCCTAGTACAAATAATTTTACACTAGAGTTGAACTAGCTCTATAAGCTAGTACAAATAATTTTACACTAGAGTTGAATAAGCTCTATAGCCTAGTACAAATAATTTTACAATAGAGTTCAACTAGCTCTATAAGCTAGTACAAATAATTTTACACTAGAGTTGAGCTAGCTCTATAGCCTAGTACAAATAATTTTACAATAGGGTTGAACTAGTTCTTTAGCCTAGTACAAATAATTTTACACTATAGTTGAACTAGCTCTATAAGCTAGTTGAAATAATTTTACACTAGAGTTGAACTAGCTCTATAGACTAGTACAAATAATTTTACACTATAGTTGAACTAGATCTATAGCCAAGTACAAATAATTTTACAGTATAGTTGAACTAGCTCTATAAGCTGGTTGAAATAATTTTACACTAGAGTTGAACTAGCTCTATAGCCTAGTACAAATAATTTTACACTCGAGTTGAACTAGCCCTATAGCCTAGTACAAATAATTTTACACTAGAGTTGAACTAGCTCTATAGCCTAGTACAAATAATTTTACACTCTAGTTGAACTAGCTCTATAAGCTAGTTGAAATAATTTTACACTAGAGTTGAACTAGCTCTATAGCCTAGTACAAATAATTTTACAATAGAGTTCAACTAGCTCTATAAGCTAGTACAAATAATTTTACACTAGAGTTGAGCTAGCTCTATAGCCTAGTACAAATAATTTTACACTAGAGTTGAACTAGTTCTTTAGCCTAGTACAAATAATTTTACACTATAGTTGAACTAGCTCTATAAGCTAGTTGAAATTATTTTACACTAGAGTTGAACTAGCTCTATAGCCTAGTACAAATAATTTTACACTATAGTTGAACTAGATCTATAGCCAAGTATAAATAATTTTACACTATAGTTGAACTAGCTCTATAAGCTGGTTGAAATAATTTTACACTAGAGTTGAACTAGCTCTATAGCCTAGTACAAATAATTTTACTCTAGAGTTGAACTAGCTCTATAGCCTAGTACAAATAATTTTACACTAGAGTTGAACTAGCTCTATAGCCTAGTACAAATAATTTTACACTAGAGTTGAACTAGTTCTATAGCCTAGTACAAATAATTTTACACTATAGTTGAACTAGCTCTATAAGCTAGTTGAAATAATTTTACACTAGAGTTGAACTAGCTCTATAGCCTTGTACAAATAATTTTACACTATAGTTGAACTAGATCTATAGCCAAGTACAAATAATTTTATGCTAGAGTTGAACTAGCTCTATAGCCTAGTATAAATAATTTTACACTACAGTTGAACTAGCTCTATAAGCTAGTACAAATAATTTCACACTAGAGTTGAACTACCTCTATAAGCTAGTACAAATAATTTTACACTAGAGTTGAACTAGCTCTATAAGCTAGTACAAATAATTTTACACTAGAATTGAACTAGCTCTATAGCGTAGTACAAATAATTTTACACTATAGTTGAACTAGCTCTATAAGCTAGTTGAAATAATTTTACACTAGAGTTGAACTAGCTCTATAGCCTAGTACAAATAATTTTACACTATAGTTGAACTAGATCTATAGCCAAGTACAAATAATTTTACGCTAGAGTTGAACTAGCTCTATAGCCTAGTATAAATAATTTTACACTAGAGTTGAACTAGCTCTATAAGCTAGTACAAATAATTTCACACTAGAGTTGAACTAGCTCTATAGCCAAGTACAAATAATTTTACACTATAGTTGAACTAGCTCTATAAGCTAGTTGAAATAATTTTACACTAGAGTTGAACTAGCTCTATAGCCTAGATAATTTTACACTAGAGTTGAACTAGCTCTGTAGCCTAGTACAAATAATATTACACTAGAGTTGAACTAGCTCTATAGCCTAGTACAAATAATTTTACATTAGAGTTCAACTAGCTCTATAAGCTAGTACAAATAATTTTACACTAGAGTTGAACTAGCTCTATAGCCTAGTACAAATAATTTTACACTAGAGTTGAATTAGCTCTATAGCCTAGTACAAATAATTTTACACTATAGTTGAACTAGCTCTATAAGCTAGTTGAAATAATTTTACACTAGAGTTGAACTAGCTCTATAGCCTAGTACAAATAATTTTACACTAGAGTTGAACTAGTTCTATAGCCTAGTACAAATAATTTTACACTATAGTTGAACTAGCTCTCTATAAGCTAGTTGAAATAATTTTACACTAGAGTTGAACTAGCTCTATAGCCTAGTACAAATAATTTTACACTAGAGTTGAATTAGCTCTATAGCCTAGTACAAATAATTTTACACTATAGTTGAACTAGCTCTATAAGCTATTTGATATAATTTTACACTAGAGTTGAACTAGCTCTATAGCCTAGTACAAATAATTTTACACTAGAGTTGAACTAGCTCTATAGCCTAGTACAAATAATTTTACACTAGAGTTGAACTAGCTCTATAGCCTAGTACAAATAATTTTACACTAGAGTTGAGCTAGCTCTATTGCCTAGTACAAATAATTTTACGCTAGAGTTGAATTAGCTCTATAGCCTAGTACAAATAATTTTACACTAGAATTGAACTAGCTCTATAGCCTAGTACAAATAATTCTACAATAGAGTTCAACTAGCTCTATAAGCTAGTACAAATAATTTTACACTAGAGTTGAGCTAGCTCTATAGCCTAGTACAAATAATTTTACAATAGAGTTGAACTAGTTCTTTAGCCTAGTACAAATAATTTTACACTATAGTTGAACTAGCTCTATAAGCTAGTTGAAATAATTTTACACTAGAGTTGAACTAGCTCTATAGCCTAGTACAAATAATTTTACACTATAGTTTAACTAGATCTATAGCCAAGTACAAATAATTTTACACTATAGTTGAACTAGCTCTATAAGCTGGTTGAAATAATTTTACACTAGAGTTGAACTAGCTCTATAGCCTAGTATAAATAATTTTACACTCGAGTTGAACTAGCCCTATAGCCTAGTAAAAATAATTTTACACTAGAGTTGAACTAGTTCTATAGCCTAGTAAAATAATTTTACACTCTAGTTGAACTAGCTCTATAAGCTAGTTGAAATAATTTTACAGTAGAGTTGAACTAGCTCTATAGCCTAGTACAAATAATTTTACAATAGAGTTCAACTAGCTCTATAAGCTAGTACAAATAATTTTACACTAGAGTTGAGCTAGCTCTATAGCCTAGTACAAATAATTTTACACTAGAGTTGAACTAGTTCTTTAGCCTAGTACAAATAATTTTACACTATAGTTGAACTAGCTCTATAAGCTAGTTGAAATTATTTTACACTAGAGTTGAACTAGCTCTATAGCCTAGTACAAATAATTTTACACTATAGTTGAACTAGATCTATAGCCAAGTATAAATAATTTTACACTATAGTTGAACTAGCTCTATAAGCTGGTTGAAATAATTTTACACTAGAGTTGAACTAGCTCTATAGCCTAGTACAAATAATTTTACTCTAGAGTTGAACTAGCTCTATAGCCTAGTACAAATAATTTTACACTCGAGTTGAACTAGCTCTATAGCCTAGTACAAAAAAATTTACACTAGAGTTGAACTAGTTCTATAGCCTAGTACAAATAATTTTACACTATAGTTGAACTAGCTCTATAAGCTAGTTGAAATAATTTTACACTAGAGTTGAACTAGCTCTATAGCCTTGTACAAATAATTTTACACTATAGTTGAACTAGATCTATAGCCAAGTACAAATAATTTTATGCTAGAGTTGAACTAGCTCTATAGCCTAGTATAAATAATTTTACACTAGAGTTGAACTAGCTCTATAAGCTAGTACAAATAATTTCACACTAGAGTTGAACTAGCTCTATAAGCTAGTACAAATAATTTTACACTAGAGTTGAACTAGCTCTATAAGCTAGTACAAATAATTTTACACTAGAATTGAACTAGCTCTATAGCGTAGTACAAATAATTTTACACTATAGTTGAACTAGCTCTATAAGCTAGTTGAAATAATTTTACACTAGAGTTGAACTAGCTCTATAGCCTAGTACAAATAATTTTACACTATAGTTGAACTAGATCTATAGCCAAGTACAAATAATTTTACGCTAGAGTTGAACTAGCTCTATAGCCTAGTATAAATAATTTTACACTAGAGTTGAACTAGCTCTATAAGCTAGTACAAATAATTTCACACTAGAGTTGAACTAGCTCTATAGCCAAGTACAAATAATTTTACACTATAGTTGAACTAGCTCTATAAGCTAGTTGAAATAATTTTACACTAGAGTTGAACTAGCTCTATAGCCTAGATAATTTTACACTAGAGTTGAACTAGCTCTATAGCCTAGTACAAATAATATTACACTAGAGTTGAACTAGCTCTATAGCCTAGTACAAATAATTTTACATTAGAGTTCAACTAGCTCTATAAGCTAGTACAAATAATTTTACACTAGAGTTGAACTAGCTCTATTGCCTAGTACAAATAATTTTACACTAGAGTTGAATTAGCTCTATAGCCTAGTACAAATAATTTTACACTATAGTTGAACTAGCTCTATAAGCTAGTTGAAATAATTTTACACTAGAGTTGAACTAGCTCTATAGCCTAGTACAAATAATTTTACACTAGAGTTGAACTAGCTCTATAGCCTAGTACAAATAATTTTACACTAGAGTTGAACTAGCTCTATAAGCTAGTACAAATAATTTTACACTAGAGTTGAATAAGCTCTATAGCCTAGTACAAATAATTTTACAATAGAGTTCAACTAGCTCTATAAGCTAGTACAAATAATTTTACACTAGAGTTGAGCTAGCTCTATAGCCTAGTACAAATAATTTTACACTAGAGTTGAACTAGCTCTATAGCCTAGTACAAATAATTTTACAATAGAGTTCAACTAGCTCTATAAGCTAGTACAAATAATTTTACACTAGAGTTGAACTAGCTCTATAGCCTAGTACAAATAATTTTACACTAGAGTTGAATTAGCTCTATAGCCTAGTACAAATAATTTTACACTATAGTTGAACTAGCTCTATAAGCTAGTTGAAATAATTTTACACTAGAGTTGAACTAGCTCTATAGCCTAGTACAAATAATTTTACACTAGAGTTGAACTAGCTCTATAGCCTAGTACAACTAATTTTACACTAGAGTTGAACTAGCTCTATAAGCTAGTACAAATAATTTTACACTAGAGTTGAACAAGCTCTATAGCCTAGTACAAATAATTTTACAATAGAGTTCAACTAGCTCTATAAGCTAGTACAAATAATTTTACACTAGAGTTGAGCTAGCTCTATAGCCTAGTACAAATAATTTTACACTAGAGTTGAACTAGCTCTATAGCCTAGTACAAATAATTTTACACTAGAGTTGAACTAGTTCTATAGCCTAGTACAAATAATTTTACACTATAGTTGAACTAGCTCTCTATAAGCTAGTTGAAATAATTTTACACTAGAGTTGAACTAGCTCTATAGCCTAGTACAAATAATTTTACAATAGGGTTGAACTAGTTCTTTAGCCTAGTACAAATAATTTTACACTATAGTTGAACTAGCTCTATAAGCTAGTTGAAATAATTTTACACTAGAGTTGAACTAGCTCTATAGCCTAGTACAAATAATTTTACACTATAGTTGAACTAGATCTATAGCCAAGTACAAATAATTTTACAGTATAGTTGAACTAGCTCTATAAGCTGGTTGAAATAATTTTACACTAGAGTTGAACTAGCTCTATAGCCTAGTACAAATAATTTTACACTCGAGTTGAACTAGCCCTATAGCCTAGTACAAATAATTTTACACTAGAGTTGAACTAGTTCTATAGCCTAGTACAAATAATTTTACACTCTAGTTGAACTAGCTCTATAAGCTAGTTGAAATAATTTTACACTAGAGTTGAACTAGCTCTATAGCCTAGTACAAATAATTTTACAATAGAGTTCAACTAGCTCTATAAGCTAGTACAAATAATTTTACACTAGAGTTGAGCTAGCTCTATAGCCTAGTACAAATAATTTTACACTAGAGTTGAACTAGTTCTTTAGCCTAGTACAAATAATTTTACACTATAGTTGAACTAGCTCTATAAGCTAGTTGAAATTATTTTACACTAGAGTTGAACTAGCTCTATAGCCTAGTACAAATAATTTTACACTATAGTTGAACTAGATCTATAGCCAAGTATAAATAATTTTACACTATAGTTGAACTAGCTCTATAAGCTGGTTGAAATAATTTTACACTAGAGTTGAACTAGCTCTATAGCCTAGTACAAATAATTTTACTCTAGAGTTGAACTAGCTCTATAGCCTAGTACAAATAATTTTACACTAGAGTTGAATTAGCTCTATAGCCTAGTACAAATAATTTTACACTAGAGTTGAACTAGTTCTATAGCCGAGTACAAATAATTTTACACTATAGTTGAACTAGCTCTATAAGCTAGTTGAAATAATTTTACACTAGAGTTGAACTAGCTCTATAGCCTTGTACAAATAATTTTACACTATAGTTGAACTAGATCTATAGCCAAGTACAAATAATTTTATGCTAGAGTTGAACTAGCTCTATAGCCTAGTATAAATAATTTTACACTACAGTTGAACTAGCTCTATAAGCTAGTACAAATAATTTCACACTAGAGTTGAACTACCTCTATAAGCTAGTACAAATAATTTTACACTAGAGTTGAACTAGCTCTATAAGCTAGTACAAATAATTTTACACTAGAATTGAACTAGCTCTATAGCGTAGTACAAATAATTTTACACTATAGTTGAACTAGCTCTATAAGCTAGTTGAAATAATTTTACACTAGAGTTGAACTAGCTCTATAGCCTAGTACAAATAATTTTACACTATAGTTGAACTAGATCTATAGCCAAGTACAAATAATTTTACGCTAGAGTTGAACTAGCTCTATAGCCTAGTATAAATAATTTTACACTAGAGTTGAACTAGCTCTATAAGCTAGTACAAATAATTTCACACTAGAGTTGAACTAGCTCTATAGCCAAGTACAAATAATTTTACACTATAGTTGAACTAGCTCTATAAGCTAGTTGAAATAATTTTACACTAGAGTTGAACTAGCTCTATAGCCTAGATAATTTTACACTAGAGTTGAACTAGCTCTGTAGCCTAGTACAAATAATATTACACTAGAGTTGAACTAGCTCTATAGCCTAGTACAAATAATTTTACATTAGAGTTCAACTAGCTCTATAAGCTAGTACAAATAATTTTACACTAGAGTTGAACTAGCTCTATAGCCTAGTACAAATAATTTTACACTAGAGTTGAATTAGCTCTATAGCCTAGTACAAATAATTTTACACTATAGTTGAACTAGCTCTATAAGCTAGTTGAAATAATTTTACACTAGAGTTGAACTAGCTCTATAGCCTAGTACAAATAATTTTACACTAGAGTTGAACTAGTTCTATAGCCTAGTACAAATAATTTTACACTATAGTTGAACTAGCTCTCTATAAGCTAGTTGAAATAATTTTACACTAGAGTTGAACTAGCTCTATAGCCTAGTACAAATAATTTTACACTAGAGTTGAATTAGCTCTATAGCCTAGTAAAAATAATTTTACACTATAGTTGAACTAGCTCTATAAGCTATTTGATATAATTTTACACTAGAGTTGAACTAGCTCTATAGCCTAGTACAAATAATTTTACACTAGAGTTGAACTAGCTCTATAGCCTAGTACAAATAATTTTACACTAGAGTTGAACTAGCTCTATAGCCTAGTACAAATAATTTTACACTAGAGTTGAGCTAGCTCTATTGCCTAGTACAAATAATTTTACGCTAGAGTTGAATTAGCTCTATAGCCTAGTACAAATAATTTTACACTAGAATTGAACTAGCTCTATAGCCTAGTACAAATAATTCTACAATAGAGTTCAACTAGCTCTATAAGCTAGTACAAATAATTTTACACTAGAGTTGAGCTAGCTCTATAGCCTAGTACAAATAATTTTACAATAGAGTTGAACTAGTTCTTTAGCCTAGTACAAATAATTTTACACTATAGTTGAACTAGCTCTATAAGCTAGTTGAAATAATTTTACACTAGAGTTGAACTAGCTCTATAGCCTAGTACAAATAATTTTACACTATAGTTGAACTAGATCTATAGCCAAGTACAAATAATTTTACACTATAGTTGAACTAGCTCTATAAGCTGGTTGAAATAATTTTACACTAGAGTTGAACTAGCTCTATAGCCTAGTACAAATAATTTTACACTCGAGTTGAACTAGCCCTATAGCCTAGTAAAAATAATTTTACACTAGAGTTGAACTAGTTCTATAGCCTAGTAAAATAATTTTACACTCTAGTTGAACTAGCTCTATAAGCTAGTTGCAATAATTTTACAGTAGAGTTGAACTAGCTCTATAGCCTAGTACAAATAATTTTACAATAGAGTTCAACTAGCTCTATAAGCTAGTACAAATAATTTTACACTAGAGTTGAGCTAGCTCTATAGCCTAGTACAAATAATTTTACACTAGAGTTGAACTAGTTCTTTAGCCTAGTACAAATAATTTTACACTATAGTTGAACTAGCTCTATAAGCTAGTTGAACTTATTTTACACTAGAGTTGAACTAGCTCTATAGCCTAGTACAAATAATTTTACACTATAGTTGAACTAGATCTATAGCCAAGTATAAATAATTTTACACTATAGTTGAACTAGCTCTATAAGCTGGTTGAAATAATTTTACACTAGAGTTGAACTAGCTCTATAGCCTAGTACAAATAATTTTACTCTAGAGTTGAACTAGCTCTATAGCCTAGTACAAATAATTTTACACTCGAGTTGAACTAGCTCTATAGCCTAGTACAAAAAATTTTACACTAGAGTTGAACTAGTTCTATAGCCTAGTACAAATAATTTTACACTATAGTTGAACTAGCTCTATAAGCTAGTTGAAATAATTTTACACTAGAGTTGAACTAGCTCTATAGCCTTGTACAAATAATTTTAAACTATAGTTGAACTAGATCTATAGCCAAGTACAAATAATTTTATGCTAGAGTTGAACTAGCTCTATAGCCTAGTATAAATAATTTTACACTAGAGTTGAACTAGCTCTATAAGCTAGTACAAATAATTTCACACTAGAGTTGAACTAGCTCTATAAGCTAGTACAAATAATTTTACACTAGAGTTGAACTAGCTCTATAAGCTAGTACAAATAATTTTACACTAGAATTGAACTAGCTCTATAGCGTAGTACAAATAATTTTACACTATAGTTGAACTAGCTCTATAAGCTAGTTGAAATAATTTTACACTAGAGTTGAACTAGCTCTATAGCCTAGTACAAATAATTTTACACTATAGTTGAACTAGATCTATAGCCAAGTACAAATAATTTTACGCTAGAGTTGAACTAGCTCTATAGCCTAGTATAAATAATTTTACACTAGAGTTGAACTAGCTCTATAAGCTAGTACAAATAATTTCACACTAGAGTTGAACTAGCTCTATAGCCAAGTACAAATAATTTTACACTATAGTTGAACTAGCTCTATAAGCTAGTTGAAATAATTTTACACTAGAGTTGAACTAGCTCTATAGCCTAGATAATTTTACACTAGAGTTGAACTAGCTCTATAGCCTAGTACAAATAATATTACACTAGAGTTGAACTAGCTCTATAGCCTAGTACAAATAATTTTACATTAGAGTTCAACTAGCTCTATAAGCTAGTACAAATAATTTTACACTAGAGTTGAACTAGCTCTATTGCCTAGTACAAATAATTTTACACTAGAGTTGAATTAGCTCTATAGCCTAGTACAAATAATTTTACACTATAGTTGAACTAGCTCTATAAGCTAGTTGAAATAATTTTACACTAGAGTTGAACTAGCTCTATAGCCTAGTACAAATAATTTTACACTAGAGTTGAACTAGCTCTATAGCCTAGTACAAATAATTTTACACTAGAGTTGAACTAGCTCTATAAGCTAGTACAAATAATTTTACACTAGAGTTGAATAAGCTCTATAGCCTAGTACAAATAATTTTACAATAGAGTTCAACTAGCTCTATAAGCTAGTACAAATAATTTTACACTAGAGTTGAGCTAGCTCTATAGCCTAGTAGAAATAATTTTACACTAGAGTTGAACTAGCTCTATAGCCTAGTACAAATAATTTTACACTAGAGTTGAACTAGCTCTATAGCCTAGTACAAATAATTTTACACTATAGTTGAACTAGCTCTATAAGCTAGTACAAATAATTTTACACTAGAGTTGAACTAGCTCTATAGCCTAGTACAAATAATTTTACACTAGAGTTGAATTAGCTCTATAGCCTAGTACAAATAATTTTACACTATAGTTGAACTAGCTCTATAAGCTAGTTGAAATAATTTTACACTAGAGTTGAACTAGCTCTATAGCCTAGTACAAATAATTTTACATTAGAGTTAAACTAGCTCTATAGCCTAGTACAAATAATTTTACACTAGAGTTGAACTAGCTCTATAGCCTAGTACAAATAATTTTACACTAGAGTTGAATTAGCTCTATAGCCTAGTACAAATAATTTTACACTAGAGTTGAATAAGCTCTATAGCCTAGTACAAATAATTTTACAATAGAGTTCAACTAGCTCTATAAGCTAGTACAAATAATTTTACACTAGAGTTGAGCTAGCTCTATAGCCTAGTACAAATAATTTTACACTAGAGTTGAACTAGCTCTATAGCCTAGTACAAATAATTTTACACTAGAGTTGAACTAGCTCTATAGCCTAGTACAAATAATTTTACAATAGAGTTCAACTAGCTCTATAAGCTAGTACAAATAATTTTACACTAGAGTTGAACTAGCTCTATAGCCTAGTACAAAAAATTTTACACTAGAGTTGAACTAGTTCTATAGCCTAGTACAAATAATTTTACACTATAGTTGAACTAGCTCTATAAGCTAGTTGAAATAATTTTACACTAGAGTTGAACTAGCTCTATAGCCTTGTACAAATAATTTTAAACTATAGTTGAACTAGATCTATAGCCAAGTACAAATAATTTTATGCTAGAGTTGAACTAGCTCTATAGCCTAGTATAAATAATTTTACACTAGAGTTGAACTAGCTCTATAAGCTAGTACAAATAATTTCACACTAGAGTTGAACTAGCTCTATAAGCTAGTACAAATAATTTTACACTAGAGTTGAACTAGCTCTATAAGCTAGTACAAATAATTTTACACTAGAATTGAACTAGCTCTATAGCGTAGTACAAATAATTTTACACTATAGTTGAACTAGCTCTATAAGCTAGTTGAAATAATTTTACACTAGAGTTGAACTAGCTCTATAGCCTAGTACAAATAATTTTACACTATAGTTGAACTAGATCTATAGCCAAGTACAAATAATTTTACGCTAGAGTTGAACTAGCTCTATAGCCTAGTATAAATAATTTTACACTAGAGTTGAACTAGCTCTATAAGCTAGTACAAATAATTTCACACTAGAGTTGAACTAGCTCTATAGCCAAGTACAAATAATTTTACACTATAGTTGAACTAGCTCTATAAGCTAGTTGAAATAATTTTACACTAGAGTTGAACTAGCTCTATAGCCTAGATAATTTTACACTAGAGTTGAACTAGCTCTATAGCCTAGTACAAATAATATTACACTAGAGTTGAACTAGCTCTATAGCCTAGTACAAATAATTTTACATTAGAGTTCAACTAGCTCTATAAGCTAGTACAAATAATTTTACACTAGAGTTGAACTAGCTCTATTGCCTAGTACAAATAATTTTACACTAGAGTTGAATTAGCTCTATAGCCTAGTACAAATAATTTTACACTATAGTTGAACTAGCTCTATAAGCTAGTTGAAATAATTTTACACTAGAGTTGAACTAGCTCTATAGCCTAGTACAAATAATTTTACACTAGAGTTGAACTAGCTCTATAGCCTAGTACAAATAATTTTACACTAGAGTTGAACTAGCTCTATAAGCTAGTACAAATAATTTTACACTAGAGTTGAATAAGCTCTATAGCCTAGTACAAATAATTTTACAATAGAGTTCAACTAGCTCTATAAGCTAGTACAAATAATTTTACACTAGAGTTGAGCTAGCTCTATAGCCTAGTACAAATAATTTTACACTAGAGTTGAACTAGCTCTATAGCCTAGTACAAATAATTTTACACTAGAGTTGAACTAGCTCTATAGCCTAGTACAAATAATTTTACAATAGAGTTCAACTAGCTCTATAAGCTAGTACAAATAATTTTACACTAGAGTTGAACTAGCTCTATAGCCTAGTACAAATAATTTTACACTAGAGTTGAATTAGCTCTATAGCCTAGTACAAATAATTTTACACTATAGTTGAACTAGCTCTATAAGCTAGTTGAAATAATTTTACACTAGAGTTGAACTAGCTCTATAGCCTAGTACAAATAATTTTACACTAGAGTTGAACTAGCTCTATAGCCTAGTACAACTAATTTTACACTAGAGTTGAACTAGCTCTATAAGCTAGTACAAATAATTTTACACTAGAGTTGAACAAGCTCTATAGCCTAGTACAAATAATTTTACAATAGAGTTCAACTAGCTCTATAAGCTAGTACAAATAATTTTACACTAGAGTTGAGCTAGCTCTATAGCCTAGTACAAATAATTTTACACTAGAGTTGAACTAGTTCTATAGCCTAGTACAAATAATTTTACACTAGAGTTGAACTAGTTCTATAGCCTAGTACAAATAATTTTACACTATAGTTGAACTAGCTCTCTATAAGCTAGTTGAAATAATTTTACACTAGAGTTGAACTAGCTCTATAGCCTAGTACAAATAATTTTACACTAGAGTTGAATTAGCTCTATAGCCTAGTACAAATAATTTTACACTATAGTTGAACTAGCTCTATAAGCTATTTGATATAATTTTACACTAGAGTTGAACTAGATCTATAGCCTAGTACAAATAATTTTACACTAGAGTTGAACTAGCTCTATAGCCTAGTACAAATAATTTTAAAATAGAGTTCAACTAGCTCTATAAGCTAGTACAATTAATTTTACACTAGAGTTGAACTAGCTCTATAGCATAGTACAAATAATTTTACACTATAGTTGAACTAGATCTATAGCCAAGTACAAATAATTTTACGCTAGAGTTGAACTAGCTCTATAGCCTAGTATAAATAATTTTACACTAGAGTTGAACTAGCTCTATAAGCTAGTACAAATAATTTCACACTAGAGTTGAACTAGCTCTATAAGCTAGTACAAATAATTTTACACTAGAGTTGAACTAGCTCTATAAGCTAGTACAAATAATTTTACACTAGAATTGAACTAGCTCTATAGCGTAGTACAAATAATTTTACACTATAGTTGAACTAGCTCTATAAGCTAGTTGAAATAATTTTACACTAGAGTTGAACTAGCTCTATAGCCTAGTACAAATAATTTTACACTATAGTTGAACTAGATCTATAACCAAGTACAAATAATTTTACGCTAGAGTTGAACTAGCTCTATAGCCTAGTATAAATAATTTTACACTAGAGTTGAACTAGCTCTATAAGCTAGTACAAATAATTTCACACTAGAGTTGAACTAGCTCTATAAGCTAGTACAAATAATTTTACACTAGAGTTGAACTAGCTCTATAAGCTAGTACAAATAATTTTACACTAGAATTGAACTAGCTCTATAGCGTAGTACAAATAATTTTACACTATAGTTGAACTAGCTCTATAAGCTAGTTGAAATAATTTTACACTAGAGTTGAACTAGCTCTATAGCCTAGTACAAATAATTTTACACTATAGTTGAACTAGATCTATAGCCAAGTACAAATAATTTTACGCTAGAGTTGAACTAGCTCTATAGCCTAGTATAAATAATTTTACACTAGAGTTGAACTAGCTCTATAAGCTAGTACAAATAATTTCACACTAGAGTTGAACTAGCTCTATAGCCAAGTACAAATAATTTTACACTATAGTTGAACTAGCTCTATAAGCTAGTTGAAATAATTTTACACTAGAGTTGAACTAGCTCTATAGCCTAGATAATTTTACACTAGAGTTGAACTAGCTCTATAGCCTAGTACAAATAATATTACACTAGAGTTGAACTAGCTCTATAGCCTAGTACAAATAATTTTACATTAGAGTTCAACTAGCTCTATAAGCTAGTACAAATAATTTTACACTAGAGTTGAACTAGCTCTATTGCCTAGTACAAATAATTTTACACTAGAGTTGAATTAGCTCTATAGCCTAGTACAAATAATTTTACACTATAGTTGAACTAGCTCTATAAGCTAGTTGAAATAATTTTACACTAGAGTTGAACTAGCTCTATAGCCTAGTACAAATAATTTTACACTAGAGTTGAACTAGCTCTATAGCCTAGTACAAATAATTTTACACTAGAGTTGAACTAGCTCTATAAGCTAGTACAAATAATTTTACACTAGAGTTGAATAAGCTCTATAGCCTAGTACAAATAATTTTACAATAGAGTTCAACTAGCTCTATAAGCTAGTACAAATAATTTTACACTAGAGTTGAGCTAGCTCTATAGCCTAGTACAAATAATTTTACACTAGAGTTGAACTAGCTCTATAGCCTAGTACAAATAATTTTACACTAGAGTTGAACTAGCTCTATAGCCTAGTACAAATAATTTTACACTAGAGTTGAATTAGCTCTATAGCCTAGTACAAATAATTTTACACTATAGTTGAACTAGCTCTATAAGCTATTTGATATAATTTTACACTAGAGTTGAACTAGATCTATAGCCTAGTACAAATAATTTTACACTAGAGTTGAACTAGCTCTATAGCCTAGTACAAATAATTTTAAAATAGAGTTCAACTAGCTCTATAAGCTAGTACAAATAATTTTACACTAGAGTTGAACTAGCTCTATAGCATAGTACAAATAATTTTACACTATAGTTGAACTAGATCTATAGCCAAGTACAAATAATTTTATGCTAGAGTTGAACTAGCTCTATAGCCTAGTATAAATAATTTTACACTAGAGTTGAACTAGCTCTATAAGCTAGTACAAATAATTTCACACTAGAGTTGAACTAGCTCTATAAGCTAGTACAAATAATTTTACACTAGAGTTGAACTAGCTCTATAAGCTAGTACAAATAATTTTACACTAGAATTGAACTAGCTCTATAGCGTAGTACAAATAATTTTACACTATAGTTGAACTAGCTCTATAAGCTAGTTGAAATAATTTTACACTAGAGTTGAACTAGCTCTATAGCCTAGTACAAATAATTTTACACTATAGTTGAACTAGATCTATAACCAAGTACAAATAATTTTACGCTAGAGTTGAACTAGCTCTATAGCCTAGTATAAATAATTTTACACTAGAGTTGAACTAGCTCTATAAGCTAGTACAAATAATTTCACACTAGAGTTGAACTAGCTCTATAAGCTAGTACAAATAATTTTACACTAGAGTTGAACTAGCTCTATAAGCTAGTACAAATAATTTTACACTAGAATTGAACTAGCTCTATAGCGTAGTACAAATAATTTTACACTATAGTTGAACTAGCTCTATAAGCTAGTTGAAATAATTTTACACTAGAGTTGAACTAGCTCTATAGCCTAGTACAAATAATTTTACACTATAGTTGAACTAGATCTATAGCCAAGTACAAATAATTTTACGCTAGAGTTGAACTAGCTCTATAGCCTAGTATAAATAATTTTACACTAGAGTTGAACTAGCTCTATAAGCTAGTACAAATAATTTCACACTAGAGTTGAACTAGCTCTATAGCCAAGTACAAATAATTTTACACTATAGTTGAACTAGCTCTATAAGCTAGTTGAAATAATTTTACACTAGAGTTGAACTAGCTCTATAGCCTAGATAATTTTACACTAGAGTTGAACTAGCTCTATAGCCTAGTACAAATAATATTACACTAGAGTTGAACTAGCTCTATAGCCTATTACAAATAATTTTACATTAGAGTTCAACTAGCTCTATAAGCTAGTACAAATAATTTTACACTAGAGTTGAACTAGCTCTATTGCCTAGTACAAATAATTTTACACTAGAGTTGAATTAGCTCTATAGCCTAGTACAAATAATTTTACACTATAGTTGAACTAGCTCTATAAGCTAGTTGAAATAATTTTACACTAGAGTTGAACTAGCTCTATAGCCTAGTACAAATAATTTTACACTAGAGTTGAACTAGCTCTATAGCCTAGTACAAATAATTTTACACTAGAGTTGAACTAGCTCTATAAGCTAGTACAAATAATTTTACACTAGAGTTGAATAAGCTCTATAGCCTAGTACAAATAATTTTACAATAGAGTTCAACTAGCTCTATAAGCTAGTACAAATAATTTTACACTAGAGTTGAGCTAGCTCTATAGCCTAGTACAAATAATTTTACACTAGAGTTGAACTAGCTCTATAGCCTAGTACAAATAATTTTACACTAGAGTTGAACTAGCTCTATAGCCTAGTACAAATAATTTTACAATAGAGTTCAACTAGCTCTATAAGCTAGTACAAATAATTTTACACTAGAGTTGAACTAGCTCTATAGCCTAGTACAAATAATTTTACACTAGAGTTGAACTAGCTCTATAGCCTAGTACAAATAATTTTACACTAGAGTTGAACTAGCTCTATAGCCTAGTACAAATAATTTTACACTAGAGTTGAACTAGCTCTATAAGCTAGTACAAATAATTTTACACTAGAGTTGAATAAGCTCTATAGCCTAGTACAAATAATTTTACAATAGAGTTCAACTAGCTCTATAAGCTAGTACAAATAATTTTACACTAGAGTTGAGCTAGCTCTATAGCCTAGTACAAATAATTTTACACTAGAGTTGAACTAGCTCTATAAGCTAGTACAAATAATTTTACACTAGAGTTGAGCTAGCTCTATAGCCTAGTACAAATAATTTTACACTAGAGTTGAACTAGCTCTATAGCCTAGTACAAATAATTTTACACTAGAGTTGAACTAGCTCTATAGCCTAGTACAAATAATTTTACACTAGAGTTGAATTAGCTCTATAGCCTAGTACAAATAATTTTACACTATAGTTGAACTAGCTCTATAAGCTAGTTGAAATAATTTTACACTAGAGTTGAACTAGCTCTATAGCCTAGTACAAATAATTTTACATTAGAGTTAAACTAGCTCTATAAGCTAGTACAAATAATTTTACACTAGAGTTGAACTAGCTCTATAGCCTAGTACAAATAATTTTACACTAGAGTTGAATTAGCTCTATAGCCTAGTACAAATAATTTTACACTATAGTTGAACTAGCTCTATAAGCTAGTTGAAATAATTTTACACTAGAGTTGAACTAGCTCTATAGCCTAGTACAAATAATTTTACATTAGAGTTGAACTAGCTCTATAGCCTAGTACAAATAATTTTACACTAGAGTTGAACTAGCTCTATAGCCTAGTACAAATAATTTTACACTAGAGTTGAGCTAGCTCTATAGCCTAGTACAAATAATTTTACACTATAGTTGAACTAGCTCTATAGCCTAGTACAAATAATTTAAACTAGAGTTGAACTAGCTCTATAGCCTAGTACAAATAATTTTACAATAGAGTTCAACTAGCTCTATAAGCTAGTACAAATAATTTTACACTAGAGTTGAGCTAGCTCTATAGCCTAGTACAAATAATTTTACACTAGAGTTGAACTAGTTCTTTAGCCTAGTACAAATAATTTTACACTATAGTTGAACTAGCTCTATAAGCTAGTTGAAATAATTTTACACTAGAGTTGAACTAGCTCTATAGCGTAGTACAAATAAGTTTACACTATAGTTGAACTAGATCTATAGCCAAGTACAAATAATTTTACACTATAGTTGAACTAGCTCTATAAGCTGGTTGAAATAATTTTACACTAGAGTTGAACTAGCTCTATATCCTAGTACAAATAATTTTACACTAGAGTTGAACTAGCTCTATAGCCTAGTACAAATAATTTTACACTCGAGTTGAACTAGCTCTATAGCCTAGTACAAATAATTTTACACTAGACTTGAACTAGTTCTATAGCCTAGTACAAATAATTTTACACTATAGTTGAACTAGCTCTATAAGCTAGTTGAAATAATTTTACACTAGAGTTGAACTAGCTCTATAGCCTAGTACAAATAATTTTACAATAGAGTTCAACTAGCTCCATAAGCTAGTACAAATAATTTTACACTAGAGTTGAGCTAGCTCTATAGCCTAGTACAAATAATTTTACACTAGAGTTGAACTAGTTCTTTAGCCTAGTACAAATAATTTTACACTATAGTTGAACAAGCTCTATAAGCTAGTTGAAATAATTTTACACTAGAGTTGAACTAGCTCTGTAGCCTAGTACAAATAATTTTACACTAGAGTTGAACTAGCTCTATAGCCTAGTACAAATAATTTTACACTATAGTTGAACTAGCTCTCTATAAGCTAGTTGAAATAATTTTACACTAGAGTTGAACTAGCTCTATAGCCTAGTACAAATAATTTTACACTAGAGTTGAACTAGTTCTATAGCCTAGTACAAATAATTTTACACTATAGTTGAACTAGCTCTCTATAAGCTAGTTGAAATAATTTTACACTAGAGTTGAACTAGATCTATAGCCTAGTACAAATAATTTTACACTAGAGTTGAACTAGCTCTATAGCCTAGTACAAATAATTTTAAAATAGAGTTCAACTAGCTCTATAAGCTAGTACAAATAATTTTACACTAGAGTTGAACTAGCTCTATAGCCTAGTACAAATAATTTTACACTAGAGTTGAATTAGCTCTATAGCCTAGTACAAATAATTTTACACTATAGTTGAACTAGCTCTATAAGCTAGTTGAAATAATTTTACACTAGAGTTGAACTAGCTCTATAGCCTAGTACAAATAATTTTACATTAGAGTTGAACTAGCTCTATAGCCTAGTACAAATAATTTTACACTAGAGTTGAACTAGCTCTATAGCCTAGTACAAATAATTTTACACTAGAGTTGAGCTAGCTCTATAGCCTAGTACAAATAATTTTACACTATAGTTGAACTAGCTCTATAGCCTAGTACAAATAATTTAAACTAGAGTTGAACTAGCTCTATAGCCTAGTACAAATAATTTTACAATAGAGTTCAGCTAGCTCTATAAGCTAGTACAAATAATTTTACACTAGAGTTGAGCTAGCTCTATAGCCTAGTACAAATAATTTTACACTAGAGTTGAACTAGTTCTTTAGCCTAGTACAAATAATTTTACACTATAGTTGAACTAGCTCTATAAGCTAGTTGAAATAATTTTACACTAGAGTTGAACTAGCTCTATAGCGTAGTACAAATAAGTTTACACTATAGTTGAACTAGATCTATAGCCAAGTACAAATAATTTTACACTATAGTTGAACTAGCTCTATAAGCTGGTTGAAATAATTTTACACTAGAGTTGAACTAGCTCTATATCCTAGTACAAATAATTTTACACTAGAGTTGAACTAGCTCTATAGCCTAGTACAAATAATTTTACACTCGAGTTGAACTAGCTCTATAGCCTAGTACAAATAATTTTACACTAGACTTGAACTAGTTCTATAGCCTAGTACAAATAATTTTACACTATAGTTGAACTAGCTCTATAAGCTAGTTGAAATAATTTTACACTAGAGTTGAACTAGCTCTATAGCCTAGTACAAATAATTTTACAATAGAGTTCAACTAGCTCCTTAAGCTAGTACAAATAATTTTACACTAGAGTTGAGCTAGCTCTATAGCCTAGTACAAATAATTTTACACTAGAGTTGAACTAGTTCTTTAGCCTAGTACAAATAATTTTACACTATAGTTGAACAAGCTCTATAAGCTAGTTGAAATAATTTTACACTAGAGTTGAACTAGCTCTGTAGCCTAGTACAAATAATTTTACACTAGAGTTGAACTAGCTCTATAGCCTAGTACAAATAATTTTACACTATAGTTGAACTAGCTCTCTATAAGCTAGTTGAAATAATTTTACACTAGAGTTGAACTAGCTCTATAGCCTAGTACAAATAATTTTACACTAGAGTTGAATTAGCTCTATAGCCTAGTACAAATAATTTTACACTATAGTTGAACTAGCTCTATAAGCTGGTTGAAATAATTTTACACTAGAGTTGAACTAGCTCTATAGCCTAGTACAAATAATTTTACACTAGAGTTGAACTAGCTCTATAGCCTAGTACAAATAATTTTACACTAGAGTTGAACTAGCTCTATAGCCTAGTACAAATAATTTTACACTAGAGTTGAACTAGTTCTATAGCCTAGTACAAATAATTTTACACTAGAGTTGAGCTAGCTCTATAGCCTAGTACAAATAATTTTACACTATAGTTCAACTAGCTCTATAGCCTAGTACAAATAATTTTACAATAGAGTTCAACTAGCTCTATAAGCTAGTACAAATAATTTTACACTAGAGTGAGCTAGCTCTATAGCCTAGTACAAATAATTTTACAATAGAGTTGAACTAGTTCTTTAGCCTAGTACAAATAATTTTACACTATAGTTGAACTAGCTCTATAAGCTAGTTGAAATAATTTTACACTAGAGTTCAACTAGCTCTATAGCCTAGTACAAATAATTTTACACTATAGTTGAACTAGATCTATAGCCAAGTACAAATAATTTTACACTATAGTTGAACTAGCTCTATAAGTTGGTTGAAATAATTTTACACTAGAGTTGAACTAGCTCTATAGCCTAGTACAAATAATTTTACACTAGAGTTGAACTAGCTCTATAGCCTAGTACAAATAATTTTACACTCGAGTTGAACTAGCTCTATAGCCTAGTACAAATAATTTTACACTAGAGTTGAACTAGTTCTATAGCCTAGTACAAATAATTTTACACTATAGTTGAACTAGCTCTATAAGCTAGTTGAAATAATTTTACACTAGAGTTGAACTAGCTCTATAGCCTAGTACAAATAATTTTACAATAGAGTTCAACTAGCTCTATAAGCTAGTACAAATAATTTTACACTATTGTTGAGCTAGCTCTATAGCCTAGTACAAATAATTTTACACTAGAGTTGAACTAGTTCTTTAGCCTAGTACAAATAATTTTACACTATAGTTGAACTAGCTCTATAAGCAAGTTGAAATAATTTTACACTAGAGTTGAACTAGCTCTATAGCCTAGTACAAATAATTTTACACTTAGTTGAACTAGATCTATAGCCAAGTATAAATAATTTTACACTATATTTGAACTAGCTCTATAAGCTGGTTGAAATAATTTTACACTAGAGTTGAACTAGCTCTATAGCCTAGTACAAATAATTTTACTCTAGAGTTGAACTAGCTCTATAACCTAGTACAAATAATTTTACACTCGAGTTGAACTAGCTCTATAGCCTTGTACAAATAATTTTACACTAGAGTTGAACTAGTTCTATAGCCTAGTACAAATAATTTTACACTATAGTTGAACTAGCTCTATAAGCTAGTTGAAATAATTTTACACTAGAGTTGAACTAGCTCTATAGCCTAGTACAAATAATTTTACACTATAGTTGAACTAGATCTATAGCCAAGTACAAATAATTTTATGCTAGAGTTGAACTAGCTCTATAGCCTAGTATAAATAATTTTACACTAGAGTTGAACTAGCTCTATAAGCTAATACAAATAATTTCACACTAGAGTTGAACTAGCTCTATAAGCTAGTACAAATAATTTTACACTAGAGTTGAACTAGCTCTATAAGCTAGTACAAATAATTTTACACTAGAATTGAACTAGCTCTATAGTGTAGTACAAATAATTTTACACTTTAGTTGAACTAGCTCTATAAGCTAGTTGAAATAATTTTACACTAGAGTTGAACTAGCTCTATAGCCTAGTACAAACAATTTTACACTATAGTTGAACTAGATCAATAGCCAAGTACAAATAATTTTACGCTAGAGTTGAACTAGCTCTATAGCCTAGTATAAATAATTTTACACTAGAGTTGAACTAGCTCTATAAGCTAGTACAAATAATTTCACACTAGAGTTGAACTAGCTCTATAGCCAAGTACAAATAATTTGACACTATAGTTGAACTAGCTCTATAAGCTAGTTGAAATAATTTTACACTAGAGTTGAACTAGCTCTATAGCCTAGTACAAATAATTTTACAATAGAGTTCAACTAGCTCTATAAGCTAGTACAAATAATTTTACACTATTGTTGAGCTAGCTCTATAGCCTAGTACAAATAATTTTACACTAGAGTTGAACTAGTTCTTTAGCCTAGTACAAATAATTTTACACTATAGTTGAACTAGCTCTATAAGCAAGTTGAAATAATTTTACACTAGAGTTGAACTAGCTCTATAGCCTAGTACAAATAATTTTACACTTAGTTGAACTAGATCTATAGCCAAGTATAAATAATTTTACACTATAGTTGAACTAGCTCTATAAGCTGGTTGAAATAATTTTACACTAGAGTTGAACTAGCTCTATAGCCTAGTACAAATAATTTTACTCTAGAGTTGAACTAGCTCTATAACCTAGTACAAATAATTTTACACTCGAGTTGAAATAGCTCTATAGCCTTGTACAAATAATTTTACACTAGAGTTGAACTAGTTCTATAGCCTAGTACAAATAATTTTACACTATAGTTGAACTAGCTCTATAAGCTAGTTGAAATAATTTTACACTAGAGTTGAACTAGCTCTATAGCCTAGTACAAATAATTTTACACTATAGTTGAACTAGATCTATAGCCAAGTACAAATAATTTTATGCTAGAGTTGAACTAGCTCTATAGCCTAGTATAAATAATTTTACACTAGAGTTGAACTAGCTCTATAAGCTAGTACAAATAATTTCACACTAGAGTTGAACTAGCTCTATAAGCTAGTACAAATAATTTTACACTAGAGTTGAACTAGCTCTATAAGCTAGTACAAATAATTTTACACTAGAATTGAACTAGCTCTATAGCGTAGTACAAATAATTTTACACTTTAGTTGAACTAGCTCTATAAGCTAGTTGAAATAATTTTACACTAGAGTTGAACTAGCTCTATAGCCTAGTACAAACAATTTTACACTATAGTTGAACTAGATCAATAGCCAAGTACAAATAATTTTACGCTAGAGTTGAACTAGCTCTATAGCCTAGTATAAATAATTTTACACTAGAGTTGAACTAGCTCTATAAGCTAGTACAAATAATTTCACACTAGAGTTGAACTAGCTCTATAGCCAAGTACAAATAATTTGACACTATAGTTGAACTAGCTCTATAAGCTAGTTGAAATAATTTTACACTAGAGTTGAACTAGCTCTATAGCCTAGATAATTTTACACTAGAGTTGAACTAGCTCTATAGCCTAGTACAAATAATATTACACTAGAGTTGAACTAGCTCTATAGCCTAGTACAAATAATTTTACATTAGAGTTCAACTAGCTCTATAAGCTAGTACAAATAATTTTACACTAGAGTTGAACTAGCTCTATAGCCTAGTACAAATAATTTTACACTAGAGTTGAATTAGCTCTATAGCCTAGCACAAATAATTTTACACTATAGTTGAACTACCTCTATAAGCTAGTTGAAATAATTTTACACTAGAGTTGAACTAGCTCTACAGCCTAGTACAAATAATTTTACACTAGAGTTGAACTAGCTCTATAGCCTAGTACAAATAATTTTACACTAGAGTTGAACTAGCTCTATAAGCTAGTACAAATAATTTTACACTAGAGTTGAATAAGCTCTATAGCCTAGTACAAATAATTTTACAATAGAGTTCAACTAGCTCTATAAGCTAGTACAAATAATTTTACACTAGAGTTGAGCTAGCTCTATAGCCTAGTACAAATAATTTTACACTAGAGTTGAACTAGCTCTATAGCCTAGTACAAATAATTTTACACTATAGTTGAACTAGCTCTATAGCCTAGTACAAATAATTTTACACTAGAGTTGAACTAGCTCTATAGCCTAGTACAAATAATTTTACAATAGAGTTTAACTAGCTCTATAAGCTAGTACAAATAATTTTACACTAGAGTTGAGCTAGCTCTATAGCCTAGTACAAATAATTTTACGCTAGAGTAGAATTAGCTCTATAGCCTAGTACAAATAATTTTACACTATAGTTGAACTAGCTCTATAAGCTGGTTGAAATAATTTTACACTAGAGTTGAACTAGCTCTATAGCCTAGTACAAATAATTTTACACTAGAGTTGAACTAGCTCTATATCCTAGTACAAATAATTTTACACTATAGTTGAACTAGCTCTATAAGCTAGTTGAAATAATTTTACACTAGAGTTGAACTAGCTCTATAACCTAGTACAAATAATTTTACACTATAGTTGAACTAGATCTATAGCCAAGTACAAATAATTTTACACTATAGTTGAACTAGCTCTATAAGCTGGTTGAAATAATTTTACACTAGAGTTGGACTAGCTCTATAGCCTAGTACAAATAATTTTACACTAGAGTTGAACTAGCTCTATAGCCTAGTACAAATAATTTTACACTCGAGTTGAACTAGCTCTATAGCCTAGTACAAATAATTTTACACTAGAGTTGAACTAGCTGTATAGCCTAGTACAAATAATTTTACACTAGAGTTGAACTAGCTCTATAGCCTAGTACAAATAATTTTACACTATAGTTGAACTAGCTCTCTATAAGCTAGTTGAAATAATTTTACACTAGAGTTGAACTAGCTCTATAGCCTAGTACAAATAATTTTACACTAGAGTTGAATTAGCTCTATAGCCTAGTACAAATAATTTTACACTATAGTTGAACTAGCTCTATAAGCTGGTTGAAATAATTTTACACTAGAGTTGAACTAGCTCTATAGCCTAGTACAAATAATTTTACACTAGAGTTGAACTAGCTCTATAGCCTAGTACAAATAATTTTACACTAGAGTTGAACTAGCTCTATAGCCTAGTACAAATAATTTTACACTAGAGTTGAGCTAGCTCTATAGCCTAGTACAAATAATTTTACACTATAGTTCAACTAGCTCTATAGCCTAGTACAAATAATTTTACACTAGAATTGAACTATCTCTATAGCCTAGTACAAATAATTTTACAATAGAGTTGAACTAGCTCTATAAGCTAGTACAAATAATTTTACACTAGAGTGAGCTAGCTCTATAGCCTAGTACAAATAATTTTACAATAGAGTTGAACTAGTTCTTTAGCCTAGTACAAATAATTTTACACTATAGTTGAACTAGCTCTATAAGCTAGTTGCAATAATTTTACACTAGAGTTGAACTAGCTCTATAGCCTAGTACAAATAATTTTACACTATAGTTGAACTAGATCTATAGCCAAGTACAAATAATTTTACACTATAGTTGAACTAGCTCTATAAGCTGGTTGAAATAATTTTACACTAGAGTTGAACTAGCTCTATAGCCTAGTACAAATAATTTTACACTAGAGTTGAACTAGCTCTATAGCCTAGTACAAATAATTTTACACTCGAGTTGAACTAGCTCTATAGCCTAGTACAAATAATTTTACACTAGAGTTGAACTAGTTCTATAGCCTAGTACAAATGATTTTACACTATAGTTGAACTAGCTCTATAAGCTAGTTGAAATAATTTTACACTAGAGTTGAACTAGCTCTATAGCCTAGTACAAATAATTTTACAATAGAGTTGAACTAGCTCTATAAGCTAGTACAAATAATTTTACACTATTGTTGAGCTAGCTCTATAGCCTAGTACAAATAATTTTACACTAGAGTTGAACTAGTTCTTTAGCCTAGTACAAATAATTTTACACTATAGTTGAACTAGCTCTATAAGCTAGTTGAAATAATTTTACACTAGAGTTGAACTAGCTCTATAGCCTAGTACAAATAATTTTACACTATAGTTGAACTAGATCTATAGCCAAGTACAAATAATTTTACACTATAGTTGAACTAGCTCTATAAGCTGGTTGAAATAATTTTACACTAGAGTTGAACTAGCTCTATAGCCTAGTACAAATAATTTTACACTAGAGTTGAACTAGCTCTATAGCCTAGTACAAATAATTTTACACTCGAGTTGAACTAGCTCTATAGCCTAGTACAAATAATTTTACACTAGAGTTGAACTAGTTCTATAGCCTAGTACAAATAATTTTACACTATAGTTGAACTAGCTCTATAAGCTAGTTGAAATAATTTTACACTAGAGTTGAACTAGCTCTATAGCCTAGTACAAATAATTTTACAATAGAGTTCAACTAGCTCTATAAGCTAGTACAAATAATTTTACACTATTGTTGAGCTAGCTCTATAGCCTAGTACAAATAATTTTACACTAGAGTTGAACTAGTTCTTTAGCCTAGTACAAATAATTTTACACTATAGTTGAACTAGCTCTATAAGCAAGTTGAAATAATTTTACACTAGAGTTGAACTAGCTCTATAGCCTAGTACAAATAATTTTACACTTAGTTGAACTAGATCTATAGCCAAGTATAAATAATTTTACACTATAGTTGAACTAGCTCTATAAGCTGGTTGAAATAATTTTACACTAGAGTTGAACTAGCTCTATAGCCTAGTACAAATAATTTTACTCTAGAGTTGAACTAGCTCTATAACCTAGTACAAATAATTTTACACTCGAGTTGAACTAGCTCTATAGCCTTGTACAAATAATTTTACACTAGAGTTGAACTAGTTCTATAGCCTAGTACAAATAATTTTACACTATAGTTGAACTAGCTCTATAAGCTAGTTGAAATAATTTTACACTAGAGTTGAACTAGCTCTATAGCCTAGTACAAATAATTTTACACTATAGTTGAACTAGATCTATAGCCAAGTACAAATAATTTTATGCTAGAGTTGAACTAGCTCTATAGCCTAGTATAAATAATTTTACACTAGAGTTGAACTAGCTCTATAAGCTAGTACAAATAATTTCACACTAGAGTTGAACTAGCTCTATAAGCTAGTACAAATAATTTTACACTAGAGTTGAACTAGCTCTATAAGCTAGTACAAATAATTTTACACTAGAATTGAACTAGCTCTATAGCGTAGTACAAATAATTTTACACTTTAGTTGAACTAGCTCTATAAGCTAGTTGAAATAATTTTACACTAGAGTTGAACTAGCTCTATAGCCTAGTACAAACAATTTTACACTATAGTTGAACTAGATCTATAGCCAAGTACAAATAATTTTACGCTAGAGTTGAACTAGCTCTATAGCCTAGTATAAATAATTTTACACTAGAGTTGAACTTGCTCTATAAGCTAGTACAAATAATTTCACACTAGAGTTGAACTAGCTCTATAGCCAAGTACAAATAATTTGACACTATAGTTGAACTAGCTCTATAAGCTAGTTGAAATAATTTTACACTAGAGTTGAACTAGCTCTATAGCCTAGATAATTTTACACTAGAGTTGAACTAGCTCTATAGCCTAGTACAAATAATATTACACTAGAGTTGAACTAGCTCTATAGCCTAGTACAAATAATTTTACATTAGAGTTCAACTAGCTCTATAAGCTAGTATAAATAATTTTACACTAGAGTTGAACTAGCTCTATAGCCTAGTACAAATAATTTTACACTAGAGTTGAATTAGCTCTATAGCCTAGCACAAATAATTTTACACTATAGTTGAACTAGCTCTATAAGCTAGTTGAAATAATTTTACACTAGAGTTGAACTAGCTCTACAGCCTAGTACAAATAATTTTACACTAGAGTTGAACTAGCTCTATAGCCTAGTACAAATAATTTTACACTAGAGTTGAACTAGCTATATAAGCTAGTACAAATAATTTTACACTAGAGTTGAATAAGCTCTATAGCCTAGTACAAATAATTTTACAATAGAGTTCAACTAGCTCTATAAGCTAGTACAAATAATTTTACACTAGAGTTGAGCTAGCTCTATAGCCTAGTACAAATAATTTTACACTAGAGTTGAACTAGCTCTATAGCCTAGTACAAATAATTTTACACTATAGTTGAACTAGCTCTATAGCCTAGTACAAATAATTTTACACTAGAGTTGAACTAGCTCTATAGCCTAGTACAAATAATTTTACAATAGAGTTTAACTATCTCTATAAGCTAGTACAAATAATTTTACACTAGAGTTGAGCTAGCTCTATAGCCTAGTACAAATAATTTTACGCTAGAGTAGAATTAGCTTTATAGCCTAGTACAAATAATTTTACACTATAGTTGAACTAGCTCTATAAGCTGGTTGAAATAATTTTACACTAGAGTTGAACTAGCTCTATAGCCTAGTACAAATAATTTTACACTAGAGTTGAACTAGCTCTATAGCCTAGTACAAATAATTTTACACTATAGTTGAACTAGCTCTATAAGCTAGTTGAAATAATTTTACACTAGAGTTGAACTAGCTCTATAACCTAGTACAAATAATTTTACACTATAGTTGAACTAAATCTATAGCCAAGTACAAATAATTTTACACTATAGTTGAACTAGCTCTATAAGCTGGTTGAAATAATTTTACACTAGAGTTGGACTAGCTCTATAGCGTAGTACAAATAATTTTACACTAGAGTTGAACTAGCTCTATAGCCTAGTACAAATAATTTTACACTCGAGTTGAACTAGCTCTATAGCCTAGTACAAATAATTTTACACTAGAGTTGAACTAGTTCTATAGCCTAGTACAAATAATTTTACACTATAGTTGAACTAGCTCTATAAGCTAGTTGAAATAATTTTACACTAGAGTTGAACTAGCTCTATAGCCTAGTACAAATAATTTTACAATAGAGTTCAACTAGCTCTATAAGCTAGTACAAATAATTTTACACTATTGTTGAGCTACCTCTATAGCCTAGTACAAATAATTTTACACTAGAGTTGAACTAGTTCTTTAGCCTAGTACAAATAATTTTACACTATAGTTGAACTAGCTCTATAAGCTAGTTGAAATAATTTTACACTAGAGTTGAACTAGCTCTATAGCCTAGTACAAATAATTTTACACTTAGTTGAACTAGATCTATAGCCAAGTATAAATAATTTTACACTATAGTTGAACTAGCTCTATAAGCTGGTTGAAATAATTTTACACTAGAGTTGAACTAGATCTATAGCCTAGTACAAATAATTTTACTCTAGAGTTGAACTAGCTCTATAGCCTAGTACAAATAATTTTACACTCGAGTTGAACTAGCTCTATAGCCTAGTACAAATAATTTTACACTAGAGTTGAACTAGTTCTATAGCCTAGTACAAATAATTTTACACTATAGTTGAACTAGCTCTATAAGCTAGTTGAAATAATTTTACACTAGAGTTGAACTAGCTCTATAGCCTAGTACAAATAATTTTACACTATAGTTGAACTAGATCTATAGCCAAGTACAAATAATTTTATGCTAGAGTTGAACTAGCTCTATAGCCTAGTATAAATAATTTTACACTATTGTTGAGCTAGCTCTATAGCCTAGTACAATAGAGTTTAACTAGCTCTATAAGCTAGTACAAATAATTTTACACTAGAGTTGAGCTAGCTCTATAGCCTAGTACAAATAATTTTACACTAGAGTTGAACTAGATCTATAGCCTAGTACAAATAATTTTACTCTAGAGTTGAACTAGCTCTATAGCCTAGTACAAATAATTTTACACTAGAGTTGAATTAGCTCTATAGCCTAGCACAAATAATTTTACACTATAGTTGAACTACCTCTATAAGCTAGTTGAAATAATTTTACACTAGAGTTGAACTAGCTCTACAGCCTAGTACAAATAATTTTACACTAGAGTTGAACTAGCTCTATAGCCTAGTACAAATAATTTTACACTAGAGTTGAACTAGCTCTATAAGCTAGTACAAATAATTTTACACTAGAGTTGAATAAGCTCTATAGCCTAGTACAAATAATTTTACAATAGAGTTCAACTAGCTCTATAAGCTAGTACAAATAATTTTACACTAGAGTTGAGCTAGCTCTATAGCCTAGTACAAATAATTTTACACTAGAGTTGAACTAGCTCTATAGCCTAGTACAAATAATTTTACACTATAGTTGAACTAGCTCTATAGCCTAGTACAAATAATTTTACACTAGAGTTGAACTAGCTCTATAGCCTAGTACAAATAATTTTACAATAGAGTTTAACTAGCTCTATAAGCTAGTACAAATAATTTTACACTAGAGTTGAGCTAGCTCTATAGCCTAGTACAAATAATTTTACGCTAGAGTAGAATTAGCTCTATAGCCTAGTACAAATAATTTTACACTATAGTTGAACTAGCTCTATAAGCTGGTTAAAATAATTTTACACTAGAGTTGAACTAGCTCTATAGCCTAGTACAAATAATTTTACACTAGAGTTGAACTAGCTCTATAGCCTAGTACAAATAATTTTACACTATAGTTGAACTAGCTCTATAAGCTAGTTGAAATAATTTTACACTAGAGTTGAACTAGCTCTATAACCTAGTACAAATAATTTTACACTATAGTTGAACTAGATCTATAGCCAAGTACAAATAATTTTACACTATAGTTGAACTAGCTCTATAAGCTGGTTGAAATAATTTTACACTAGAGTTGGACTAGCTCTATAGCCTAGTACAAATAATTTTACACTAGAGTTGAACTAGCTCTATAGCCTAGTACAAATAATTTTACACTCGAGTTGAACTAGCTCTATAGCCTAGTACAAATAATTTTACACTAGAGTTGAACTAGCTGTATAGCCTAGTACAAATAATTTTACACTAGAGTTGAACTAGCTCTATAGCCTAGTACAAATAATTTTACACTATAGTTGAACTAGCTCTCTATAAGCTAGTTGAAATAATTTTACACTAGAGTTGAACTAGCTCTATAGCCTAGTACAAATAATTTTACACTAGAGTTGAATTAGCTCTATAGCCTAGTACAAATAATTTTACACTATAGTTGAACTAGCTCTATAAGCTGGTTGAAATAATTTTACACTAGAGTTGAACTAGCTCTATAGCCTAGTACAAATAATTTTACACTAGAGTTGAACTAGCTCTATAGCCTAGTACAAATAATTTTACACTAGAGTTGAACTAGCTCTATAAGCTAGTATAAATAATTTTACACTAGAGTTGAACTAGCTCTATAGCCTAGTACAAATAATTTTACACTAGAGTTGAATTAGCTCTATAGCCTAGCACAAATAATTTTACACTAGAATTGAACTATCTCTCTAGCCTAGTACAAATAATTTTACACTATAGTTGAACTACCTCTATAAGCTAGTTGAAATAATTTTACACTAGAGTTGAACTAGCTCTACAGCCTAGTACAAATAATTTTACACTAGAGTTGAACTAGCTCTATAGCCTAGTACAAATAATTTTACACTAGAGTTGAACTAGCTCTATAAGCTAGTACAAATAATTTTACACTAGAGTTGAATAAGCTCTATAGCCTAGTACAAATAATTTTACAATAGAGTTCAACTAGCTCTATAAGCTAGTACAAATAATTTTACACTAGAGTTGAGCTAGCTCTATAGCCTAGTACAAATAATTTTACGCTAGAGTAGAATTAGCTCTATAGCCTAGTACAAATAATTTTACACTATAGTTGAACTAGCTCTATAAGCTGGTTGAAATAATTTTACACTAGAGTTGAACTAGCTCTATAGCCTAGTACAAATAATTTTACACTAGAGTTGAACTAGCTCTATAGCCTAGTACAAATAATTTTACACTATAGTTGAACTAGCTCTATAAGCTAGTTGAAATAATTTTACACTAGAGTTGAACTAGCTCTATAACCTAGTACAAATAATTTTACACTATAGTTGAACTAGATCTATAGCCAAGTACAAATAATTTTACACTATAGTTGAACTAGCTCTATAAGCTGGTTGAAATAATTTTACACTAGAGTTGGACTAGCTCTATAGCCTAGTACAAATAATTTTACACTAGAGTTGAACTAGCTCTATAGCCTAGTACAAATAATTTTACACTCGAGTTGAACTAGCTCTATAGCCTAGTACAAATAATTTTACACTAGAGTTGAACTAGCTGTATAGCCTAGTACAAATAATTTTACACTAGAGTTGAACTAGCTCTATAGCCTAGTACAAATAATTTTACACTATAGTTGAACTAGCTCTCTATAAGCTAGTTGAAATAATTTTACACTAGAGTTGAACTAGCTCTATAGCCTAGTACAAATAATTTTACACTAGAGTTGAATTAGCTCTATAGCCTAGTACAAATAATTTTACACTATAGTTGAACTAGCTCTATAAGCTGGTTGAAATAATTTTACACTAGAGTTGAACTAGCTCTATAGCCTAGTACAAATAATTTTACACTAGAGTTGAACTAGCTCTATAGCCTAGTACAAATAATTTTACACTAGAGTTGAACTAGCTCTATAGCCTAGTACAAATAATTTTACACTAGAGTTGAGCTAGCTCTATAGCCTAGTACAAATAATTTTACACTATAGTTCAACTAGCTCTATAGCCTAGTACAAATAATTTTACACTAGAATTGAACTATCTCTATAGCCTAGTACAAATAATTTTACAATAGAGTTGAACTAGCTCTATAAGCTAGTACAAATAATTTTACACTAGAGTGAGCTAGCTCTATAGCCTAGTACAAATAATTTTACAATAGAGTTGAACTAGTTCTTTAGCCTAGTACAAATAATTTTACACTATAGTTGAACTAGCTCTATAAGCTAGTTGAAATAATTTTACACTAGAGTTGAACTAGCTCTATAGCCTAGTACAAATAATTTTACACTATAGTTGAACTAGATCTATAGCCAAGTACAAATAATTTTACACTATAGTTGAACTAACTCTATAAGCTGGTTGAAATAATTTTACACTAGAGTTGAACTAGCTCTATAGCCTAGTACAAATAATTTTACACTAGAGTTGAACTAGCTCTATAGCCTAGTACAAATAATTTTACACTCGAGTTGAACTAGCTCTATAGCCTAGTACAAATAATTTTACACTAGAGTTGAACTAGTTCTATAGCCTAGTACAAATAATTTTACACTATAGTTGAACTAGCTCTATAAGCTAGTTGAAATAATTTTACACTAGAGTTGAACTAGCTCTATAGCCTAGTACAAATAATTTTACAATAGAGTTCAACTAGCTCTATAAGCTAGTACAAATAATTTTACACTATTGTTGAGCTAGCTCTATAGCCTAGTACAAATAATTTTACACTAGAGTTGAACTAGTTCTTTAGCCTAGTACAAATAATTTTACACTATAGTTGAACTAGCTCTATAAGCAAGTTGAAATAATTTTACACTAGAGTTGAACTAGCTCTATAGCCTAGTACAAATAATTTTACACTTAGTTGAACTAGATCTATAGCCAAGTATAAATAATTTTACACTATAGTTGAACTAGCTCTATAAGCTGGTTGAAATAATTTTACACTAGAGTTGAACTAGCTCTATAGCCTAGTACAAATAATTTTACTCTAGAGTTGAACTAGCTCTATAACCTAGTACAAATAATTTTACACTCGAGTTGAACTAGCTCTATAGCCTTGTACAAATAATTTTACACTAGAGTTGAACTAGTTCTATAGCCTAGTACAAATAATTTTACACTATAGTTGAACTAGCTCTATAAGCTAGTTGAAATAATTTTACACTAGAGTTGAACTAGCTCTATAGCCTAGTACAAATAATTTTACACTATAGTTGAACTAGATCTATAGCCAAGTACAAATAATTTTATGCTAGAGTTGAACTAGCTCTATAGCCTAGTACAAATAATTTTACACTTAGTTGAACTAGATCTATAGCCAAGTATAAATAATTTTACACTATAGTTGAACTAGCTCTATAAGATGGTTGAAATAATTTTACACTAGAGTTGAACTAGCTCTATAGCCTAGTACAAATAATTTTACTCTAGAGTTGAACTAGCTCTATAACCTAGTACAAATAATTTTACACTCGAGTTGAACTAGCTCTATAGCCTTGTACAAATAATTTTACACTAGAGTTGAACTAGTTCTATAGCCTAGTACAAATAATTTTACACTATAGTTGAACTAGCTCTATAAGCTAGTTGAAATAATTTTACACTAGAGTTGAACTAGCTCTATAGCCTAGTACAAATAATTTTACACTATAGTTGAACTAGATCTATAGCCAAGTACAAATAATTTTATGCTAGAGTTGAACTAGCTCTATAGCCTAGTATAAATAATTTTACACTAGAGTTGAACTAGCTCTATAAGCTAGTACAAATAATTTCACACTAGAGTTGAACTAGCTCTATAAGCTAGTACAAATAATTTTACACTAGAGTTGAACTAGCTCTATAAGCTAGTACAAATAATTTTACACTAGAATTGAACTAGCTCTATAGCGTAGTACAAATAATTTTACACTTTAGTTGAACTAGCTCTATAAGCTAGTTGAAATAATTTTACACTAGAGTTGAACTAGCTCTATAGCCTAGTACAAACAATTTTACACTATAGTTGAACTAGATCTATAGCCAAGTACAAATAATTTTACGCTAGAGTTGAACTAGCTCTATAGCCTAGTATAAATAATTTTACACTAGAGTTGAACTTGCTCTATAAGCTAGTACAAATAATTTCACACTAGAGTTGAACTAGCTCTATAGCCAAGTACAAATAATTTGACACTATAGTTGAACTAGCTCTATAAGCTAGTTGAAATAATTTTACACTAGAGTTGAACTAGCTCTATAGCCTAGATAATTTTACACTAGAGTTGAACTAGCTCTATAGCCTAGTACAAATAATATTACACTAGAGTTGAACTAGCTCTATAGCCTAGTACAAATAATTTTACATTAGAGTTCAACTAGCTCTATAAGCTAGTATAAATAATTTTACACTAGAGTTGAACTAGCTCTATAGCCTAGTACAAATAATTTTACACTAGAGTTGAATTAGCTCTATAGCCTAGCACAAATAATTTTACACTATAGTTGAACTAGCTCTATAAGCTAGTTGAAATAATTTTACACTAGAGTTGAACTAGCTCTACAGCCTAGTACAAATAATTTTACACTAGAGTTGAACTAGCTCTATAGCCTAGTACAAATAATTTTACACTAGAGTTGAACTAGCTATATAAGCTAGTACAAATAATTTTACACTAGAGTTGAATAAGCTCTATAGCCTAGTACAAATAATTTTACAATAGAGTTCAACTAGCTCTATAAGCTAGTACAAATAATTTTACACTAGAGTTGAGCTAGCTCTATAGCCTAGTACAAATAATTTTACACTAGAGTTGAACTAGCTCTATAGCCTAGTACAAATAATTTTACACTATAGTTGAACTAGCTCTATAGCCTAGTACAAATAATTTTACACTAGAGTTGAACTAGCTCTATAGCCTAGTACAAATAATTTTACAATAGAGTTTAACTCTCTCTATAAGCTAGTACAAATAATTTTACACTAGAGTTGAGCTAGCTCTATAGCCTAGTACAAATAATTTTACGCTAGAGTAGAATTAGCTTTATAGCCTAGTACAAATAATTTTACACTATAGTTGAACTAGCTCTATAAGCTGGTTGAAATAATTTTACACTAGAGTTGAACTAGCTCTATAGCCTAGTACAAATAATTTTACACTAGAGTTGAACTAGCTCTATAGCCTAGTACAAATAATTTTACACTATAGTTGAACTAGCTCTATAAGCTAGTTGAAATAATTTTACACTAGAGTTGAACTAGCTCTATAACCTAGTACAAATAATTTTACACTATAGTTGAACTAAATCTATAGCCAAGTACAAATAATTTTACACTATAGTTGAACTAGCTCTATAAGCTGGTTGAAATAATTTTACACTAGAGTTGGACTAGCTCTATAGCGTAGTACAAATAATTTTACACTAGAGTTGAACTAGCTCTATAGCCTAGTACAAATAATTTTACACTCGAGTTGAACTAGCTCTATAGCCTAGTACAAATAATTTTACACTAGAGTTGAACTAGTTCTATAGCCTAGTACAAATAATTTTACACTATAGTTGAACTAGCTCTATAAGCTAGTTGAAATAATTTTACACTAGAGTTGAACTAGCTCTATAGCCTAGTACAAATAATTTTACACTATAGTTGAACTAGCTCTATAGCCTAGTACAAATAATTTTACACTATTGTTGAGCTACCTCTATAGCCTAGTACAAATAATTTTACACTAGAGTTGAACTAGTTCTTTAGCCTAGTACAAATAATTTTACACTATAGTTGAACTAGCTCTATAAGCTAGTTGAAATAATTTTACACTAGAGTTGAACTAGCTCTATAGCCTAGTACAAATAATTTTACACTTAGTTGAACTAGATCTATAGCCAAGTATAAATAATTTTACACTATAGTTGAACTAGCTCTATAAGCTGGTTGAAATAATTTTACACTAGAGTTGAACTAGATCTATAGCCTAGTACAAATAATTTTACTCTAGAGTTGAACTAGCTCTATAGCCTAGTACAAATAATTTTACACTCGAGTTGAACTAGCTCTATAGCCTAGTACAAATAATTTTACACTAGAGTTGAACTAGTTCTATAGCCTAGTACAAATAATTTTACACTATAGTTGAACTAGCTCTATAAGCTAGTTGAAATAATTTTACACTAGAGTTGAACTAGCTCTATAGCCTAGTACAAATAATTTTACACTATAGTTGAACTAGATCTATAGCCAAGTACAAATAATTTTATGCTAGAGTTGAACTAGCTCTATAGCCTAGTATAAATAATTTTACACTAGAGTTGAACTAGCTCTATAAGCTAGTACAAATAATTTCACACTAGATTTCAACTAGCTCTATAAGCTAGTACAAATAATTTTACACTAGAGTTGAACTAGCTCTATAAGCTAGTACAAATAATTTTACACTAGAGTCTAATAAGCTCTATAGCCTAGTACAAATAATTTTACAATAGAGTTCAACTAGCTCTATAAGCTAGTACAAATAATTTTACACTAGAGTTGAGCTAGCTCTATAGCCTAGTACAAATAATTTTACACTAGAGTTGAACTAGCTCTATAGCCTAGTACAAATAATTTTACACTATAGTTGAACTAGCTCTATGGCCTAGTACAAATAATTTTACACTAGAGTTGAACTAGCTCTATAGCCTAGTACAAATAATTTTACAATAGAGTTTAACTATCTCTATAAGCTAGTACAAATAATTTTACACTAGAGTTGAGCTAGCTCTATAGCCTAGTACAAATAATTTTACGCTAGAGTAGAATTAGCTTTATAGCCTAGTACAAATAATTTTACACTATAGTTGAACTAGCTCTATAAGCTGGTTGAAATAATTTTACACTAGAGTTGAACTAGCTCTATAGCCTAGTACAAATAATTTTACACTAGAGTTGAACTAGCTCTATAGCCTAGTACAAATAATTTTACACTATAGTTGAACTAGCTCTATAAGCTAGTTGAAATAATTTTACACTAGAGTTGAACTAGCTCTATAACCTAGTACAAATAATTTTACACTATAGTTGAACTAAATCTATAGCCAAGTACAAGTAATTTTACACTATAGTTGAACTAGCTCTATAAGCTGGTTGAAATAATTTTACACTAGAGTTGGACTAGCTCTATAGCCTAGTACAAATAATTTTACACTAGAGTTGAACTAGCTCTATAGCCTAGTACAAATAATTTTACACTCGAGTTGAACTAGCTCTATAGCCTAGTACAAATAATTTTACACTAGAGTTGAACTAGTTCTATAGCCTAGTACAAATAATTTTACACTATAGTTGAACTAGCTCTATAAGCTAGTTGAAATAATTTTACACTAGAGTTGAACTAGCTCTATAGCCTAGTACAAATAATTTTACAATAGAGTTCAACTAGCTCTATAAGCTAGTACAAATAATTTTACACTATTGTTGAGCTACCTCTATAGCCTAGTACAAATAATTTTACACTAGAGTTGAACTAGTTCTTTAGCCTAGTACAAATAATTTTACACTATAGTTGAACTAGCTCAATAAGCTAGTTGAAATAATTTTACACTAGAGTTGAACTAGCTCTATAGCCTAGTACAAATAATTTTACACTTAGTTGAACTAGATCAATAGCCAAGTATAAATAATTTTACACTATAGTTGAACTAGCTCTATAAGCTGGTTGAAATAATTTTACACTAGAGTTGAACTAGATCTATAGCCTAGTACAAATAATTTTACTCTAGAGTTGAACTAGCTCTATAGCCTAGTACAAATAATTTTACACTCGAGTTGAACTAGCTCTATAGCCTAGTACAAATAATTTTACACTAGAGTTGAACTAGTTCTATAGCCTAGTACAAATAATTTTACACTATAGTTGAACTAGCTCTATAAGCTAGTTGAAATAATTTTACACTAGAGTTGAACTAGCTCTATAGCCTAGTACAAATAATTTTACACTATAGTTGAACTAGATCTATAGCCAAGTACAAATAATTTTATGCTAGAGTTGAACTAGCTCTATAGCCTAGTATAAATAATTTTACACTAGAGTTGAACTAGCTCTATAAGCTAGTACAAATAATTTCACACTAGATTTCAACTAGCTCTATAAGCTAGTACAAATAATTTTACACTAGAGTTGAACTAGCTCTATAAGCTACTACAAATAATTTTACACTAGAATTGAACTAGCTCTATAGCGTAGTACAAATAATTTTACACTATAGTTGAATTAGCTCTATAAGCTAGTTGAAATAATTTTACACTAGAGTTGAACTAGCTCTATAGCCTAGTACAAACAATTTTACACTATAGATGAACTAGATCTATAGCCAAGTACAAATAATTTTACACTAGAGTTGAACTAGCTCTATAGCCTAGTATAAATAATTTTACACTAGAGTTGAACTAGCTCTATAAGCTAGTACAAATAATTTCACACTAGAGTTGAACTAGCTCTATAGCCAAGTACAAATAATTTTACACTATAGTTGAACTAGCTCTATAAGCTAGTTGAAATAATTTTACACTAGAGTTGAACTAGCTCTATAGCCTAGATAATTTTACACTATAGTTGAACTAGCTCTATAGCCTAGTACAAATAATATTACACTAGAGTTGAACTAGCTCTATAGCCTAGTACAAATAATTTTACATTAGAGTTCAACTAGCTCTATAAGCTAGTACAAATAATTTTACACTAGAGTTGAACTAGCTCTATAGCCTAGTACAAATAATTTTACACTAGAGTTGAATTAGCTCTATAGCCTAGTACAAATAATTTTACACTATAGTTGAACTAGCTCTCTAAGCTAGTTGAAATAATTTTACACTAGAGTTGAACTAGCTCTATAGCCTAGTACAAATAATTTTACACTAGAGTTGAACTAGCTCTATAGCCTAGTACAAATAATTTTACACTAGAGTTGAACTAGCTCTATAAGCTGGTACAAATAATTTTACACTAGAGTTGAATAAGCTCTATAGCCTAGTACAAATAATTTTACAATAGAGTTCAACTAGCTCTATAAGCTAGTACAAATAATTTTACACTAGAGTTGAGCTAGCTCTATAGCCTAGTACAAATAATTTTACACTAGAGTTGAACTAGCTCTATAGCCTAGTACAAATAATTTTACACTATAGTTGAACTAGCTCTATAGCCTAGTACAAATAATTTTACACTAGAGTTGAACTAGCTCTATAGCCTAGTACAAATAATTTTACAATAGAGTTCAACTAGCTCTATAAGCTAGTACAAATAATTTTACAGTAGAGTTGAGCTAGCTCTATAGCCTAGTACAAATAATTTTACGCTAGAGTTGAATTAGCTCTATAGCCTAGTACAAATAATTTTACACTATAGTTGAACTAGCTCTATAAGCTGGTTGAAATAATTTTACACTAGAGTTGAACTAGCTCTATAGCCTAGTACAAATAATTTTACACTAGAGTTGAACTAGCTCTATAGCCTAGTACAAATAATTTTACATTATAGTTGAACTAGCTCTATAAGCTAGTTGAAATAATTTTACACTAGGGTTGAACTAGCTCTATAGCCTAGTACAAATAATTTTACACTAGAGTTGAACTAGCTCTATAAGCTAGTACAAATAATTTTACACTAGAGTTGAACCAGCTCTATAGCCTAGTACAATTAATTTTACACTAGAGTTGAACTAGCTCTATCAGCTAGTACAAATAATTTTACACTATAGTTGAACTAGCTCTATAGCCTAGTACAAATAATTTTACAATATAGTTGAACTAGCTCTATAAGCTAGTTCAAATAATTTTACACTAGAGTTGAACTAGCTCTATAACCTAGTACAAATAATTTTACACTAGAGTTGAACTAGCTCTATAGCCTAGTACAAATAAGTTTACACTAGAGTTGAACTAGCACTATAAGCTAGTTCAAATAATTTTACACTAGAGTTGAACTAGCTCTATAGCCTAGTAGAAATAATTTTACACTAGAGTTGAACTAGCTCTATAGCCTAGTACAAATAATTTTACACTAGATTTGAACTAGTTCTATAGCCTAGTACAAATAATTTTACACTATAGTTGAACTAGCTCTCTATAAGCTAGTTGAAATAATTTTACACTAGAGTTGAACTAGCTCTATAAGCTAGTTGAAATAATTTTACACTAGAGTTGTACTAGCTCTATAGCCTAGTACAAATAATTTTACACTAGAGTTGAACTAGCTCTATAGCCTAGTACAAATAATTTTACACTAGAGTTGAACTAGCTCTATAAGCTAGTACAAATAATTTTACACTATAGTTGAATAAGCTCTATAGCCTAGTACAAATAATTTTACAATAGAGTTCAACTAGCTCTATAAGCTAGTACAAATAATTTTACACTAGAGTTGAGCTAGCTCTATAGCCTAGTACAAATAATTTTACACTAGAGTTGAACTAGCTCTACAGCCTAGTACAAATAATTTTACACTAGAGTTGAACTAGCTCTATAGCCTAGTACAAATAATTTTACACTAGAGTAGAACTAGCTCTATAAGCTAGTACAAATAATTTTACACTAGAGTTGAATAAGCTCTATAGCCTAGTACAAATAATTTTACACTATAGTTGAACTAGCTCTATAAGCTAGTTGAAATAATTTTACACTAGAGTTGAACTAGCTATATAGCCTAGTACAAATAATTTTACACTAGAGTTGAACTAGCTCTATAAGCTAGTACAAATAATTTTACACTAGAGTTGAACCAGCTCTATAGCCTAGTACAAATAATTTTACACTAGAGTTGAACTAGCTCTATCAGCTAGTACAAATAATTTTACACTATAGTTGAACTAGCTCTATAGCCTAGTACAAATAATTTTACAATATAGTTGAACTAGCTCTATAAGCTAGTTCAAATAATTTTACACTAGAGTTGAACTAGCTCTATAACCTAGTACAAATAATTTTACACTAGAGTTGAACTAGCTCTATAGCCTAGTACAAATAAGTTTACACTAGAATTGAACTAGCACTATAAGCTAGTTCAAATAATTTTACACTAGAGTTGAACTAGCTCTATAGCCTAGTAGAAATAATTTTACACTAGAGTTGAACTAGCTCTATAGCCTAGTACAAATAATTTTACACTAGAGTTGAACTAGCTCTATAGCCTAGTACAAATAATTTTACACTAGAGTTGAACTAGCTCTATAGCCTAGTACAAATAATTTTACACTAGAGTTGAACTAGTTCTATAGCCTAGTACAAATAATTTTACACTATAGTTGAACTACCTCTATAAGCTAGTTGAAATAATTTTACACTAGAGTTGAACTAGCTCTATAGCCTAGTACAAACAATTTTACACTATAGATGAACTAGATCTATAGCCAAGTACAAATAATTTTACACTAGAGTTGAACTAGCTCTATAGCCTAGTATAAATAATTTTACACTAGAGTTGAACTAGCTCTATAAGCTAGTACAAATAATTTCACACTAGAGTTGAACTAGCTCTATAGCCAAGTACAAATAATTTTACACTATAGTTGAACTAGCTCTATAAGCTAGTTGAAATAATTTTACACTAGAGTTGAACTAGCTCTATAGCCTAGATAATTTTACACTATAGTTGAACTAGCTCTATAGCCTAGTACAAATAATATTACACTAGAGTTGAACTAGCTCTATAGCCTAGTACAAATAATTTTACATTAGAGTTCAACTAGCTCTATAAGCTAGTACAAATAATTTTACACTAGAGTTGAACTAGCTCTATAGCCTAGTACAAATAATTTTACACTAGAGTTGAATTAGCTCTATAGCCTAGTACAAATAATTTTACACTATAGTTGAACTAGCTCTCTAAGCTAGTTGAAATAATTTTACACTAGAGTTGAACTAGCTCTATAGCCTAGTACAAATAATTTTACACTAGAGTTGAACTAGCTCTATAGCCTAGTACAAATAATTTTACACTAGAGTTGAACTAGCTCTATGAGCTAGTACAAATAATTTTACACTAGAGTTGAATAAGCTCTATAGCCTAGTACAAATAATTTTACAATAGAGTTCAACTAGCTCTATAAGCTAGTACAAATAATTTTACACTAGAGTTGAGCTAGCTCTATAGCCTAGTACAAATAATTTTACACTAGAGTTGAACTAGCTCTATAGCCTAGTACAAATAATTTTACACTATAGTTGAACTAGCTTTATAGCCTAGTACAAATAATTTTACACTAGAGTTGAACTAGCTCTATAGCCTAGTACAAATAATTTTACAATAGAGTTCAACTAGCTCTATAAGCTAGTACAAATAATTTTACACTAGAGTTGAGCTAGCTCTATAGCCTAGTACAAATAATTTTACGCTAGAGTTGAATTAGCTCTATAGCCTAGTACAAATAATTTTACACTATAGTTGAACTAGCTCTATAAGCTGGTTGAAATAATTTTACACTAGAGTTGAACTAGCTCTATAGCCTAGTACAAATAATTTTACACTAGAGTTGAACTAGCTCTATAGCCTAGTACAAATAATTTTACACTATAGTTGAACTAGCTCTATAAGCTAGTTGAAATAATTTTACACTAGGGTTGAACTAGCTCTATAGCCTAGTACAAATAATTTTACACTAGAGTTGAACTAGCTCTATAAGCTAGTACAAATAATTTTACACTAGAGTTGAACCAGCTCTATAGCCTAGTACAAATAATTTTACACTAGAGTTGAACTAGCTCTATCAGCTAGTACAAATAATTTTACACTATAGTTGAACTAGCTCTATAGCCTAGTACAAATAATTTTACAATATAGTTGAACTAGCTCTATAAGCTAGTTCAAATAATTTTACACTAGAGTTGAACTAGCTCTATAACCTAGTACAAATAATTTTACACTAGAGTTGAACTAGCTCTATAGCCTAGTACAAATAAGTTTACACTACAGTTGAACTAGCACTATAAGCTAGTTCAAATAATTTTACACTAGAGTTGAACTAGCTCTATAGCCTAGTAGAAATAATTTTACACTAGAGTTGAACTAGCTCTATAGCCTAGTACAAATAATTTTACACTAGATTTGAACTAGTTCTATAGCCTAGTACAAATAATTTTACACTATAGTTGAACTAGCTCTCTATAAGCTAGTTGAAATAATTTTACACTAGAGTTGAACTAGCTCTATAAGCTAGTTGAAATAATTTTACACTAGAGTTGTACTAGCTCTATAGCCTAGTACAAATAATTTTACACTAGAGTTGAACTAGCTCTATAGCCTAGTACAAATAATTTTACACTAGAGTTGAACTAGCTCTATAAGCTAGTACAAATAATTTTACACTATAGTTGAATAAGCTCTATAGCCTAGTACAAATAATTTTACAATAGAGTTCAACTAGCTCTATAAGCTAGTACAAATAATTTTACACTAGAGTTGAGCTAGCTCTATAGCCTAGTACAAATAATTTTACACTAGAGTTGAACTAGCTCTACAGCCTAGTACAAATAATTTTACACTAGAGTTGAACTAGCTCTATAGCCTAGTACAAATAATTTTACAATAGAGTTCAACTAGCTCTATAAGCTAGTACAAATAATTTTACACTAGAGTTGAGCTAGCTCTATAGCCTAGTACAAATAATTTTACACTAGAGTTGAACTAGCTCTATAGCCTAGTACAAATAATTTTACACTATAGTTGAACTAGCTCTATAGCCTAGTACAAATAATTTTACACTAGAGTTGAACTAGCTCTATAGCCTAGTACAAATAATTTTACAATAGAGTTCAACTAGCTCTATAAGCTAGTACAAATAATTTTACACTAGAGTTGAGCTAGCTCTATAGCCTAGTACAAGTAATTTTACGCTAGAGTTGAATTAGCTCTATAGCCTAGTACAAATAATTTTACACTATAGTTGAACTAGCTCTATAAGCTGGTTGAAATAATTTTACACTAGAGTTGAACTAGCTCTATAGCCTAGTACAAATAATTTTACACTAGAGTTGAACTAGCTCTATAGCCTAGTACAAATAATTTTACACTATAGTTGAACTAGCTCTATAGCCTAGTACAAATAATTTTACACTAGAGTTGAACTAGCTCTATAGCCTAGTACAAATAATTTTACAATAGAGTTCAACTAGCTCTATAAGCTAGTACAAATAATTTTACACTAGAGTTGAGCTAGCTCTATAGCCTAGTACAAGTAATTTTACGCTAGAGTTGAATTAGCTCTATAGCCTAGTACAAATAATTTTACACTATAGTTGAACTAGCTCTATAAGCTGGTTGAAATAATTTTACACTAGAGTTGAACTAGCTCTATAGCCTAGTACAAATAATTTTACACTATGGTTGAACTAGCTCTATAGCCTAGTACAAATAATTTTACACTAGAGTTGAACTAGCTCTATAGCCTAGTACAAATAATTTTACAATAGAGTTCAACTAGCTCTATAAGCTAGTACAAATAATTTTACACTAGAGTTGAGCTAGCTCTATAGCCTAGTACAAGTAATTTTACGCTAGAGTTGAATTAGCTCTATAGCCTAGTACAAATAATTTTACACTATAGTTGAACTAGCTCTATAAGCTGGTTGAAATAATTTTACACTAGAGTTGAACTAGCTCTATAGCCTAGTACAAATAATCTTACACTAGAGTTGAACTAGCTCTATAGCCTAGTACAAATAATTTTACACTATAGTTGAACTAGCTCTATAAGCTAGTTGAAATAATTTTACACTAGAGTTGAACTAGCTCTATAGCCTAGTACAAATAATTTTACACTAGAGTTGAACTAGCTCTATAAGCTAGTACAAATAATTTTACACTAGAGTTGAACTAGCTCTATAGCCTAGTACAAACAATTTTACACTAGAGTTGAATTAGCTCTATAGCCTAGTACAAATAATTTTACACTATAGTTGAAGTAGCTCTATAAGCTAGTTGAAATAATTTTACACTAGAGTTGAACTAGCTCTATAGCCTAGTACAAATAATTTTACACTAGAGTTGAACTAGCTCTATAGCCTAGTACAAATAATTTTACACTAGAGTTGAACTAGCTCTATGAGCTAGTACAAATAATTTTACACTAGAGTTGAATAAGCTCTATAGCGTAGTACAAATAATTTTACAATAGAGTTCAACTAGCTCTATAAGCTAGTACAAATAATTTTACACTAGAGTTGAGCTAGCTCTATAGCCTAGTACAAATAATTTTACACTAGAGTTGAACTAGCTCTATAGCCTAGTACAAATAATTTTACACTATAGTTGAACTAGCTTTATAGCCTAGTACAAATAATTTTACACTAGAGTTGAACTAGCTCTATAGCCTAGTACAAATAATTTTACAATAGAGTTCAACTAGCTCTATAAGCTAGTACAAATAATTTTACACTAGAGTTGAGCTAGCTCTATAGCCTAGTACAAATAATTTTACGCTAGAGTTGAATTAGCTCTATAGCCTAGTACAAATAATTTTACACTATAGTTGAACTAGCTCTATAAGCTGGTTGAAATAATTTTACACTAGAGTTGAACTAGCTCTATAGCCTAGTACAAATAATTTTACACTAGAGTTGAACTAGCTCTATAGCCTAGTACAAATAATTTTACACTATAGTTGAACTAGCTCTATAAGCTAGTTGAAATAATTTTACACTAGGGTTGAACTAGCTCTATAGCCTAGTACAAATAATTTTACACTAGAGTTGAACTAGCTCTATAAGCTAGTACAAATAATTTTACACTAGAGTTGAACCAGCTCTATAGCCTAGTACAAATAATTTTACACTAGAGTTGAACTAGCTCTATCAGCTAGTACAAATAATTTTACACTATAGTTGAACTAGCTCTATAGCCTAGTACAAATAATTTTACAATATAGTTGAACTAGCTCTATAAGCTAGTTCAAATAATTTTACACTAGAGTTGAACTAGCTCTATAACCTAGTACAAATAATTTTACACTAGAGTTGAACTAGCTCTATAGCCTAGTACAAATAAGTTTACACTACAGTTGAACTAGCACTATAAGCTAGTTCAAATAATTTTACACTAGAGTTGAACTAGCTCTATAGCCTAGTAGAAATAATTTTACACTAGAGTTGAACTAGCTCTATAGCCTAGTACAAATAATTTTACACTAGATTTGAACTAGTTCTATAGCCTAGTACAAATAATTTTACACTATAGTTGAACTAGCTCTCTATAAGCTAGTTGAAATAATTTTACACTAGAGTTGAACTAGCTCTATAAGCTAGTTGAAATAATTTTACACTAGAGTTGTACTAGCTCTATAGCCTAGTACAAATAATTTTACACTAGAGTTGAACTAGCTCTATAGCCTAGTACAAATAATTTTACACTAGAGTTGAACTAGCTCTATAAGCTAGTACAAATAATTTTACACTATAGTTGAATAAGCTCTATAGCCTAGTACAAATAATTTTACAATAGAGTTCAACTAGCTCTATAAGCTAGTACAAATAATTTTACACTAGAGTTGAGCTAGCTCTATAGCCTAGTACAAATAATTTTACACTAGAGTTGAACTAGCTCTACAGCCTAGTACAAATAATTTTACACTAGAGTTGAACTAGCTCTATAGCCTAGTACAAATAATTTTACAATAGAGTTCAACTAGCTCTATAAGCTAGTACAAATAATTTTACACTAGAGTTGAGCTAGCTCTATAGCCTAGTACAAATAATTTTACACTAGAGTTGAACTAGCTCTATAGCCTAGTACAAATAATTTTACACTATAGTTGAACTAGCTCTATAGCCTAGTACAAATAATTTTACACTAGAGTTGAACTAGCTCTATAGCCTAGTACAAATAATTTTACAATAGAGTTCAACTAGCTCTATAAGCTAGTACAAATAATTTTACACTAGAGTTGAGCTAGCTCTATAGCCTAGTACAAGTAATTTTACGCTAGAGTTGAATTAGCTCTATAGCCTAGTACAAATAATTTTACACTATAGTTGAACTAGCTCTATAAGCTGGTTGAAATAATTTTACACTAGAGTTGAACTAGCTCTATAGCCTAGTACAAATAATTTTACACTAGAGTTGAACTAGCTCTATAGCCTAGTACAAATAATTTTACACTATAGTTGAACTAGCTCTATAGCCTAGTACAAATAATTTTACACTAGAGTTGAACTAGCTCTATAGCCTAGTACAAATAATTTTACAATAGAGTTCAACTAGCTCTATAAGCTAGTACAAATAATTTTACACTAGAGTTGAGCTAGCTCTATAGCCTAGTACAAGTAATTTTACGCTAGAGTTGAATTAGCTCTATAGCCTAGTACAAATAATTTTACACTATAGTTGAACTAGCTCTATAAGCTGGTTGAAATAATTTTACACTAGTGTTGAACTAGCTCTATAGCCTAGTACAAATAATTTTACACTATAGTTGAACTAGCTCTATAGCCTAGTACAAATAATTTTACACTAGAGTTGAACTAGCTCTATAGCCTAGTACAAATAATTTTACAATAGAGTTCAACTAGCTCTATAAGCTAGTACAAATAATTTTACACTAGAGTTGAGCTAGCTCTATAGCCTAGTACAAGTAATTTTACGCTAGAGTTGAATTAGCTCTATAGCCTAGTACAAATAATTTTACACTATAGTTGAACTAGCTCTATAAGCTGGTTGAAATAATTTTACACTAGAGTTGAACTAGCTCTATAGCCTAGTACAAATAATCTTACACTAGAGTTGAACTAGCTCTATAGCCTAGTACAAATAATTTTACACTATAGTTGAACTAGCTCTATAAGCTAGTTGAAATAATTTTACACTAGAGTTGAACTAGCTCTATAGCCTAGTACAAATAATTTTACACTAGAGTTGAACTAGCTCTATAAGCTAGTACAAATAATTTTACACTAGAGTTGAACTAGCTCTATCAGCTAGTACAAATAATTTTACACTATAGTTGAACTAGCTCTATAGCCTAGTACAAATAATTTTACAATATAGTTGAACTAGCTCTATAAGCTAGTTCAAATAATTTTACACTAGAGTTGAACTAGCTCTATAGCCTAGTACAAATAATTTTACACTAGAGTTGAACTAGCTCTATAGCCTAGTACAAATAAGTTTACACTAGAGTTGAACTAGCACTATAAGCTAGTTCAAATAATTTTACACTAGAGTTGAACTAGCTCTATAGCCTAGTAGAAATAATTTTACACTAGAGTTGAACTAGCTCTATAGCCTAGTACAAATAATTTTACACTAGAGTTGAACTAGTTCTATAGCCTAGTACAAATAATTTTACACTATAGTTGAACTAGCTCTCTATAAGCTAGTTGAAATAATTTTACACTAGAGTTGAACTAGCTCTATAGCCTAGTACAAGTAATTTTACACTAGAGTTGAATTAGCTCTATAGCCTAGTACAAATAATTTTACACTATAGTTGAACTAGCTCTATAAGCTGGTTGAAATAATTTTACACTAGAGTTGAACTAGCTCTACAGCCTAGTACAAATAATTTTACACTAGAGTTAAACTAGCTCTATAGCCTAGTACAAATAAGTTTACACTAGAGTTGAACTAGCACTATAAGCTAGTTCAAATAATTTTACACTAGAGTTCAACTAGCTCTATAAGCTAGTACAAATAATTTTACACTAGAGTTGAACTAGCTCTATAGCCTAGTACAAATAATTTTACACTATAGTTGAACTAGCTCTATAAGCTAGTTGAAATAATTTTACACTAGGGTTGAACTAGCTCTATAGCCTAGTACAAATAATTTTACACTAGAGTTGAACTAGCTCTATAAGCTAGTACAAATAATTTTACACTAGAGTTGAACCAGCTCTATAAGCTAGTTGAAGTAATTTTACACTAGAGTTGAACTAGCTCTATAGCCTAGTACAAATAATTTTACACTAGAGTTGAACTAGCTCTATAGCCTAGTACAAATAATTTTACACAAGAGTTGAACTAGCTCTATAAGCTAGTACAAATAATTTTACACTAGAGTTGAACAAGCTCTATAGCCTAGTACAAATAATTTTACAATAGAGTTCAACTAGCTCTATAAGCTAGTACAAATAATTTTACATTAGAGTTGAGCTAGCTCTATAGCCTAGTACAAATAATTTTACACTAGAGTTGAACTAGCTCTATAGCCTAGTAAAAATAATTTTACACTAGAGTTGAACTAGCTCTATAGCCTCGTACAAATAAGTTTACACTAGAGTTGAACTAGCACTATAAGCTAGTTCAAATAATTTTACACTAGAGTTGAACTAGCTCTATAGCCTAGTAGAAATAATTTTACACTAGAGTTGAACTAGCTCTATAGCCTAGTACAAATAATTTTACACTAGAGTTGAACTAGTTCTATAGCCTAGTACAAATAATTTTACACTATAGTTGAACTAGCTCTCTATAAGCTAGTTGAAATAATTTTACACTAGAGTTGAACTAGCTCTATAGCCTAGTACAAATAATTTTACACTAGAGTTGAATTAGCTCTATAGCCTAGTACAAATAATTTTACACTAGAGTTGAACTAGTTCTATAGCTTAGTACAAATAATTTTATACTAGAGTTGAACTAGCTCTATAGCCTAGTACAAATAATTTTACAATAGAGTTCAACTAGCTCTATAAGCTAGTACAAATAATTTTACACTAGAGTTGAGCTAGCTCTATAGCCTAGTACAAGTAATTTTACGCTAGAGTTGAATTAGCTCTATAGCCTAGTACAAATAATTTTACACTATAGTTGAACTAGCTCTATAAGCTGGTTGAAATAATTTTACACTAGAGTTGAACTAGCTCTATAGCCTAGTACAAATAATCTTACACTAGAGTTGAACTAGCTCTATAGCCTAGTACAAATAATTTTACACTATAGTTGAACTAGCTCTATAAGCTAGTTGAAATAATTTTACACTAGAGTTGAACTAGCTCTATAGCCTAGTACAAATAATTTTACACTAGAGTTGAACTAGCTCTATAAGCTAGTACAAATAATTTTACACTAGAGTTGAACTAGCTCTATAGCCTAGTACAAATAGTTTTACACTAGAGTTGAACTAGCTCTATCAGCTAGTACAAATAATTTTACACTATAGTTGAGCTAGCTCTATAGCCTAGTTCAAATAATTTTACACTAGAGTTGAACTAGCTCTATAGCCTAGTAGAAATAATTTTACACTAGAGTTGAACTAGCTCTATAGCCTAGTACAAATAATTTTACACTAGAGTTGAACTAGTTCTATAGCCTAGTACAAATAATTTTACACTATAGTTGAACTAGCTCTCTATAAGCTAGTTGAAATAATTTTACACTAGAGTTGAACTAGCTCTATAGCCTAGTACAAGTAATTTTACACTAGAGTTGATTTAGCTCTATAGCCTAGTACAAATAATTTTACACTATAGTTGAACTAGCTCTATAAGCTGGTTGAAATAATTTTACACTAGAGTTGAACTAGCTCTATAGCCTAGTACAAATAATTTTACACTAGAGTTGAACTAGCTCTATAGCCTAGTACAAATAAGTTTACACTAGAGTTGAACTAGCACTATAAGCTAGTTCAAATAATTTTACACTAGAGTTCAACTAGCTCTATAAGCTAGTACAAATAATTTTACACTAGAGTTGAACTAGCTCTATAGCCTAGTACAAATAATTTTACACTAGAGTTGAATTAGCTCTATAGCCTAGTACAAATAATTTTACACTATAGTTGAACTAGCTCTATAAGCTAGTTGAAGTAATTTTACACTAGAGTTGAACTAGCTCTATAGCCTAGTACAAATAATTTTACACTAGAGTTGAATTAGCTCTATAGCCTAGTACAAATAATTTTACACTATAGTTGAACTAGCTCTATAAGCTAGTTGAAGTAATTTTACACTAGAGTTGAACTAGCTCTATAGCCTAGTACAAATAATTTTACACTAGAGTTGAACTAGCTCTATAGCCTAGTACAAATAATTTTACACAAGAGTTGAACTAGCTCTATAAGCTAGTACAAATAATTTTACACTAGAGTTGAACAAGCTCTATAGCCTAGTACAAATAATTTTACAATAGAGTTCAACTAGCTCTATAAGCTAGTACAAATAATTTTACATTAGAGTTGAGCTAGCTCTATAGCCTAGTACAAATAATTTTACAATAGAGTTCTACTAGCTCCATAAGCTAGTACAAATAATTTTACACTAGAGTTGAACTAGCTCTATAGCCTAGTACAAATAAGTTTACACTAGAGTTGAACTAGCACTATAAGCTAGTTCAAAGAATTTTACACTAGAGTTGAACTAGCTCTATAGCCTAGTAGAAATAATTTTACATTAGAGTTGAACTAGCTCTATAGCCTAGTACAAATAATTTTACACTAGAGTTGAACTAGTTCTATAGCCTAGTACAAATAATTTTACACTATAGTTGAACTAGCTCTCTATAAGCTAGTTGAAATAATTTTACACTAGAGTTGAACTAGCTCTATAGCCTAGTACAAATAATTTTACACTAGAGTTGAATTAGCTCTATAGCCTAGTACAAATAATTTTACACTATAGTTGAACTAGCTCTATAAGCTGGTTGAAATAATTTTACACTAGAGTTGAACTAGCTCTATAGCCTAGTACAAATAATTTTACATTAGAGTTCAACTAGCTCTATAAGCTAGTACAAATAATTTTACACTAGAGTTGAACTAGCTCTATAGCCTAGTACAAATAATTTTACACTAGAGTTGAATTAGCTCTATAGCCTAGTACAAATAATTTTACACTATAGTTGAACTAGCTCTATAAGCTAGTTGATGTAATTTTACACTAGAGTTGAACTAGCTCTATAGCCTAGTACAAATAATTTTACACTAGAGTTGAACTAGCTCTATAGCCTAGTACAAATAATTTTACACTAGAGTTGAACTAGCTCTATAAGCTAGTACAAATAATTTTACACTAGAGTTGAACAAGCTCTATAGCCTAGTACAAATAATTTTACAATAGAGTTCAACTAGCTCTATAAGCTAGTACAAATAATTTTACATTAGAGTTGAGCTAGCTCTATAGCCTAGTACAAATAATTTTACACTAGAGTTGAACTAGCTCTATAGCCTAGTACAAATAATTTTACACTATAGTTGAACTAGCTCTATAAGCTAGTTGAAATAATTTTACACTAGAGTTGAACTAGCTCTATAGCCTAGTACAAATAATTTTACACTAGAGTAGAACTAGCTCTATAAGCTAGTACAAATAATTTTACACTAGAGTTGAACTAGCTCTATAGCCTAGTACAAATAATTTTACACTAGAGTTGAACTAGCTCTATCAGCTAGTACAAATAATTTTACACTATAGTTGAACTAGCTCTATAGCCTAGGTCAAATAATTTTACAATATAGTTGAACTACCTCTATAAGCTAGTTCAAATAATTTTACACTAGAGTTGAACTAGCCCTATAGCCTAGTACAAATAATTTTACACTAGAGTTGAACTAGCTCTATAGCCTAGTACAAATAAGTTTACACTAGAGTTGAACTAGCACTATAAGCTAGTTCAAATAATTTTACACTAGAGTTGAACTAGCTCTATAGCCTAGTAGAAATAATTTTACACTAGAGTTGAACTAGCTCTATAGCCTAGTACAAATAATTTTACACTAGAGTTGAACTAGTTCTAAAGCCTAGTACAAATAATTTTACACTATAGTTGAACTAGCTCTCTATAAGCTAGTTGAAATAATTTTACACTAGAGTTGAACTAGCTCTATAGCCTAGTACAAATAATTTTACACTAGAGTTGAATTAGCTCTATAGCCTAGTACAAATAATTTTACACTATAGTTGAACTAGCTCTATAAGCTGGTTGAAATAATTTTACACTAGAGTTGAACTAGCTCTATAGCCTACTACAAATAATTTTACACTAGAGTTGAACTAGCTCTATAGCGTAGTACAAATAATTTTACATTAGAGTTCAACTAGCTCTATAAGCTAGTACAAATAATTTTACACTAGAGTTGAACTAGCTCTATAGCCTAGTACAAATAATTTTACACTAGAGTTGAATTAGCTCTATATCCTAGTACAAATAATTTTACACTATAGTTGAACTAGCTCTATAAGCTAGTTGAAATAATTTTACACTAGAGTTGAACTAGCTCTATAGCCTAGTACAAATAATTTTACACTAGAGTTGAACTAGCTCTATAGCCTAGTACAAATAATTTTACACTAGAGTTGAACTAGCTCTATAAGCTAGTACAAATAATTTTACACTAGAGTTGAACAAGCTCTATAGCCCAGTACAAATAATTTTACAATAGAGTTAAACTAGCTCTATAAGCTAGTACAAATAATTTTACACTAGAGTTGAGCTAGCTCTATAGCCTAGTACAAATAATTTTACACTAGAGTTGAACTAGCTCTATAGCCTAGTACAAATAATTTTACACTATAGTTGAACGAGCTCTATAGCCTAGTACAAATAATTTTACACTAGAGTTGAACTAGCTCTATAGCCTAGTACAAATAATTTTACAATAGAGTTCAACTAGCTCTATAAGCTAGTACAAATAATTTTACACTAGAGTTGAGCTAGCTCTATAGCCTAGTACAAATAATTTTACACTATAGTTGAATTAGCTCTATAGCCTAGTACTAATAATTTTAAACTATAGTTGAACTAGCTCTATAAGGTGGTTGAAATAATTTTACACTAGAGTTGAACTAGCTCTATAGCCTAGTACAAATAATTTTACACTAGAGTTGAACTAGCTCTATAGCCTAGTACAAATAATTTTACACTCGAGTTGAACTAGCTCTATAGCCTAGTACAAATAATTTTACACTAGAGTTGAACTAGTTCTTTAGCCTAGTACAAATAATTTTAGACTATAGTTGAACTAGCTCTATAAGCTAGTTGAAATAATTTTACACTAGAGTTGAACTAGCTCTATAGCCTAGTACAAATAATTTTACACTATAGTTGAACTAGATCTATAGGCAAGTACAAATAATTTTACGCTAGAGTTGAACTAGCTCTATAGCCTAGTACAAATAATTTTACACTAGAGTTGAACTAGCTCTATAAGCTAGTACAAATAATTTCACACTAGAGTTGAACTAGCTCTATAGCCTAGTACGAATAATTTTACACTAGAGTTGAACTAGCTCTATAAGCTAGTACAAATAATTTTACACTAGAGTTGAACTAGCTCTATAGCCTAGTACAAATAATTTTACACTATAGTTGAACTAGCTCTATAAGCTAGTTGAAATAATTTTACACTAGAGTTGAACTAGCTCTATAGCCTAGTACAAATAATTTTACATTAGAGTTGAACTAGCTCTATAAGCTAGTACAAATAATTTTACACTAGAGTTGAACTAGCTCTATAGCCTAGTAAAATAATTTTACACTAGAGTTGAACTAGCTCTACAGCCTAGTACAAATAATTTTACACTATAGTTGAACTAGCTCTATAGCCTAGTACAAATAATTTTACACTAGAGTTGAACTAGCACTATAGCCTAGTACAAATAATTTTACGATAGAGTTCAACTAGCTCTATAAGCTAGTACAAATAATTTTACACTAGAGTTCAGCTAGCTCTATAGCCTAGTACAAGTAATTTTACACTAGAGTTGAATTAGCTCTATAGCTTAGTACAAATAATTTTACACTATAGTTGAACTAGCTCTATAAGCTGGTTGAAATAATTTTACACTAGAGTTGAACTAGCTCTATAGCCTAGTAAAAATAATTTTACACTAGAGTTGAACTAGCTCTATAGCCTAGTACAAATAATTTTACACTCGAGTTGAACTAGCTCTATAGCCTAGTACAAATAATTTTACACTAGAGTTGAACTAGTTCTTTAGCCTAGTACAAATAATTTTAGACTATAGTTGAACTAGCTCTATAAGCTAGTTGAAATAATTTTACACTAGAGTTGAACTAGCTGTATAGCCTAGTACAAATAATTTTACACTATAGTTGAACTAGATCGATAGGCAAGTACAAATAATTTTACGCTAGAGTTGAACTAGCTCTATAGCCTAGTGCAAATAATTTTACACTAGAGTTGAACTAGCTCTATAAGCTAGTACAAATAATTTCACACTAGAGTTGAACTAGCTCTATAGCCTAGTACGAATAATTTTACACTAGAGTTGAACTAGCTCTATAAGCTAGTACAAATAATTTTAAACTAGAGTTGAACTAGCTCTATAGCCTAGTACAAATAATTTTACACTATAGTTGAACTAGCTCTATAAGCTAGTTGAAATAATTTTACACTAGAGTTGAACTAGCTCTATAGCCTAGTACAAATAATTTTACACTAGAGTTGAACTAGTTCTATAGCCTAGTACAAATAATTTTACACTATAGTTGAACTAGCTCTCTATAAGCTAGTTGAAATAATTTTACACTAGAGTTGAACTAGCTCTATAGCCTAGTACAAATAATTTTACACTAGAGTTGAATTAGCTCTATAGCCTAGTACAAATAATTTTACACTATAGTTGAACTAGCTCTATAAGCTGGTTGAAATAATTTTACACTAGAGTTGAACTAGCTCTATAGCCTAGTACAAATAATTTTACATTAGAGTTCAACTAGCTCTATAAGCTAGTACAAATAATTTTACACTAGAGTTGAACTAGCTCTATAGCCTAGTACAAATAATTTTACACTAGAGTTGAATTAGCTCTATAGCCTAGTACAAATAATTTTACACTATAGTTGAACTAGCTCTATAAGCTAGTTGATGTAATTTTACACTAGAGTTGAACTAGCTCTATAGCCTAGTACAAATAATTTTACACTAGAGTTGAACTAGCTCTATAGCCTAGTACAAATAATTTTACACTAGAGTTGAACTAGCTCTATAAGCTAGTACAAATAATTTTACACTAGAGTTGAACAAGCTCTATAGCCTAGTACAAATAATTTTACAATAGAGTTCAACTAGCTCTATAAGCTAGTACAAATAATTTTACATTAGAGTTGAGCTAGCTCTATAGCCTAGTACAAATAATTTTACACTAGAGTTGAACTAGCTCTATAGCCTAGTACAAATAATTTTACACTATAGTTGAACTAGCTCTATAAGCTAGTTGAAATAATTTTACACTAGAGTTGAACTAGCTCTATAGCCTAGTACAAATAATTTTACACTAGAGTTGAACTAGCTCTATAGCCTAGTACAAATAATTTTACACTAGAGTTGAACTAGCTCTATCAGCTAGTAGAAATAATTTTACACTATAGTTGAACTAGCTCTATAGCCTAGTACAAATAATTTTACAATATAGTTGAACTAGCTCCATAAGCTAGTTCAAATAATTTTACACTAGAGTTGAACTAGCTATATAGCCTAGTACAAATAATTTTACACTAGAGTTGAACTAGCTCTATAGCCTAGTACAAATAAGTTTACACTAGAGTTGAACTAGCACTATAAGCAAGTTCAAATAATTTTACACTAGAGTTGAACTAGCTCTATAGCCTAGTAGAAATAATTTTACACTAGAGTTGAACTAGCTCTATAGCCTAGTACAAATAATTTTACACTAGAGTCGAACTAGTTCTATAGCCTAGTACAAATAATTTTACACTATAGTTGAACTAGCTCTCTATAAGCTAGTTGAAATAATTTTACACTAGAGTTGAACTAGCTCTATAGCCTAGTACAAATAATTTTACACTAGAGTTAAATTAGCTCTATAGCCTAGTACAAATAATTTTACACTATAGTTGAACTAGCTCTATAAGCTGGTTGAAATAATTTTACACTAGAGTTGAACTAGCTCTATAGCCTAGTACAAATAATTTTACACTAGAGTTGAACTAGCTCTATAGCCTAGTACAAATAATTTTACACTAGAGTTGAACTAGCTCTATCAGCTAGTAGAAATAATTTTACACTATAGTTGAACTAGCTCTATAAGCTAGTTGAAATAATTTTACACTAGAGTTGAACTAGCTCTATAGCCTAGTGCAAATAATTTTACACTAGAGTTGAACTAGCTCTATAAGCTAGTACAAATAATTTCACACTAGAGTTGAACTAGCTCTATAGCCTAGTACGAATAATTTTACACTAGAGTTGAACTAGCTCTATAAGCTAGTACAAATAATTTTAAACTAGAGTTGAACTAGCTCTATAGCCTAGTACAAATAATTTTACACTATAGTTGAACTAGCTCTATAAGCTAGTTGAAATAATTTTACACTAGAGTTGAACTAGCTCTATAGCCTAGTACAAATAATTTTACACTAGAGTTGAACTAGTTCTATAGCCTAGTACAAATAATTTTACACTATAGTTGAACTAGCTCTCTATAAGCTAGTTGAAATAATTTTACACTAGAGTTGAACTAGCTCTATAGCCTAGTACAAATAATTTTACACTAGAGTTGAATTAGCTCTATAGCCTAGTACAAATAATTTTACACTATAGTTGAACTAGCTCTATAAGCTGGTTGAAATAATTTTACACTAGAGTTGAACTAGCTCTATAGCCTAGTACAAATAATTTTACATTAGAGTTCAACTAGCTCTATAAGCTAGTACAAATAATTTTACACTAGAGTTGAACTAGCTCTATAGCCTAGTACAAATAATTTTACACTAGAGTTGAATTAGCTCTATAGCCTAGTACAAATAATTTTACACTATAGTTGAACTAGCTCTATAAGCTAGTTGATGTAATTTTACACTAGAGTTGAACTAGCTCTATAGCCTAGTACAAATAATTTTACACTAGAGTTGAACTAGCTCTATAGCCTAGTACAAATAATTTTACACTAGAGTTGAACTAGCTCTATAAGCTAGTACAAATAATTTTACACTAGAGTTGAACAAGCTCTATAGCCTAGTACAAATAATTTTACAATAGAGTTCAACTAGCTCTATAAGCTAGTACAAATAATTTTACATTAGAGTTGAGCTAGCTCTATAGCCTAGTACAAATAATTTTACACTAGAGTTGAACTAGCTCTATAGCCTAGTACAAATAATTTTACACTATAGTTGAACTAGCTCTATAAGCTAGTTGAAATAATTTTACACTAGAGTTGAACTAGCTCTATAGCCTAGTACAAATAATTTTACACTAGAGTTGAACTAGCTCTATAGCCTAGTACAAATAATTTTACACTAGAGTTGAACTAGCTCTATCAGCTAGTAGAAATAATTTTACACTATAGTTGAACTAGCTCTATAGCCTAGTACAAATAATTTTACAATATAGTTGAACTAGCTCCATAAGCTAGTTCAAATAATTTTACACTAGAGTTGAACTAGCTATATAGCCTAGTACAAATAATTTTACACTAGAGTTGAACTAGCTCTATAGCCTAGTACAAATAAGTTTACACTAGAGTTGAACTAGCACTATAAGCAAGTTCAAATAATTTTACACTAGAGTTGAACTAGCTCTATTGCCTAGTAGAAATAATTTTACACTAGAGTTGAACTAGCTCTATAGCCTAGTACAAATAATTTTACACTAGAGTCGAACTAGTTCTATAGCCTAGTACAAATAATTTTACACTATAGTTGAACTAGCTCTCTATAAGCTAGTTGAAATAATTTTACACTAGAGTTGAACTAGCTCTATAGCCTAGTACAAATAATTTTACACTAGAGTTAAATTAGCTCTATAGCCTAGTACAAATAATTTTACACTATAGTTGAACTAGCTCTATAAGCTGGTTGAAATAATTTTACACTAGAGTTGAACTAGCTCTATAGCCTAGTACAAATAATTTTACACTAGAGTTGAACTAGCTCTATAGCCTAGTACAAATAATTTTACATTAGAGTTCAACTAGCTCTATAAGCTAGTACAAATAATTTTACACTAGAGTTGAACTAGCTCTATAGCCTAGTACAAATAATTTTACACTAGAGTTGAATTAGCTCTATATCCTAGTACAAATAATTTTACACTATAGTTGAACTAGCTCTATAAGCTAGTTGAAATAATTTTACACTAGAGTTGAACTAGCTCTATAGCCTAGTACAAATAATTTTACACTAGAGTTGAACTAGCTCTATATCCTAGTACAAATAATTTTACACTAGAGTTGAACTAGCTCTATAAGCTAGTACAAATAATTTTACACTAGAGTTGAACAAGCTCTATAGCCCAGTACAAATAATTTTACAATAGAGTTAAACTAGCTCTATAAGCTAGTACAAATAATTTTACACTAGAGTTGAGCTAGCTCTTTAGCCTAGTACAAATAATTTTACACTAGAGTTGAACTAGCTCTATAGCCTAGTACAAATAATTTTACACTATAGTTGAACGAGCTCTATAGCCTAGTACAAATAATTTTACACTAGAGTTGAACTAGCTCTATAGCCTAGTACAAATAATTTTACAATAGAGTTCAACTAGCTCTATAAGCTAGTACAAATAATTTTACACTAGAGTTGAGCTAGCTCTATAGCCTAGTACAAATAATTTTACACTATAGTTGAATTAGCTCTATAGCCTAGTACTAATAATTTTAAACTATAGTTGAACTAGCTCTATAAGGTGGTTGAAATAATTTTACACTAGAGTTGAACTAGCTCTATAGCCTAGTACAAATAATTTTACACTAGAGTTGAACTAGCTCTATAGCCTAGTACAAATAATTTTACACTCGCGTTGAACTAGCTCTATAGCCTAGTACAAATAATTTTACACTAGAGTTGAACTAGTTCTTTAGCCTAGTACAAATAATTTTAGACTATAGTTGAACTAGCTCTATAAGCTAGTTGAAATAATTTTACACTAGAGTTGAACTAGCTCTATAGCCTAGTACAAATAATTTTACACTATAGTTGAACTAGATCTATAGGCAAGTACAAATAATTTTACGCTAGAGTTGAACTAGCTCTATAGCCTAGTACAAATAATTTTACACTAGAGTTGAACTAGCTCTATAAGCTAGTACAAATAATTTCACACTAGAGTTGAACTAGCTCTATAGCCTAGTACGAATAATTTTACACTAGAGTTGTACTAGCTCTATAAGATAGTACAAATAATTTTACACTAGAGTTGAACTAGCTCTATAGCCTAGTACAAATAATTTTACACTATAGTTGAACTAGCTCTATAAGCTAGTTGAAATAATTTTACACTAGAGTTGAACTAGCTCTATAGCCTAGTACAAATAATTTTACATTAGAGTTGAACTAGCTCTATAAGCTAGTACAAATAATTTTACACTAGAGTTGAACTAGCTCTATAGCCTAGTACAAATAATTTTACACTAGAGTTGAACTAGCTCTACAGCCTAGTACAAATAATTTTACACTATAGTTGAACTAGCTCTATAGCCTAGTACAAATAATTTTACACTAGAGTTGAACTAGCTCTATAGCCTAGTACAAATAATTTTACGATAGAGTTCAACTAGCTCTATAAGCTAGTACAAATAATTTTACACTAGAGTTCAGCTAGCTCTATAGCCTAGTACAATTAATTTTACACTAGAGTTGAATTAGCTCTATAGCTTAGTACAAATAATTTTACACTATAGTTGAACTAGCTCTATAAGCTGGTTGAAATAATTTTACACTAGAGTTGAACTAGCTCTATAGCCTAGTAAAAATAATTTTACACTAGAGTTGAACTAGCTCTATAGCCTAGTACAAATAATTTTACACTCGAGTTGAACTAGCTCTATAGCCTAGTACAAATAATTTTACACTAGAGTTGAACTAGTTCTTTAGCCTAGTACAAATAATTTTAGACTATAGTTGAACTAGCTCTATAAGCTAGTTGAAATAATTTTACACTAGAGTTGAACTAGCTGTATAGCCTAGTACAAATAATTTTACACTATAGTTGAACTAGATCGATAGGCAAGTACAAATAATTTTACGCTAGAGTTGAACTAGCTCTATAGCCTAGTGCAAATAATTTTACACTAGAGTTGAACTAGCTCTATAAGCTAGTACAAATAATTTCACACTAGAGTTGAACTAGCTCTATAGCCTAGTACGAATAATTTTACACTAGAGTTGAACTAGCTCTATAAGCTAGTACAAATAATTTTAAACTAGAGTTGAACTAGCTCTATAGCCTAGTACAAATAATTTTACACTATAGTTGAACTAGCTCTATAAGCTAGTTGAAATAATTTTACACTAGAGTTGAACTAGCTCTATAGCCTAGTACAAATAATTTTACACTAGAGTTGAACTAGTTCTATAGCCTAGTACAAATAATTTTACACTATAGTTGAACTAGCTCTCTATAAGCTAGTTGAAATAATTTTACACTAGAGTTGAACTAGCTCTATAGCCTAGTACAAATAATTTTACACTAGAGTTGAATTAGCTCTATAGCCTAGTACAAATAATTTTACACTATAGTTGAACTAGCTCTATAAGCTGGTTGAAATAATTTTACACTAGAGTTGAACTAGCTCTATAGCCTAGTACAAATAATTTTACATTAGAGTTCAACTAGCTCTATAAGCTAGTACAAATAATTTTACACTAGAGTTGAACTAGCTCTATAGCCTAGTACAAATAATTTTACACTAGAGTTGAATTAGCTCTATAGCCTAGTACAAATAATTTTACACTATAGTTGAACTAGCTCTATAAGCTAGTTGAATGAATTTTACACTAGAGTTGAACTAGCTCTATAGCCTAGTACAAATAATTTTACACTAGAGTTGAACTAGCTCTATAGCCTAGTAAAAATAATTTTACACTAGAGTTGAACTAGCTCTATAAGCTAGTACAAATAATTTTACACTAGAGTTGAACAAGCTCTATAGCCTAGTACAAATAATTTTACAATAGAGTTCAACTAGCTCTATAAGCTAGTACAAATAATTTTACATTAGAGTTGAGCTAGCTCTATAGCCTAGTACAAATAATTTTACACTAGAGTTGAACTAGCTCTATAGCCTAGTACAAATAATTTTACACTATAGTTGAACTAGCTCTATAAGCTAGTTGAAATAATTTTACACTAGAGTTGAACTAGCTCTATAGCCTAGTACAAATAATTTTACACTAGAGTTGAACTAGCTCTATAGCCTAGTACAAATAATTTTACACTAGAGTTGAACTAGCTCTATCAGCTAGTAGAAATAATTTTACACTATAGTTGAACTAGCTCTATAGCCTAGTACAAATAATTTTACAATATAGTTGAACTAGCTCCATAAGCTAGTTCAAATAATTTTACACTAGAGTTGAACTAGCTATATAGCCTAGTACAAATAATTTTACACTAGAGTTGAACTAGCTCTATAGCCTAGTACAAATAAGTTTACACTAGAGTTGAACTAGCACTATAAGCAAGTTCAAATAATTTTACACTAGAGTTGAACTAGCTCTATAGCCTAGTAGAAATAATTTTACACTAGAGTTGAACTAGCTCTATAGCCTAGTACAAATAATTTTACACTAGAGTCGAACTAGTTCTATAGCCTAGTACAAATAATTTTACACTATAGTTGAACTAGCTCTCTATAAGGTAGTTGAAATAATTTTACACTAGAGTTGAACTAGCTCTATAGCCTAGTACAAATAATTTTACACTAGAGTTAAATTAGCTCTATAGCCTAGTACAAATAATTTTACACTATAGTTGAACTAGCTCTATAAGCTGGTTGAAATAATTTTACACTAGAGTTGAACTAGCTCTATAGCCTAGTACAAATAATTTTACACTAGAGTTGAACTAGCTCTATAGCCTAGTACAAATAATTTTACATTAGAGTTCAACTAGCTCTATAAGCTAGTACAAATAATTTTACACTAGAGTTGAACTAGCTCTATAGCCTAGTACAAATAATTTTACACTAGAGTTGAACTAGCTCTATAAGCTAGTACAAATAATTTCACACTAGAGTTGAACTAGCTCTATAGCCTAGTACGAATAATTTTACACTAGAGTTGTACTAGCTCTATAAGATAGTACAAATAATTTTACACTAGAGTTGAACTAGCTCTATAGCCTAGTACAAATAATTTTACACTATAGTTGAACTAGCTCTATAAGCTAGTTGAAATAATTTTACACTAGAGTTGAACTAGCTCTATAGCCTAGTACAAATAATTTTACATTAGAGTTGAACTAGCTCTATAAGCTAGTACAAATAATTTTACACTAGAGTTGAACTAGCTCTATAGCCTAGTACAAATAATTTTACACTAGAGTTGAACTAGCTCTACAGCCTAGTACAAATAATTTTACACTATAGTTGAACTAGCTCTATAGCCTAGTACAAATAATTTTACACTAGAGTTGAACTAGCTCTATAGCCTAGTACAAATAATTTTACGATAGAGTTCAACTAGCTCTATAAGCTAGTACAAATAATTTTACACTAGAGTTCAGCTAGCTCTATAGCCTAGTACAATTAATTTTACACTAGAGTTGAATTAGCTCTATAGCTTAGTACAAATAATTTTACACTATAGTTGAACTAGCTCTATAAGCTGGTTGAAATAATTTTACACTAGAGTTGAACTAGCTCTATAGCCTAGTAAAAATAATTTTACACTAGAGTTGAACTAGCTCTATAGCCTAGTACAAATAATTTTACACTCGAGTTGAACTAGCTCTATAGCCTAGTACAAATAATTTTACACTAGAGTTGAACTAGTTCTTTAGCCTAGTACAAATAATTTTAGACTATAGTTGAACTAGCTCTATAAGCTAGTTGAAATAATTTTACACTAGAGTTGAACTAGCTGTATAGCCTAGTACAAATAATTTTACACTATAGTTGAACTAGATCGATAGGCAAGTACAAATAATTTTACGCTAGAGTTGAACTAGCTCTATAGCCTAGTGCAAATAATTTTACACTAGAGTTGAACTAGCTCTATAAGCTAGTACAAATAATTTCACACTAGAGTTGAACTAGCTCTATAGCCTAGTACGAATAATTTTACACTAGAGTTGAACTAGCTCTATAAGCTAGTACAAATAATTTTAAACTAGAGTTGAACTAGCTCTATAGCCTAGTACAAATAATTTTACACTATAGTTGAACTAGCTCTATAAGCTAGTTGAAATAATTTTACACTAGAGTTGAACTAGCTCTATAGCCTAGTACAAATAATTTTACACTAGAGTTGAACTAGTTCTATAGCCTAGTACAAATAATTTTACACTATAGTTGAACTAGCTCTCTATAAGCTAGTTGAAATAATTTTACACTAGAGTTGAACTAGCTCTATAGCCTAGTACAAATAATTTTACACTAGAGTTGAATTAGCTCTATAGCCTAGTACAAATAATTTTACACTATAGTTGAACTAGCTCTATAAGCTGGTTGAAATAATTTTACACTAGAGTTGAACTAGCTCTATAGCCTAGTACAAATAATTTTACATTAGAGTTCAACTAGCTCTATAAGCTAGTACAAATAATTTTACACTAGAGTTGAACTAGCTCTATAGCCTAGTACAAATAATTTTACACTAGAGTTGAATTAGCTCTATAGCCTAGTACAAATAATTTTACACTATAGTTGAACTAGCTCTATAAGCTAGTTGATGTAATTTTACACTAGAGTTGAACTAGCTCTATAGCCTAGTACAAATAATTTTACACTAGAGTTGAACTAGCTCTATAGCCTAGTAAAAATAATTTTACACTAGAGTTGAACTAGCTCTATAAGCTAGTACAAATAATTTTACACTAGAGTTGAACAAGCTCTATAGCCTAGTACAAATAATTTTACAATAGAGTTCAACTAGCTCTATAAGCTAGTACAAATAATTTTACATTAGAGTTGAGCTAGCTCTATAGCCTAGTACAAATAATTTTACACTAGAGTTGAACTAGCTCTATAGCCTAGTACAAATAATTTTACACTATAGTTGAACTAGCTCTATAAGCTAGTTGAAATAATTTTACACTAGAGTTGAACTAGCTCTATAGCCTAGTACAAATAATTTTACACTAGAGTTGAACTAGCTCTATAGCCTAGTACAAATAATTTTACACTAGAGTTGAACTAGCTCTATCAGCTAGTAGAAATAATTTTACACTATAGTTGAACTAGCTCTATAGCCTAGTACAAATAATTTTACAATATAGTTGAACTAGCTCCATAAGCTAGTTCAAATAATTTTACACTAGAGTTGAACTAGCTATATAGCCTAGTACAAATAATTTTACACTAGAGTTGAACTAGCTCTATAGCCTAGTACAAATAAGTTTACACTAGAGTTGAACTAGCACTATAAGCAAGTTCAAATAATTTTACACTAGAGTTGAACTAGCTCTATAGCCTAGTAGAAATAATTTTACACTAGAGTTGAACTAGCTCTATAGCCTAGTACAAATAATTTTACACTAGAGTCGAACTAGTTCTATAGCCTAGTACAAATAATTTTACACTATAGTTGAACTAGCTCTCTATAAGGTAGTTGAAATAATTTTACACTAGAGTTGAACTAGCTCTATAGCCTAGTACAAATAATTTTACACTAGAGTTAAATTAGCTCTATAGCCTAGTACAAATAATTTTACACTATAGTTGAACTAGCTCTATAAGCTGGTTGAAATAATTTTACACTAGAGTTGAACTAGCTCTATAGCCTAGTACAAATAATTTTACACTAGAGTTGAACTAGCTCTATAGCCTAGTACAAATAATTTTACATTAGAGTTCAACTAGCTCTATAAGCTAGTACAAATAATTTTACACTAGAGTTGAACTAGCTCTATAGCCTAGTACAAATAATTTTACACTAGAGTTGAATTAGCTCTATAGCCTAGTACAAATAATTTTACACTATAGTTGAACTAGCTCTATAAGCTAGTTGAAATAATTTTACACTAGAGTTGAACTAGCTCTATAGCCTAATACAAATAATTTTACACTAGAGTTGAACTAGCTCTATAGCCTAGTACAAATAATTTTACACTATAGTTGAACTAGCTCTATAAGCTAGTACAAATAATTTTACACTAGAGTTGAACAAGCTCTATAGCCTAGTACAAATAATTTTACAATAGAGTTCAACTAGCTCTATAAGCTAGTACAAATAATTTTACACTAGAGTTGAGCTAGCTCTATAGCCTAGTACAAATAATTTTACACTAGAGTTGAACTAGCTCTATAGCCTAGTACAAATAATTTTACACTATAGTTGAACGAGCTCTATAGCCTAGTACAAATAATTTTACACTAGAGTTGAACTAGCTCTATAGCCTAGTACAAATAATTTAACAATAGAGTTCAACTAGCTCTATAAGCTAGTACAAATAATTTTACACTAGAGTTGAGCTAGCTCTATAGCCTAGTACAAATAATTTTACACTAGAGTTGAATTAGCTCTATAGCCTAGTACAAATAATTTTAAACTATAGTTGAACTAGCTCTATAAGCTGGTTGAAATAATTTTACACTAGAGTTGAACTAGCTCTATAGCCTAGTACAAATAATTTTACACTAGAGTTGAACTAGCTCTATAGCCTAGTACAAATAATTTTACACTATAGTTGAACTAGCTCTATAAGCTAGTTGAAATAATTTTACACTAGAGTTGAACTAGCTCTATAGCCTAGTACAAATAATTTTACACTAGAGTTGAACTAGCTCTATAAGCTAGTACAAATAATTTTACACTAGAGTTGAACTAGCTCTATAGCCTAGTACAAATAATTTTACACTAGAGTTGAACTAGCTCTATCAGCTAGTAGAAATAATTTTACACTATAGTTGAACTAGCTCTATAGCCTAGTACAAATAATTTTACAATATAGTTGAACTAGCTCTATAAGCTAGTTCAAATAATTTTACACTAGAGTTGAACTAGCTCTATAGCCTAGTACAAATAATTTTACACTAGAGTTGAACTAGCTCTATAGCCTAGTACAAATAAGTTTACACTAGAGTTGAACTAGCACTATAAGCAAGTTCAAATAATTTTACACTAGAGTTGAACTAGCTCTATGGCCTAGTAGAAATAATTTTACACTAGAGTTCAACTAGCTCTATAGCCTAGTACAAATAATTTTACACTAGAGTCGAACTAGTTCTATAGCCTAGTACAAATAATTTTACACTATAGTTGAACTAGCTCTCTATAAGCTAGTTGAAATAATTTTACACTAGAGTTGAACTAGCTCTATAGCCTAGTACAAATAATTATACACTAGAGTTAAATTAGCTCTATAGCCTAGTACAAATAATTTTACACTATAGTTGAACTAGCTCTATAAGCTAGTTGAAATAATTTTACACTAGAGTTGAACTAGCTCTATAGCCTAGTACAAATAATTTTACACTAGAGTTGAACTAGCTCTATAGCCTGGTACAAATAATTTTACACTCGAGTTGAACTAGCTCTATAGCCTAGTACAAATAATTTTACACTAGAGTTGAACTAGTTCTTTAGCCTAGTACAAATAATTTTAGACTATAGTTGAACTAGCTCTATAAGCTAGTTGAAATAATTTTACACTAGAGTTGAACTAGCTCTATAGCCTAGTACAAATAATTTTACACTATAGTTGAACTAGATCTATAGGCAAGTACAAATAATTTTACGCTAGAGTTGAACTAGCTCTATAGCCTAGTACAAATAATTTTACACTAGAGTTGAACTAGCTCTATAAGCTAGTACAAATAATTTCACACTAGAGTTGAACTAGCTCTATAGCCTAGTACGAATAATTTTACACTAGAGTTGTACTAGCTCTATAAGATAGTACAAATAATTTTACACTAGAGTTGAACTAGCTCTATAGCCTAGTACAAATAATTTTACACTATAGTTGAACTAGCTCTATAAGCTAGTTGAAATAATTTTACACTAGAGTTGAACTAGCTCTATAGCCTAGTACAAATAATTTTACATTAGAGTTGAACTAGCTCTATAAGCTAGTACAAATAATTTTACACTAGAGTTGAACTAGCTCTATAGCCTAGTACAAATAATTTTACACTAGAGTTGAACTAGCTCTACAGCCTAGTACAAATAATTTTACACTATAGTTGAACTAGCTCTATAGCCTAGTATAAATAATTTTACACTAGAGTTGAACTAGCTCTATAGCCTAGTACAAATAATTTTACGATAGAGTTCAACTAGCTCTATAAGCTAGTACAAATAATTTTACACTAGAGTTCAGCTAGCTCTATAGCCTAGTACAATTAATTTTACACTAGAGTTGAATTAGCTCTATAGCTTAGTACAAATAATTTTACACTATTGTTGAACTAGCTCTATAAGCTGGTTGAAATAATTTTACACTAGAGTTGAACTAGCTCTATAGCCTAGTAAAAATAATTTTACACTAGAGTTGAACTAGCTCTATAGCCTAGTACAAATAATTTTACACTCGAGTTGAACTAGCTCTATAGCCTAGTACAAATAATTTTACACTAGAGTTGAACTAGTTCTTTAGCCTAGTACAAATAATTTTAGACTATAGTTGAACTAGCTCTATAAGCTAGTTGAAATAATTTTACACTAGAGTTGAACTAGCTGTATAGCCTAGTACAAATAATTTTACACTATAGTTGAACTAGATCGATAGGCAAGTACAAATAATTTTACGCTAGAGTTGAACTAGCTCTATAGCCTAGTGCAAATAATTTTACACTAGAGTTGAACTAGCTCTATAAGCTAGTACAAATAATTTCACACTAGAGTTGAACTAGCTCTATAGCCTAGTACGAATAATTTTACACTAGAGTTGAACTAGCTCTATAAGCTAGTACAAATAATTTTAAACTAGAGTTGAACTAGCTCTATAGCCTAGTACAAATAATTTTACACTATAGTTGAACTAGCTCTATAAGCTAGTTGAAATAATTTTACACTAGAGTTGAACTAGCTCTATAGCCTAGTACAAATAATTTTACACTAGAGTTGAACTAGTTCTATAGCCTAGTACAAATAATTTTACACTATAGTTGAACTAGCTCTCTATAAGCTAGTTGAAATAATTTTACACTAGAGTTGAACTAGCTCTATAGCCTAGTACAAATAATTTTACACTAGAGTTGAATTAGCTCTATAGCCTAGTACAAATAATTTTACACTATAGTTGAACTAGCTCTATAAGCTGGTTGAAATAATTTTACACTAGAGTTGAACTAGCTCTATAGCCTAGTACAAATAATTTTACATTAGAGTTCAACTAGCTCTATAAGCTAGTACAAATAATTTTACACTAGAGTTGAACTAGCTCTATAGCCTAGTACAAATAATTTTACACTAGAGTTGAATTAGCTCTATAGCCTAGTACAAATAATTTTACACTATAGTTGAACTAGCTCTATAAGCTAGTTGATGTAATTTTACAATAGAGTTGAACTAGCTCTATAGCCTAGTACAAATAATTTTACACTAGAGTTGAACTAGCTCTATAGCCTAGTAAAAATAATTTTACACTAGAGTTGAACTAGCTCTATAAGCTAGTACAAATAATTTTACACTAGAGTTGAACAAGCTCTATAGCCTAGTACAAATAATTTTACAATAGAGTTCAACTAGCTCTATAAGCTAGTACAAATAATTTTACATTAGAGTTGAGCTAGCTCTATAGCCTAGTACAAATAATTTTACACTAGAGTTGAACTAGGTCTTTAGCCTAGTACAAATAATTTTAGACTATAGTTGAACTAGCTCTATAAGCTAGTTGAAATAATTTTACACTAGAGTTGAACTAGCTCTATAGCCTAGTACAAATAATTTTACACTATAGTTGAACTAGATCTATAGGCAAGTACAAATAATTTTACGCTAGAGTTGAACTAGCTCTATCAGCTAGTAGAAATAATTTTACACTATAGTTGAACTAGCTCTATAGCCTAGTACAAATAATTTTACAATATAGTTGAACTAGCTCCATAAGCTAGTTCAAATAATTTTACACTAGAGTTGAACTAGCTATATAGCCTAGTACAAATAATTTTACACTAGAGTTGAACTAGCTCTATAGCCTAGTACAAATAAGTTTACACTAGAGTTGAACTAGCACTATAAGCAAGTTCAAATAATTTTACACTAGAGGTTGAACTAGCTCTATAGCCTAGTAGAAATAATTTTACACTAGAGTTGAACTAGCTCTATAGCCTAGTACAAATAATTTTACACTAGAGTCGAACTAGTTCTATAGCCTAGTACAAATAATTTTACACTATAGTTGAACTAGCTCTCTATAAGGTAGTTGAAATAATTTTACACTAGAGTTGAACTAGCTCTATAGCCTAGTACAAATAATTTTACACTAGAGTTAAATTAGCTCTATAGCCTAGTACAAATAATTTTACACTATAGTTGAACTAGCTCTATAAGCTGGTTGAAATAATTTTACACTAGAGTTGAACTAGCTCTATAGCCTAGTACAAATAATTTTACACTAGAGTTGAACTAGCTCTATAGCCTAGTACAAATAATTTTACATTAGAGTTCAACTAGCTCTATAAGCTAGTACAAATAATTTTACACTAGAGTTGAACTAGCTCTATAGCCTAGTACAAATAATTTTACACTAGAGTTGAATTAGCTCTATAGCCTAGTACAAATAATTTTACATTATAGTTGAACTAGCTCTATAAGCTAGTTGAAATAATTTTACACTAGAGTTGAACTAGCTCTATAGCCTAATACAAATAATTTTACACTAGAGTTGAACTAGCTCTATAGCCTAGTACAAATAATTTTACACTATAGTTGAACTAGCTCTATAAGCTAGTACAAATAATTTTACACTAGAGTTGAACAAGCTCTATAGCCTAGTACAAATAATTTTACAATAGAGTTCAACTAGCTCTATAAGCTAGTACAAATAATTTTACACTAGAGTTGAGCTAGCTCTATAGCCTAGTACAAATAATTTTACACTAGAGTTGAACTAGCTCTATAGCCTAGTACAAATAATTTTACACTATAGTTGAACGAGCTCTATAGCCTAGTACAAATAATTTTACACTAGAGTTGAACTAGCTCTATAGCCTAGTACAAATAATTTAACAATAGAGTTCAACTAGCTCTATAAGCTAGTACAAATAATTTTACACTAGAGTTGAGCTAGCTCTATAGCCTAGTACAAATAATTTTACACTAGAGTTGAATTAGCTCTATAGCCTAGTACAAATAATTTTAAACTATAGTTGAACTAGCTCTATAAGCTGGTTGAAATAATTTTACACTAGAGTTGAACTAGCTCTATAGCCTAGTACAAATAATTTTACACTAGAGTTGAACTAGCTCTATAGCCTAGTACAAATAATTTTACACTATAGTTGAACTAGCTCTATAAGCTAGTTGAAATAATTTTACACTAGAGTTGAACTAGCTCTATAGCCTAATACAAATAATTTTACACTAGAGTTGAACTAGCTCTATAAGCTAGTACAAATAATTTTACACTAGAGTTGAACTAGCTCTATAGCCTAGTACAAATAATTTTACACTAGAGTTGAACTAGCTCTATCAGCTAGTAGAAATAATTTTACACTATAGTTGAACTAGCTCTATAGCCTAGTACAAATAATTTTACAATGTAGTTGAACTAGCTCTATAAGCTAGTTCAAATAATTTTACACTAGAGTTGAACTAGCTCTATAGCCTAGTACAAATAATTTTACACTAGAGTTGAACTAGCTCTATAGCCTAGTACAAATAAGTTTACACTAGAGTTGAACTAGCACTATAAGCAAGTTCAAATAATTTTACACTAGAGTTGAACTAGCTCTATGGCCTAGTAGAAATAATTTTACACTAGAGTTCAACTAGCTCTATAGCCTAGTACAAATAATTTTACACTAGAGTCGAACTAGTTCTATAGCCTAGTACAAATAATTTTACACTATAGTTGAACTAGCTCTCTATAAGCTAGTTGAAATAATTTTACACTAGAGTTGAACTAGCTCTATAGCCTAGTACAAATAATTATACACTAGAGTTAAATTAGCTCTATAGCCTAGTACAAATAATTTTACACTATAGTTGAACTAGCTCTATAAGTTGGTTGAAATAATTTTACACTAGAGTTGAACTAGCTCTATAGCCTAGTACAAATAATTTTACACTAGAGTTGAACTAGCTCTATAGCCTAGTACAAATAATTTTACATTAGAGTTCAACTAGCTCTATAAGCTAGTACAAATAATTTTACACTAGAGTTGAACTAGCTCTATAGCCTAGTACAAATAATTTTACACTAGAGTTGAATTAGCTCTATAGCCTAGTACAAATAATTTTACACTATAGTTGAACTAGCTCTATAAGCTAGTTGAAATAATTTTACACTAGAGTTGAACTAGCTCTATAGCCTAGTACAAATAATTTTACACTAGAGTTGAACTAGCTCTATAGCCTAGTACAAATAATTTTACACTATAGTTGAACTAGCTCTATAAGCTAGTACAAATAATTTTACACTAGAGTTGAACAAGCTCTATAGCCTAGTACAAATAATTTTACAATAGAGTTCAACTAGCTCTATAAGCTAGTACAAATAATTTTACACTAGAGTTGAGCTAGCTCTATAGCCTAGTACAAATAATTTTACACTAGAGTTGAACTAGCTCTATAGCCTAGTACAAATAATTCTACACTATATTTGAACGAGCTCTATAGCCTAGTACAAATAATTTTACACTAGAGTTGAACTAGCTCTATAGCCTAGTACAAATAATTTAACAATAGAGTTCAACTAGCTCTATAAGCTAGTACAAATAATTTTACACTAGAGTTGAGGTAGCTCTATAGCCTAGTACAAATAATTTTACACTAGAGTTGAATTAGCTCTATAGCCTAGTACAAATAATTTTAAACTATAGTTGAACTAGCTCTATAAGCTGGTTGAAATAATTTTACACTAGAGTTGAACTAGCTCTATAGCCTAGTACAAATAATTTTACACTAGAGTTGAACTAGCTCTATAGCCTAGTACAAATAATTTTACACTCGAGTTGAACTAGCTCTATAGCCTAGTACAAATAATTTTACACTAGAGTTGAACTAGCTCTATAGCCTAGTACAAATAATTTTACACTAGAGTTGAACTAGCTCTATAGCCTAGTACAAATAATTTTACAATAGAGTTCAACTAGCTCTATAAGCTAGTACAAATAATTTTACACTAGAGTTGAACAACCTCTATAGCCTAGTACAAATAATTTTACACAAGAGTTGAACTAGCTCTATAAGCTAGTACAAATAATTTTACACTAGAGTTGAACAAGCTCTATAGCCTAGTACAAATAATTTTACAATAGAGTTCAACTAGCTCTATAAGCTAGTACAAATAATTTTACATTAGAGTTGAGCTAGCTCTATAGCCTAGTACAAATAATTTTACACTAGAGTTGAACTAGCTCTATAGCCTAGTACAAATAATTTTACACTAGAGTTGAACTAGCTCTATAGCCTAGTACAAATAAGTTTACACTAGAGTTGAACTAGCACTATAAGCTAGTTCAAAGAATTTTACACTAGAGTTGAACTAGCTCTATAGCCTAGTAGAAATAATTTTACACTAGAGTTGAACTAGCTCTATAGCCTAGTACAAATAATTTTACACTAGAGTTGAACTAGTTCTATAGCCTAGTACAAATAATTTTACACTATAGTTGAACTAGCTCTCTATAAGCTAGTTGAAATAATTTTACACTAGAGTTGAACTAGCTCTATAGCCTAGTACAAATAATTTTACACTAGAGTTGAATTAGCTCTATAGCCTAGTACAAATAATTTTACACTATAGTTGAACTAGCTCTATAAGCTGGTTGAAATAATTTTACACTATAGTTGAACAAGCTCTATAGCCTAGTACAAATAATTTTACACAAGAGTTGAACTAGCTCTATAAGCTAGTACAAATAATTTTACACTAGAGTTGAACAAGCTCTATAGCCTAGTACAAATAATTTTACAATAGAGTTCAACTAGCTCTATAAGCTAGTACAAATAATTTTACATTAGAGTTGAGCTAGCTCTATAGCCTAGTACAAATAATTTTACACTAGAGTTGAACTAGCTCTATACACTACTGGAATCAGCTAATTTGCCATCTGCCAGCTCTTTGCCGTCTGCTAGCTGACGGCAAAGCAGCTCTTTGCCATCAGCTACCAAAAAGCAGACGGCAAAGAACTGGCAGACGGCAAAGAAGCTCTTTGCCGTCAGCCAGTTCTTTGCCGTCAGCTGGCAGATGGCAAAGAATCTTTGCCATCAGCTGGCGGACGGCAAAGAGAGAGGTGGCCCCCACCCCCCGCCCGTTTGGGGAAAACTTAACGGGCCACCTCTTTGCCGTCCGCCAGCAGACGGCAAAGAGGCAATGTGGCGGACAGCAAAGAGAGGCGGACGGCAAAGAGGGCACTATCTAACGGCCCGTGCCCCCGCCCGCCTCTCTGTTCTCAACACCCCGCGCCCCACACCACGCACCCCCGCCGCCGCCGCCCGCCACCCGCCGCCGCCTCTTGCCCCCGCCGCCGCCCGCCGCGCGCCGCCGCCCCGGCCCCCACCGCCCCGTCGCCCCTCCCCGCCGCCCCGGTGCCCCAGCCCCCCGCCGCCCGGGCGCCCCAGCCCCCCGCCGCCCCGGCGCCCCGCCGCCCCGCGCCCCACCGCGCCGGGCCCGGCCCCCCGCCGCCCCAGGCCGCCCCGCGCCCCGGGGGGCTCCTCCACCGCCCCGCCCCCTCCTCCACCGGCGGAGAAGGTGAGCCCCGGCCTCTCCTTTTTCTGTTTTTTTTTCTGTTTTTTTCTTTTTAGTTTTTGTTTAGATTTAGTTTTAGTTTTAGTTTTAGGTTTAGTTTTAGTTTAGTTTTAGGTTTAGATTTAGTTTTTTCCTTTTTTCTGTTTTATTTGTTTTAGGTTTATGTTTAGTTTAGTTTTAGTTTTAGTTTTAGTTTTAGGTTTAGTTTAGTTTGAGGAAAGAAGAAGAAGAAGAGAAAAAGAGGAGAGGAGGAGAAGAAGAAGAGGAAGAAGAAGAAGAGGAGGAGGAGAAGAAAAAAGAAGAAGAGGAAAAAGAAGAAGAAAAAAGAGGAGAGGAGGAGAAGAAGAAGAGGAAAAAGGAAAGGAGGAGGAAGAAGAAGAAGAAGAAGGAAAAAAAGGAAGAAAAGGAAGAAGAAGAAAAGGAAAAAAGAGGAAAAACCCCCGACCCGACACGGCACCCCGACCCGACACCGCACCCCGACCCCGACCCGGCACCCCGACTCCTAGACCCCGACCCCGACACCCCGACCCCGACCCCGACCCCTAGACCCCGACCCCGACACCCCGACCCCGACCCCGACCCCGACACCCCGACCCCGAGCCTGACCCGGCACCCCGACCCCGACACGGACACGGCACCCCGACCCCAACCCGACACCCCGACCGCGAGACCCCGACCCCGACACCGACACGACACCCCGACACCGACACCCTGACACCACACCCACCTTTACCCCGACACCGACACGGCACCCCGACCCCGACCCGGCACCCCGACCAGACACCCCGACCCCGAGACCCCGACCCCGAGCCTGACCCGACACCCCGACCCCGAGACCCCGACCCCGAGACCCCGGGCCTTACCCGACACCCCGACCCCGACACTGACACGGCACCCCGACCCTGACCCGGCACCCCGACCCGACACCCCGACCCCGAGACCCTGACCCCGACCGTGAGTCGGACCCGACACCCCGACCCCGACACCGACACGGCACCCCGACCCCGACCCGGCACCCCGACCCGACACCCCGACCCCGAGACCCCGACCCCGACACGGCACCCCGACACCGACAGGGCACCCCGACCACCGACACCTCCCGAAAATTAAGGTGTTCTTTGGCCTTCCAGAGGCCGACGGGGTCATATATTTGTGAATTATTAGTTAGGTCATATATTTTTCGATTTAGTTATGAAAAACATCATATATAATTGTGTTGATCGTGTAGTTTTAAATGTGCAGTTGTTTCATCGCTTCGAGGTTTGGTGTTCGACGACCTCGCCGTGCGTTTGACGAGCTCTGCCCCTTCGTTCGTGGGTGAGCACAAATGACAAGTCCTCCCCCATTAATTATTTGATCTATTCCGATGAAACTTGATAGCTAGCTATATATGTGTCTTGAATCATCAGTATGCGTAACCAATATGTGTCTCCCGTTCGAAAGCGTCATAGTTATAAATATGCATGCATTTGCATATTTATAACCTTGATTCTTTCGAATTGTCCAACGCTATCCATGGACAGCCCGAGTATGTGTAGATTGGGTTCGTTTTCCCATATGCTTTGCTCCGGATCCGACGCATATATTTCGTCAGTGCCTCCCCTGTTGTTCTCCGGGTACACATCCTCTCTGTTTATTGCAGAGACGTGTATCAGGAGAACAGCGGGGAGGTGCTGCCGAAATTTTGCGTCGGATCCGGAGCATAGCATGGGAAAATGAACCCAATCTACACATACACGGGTGGGATTAGGACCTATCATTACCTATTAGAGTGTAGGTTGCATGGACGTAATAAAATTGACAAAGTAGATCAACTGATGAATATATACATGGTGAATTACATATATAATTGTTGTGTGTCCAGTAGCTCTGAAAGTCAAGATGAGTGACCGTGCTTGGATGTATACCGGTCACACTGGTCAGAACAAATGGAGCGCTGAATGGTTCACAAAAACTAAGGGGTTTGTGCAAGCCGCATTTGCAAATGGCCAAAAGAAAACCTGGTGCCCCTGTTTCCGGTGCGGCAATTGGGAAAAGAAGACAGAGGCTGAAATGGGCAAACACCTGCAGAAGAGTGGTTTTACGCCCGATTATACGGTGTGGACATTTCATGGTGAGTCTGCCCAACGTGACCGAGCTGAGGTGGATCGTCGTCGCACCGGCGAGCATGGTACCGGGATGGAAAACATGGTGCAAGACTATGATGATGCTCGGGATTCGGATGAGGAGATGGAGGAATCTGCAAAGGCCTTCAATGAAATGTTGGAGTCTTCGAAACGTCCGCTCCACGAGCACACTGAGCTTTGTCAGTTGGATGCCATCTCACAAGTAATGGCTCTGAAGGCTCAGTTCAACTTGGGCAGAGAATGCTATGACGCAATTATGACAGTATTTGGACGCTTTCTACCCAAAGGCCATGTAATGCCTGCAAACCTATACCAGTCGGACAAAATCCTCCGTGCACTGAAGATGCCCTATGAGAAGATACATGCCTGTGAGAAAGGATGTGCCTTATTTAGGCTTGACTATGCGGACTTGAACTATTGTCCCATTTGCAAGTCTTCCAGGTATATTGTGGTAGACAACGATATGGGTGAGAAGACACAGACCAAAATCCCCGTTAGTGTTCTTCGGTATATGCCAATCGTACCAAGACTTCAACGTCTTTTCATGGTCGAAGAGACGGCCAGACAGATGACATGGCACAAAACAGGCAAAAGAACCGAACTAGATGCAGATGGGAATCTGATGATGGTACACACATCGGATGGTGTTGCGTGGAAAAAGTTTGATGAATTACATGCTGACAAAGCGGCAGATCCGAGGCATCCTCGAGTCGGCATCAGCACGGAGGAGGCTACACGGACTCCGGTCCACGAGCCTCCGGTCCACTGGTCTTCGGCCCACGAGAGTTCGGCCCACGTGACCCCGGAGGAGCACACGTCCGGATGGGGTACCTGTCCGGATCAGCCCGAGGAGCCGAGTGGCCATGCTGATGATGGCGGGGAGCCGACTGATCTTGAGGAGGAGGGGGGCACCGTCTACCAGCGTGGTGCTACACGGCTCCCGTCCGTGCCGGTGACCCGCGAGCAGAGGTGGTTGATTTTCCCTGATGGGGAGAGGTACGTAAGTGCATTTAATATTTTTGTACCTTGTGCATTCACGTTTTTTCAAATAACTAATGCGTTGGCCTTGTCATGCCGCAGGGGTTGGTACCACCATCATAGTGTCCGCCGGCCCAACTCCGTCCTTGGAGTTCTTTGCCGGCAAAACTTCCCGGGGTTTGTCACGTTGCCTAGTGAGGGTCGGCTTCCAGAGCTTGGATTGAGCTGGGAGCACTACGTGGCTGCCCCGGCCCCGCCAAATGAGATTATCGACGGTGTCATGTGTGACACGAGGGCAGACATGGTGATCAGAAAGTTCTGGGTAATTTCTCCTTTACACATTTAAAAATCTTCAACTAGCTAGTTATTAATTGTACTAATCAACATTGTCTCATTTGATTGCAGACATTCTACAGGTGTGAGGAGGGATACGAGGAGGACGCGGCACATGTTATCGAGAACGTATGCAAGCGCCTACTCCAGAACTTACGGCACGAGGCTCGGGTGCAGGCTGTTCGAGACTACTACGCCTTGCGTGGTATCAAGAAGACCAAGCCGGCGTGCCGCGATAAGTTCCTGAGTAAGGAGCAGTACATGAAGGTAATTCTTAAGGCCTTCTCTACTTAAGTTCCTTCATTTAGTAATTCTTAGCCGTAGCGCTCAAGTTTCTATTTGCTAACTTAGGCGCCTCCGAGATGGTGTGCGGATCGGATGGATTGTTGGGAGGTGTTGGTCGATGAGTGGTGCTCACAACGATGGCTAGCCCTCCACAACGAGGCCAAGGACAAACGTGCCCAAATGGAAGGTGTGCCACACCATCAAGGCAGCTCCAACTTATATCAGTTCGGGCGCAACTGGGTATGTGGTTTGCTTCATGATTCATGCAATTCATTCATCATGCTAGCTTGAGCCCTTTAATTACTAATTTTCATTGTTTCTCTCTTTCAGGCACGCTACAATAAGGCGGAGAAGGTGCCAGAGGTGTACGACCTGTATGCCATGGCCCACACTGCCTCTTTCAAGAAAGTCAAGGCTTTCTCTCAGTCTGACCTCGATGATGCAAACAACTTCACCAACATCTCCTCCCACAACAAGCTCGTGAGATATAGAGATGAGGGGAAGGCGAGGAAAGGGGAGGACTTTAACCCGAGCCAGGGTCCCATTGATCCAGAGCTGTTGATGATATCTGGTGGCGGGAGGTCCCATGGCTCCATAGCCATTGGAGATGGACTTATCCGTTGTCCTAGCACTCTCCCGGAGATCAAGGCACGCCAGTCGAGCTCCGCTCCTGAGATAAGGCCTCGTGAACGGCCAGTGCAACTCGCCATCAAGGTTAGTGATACGTACTGAGTTATCTTTCTCCATTACATTGTGTGCGCTTTCATCAATGATTACAAATGGTCATGTGAGTGGTGTTGCAGGCTGCTATACAGAGTGAGAGAGATAGAACGGAGAAACTTCTGGCGGAGGCGGCGGAGAGGCAGCGGGAGTTGGAGGAGAGGACGACAAAGATGATGGAGGAGGAGAGGGCACGGAATGACATGCAGGCAAGGGCCATGTACGAGCTCCTTGTGGTAAGTTTCTTCTGCAGATTAGCCAAAACATTCATGTAGTGTTTGTCTCATTACTAACTAGTATGACTGAGTCGTCAAAACCAAATGTGCAGTCTGTGTGCGAGAAGACAGGTCAGACCGCTCCGCCGATGCCAGTGATTGCTCCTGGGACCACGGTGAGTTTTATTTGAATGGACATTACTTGCTAGTCTTAACATTTTAGTGTCATCATGCTAACAAGACATTGGAAATGATCTTTGGTGCAGCGTAACTCCAGACAAGCATCGCATGATCCTTCTCCAGCTACCGACACGAGCCACCCCGCTCCTACACCTCCTGGATCTTGGTAAGTTTATCTAGTGTTTTGCTTAACACATGCATAAAGACCTAGACTTAGCTTTATTTCCTCCAATGCTTACCATAATGACGTAGACTTAGCTTCTTCTCCTCCAAAATGAATTAATAAGCTTACTGACCTCCAAAACCATCCATTTTACCTAAGTTAGCTCTAAAACGATCTATACTTAGCTTACTTATGTCAAAAATTGCATAATTAGCTTAGTTAGCTCATAGACAATCCATTTTACCTAAGTTAGCTCCAAAATGACCCATCTTACCTAGGTTAGCTTATAAATGATCCAGTTTATCCAAGTTAGCTCTAAAATGACCCAATTTACCTAGAGTAGCTCCTAAACGATCCATTTCACCTAAGTTAGCTAAAAACGATCCATTTCACCTAAATTAGCTGTGAAATGATCCATTTCACCTAAGTTTGCTCAAAAACGATCCATTTCACCTAAATTAGCTCTTAAATGATTCATTTCACCTAAGTTTGCTCAAAAACGATCCATTTCACCTTAGTTAGCTCAAAAACGATCCATTTCACCTAAATTAGCTCTTAAATGATCCATTTCACCTAAGTTTGCTCAAAAACGATCCATTTCACCTTAGTTAGCTCAAAAACGATCCATTTCACCTTAGTTAGCTCAAAAACGATCCATTTCACCTTAGTTAGCTCAAAAACGATTCATTTCACCTAGTTAGCTCAAAAACGATCCATTTCACCTAGTTAGCTCAAAAACGATCCATTTCACCTTAGTTAGCTCAAAAATGATGCCCTTCACCTTAGTTAGCTCAAAAACGATCCATTTCACCTTAGTTAGCTCAAAAATGATGCCCTTCACCTTAGTTAGCTCAAAAACGATTCATTTCACCTTAGTTAGCTCAAAAACGATCCATTTTACCTAAGTTAGCTCATAAACAATCTATTTTACCTAAGTTAGTTCTAAAATGATCCATTTAACCTTACTTAGCTCATAAATGATCCATTCTACCGAAGTTAGCTCTAAAATGACCCATTTTACCTAGGTTAGCTCCAAAATGATCCATCTTACCTAGGTTACCTCTAAAATGATGCATTTTACCTAAGTTTGCTCATAAGCGATCCATTGCACCTAGGTTAGCTCATAAACGATCCATTTGACCTTACTTAGCTCATAAACGACCCATTTCAACTAAGTTAGCTCATAAATGATCCATTTCACCTTAGCTAGCTCATAAACGACCCATTTCAACTAAGTTAGCTCACAAATGATCCATTTCACCTTAGCTAGCTCATAAACGACCCATTTCAACTTAGTTAGCTCATATATGATCCATTTCACGTAAGTTAGCTCATAAATGACATACTCTTCTTGTTCTAGTCTTCTTCTTGTTCTAACTTTCTTATTTTTCATTTTGCAGATTTCATTCACTTGACGAAAGCTTGCATAGATGGAGTGCTCCTTATCCCTTTCTCTGTTTCTTTTGTATCGTTGAACTATGCATGTATCGTTGGATGAAACTATTGTAATATATATGGTTGGATGCCTCTATGTTGAACTTGTTATGTATGATGGAACTATGCATGTAATATATATGGTTGGATGATGAAGTTATGTGTTGGATATCTTATATGTTTGCTCTGTAATGGCCTTTTGAAATATATCTATATATGTCATATATATTTGTGATGAAAATTGTTGGATTTAATAAAAAACAGATAAAAGAGCCAATATGCAGGCTCTTTGCCGTCTGCCACCGACGGCAACCTGCTCTTTGCCGTCTGCCGCGGACGGCAAAGAAGCCACGTGGCGTCCACCTGTGCTTCCTGGGAGCTGACCCATTTGGTCAGTTTGCCTACAGTGGCAGACGGCAAAGACTTTGCCGTCAGTGGCAGACGGCAAAGAACCTGCCACGTAGTGACGTGCAGATGACATCATACGGCGGACGGCAAAGACCCTAGAAATTTTGCCGTCCGCGGCAGACGGCAAAGGCCTTCCGTTAGCCACTTAACGGACTGACAGCGCACCTATTGCCGTCGGCCGTCTTTGCCGTCTGCCGCTCTCTCTTTGCCGTCGGGGGCGGACGGCAAAGACTTTGCCGTCGGTAGCAGACGGCAAAGTACCTGTTTACCGAAGCCTACTTTGCCGGAGCCTTTTGCCGTCCGCCGCTGACGGCAAAAGCCTTTGTCGTCCGCCGTTCGTGCCTTTGCCGTCAGCCATGGCGGACGGCAAAGTAGCTGATTCCTGTAGTGATATCCTAGTACAAATAATTTTACACTAGAGTTGAACTAGCTCTATAGCCTAGTACAAATAAGTTTACACTAGAGTTGAACTAGCACTATAAGCTAGTTCAAAGAATTTTACACTAGAGTTGAACTAGCTCTATAGCCTAGTAGAAATAATTTTACACTAGAGTTGAACTAGCTCTATAGCCTAGTACAAATAATTTTACACTAGAGTTGAACTAGTTCTATAGCCTAGTACAAATAATTTTACACTATAGTTGAACTAGCTCTCTATAAGCTAGTTGAAATAATTTTACACTAGAGTTGAACTAGCTCTATAGCCTAGTACAAATAATTTTACACTAGAGTTGAATTAGCTCTATAGCCTAGTACAAATAATTTTACACTATAGTTGAACTAGCTCTATAAGCTGGTTGAAATAATTTTACACTATAGTTGAACTAGCTCTATAGCCTAGCACAAATAATTTTACATTAGAGTTCAACTAGCTCTATAAGCTAGTACAAATAATTTTACACTAGAGTTGAACTAGCTCTATAACCTAGTACAAATAATTTTACACTAGAGTTGAATTAGCTCTATAGCCTAGTACAAATAATTTTACACTATAGTTGAACTAGCTCTATAAGCTAGTTGATGTAATTTTACACTAGAGTTGAACTAGCTCTATAGCCTAGTACAAATAATTTTACACTAGAGTTGAACTAGCTCTATAGCCTAGTACAAATAATTTTACACTAGAGTTGAACTAGCTCTATAAGCTAGTACAAATAATTTTACACTAGAGTTGAACAAGCTCTATAGCCTAGTACAAATAATTTTACAATAGAGTTCAGCTAGCTCTATAAGCTAGTACAAATAATTTTACATTAGAGTTGAGCTAGCTCTATAGCCTAGTACAAATAATTTTACACTAGAGTTGAACTAGCTCTATAGCCTAGTACAAATAATTTTACACTATAGTTGAACTAGCTCTATAAGCTAGTTGAAATAATTTTACACTAGAGTTGAACTAGCTCTATAGCCTAGTACAAATAATTTTACACTAGAGTTGAACTAGCTCTATAAACTAGTACAAATAATTTTACACTAGAGTTGAACTAGCTCTATAGCCTAGTACAAATAATTTTACACTAGAGTTGAACTAGCTCTATCAGCTAGTACAAATAATTTTACACTATAGTTGAACTAGCTCTATAGCCTAGGTCAAATAATTTTACAATATAGTTGAACTACCTCTATAAGCTAGTTCAAATAATTTTACACTAGAGTTGAACTAGCTCTATAGCCTAGTACAAATAATTTTACACTAGAGTTGAACTAGCTCTATAGCCTAGTACAAATAAGTTTACACTAGAGATGAACTAGCACTATAAGCTAGTTCAAATAATTTTACACTAGAGTTGAACTAGCTCTATAGCCTAGTAGAAATAATTTTACACTAGAGTTGAACTAGCTCTATAGCCTAGTACAAATAATTTTACACTAGAGTTGAACTAGTTCTATAGCCTAGTACAAATAATTTTACACTATAGTTGAACTAGCTCTCTATAAGCTAGTTGAAATAATTTTACATTAGAGTTGAACTAGCTCTATAGCCTAGTACAAATAATTTTACACTAGAGTTGAATTAGCTCTATAGCCTAGTACAAATAATTTTACACTATAGTTGAACTAGCTCTATAAGCTGGTTGAAATAATTTTACACTAGAGTTGAACTAGCTCTATAGCCTACTACAAATAATTTTACACTAGAGTTGAACTAGCTCTATAGCCTAGTACAACTAATTTTACATTAGAGTTCAACTAGCTCTATAAGCTAGTACAAATAATTTTACACTAGAGTTGAACTAGCTCTATAGCCTAGTACAAATAATTTTACACTAGAGTTGAATTAGCTCTATATCCTAGTACAAATAATTTTACACTATAGTTGAACTAGCTCTATAAGCTAGTTGAAATAATTTTACACTAGAGTTGAACTAGCTCTATAGCCTAGTACAAACAATTTTACACTAGAGTTGAACTAGCTCTATAGCCTAGTACAAATAATTTTACACTAGAGTTGAACTAGCTCTATAAGCTAGTACAAATAATTTTACAGTAGAGTTGAACAAGCTCTATAGCCCAGTACAAATAATTTTACAATAGAGTACAACTAGCTCTATAAGCTAGTACAAATAATTTTACACTAGAGTTGAGCTAGCTCTATAGCCTAGTACAAATAATATTACACTAGAGTTGAACTAGCTCTATAGCCTAGTACAAATAATTTTACACTATAGTTGAACGAGCTCTATAGCCTAGTACAAATAATTTTACACTAGATTTGAACTAGCTCTATAGCCTAGTACAAATAATTTTACAATAGAGTTCAACTAGCTCTATAAGCTAGTACAAATAATTTTACACTAGAGTTGAGCTAGCTCTATAGCCTAGTATAAATAATTTTACACTAGAGTTGAATTAGCTCTATAGCCTAGTACAAATAATTTTAAACTATAGTTGAACTAGCTCTATAAGCTGGTTGAAATAATTTTACACTAGAGTTGAACTAGCTCTATAGCCTAGTACAAATAATTTTACACTAGAGTTGAACTAGCTCTATAGCCTAGTACAAATAATTTTACACTCGAGTTGAACTAGCTCTATAGCCTAGTATAAATAATTTTACACTAGAGTTGAACTAGTTCTTTAGCCTAGTACAAATAATTTTAGACTATAGTTGAACTAGCTCTATAAGCTAGTTGAAATAATTTTACACTAGAGTTGAACTAGCTCTATAGCCTAGTACAAATAATTTTACACTATAGTTGAACTAGATCTATAGGCAAGTACAAATAATTTTACGCTAGAGTTGAACTAGCTCTATAGCCTAGTACAAATAATTTTACACTAGAGTTGAACTAGCTCTATAAGCTAGTACAAATAATTTCACACTAGAGTTGAACTAGCTCTATAGCCTAGTACGAATAATTTTACACTAGAGTTGAACTAGCTCTATAAGCTAGTACAAATAATTTTACACTAGAGTTGAACTAGCTCTATAGCCTAGTACAAATAATTTTATACTATAGTTGAACTAGCTCTATAAGCTAGTTGAAATAATTTTACACTAGAGTTGAACTAGCTCTATAGCCTAGTACAAATCATTTTACACTAGAGTTGAACTAGCTCTATAAGCTAGTACAAATAATTTTACACTAGAGTTGAACTAGCTCTATAGCCTAGTACAAATAATTTTACACTAGAGTTGAACTAGCTCTACAGCCTAGTACAAATAATTTTACACTATAGTTGAACTAGCTCTATAGCCTAGTACAAATAATTTTACACTAGAGTTGAACTAGCTCTATAGCCTAGTACAAATAATTTTACGATAGAGTTCAACTAGCTCTATAAGCTAGTACAAATAATTTTACACTAGAGTTCAGCTAGCTCTATAGCCTAGTACAAGTAATTTTACACTAGAGTTGAATTAGCTCTATAGCCTAGTACAAATAATTTTACACTATAGTTGAACTAGCTCTATAAGCTGGTTGAAATAATTTTACACTAGAGTTGAACTAGCTCTATAGCCTAGTACAAATAATTTTACACTAGAGTTGAACTAGCTCTATAGCCTATGAGGGGTCTATACCCATTTTGCACACTGTGTCCTGATAAAGCTGGTCCGGGCTGCTGCCGCCGTCCATAAGGACTCGAGTGAGGTGAAATCCGTCGATGATTGGGTCTATGACCAGTGCGGCGAATCTGCCATGACGGATACTAGTGGGGTGGTCCCTGCGATCGAAGGTGATCGAACAGGAGGACCAAGCGTTGAACTTTGGGGCGACTGGCTCCAACGCATATACGTCCCTGAGCGCGCGCTTCCGCTACCTCTTGGGGTTATGGGTTGCGTATATCATGTTCACCATCCGCACTTGCGGGGGAAACCTCTTATATCCTCCAGTGTGCGGCTGCCGGGGCTCCTCCTCATCATCGTTATGCGGCCCCTTGTCCTTGTTTTCAGCAATTAACTTGCCGGCCTGCTTAAACACCCAACAATCCATGTTGGTGTGATTGGCTGGCTTGTCTGGGGTGCCGTGTATTTGACACGAGAAATCGAGTATACAGTCCAAGCTGGACGGACCCAGCATACTTTGTTTGAATGGATTTTTCCGCTGACCTGGTTTAGAGCCTTTGAATCTGGCATTGACTGCCGTATCCTCAGTATTTTCGCTGTTAATGCGGCGCTTATGCTTGTAGCGATGTGACCTGCCATTGTCGTCCTTGGTATCTGACGTACCATGGTTCTTTGATATGTTATTACTACGAGCCAGCCAGCTGTCTTCTCCCGCACAAAAGCGGGTCATGAGCATCGTGAGAGCTGCCATGGATTTTGGCTTTTCCTGACCAAGGTGCTGGGCTAGCCACTCGTCTCGGATGTTGTGCTTGAAAGCCGCTAAGGCCTCCGCATCCGGACAGTCGACGATTTGATTTTTCTTTGTAAGAAACCGAGTCCAGAATTGCCTGGCCGACTCTTCTGGCTGCTGAATTATGTGGCTCAAGTCATTGGCGTTTGGTGGTCGCACATAAGTGCCCTGAAAGTTGTCGAGGAATGCGGCTTCCAGATCTTCCCAATAGCTAATGGAGTCCGCTGGCAAGCTGTTAAGCCAATGCCACGCTGGTCCTTTGAGCTTTAGTGGGAGGTATTTGATGGCGTGTAAGTCATCACCGCCGGCCATGCGGATGTGGAGGAGGAAGTCCTCAATCCATACTGCGGGATCTGTTGTGCCGTCGTATGATTCGATGTTTACAGGTTTGAAACCTTCTGGGAATTGATGTTCCATTACTTTGTCTGTGAAGCATAAGGGGTGTGCGGCGCCTCTGTATTGGGCTATATCGCGAAGCAGCTCGAATGGGTCTTGCCCGCTTTGTTCGGCCCGGCCGGATTTGCTTTTACTGTATCCGGCGCGACGTTTGTCGTCTCGCAGAGTGGTGCACCCTCGTGATCCGTAGATCGATCTTCAATGTTTTGCCTTGTCCTCCAATATGTCTCGCAGGTCTGGCGTATCTCCCCATGCCTTTTTATTTGAATGGCGTTGGAGTGGAGGCTGAGCTTTTGGCTGGAATGTCTCTCTATCGCGGCCACGAGGTGGCCGATGAGCCGTATCATACGCTCCTTCCTCCAGTCGGGGTAGTAACCTGCGCCTTGGGTAACTCTTGGAGGGGCGCTCAATTTTATATTCCTCGGCCGCGAGGACTTCAGTCCATTTGTCAGCTAGCAGATCTTGATCAGCTTGAAGCTGCTACTGCTTATTCTTCAGGCTATTTGTCCTGGCCATAAGCCGGTGCGCGCTCATGTTCGATGGGATCCTCTGGTTCGGCGAATTCATCATCGCCGAGGCTTGCCTCGTCTTCGGAGGGGGGGTGTAATTGTCATCCTCCTCCTCTCCATCTGCCACTCTCTTAGGAGAGCTGGCTCCTTCATCCTCCTGCTCTAAATCTTGCTGGAGGGGATTGTTGTTGTCTTCGGCACTATCTGGAGTATTATTATCTCCTGTGCCGGTATCACCACTTTTGCTTTGGCGGGACTTAGAGCGGCGCCGCTGATGTCGGCGCTTGGGTTGCTTCTTGGAGGGGTCATCCTCCGCTATCTCGTCGCCATTGCCTTCGTTGGGTGTATCCACCATGTATATGTCATATGACCAGGTGGCTTTCCAGTGCCCTATAGGTGCTGGTTCATGTTCGTCTCCTACATCGTCGTCCATACCGTCGATGTCTTTGGAGTCGAAGTCGAGCATGTCGGTTAAATCATCGACAGTGGCTACGAAGTGGGTGGTGGGTGGACGTCGAATTTCTTCGTCGTCCGCATCCCAATCCTATTGGCCATAATCCGGCCAGGGCTCTCCTAACAAAGAGAGAGACCTTAGTGAATTCAGAATGTCGCCAAAGGGCGAGTGCTGAAAGATACCGCGGTGGTGAATTCCATGATTGGCGCCCAATTGGATTCGATTGGCAGGGGCGCGGATGGTTCGGAATCAGAAAAAGAGTCCGACACCTTGGAGTCACGGGCTGCGCAGAGGATTATGCTGGTGTTTGGCTCGATCGCCGTCGGGACTGCAGCCCCTCAGGCGGTGTCTAGCCACCCGTCCTCGATTGGCGCAGTTGGCTCCGAGCTAAGGGTCGGAGCTGATGCGGGCGCGACTTCTGGGGTACTGTTCGGTGGCAGAGCTAGGTCATACCTATCGCGACAGTGCGGCACACCCGGCTGTGGCTCGAATCCGTCAAAGATCAAGTCTCCGCGGATGTCGGCTGTGTAATTCAAACTTCCAAACCTGGCCTGATGGCCAGGGGCATAGCTTTCAATCTTCTCTAGATGGCCAAGTGAATTAGCTCGCAGTGCAAAGCCGCCGAATATGAAGATCTGTCCGGGGAGAAAAGTCTCAGCCTGGACCGCATCACTATCGAAGATAGTAGGAGCCATCAAGCCTAACGGCGACGACAAAGACGAACTCTCAATGAAAGCACCAATGTTTGTGTCAAAACCGGCGGATCTCGGGTAGGGGGTCCCGAACTGTGCGTCTAGGCCGGATGGTAACAGGAGGAAGGGGACACAATGTTTTACCCAGGTTCGGGCCCTCTTGATGGAGGTAAAACCCTATGTCCTGCTAGATTAATATTGATAATATGGGTAGTACAAGAGTAGATCTACCACGAGATCAGAGAGGCTAAACCCTAGAAGTTAGCCTATGGTATGATTGTATGTAATGGTTGTTGTCCTACAGACTAAAACCCCTCGGTTTATATAGACACCGGAGAGGGTTAGGGTTACACAAGTCGGTTACAAAGAAGGAGATATCCATATCCATATTGCCTAGCTTGCCTTCCACGCCAAGTAGAGTCCCATCCGGACACGAGACGAAGTCTTCAATCTTGTATCTTCATAGTCTAACAGTCCGGCCAATGGAGATAGTCCGGCTGTCCGTAGACCCCCTAATCCAGGACTCCCTCACTTGCCATGGGAGAAGTGCTTAGCTTTGGGTTCGATCTTGCAGTGTCCTTTCCCAGTGACAGAAGGGGCAGCAAGGCACGTATTGTATCGTTGTCATCGAGGATAAAAAGATGGGGTTTATTTCATATTGCATGAATTTATCTCTCTACATCATGTCATCTTGCTTAAAGCGTTACTCTGTTTTTAACTTAATACTCTAGATGCATGCTGGATAGCGGTCGATGAGTGGAGTAATAGTAGTAGATGCAGAATCGTTTCGGTCTACTTGTCACGGACGTGATGCCTATATACATGATCATGCCTAGATATTCTCATAACTATGCTCAATTCTGTCAATTGCTCAACAGTAATTTGTTCACCCATCGTAGAATACTTATGCTCTTGAGAGAAGCCACTAGTGAAACCTATGACCCCCGGGTCTATTCTCATCATATCAATCTCCATCACTTTAATCTTGCTTTGCTTTTTTTACTTTGCCTTTTACTTTTCACTTTGCATCTCTATACCAAAAATACCAAAAACACTATCTATCAGATCTCACTCTCATAAGTGACCGTGAAGGGATTGACAACCCCTAATCGCGTTGGTTGCGAGTAGCTATCGTTTTGTGCAGGTACGAGGGACTTGAGCGTGGCCTCCTACTGGATTGATACCTTGGTTCTCAAAAACTGAGGGAAATACTTACGCTACTCTGCTACATCATCCTCTCCTCTTCGGGGAAAACCAATGCAAGCTCAAGAGGTAGCAGATGTGCTGAGACCAATGATGAGTGGTTACTTGACACCGCATGCACTTTTCATATGTGTCCACATAGATATTGGTTTAATACTTTTGATTCCACTAGTTCTGTTGGTTCCGTTTTGGGTTTTGATAATTCACCATGCAAGACTGAAGGCATAGGTTCTATTCAAATCAAGATGTTTGATGGCATAATCAGAACTTTGACAGATGTTCGGTATATTCCGAAGATGAAGAGAAATCTTATTTCTATGAGTGCCCTTGATGCAAAGGGGTACAAGTATTCAGGTGTAGATAGTGTTTTGAAAGTCACCAAAGGTTCCCTTATTGTGATGAAAGGTGATTTAAGTTCGACCAATGGTCTTTATTACCTTCGAGGTTCTACCATTTCAGGTAACGCTACTCCAGCTATTTCAAAGAATTCTGATTGTGATGCTGCTAACCTTTGGCATATGCGCCTTGGACATATGAGTGAACTTGGTTTAGCAAAGTTAAATAAGAGAGGTCTTCTTGATGGATATGAACCTAGTAAATTGAAATTGTTTGAGCATTGTATCTTCGGCAATCACAAGAGGGTGAAGTCTTGATTATGTTCATTCTGATTTATGGGAACCATGTCGCAGAAAGTCACTAGGTGGTGCTAGTTACATGCTGACTATTATTGATGATTATTCGAGAAAAGTTTGGCCTTATTTCTTGAAGCATAAATATGAAGCATTCTCAGCAATTAAGGAGTGGAAGATTATGATTGAAAGGCAGACTGAAAAGAAGGTGAAAATACTTCGCACTGATAATGGTATGGAATTCTGTTCTAAGCAATTTAAGAATTATTGCAAGTCTGAAGGCATTGTCAGACACTACACCGTTCCTTATACTCCTCAACAAAACGGTGTTGCTGAGTGTATGAACATGACCATTATTTCCAGAGCCCGTTGCATGTTGTCCAATGCAGGTTTGCATAGGCGTTTTTGGGCTGAGGCCGCTTCCCCTGCTTGTTATCTCATTAACCGTTCACCATCTATTGCTCTTAATAAGAAAACTCCAATTGAGGTATGGTCTGGTTCACCTGCTGATTATTCACAATTGAGAGTTTTTGGTTGCACTGCTTATGCTCATGTTGATAATGGAAAATTGGAGCCTAGGGCTGTTAAGTGCATCTTTCTTGGTTATAAGTCTGGTGTTAAAGGTTTTAAATTATGGAATCCTGAAACCCAGAAGGTTGTTATTAGCAGAAATGTTATCTTTAATGAATTTGTTGTGTTACATGATGTTTCATCTACTAATGTTCCCGTTGAGAGTGAACAGCACTCTATTGTTCAGGAGCCTACTGTTCAGGTGGAGCATGTTATTGATTCAGGTGATACATCTGGTAATGAAATTGTTGATGCACATGATGAACCCATCGTTAATGATGATCATGTCACCCCCACTCCAAATCAACCTGTTGTTCCACCCAGTTGGAATCTTGCATGTGACAGAGTTAGACGGGGTACTAATAAACCTGACAGGTTAATTGAGGAGTGCAATATTGTTTCTTTTGCTTTGTTTGTTGCAGAAGAAATTGAATGTAATGCTGAACCTTCTTCATATTCCGAGGCTATTATTTCTGGTGATAGTAATAAGTGGATGACCGCTATGCATGATGAGATGGAATCACTTGAAAAGAATGGCACTTGAGATTTAGTAAAATTACCTAGAGAGAAGAAACCTATTCGTTGCAAGTGGGTTTTCAAGAGGAAAGAAGGTGTTTTTCCTAATGATGGGACAAGATATAAAGCAAGGGTAGTTGCTAAAGGTTACAGTCAGATTCCAGGTATTGACTATAACGAAGTCTTTTCTCCTGTTGTGAAGCATAGCTCTATTCGCACTTTACTCAGTATTGTTGCCATGCATGATCTTGAGCTTGAACAATTGGATGTTAAAACTGCATTCTTACATGGAGAATTAGAAGAGGATATTTATATGGAACAACCTGAAGGTTTTGTTATTCCTGGAAAAGAAAAGCTTGTCTGTAAGTTAAAGAAATCTCTTTATGGATTGATGCAATCCCCTAGACAGTGGTACAAGAGATTTGACACCTTTATGCTCTCTCAAGGTTTCAAAAGGTCTAATTATGATAGTTGTGTTTATTTGAAAACTGTCAAGGGTTCGACTATTTATTTGCTCCTTTATGTTGATGATATGCTAACTGCTGCAAAGAGTATGTCCGAGATTAATGAACTAAAGAAGCAATTGCGTAATGAATTTGAGATGAAGGATTTGGGTGCAGCAAAAAAAATACTTGGCATGGAAATATCCAGAGATAGACCGTCTAGAAAAGTATATCTAAGTCAGAAGGGATACATTGATAAAGTTCTTCGTCGTTTTAATATGCATAATGCCAAGCCTGTAAGTACTCCATTAGCTGCATGTTTCAAATTATCATCAGCTTTATGTCCTAAGTTAGATGCAGATATTGAGTACATGTCTAGAGTTCCCTCGAGTGAAGTTGGTTCACTCATGTATTCCATGGTTTATTCTCGTCCTGATTTATCATATGCATTGAGTGTTGTCAGTAGATACATGGCTAATCCTGGAAAAGAGCATTGGAAAGCAGTTCAGTGGATTTTCAGATACCTGCGTGGTACTTCTAATGCTTATTTACAGTTTGGGAAAACTGGAGATGGACTTGTTGGTTTTGTTGATTCTGATTTTGCTGGTGATTTGGATAAGAGAAGATTGCTCACAGGTTATGTTTTCACCATTGATGGTTGTGCTGTGAGTTGGAGAGCAACTTTGCAATCTATTGTGGCTTGTTCCACTACTGATGCCGAGTGTATGGCTATTTCTGAGGCATGCAAAGAACCTATCTGGTTAAGAGGTTTGTACACTGAGCTTCGTGGAGATTCATCTTGCCCTACCATATTTTCTGACAGTCAAAGTGCAATATATCTTACAAAGAATCCAATGTATCATGAGAGGACAAAGCACATTGATGTCAGATTCCATTATATTTAAAATGTTGTTTCTGAAGGCAATTTGAAGGTATGTAAGATAAGTACTCATGATAATCCTGCTGATATGATGAAAAAGCCAGTTCCTATCAATAAGTTTGAGCTTTGCTCAGGCTTAGTTGGTATTTCTCACTAGTCCTATGGACTTTGACGCACAAGGTGTTTATACTGATTTGGATGGAGTTATTCAATTTCTTGGACTACTGGAGGGAATTTGGCTCAAGGTGGAGATTGTTAAATTGTGAGCCAAACTATACCGTATTGGACTAGATGTAGTACAAACAGTGTGGGCCTTTGCGTTGGTACCGACGCGTACGAGTACAACTTGTTTACTTGTCCTACAAAGACTCTTATGTGTTGCCCCTCATATATACCCCATGTAGTCGCACCTAAGACCGCCTGTCGTCTCGTGCTTGGAATACTCCTCCTTATAGTGATTGCGCCTTCGTGCGTCCGTGGTTTTTCTCCTGCAAGGGTTTTCACGTAAAAATCTGTGTGCTCTCGTGTCTCGTTTACCTCGTTATTATCTAACAGCATTGAGTACAACATTGATGCCTACAGTTAGCCAGATAGACAATCCTGACATGCAGGCCAGGCCACAAGGCAAGTCCATTACAAAAGATACATCTCAGTTTTCAAATCTAAGTACATACTATTTTGGGGACTTTTGGTTTTTCACCAAGATGTGTGAACCACCCTAAAAGAATAAACTAAATAATCTTTCCGTTCCTTGATAGGTTTGGAGCTAGTTAGTTTCTCTTGCTGGCGTGCTCAACCCAATCTACAAATCCACTAGTACGCATCTGATTTGACACTCAAACGTAGCTACGTCCACAATGATGGTCGATCCAAGTATGACTACATTTTGGTACATGTACAAGCCTTATCTTGCTCGGCGGTGAGATGAGATTGTTGTTTGGTTTGCTTGCTCCAATGTCCTACACTCAAGCCAATTTGAGCACCTGTTGGCCATGGGCCATACCACACAAGCTTGTTCGTGATAGTTTCATCCTCAAGGGATGGCTAACTAGATTGTTTTCTCTCGTGTAGATGGATAGTTAATAGAACAACAAGCTATACTTATATATATTGCAGGTGGAAGGGCTGGTCAGCTGGCTAGCTAGCACGACATGCTTTACCCAATTGAGCGAATGCAGTACATATGAGGATGGGTCATGCATGTCTCCTGCTTGTTTTGCCTGTCATGCATCTCATTGGTCTTTCATTTTTTCCCTCAGTGCACTTTTGAATCTGTAATGAGCAAAGCATGTGGCTGGCCCACGCGTACAAAAGAAATACACCACACGCGAATGTGTGCATACCATGAAACGAAACAAACTAATGTGATCATCAACCTAAATAAATTCCTCTTAATAAACCTTAAAAAAGGAACCAATTAATGGTTTGATGGTTAGGACGGGCTGACCCTACACAGACGCATAATCAGCCGGTTTCATTAGTAGGCTGGCGAGCCGACCTATCCACCCCGATCTGAACAGATGTGCCAGTGCAACAAACATGCAAGAGAAAGAGTTTGCTTCGTTTCTCCTTATCGCATCAACAAGACCCACAAAACATACATTTTACTTTGTTCCCCTATCGTGGAATGACCAACGAATAGCCAGCGTCTACGCAACATCGACAACGCTCCCACAACACCGACCGCAACATCGGTAGCTGCTCCCAATGAACCAGCATAGCCGCAAGACTAGTGACCCCCCGCAGCATCGGCTACAACACAGATGACTCTTGCAACACCGATTTGGAAACCATTGGTGCCCCTCGCAACAAGGAGGACGTCGGTTGGGGTTATCGCAACATCACCGGTTCCCATGTTTGCGGGGGTGTAGCACCCAGGGTGGCAAGCTTATAGTAGCACCGCCTCCGCATCATGCTATAGCTACACCATTCTTGCAGAAGTGCATGCCAATGTCCCAACAGGACTGTCGAAGGCCCTTTAAGCACTAGTGACCATGCTGTTGCAATGTTGTGAGAGAGAGCGACGCCTGACATCTACCTTGCAGGTGACGGAAGAGCATCAACAATTGTGTTTCTCTCGACCGGCCATGGTGACAACATCGTGAGGCGGGTGCAGGTCAAGCTTGCTGCATCGGTGCCCAGATGGTGGCTACATATGCGATCTCAACTGCAGCATCAATGTCTCCTCGCTGGCCATGGCGAGATGACCATCTTCTGTCAAGCCTTGGAGAATCTTATATTTGGTCAAAGTAGAGATATTTTGACTTTGAACAAAACTTGTATGTGGACTAGAAAGGACCGGAGAAAGTAAGTGACAAAGGGACACGCGGTCAGTGGGCCCTGTGGGGACATAGCAGGATGTAGAAATTAGCCGCTTTTAATTATTTTCCTTAGGATGTTCCTGGTACCCTCAACCCACCAAGGATTAACCCAGGTTTGACGATTTGTTGAGTGGGATTGCATATTATTATTTTCAGTGAATTTCTCTCATTCTTTTTCTTGTTTCTGTTTTGGTGTTTCAGTTTCGACTTTGATTTTTCTTTTAACTTGTTTTTACTTTTCTTCTGTTTCTTAACCTTAATTCACTAATATTGTTAAACTCATGAATATTTTTTAATACATGAACATTTTTTAAGATTTATTAACTTTTTTAACCCATACACATTTATAAATCAACTAACATTTTCTAATATTTGTGAACATTTCTGTATTTATGAACATATTTAAATTACACGAGTATATGCACATTGTTTTATTTCGGTAAAATTCACAAATTGTATTTTTACTTTTAAAAAATAAAGAAAACCAAAGAAAAATTAGCTGAATGACCAGAAGTATTGCTCCCTAACATGCACAATGCAACAACGCTCAACTATGCCAGCCATGATCAGTGGGCTACTGCGCTTGCCCACCAATTCGACACACACAACCCCAAATAGGGGGTCTCAGGTATTTGAGAAATAGAACACTTGTACCGTGCAGTCCTCCTATCTTTTGCTTTTTTTTAGGGTTTCCTATCTTTTGCTTACCGCAACATATAGTCATAAATTTCACAGTCCTCGCATTGTGAACTGGCCTACTTCAGTGCTAAATTTTGTTCCTTTATTTTTTCTCTTCTATTTTTTCATCTACTATTATCGTGAAAAAAATCTGCTGCCGGATTTTTGGATATGCTTATAATAGGTGTATACATGAACTAAATTTTTTTCATGCAGTTGAAAAATGTGCGTAATTTTTTGAAAATATTCAGAAAATTTTAAATCTTCAAAGTATTAGAGAATTCTGGCAATTTTTTTAAAATATATTTTCAATATTTCCATAAATAGTTCATATTTTTTCAAAAATGCCCATTTTTGTAAGAAAGTGTTTCCGTATTTTATAAAAGTTAATGTATATTAGAATTACTTATTTAATTTAAAAATGTTATCGATTTTTTATATTTAGGAAATTTTTCATCAATTAAATAAGGAATGAAAAAGGAAAATAAAAAATAGAATAACAGGAAGAAAACCGGTGGAACACAAAGAACACAAATTGTGAGAGCTGGCAGAAAACAGCCCCAAGACCTTGCGTCTAGTTAAGCCAGTCCATCAGCATCCATTAGTAGAAAAAGATCCATTTGTCCCGATTTTAGAGGGCCTTTAGTCCCGGTTCTGGACCCGGGACTAAAGGCCCCCCTTTAGTCCCGGTTCTGTTACGAACCGAGACTAAAGGTCCTCCATGTGGCCGTTGTCTGCAAATTTTACATTTTTTTATTTTTTCCTGATTTTCAAATTTCCGAATTATTTTACAATTTAATCTCTAATCACCTCTTATCACTGCTCAATTTAACCTCTAATCTCTAATCACCTCTCATCATTTCAAATCATCTAACTTCCCAGCAGGTCACCCATCCTCTCACTACTCCACCCTGAGCACGCTTAACTTCCGGGTTCTATTCCCCCTCGTTTCCAAGTCTGCACTTGTTGTTTTCTTGACAATAATAAGATGTGAATCCTATTAACCCACCTGAGTTTAGCTTGAGCATGAAGTCACACGTTTCACTATCTCATTTTGAAACCAAGGTTGTCAGAATCGCGATTCTGTTATACGATTCTACGACTTTACGATCCAAACTAACCCCTCTGATTCTACGATTTTAGTTCATAGAATCTACGTTTTTACGATCCTGATAGTGAAGATTCTACGATTTGCGATCCTACCATCAGAACTCCGATCCGATTCAAAATCGCGATTCTGACAACCTTGTTTGAAACTATTATTCTAAAAAAATAATTATTTAGTAAGACTACTATTTTATTGAATAAGTAGTTTGACCAGATTTGAGCAAAATAAAAAAATGGAAATAATTATTTAGTAACACTAATATTCTTGAATAATTATTTAGTAACACTAATACTTCTTGAATAAGTAGTTTGACCATAATTTGACCAGATTTAATGAAAATTCAAAAAAACTAAAATTTGAGCATAACTTTTTTTCCTTTCAGTATTTAAGGATTCTAAAAATTTGCAAAACGGCCCATGGCCATCAAAATCGGATGCGGATTTTAATGCTGAATATTTTGATATATTATACGTTTTTTCCGACATCGTATGCAAAAGTTATAACCGTTTTACTTTTTCATAACACTTTTTTGCAAAACATGTCCAAATTTAAGTTTTTTAATTTTCCTAACTAGCAGATGTAGTAATATAACTACGTCTCGAAGGATTTTATTTTTTTTGAAGTATTTATCAATTTATTTTGTTTTTTTCAAAACTGAAATGGTGATACGAACCGGGACCAATGGGCCTCGCTCCTGGCCCACCACCATTGGTCTCGGTTGGTGGCTTGAATCGGGACCAAAGGCTCCCCTTTAGTCCCGGTTCATGCCACCAACCGGGACCAATGAGGTACCTATATATACCCCCTCGCGTAAGAGCAGAGCACACTGCTCTGTTTTTTTCTGGTCGAGGGGGAGAGGGCTTGGTGGTGCTCTAGCTCACCTCCTATGCACACAAGGTGTTCGATGGAATGCCCGAGCCACACTACTTAAGCTTTCTCCTCTCCAAGCTCGACCTCGAAGCTCCATTTTCCTCAATATTTGTCTAGGTTTAGCGGTCCGTCACGCCCCGTCCCCGTCTTCACCGCCGTCGATCACCCGCGCCGAGCTCATCGCCGGCACCACCATGGTGAGCCTCTTGTTCTTATCTTCTTTCTGAAAGGAAAAATATTCTTACTTGTATGTTTACATAGATACTTGTATTATTTTCTTACTTTTATTATTGCATCTTATATAGTGCGATGGTTTTGGTATCCGCCCCCGTCGGCCCTCGTCCTGTCTATGATTCGGATGTGGTATATATATTATCTTTATAACTATTGGTTCATTTATTTTTTATGAAAATTATGCCGACCAACGTGACATAGATTTTATTTATGTAGGATGTATGTGAATCGAAAATGCCAACCGACCCTATTGTCGAGAGGTTAAATTTAGTTGAAGAAGAAAACAATTTGTTGAAGGAAAAAATAAAAAATTTGAGGAGGAGAAGATGATATTGGAGTTGCATGTTGCGGATGTCGTCGATGATCACAAGATCAAGATGGATGCAATGCGCTTGAAGATTAGAAAGATTAGAAAATATGCCATTCATACCGAGGCTTGGTATCATTATGCTGTTGGATCAATTGTTACCTTGGTTGCGATTATGATCGCATTTGTTTTCGCATTGAAATGTTTTACATAGTTTCAATGTATGGTTTAATTAATTAGATCCTCTAGAGAGCTATATGTTGTTAGATGAGAACTATGTATGTGTTGGAAATATGCCCTAGAGGCAATAATAAAAGGATTATTATTATATTTCCTTGTTCATGATAATTGTCTTTTATTCATGGTATAATTGTGTTATCCGGAAATCGTAATACATGTGTGAATACATAGACACCAACATGTCCCTAGTAAGCCTCTAGTCATGGTTTCCTGACTATGGACATTGGATGTCATTGATAACGAGACCACATCATTAGGAGAATGATGTGATGGACAAGACCCAATCCTAAACATAGCACAAGATCGCATAGTTCGTTTGCTAGAGTTTTTCCAAATGTCAAGTATCTTTTCCTTAGACCATGAGATCGTGTAACTCCCGGATACCGTAGGAATGCTTTGGGTGTACCAAACGTCACAACGTAACTGGGTGACTATAAAGGTATACTACGGGTATCTCCGAAAGTGTCACTCCGTATGACGGAGAGGTATCTCTGGGCCCACTCGGTAATGCATCATCATAATGAGCTCAAAGTGACCAAGTGTCTGGTCACGGGATCATGCATTACGGTACGAGTAAAGTGACTTGCCGGTAACAAGATTGAATGAGGTATTGGGATACCGACGATCGAATCTCGGGCAAGTAACATACCGATTGACAAAGGGAATTGTATACAGGGTTGCTTGAATCCTCGACATCGTGGTTCATCCGATGAGATCATCGAGGAGCATGTGGGAGCCAACATGAGTATCCAGATCCCGCTGTTGGTTATTGACCGGAGAGCCATCTCGGTCATGTCTACATGTCTCCCAAACCCGTAGGGTCTACACACTTAAGGTTCGGTGATGCCAGGGTTGTAGAGATATGAATATGTAGTAACCTGAAAGTTGTTCGGAGTCCCGGATGAGATCTCGGACGTCACGAAGTGTTCCGGAATGGTCCGGAGGTGAAGAATTATATATAGGAAGTGTAGTTTCGGCCATCGGGAGAGTTTCAGGGGTCACCGGTATTGTACCGGGACCACCGGAAGGGTCCCGGGGGTCCACCGGGTGGGGCCACCCATCCCGGAGGGCCCCATGGGCTAAAGTGGTGAGGGGAACCAGGCCATAGTGGGCTGGTGCACCCCCCTTGGCCCACCCCATGCGCCTAGGGTTGGGAACCCTAGGGCGGGGGGCGCCCCACCTGGCTTGGGGGGCACTTCACCCCTTGCCCCCCCTAGGAGATCCCATCTCCTAGGCCCCCCCCCCTAGGGGAGCCTATATAAAGGGGGGAGGGAGGGGCAGCCGCACCCTTGAGTCTTGGCGCCTCCCTCTCCCCTGCTACACCTCTCCCTCTCGCAGAAGAACGGTGAAGCCCTGCTGCGGTAACTGCTGCATCCACCACCACGCCGTCGTGCTGCTGGATCTTCATCAACCTCTCCTTCCCCCTTGCTGGATCAAGAAGGAGGAGACATCACGCTGACCGTACGTGTGTTGAACACGGAGGTGCCGTCCGTTCGGCGCTAGGATCTCCGGTGATTTGGATCACGTCGAGTACGACTTCCTCATCCCCGTTCTTTGAACGCTTCCGCGCGTGATCTACAAAGGTATGTAGATGCAATCCGATCCCTCGTTGCTGGATGAACTCATAGATGGATCTTGGTGAAACCATAGGAAAATTTTTGTTTTCTGCAACATTCCCCAACAGTGGCATCATGAGCTAGGTCTATGCGTAGTTCTCTTTGCACAAGTAGAACACAATTTGTTGTGGGCGTAGAACCCAGCTGCGGCTGCTCCTTCGAGCTCCTCTCTAAACAGGCTTCTGGGCCTACCTGTGCTGTGCTGCCCTGTTGGGCCTACTGGGCTTGCGGGCCTGCATCCTGGCCCAACTACAGGTTGGGTTTCTAGTCGTATGCAGGCACTGTGGCCCAGTAGGCGGGCTTTTTTCAATTTAGTTTTCTTTCTTTTTTTTCTTTTCTGCTTTATTTTTTCATTTTTTCTGACTTGTTTTATATTGTATTTAGAATTTCTTTGTGAATATTTTTGCTTTAGGTACAAAAAATTACAAACTTTCTGTTTGTGCCAGTAGTTTTCAAATTTCAATTGTTTAAATTTGAAATATTTGAAATTTGTGTGAATCACTAGTTTGGGAATAACTTTACTTTAAAAATAGATTTTTCAGTGATTCTTTTGCACATGCTATGTGTGGGTGAAATGATGATACCATGCCAACTTTCAACCTTTTCACAGTTCATTTATAGTGATTTTCAATTTCAGAGTCATTTAGCTCAAAAAAATAGTAAATGCATGAAAAATAGCAAATAAAGGCATAAAGGGTTGAAAGTTGATGACGTGACTTTGAATGGTGCATACTGAACGCACAAAAAGTCTGGAGTTGTAATAAGTTTAAAAAAATAAATGCCTTTGTAACAGATGAGTTTTTGTCCGGAACCCTGATACTTCGAAAAAGATTGTCCAGTTTCTACACGAAGTGCATCTAGTTTTTTTAACCCTCTCTACTTTTTTACACATGCTATGTGGGTGAAATGATGACACCATGCCAACTTTCAGCATTTTCAGAGTTCATTTGTAGTGCCTTTCAATTTCAGGGTCATTGAACTCAAAAAAATAAGTAAATGCATGAAAAATAGCAAATGAAGGCAAAAAGGATTGAAAGTTGATGACGTGGCTTTGAATGGTGCATATTGAACGCACAAAAAGTCTGAAGTTGTAATAAGTTTAAAAAAATGAAATGCCTTTGTAACAGACGAGTTTTCGTCCGAAACTCTGATACTTCGATAGAGATTGTCCAATTTGTATACGAAGTGCATCCAGTTTTTGCTGTAACCCTCTCTACTTTTTTACACATACTATGTGGGTGAAATGATGGTACCATGCCAACTTTCAACCTTTTCAGAGTTCATATGTAGTGCTTTTCAATTTCATGGTCATTTAGCTCAAAAAATCGGTAAATGCCTGAAAAATAGAAAATGAAGGCAGAAAGGGTTGAAAGTTAATGACGTGGCTCTGAATGGTGCATACTGAACACACAAAACTATAGACCAGTGTAGGTGAGATGGAGCAGAGAAAAAGAGTGACACGTGCACTAGTGGGGGTCGCCGTGAGAAGTCCAGCTTTGAATGGTGCATACTGAACGCACAAAAAGTCTGGAGTTGTAATGAGTTTAAAAAATGAAATGCCTTTACAACAGATGAGTTTTCATCCAAAACCTGATACTTCGAAAGAGATTGTCCAGTTTGTACGCGAAGTGCATCCAGTTTTTGCATAGCTTCAAGCCTTGAGAAAGGAGACATAGCTCCATGCAGTCTACACCATTTTCTTAAGGCCTGAAGTTAAGCAACGTGCAGGTGAGTATTGTGCCTCTCCTTTATCGTCGTTCCTCGTCTCTGCACTCAGGGCTTATAAACCGATGTGAGTCCCTCTCGCTAGGCGAGGTGAGACTAAAAAACCGCTGCAAAAAGAATCAACTAAAAAACTCTAATACCAGTTTGTGGCATCAACTGATACTAAAGGTGCTGGTGGGGCCCCAGCCTGACAACAGCCTGCCAACACCTCTTTAGTACCGGTTCGTGGCATGAACCGATACTAAAGGTTCTCCACGGACCGGTACTAATGAGCGCCTGCATGCCTAGCCGTTGGAACCGGCACTGATGGTCACATTAGTGCCGATTCAGTTACAAACTGGGACTAATGTGCTTCACATTAGGCCTTTTTTCTACTAGTGTCTTCTAAAATCTAGAGTAAACAATGCATCGATATGGGTACATAAATATGTGATGAGGAGCATAGCAACACAACGGGAAGGTGATCAACGAAACATCAGACGTATAAGTTGTTTTTGGAGTATATTCTACCAGATTTGGATGTGAGCTGCAATTATTCTGTTCTTGGAGTACATTGCTACTATAAATATTGGGACTGGTTTGTGCGAACAAGTAAAGAATTAGGCTCGGTAATTAGATCAATATCATACTCTTTATGTTTGCCATGCCTGATTTCTGAACAAGTGAAGGTTTTTTGCACGTATGACATTCCATGATAACTTGGTATCATTTACTTTAGTTTTCGCAGGTATTTCATTATACTTAACTTTACCAATTATCTAGATTGTAATTATAATTATTGTGAAGTTAATTTAAAGATTAAGACAGAGCAATAGATTCATATATGATAACTGAGAAGAGTTGTTCATGGTTTTCCCCACATAAAGACACACGACATTAATTTGTAAACCAAAGATTTGATGATTTTTTAATAATGGATAAAAGAATCGTGCTTGAGTTTATTTGGTCAGGAGGCTTGTTTCTACGAATGTAGATAAACAGTTTTTAGCCATTAATATGTACCGAACATAATACAGTCAATTTTCGTGTTTGAGTAGTTAATTTGTACTGCAGTCAATTTTTCTCCTGAATATGCACTTTGCACCTTCTATACAGAACATAATACAATCATTGTACACCCATGGTAACCTATTGTCCTGTTTTTTTAGCTTTATTATTATTTCATCTAAACAAACTGTGTTCACCAAGTAGCATGCTTGGATGTGTGCACCTTTTCTCAATTTCCTTTTCATGGAACTATTACAATCAAAGTAGCTACATGACATATGAACCTTATCAACCACGTTTGATTCGGCACGAGGCAGTGATCTTCCATGTAGGTTTAGTTCTATGTGACATGTTTTTGCTCACCCAAGTCTTCCTTGCATTCTGATTAATCTTGTGAAACTAACATGTGCCATGGTTGATATTACTTCCATTTTCCGCTAAGGAATTGATATTATTCACTTCCAAGCCATTAGGTAAACAGAGCTTTTTAAGTTTGTGAAATACAATTTCAAGGAATTCTGGGACTTGCATTGAAATAATAGTACAAAACATACTGGCTATAATGTATATTAGCCGTAAATTCAACTATCTTCAGCATTCTCTTATTACTCCATGCAGTAGGTCTAACAGGCCTTCCTCCTCATGTAGCATTGCAATAGTTCGGAGGGGACACGCAATTTCGTCGAGGTATTTTGAGCTATTTACTTTGGTTTTCTTTATTGGCATGGATGTCTCCTCATGGCTCACGCCAAAATGAACAAAGATTAACTGTGTCAAGGAAGATAATCAATTAAATAACAGTAAAGCTACGATTACAATAAGTGTGTTCGTTTCTGAAGTATTTCTGCTTTTTCCCATGTCCATATTTTTTTTAAAATTCCTGTAAGAATTAGGGGTGTGTATTTTTTGATCATCATAAAGATAGGCAGAGGCGCAAAGCATCATTCTTGATGAATTAGGGAATCAAATAACAACTCTTCATTTTTTATGAGTGTGTTTCATGTGAATTACTTTAGACCAAATTAGAATTCCATCGATACGCAGGTTTTGAAACATATATGCCGACATTTCATTTGAGATATAACCTTCCTATTTATCTTCTATAACTCCCAAATTAACATGAATACCAATGCTTTATAGTTGATCAAGTGCTGCGATCAGTCTGAGTTATGGTTCTTTTAGTAGTATCACTTTGCCGTAATGCAATACAATTGACATCTCTTAGCAAAGCACCACATGGAGCCACTCTTCCTTTCTTTTTGCGATTACATCAGTCCGGTCTGCTGAAGCTTTTTTTTAATTCTTTTTTTAAAATTCTTTGAAGCTTCTCTTTTGGGATGGCATGCAGGATTCATGGATTGGTATAGCTTCGGAGAGTTGTCGGAAATAATGGTTTTGCAATATGTTTCATCATGATCCTAAGTATAATTAATATGTTACAAGAGGGAAGTAGAGTTTCGTAAGAACTGTAATCATAATCCACGAGAGTTTCATGTAGCATCATGTTTTATATGTGATTTTTCTTCTTCTGAAAAAGGCACATTGGAAGCTTAAGATATGACACATTATTCAATAAATTAGATGGATTGCCAATAGAACCATTATTACAATGACAAAAAGAAAAACGGCACGGCAAAGCATGCGTCTCCTTCTAGTCTTTGTCGTGTTTAGGCGAGAGATTGAAGGATACAACCATGGTAGCTACCAGACTTCTCCCCCAGCGCTGCAAGCTGCACCTCCCGGTGGGACACAGCAGGTGCAAGGTGACTTGAACCTATAGGCGTGAGGTGTTGGCGTTGTTAGAATAGTTGTATAGAGATAAGACTTGTTGTTTAAACTTGTACTCTTGCTCTATCTCTTCTTCTCTCTCCCGTAGCAATCTTTCTGGAGGGTTTTTACCGTACCCTATACTGCTACTGGGGACGGAGCAGTATATGTGTGATCCCTCCGTTTGATTTTTAAGGATAGTACATACATTTCTGGTTCAAATGACCTACGGTGAAAAAAGAACTATTGTTCACAAAAGGAATTGCTCTGGTGGGCCAATACTTCAGAATTCATCCTGCACACGCCGATGACGGCGGCAATGACGACCAGGACACAAGCAGATTGAGCCCTGCCTGGGTGAGCCTTCGAGCAGACGAGCACACAACGTGGTTGTCGATTTCACAGCAAAGGCAGATGAGCAGCTGCACGTCCCACGAGCTAGGCCGAAATAGAGCCGTAAAGAAATGCCGACCATGGGCGTAGCGAGGAAATCGTTAGCACGAACTAGACGAGGTTCCGCCGCACTCCGGCACTCACCTAGCCGCAGCTCTTCGGCCGTCAGAAGACTGTCACGTCGTCGTGCACATCCTGGCCTCGTCGTCGACAGCGGCGAGCTCGTCCGTGGGTGTGTGGTTTGGCATGCGCAGCCGCCGTACGTGAACCAGGCACAATAGGCGAGATGCTAGGGCGAGGATGGGGCGCATGGCGACGGGCCATATCGTCATAACTGTACACGCATCAGTCCACGATCACCGTGGATTAATGGGACGCGGCCCGGCGGGCATGCGGATGAAGAGGAGGCGAGCGCCCTGGGGCATCTGCCGGAGATATACAGAGAATCGCCGATAGAACAAGGAGAACGGCTGGGTCGGGTTAATCTATCTCGCTGGGCGAAGACTGCGATATCCCCATAATGCACTGCATGCATGTATACCGGTGGACGAGAGATATGCAGTACCAGTGATGCTGCTGATCCGGTTTCACCAGTACAAATAGATACCTACCCTTGGATCTTTGCCGATGGACGGCCCGTATTCAATTCACGGTACCGTAAAAGAGCTCTTCTTTCTGTTTCTCCTGTAACGACCTCTCTCCAATTTGTACGCCAAGGCTTGTGCCCAATATATATCAATGCGGCCCGAGACAAAGGGTTCAACGCTTCCAACATATTTTACATGGTAGTCAGAGCCTCTTACTCAAAGATCATAGATCGCATCTAGCTACCTCCGAAAACTATACCAATCTTCCTCCTTTGACCGAGATCATGTCGACCACCGCTGCCGCATCCCTGTCCAGCCCCTCTGGCGCGCTCACCACCTTGTCATCTTCCACCTTCGCGTCGTCTTCCTCCACCACCACCGCGGGGTCTCTCGGATCGCCACCACAGGAGAAGCTCACGAGGGGAAACTTCCTTCTATGGAAGGCCATTGTGCTGCCTCAGATCAAAGACGCTCAGATGGAACACCACCTCGACGGGACGAGCCCGCCACCGCCGGCCACCCTCACCGTTACCAAGGATGGCAAGGAAGAACAAGTCTTCAACTACGCCCGATCCCTCTGGTACGCACAACAGCAACAGCTTCTAGGGTATTTGATGGGATCTCTTTCCCGCGATATCCTTGCTCAGGTCGCGACGCTACAGACGCCGGCCAAAGTTTGGAGCACCATCCATGCCATGTTCGCTGCCCAGAGTCAAGCCCAAGCCATGAACACCCACATCGAGCTCACCAATCTCAAAAAAGGTAACATGGCCATGGCTAATTATCTTGGCAGGATCAAGAGCCTGATTGATGAAGTTGCGTGCACTGCCGCGGCACTCTCCGATCCGGAAATCGTCTGCAAGATCCTCGCTGGTTTGGAGATGGAGTACAATCCGGTGGTTTCTGCACTCGCCGCTCGTGTGGAACCCATCACCGTCCAGGAGTTGTACAATCAACTTCTGAGTTTCGATGCCCGCCTCACCCTCCTTCATGGTGGCGATCTCCGGCAGTCGTCTGCAAACTCCGCGTCCCGTGGCCGTGGCCGTGGGCGCGGTCACCAGGGGCAGAGTCGTGGCGGTGGCCGCGGACGTGGTGTCCCTCCGGGCGACGGCGCGCGCTCTGGTGGCACCTATGGCTACAACAACGGGGGCGGCTACAGCTCCAATGACAACAACGGCGGCGGCTTCCACAACGGCGGCAGCTTCAACTCCAACAATTGCCGCCGTCCCCCTGCCGCTCGGCCTCGCCCACGCTGCTAGCTCTGCAAGAAATCTAGCCATGAGGTTATGGACTGCCGGTATCGCTTCGACGAGAACTTTGTCCCTGATGCTCGACATGTTGCTGCTGCAATGCGTGAACAGGGAGGCGACGGCGTCTGGTATGTCGATTCTGGCGCCACCGACCATGTTACCAATGAACTAGAGCAACTTGCTCTTCGCGAAAGGTATCACGACGCTGATCAGATCCACACCGCAAGCGGAGGAGGTATGGATATTTGCCACATTGGTCAAGCCTCCATTAATTCCCCTAATCTTAAACGTGATTTAGTCCTTAAGGATGTTCTTCATGTTCCACAAGCTGACAAAAACCTCGCATCCCTGTCTCATTTAGCCACCGATAATAATGTCTTCTTTGAAATTCACCCTCGTTATTTTTTCATTAAGGATCAGGCAACGAGGGAAACTTCTCCATCACGGTAGATACATTGGGTCTCTCTACCCCATCACATACGGAGCACTAAGGTCGCTGGCATCGTCAAGTCTACTCCGTCATCAAACCCTCCCTAGAAAGGTGGCATCAACGATTAGGACATCCATCATCGGTCATTGTGAAACAAGTAGTCATTAAAGATAATCTTCCTTTGTCACATAGTTCCATTAGTGAGTCTGTTTGTGAAGCTTGCCAGTGTGCCAAGAGCCATCAGCTTCCTTATCCTAAGTCTCATAGTGTGTCTCATGCTCCTTTAGAGCTTATTTTCAGTGATGTTTGGGGCCATGCCCGGGATTCTTTTGAAGAAAAATAATATTATGTTAGTTTCATCGATGGTTACAGCAAGTTTACTTGGATTTATTTGCTTAAATATAAATCTGAAGTTTTCTCTATCTTCCAAGAGTTTCAAAAACTTGTTGAAAGACAATTCAATCGAAAGATTCTGTCACTCCAAAGTGATTGGGGAGGGCAGTATGAGAAACTCAACTCTTTCTTCCGTAGCATTGGGATTGAGCATCATGTTTCATGCCCTCATGCCCATCAGCAGAATGGCTCTGCTGATCGCAAACACCGCCACATCGTTGAAGTTGGCCTCTCTCTCTCTCTCTTAGCTCATGCTTCTATGCCTCTCAAATATTGGGATGAAGCTTTTATTACCGCCACTTATCTCATCAATAGGCTTCCCAGCAATGTCTTTGGCAACTCTACCCCATTAGAGTGTTTGTATCATCAAAAACCTGACTACAACTATCTCAAAATCTTTGGGTGTGCTTGCTGCCCCAATTTGCGTCCATACAATCATCACAAGCTCGAATTTCGGTCCACTCAGTGTGTCTTCGTTGGTTATAACGACCTCCATAAATGGTACAAATGTCTTGAAATATCCACTGGACGCATCTATATTTCACGCGATGTTGTTTCTGATGAGACGCTCTTTCCCTTTGCCAAACTTCATCCTAATGCGGGAGCCTTACTTCGTGCTGAAGTACCACTCCTACCAGATCCTACTGCACCTTGTGATCACGGGGGCGAATTAACTAAGCTTGATCATGTGCAAAAATCCCAAGGAAAGTTTGATTCAGCTGATATTTGTGCTAATTTGAACTGTCATTTTATGTGTGAAGAAGCAAACAGAATAGCCACGGAACACGTTGTTGATCCGGCTGACAGGACGCGATCCCAGGCAGATCCGCGCGCTCAGCCTGCTACCGTTGACGGCGCACGATCCCAGGCTGATTCGCGCGTTGGCCTGGACTCACGTGGGCCTGTGGCCGATAGCGCCGCCAGGGTGGAGCCCACTTGCCCTGCCGTATCGCCTCGCGCCACGCCTCTACGCTCTGATTCGCACACCAGCGCAGGTGCGGGAGGGGGCGAGTCGTCTATTGCCATGTCGCCACGGGCCTCAACAGCGGCCGCGTGCCTGGTCCCACTTCAGCGCAGGCCTCCCCAGGGGCCGACCAGGGGCGTGTGCCTGGCCCCACAATGGGTAGGTGCGGGTGCGCACCTGGGCCCGTGGCCGTCCAGTCGCTAGGATCTGCCTCATATCCTGAGCAGGCTGATCTGTTCCCTGCATCGGATTAGGAGTCGACGGGATTTTTTGTGGCAGACGAGGCTTCACAAGGATCTTCTGTACCACCGTCCACAGCGGATGCTCCTGTGCCTTCTACGTCCTCTCTTCGGCAAACAAGGTCTCGGTCAGGTATTGTGAAGGAAAAATAATATAATGATGGTACAATTAGGTATGACAAAATGAAACGTGCTTTTCTTACCACCACTAGTGAACCAATTCATTTGCACGATGCCCTTGCTAATAAGGATTGGAAGGAAGCCATGGATAATGAATATGATGCACTTATGAAAAACAAAACTTGGCACTTGGTTCCACCGAAACATGAAGAAAATATTATTGACTATTAGTGGGTGTACAAGATAAAAAGAGATTTGGAATTGATTATGAAGATACTTTTAGTCCTATTGTTAAGTCTGCCACTATTCGACTTGTCTTGTCTATTGATGTTTCCAAAGGTTGGAGTTTAAGACAACTAATTTTTTAGAATGCGTTTCTTCATGGTGTTCTTGAGGAAGAAGTGTTCATGAGGCAACCCCAGGTTATGAGGATCACAGCACACCACAGTACGCCTATAAGTTGGATAAAGTATTATATGGCTTGAAACAAGCACCAAGAGCTTGGTATTCCAGATTGAGCATGTAGTTGCAACACCTTGGGTTCATACCATCCAACACTACTAGGAAAAGGGCTATAGATGGAATTGACACTAATGGCGCACCAGACATGTGGTGCGCCATTACTATATACTAATGGCGCACCATGTGTTGGTACGCCATTAGTGTCCAAATACTAATGGCGCACCACATCCACGGTGCGCCATTAGAAAAAAAATTCTACTAATGGCGCACCGTGGATGTGGTGCGCCATTACTAGTTGGCGCACCACATCCACGGTGCGCCATTAGTAAAAAAAATTGAAATTTTTTAATTTTTTTTCAAAACTACTAATGGCGCACCGTGGCATGGCGCTCCTCTCCGGCGACCTCCTTCTCCTCTCCGGCGACCTCCTCCTCCTCCTCCTCTCCGGCGACCTCCTCCTCCTCCTCTCCGGCGACCTCCTCCTCCTCCTCCTCTCCGGCGACCTCCTCCTCTCCGGCGACCTCCTCCTCTCCGGGAACCTCCTCCTCCCTCCTCTCCTCCCCTCCCCTCACGGTTTCTCCTCCCTCCTCTCCGGTGAGCTCCTCCTCCCTCCTCTCCTCCCATTCCCTCATGGTTTCTCCTTCCTCCTCTCCGATGCTTCGGTGAACTCCTCTCCGGCGACCTCCTCCTCCTCTCCGGCGATGTAGGCGAGCGCCTCTCCGGTGACCTCCTCCTCCTCCTCTCCGGCGAACTCCTCTCCGGCAAAAGAACGTACAAGATCCAAAAACAGGAACAAAATTTGAAATAATATCGTGCCAAAAAACTAGCAAAAAAAACTAGCAAAAAATGGGCAAAAAAATCACAATCCAGATCCAAATTCAAAATTCAAAAATACTAATGGCGCACGGTGGGGGTTATATGGTGTGCCACTACTATTTTCCCGCCTTCAAAATTCAAAAATACTAATGGCGCACCGTGGCCTATACTAATGGCGCACGTGTGGCCTATACTAATGGCGCACCCTGGCCTATACTAATGGCGCACCAGTGGTGCGCCATTAGTATACCAGATACTAATGGCGCATCAGTGGTGCGCCATTAGTAAAAATTACTAATGGCGTGCTAGTAATGGCGCACCAGTGATGCGCCATTAGTAGGAAAAACTGGTGCGCCATTAGTAGGCCTTTTCCTAGTAGTGCAAGGTAGATACCTCATTGTTCCTTTTTAGAAGAGACAGTGTTACTATTTTTGTGTTTGTCTATGTTGATGATATAATTGTTGCTAGTTCAAGTGCAGAAGCTACTACATGCTTGCTTAAGGATTTAAAGTTGGAGTTTTGATGCGGAGCATCCTTCGACCATCACCATGGACATCACACCACCACCGCAAGCATGGAAAGCACCTACGACGAGAGCTCGCGCACGCGTTGTCGAAACCGAGGTGAACTCCTTCCTCTTCAATTTTCATTCAGATTCACACAAGAGTCGGATTATACCTCAAATGGAAACTCTATGCACTCGTAGGTACCAAGGAGAAGATCGTGAATAGGCAAGGACGGAGACACAAGCAACTATGGAGGAGAAGAACGAGGAGAACCAGAGTCCCCTGGACACACCGGGTGCCCGGCCCCTACAGCCCCGGGTGCCCGGCCCCTACAGCCCCGGGTGCCCGGCCCTCCTCCTCCCAGGCGACGCCCCGGGTGCCCGGGCCCTCAAACCCCGGGTACCCGGCCCCTGCCCCAGCCGCCAGCTGCCGCACCCTGGGTGCCCGGCCCTTGGCCCCGAGTGCCCGGGCCACCTCCCGCACAGGCCCAGTACGCCCCCGGGTGCCCGGTCTTTGAGGCCTCGGTGAAGGAAATATGCCCTAGAGGCAATAATAAAGTTATTATTTATTTCCTTATATCATGATAAATGTTTATTATTCATGCTAGAATTGTATTAACCGGAAACATAATACATGTGTGAATACATAGACAAACTTAGTGTCACTAGTATGCCTTTACTTGACTAGCTCGTTAATCAAAGATGGTTATGTTTCCTAACCATGAACAAGGTGTTGTTATTTGATTAACGAGGTCACATCATTGGTTGAATGATCTGATTGACATGACCCATTCCATTAGCTTAGCACCTGATCGTTTAGTATGTTGCTATTGCTTTCTTCATGACTTATACATGTTCCTATGACTATGAGATTATGCAACTCCCGTTTCCCGGAGGAACACTTTGTGTGCTACCAAATGTCACAACATAACTGGGTGATTATAAAGGAGCTCTACAGGTGTCTCCAAAGGTAGATGTTGGGTTGGCGTATTTCGAGATTAGGATTTGTCACTCCGATTGTCGGAGAGGTATCTCTGGGCCCTCTCGGTAATGCACATCACATAAGCCTTGCAAGCATTACAACTAATGAGTTAGTTGCGAGATGATGTATTACGGAACGAGTAAAGAGACTTGCCGGTAACGAGATTGAACTAGGTATTGGATACCGACGATCGAATCTCGGGCAAGTAACATACCGATGACAAAGGGAACAGCGTATGTTATTATGCGGTCTGACCGATAAAGATCTTCGTAGAATATGTAGGAGCTAATATGGGCATCTAGGTCCCGCTATTGGTTATTGACCGGAGATGTGTCTCGGTCATGTCTACATTGTTCTCGAACCATAGGGTCCTCACGCTTAACGTTACGATGACAGTTATTATGAGTTTATGCATTTTGATGTACCGAACGTTGTTCGGAGTCCCGGATGTGATCACGGACATGACGAGGAGTCTCGAAATGGCCGAGACATAAAGATTGATATATGGGAAGCCTATGTTTGGACATCGGAAGTGTTCCGGGTAAAATCGGGATTTTACCGGAGTACCGGGAGGTTACCGGAACCCCCCGGGAGTCATATGGGCCTTAGTGGCTTTAGTGGAAAGGAGAAAGGGGCAGCCCAAGGTGGCCGCGTGACTCCCCCTTCCCTAGTCCTATTAGGACTAGGAGAGGTGGCCGGCCCCCCTCTCTCTCTTTCCCCCCTTGATGAATCCTATTCCAACTAGGATTGGGGGGGGGGATCCTACTCCCAGAGGGAGTAGGACTCTCCTGGCGCGCCTCCCTTGGACGGCCAGCCCCTCCCCCTTGGATCCTTTATATACGGGGGCAGGGGGCACCTCTAGACACACAAGTTGATCCTTGAGATCGTTCCTTAGCCGTGTGCGGTGCCCCCTGCCACCATATTCCACCTCGATCATACCGTTGTAGTGCTTAGGCGAAGCCCTGCGTTGGTGGAACATCAAGATCGTCACCATGCCGTCGTGCTGATGGAACTCCTCCCCGAAGCTTTGCTGGATCGGAGCCCGGGGATCGTCATCGAGCGGTACGTGTGCTAAGAACTCGTAGGTGCCGGAGTAACGGTGCTTGGATCGGTCGGATCGGGAAGAAGACGTACGACTACTTCCTCTACGTTGTGTCAACGCTTCCGTTGCGATCTACAAGGGTACGTAGATCAGACTCTCCCCCTCGTTGCTATGCATCACCATGATCTTGCGTGTGCATAGGAAATTTTTTGAAATTACTACGTTCCCCAACAGTGGCATCCGAGCCTAGGTTTTATGGTTTGATGTTATTTGCACAAGTAGAACACAAGTGAGTTGTGGACGATACAAGTCATACTGCCTACCAGCATGTCATACTTTGGTTCGGCGGTATTGTTGGACGAGACGACCCGGACCAACCTTACGCGTACGCTTACGCGAGACCGGTTCCCCCGACGTGCTTTGCACACAGGTGGCTTGCGGGCGACTGTCTCTCCAACTTTAGTTGAACCAAGTGTGACTACGCCCGGTCCTTGCGAAGGTTAAAACGGAGTCTATTTGACAAACTATCGTTGTGGTTTTGATGCGTAGGTGAGATTTGTTCTTGCTTAAGCCCGTAGCAGCCACGTAAAACTTGCAACAACAAAGTAGAGGACGTCTAACTTGTTTTTGCAGGGCATGTTGTGATGTGATATGGTCAATACATGATGCTAAATTTTATTGTATGAGATGATCATGTTTTGTAACCGAGTTATCGGCAACTGGCAGGAGCCATATGGTTGTCGCTTTATTGTATGCAATGCAATCGCGATGTAATGCTTTACTTTATCACTAAGCGGTAGCGATAGTCGTGGAAGCATAAGATTGGCGAGACGACAACGATGCTACGATGGAGATCAAGGTGTCACGCCGGTGACGATGGTGATCATGAAGGTGTTTCGGAGATGGAGATCACAAGCACAAGATGATGATGGCCATATCATATCACTTATATTGATTGCATGTGATGTTGGCCCTACGGGTGTTCTTGCCAAGGGCCTTGCTGGGGCCCCGGCAAGGGTCTTGCCGTGGCGCCTGCTGTCATCCCCGGCAAGCCTCTTGCCGGGGGCCTTGTGGTCCTCCTTGGCTAGGATCCCGTCAAGGATCATCATCTTCTAAAGGGTGTATCTAATCTTGAATGTCTTCACAAAGATCCGCATGCCACCATGGGGATGTCTCCCGAATCCTTGCCCCATGGGGGCAGTGGACTCAAGGGTGACTTACTCCGTAGGTGTGGGGCGAGCTGCCACGGCAAGGGTCTTGCCGGGTTTGCTAAAACCGCCTCCCGGCAAGGATCTTGCCGGGAGGGGGGGTCCGCTTCGTCCCCTTTGCTCTTTCTGGTCTTGGTCTTGGCGTTGTTCTGCTTCTCCTGAGCTTCGGCCTTACCTTGGCTCACCTCCCTTGCCTTGCTCAGTGTGGTGGTGCCCGTGGCTCAGACTGCCCGTGCACAGTTATAGGGGTACAAAAAGTGTACCCCTCTTTTTGTACACCGACAGGAGCCCCCGGGCCTGGGCCACACATAAGCGCAATCGCGTCATTGGGCTAGGCCCAAAAATGGTGCGCGGGCAGGCGGGGCGGTTTTTATCGCGGTAAGTTTCTTCGCGCGCTGTGCTTCCCACGCTTCCCGCGCGTGGCGCGGCGTGGGGAGGCGTGTGTGACGTGGGCGGCATGCGTGGGGCTGAGCTCTGCATGCGTGCGTCATGTCGTAGTAAAGGGGGAGGTTCGCGCCCTCCCCATAAACAGAGGGAGGCGTGGAGCGCGGCCCATTTATTGAATGGGGCTGAGGCGTGGTCTTCAAGGCGTCCACTCCCTATGATCACGGGGTGGCAAGAGGTCGCCTCACCCGTTGCCTCGGTCCCGCACGCCTGCCACATGGCTCTCATGCGCTTGGGGTGGCGAACGGTGGAGGCAGGAAACCGGGCAGACGCGGGCTGGGGCGGCGGGTCGGTCCCAGTTCCCTGCGCCTTCCGCATCTTGATTGGCTGAGCGGGGCGGCCGAGCCCCCACCCCGTTCCTTTATAAAGAGCGGGAGGGGGGATGGCGTCCCGCATTCCTTCATCTCCTCCTTCCTTCAGCTTCTGCTCCCCTCTTCCATCCGCCATGGAGAGAGGGAATTCTGGTCCTTCAACGGTGGCGGCGAGGGTCGCCGCTCGACAACGCGTCCCTCCTTCTCCTGCACCTGCGGTGGTAGATCCAGTCGCGAGGGCGAGGCCGTGGGCGAGGCCGAGGCGCTCGGGGAAGAGGAGGACGGGGTGGCGCGCCGACCTTGCCTCCGCCAGCAGTTCCTCCCCCCATGGAGGGCCACCTTGGGGATGACCTTTGCGAGTTCTTTGTCAGGCTGCGCCGGCCGCCTCGCCGTCGCCTTCGTCTCCCGACTCCATTCGCGTGGGACATGGAGCTGGATCCGCCGGAGTCGTTGTAGCTGCACATGAGGAGCTGCGGGATCAGTGGCACGCGAGCCCGCGTCGACTTCCCCGCCCCTCACGTGATGTATCTCCGTCGGGGATGGAAGCCGTTTCCCATATCCACCGCTTGATGGAGGGGCTCACTCTCCTTTTTAAGCTGATGGAGAGTGGCCTTCTCTCCGTCAAGGTCTTCGGGTGCTTTGGGACCCGTGCAAGGTGCTGCGTGGAGAGCTCTTCTGATAGTGAAGACTCCTCCTCGGGCGGGAGTGACGAGGAGGACAGCGGCAGCGACAACGAGGGTAGTAGGCGGCAGGATGACGGGTCCAATTAGGTGTCGGGCGCCGCTCCGTGCGGCACCGGCGACCCCATCATCCGCGTCACCGGCTCCCTGAACTTCTCGGGGTCGTCTCCTTGGGTCGCTGGTGTTGGGAGGCTGCGGAAGAGGAAGAGGGTGGGCGGCAAGGCGGTCAAGTTGGAGTACACGGGCACCGACGCCTTCGACGCATGCTGATGTCCTGCCGCCTCGTCTTCGAGCTCTGCTTCCAGCGCCGCCATCACCATCCAGCCTTTGGACGGCCACCAAGATGTTCTCTTGGTGTCTTCTGCCACCCGTAGCTCGCCTAGGCGCTCCTTTTATCTCTTTCGCCTCCTTGACCTGCCTCCTGAGGAGAGGGACAAGAAAGGGATTACAGGCACCTTATCTCTTTTTAGTTTGTAAGCCTTCGGGCCTTTGTTGAATTTAAAACTTGTAATCCCATCATTCATGTTTTTCATTCCCTATGGACTGTACCTGAGTGGAATGTTTTTAATGAAAAAGGGATGCTTGCCGGGTCATTTGTTTGCGGGTGGAACCCACGACAAGGAGTAAATCCTTGATATCTTCAAGATAAACATTTCCTTGCCCGGCAACAGGCCTTGCCGTCTCCCCACTTCGCTCGACCTTCCGCACGGCTTTGGCGGAGGCAGGGATGAGGCGGGATCTGGCTCCTTGTTTCATCCTTTCGCTGCCGCGACTACGACCAAACTTGGCCCCAGGAACGAGCCCTAGGGCCTAGAGTTATGGGAGCATGATAGCTTAGGGGAAAACGAGGTTTCACATACCTCAGTCCATAATGGAATGCATGATAAGGGATGAAGAACTTATCTGAAGATGCAGCCCCCGGCAACCCTGGTTCGCCGTGGGTGAATCTTTGCTCTTGCAGCCCCCGGCAATGCTGGCTTGGCGGGGGCTAGATGCTGGTCTGTTCATCTTCTTTTCCTCCCCAAGTGGTTCGGCACAGATATCCGTGTGTCCTGTGAACCAAAGAAGACAAAAGAAAGACAAAGAGAGGCACACTCGACCTCTAAGCTAGGGGTTAGTCGCCGCTAAGCACTATCAACCCTAACCAAGGACGAGACTCGACCTAGCATGCATGCTATAACTTAGGGCGCCAGCGCTTCATTTATTTATGCTCGGGGTCTACGCCTAGCTTTGTACAAAGGGTCACATGCATCATCGGCAGTGCTTGTACAAAAGGTGGCTTGCCGGGGGGGCCCGGCAAGCCACGCCTCATGGGTAAAACTTGCGAAGATTCTCAATGTTCCAGGAGTTACTCACCGGAATGGCATCTTTGGTCTCCAGGTGGACTGCGCTGGGCCTGGTGACTCGTATTACCCGATAAGGGCCTTCCCACTTTGGCGTCAACTTGTTGGAATTCTTGGCCGATGGAACGCGCCAAAGGACAAGGTCGCCTTCCTCAAGGCTTCGGGCATGAACCTTGCGGCTATGGTAGCGGCGCAAGGCTTGCTGGTAGCGTGCTGCTCCCATAGCCGCCCGAAGACGATCTTCCTCAAGGAGCATTGCGTCATCTTGCCGCAGTTGCTCTTGCTCAAGCTCATCATAAGCGAGCACTCGAGGTGACCCGTATATGAGTTCAGTGGGTAGAACTGCTTCTGCCTTGTATACTAGGGCAAAGGGTGTCTGGCCGGTGGCTTGATTTGGCGTCGTCCTGATCGACCAAAGAACCGTCGGCAATTCATCAATCCAGCGCCTTCCACTCTTGTGCAGCCTGTCAAAGGTCTTGGTCCTTAAGCCTCGCAGTACTTCAGCGTTTGCCCTCTCAACTTGACCATTGCTTCGTGGGTGAGCAACGGAAGCAAACAGACTTTGTTGCCGAGGTCTTGGATATATTGCATGAAGGTGCGGCTTGTGAACTGTGTGCCGTTGTCGGTGATGACCCTGTTGGGTACACCAAAACGGCACACTAGTCCCTTGAAGAACTTGACGGCTGACTGAGCTATGACCTTCCTCACTGCCTCCACCTCTGGCCACTTTGTGAACTTGTCGATTGCAACATACAAGTACTCAAAGCCCCCGACAGCGCGGGGGAAAGGGCCCAGTATGTCGAGCCCCCAGACCGAGAAGGGCCAGGAGAGAGGAATGGTTTGAAGGGCTTGAGCTGGCTGATGAAGCTTCTTTGAATGGAACTGACACGCTTCACACCTGGTGACTAGTGTCGTCGCATCCTGGAGGGCGGTGGGCCAGAAGAAGCCTTGCCGAAATGCCTTGCCGGCAAGGGCCCTTGACCCGATGTGGGATCCACATATGCCTCTATGTATCTCCGCCAACAGCTCCAGTCCTTCCTCCCGAGGGATACACTTCAATTTCACACTGTTCGGCCTCTTTCTGTACAGGACGTCATCGACGAACTGGTACATGGTAGAGCGACGGGCTACTTTTTCCGCTTCTTCCTGCTCTTCAGGAAGTTCCCCTGTTTGGAGGAATCGGACGGTATGTTGTGCCCACGCTAGAGCCTAGGGCTCGACGGCGAGGACTAAAGGCCTTTCCTCCACTATGGGAGAATTTGTCCCGACGGCAAGAGCTTGACGCTCCGCCGGAGCTAGCCGTCCCGTGGCGGGTTCAGTGTCCCCGGCAACATCCTTGCCGGCGGCTCCGGGGAGCTCGGCGGGAAAGTACTTGCTGGGTCCTGATTTCCTCCTCTTGTTCTGCTCTGTTGATGGATCAACGGATGGTTGAGTTAGCTGGAGCACAAAGGTACCTGGTTCCATAGGTAGCTTGAGGGCAGCGCGTTTTGACAGGTAATCGGCGATATCGTTCTCTGCACGGGGAACATATTCAGCCTGTATACCGTTGAAACGCTCTTCCAGCTTTCTCACTTCATCGACATAGGCCTTCATCAACGGGCTCTGGTAGTCCTTGTTGACTTGCTTGACGACGAGCTGCGAGTCGCCCCTAACGATGAGCTTCTTGATTCCGAGGTCCGCCGCGATCCTAAGACCGGCAAGCAGCCCTTCGTACTCTGCCGTATTGTTTGTTGACACCTCCCTAGGGAAGTGCATCTGGATCACGTACTTGAGGTGATCTCCGGTGGGCGTGACAAGCAGTACGCCAGCCCCGGCACCGTGTAAGGAGAAAGCTCCATCAAAGTACATGATACAACTGCAACTTGCCTCCTTGCTGGGGAGAGCAGTCTCTTGGGCTTCTTTGTCAGGCGTTGCGGTCCATTCTGCAATGAACTCCGCCAGGACTCGGCTCTGAATCGTCGAAGTACTTTCAAACTTGAGGCCAAAGCTGGACAACTCCAGTGCCCATTCCACAATTCTTCGCGTTGCATCTGGATTGTGCAATATCCGTTGCAGAGGGAGGCGAGTGACGACAGTGATCTCGTGTGCCTGGAAGTAGTGACGCAGCTTCCTCGAGGCCATAAGAAGGCCGAAGAGCAGTTTCTGCACGCCGGAGTACCTTGATCTAGCTCCTTGCAGGAGGGAACTAACAAAGTAGACCGGGTGCTGCATCATTTTCTTCTTCGGCGGCACTTCAACTGGCTGTGTCGTCTCTGCATTGGTGGTGTAGATGCTGAGGAACTCGGACGGGTGGGTCTTGCCGCTGTACTTTTCGCCCACGTCAGGTTTGAAGGTGCGGTGAGTGGGCCACTGGAACTGCCGCAGTTCACGGGTAAAAGCCGGACAGCCGACCTCGTAAGGTAGGCCTCCAGGGCTCTCCAGTGCCGGGTGGTTCACAGCAGGCCCTACTCGCCTGTCTGACTAGTGGCGCGCTCCGCGCCGGCGCTCGATAGTGGTTCGAGCATCTTCATGTTCTCATTCACGAAGGACTTGGCGCTGGTCATAGTGGGTCCGCGGGTCGGATGACGCTATGGAGATTTCGTCACCCGTAAAGTCGCGACGGGCTGGCGTCCGCGGTACCGGGCGAGGAGGAGGCGAGTGCACCGTGGTCGCGGTGCCGCCGGCTTTCCTACCACTGGTGCGTGGGACCCCGTCGGAGCATCGACCCGGGGGCTCCACCGGACTCGGTCCGTCTTTGTTGGCCACCGCAACAAGGCTTCGGATAGTGGCTCTCCATTCGTTGAGTTTCCCCGTAGTGGGAGGAAAATCGAGGAGCAACTGCGCGCGCACCAGGGCTTCTGCTGGCGTTGGTGGCAGCGAAACCTGCATGGATCACGACGCGCTTCGACTTCTGACCATGTCAGAAGGAGCTCTATCACAACCCCGTGGTCGCATGCCATCTTCACCAGCGCCTTGGCGAGCGGGTAGGTCTTCTACCTCCTGGGAGTGGCGCTCGGGGCTCTTCCCGCGGCGACGCCTGGGGTCTTCGGTGTGATTACGCCGTTCGTTGCGCGCCGCTTGAGAGGAGCGCGCCATCGGTGTCGGCGTGGGACTCTTGGAGGCCCTCGCATCGCCTTCGGGCGGGGTGGCAGCGATCTTGGAAGGCCCCGCGCCACCCGCGGAGGGCCTGACTCCGTCTTTGGATTTGGCAGCATGCGGCCCGTTACCAGGCACACGAACACCGCCGCCTCCCAAACTCCGGCTGCTGGGACGGTGTTGGTGTTCGCGAACGGTGCCCCGGTTCCTTTCTGCGACCGGTCCGCTGCTCACCCGCGTCGGGACGGGATGTCCGGCTTCCGATGGGCCAACCGCCACCGTCGTCTTCTTCTTGAGCGCCATGATGATGAAGAAGCGTCAAACTAACTGCTAAAGCCGATTCTCACAACTGCGCCCCCTATCTGGCGCGCCAAAGATGTCGGTGGGAACGACACCTATGGGATCACAAGAATCCCTACTACGGTTGCGGGGCGCGGGGTCGTGAGAAGAGCGGATCAAACAGATAGCACACGGTTCGTTTATCCAGGTTCGGGCTGCGAGGATGCGTAAAACCCTACTCCTGCTTTGGTCGATTGTATATCTGTGTTCTTGAGCTAGCTATGGGGCGTGAGGAGCTCCAAAAAGCCGAATCTTTCTCCTGGTCGCCTCGGGCCTCCTTTTATAGGAAAAGGGGTGGCCACAGTGGCACACAGGAGGTGGAAACGGAACAGCGATGCGAGGTTATCCCTCGCATTTCATGACAAGGCGCATTTAATGCGTCCTGCTTAGGTGTCCTTGCTTTATCGGGGACGGGGGAGAGACCTATCTCGTCCGTTGCTGCTCCCTCTCGTGTCGACACTCGCCCTAGCCTGCGGCGCCCGTGGTGCCATGTAGGCAGGCAGGCAGCTGAGGTGCCACAGTGGTGGGTCTCCACAAAGATCCGCATGCTGCCACGCAGGTGCCTGCCTAGCTGGTTGGGTCGGTAGCTGCATGCGAACGGTGGTGGAGGTTTGACCGGCGTGGGCCTGATGGTGGCCCTACGGGTGTTCTTGGCAAGAGCCTTGTCAGGGACCCTACAAGGGTCTTGCCGTGGCGCCTGCTGTCATCCACAGCAAGGCTCTTGCCGGGGGCCTTGTGGTCCTCCTTGGCTGGGATCCCGCCAAGGATCATCATCTTCTAAAGGGTGTATCTGATATTGAATGTCTTCACAAAGATCCACATGCCACCACGGGGATGTCTCCCGAATCCTTGCCCGATGGGGGCAGTGGACTCAAGGGTGACTTACTCCGTAGGTGTGGGGCGAGCTGCCACGGCAAGGGTCTTGCCGGGTTTGCTAAAACCGCCTCCCGGCAAGGATCTTGCCGGGGGGGTGGGGGGGTCCGCTTCGTCCCCTTTGCTCTTTGTGGTCTTGGTCTTGGCGTCGTTCTGCTTCTCCTGAGCTTCGGCCTTACCTTGGCTCACCTCCCTTGCCTTGCTCAGTGTGGTGGTGCCCGTGGCTCAGACTGCCCGTGCACAGTTATAGGGGTACAAAAAGTGTACCCCTCTTTTTGTACGTCGACAGAGAGTGCATCTACATACCCTTGTAGATCGCTAAGCGGAAGCGTTACAAGAACGCGGATGAAGGAGTCGTACTCGTAGCGATTCAGATCGCGGTTGATTCCGATCTAAGCGCCGAACCACGGCGCCTCCGTGTTCAACACACGCGCATCCCGGTGACATCTCCTACGCCTTGATCCAGCAAGGGGAGAAGGAGAGGTTGGGGAAGACTCCATCCCGCAGCAGCACGGCGGCGTGGTGCTGAAGGAGGAGCGTGGCAATCCTGCAGGGCTTCGCCAAGCACCGCGGAAGAGGAGGAGGACTTGGGAGAGGGGGAGGGCTGCGCCAGAACTTGGGTGCGGCTGCCCTCCCACCCCCACATATATATAGGGGCAAGGGAGAGGGGGGGCGGGCCCCTTAGATCCAATCTGAGGAGGGGGCGGTGGCCAGGGGGTTGCCTTGCCCCCCAAGGCAAGGGGGCGCCCCCCTTTTTGGGTTCCCCCAAACCCTAGGCGCATGGGCCCTAGGGGGCGAGGCGCCCAGCCCACTAAGGGGCTGGTCCCTCTCCACACACACAGCCGATAGGGCCCTCCGGGGCAGGTGGACCCTCCCAATGGACACCCGGAACCTCTCCAGTGGTCCCGGTACAATACCGGTAACCCCCCGAATTATTCCGGTGACCGTATGATGACTTTCCATATATAAATCTTTACCGCCGGACCATTACGGAACTCCTCGCGATGTCTGGGATCTCATCCGGGACTCCGAACAACATTCGGTAATCACATACAAGTCTTCCTAATAACCCTAGCGTCATCGAACCTTAAGTGTGTAGACCCTACGAGTTCGGGAACCATGCAGACATGACCGAGACAACTCTTCGGCGAATAACCAACAGCGGGATCTGGATACCCATGTTGGCTCCCACATGTTCCATGATGATCTCATCGTATGAACCACAATGTCGAGGATTCAATCAATCCCGTATTCAATTCCCTTTGTCCAGCGGTATTGTACTTGCCCGAGTTTTGATCGTCGGTATCCCGATACCTTGTTCAATCTCGTTACCGGCAAGTGTCTTTACTCGTTCCATAACACATCATCCCGTGATCAACTCCTTGGTCACATTGTGCACATTATGATGATGTCCTACCGAGTGGGCCCAGAGATACCTCTCCGTTTACACGTAGTGACAAATCCCAGTCTCGATTCGTGCCAACCCAACAGACACTTTCGGAGATACTTGTAGTGTACCTTTATAGCAACCCAGTTATGTTGTGACGTTTGGCACACCCAAAGCACTCCTACGGTATCCGGGAGTTGCACAATCTCATGGTCCAAGGAAATGATACTTGACATTAGAAAAGCTTTAGCAAATGAACTACACGATCTTGTGCTCGGCTTAGTATTGGGTCTTGTCCATCACATCATTCTCCTAATGATGTGATCCTGTTATCAACGACATCCAATGTCCATGGTCAGGAAACCGTAACCATCTATTGATCAACGAGCTAGTCAACTAGAGGCTTACTAGGGACATGGTGCTGTCTATTTATCCACACATGTATTTGAGTTTCCTATCAATACAATTCTAGCATGGATAGTAAACGATTATCATGAACAATGAAATATAATAATAATAACTAATTTATTATTGCCTCTAGGGCATATTTCCAACAGTCTCCCACTTGCACTAGAGTCAATAATCTAGTTCACATTGCCATGTGAATAACACTCACAGGTCACATCGCCATGTGACCAACATCCAAAGAGTTTACTAGACTCAATAATCTAGTTCACATCACTATGTGATTAACACTCAATGAGTTCTGGGTTTGATCATGTTATGCTTGTGAGAGAGGTTGTAGTCAATGGGTCTTGCCATATTCAGATCCCTATGTATTTCGCAAAACTTTATATCGTAGATGCTGCTACCACGTTCCACTTGGAGCTATTCCAAATTGTTGCTTCATTATACGTATCCGGTATCTCTACTCAGAGCTATCCGGATAGGTGTTAAGCTTGCATCGACGTAACTCTTTACGTCGAACTCTTTATCACCTCCACAACCGAGAAACATTTCCTTATTCCTCTAAGGATAATTTCGACTGCTATCTGGTGATGCACTCCTAGATCACCTTTGTAACCTCTTGCCAGACATGTGGCAAGGCACACATCTGGTGCAGTATTCAGCATGGCATACCGTATAGAGCCAATGAAAAAAGCATAGGGGACGATCTTCGTCCTTCCTCTTTCTTTTGCCGTGGTCAATCTTCGAGTCTTACTCAACTTCACACCTTACAACTCAGGTAAGAACCCCTTCTTTGACTGATCTATTTTGAACTCCTTCAAAAACATGTCAAGGTGTGTGTTCTTTGAAAGTATCATCAGGCGTTTTGATCTATCTCTATAGATCTTGATGCCCAATATGTAAGCAGCTTTATCCAGGTCTTCCTTTGAAAAACATTCTTCAAACAACCGTTTATGCTTTCCAGAAATTCTACATTATTTCGGATCAACAATATGTCATCCACATATACTTATCAGAAATGTTGTAGTGCTCCCACTCACTTTCTTGTAAATACAAGTTTCTAGCAAACATTGTATAAACCTGAAAGCTTTGATCACTCCATCAAAGCATATATTCTGACTCCGAGATGCTTGCTCTAGTCCATAGAAGGATCGCTGGAGCCAGCATACCTTTTAGCATCCTTAGGATCGACAAAACTTTGATTGTATCACATACAACTCTTTCTTATGAAAACTGGTAAGAAAACTCGTTTTGACATCCATCAGTCAGATTTCATAATCGAAAAATACAGCTAATGCTAACATGATTCCGACGGACTTAAGCATCACTACGGGTGAGAAATTCTCATCGTAGTCAACTCCTTGGACTTGTGAAAAGACTCTTTCCCACAAGTCGAGCTTCATAGACGGTAACATTACCGCCCACGTCCGTCTTCTTCTTAACGATCCATTTATCTCAATGGCTTGCTGATCATCGGGCAAGTCCACCAAAGTCCATACTTTGTTCTGATATATGGATGCTATCTCGGATTTCATGGCTTCTAACCATTTGTCCGAATACGGGCCCACCATCACTTCTCCATAGCTCGTAGGTTCATTGTTGTCTAACAACATGATATCTAAGAGAGGATTACCGTACCATTCAGGAGTAGTACATATCCTTGTCGACCTACGAAGTTCGATAACAACTTGATCCGAAGCTTCATGATCACTATCATTAACTTCCTCTTCAACAGACGTAGGCGCCACAGAAAACATCTTTCTATATTGCATCACTCTCTGGTTGAAGTAAAGGTTCGACAACCTCATCAAGTTCTATCTTCCTCCCACTCAATTCTTTCGAGAGAAACTCCTTCTCGAGAAAGGACCCGTTCTTAGCGACAAACAATTTGCCCTCGGATCTGAGATAGAAGGTATACCCTACAGTCACCTTTGGGTATCCTATGAAGATGTGTTTGTTCGCTTTGGGTTCGAGCTTCTCCGGCTGAAGCCTTAAGCATCGCAGCCCCAAACATTAAGAAACGACAATTTTTGGTTTCTTGCCAAACCAATGTTCGACGTTGTCTCAACGGACTTAGATGGTGCCCTATCTAAGGTGAATGCAGCTATCTCTAAAGCATAACCTCAAAATGAAAACGGTAGATCGGCAAGAGACATCATAGATCGCACCATATCTCATAAGGTTCGATTACGACGTCTGGACACACCATTACCCTGTGGTGTTCCAGCTGGCTTCAACTGTGAAACAATTCCACAATGTCTTAAGTGTTTGCCAAACTCATAACTCAGAAATTCTCATTGATCAGATCGTAGGAATTTGATCTTCTTGTTATGATGATTCTTAACTTCACTCTGAAATCGCTTGAACTTTTCAAACGTTTCAGACTTGTGCTTCATTAAGTAGATATACCTATATCTACCCAAATCGTCAGTGAAGATGAGAAAATAGCGATATCCACCGCACGCTTCAATTCTCATTGGATCACACGCATCAGCATGCATGATTTCCAACAAGTCATTTGCCCGTTTCATTGCACCTGAAAACGGGGTCTTAGTCATCCTGCCCATGAGGCATGGCTCGCATGTGTCAAGTGATTCAAAATCAAGTGACTCCAAACATCCATCGACATGGAGTTTCTTCATGCATCTTACGCCAATATGACCTAAGGGGCAGTGCCACGAGAAAGTGGCAGTATCATTATTAACTCTACATCTTTTGGCGTGAACATGTGTATTACCACGACCGAGATTCAATGAACCATTCACATAGGGTGCATGACCATGAAAGGTATCATTCATGTAAACAAAATAACCTTTATTCTCTAACTTAAATGAATGATCTATTGCAATGAACATGATCTGATCATATTCATGCTCAACGTAGACACCCGATAACATTTATCTAGGTTCAATACTAATCCCGAAGGTAGATGGAGCATGCGATGGTGATCTCATCAACATGCAAACACTTCCAACACGCATCGTCACCTCGCCCTTAGCCAGTCTCTGTTTAGTCCGTAGCTTTTGCTTCAAGTCACAAATAATAGTAACTGAACCGGTATCCAATACCCAGGTGCTACCAGGAGTGCTAGTGAGGTACACATTAATAACACGTATATACTTTGAAGTTGCCAACCTTCTTATCTACCATGCATTTGGGGTAATTCTGCTACCAGTGACCGTTCCCCTTACAATAGAAGTACTTAGTCTCAGGTTTGGGTTCAACCTTGGGTTCCTTCACTGGAGCGGCAACTGGTTTGCCATCCATGAAGTTTCCCTTCTATCCCTTGCCCTTCTTGAAACCAGTGGTCTTGTTAAACCATCAACACTTGATGCTCCTTCTTGATTTCTACCTTTTGCGGTCTTAAGCACCGCGAACAGCTCCGGGATCAACTCCATCCCTTGCATGTCATAGTTCATCACGAAGATCTAGTAGCTTAGTGATAGTGGCTAGAGAACTCTATCAATCACTATCTTATCTGGAAGTTTAACTCCCACTCCTTTAAGTGATTGAAGCACCCAGACATTCTGAGCACATGCTCACTAGCTGAGCTATTCTCCTCCATCTTGTTGGCAAAAGAACTTGTCAGAGGTCTCACACCTCTCAACACGGGCATGAGCATGAAATCCCAATTTCAGCTCTCGGAACATCTCATATGTTCTATGGCGTTCAAAACGTCATTGGAATCCCGATTCTAAGCCGTAAAGTATGGTGCACTAAACTATCAAGTAGTCATCAGGATGTGTCTGTCAGGTGTTCACAACATCCACAGACAACGTTGTAGGGGTTTGCACATCGAGCGGTGCATCAAAGACGTAAGCCTTCTATGTAGCAGTGAGGACACTCCTCGGACTACGGACCTAGTACGCATCATTGCTTACAATATCTTTCAACTTAATCTTTCTCTAGGAACGTATTGAAACAGGGAGCTACAACATGAGCTACTTATCTACAACATATTTGCCAAGACAATTTAGACTATGTTCATGATAATTGAGTTCATCTAATCAAATTATTTAATGAACTCCCACTCAGATAGACATCCCTCTAGTCATCTAAGTGAAACATGATCCGAATCGACTAGGCCATGTCCGATCCTCACATGAGATGGACTAGTCAACATCGGTGAACATCTTCATGTTGATCGTATCTTCTATACGACTCATGCTCGGCCTTTCGGTCTTCCGTGTTCCGAGGCCATGTCTGTACATGCTAGGCTCGTCAAGTCAACCTAAGTGTATTGCATGTGTTCCGAGGCCATGTCTGTACATTATAGGCTCGTCAACACCCGTTGTATTCGAGCGTTAGAATCTATCACACCCGATCATCACGTGGTGCTTCGAAACAACGAACCTTCGCAACGGTGCACAGTTAGGGGGAACACTTTTCTTGAAATTTTAGTGAGGGATCATCTTATTTAAGTTACCGTCGTTCTAAGCAAATAAGATGTAAAACATGATAAACATCACATGCAATCAAATAGTGACATGATATGGCCAATATCATTTTGCTCCTTTTGATCTCCATCTTCGGGGCTCCATGATCATCGTTGTCACCGGCATGACACCATGATCTCCATCCTCATGATCTCCATCATCGTGTCTTCCTGAAGTTGTCTCGTCATCTATGACTTCTACTACTATGGCTAATGCTTTAGCAATAAAGTAAAGTAATTACATGACGTTTATGTTGACACGCAGGTCATAAATAAATTAAGACAACTCCTATGGCTCCTGCCGGTTGTCATACTCATCGACATGCAAGTCGTGATTCCTATTACAAGAACATGATCAATCTCATACATCACATATATCATTCATCACATCCTTTTGGCCATATCACATAACAAGGCATATGCTGCAAAAACAAGTTAGACGTCCTCTAATTGTTGTTGCAAGTTTTTGCGTGGCTGCTATAGGTTTCTACCAAGAACGTTTCTTACCTACGCCAAAACCACAACGTGATATGCCAATTTCTATTTACCCTTCATAAGGACCCTTTTCATCGAATCCGATCCGACTAAAGTGGGAGAGACAGACACCCGCTAGCCACCTTATGGAACTAGTGCATGTCAGTCGGTGGAACCAGTCTCGCGTAAGAGTACGTGTAAGGTCGGTCCGGGCCGCTTCATCCCACGATGCCGCCGAATCAAAATAAGACTAGTAACGGCAAGTAAATTGACAATATCGACGCCCACAACTGCTTTGTGTTCTACTCGTGCATAGAAACTACGCATAGACCTAGCTCATGATGCCACTGATGGGGATCGTAGCAGAAATTTAAAATTTTCTACGCATCACCAAGATTAATCTATGGAGTAATCTAGCAACGAGGGGAAGGAGAGTGCATCTACATACCCTTGTAGATCGCTAAGCGGAAGTGTTGCAAGAACACGGATGAAGGAGTCGTACTCGTAGCAATTCAGATCGCGGTTGATTCCGATCTAAGTGCCGAACCATGGCGCCTCCGCGTTCAACACATGTGCAGCCCGGTGACGTCTCCTACGCCTTGATCCAGCAAGGGGAGAAGGAGAGGTTGGGGAAGACTCCATCCAGCAGCAGCACGACGGCGTGGTGGTGGAGGAGCGTGGCAATCCTGCAGGGCTTCACCAAGCACCACGGAAGAAGAGAAGGACTTGGGAGAGGGGGAGGGCTGCGCCAGAACTTGGTTGCGGCTGCCCTCCCACCCCCACATATATATAGGGGCAAGGGAGAGGGGGGCCGGCCCCCTCAGATCCAATCTGAGGAGGGGGCGGCGGCCAGGGGGGTTGCCTTGCCCCCCAAGGCAAGGGGGGCGGCGGCCAGGGGGGTTGCCTTGCTGTCACACCCTAGCTAGTCCATGCATTAGAGTGTGCATCATGTTTACTTTCATCAGAAACTTGAAATGGGGAAGGCAGAACCCCCAGCACCCTCCCCTGAAATCAACTAGGGTTTACTAAAAATAAATTCAATGAACCTGAAATGCCCTTCCAAAATGTTCACCCTCTTTGCCTTGGGTTAGAACCTTTGAGAAAATAGGTGCACATTTTTCTAGGTCAACAGAGGGTCACTGATTTAATTCATAAATATTTGAATTTGGGCATTTCAATGCTATTAAATAATTCAAGTGCTCAAATAATTCTGAAAATAATTGTTTGCTGTTAGGAATAATCCCAATAGAGCTCACAAATATTTTTAGGATTTTAGAAAGTGCCTAGGTATTTTAATTAAAGCCCTAAAGCTACAGATTAATAGAAAAGAAAACAAAATCAAAAAAGGGAGAAGAAGCTTACCTGGCACCACCCACCAGGTCCACCTGCCGGCCCAGCCCATCCACTGCGCCAGCGAGCAGCTTGGCTTGGCCACGCAGGCAGGCAGGTGCTCGACGGCGGCACCAGCACGCGCCACACAGCTGGCTGCCGTCCTGCTTCCTCCCCTCGCCGCCCTGCTAGCCTGGACAGGCTCCACGTCGCCGCCTCGACCCCCTGGACACGTTCACTCGCCCCCTGCCTCTCTCTTTCGCTCCCCTCCGCCATGGCCGACGCTGCTGAGCTCGCGCCACCGTGAAACCCCCGTCCACCGACGTCCCCGTGATGCACCACCGTGTCCATCCTCTCCACCGTCGTCAACTCCTTCGAGCAGCCAAGCCCCGAGCGCTCACATGCTCTGCAACGTCTTCTTCGACCTCGTCTTCACCGAGCCTCGCCGGAGATCCCCTTCGACGTCGCCGCCGCATCGACTCGTCCCCGACCGCGCCGTCTACCTCTTCGTGATCGCCGTGAGCTGCTGCACCTCCCCAACCTCTCCGTTCCTCTTCTCGTGCACCACAACGAGCACACGAAGCTCTCCCGCACCCGCCAACGTGGAGCTCGTCGCCGATGTGTCTCCGGCCAAACTCCGGCCACGCCACCTAGCCTAACATCTTCACTGCATCCCTAGGGGCACAACGCACCTCACCACGCGCCTCGACGTGCCCCGTAGCCTTGGACTCACTTTCGCCCGACTCCGGCGACCACAAGGCTCGTCGCCGGCGACGTTTCCGGCCACCCCGAGCCCAACCACCACCACCAAACGCCGCGGGTTGTCCCCAGCTACCCGTAGCTGCTCTCCGCGCACCAAATGGTACCCCGTGGGCGATTTCCGTAGCGCGCCACCGCGTCTGGCCTCGCCGGCGGCTAAACGCCGGCAGGCTTTGATTCACTGACCGGCGGGGTTTGACCTACTGACGTGGGTTGACTTCCCCCCCCTCTCTCACCGACATGCGGGGCCCGCCCGGCTAATTACCCTGTTAGTGCTAACTAAATAGGTTAGTTAATTAGTATAGTCACTGACTAGTGGGCCCCGCCTGTTAACTAGGCTAACTAAGCATGGTTAGTGCACAGAGACACTGACCAGGGGGCCCCACCAGTCAGGTTTGACCTGGCTGGCGCCTTTGACTTGCTGACGTCACCCTGACGCATTGCTGACGCAGTAATTGTTTTTCTGGAATTATTTTATTCAGGAAATTCCAGAAAATAGTTCAAACTTCAAAAATTCATAGAAATTCAACCATAACTCCAAATAAGATAAATTATATATGAAAAATTATCAAAAAAATTCAATCAATCCATCTGTAATGGTTTCATGCATGAAAAAACAAGTTTACCCTACTGTTTAAGCAGAATAAGGAAATTCCCTATAAATGCAATAATTAATGAGCTAATATTTGAATCTTGGATTCAAATGAGTTCACCCCTTTCTGTTTTAGCTTGCATTAGGCCAAAACACATTCATATTGCCATGTCATAGCATGCATCATATTGTTGCATATCGTCATGTGTTGATTGTGCTCGGTTGTGTTCTTCATGGTAGGTTCTGCCTCCGAGGATATTCACGAGTATCCAACTGAAGGGCAGTATCCCGTTACCACTCCATCAGGCAAGCAACCATTGATCATTTCGATACAACCCATGTTCTCGCTCCTGCTCTTGTTACTGCAATAAGACAACACGATTCAAACTGTTGTGTGCTATGGTAGTTGAACCCTTATCCTCTGCATGACCTGTCATTGCCACAGTAACTAGATAAAACCCACTAGCATGTGTAGGAGTTGATTGAGCCATGTTTTGTGATTCCTACCTTGCTATGCCTGCTATGCTTAGAGTTGTGTCAGGTCTGGTTCATCTGGGTGATGGGCTAGAGTGAAATGCTTGTGTCAGTAATATGTGGGATGTGTTGAACATGTTTGGTAAAGGTATCGATGAGAGGCCATGTAGGAGTACATGGTGGGTTGTTTCATTGAGGCCGTCCATAAGAACTGAGATCTGTATGTGTGATTTAAGATGCAGTTACTACCGTACATTGGGCCCGAAACAAATGGACCATCTCGGCTTCTTAGCCACCCTAGTACTCTGTCCAGGAGTCGCAATAATTTTCTGGTGTTTGTAGCATATGTGTTGGCGGCCGTGCGTAGCGCTGACCCTAGGGGTGGGCTATGTTGCGGTAGATACACCATGGCACGGTGTACCGAGTCACCCGTTTGGTGTTTCGGGAACCCTGTTCACATCGTTCGGGGCCGTATGTGGAAACCTCGGCCGGACTCCCTGCGGATGGAACCTGGATAGGCGATAAACCTGGACTAGGGGCTTAGGTGTTTAGGTAGGCCGTGGCCGACACCCTCGCTGGGCTTCCGCTTGAAGGTTGCCGAGTACATGTTGTGTAGACGGCGGTAAGCGGTGAAAGCGTGTATGACGAAGTACACCCCTGCAGGGTATAAAACTATTCGAATAGCCACGTCCGCGGTAAAGGACTACTTGGTTGCCTATACAGTTCATAGACAAGTTAATGGATACTACTAAAAGACTCAAGATAAGTGTGAGTACCGAGGATGGCCCTCTCGCAGGATAACGAGGGAGGATCCACGGTGGAGTATTGTGTTGGTGAGTAGTGGACTCGTGTGCGAAAACTATTTTACTAAAGAGGTTCCATAGGATAGCTTAGCCAAGAGTCAAAGCTGGCTTGCTGCATAAACCCCACCACCTTCTTGAGAATGAGCATGTATAGTAGGTTCTGATGTAAGACTTGCTGAGTACCTTTGTACTCATGTTTGCTTATTTATTGTTTTGAGACGACAACACCGCCCCCTCCGATGGGTTTTATGTAGACCTTGACGTCGACGAGTGACCAGGCACCCAGGTGGTGATCCCGGCCATGGAGGGCCCTATGTAGATAGACAGGCTTCGAGAAGCCTTCTTTCTTTCTAGAGTCTCTACTCAGACTAGTTGCTTCCGCATGTGCTTGTATGATTGTATGACTTGAGTGTCGGGTCATGTGACCCCTATCTCTATGAATATGTTATGTATGGCTCCCTGGAGCCTTTAAATAAAGTACTTGAGTTGTAGAGTTTTGTTGTGATGCCATGTTGTATGTACTCATATCGGGCATCTTGTGTGTATGATTGAAATGCTTGGTATGAGTGGGATCCGACAATCTAGTTGTTTATCCTTCATAGCTTTTCTTATGGGGAAATGTAGTCTAGTGTTCCTCGAGCCATAGTAGTCCGCTACAGCCCGGTTCACCGGAGTCCTCCTAGCCCAGCACTACTGTTCAGGACACTTGACTGGTTGGCATGTGTTTCACTTCGTCCCTATGTCTGTCCCTTCGGGGAAATGTCACGCGGTGATTTCCGGAGTCCTGCCTAGCCTGCTACAGCCCGGAACCCCCGGAGTCCTGTTAGCCCAGTGCTACAGCCCGGAATCACTCGTTGATGACCGACATGTTCGATGTGATTCATGTATGCCTGTCTCCATAGGTCTATGCCGCTTTGGGTTCACGACTAGCCATGTCGGCCCGGGTTCTCTGTCATATGGATGCTAGCGACATTGTCATATACGTGAGCCAAAAGGCGCAAACGGTCCCGGGCCATGGTAAGGCGACACCGTGGGATACCGTGCGTGAGGCCGCAAAGTGATATGAGGTGTTACCGGCTAGATCGATGTGGTTTGGAATCGGGGTCCTGACAGCGTTGGCATCAGAGCCGGACTGCCTGTAGGTTCGTTGAGCCAAACTAGTCGATGTCGAGTCTAGAAATGCTTTAGTTATATGTAAGGGAATTGATTGTGGGAGGGAACGTAAGGTTCTTTTACTCCTTTACCCTATGCCTCTGATCTGAGTCATTCTCTTCTCATTCAACGTGGGTTAAGGACTAGGCTCTCTTCTTCTATCAGGTTCACGTATTACTAATCCGTAGTAGCTTATAGGATTATTGCTACGAGTCCCAGTCCAGTTTCTACTATTTTAGTATGTTACTATTTGAATCAGAACCTTGATATGATGTTGTTGAGCGGTATTGCGAACTGTTGTGGATGTCTCAAATCTTTTTCTGAGCATTTACAGCCGTTGCTGTCCAATTTTCCCTAGTATTTCTGATGTCTTTTCTTGTGGTTTTGCTTTCAGATGGCCAACCGTCCTCAAAACCAAGTGGTTCGCCTGACCAGGTGCCTCGACGTGCCCGGTCATACTGCTATGTTAGTCCGGGTCATGACCGAGACAGGATACCGTTGGTATCCCGAATACACTGTCGAAGAGCAGTTCCGCGACTTTAATCAAAGCCAGTATTTCTGCACCGTCAGGATATTTCCTTCCTATCCTGGATCTACCGAGCCCCTTCACTATTCCTATGGACTCGGGGTTACCGTTGAGATGGCTGTGCAGGATGCTGCCTACTCCATGATGACCATCTTGCGAGTCCGGACTGGCCTGCTTCGGAACACTGATTTCCGTTACATGCCATCTTCACTTTCGGGAGCGCAAGGGTATCTTCAGGCTATCTATGCTGACTCCACTCAGGAGGACTCATTAACTCGTACCACTGCTGAGATGCTCAAAGATAAGGACCGAGAGAATCGGGCCTTGAGGCTGGAGCTTTTTAATACCCGTGCTGATCATTGGGCCACATTGACTCGGTTTGCACCTGCGGTGCAAGCTGGATGTATGGATACAAGGGATCTGTATCCTGTGAGATCAGCTCTGCCAGACATGGTGGATTGGCGTGATGTGGGAGGCATCACCCCACCCCGTGGTCCCCGCAGGCCACTGTTTGTTGGTCCAAGACCTCATCCTAGCCCCTATGGTCCACAGGCTCCTCGGGACCGTCTGTTTCCGGATGATCACATTGAACTGCCAGGCTATGGAGGTGACTTCTATGAGGACTACTACGGAGCTGTCTGAGTTAGTAGTAGTACCACTAGTATTGTAGTAGTTGTATCTCCACTGTCTTGCGTGACTTGTGGAATATGACTTGGCGTGTAATCGATTCCGGAGGTGTAGACAAATAATGTATAGGAACTTGGAATGCCTCCGATGAGATGTAACGTCTATCTTCATAGTTGTACTGTAGCCTGGGCTTGTACTAAACTATGTATGACGTGTATGACCGTTGGTGTATATATGGCAGTTTTATATTACCATGGCATACGAATGAGCATCTCTGCATTCCGTGTTATCCTTTACATTCTGCACTTCCTTGTTAAGTTTGAGCCATCCTTGTCTAAACCGTTGTCTTGTTTCCTCCTAGGATGGTCAACACCCGCGGCAACCCTGCTGTCCCGGAGCAGGGGGAAGCCAGTGCAGCTAGAGGTGAAAATCTGCCTCACCCGCCTTCTCTGGCCGAAGTGATGCTGGAGGCGGAAAGAAACAAGCGTGAGACCAACCGCCTGCTGGAGCGGATTGAGCAGAACACTACACGCCACCCACGAAATGACTTGGTGTCAATCAATGACTTTATCAAGCTGTACCCACCAAAGTTTAACCATTCCGTCGAGCCCCTCGACGCGGATGATTGGCTTCGCAGCATCGCCCACAAGCTACGTTCTGCCAACGTAGCCGAAGCCGACAAGGTTACCTATGCTGCCTATCATCTCGAGGGCCCCGCTAGCCATTGGTGGTTAAACTACGAAGGTATGCGCCCGGTCGGTCAAATCACTACCTGGGCCGAGTTCAGCGAGGCTTTCCGTGAGCATCATATTCCAGAAGGTCTCATGGATCGCAAGATGGAGGAGTTCTGCAACCTCACCCAAGGAAGACTGACTGTGGATGCATATAGTCGCGAATTTGGGAACCTGGCACGCTATGCTCCTGAAGAGGTTTCTCCTGATGCCAAGAAGCAGGCAAGGTTCCGCAAGGGACTTAGCCCTGAGCTTCGCCGCGATCTCCGTCTGCACGAGTGCACATCCTTTCAGAAGTTGGTCAATAAAGCTATCAGTGCTGAGACAGGCCAGACTGATTATGACGCTTCACGCAAGCACTCCCGTGATTTTGGGTCTTCATCCGGCTCTGGAGCTCAGAAGCGCCGGGTGTGGATTCCAAGCACGGCACTGCCACCCAGATTCATCCCGAGGCCGTCCTTTGAGGCGCCTCGTCCCAACCAGCAATTCGCACCGCCCAAGCCCTATGGTGGCCCCGCTGCTAATGCTGCTCCACGCCCCACTGTGGTAACATGCTTCAAGTGTGGAGAGCCGGGTCACTATAGTCGAGAGTGTCCCCAGAACAACCCCAATCAAGCTGGAAAGTCCGTTGGCCGTGGTAAGCCCGCGGGAGACTTTCTACGCCAAGCCGGCCACCACTGCACGTGGCCATGTCAATTATGTTTCAGCCGAGGAGGCTCATGAGGATCCCAACATCGTCCTTGGTACGCTCCTTGTTAACTGCCATCCGGCATCTGTTCTTTTCGATACTGGAGCATCTCATTCATTCATATCCGAGAATTATGCTCGGTTGCATAACACGACATTCAGCGACATGCCCACTTCCATGGTAATTCAAACTCCGGGTTCCAAATGGCAAACTTCTAGGGTAAGCCATGGGAACGAAATTCTTGTCAATAGACTTGTCTTCCTTGCATCCTTAATAGCTCTCAAGTCCTCTGACATAAACATCATCTTGGCTATGGACTGGATGTCGGCTCATTATGCCAAGATCGATTGTGCCACTAGAACCGTTCAACTTACTCACCCCTCGGGCAAGACGGTTAATGTCTTAACTCGAGTGGCCAAGCGCCAACTTTATTCCCTAAATGCCAACCCTCTTCCAGACCTTGAGGACGTTCCGGTAGTCCGAGACTTTCCGGATGTGTTTCCAGAAGAACTGCTAGGTGTTCCACCTGACAGGGATGTCGAGTTTGTGATAGACCTTGTTCCAGGAACCGTTCCAATTTCTAGAAGACCCTACAAGATGGCACCCTTAGAACTAGCCGAGCTTAAGAACCAACTCGATGAGTCCTTGAACAAGGGGTTCATCCGTCCTAGCTCCTCTCCTTGGGCTTGCCCCGTCCTCTTCGTCAAGAAGAAGGATGGAACGGATCGAATGGTTGTGGATTACCGACCTGTCAATCTGGTCACCATCAAGAACAAATACCCGCTTCCCAGGATCAACGACCTGTATGATCTGCTCGCTAGATCCTCAGTCTTCTCCAAGATGGATTTGAGGTTGGGCTACCATCAAATCAAAATCAGAAACGGAGACATTCCCAAAACGGCCTTTGTTACTCGTTACGGCCAATACGAGTACACCGTCATGTCCTTCGGTTTAACCAATGCCCCGGCTACTTTTTCTCGGTTAATGAACTCAGTCTTCATGGAGTACTTGGACAAATTCGTCGTAGTATACCTCGATGACATACTCATCTACTCCAAGAATGAAGAGGAACATGCCGAACATCTAAGGCTAGTATTGATGAAACTTCAAGAGCATCGCCTTTATGCCAAATTCTCCAAGTGTGAATTTTGGTTGTCAGAAGTGACCTATCTAGGCCATGTAATCTCTGGTAAGGGTATCGCTGTCAATCCCGAGCGAGTTCAAGCCGTCCTTGATTGGACTCCACCTGAAACGATCAAGCAAGTTCGGAGTTTCCTTGGCCTAGCGAGCTATTGCCGCCGCTTCGTTGAGAACTTCTCCAAGGTTGCTAAACCTCTAACTGAACTCCTCAAGAAAGATAAAAAGTTCGAGTGGACTCCATAGTGCGAGTTCAGTTTTCAGGAACTGAAAAGACACCTGACATCTGCTCCCGTACTCAAGGTTGTCAGAATCATGATTTTGAATCGAATCGGAGCTCTGATGGCAGGATCGCAAATCGTAGAATCTTCACTATCAGGATCGTAGAAACGTAGATTCCATGAACTAAAATCGTAGAATCAGAGCGGTAAGTTTGGATCATAAAGTCGTAGAATCGTATAACAGAATCGCGATTCTGACAACCTTGCCCGTACTGGTACCACCAGATTTCTCCAAGGACTTTATTATCTATTGCGACGCCTCGCGACAAGGACTAGGTTGCATACTCATGCAAGATCGTCAGGTAATTGCCTATGCCTCATGGAAATTACACCCACATGAGGAAAATTATCCCACACATGATCTAGAGCTTGCAGCTGTAGTCCATGCACTCAAAACCTGGTGACATTACCTTCTCGGTAATCGTTGCGAGATCTTCACCGATCACCAAAGTTTGAAATATATCTTCACCCAACCAGATTTGAATCTCAGGCAAAGACGCTGGGTCGAGTTGATCTCAGATTACGACTTAGGAATAACTTACACCCCCGGCAAAGCCAATGTCATGGCTGATGCACTAAGTCGTAAGTCCTACTATAACAACCTGATGTTACAACAAAGTCGACCACTTCTCCATGAGGAATTTCGTAAGCTTAATCTTCACATTGTTCCTCGAGGATTCCTATCCACCCTGGTGGCGGAACCTACCCTTACGGATCAGGTCATCAAGGCACAGAAGGTAGATCCGGGAATCTCCCGTATCAAGAGAAACATTAAGAAAGGAGTCGTGAATTGTTTCTCCATTGATGATCAAGGTGTCGTATACTTTGGGAATCGCCTAGTGGTTCCAAAGGCGCGAAACCTGAGGCGACTGAGCCTTAAGGAAGCTCATGAGTCCCCTCTCACCATTCATCCCGGTAGTACTAAAATGTATCAAGACCTACGCCAGAGGTTTTGGTGGACTAGGATGAAGAGAGAAATCGCTCAATACATTGCTAATTGCGACGTTTGTCGTCGCGTTAAAGCAGAGCATCAACGGCCTGCTGGCACCCTTCAACCTTTGGCTATTCCTGAATGGAAATGGGATAAAATCAGTATGGATTTCATCACTGGGTTTCCCAGGACCAAGAGAGGGAATAATGCCATCTTCGTCGTGATCGACCGTCTTTCCAAAGTAGCCCACTTTCTACCTGTTCGTGAGAGTATCACTGCTAGCCAGCTAGCTGACTTATACATCTCCCGAATAGTGTCTCTTCATGGTGTTCCATTGGAAATTAACTCAGACCATGGGAGTCTCTTCACCTCTCGATTTTGGGAAAGTTTCCAAAATGCTATGGGAACTCATCTCTCCTTTAGCACCGCTTTCCATCCTCAATCAAGTGGTCAAGTAGAGCGAGTCAATCAAATTCGGGAAGATATGCTCCGAGCTTCTGTTATCTCGTTCGAAATGAGTTGGGGGAAATGCCTTCCATTCGTGGAGTTTGCTTATAACAATAGTTATCAAGCTAGTTTGGGAAAAGCTCCCTTCGAAGTTCTCTATGGACGACAATGTCGAACGCCTCTTAACTGGTCAGAAACCGGGGAAAGACAACTCTTTGGCCCGGATATGATTCAGGAAGCAGAAGAGCAGGTTCACGTTATTCGTGAGAAATTGAAAACAGCCCAATCTCGCCAAAAGAGTCAACATGATCGTAAACATAAGCCTATGACCTTTGAAGTTGACGAGAAGGCTTACCTTCGGGTTACCCCGTTAAAGGGAACCCATCGCTTCGGTATCAAAGGCAAATTGGCTCCTCGTTACATTGGACCCTTTCGCATTCTTGCCAAACGAGGAGAAGTTGCCTACCAATTGGAACTACCTCCGCATCTTTCCAGAGTTCACGATGTCTTCCACGTTTCGCAACTCAGGCGTTGCTTCGCGGATCCTATCCATGGAGTGGACCACGAAACACTTGATTTATAAGATAACCTTTCTTATCGGGAATACCCCGTTCGTATCCTTGATCAAGCCGAGCGTACCACTCAACGTCATAATATCAAGTTTCTCAAGGTTCAATGGTCACACCATTCCGAGGAAGAAGCCACTTGGGAAAGGGAGGATCGTCTTCGACTCGAGTACCCCACCTTCTTTCCAGATGATTCTAAATCTCGGGACGAGATTCTATTGAGTGGGGGTGAGTTGTCACACCCTAGCTAGTCCATGCATTAGAGTGTGCATCATGTTTACTTTCATGAGAAACTTGAAATGGGGAAGGCAGAACCCCCAGCACCCACCTGAAATCAACTAGGGTTTACTAAAAATAAATTCAATGAACCTGAAATGCCCTTCTAAAATGTTCACCCTCTTTGCCTTGGGTTAGAACCTTTGGGAAAATAGGTGCACATTTTTCTAGGTCAACAGAGGGTCACTGATTTAATTCATAAATATTTGAATTTGGGCATTTAAATGCTATTAAATAATTCAAGTGCTCAAATAATTCTGAAAATAATTGTTTGCTGTTAGGAATAATCCCAATAGAGCTCACAAATATTTTCAGGATTTTAGAAAGTGCCTAGGTATTTTAATTAAAGCCCTAAAGCTATAGAATAATAGAAAAGAAAACAAAATCAAAAAAGGGAGAAGAAGCTTACCTGGTGCCACCCACCAGGCCCACCTGCCGGCCCAGCCCAGCCACCGCGCCAGCGAGCAGCTTGGCTTGGCCAGGCAGGCAGGTGCTTGGGCGGCACCAGCACACGCCACGCAGCTGGCTGTCGTCCTGCTTCCTCCCCTCGCCGCCCTGCTAGCCTGGACAGGCTCCACGTCGCCGCCTCGACCCCCTGGACACGTTCACTCGCCCCCTGCCTCTCTCTTTCGCTCCCCTCCGCCATGGCCGACGCTGATGAGCTCGCGCCACCGTGAAACCCCCGTCCACCAACGTCCCTGTGATGCACCACCGTGTGCATCCTCTCCGCCGTCGTCAACTCCTTCGAGCAGCCAAGCCCCGAGCGCTCACACGCTCTGCAATGTCTTCTTCGACCTCGTCTTCACCGAGCCTCGCCGGAGATCCCTTTCGACGTCGCCGCCGCATCGACTCGTCCCCGACCGCGCCGTCTACCTCTTCGTGATCGCCGTGAGCTGCTGCACCTCCCCAACCTCTCCGTTCCTCTTCTCGTGCACCACAACGAGCACACAAAGCTCACCCGCACCCGCCACCGTGGAGCTCGTCGCCGACGTGTCTCCGGCCAAACTCCGGCCACGCCACCTAGCCTAACATCTTCACTGCATCCCTAGGGGCACAACGCACCTCACCACGCGCCTCGACGTGCCCCGTAGCCTCGGGCTCACTTTCGCCCGACTCCGGCGACCGCAAGGCTCGTCGCCGGCGACGTTTCCGGCCACCCCGAGCCCAACCACCACCACCAAACGCCATGGGTTGTCCCCAGCTACCCGTAGCTGCTCTCCGTGCACCAAATGGTACCCCGTGGGCGATTTCCGCAGCGCGCCACCGCGTCTGGCCTCGCCGGCAGGCTTTGACTCACTGACCGGCAGGGTTTGACCTGCTGACGTGGGTTGACTCCCCCCCCTCTCTCACCGACATGCGGGCCCCGCCCAGCTAATTACCCTGTTAGTGCTAACTAAATAGGTTAGTTAATTAGTATAGTCACTGACTAGTGGGCCCCGCCTGTTAACTAGGCTAACTAAGCGTGGTTAGTGCACAGAGACACTGACCAGCGGTCCCCACCAGTCAGGTTTGACCTGGCTGGCGCCTTTGACTCGCTGACGTCACCCTGACGCATTGCTGATGCAGTAATTGTTTTTCTAGAATTATTTTTATTCAGGAAATTCCAGAAAATAGTTCAAACTTCAAAAATTCATAGAAATTCAACCGTAACTCCAAATGAGATAAATTATATATGAAAAATTATCAGAAATATTCAATCTATCCATCTGTAATGGTTTCATGCATGAAAAAACAAGTTTACCCTACTGTTTAAGCAGAATAAGGAAATGCCCTATAAATGCAATAATTATTGAGCTAATATTTGAATCTTGGATTCAAATGAGTTCACCCCTTTCTGTTTTAGCTTGCATTAGGCCAAAACACATTCATATTGCCATGTCATAGCATGCATCATATTGTTGCATATCGTCATGTGTTGATTGTGCTCGGTTGTGTTCTTCGTGGTAGGTTCTGCCTCCGAGGATATTCACGAGTATCCAACTGAAGGGCAGTATCCCGTTACCACTCCATCAGGAAAGCAACCATTGATCATTTCGATACAACCCATGTTATCGCTCCTGCTCTTGTTACTGCATTAAGACAACACGATTCAAACTGCTGTGTGCTACGGTAGTTGAACCCTTATCCTCTGCATGACCTGTCATTGCCACAGTAACTAGATGAAACCCACTAGCATGTGTAGGAGTTGATTGAGCCATGTTTTGTGATTCCTACCTTGCTATGCCTGCTATGCTTAGAGTTGTGTCAGGTCTGGTTCATCTGGGTGATGGGCTAGAGTGAAATGCTTGTGTCAGTAATATGTGGGATGTGTTGAACATCTTTGGTAAAGGTATCGATGAGAGGCCATCTAGGAGTACATGGTGGGTTGTTTCATTGAGGCCGTCCATAAGAACTGAGATCTGTATGTGTGATTTAAGATGCAGTTACTACCATACATTGGGCCCGAAACAAATGGACCCTTTCGGCTTCTTAGCCACCCTAGTACTCTGTCCAGGAGTTGCAATTAGTTTTTGGTGTTTGTAGGATATGTGTTGGCGGCCGTGCGTAGCGCTGACCCTAGGGGTGGGCTATGTTGCGGTAGATACACCGTGGCACGCTGTACCGAGTCACCCGTTTGGTGTCTTGGGAACCCTGTTCACATCGTTCGGGGCCGTATGTGGAAACCTCGGCTGGACTCCCTGCGGATGGAACCTGGATAGGCGATAAACCTAGACTAGGGGCTTAGGTGTTTAGGTAGGCCGTGGCCGACACCCTCGCTGGGCTTCCGCTTGAAGGTTGCCGAGTACATGTCGTGTAGACGGCGGTAAGCGGTGAAAGCGTGTATGACGAAGTACACCCCTGCAGGGTATAAAACTATTTGAATAGCCGCGTCAGCGGTAAAGGACTACTTGGTTGCCTATACAGTTCATAGACAAGTTAATGGATACTACTAAAAGACTCAAGATAAGTGTGAGTACCGAGGATGGCCCTCTCGCAGGATAACGAGGGAGGATCCACGGTGGAGTATTGTGTTGGTGAGTAGTGGACTCGTGTGCGAAAACTATTTTACTAAAGAGGTTCCGTAGGATAGCTTAGCCAAGAGTCAAAGCTGGCTTGCTGCATAAACCCCACCACCTTCTTGAGAATGAGCATGTATAGTAGGTTCTGATGTAAGACTTGCTGGGTACCTTTCTACTCATGTTTGCTTATTTATTGTTTTCAGACAACAACACCGCCCCCTCCGATGGGTTTTATGTAGACCTTGACGTCGACGAGTGACCAGCCACCCAGGTGGTGATCCCGGCCATGGAGGGCCCTATGTAGATAGACAGGCTTCGAGAAGCCTTCTTTCTTTCTAGAGTCTGTACTCAGACTAGTTGCTTCCGCATGTGCTTGTATGATTGTATGACTTGAGTGTCGGGTCATGTGACCCCTATCTGTATGAATATGTTATGTATGGCTCCCTGGAGCCTTTAAATAAAGTACTTGAGTTGTAGAGTTTTGTTGTGATGCCATGTTGTATGTACTCATATCGGGCATCTTGTGTGTATGATTGAAATGCTTGGTATGAGTGGGATCCGACAATCTAGTTGTTTATCCTTCGCAGCTTTTCTTATGGGGAAATGTAGTATAGTGTTCCTCGAGCCATAGTAGTCCGCTACAGCCCGGTTCACCGGAGTCCTGCTAGCCCAGCACTACTGTTCAGGACACTTGACTGGCTGGCATGTGTTTCACTTCGTCCCTATGTCTGTCCCTTCGGGGAAATGTCACGCGGTGATTTTCGGAGTCCTGCCTAGCCTGCTACAGCCCGGAACCCCCGGAGTCCTGTTAGCCCAGTGCTACAGCCCGGAATCACTCGTTGATGACCGACATGTTCGATGTGATTCATGTATGCCTGTCTCCATAGGTCTGTGCCGCTTTGGGTTCACGACTAGCCATGTCAGCCCGGTTTCTCTATCATATGGATGCTAGCGACATTGTCATATACGTGAGCCAAAAGGCGCAAACGGTCCCGGGCCATGGTAAGGCGACACCATGGGATACCGTGCGTGGGGCCGCAAAGTGATATGAGGTGTTACCGGCTAGATCGATGTGGTTTGGAATCGGGGTCCTGACACTTGCCCCCCAAGGCAAGGGGGCACCCCCCTTTTTGGGTTCCGCCAAACCCTAGGCGCATGGGCCCTATGGGGGGAGGCGCCCAGCCCACTAAGGGGCTGGTCCCTCTCCACACACAGCCCATAGGGCCCTCCGGGGCAAGTGGACCCTCCGGGGCTGGTCCCTCTCCAATCACACACCCAAAGCACTCCTACGGTATCCGGGAGTTGCACAATCTCATGGTCTAAGGAAATGATACTTGACATTAGAAAAGCTTTAGCAAACGAACTACACGATATTGTGCTAGGCTTAGGATTGGGTCTTGTCCATCACATCATTCTCCTAATGATGTGATTCCGTTATCAACGACATCCAATGTCCATGGTCAGGAAACCGTAACCATCTATTGATCAACGAGCTAGTCAACTAGAGGCTTACTAGGGACATGGTGTTGTCTATTTATCCACACATGTATCTGAGTTTCCTATCAATAGAATTCTAGCATGGATAATAAACGATTATCATGAAAAATGAAATATAATAATAATAACTACTTTATTATTGCCTGTAGGGCATATTTGCAACAGTATCTTGTTTCCCTTTGATTGTTCATATACCTTGTGGATCTTGTGTGTTTGTTGGTCTAGTGGATGTGTGATTGGACTTGTTCTTGAGTGTTCCTCTTGTTTTCCCTCTTGTGTTCATCTTGTTCTTGGGGATTCCCCCTCCAATTCGTGAAAGATCTTCACTTAGGGTTCCACCCTACAACATCTTGGTATCATGAGCCATGGTTTCTCATGAAATTGGAGCCCCCCTTCTTGTTCTCTAGCCTAATTTTATTGTGTTCTTCCCCAAATTCGAAAATTTCCCCACCAAAAATAGCCCCAAATTTTTTTGTGATCTGTTGGTTTGATGAGGTTTTGTTGGATTTGATCCATGGATTTGCTTGGTTTCGAGTGGATCTAGCATTCCCCCATCCATCTCCACCTTTCCCTCCATGAAATCCACCAATTTCATCCATCTTCCCACGAATTTCCGCCCAAATCCAACACCGCCGAGCACCCGGACCCCACCCCCCCCACCCCCGCTGACCTCCCCGGGTGCCCGCACCACAAACCCCGGGCACCCGCACCCCCGGGCTGTTTGCCTCGGACCACCCCGGGTGCCCGTACCTTCCCGCACCCCCAGAATCAGCCACGTGCACTTTACCGTTTCAGCCATAACTTTCACTCCCGAAGTCTGATTTTCGTGTTCTTTAGCTCGTTGAGTAGCTATTGACATCCCCCATCCATCTAGACAGGTTCCAACAGCATTTGACTCCATCAAAAATTTGGCATTTTTGGCATCTTTGCATAGGCCATCCACCATATCATTCGCATAACCACCATCGCTTTCCGCAACCTAACCCAATTTAGTTCCGTATAGCATTTGTGGTTATTTGAGGCTGACCTGAGTCTCCTAAGGTGTTTTGGCTACTTAGGGATGGTTGCTTCTTCATCATCCACCACCACCACTTCCGCATTGCTAACTCCGGAGCCGCCAACGCATTCCGCTACCACCATTTGACATTTGCCTTTGGAGATTTTGAGTTCGCGGATTTTTACCGTTTCCTAAGGTGTTTCGGCTACTTAGGGATGGGTCTACATCATCTTGGTATCTACATCAAGAACACCGCCACTCATCATCACCACGAGGTCGTCTTCGACAACGACCACTTCACCATTTTGACACCCTAACCGTAAGCAAGAACGGTAACCTCTATATCACCTTGGTATCGTGGTATCCCATCATTGTACATTCTTTCCATTACATTGTTAACCCCTTAGCCCATTTTGCGTCACTTGCCTATCGAGACTAGCCATTGAGTATTGCCGGCAACGTTACTTGTGCACATTAGTGATCCGTACCTTCAATTACATATATACCATATCATATTGGTATCATCTTGATATCATCATATCATCCCTTGTGTCACAAGATTGTTCCCGCATATACAAAATTGCTATCTTGGTTTGTGCATTTCGCATAAGTGGCCATATAAAAAAACAAAAAAAGAATAAGCTTTTAAGCAAAAGAAAAGAGAGCAAAGAGCTTGTAAGCAAGTGCCATAGTATCATACTACATTGCATATAAGATTGTCATATCCAATCATCTTGGATCATCTTGAGAAGAACACCGGGAACATCATACACATAGCATACTTGGGATAGAAAGTTGATACATTTTGCATCTTCTAGGTTGTGCACAAGTGTCGTATCCGCCTATTGAGCAATCGTGCTAGCGCCTCTCTTGAGTTGTGCAACACGAGCGTTTTCCGTGGATTCCACATTTTGTGCTCATTCCTTGGTTACACGACCCCATTTATCTATCCGTGTGTGTGTGTTTCTGCGTGCCACATATTGCTATTGGTCTACTTGTTTCACTTGCGAATTTGTGAATCTTTTCCAACATTATTGACTCTTGCTAACATTTTGCATTAAATTTTTGTGCCACTATCCTCACCAAGCTACTCCATAAGCTTTACTTGATAGGTGTGAGTGAACAAGTCCGGTACCAATTCCACTATTCTTGCATCTCACATTGAGTGAAACGGCATACATCCTCAACTTTGGGAAAAGGTAACTTGGTATTGTTTATCGCATTTCCTACTCACCTCTACTCGAGTCTTGTGATGGATAGGCAAGGCATTTCATCTCTGGTCTTCCACGACAACGACGACGCGAACAACTACATCACCAAAACATCCATCTTCGGACTACAACGAGCAAGGCAAAGCATTGAGCGACTCGCCATCGACATTCGCCAAAACGAAGCAAGGATAAGGGACTACCTCAACACCAAGTTGGCAGAACAAAGGGCTCAAGTACAAGACATGGTGGCCAACTACAAGTCTTCTTCCCCTTCGTCATCTTCAAGGCGGCGACGCTCAAGTGGCCAATCTTCAGAACGTCATCGAGCTCAAGCACTATAACACCATCAAGATGAAGATGCTCGCGATGCGTCCACCTACAAGTCCCAAAAAGCTCTACATCAAGATACGGCCAAACTTCATGAACACAAGAGAAGACCGCGAGACAAGCACCGCCAAGACGGAGCTACGACTACTTCGACTACATCGGCATCTTCGCCAAGTGTTCTCAAGGCATCTTCGCCTTTGGACGTACGGCATCTTCTCCTACCTCCGACGAGTAAACCTACATCGGCCTTCATCCATGACGAGAGCGATGATGTGCCATCTTTGGCCTTCATCCACGGCGACTGAGGGAGTCCTGGATTAGGGGGTGTTCGGGTAGCCGAACTATACCTTCAGCCGGACTCCAGGACTATGAAGATACAAGATTGAAGACTTCGTCCCGTGTCCGAATGGGACTTTCCTTGGCGTGGAAGGCAAGCTTGGCGATGCGGATATTCAAGATCTCCTACCATTGTAACCGACTTTGTGTAACCCTAACCCTCTCCGGTGTCTATATAAACCGGAGGGTTTTAGTCCGTAGGACAACTTCATCATACAACAATCATACCATAGGCTAGCTTCTAGGGTTTAGCCTCCTTGATCTCGTGGTAGATCTACTCTTGTACTACCCATATCATCAATATTAATCAAGTAGGACATAGGGTTTTACCTCCATCAAGAGGGCCTGAACCTGGGTAAAACATCGTGTTCCTTGCCTCCTGTTACCATTCGGCCTAGATGCACAGTTCGGAAACCCCTACCCGAGATCCGCCGGTTTTGACACCGACATTGGTGCTTTCATTGAGAGTTCCTCTGTGTCGTCGCTTTTAGGCACGATGGCTCCTTCGATCATCAACAACGATGCAGTCCAGGGTGAGACTTTTCTCCCCGGACAGATCTTCGTCTTCGGCGGCTTTGCACCATGGGCCAATTCTCTTGGCCACCTTGAGCAGATCGAAAGCTACGCCCCTGGCCATCAGGTCAGGTTTGGAAGCCTAAACTACACGGCTGACATCCGCGGGGACTTGATCTTCGACAGATTCGAGCCACAACCAAGCGCGCCACACTGTCTCGATGGGCATGATATAGCTCTGCCGTCGAACAGCGCCTTGGAGGCCGCACACACATCGGTTCCGACCATTGATTCGGAGCCTACTGCGCCGATCAAGGATCAGCGGTTGGACGCTGCCTCGGGGGCTGCGATCTCGGAGGTGATCGAGCCGAACTCCAGCCTCGCACTCCGCATGGCCCGTGACTCCAAGGAGCCGGATTCCTCTCCGAACTCCGAGCCCCCCGCGCCCCTGCCGACCGAATCCGATTGGGCGCCAATAATGGAGTTCACCGCCGCGGACATCTTTCAGCACTCGCCCTTCGGCGACATCCTGAATTCTCTAAAGTCTCTCTCTCTCTTTATCAGGAGAGCCCTGGCCGGACTACGGTTAGCAAGGTTGGGATACGGACGATGAAGAAATTCAAAACCCACCCACCACCCACTTCATTGCCACTGTCGATGACTTAACCGACATGCTTGACTTCGACTCCGAAGACATCGATGGCATGGACGACGATGCAGGAGACGAACAAGAACCAGCACCTGTAGGGCGCTGGAAGGCCACCTCGTCATATGACATATATATGGTGGACACTCCAAAGGATGGATATGGCGATGGAATAGCAAGGGACGATACCTCTAAGAAATAGCCCAAGCGCCGGCGTCAGCGGCACCGCTCTAAATCCCGCCAAAGCAAAAATGGTGATTCCGGCACGGGAGATAATACTACTCCAGATAGCGCCGAAGAACACCCCCTCCAGCAAGATTCAGCACAAGAGGACAGAGAAGCCAGCCCTCACAAGAGGGCGGCGGACCAAGAGGTTGAGGACGATAATTATACACCTCCCTCCGAAGACGAGGCAAGCCTCGACGACGACGAGTTCGTCGTGCCAGAGGATCTCGCCGAACAAGAGCGTTTTAAACACAGGCTTATGGCCACGGCAAGCAGCCTCAAGAAAAAGCAGCAATAGCTTAGAGCTGATCATGATTTGCTAGCTGACAGATGGACTGAAGTCCTTGCGGCCGAAGAGTGTGAACTCGAATGCCCCTCCAAGAGTTACCCAAAGCGCAGGCTACTACCCCAACTAGAGGAGGAACCACCTACATCACCAACGCATGACATGGCCGACCGGCCACCTCGTGGCCACAACAGAGAGGCCTCTTGGCCCTCCACTCAAGCCATGCCCCAACGCCGCGTCAAGCATACTAAGGCACGGGAAAATGCGCTCGACCTGCGCGACATACTGGAAGACAAGGCAAGGCAAACAAGATCGATCTACGGATCGCACAGGCGCCCCACGGCACGTGACGGTGATCGTCACTCCGGATGCAATAAATCCGGCCGGGCCGAACTCAACAGACAAAGCTCCTTCGAGTTGCGTCGTGATACAGCCCAATACAGAGGCGCCACACACCCACTATGCTTCACAGATGAAGTAATGGATCATAAAATCCCCGAGGGCTTCAAACTCGTAAACATCGAATCGTACGACGGCACAACAGATCCTGCGGTATGGATCGAGGATTACCTCCTTCATGTCCACATGGCCCGCGGTGATGATCTACATGCCATCAAATACCTCCCACTCAAACTTAAGGGACCGGCCCGACATTGGCTTAACAGCTTGCCAGCAGACTCAATCGGTTCTTGGGAGGACCTGGAAGCCGCATTCCTTCATAACTTCCAGGGCACTTATGTGCGACCACCGGACGCCGATGACCTAAGCCACATAATTCAGTAGCCAGAGGAATCGGCCAGGAAATTCTGGAAACGGTTCCTAACAAAGAAAAACCAGATAGTCGACTGTCCGGACGCTGAGGCCTTAGTGGCCTTCAAGCATAATATCCGTGACGAGTGGCTTGCACGGCACCTGGGACAGGAAAAGCTGAAATCTATGGCAGCCCTCACGACACTCATGACCCGCTTTTGCGCGGGAGAAGACAGCTGACTAGCTCGCAGCAACAACTTAACCAAGAACCCTGGTAATCCGAATACCAAGGACAAAAGTGGCAGGTCGCGTCAGAACAAACAAAAGCGCCGCGTTAACAGCGACAGCAACGAGGATGCGGCAGTTAATGCCGGATTCCGAGGCAACAAATCCGGTCAACGGAAAAAGCCATTCAAAAGAAATACTCAGGGCCCGTCCAGTTTGGACCGAATACTCGACCGCTTGTGCCAGATACATGGCACCCCTGAAAAGCCAGCCAATCACACCAACAGGGATTGTTGGGTGTTCAAGCAGGCAGGCAAGTTAAGAGCCGAAAACAAAGACAAGGGGCTGCATAGCGACAACGAGGAGGAGCCCAGGCCGCCGAACAACAGTGGACAGAAGGGATTTCCCCCGCAAGTGCGGACAGTGAACATGATATACGCAACCCACATCCCCAAGAGGGAGCGGAAGCATGCGTTACGGGACGTAAATGCGATGGAGCCAGTCGCCCCAAAGTTCAACCCATGGTCCTCGTCCTCCTACCCGATCACCTTTGATCGAAGGGACCACCCCACTAGCATCCATCACGGTGGCTTCGCCGCATTGGTTCTAGACCCAATCATTGACGGATTTCATCTCACAAGAGTCCTCATGGACGGCGGCAGCAGCCTGAACCTGCTTTACCAGGATACAGTGCGAAAAATGGGCATAGATCCCTCGAGGATCAAGCCCACCAAAACGACCTTTAAAGGCGTCATACCAGGTGTAGAAGCCAACTGTACAGGCTCAATCACACTGGAAGTGGTCTTCGGATCTCCGGATAACTTCTGAAGCGAGGAGTTAATCTTCGGCATAGTCCCGTTCCGTAGTGGCTATCACGCACTGCTCGGGCGAACCGCATTCGCAAAATTCAGCGCCGTACCGCACTATGCATACCTCAAGCTCAAGATGCCAGGCCCTAGAGGAGTAATCACGGTCAATTGGAACACCGAACGCTCCCTCCAAACGGAGCAGCACACGGCAGTGCTCGCAGCAGAAGTACAAAGCAGCCTCTCTAGGCAGTTCTCCAGTTCGGCCTTCAAAAAGCCGGACACTGTCAAGCGCGCCCGGAGTACCCTACAACAAGACCGCCTGGCACGTTCTGAGCTAGCGTAGCAATGCGGCCCCAACCCTAGCCCTCGCGATATAGCGAAACCAGTGCTTCGCGTACATAACTACGCTCTTGAAATACCATGGGCACAGGGGAAGGGGCACTATCACGGCATGCCCGAAATACGGCTTAAACTGCACCAGGGGCTGCCGGATTCCTTTTTTTTCTCTTACTCTCAGGACTCCATACTTCGGACGACCCGTTCGGCAATTCAACTGCCGCACAAACGATGCAAGATCCAGGAAAGCAGACAAACCACGCCGCATTATGGAACTCCCAGGTGGTCTCTATTGCGAGCAGTATACCTATTTTTTCAATACAATTCCGCGGCCTGCCCCTGGCCAGGACATGTTAAATAGTCCAATTTCTTTTGCTTATCGCACTATTTGTATCGTTCCGCTTTCATAGCAGCCTTTCTATAAACAATGCATAGCTTTTTGTCTATTTTTTGCATTATCCTCTTTTATATATATATGTTTATTAATAACATGTGGCATCTGTACACTGTGGTACGGCAAAAATACGCCAGGGGCTTCAGTACCCATCAATATGGCATGAGAAGTCCGTACACTTTCACAAGTGCGGCACCCCGAACTTATAGCACTATATGCATCAGCTCCGAATCATGATTTGGGTCAATAGTTGGGTTTGCCTGGCTCCTATGTTTTGGTGCCTTACATTCCGCTATATCGGCTAAGGTAGCACTAGGAGAACTACTACGATTGTGCCCCAGTTGAGCTGGGCTGAGCACCTTAGTAGAGAAAGCTAAAACTGACTGTCATGATGAGGCGAGAGACCGGTCCCTATTCGAGAGGTTTTTTGAGTCCTTAAAGACTTATGCCGCTTCGAGCGAGGAACCGGCTTTGTCCGGCCAAGGCGTGGATAGCGCCCCGAACTCGGTCTTTCGAATACTAGGGGCTTCGCCGAAATTTAAAATTATAGAGTTCTATGGCTAAGTGAGAGTGTTCAAGCATTATAGTCCGATTGTCTTATTCGTTGTGCTGAGTGCCTCCCTCGACGGACCCAATCATGGGAAAAAGGGCGCTCAGGTTTATCCCAAACACCCCAGCACTAGAGGCATGGGGGCAGAAGCCGACGACTGGCCATCTCTCAATTTTTTGATAAACGGCCGCACAGAAAGTAATATTTTAAATTCAACAAGCATTGCTTAGCGCATATGAACAAGTTTTCAGCGCACAGGATAACACGAGCGAGTTCATTCAAAAATTAAATCCTTGGTGCATTCATCCGCCATAAGGCGGGCACCAGCCAGAACATCCTTGTAATAGTTCTCGGGCTTGCGATGCTCCTTCCACAGCGGCGGCCCGTCCCTCACAAGCTTCTCACCATCCAGCTTACACTAGTGCACCTTTGCACGAGCAAGGGCCCTACGGGCACCTTCGATGCAGACGGAGCGCTTGATGACCTCGAGCCTTGGACAAGCCTCCACCAGCCGCCGCACCAATCCGAAGTAGCTCCCAGGCAGGGCCTCTCCAGGCCACAGCCGAACTATGAAGCCCTTCAGGGCTTGTTCGGCCGCCTTGTGGAGCTCGACCAGCTGCTTCAGCTGGTCTCTCAAGGGCACAGGGTGTCCGGCCTCAGCATACTGAGACCAGAACACCTTCTCCATCGAGCTACCTTCCTCGGCTCGGTAGAATGCGGCGGCATCGGATACGCTGCGGAGAAGATCTGGGAATGCCCCTGGAGAGCTCCGGATTCGGGTAAGTAACAAGTAGTTTACTTTATATGTCTGCTTTGCATAGAGAATGCCTTACCCGCCACTATCTTTTTCACCGCATCCAATTCCTGGAGGGCCTTCTGGGCTTCGGCCTTGGCAGATTTGGCAGTTTTAAGGGCCGCAGCAAGCTCGGACGCTCGCGTCTTCGAGTCGAGCTCCAAACTGTCATGTTTTTTCATGAGAGCCTGAAACTCTTGCTGCACCTCGCCAACCTGCGCCTCAAATTTCTCCCGCTCGGTGCGCTCCTTGGCCACTTTCTTCTCGGCCTCGAACAGCGCCTGCTTGAGGGTTGCCACCTCAGTTGTGGCCCCTACAATAAGAAGTGTACTCCTGTCATTTTTTGCAATTGCGTCTTCTTATAGGCATTTTTTCTATAAGGTATTTCTTACGTTCTTTATCCTCGAGCTGCCGTTTGGCAAGGCCGAGCTCTTGCTCGGTCCGCTCGAGGCCCTGCTTCAGGGCACCCACCTCCATAGTCAGTGAGGCGGTGCCCAGCAGCGAAGCCTACATACGTATATTGACTCCTTTTTAGTTAGACTCTTGCGATATTTAATAGATCCTCTATTCAGCTTTTCTTTCCGAACGCCAAACAGAGCATCAGGGGCTACTGTCTATGCGGTAATATTTTTACATATTTTTTACTTACCTTGAAGCCTGTTAGAAGGCTAGCACAAGCTTCAGTCAGTCCGCTTTTGGCGGACCGAACCTTCTGGACCACCGTACTCATGATGGTACGGTGCTCCTCGTCGATGGAGGCGCCCTTAAGCACCTCCAGCAAATTGTCCGGCACCTCCGGTTGGACGGACGATGCCAGCTCAATAGGCTTGCTCCTCTTGGCAGGAGTTCGCCTGCCGCGGTCCGGAACCGTTGATGATTCCGGCGCGGTGTCCGGCTTAAAGCCGGACTTGGAGCCCTGGGGGGTCTGGTCCACTTTACTCCTGGAGTCCGGGAGGGGTTCCTCCTGGACCACCTCCTCTTGCCCTGGAGCTTGTCGCGACGCCACTTCGGTGTCATCCGCAGCACAGGGGGAGGCAGTGGGCGGAACTGAATTCACGTCCGATGAATCCAGGGAGCCGCTCGACGACTCGTCGAGCCCGTCCTTGGGCGGGCTGCATGATTATATTCGACATTAGGGAAAGCTGCGCAATGAAAGGAATATCATGAGTTACTCTGGTATCCGAACACTTACGATTTCGCCGGACGCTTGGCCCTGTCCGGCCACTCCTCTTCGTGCTCGTCGGCGTCGGGGGCGTAGTCCGGCGGAGGGGTTTTCCTCTTCTCACTACTAGAAAAAGGGCTATAGATGGGATTGACACTAATGGCGCACCAGACAAGCGGTGCGCCATTAGTATATACTAATGGCGCACCACCTTCTGATACGCCATTAGAGTTGAAACTACTAATGGCGCACCTGGCCCAGGGTGCGCCATTAGTATCAAAAAAAATTGAACTAGTGCGCCTGTCCAAACATACTAATGGCGCATCCAGACACAGTGCGCCATTACTAGTTGTAACTAGTAGTGGCGCACCTGTCGGAAAGTGCGCCACTAATGTTGGTTTTCTATTATATTTTTTATTCCTTTTTTTACAAAACTATTAATGGCGCACTGTTCCGCCGTGCGCCATTACTAGTTTAAACTAGTAATGGCGCACTGTGGGACAGTGCGCCATTAGTATGTTTTTTTTTGCAAAACTACTAATGGCGCACCACCAGAAGGTGCGCCATTAGTAACCTGCATTACTAATGGCGCATTTAGGGTTGGTGCGCCATTAGTAATCCCTCCCCTGCCTCGTCTCACCCGCGCCTGACCACCACCGCCCACCACTTCCCCGGCCGTGCTCGCTTCCCCCGCCGCACCCGACCACCTCCCTCACCGCCCCCCTCCGCCCGCGCCCTCGCCGTCCCCCTCCCCCCGCGGCCCCGCCTGCGACAACCTCCCTCCCGAGCGCGACAGCTAGGGTTCCTAGCCGTCGGCGCCCCCGCGCCCCCACGGCCCCCACCACCGCAGCTCCTCCATCGCCGACGCCTCCGCGACCTCGCCGTGGCCGCCGGCCTCCCCACGACCAACCGAGGCATCCCTTCGACGCCGCCGCCGCCGCCGACCCCGACACCAACCCCAACCCCGACCCCTCCGGCGACCAGCCGCGCCCGCCCAGGTACCTCTCCTCCTTCCTCCTTCCTCCCTCTCCACCCTTCCTCCTCCTTGTCGCCTCCAAAATTGGCCATGACCCAGTGCACTTTAATTTGTTAGAAAGATAAATATTTTGTTGGACAAAGTCGTTCAACATATGCTACACATGACATTTTTACAAATCTACATCAGAGCAAACACATAGCAATTTCCATCTATTCAAACCCCTAATTATCTAAGACATGGAAGTTGCCATCTATTCAAACTCCATTGATAGAAATAACTAGAATTAATGCCACACTTTTTTAGTCAAATACCACACTTCTTACATTTTGGACCTGTACTCTGGGTGGCACATTTGTGGACCGATTGAGTTATTTTCCACCCATTCTGTGTACTTCTCCATCACGGTGGTTATTATTTGTGAGAATCGCACCAGCAAACATTTTTCTGTGACTTCTAATGAGTTTGCTATGTGTTCATAAAGATTATGTAAAAGAAATGCGGCAAATCCCAATCATTTCACTGAAAACACATGGGGCAAAAAAAATGTTTCACTGCATCCAACCAAAACTTGCTGTAGTGCATTCAGATGCTTCTTGGCTTGACAGAGTTATACTTGATAGATGAAGTATGTGTGTATTCAGATGCTTTGTGTAATTGTACCTGTTATATCTGACCACCGTTTATTGTGGTTTTGATTTTGTTACAGTGTTCTCAAGTATAACAACATAGTGGGATCATTTTGCAGATTCCAGCAAACAACATAGTGGGATCATTTGTCAAGGCCAGCATCAGAGTACTAATTTACAGGTATAAATAGATAAAAGATTCAGAGAGTAGCTCTTTTCTTACCAGCATCATGGCCAAGCTGCTAGTTCAACTACTGGCCAACTAGTGGCCCTTGTTATCAAAGTAGTCTTGCCACATGTTCATAGTAATCTCCAATCATATTAGCAGTACTGAATCAAACTTGTCTTGTTTTATGGGAATGGTTGATTACCTTGATTATACTTACTGGATGTTGACTCTATAAATCATATTGATACTGATTTTTCTGAGCTGTTTGTGCTCTCCCTGCATCTTTCAGCTCTCATTTTCAGTGGAGTTGTTGAATTATATGCTATCATTGGACATGTTTTACATGTTAGTTTGCTGGGTTTTGTCTCCGACCATCGTGTCGTGATGAATTTGCAGGTACCCCGAGAGGCCCTTGAGTTTGTCGGAATGTCGATTAACTTCCGTTTCAGCAAATTTGGGTACTCCATATGTCCTATTTTCAGCAAAGGTCATGCTGAAATTTTCCGTGAATTTTAGCATGACTTTGCTAAAAATCGGACATATGAGGTACTTGCTACTAATGCATGGGCCGGGGTATCTTAGTACTTAATTAAGTAGGATCAACTGCCCCTTTATTCTTGCTGTATTAAACCATAGGTGGCAATAGAGCCAAGTGATTAGTGCCAAGTGATTAGGCCCAACCTAGGGTGCCTCGGCATCGATAAACCCTAAATGATGAAAACTTAACTTGGCTGCCCCGGATGCCTCGGTGTCGATGAGAACCTAAATGATGTACGCTTAGGCTTTTAGGGTGCCTCGGCGTCGAAACCCTAAATGATGAAAGCTTAGGCTTTTAGGGTGCCTCGGTGTCGACAAACCCTAAATGATGAGACCATGATCTTGTTCCTTGACAATAACCAACTTTTTGACCAAACTTTTTTCCTATTTAGAGCGAAACATGGCCCACAACGATGAGGCCGGTGGTTCGGGCGGCAGGCAATTCTGGGAGCTGTCCCAGGATATGTCGTCATCATCATCGGACGACGAAAGTCTCCCGGTGGAGTGCGACTGGTGCCACGACAATCGAGGTCTGTGCGACATGCCTCACCTGGACAATGATCGGCGCTTCGGCATTAAGCTCGAGGAGACCTTCGAAGTCGAAATGGTACACAACGACGACAAGTGTTATTTTCATAATTAAGCATTACTTCAACTATTTCAACGTGTAATTTTCATCTTTTTGATTCGAGTATAGCTTATCCCATGCCATGCAAGATGCTATGTCTTGGAGAGGATGGATTTTGAAGACCATGAAATTTCTGAAACAAAGAAAATTCACCTAAGGACTCATCACGATGTGGACTTTGAAGTAAATCTATATAATTCTGAGAGCGTAACCCATTTTGGTTGCAAAAATTGGGAAGCATTTTGCAAGATGTATGGTTTTGATGAGGGTATGCTTATCACCATGGATCTTGGTAATCCTGACATCAACCAAGACAATATGGACATTTGGGTCCTTGTTGATACGCCTCCAGTTCTACCGCTATGTGAGTTTCTCAAACATAGTTATTAGCTAATTTATATTGTTTATTTCAAAATAGTTGACAGCTTATTTACATTGACAGCTTATTTTTATTGTTCAAAGAATGTGTGGGAGATGGTAGACAAAACCCACTACACCGATGGCTCCGAATTAACAACTTACAAGGAGAAAAATCATCTGGTCGGATTTTGTACTGACATTGAAAATTACATTATCCACAAACAAATTCCTCAACATTATGGTAAATACGTGCCACTAGTGCATGTGTTCAACTACGGTAACTACCATGGAGATACCCTGGTAAGATTTTTACTATTACGACATCCATGCATCTTTTACATACTTCTAAAACTAGTACATCATTGCTAACTATGAAGTTATTACTATGTTTTTCAACAGATAATCCCGGAGAATTGTGTGCCTCATATGATGTATTTGAAAGGTAGTGTTAATGTTTTGAACATACAGCCAGGTCATCCTATGAATCTCAACTGTCCATACGAGATTTCTAAAAGAAGTGGAGACATGAAAATCAAAGGATGGAAAAAATGTATGGATAGTCGTAAGAATTGGAGACAGGATGTTCTCCATTCTCCATAATGGAGAGTCAGGGTCTATATTGTTTTATGCTATTTTAGCTTAAATAGGGTATTTAGGTCCTGCCTAATACTGATGATCATGTGCTGATGAACAATTAAGTAGGGTTGGTTCGAAGACTATCAAGATGATGATCGTATGACTTGTTATGAATAACGAGTAGAAGTTGTATGATGATGATTAGTAGGACTTGTTAGGATTAGTATTACTTCCGACAAACTCGATACTCACGGTCTTGAGACTTGTAATGTTTTATGTTTGTTCGGTCTTTTCAATTCGGAGACTAATATGATGAATTGTATTCGGAGACTAATATGATGAATTGTATTCAGAGACTAATCTTCTATTGTATTCGATGAATCTGTTGTTGATGTGTGCTGTCTATATTTTGTCCAATTATACATTTTGTAACCTATGCAAAAAACAGAAAATAAAAAAATAAAAAAAACCTAATATTCATACTAATGGCGCATCACATCACAGTGCGCCATTAGTATGCCGAAGTTACTAATGGCGCATCTTGTTGTTGTGCGCCATTAGTATGCCAAAGCACTTGGGTATACATGGCCCCCTGGGAGGCATACTAATGGCGCACTATTGTATATACTAATGACTCATCCTAGGTGCGCCATTAGTACACCAGATACTAATGGCGCACCAGTGGTGCGCCATTAGTAAAATATACTAATGGCGTGCTACTAATGGCGCACCACTAATGCGCCATTAATGGCCAAATTAGGTGCGCCATTAGTAGGCCTTTTCCTAGTAGTGTCTTGGACCCTTCGGCCTCCCCTACTGGGGTGGCCTTCCTCTTCTTTCCTCCCCCCGCTGGAGGGGGAGAGGTCTCTTCTTCCTCCTTCTCGTCTTCACGGGAGGAGTGCGTCTCGGACTCGTCGGACGACGAGTCCGACACCACCATGTTACGGGAACTCTTTCGAGTCCCCGTCGCCTTCTTCTCCGGCACGACATAAGGTGCCGGAACCAGCAACTTCACTAGGAGAGCAGGGGCTAGGTCTTCGGGCAAGGGACTTCGCCTACCAATCCTGTCAAAGGTGAGGGAGTTTAGATCCCGCATAGAGTCAAACTATGAAGAAAACTTAACATCCTGTAAAAGATGAAAATATTTTACCTCGCCAGCAGGACGCTGCGAGCTGAATCCGCGGTCTTCGGAGGCGGATGTGGGAGCCTCGGCGCCTTTGGTTAGCCCCTTCCAGACATCTTCGTATGTCGTGTCGAAGAGCCTGCTCAAAGTTCGGTGCTGCGCCGGGTTGAACTCCCACAAATTGAAGTCCCGTTCTTGACACGGAAGGATCCGGCGAACGAGCATGACTTGGACTACGTTGACAAGCTTGAGCAGCTTGTTCACCAGGGAGTGGATGCATTTTTGTAGTCTGGTCACCTCTTCTTCGTCGCCCCACGACAAGCCCGTCTCCTTCCAGGACGTGAGCCGCGTAGGGGGTCCGGATCGGAATTCAGGGGCTGCGATCCACTTCGGATCGCGTGGCTCAGTGATGTAAAACCACCCTGACTGCCACCCCTTCAAGGTCTCCACAAAGGAGCCCTCGAGCGATAGGACGTTGGCTATTTTGCCCGCCATGGCACCTCCGCACTCCGCCTGGTTGCCGCGCACCACCTTTGGCTTGACGTTGAAGGTCTTGAGCCAGAGGCCGAAATGGGGGCGGATGCAGAGGAAAGCCTCGCACATGACGATAAACGCCAAGATATTGAGGATGAAGTTCGGGGCCAGATCATGGAAATCTAGGCCATAGTAGAACATGAGCCCGCGGACAAATGGGTGGAGAGGAAAACCCAGTCCGCGGAGGAAGTGGGGAAGAAATACTACCCTCTCATGGGGCCTTGGGGTGGGAAGAAGCTGCCCCTCCTCAGGAAGCCGGTGTGCAATGTCTTTGGACAGGTATCCGGCCTTCCTTAGCTTTTTGACATGGCCCTCCGTGACGGAGGAGACCAGCCACTTGCCTCCCGCTCCGGACATTGTTGGAGAAGGTTGAGGTAGGAAGTGCGGGCTTGGGCACTGGAGCTCGGGTGCGCAGAAGATGGATAGGCAAAGGAGGAAGGAGGCGTAGGTAAAAAGCTGGATCCTTATCCCCTTATATGGGCGGATGCGACTATGCGTCCCCACCAGCCTAGTAAAACTTGCTTGCCTCTCAAGCGCCGTGATAAATGGCGCGGTTGGGTTACCCACGTCCGTATTGATGAGAATCCCGTAAATGGGGGACACGATCTCTACTTTGACAAGACGTGCCAAGGAAACCGCCTCGCAAAACATGCTAAGGTGGAAAAGTGAAAACGATTCGAATAAAGGCTTGGCCGTAGTGTGATGTCACGCTACGGAATATGCCAGGAGATTAGATTTGTGTTAACATTATTCTCTCTGTGGCAATACGTGGAAACTTATTTTGCAGAGCCGGACACTACTCTTGGTGTTTACAAACTTTTATGAAGAATTTGGAGGAGGAACCCGCCTTGCAATGCCGAAGACAATCTATGCGCCGGACTCGTCGTCATTGAAGCCTGGTTCAGGGGCTACTGAGGGAGTCCTGGATTAGGGGGTGTTCGGGTAGCCGTACTATACCTTCAGCCGGACTCCAGGACTGTGAAGATACAAGATTGAAGACTTCGTCCAGTGTCCGGATGGGACTTTCCTTGGCGTGGAAGGCAAGCTTGGCGATGCGGATATTCAAGATCTCCTACCATTGTAACTGACTTTGTGTAACCCTAACCCTCTCCGGTGTCTATATAAACCGGAGGGTTTTAGTCCGTAGGACAACTTCATCATACAACAATCATACCATAGGCTAGCTTCTAGGGTTTAGCCTCCTTGATCTCGTGGTAGATCTACTCTTGTACTACCCATATCATCAATATTAATCAAGTAGGACGTAGGGTTTTACCTCCATCAAGAGGGCCCGAACCTGGGTAAAACATCGTGTTCCTTGCCTCCTATTACCATTCGGCCTAGATGCACAGTTCGGGACCCCCTACCCGAGATCCACGGGTTTTTGACACCGACAGCGACGACGACGATATGGTTGAGCATGGGAGTTTCCCTTCGACTACGGCGACGTATGATGACATGAGTGACTTGTGCCACTATATTGAGAGTGAGAGTGACTTCACCACTAGCCCCATATATGATGAGTTGCCACAATTCCCATGTGAGGAGATCCACAACCCCCACCACTTGAGTGAGATGAGTGACTCCACCATATGTGACATTGAGTGCACCTACCTTGAGGGAGTGAGTGAGCCACCACCACATAGAGAGAGTGAGGAAGTTGATAGGGCACGTGAGGCCATTTGCATTTCTAACAACTTGACCTCTACCTCTATTGTGTCTTCTCATTTGGTGCTAGGTCCCATATATGATGATGCGCCGATCCGCGACGACTTCGTCCTTCCTTTGGACAAGACGATGGCCATGGTGGAATATGATGCACCCCCCACATGGTTCCATCAAGATGAATATAATGACCACCATTTGGTCTTTGCCACCTCACCTACACCATTTGAGGGGAATGAACAAGGTAACATAGGTGAAGGTGATGCTCTAGTCCCACTAGTGGACACTCTTGACATTGATTGCTTGCATGATGTTGATCCACCTATTGTCATGCTTCATGCTAGTGTGATTTCCCCATGCGATGATTTACCTTTTGATGCCATGTTACATAGGATTTCTTGTGATAATTCTCTTGGTCACATCATGTTTGACAATCCGCTTGACTTGTCATATGCTATGCATGAGATCAACAATATGGCATACTTGCAATCTCTTCATAGTGACTATGCATACGCCATCAATATAAACCCAATTTGCACTTATGGCATAGATGACGAGCCCATGGTTATTGGCATTTGTTTTTCTTGTGATGATATTGCCATGCTTCCTTTAAATGATTTGTGCAATTCATCTACTATGCCATGCCATGATCACATTGTTCCAAATATGCATTGTTTTGGATGTTGTCAATATTCTCCATGTGATGTTTCATTTAATGCTCATGAGGAGACCCCCATAGTTTCCTCATACATTTTAGGAGATTTTGATTCATCATATCCATTGCATGATCCCTCTACTTGTGTGCACCATATGCTCCCCATGAATGACAATGATGTTGATGTGCCATATACTTGCATTCTCAATTTGTGTCCTCATCGTGTCATACATAATAACGATTCTTTCATGATGGATGACATGTTCTTATATCATGCATCAAATTTCTTTGAGTGATGCTTATCTTGTGCTAACTCACACGTGCACATACACATCATGATGGATGATGTGTACATTTACCACGAACACAATTTCTTTGGTTTGTGTTTCTTTTGTGTAGGTACCCATGAATACTTGTCAACCTCACAATCCCATGAGTTGACAAAACGAGCTCTAGAGAGCAACGATGACTTGGGATCACATGGATTGCCTTTCCCACCGCTCTCTTCGCGCAAAGACTTCGCGCATTTCTTCTACATGGCTCTCACATGGTTATGGGTATCATCCTTTACATATTATATGCCCATCTTGCCATGTTCACTTTGCATGATATGCTCATTCCTACGCCTTTGCCATGCATTTGTGACCCATGCTTTGCATTACACATGATGATTGATTCTACTACTTGTATGTGTATTTGCAAGCTTGGTGGAGATATTGCTTGTTATTGCCATGTTTGCTATGTGCCCAGTGCCTATGATGATACAATGATCTTGGTTTGTGTTTGTACTTGCGATATGTCATGTGCATTGTCTATGCCTATTATTTTCTCACATGATATGATTGCCATGATTTCCTCTAGTGTGTTGCCTCTTCGCTTCACTAGTTTGCACGACTTGATTGCCTCGCACATGTTGCAAAATTGCTATATCATTTGTGTTGGGTGCCTCACTTTCTTCACCACACCATATGCACATTATGCTTGGATTGTCTTGCACTTTCCCCATGTGTTTAGACATTTCATTTCTTTTGGTGTTGTGAATGACTCTTATGCCTACCATAGACCATTTGTCGAGCGCTTTATGCATGTTTGCTATGATCTTGAGGTCGATGCTCGCTATCTTGTCAAACATATATGCATCTCAACCTCACATTTACATGCTTGTTTCCATGATGTCCTTGATTGTGCTAAATTTATGTGCTTACATGCTATGCCACACTCCCTTGTCACATCATGTGCTATGCTTGATGACAACACTTGTTGGGTACATCACCTCTTGAATGCTTGGTTTTGCTTTAATGCCAACCACATTTGTTTTTCCAAGTTCTTGTTATCTTTGCTCCTTTTGAAGGATATACAAGACGGTGCGACATTGGAGAGTGACCATTTCGAGCTTCCACATGAGAAGTGCTTGGTCGTTGTCCACTTCTACACGGCAACGTCATCTCGTTACCATGGTGATGGAGATCACGATCCGTGGATGGATCACTCCCAAGGGGGGGGGGGGAGATGATGCGGAGCATCCTTCGACCATCACCATGGACATCACACCACCACCGCAAGCATGGAAAGGACCTACGACGAGAGCTCACGCACGCGTTGTTGAAACCGAGGTGAACTCCTTCCTCTTCGAGCTTCATTCGGATTCACACAAGAGTCGGATTATACCTCAAATGGAAACTCTATGCACTCGTAGGTACCAAGGAGAAGATCGTGAAGAGGCAAGGACGGAGACACAAGCAACTATGGAGGAGAAGAACGAGGAGAACCGGAGTCCCCTGGACACACGGGGTGCCCGGCCCCTACAGCCCTGGGTGCCCGGCCTCCCAGCCCCGGGTGCCCGGCCCTCCTCCTCCCAGGCGACGCCCCGGGTGTCCGGGCCCTCAAACCCCGGGTGCCCGGCCCCTGCCCCTGCCGCCAGCCGCGGCACCCCGGGTGCCCGGCCCCTTGGCCCCAGGTGCCCGGGCCACCTCCCGCACCGGCCCAGCACGCCCCCGGGTGCCTGGGCTTTCAGGCCCCCGGGTGCCCGGCAGAAGCCGCCCAGCCCCCTGCACCGACCCCGGGTGCCCGGGCCTAAGTCCCCCGGGTGCCCGCCCCACTCCGAGGCCTGCGTGCCACTTTTGGGATTTGGTCCCTTGTATCCCCCTCTTCCTCTTTATTTCGTCCCTAAACTATATAGGGGCATCCCCTAGCTCATTTGTAGGATAGCAAAGTATTTGATAGACAAAAATAGATCTTTTCTCATCTTCCTCCTCATGGAGATCATGACCTCCTAAGGGGGAAGATCCACTTGTGGATATCAAGCCCTCCTCTTGGGGAAGGATCTACCTAGATCATCAAGCCCTCATCTCCTTCATAGGATTTGGGATGAACTCTACCATGTATCATGTTTCCCTTTGATTGTTCATGTACCTTGTGGATCTTGTGTGTTTGTTGGTCTAGTGGATGTGTGATTGGGCTTGTTCTTGAGTGTTCCTCTTGTTTTCCCTCTTGTGTTCATCTTGTTCTTGGGGATTCCCCCTTCAATTTGTGAAATATCTTCACTTAGGGTTCCACCCTACAACAAGTTTGCTCTCAAAGACTTGGGTGACCTTCATTATTTTCTTGGAATAGAAGTAAAGAAAATTAAGGATGGCATACTTCTCTCACAGGAAAAATACACTACTGATATTCTCAGAATAGTAGGTTTGGAAAATTGCAAGCCGGTTAGTACACCAACTTCTACCTCCGAAATGCTCACAGTAGAAAGTGGAGAAGCTCTTGCCCCAGTGGATGCAACAAATTATAGGAGTGTTGTAGGTGCCTTGCAATATTTAACCCTTACTCGTCCTGATATTTCCTACTCAGTGAACAAGGTATGTCAATACTTGCATGCACCAAGAACTACTCATTGGACTGCGGTTAAGAGAATTCTAAGGTATCTTAAGTACTCAGAAGGTCTTGGACTTCAAATTACCATGTCCCCTTCTCTTCTTGTAACTGCTTATTCAGATGCAGACTGGGCAGGATGTGCTGATGATAGAAGATCTACATGTGGTTTTGTTGTATTCCTGGGAACAAATCTTGTGTCATGAAGCGCAAGAAAATAGGCCACTGTCTCAAGATCAAGTACAGAGGCTGAATATAAAGCCTTGGCTAATGCTATAGCTAAAGTAATGTGGATTCAGACGCTTCTTTATGAACTTGGTATTAAAACTCCTCAGGCTGCGAGACTATGGTGTGATAATATTGGGGCAACCTATCTCTCAGCCAACCCTGTTTTCCATGCAGAAACAAAACACAGTGAGGTTGATTTTCATTTTGTCAGAGAAAGAGTGGCTCGGAAGTTGCTTGAGATCAAGTTCATTCCTACAGAAGATCAGCTTGCAGATGGGTTTACAAAACCACTTACCATGAGAGGATTGGAAAAGTTCACATACAATCTCAACCTTGGCAAAGCTCCTTGAAGTTTAGATTGAGGGGGAGTGTTAGAATAGTTGTATAGTGATAGGACTTGTTGTTTAAACTTGTACTCTAGCTCTATCTCTTCTTCTCTCTCCCGTAGCAATCTTTCTGTTTCTCCTGTAACGATCTCTCTGATCGATCTCTCCCCAACTTGTACGCCAAGGCTTGTGCCCGATATATATCAATGCGGCCCGAGACAAAGGGTTCAACGCTTTCAACATATTCTCTCCCCAACTTGTACGCCAAGGCTTGTGCCCGATATATATCAATGCGGCCCGAGACAAAGGGTTCAACGCTTTCAACATATTCTCTCCCCCAACTTGTACGTCAAGGCTTGTGCCCGATATATATCAATGCGGCCCGAGACAAAGGGTTCAACGCTTTCAACATATTTTACAGGCGTGGCTCCAAAAGAAGGAGCCAATGAGAAGGTGACCATGCTGTACTTAACGCCACTGTTTGCTTGTCAACGTACAGTCATTTTTTTTTTTTTGCAATGAACGTACAGTCATTCATGTTTTGCGGGTAACGAGAGAAGATAGGAGGTCTCCAATTGATCCGTGATGGACACATGGAGCGACTGGGCATTAGATGGTGTTCGCAGGAATGTCGTCTCTGGAGTGTGTTTGTGGTCAAACGATGGTATTTGCCAATCGTGCATCATCGGTTCAGAATTTGCATCATATTTTTTTGTTCGGTGGAGTCCACCGTATACACACAGTATATAACATGTAGTAGCTCTGCCACTTGTTGTGATTATTTGCTAAACTCTCATACAGTAGGTCGATGGACTTATGGAAGTCTACTTGGTCAACTGGGTCAATAGTTTGTCGCCCCAATTCAAGCAATTGGGCTGCTTTCGTACACTTGATTCAAAATTTAGTTGCGGCACTTGGTCTTTTCTCGCTTTGGTACGAATATACAGCCCCCAATAAGTCATGGGTCGCTGCCCCGCTGCAATGCAAACAGTCTGACCGGACATCTTCCACACAACCGTCCTGATCACCTTTGTTGGAAGTTCCAAAAGAAGCAATTTGGCGTGCTACTTGTTTATACGACTCTCAGAATAATTACCCCTGTCATCTTTCCATCTCCCGGGTGGAAGAACAGCACCATCCACACGCCTTCAAAGAGAAGCGTGGTTAAAAGGTCTACATGAAAGAGTTTCATATAGTGTCCAACTTGAAAATGTTGTCTCCCTATGGACTCGCCTTAAAGGAATTCATTTGGTGCCTAACAGTTCATACACCTCCATATTGGCCTGCATAGCTCAAATCTGAACGCCTTGTTAAAAATATGCCTCGCAATTGAGAAATCACTTCCCATCACATTTTTTTTCTTTGGTTTTGGAGGTCGCTTCCATGACACAACACGACATACATGAGGCCTTCCAGCTCACACTACTAGAAAAACGGCTATAGCTAATATGGACATTAATGACGGACCATGTATGTGGTGCGCCACTGCTATATAGCAGTGGCGCACCAGATACAGGTACACCATTATTGACATATTACTAATGGCGCACCTGCTGTATGGTGCGCTATTACTAGTTTTTAAAAAAATGTTAGCAGTGACGCACCAGGGAATAGTGCGCCATTACTAGTTGACATAGTAATGGTGTACCTGTATAAAGTAGGCCATTACTATGTGTATGCCTTGGTCAAACTTAGTAATGTCGCACTTTGCATAGGTGCGTCATTACTATGTCAAACTTAGTAATGACGCACCTACACAAGGTGCGTCATTACTAACTTTGACCAATGTTTGACCAAGTCATACACATAGTAATGACGCACTTTGTGAAAGTGCGTCATTACTATGTGAACTAGTAATGTCGCACTATCCCCTGATGCGTCACTGCTAACCAAATGCACACCCTCCCGCCCCCCCCCCCCCCCCCCCCCCCACCGCCTTTTCAGTTCTAAAAAAAAGAAAATGATGGAAATGTCAAAAAAAATAAGTTTCCCACGTGATATGTGGTCTAGTTGTTGGGAAATTTACAACTATGAATTTTGACTTTATTTGCAAAATCTCTCTGAAATTTAGTAAAATTGGCATAACTTTTGCATACGAACTCGGATTAAAAAGTTTTTTATATGAAAAATCATCTACTCGAAAAGTTACATCCGAATTCAACGGGGAACCCCGTTGAAGATTTTGAGAATCCCCAAAAACCTAACAGAATAAAAGATACGGGGCTTTTAAGATCTAGAGGGGGAAAATGGGAAAAAAATCAAACTTAGGAATGGCGCACCATTTGCTAGGTGCGCCACTAGTAACAGAAAAAAATTGGTTTCGAATTTTTTTTTCAGAAAAAATGTTCAAAATATGATACGTAATATGACTGGGAAGTTTGAAATATTTTTTTAAAATTTCATCACACTCATAAACATGAACAAAGTCCTAGACATCAACAAGGTTTAATAGGATTGATATGATAGATATATCAACAAGTGCCTGCTAAGTGAGCTGGTGCTGGGGTTGGATAGAATTGCGAAGTTAAGCGTGCTCAGGCTGGAGTAGTGTGAGGATGGGTGACCTTCCGTCAAGTTTACCATGGAGTGCGATTTGACTTAAGATTAAGCATATTGACCCGAGATTTAGAAAAAAACAAAAAAAATGGAAAAAAATTTTGAAAAAAAAATTCTGAAAAAAAAATTTGTTAGTAATGGCGCACTTCGATGTGGTGCGCCATTACTATTTGTTACTAGTGGTATGATAATAGTGGCGCACCTATAGTGCGCCATTAGGTGCGCCACTAACAGCCTTTTTCTAGTAGTGTCAGCAAATATATATACCCTTTGATCCAGGCTAAAAGAGATCTTAGCGGCCGACTCAAATTAGTAGTGTATATTTTTTACTCTTGTCTTCTATATTTTTTCAGTTCCCATTGATCCCGTTGAATCATAGGTTTGCCAGGCATCCACATGATTATCCCTTGTGTCGGCCGAAGTCTTGTTATCTCTCTCCTTACAACTTCACCCATCACTAATTTCTAAAAATTGTTTGGGGTTACATTACATGTAATTAATAGAACTTACATTTTACAATTGCAAATTATTGCTACAGGAAGTAACGAATAACTTAAACTTTTGAATCATGAACTACACTTGGATCAGAAAACAGAAAACAACTTCACATCATGGTTTCACTTGCTCCTCTTCTCTTTTCATTCATGAATTGTGAGGATTCATCACATTTTGTCTAGCTTGTGCCATGTACAACGGCATATCTGTGTCATATATTTCAACCGTTTGGGCATAATGAGATGAATTATTTGTTCTCATGCATTGTGCTATCTATAGGCATGCTTTTATTTGGTTTGCTTGCTCTTGGAATGAAACGTGAAATAGGTGAAAGCCAGGGAGTAAGTGAGCATGGTACGCATGCATGCTACCAGCGGCGACGCTAGGCTTAGGCGAAGCCCCAGGCCATCCCAGGCAGCCTTTGTGCACAGTAGCATTGTAGCTACGGTATTCGCTACAGTGCACAAAGGAAACTGGTCTCAGGCCCCAGGCAGCAGCCCGGGCTGCCTGCGGCATGTCTCCACCACTGCATGCTACAAAGTTGTGATGACAAATTTCTCGACGCTGGTCATGCCGGACTTTGTGGAGAAAAGTTATGTGATGTGCTCATGCAGTTTAGACCTTATCGTGCTGATATGCATCTTGAGTTCCCTTGTAATCATGCTTATATGTGCGTACCACTCATTGTTCATGGACAGAAGCTCCTATATATACCTTCCACTGATTTTAGTCGCCCACTGAGTGTGTGTCAATAAGCTAGCTATCTACTAGCAACCAATATTTACAGTTAGTTAGTTATTCTTCGCCATGTTATTAGTCATTAGTACTACTCCCTCCGCCTGGGTTTATTAGGCCCCCTCGCATGTAATAAAGCATGATTTATATGGAGAATTTTTTTTATCATTGAAAACTTGAAAACAGGATTACCATGGAGACATGGCGTGTGGACGACCGCAAACGAACGTGAGCAGATGAGCGGAGCACTCATCCGCTGTTGTCAATGCTGCTCCTAAAGGTGTTTGCTGACGCTCGTGAGCAGATGAGCGCTGTTGCGCCATATTGATAGGAACAAACACTAGTAAAGTGGAGAACACATAGTAACGAGAACCAAGAGCGGCTCTATATGAAAAAATATATCATGTGTCTTGTGTTTTTGTATGAAGCTTGTAGAACCCATCTTATTTTGATTATTCAGTGGAGTACGATATATCTGTGTACATGCAGTATATGACATGAATGCATGCGTGTTGAACGTACATGCATGACGCCGTACATTGCTTAAACAACGTACTACACAACATGTGATCCGTGATATACTTGGCTCTCCAATACAATGTGGGTACGTGCATGTCGTAGGATAGACCCATTCTCCTCCTCCTCTCCACTCTTTCCACCATTGAAAATCTTCTGAGTGTTATGCCCGGCTCGTTTCCTTTCTTCACACCACTAGCCGGAGTAGAGAAGGGCGAGGCGCCTAGAGATCCATTGTATATACTCCTTCCGCTTTTGAATATAATACAGACACTATCAAATATACAATTTGCATCTATACATAGCCACTACCTCTTCCTGGGATGAACTGGTTAAATTTTTGTCTCATGCAACTGTGCTATGCATTGATTAAATATTTTGCCTCGTATGATGGTGCCATAGAGAAAGAGACACCACATGCGTCATGTTTAATTAGCCCGGAATATGAGAGATTTTCCACACAATTAATTTTGTTGTTTATTAGTTGGCTTTGTTTTCTTGGTATCTGAAAAATAGGATAGTGGTCCTGTATACAAAAATGAGGGGAGTAGCAGGTCTAGGTTATCGTACTTTAGAGGCATTTGGTAAGATGCCAAATTGGAGCTTCCCACCCACTGCGATGCTTAGTGGAGGAGAGGCAGTTAAGCTCAATGGATTCCCTAATTTGCAAGAATATTTGCTCTTCATCCTCTTTCATTGCATGCACCTTGATGGTGGATATGAAAAAGGGGAGACTTGGAGCTCGAAATTCTAAGGACTGGGTAGAGGATCATTCACAACGATGACTGTGAAGAAGCTATGACGCCTGTGGATGCCTCCATCCTCTTTTAGAGTAATAGATAGACGTGGTCGACTGCCGGTCTTCAATACCACGTCGTTGTATTTTCTCACCAAAGGGCAGCCATAGAGTCTGGTGCATCGACGCGAGCTCTTTTCTTCCTCTTGGCTTGAGGCCTATAGGGACGTAGTGCAACTTTTGTTTGGAATCCACCATCCCTTCCTTCAGCACCCTATATAGTGGTTGCGATCTGGCTGACCCAAGTAGGTGCCTGAGCTGGACCCATTGTTTGGACTCAATTGTATTTCAGATCCTTGGTTTAGGGTCCTCCTTGCAAACTTCAAGGACCGTGTGGTAATTTATGTTTCTCAAATCCTTTTCTGAGCTTTAATATCCCCGCTGATAATAATGTGCTCTCGGGGCCCTTGGATGCCCTCCCTTCTTCCATCCGAGAAAAATACAGTGGGTATGGTGTTTTTGGCGAAGGCTTCTGGAAGCGAATGTTTTTTTTTTGTGGGGATCTGGAATCGAATGTTGACAGGTCAGCGCTTGTATTTTTCTGTTTTTGCAGGCCAATCATGCATCAAAGCTAGATCAAAGATTGATGATCATATTACTTTATTTCCTTTGTTTGATGTGGTCCACAACGTCATGCGTGTTGTATGCACACGTACGTGCAGGCCAGCCAAAGGCTTGGTTCATTTACTTGAGACCGATGCAAAAGTGCATTGAAAATGAGAGATGAAATGCATGGGCCGTCCCCAAATGCATGCATACCATACCTGTGCAACCATCTGGCTAGACTGGTTAGCTAGCTAACCGGCTGCAGTGTGCTGCTCTACTGGTGCTATATATGTCTTGATTCACCGAGCGAACCAACCTACTTAGCTAGCCCTTTAAGGTAATGCTGTCACCAGCAGCTCGTATGTCATGGCCCGTAGCCAACGAGTGTCCAAATTAACTTGAGCGTGGGAGATTGGAGCAAACCAAACCAAAATCACATATAGAAGTTGTCGAGGCCGGCAAATGTACTTGGACTGGAGTGTAGTTGCACTCAATCACATCTCGAAGTCGTCGAACTGTGAAGCCGTTGTACTCAGATGGTGATCTGGGCATGGAATCACAAAGATTGTATCGGAGGTCTGAATTAAGTTGTAGTGAAGGTCTGAATTAAGTTGGCGGAGGTTATTTGGTTGAGCCTCGTAAATTTATACTTGGACCTGAATGTGGCTTCTACACTGGACCTGATCTCTGGTCCATCCATTCTCGATGCTTCAGCCACCTCCGGTGCTTAATATATGTGACAAAACTCGGGACGATTGTTTTCAAAACAAATCGACTAGATCTTCTGTTGAGCATTGCAAATGTTAATTTTTCATCATTGTGCAACGTTTTGAATTCATTATCAATTATTTAGCGAATATATATTGTGTAGTTGTTTGACTCCGTCGTTGATTATGTCAATCCAATTTGGTTAGATGCTTCTGAAAGCAATAGATGTAAATACAACAATACAGGTAGTGTAAAAAAATAGCGCTGCTTTTCATAAATGTCTTCTCGATGCATTTTCAGCTTCTGAAAGTGACAAGATCTATCCTTATCTCGATGTTCTAATGCATCTATGACTAACTAATCCACAAGGTCCATGAGGACTAAAATGGAGCCCCTTTTACAGTATTTTCCAACCACTAGTAGTGCACTAGATGTCTAAGCGAGCAATCTACAGAATTGTCAACACGATCAATAAGAATAAGAGAAAGTTTGCTTTTAAACTAGATCAACTTCCGATTTCTCTGAAGGCCCAGCAAGTGAGAGAAAGAAGACAAAGGAGCAGATGTACAACAACAGTGCTGCCTATTTTCTCTTCCATTTGCTGGCAACACACTAATGCTGCTTTCCCAACAAGGTGGTAGCCAACTACTACCTCCGATACATATTAATTGATGATGGTTTAGTATAAAGTTGGGACAAGTGTCAATTAATATGGACCGGAGGAAGTACCAAAGATCCATTTCAAAATGGGAAACTGGGAATACCTAAATACTCCCTCCATTCAGAAATACTTGTCGGAGAAATGAATGTATCTAGATGTATTTTAGTTATAGATACATCAATTTTTATCCATTTATGCGACAAGTATTTTCAGACGGAGGGGGTAGTAATGAGCATACCTAAAACAATAGACCTAACATGCTATTTCATGTTCATGCTCTGAACGCAATATACTAAGGGCAAAAACTGCTAAAGGAGAGATTTAGGTACCTGATTTTTGTCTTGAAGGAGGAGATCCGACTCATCATCATAATGGACAATCCCCAGGGGGTCAACAAACTGAACTTCGGCAAGCATGTTACCTGCATTTGCAAGGCAAGTAGACAGCTTTCTTGTGACATAAATGCACATCGGGGTAGCGAAAAGCATCAAGTGCTTAACCTGAAGCTAAAGGCATTTATGGTAATTTAGCACAACAGGTTATCACTTGATCACGTCGGTTGAATTTGAATATGCATTTCGGGGTGCGATCAGCCAAACAGTGAGCCAGCTTTTGTTGGTCCCAAATTTCCAAATGCATACGGGCTGGGCATGTATAATACTGAATCTACAAATTGACGAGATTCCAAAGTAGTACATATGAGGATGATTATATTGCTTGGCAGCCGGAAAAGAATGGAATTTTCACTCTCCATGGCGCGTATAGACTAGCCATGGATGAAAAGAAATCTAAAATTATTGGACCCAACCACAGTATCCCAGGAGACCAAAGTATTAGGAACACTATCTGGAAAACAAATGTCCCCCAAAAAGTGCATATTTTTACGTGGAGGCTAGCAACTCAATCCCTTGCGGTTCAAACTAACAGATTTAGACGTATCCCGGGCCTCACTCCAATTTGTAATGTTTGCGGTGCTGATGACGAAACAGGATTCCATGTTGCGCAGCGATGTACGTTTGCGAGAGCCCTTTGGCATGAGTTGAAGGACATATGGAACCTCCCTCCAGAGAATGAAATAAGCTACACAGGAAGGGATTGGGTTCTTGTCCTACTTGATAAAGTGACTAAAGACCTAAGACAAAAACTAATGCTATTTTGGTGGCATGATTGGCATCATAGAAATAATGCGATCTTTGCAAAAGGTAAAGCAAAAATTTCCCACTCTTCTCGGTTTTTTCAATACTACCTCGTAAACATCTGCATGATTGAGAACAGAAACTCCGAGATCGATCATAAAGGGAAAAGCCCTATGACCAAACTACCAGGAGTGAGAGAACATGATAATACCAAGGAATAAGTTTGGCAAAAGCCTGACCTCAGGTGGACAAGGTCAATGTCGATGAAAGTTTCTTGCTGGCGAGCAGCAGTGGAGCATGGGGAGTCGTGGTTCGACATCATGATGGGAGAATTATCTTATCGGCCTCGGACTATATTCCGCGATGCAAAGGAGCAGATTTTGCAGAAGCTATTTCTTGTCTAGAAGGACTACAGAAAGCGATGTCGGGTACAAACCTACCTCTAGTTATTGAGAAGGACAACAGCATGGTGGCAATGGTACTCGACCTCTCATGTATGGATAGATCGAAAATGAGAGTGATTGCAAGGGAATTTCAAGCCATCAAGCAAGGAAGCAGAGAAGTTAAAGTTCGTAAAGTAGATAGAAGAGTCAACAGTTTAGCCCAAAGTCTTGCCCAGTTTGGGCGTAGAGAGTTAGGTGGTGGTTTATGCAAGGGACAGTGCCAACCTGCGTTTGAGCGTGGCCTTTCAAGATTGTAAGAACAATGTTTCCTCTTTTAATTAATAAAACTATCTATTTTTAAAAAAATCTGGAATTATTGCTCAATTACTTTATCATCTATTTGACAAATTCACATTATTATACATCGTAGTCCCACTGATCAGTGTTAAGATTTACTGGGTATGAAAACAAATGCTTCATATGATTTTCTGGACGAACAAGAATTAATATTCTCACTACCTTAAATCGAAATCCTTATATGACGCTCAGTACGTCAAATTGCCGGAGAAATACACATGGAGATACTGATGGGCTGGATTAACTAGACGCAAGGTCTTGGGGTGGTTTTCTGCCTGCTGTCATGACTTAACTTAATTTTCTCTATCTAACACCTATTTTCTTCTTTTTATTCCATTGTATTTTTTGTTCCATTTTACATATTTATTTAAGTAATAAAAATTTCGAAAAAAAACAAAAAAATCTTGAACATTTTAAAATTCAAGGAACATTTCTAAAATATATCAATTGTTCTAAAATACACAGAATTTCCATAAAAACATAAACTTTTTGTTTATAAAAACTAGAACTTTTTATGGAAAGATTGAGAATATGTTTCGAAAAGTCTTCAGCATTTTTCAATATTTTAAATATTTTAAATTTATTTGGATGTTTTAAAACATTCAAGCACATTATTAAAATTACTGATATTTTTTAGTTCTTGTATACATATATTTTAAACCTATCCAAAAATCTGGCAACAGATTTTTTCACGATAACATTGGGTGCAAAATTGGAAGCGAAAAACAAAGGAACGAAATTTAGCAACAAAGTAGGCCGGTCTACAACGCAAGGCTTGTGCAATTTTTGACTATATGTTGCGCTTAGTGAAAGATAGGCGGAGCCTATTTAATGTACGTACGTAGCATGCGATGCACGGTACTGGGATTGCGTCTCTGAGATACCCGAGACCTCCTATTTGAGGCTGTGGTTGCAGCGGTACAAGGCCGCTCCTCATGCGCTGGCATAGTCGAGCGTTGTTGCACCTTGCACATTTCCGAGCAAGACCTCATGCGCTGGAATCAGTCGCCGATGTTGTGGGCGTGTCGTCGGTGCTATGAAGACGTCGGTTGTTCGCCGGTCATGCGGGATGGGGAGAACAAAGCGAAGTGTATGTTCCATGGACCGCGTTGCTGTGGTAGGTACTACCTCTGTAAACTAATATAAGAGTGTTTAGAATACTAAAATAGTGATCTAAACACTTTTATATTAGTTTACAGAAAAAGTAGAAACAAAGCAAAGTTTGTCTCTTGCGTGTCTGTTGAACTGGCCCATCCGATGGCTAGGCATGTACAGATCGGGGCAGATCAGATGGCTGGCTAGAAGACTTATCAAACTAACTGATTATCCGTCCGCGTAGCGTCAACCCTGTCCTAACCAATATCAAACAATTGGTAGTTTCTATTTCTGAGCTTTTTTTCTTTTCTTTTCTTTTTGTAGAAGAAGATTTTTTTTCTAGGTTGATGATGTACACGGGTAACGCCAGCCCCGTCCTTTTTTTTTGCGAGGGAATGCCAGCCCTGTCCGAACCATCAAACAATTGGATTGTTTCGTTTGATGGTGTACACCCATTCATGTGGCCAGATCAGATCTAACCTATCGCTCTTCTGGCCGGGGGAGCCCAGATCTGCCGCCCCTCCTCGCCGCCGCCGGCACATGTTGCCGGGCAAAGCCCGTTCGGCCTAGGTGGCGGCGGGGCCTTCTTCTCCTCCGGCTCGAGGATGGAGGCGCCGGACACTTTCTTCTAGTGGCGGCGAGGCGCGGCTGTGGGACGTGGCGGCGCGACGGCACAGGCTGGCGGTGGTGGCTGTTGGGCGTACATGGCCTCGTCTTCTCCTGGGCCGACGGCGGGTTCTGGTGTAGGGCTCTCCGATGGCGCAGCTGGGGCTTGTGGGCGGCCCTGCTGCTCGCGCGGCGCGGCAGCTGGCTGGCCAGGCGGCGGCGGCGGCGGCTTGGAGCCTACTTCCAGTCCCCAGTGGAGATGGTGGTGATCCGTACACAAGACTTGATGGAGTTTCTTCGAACAGATCTGGGTGAAAACCATGCGCTCAGCTAGATGCCAAGGCCGGCAATGGTAGCACTCTTCTGTGTCGTTCTCTTCTTGAAGACATGCCGTGGAGAAGTTTCAAACCTCTATCTGATACCTCCGGGGGAAACCGTAGATCGGCTTATCGGATGACGACGTCACTCTTGCGTCGTTTCTCCCTTGGGGGCTCATTCTTGAGGTGTGCACGGGCTCGAGGGACCAGCAGACATCATCTTTGGTGGAGCGGTGTTTCATCTTACACATCGACGATTGTGGATCTGGTGGCGTGGCGCAGTCGAGTCTCGGCGTTCGATGTGTGTAGACGGACTCACGCAGGAGGATGGCACTATCTGCCGTCGTGGTGGTGTCGATGGCAGACCTGGCAAGGTCGTGGCATCAGTATCTGCTCTGAAGGTGGATCAGTGGAAGACGGCGGCGGCATACTCTGAGAATGTGTCGGACTGCTGTGTGCCCTTAACCAGGTATATGGCTTTGCTGGTGCCTCCGGTTTTAGATGTTAGGCTTACATGCGAGTTCTATTTGATATTAGGCTCGGACTATCGGCACCCCTTCATCAAGTGGATAGAAGTAGCAACTGCCAAGATGGTAGCTTCACACTTACTGATGTACTACTTTGTAAGGTCTTTGTGAATAATTAATAAAGTGGATGTATACATCGTCCAGATACAGAGGCCGGGGGTCTCCCTCCTTTTTTTTAATAGAAAACACCCATTCATGTGTGCTGTATGTCTGTTGTACATGCGGGCCTGCCACATGCTTATTTCATTTACTGGAGACTAATTCAAAAGTGCACTGAGGCTAAAAATGCGAGACCAATGAGATGCATGACCCATCCTCATATGTATTGCATTCACTCAATTGGTTAAAGCATGCCGGGCTAGCTGCCAGCTGACTAGCCGTTCCACCCGTAGTATATATAAGTATGGCTTGTTGTTCTATTATTTCACCATCCACACGAGATAAACAATCTAGTTAGCCATGCCTTGAAAATGAAACTGTCACGAGCAAGCTCATGTAGTATATATATGGCCCATGGCCAACAGGTGCTCAAATAACTTGGGCATGGGAGATAGGAGCAAACCAAACCGCAATCACATCTCGCGATGGAGGATGACGGTGCTTGCACCTAGATCGACCATCATTGTGAACCTAGCTACGTTTGAGTGTCAAATCGGATGTGTACTAGTGGATGTGTAGACTGGGTTGAGGACACATCAAGAGAAACTGACTATCTCAAAACCTATCAAAGAACGAAAAGGCTATTCGGTTTATAGTCTTTTATGGGCAGTTTACACATCTCGGTCAAAAACCAAAAGTCCCCAAAAAATATAGGAGTATGTACTTAGATATGAGAACTAAGATGTATCTTATGTAATGGATTTGCCTTGTAGCCTGGCCTCACTGTTACGATTGTCTATCGGGCTAATTGTAGGCACCACTGTTGTACTCAATGCTTTCATCTGTGGGTTGTATGGTGGTCGTAATTTGTGAGATTATTTGGACAACAAGTGTGAATTGTTTTGAAAACAACCAAGTAAATCTTCTTCTATTTTTATTTTTGTGAGCTTGAACCAAGTAGATCTTCTGCTAAGCTATGGGATGTTCATTTATCACACATTTTGCATTGTTTTGCATGCATCAACATGTATATATCAAATATTGCGCTATGTTTTGAATCCATCCTCAGGTATTTATTAAGTAGAGATATCACAAGAGAGAAGCAACCTAGTTAGCCAGCCAGCCAATAAAAATGGATCTGTCACGAACAAGCGCATGCATCACCAACAAGTGTCCAAAATAACTAGTGTGGGAGATTGGAGCAAACCAAACCTCAGTCACATCTGGAGGTAGTGGAATGTGGCAGTTGTACATGTACCAAAATGTACTTATACTTGGATGGAAAACATTGAATAGAAAATGTTATGGTGGATGTCTGAATTAAGTCAAGGAAGCTTATTCATACTAGGCAATCTCCTGGGTCAACAAACCGAACTTCAGCTAGTATCTTTCGAGAGGAAATGCAGGACCATCCACGCGCCTTGGATAGAAGCATGGCTAAAAGTTCTACATGACAGAGTCACAAATAGTGTCCACCTTGAAAATTTTGTTTCCCTATGAATCCGCATTCAAGAAATTCATATTCCGCCTGACATTCCAACTCCATTTTCTCCCCTCCATAGTGGCACATCACCGAGCCGCACCATGCTATGCCACCCGCTGTCTTCTAAGCTTGGTTGGGCTTGGCTTGGGGAGAGGGTGTGCTGCACGGGCAGCCCGACATGATGCTGTTAGCGTGAACCCCGGCGGGCTGGCAGGAGTTGACGGAGGGAAAGGGGAAGATACGAAAAAAGAGAAGGAGAAGAATAACGACTTACAAGTGAGTCCCGCATGTCATAACAAACTTGATAATTGCTCGTTCGTTGCAACAAGAGCATACACATTTAAGTATATTGTCCTGCGAGTGCACGTCTATTAGTACGTTGGTGCGCTAAAAACTTAGCAAATTTTGTATGCAATCACCATGATTTACCTGTCGTCTTATTGTTAAACAATTATTTGGTAAGAACTTATTGATTTACCATAGAAAATTTTATTCTATTTTGGTATGTTAATAAGACGCGAGACAGTAAAGATGGTTATAGGGGTACCCGTGGGACAAATACCAGAGAATGGAGGGAAAATGTCGTAAAAATAAGGAAGGGGGGATGTATTTAGAGAGATTGGACAAAGTAAAGGGTGACACGGAAACAATACATTATTTTTTTAGTAGTATCTATAGAGATTACGTATAGTTGTAAAATATTTATTAATTTAAGTAGAATAATAAAATGGAAAACATATTCACATGCATGTTTGCATGTGGTGGTGGATCTTTTCACATGCATGGTTGCATGTTGAGGTGGACCTTATCCCATCCATAATTCTGTAATGTGTGACATGATTGCATGTTGAGATAAATAAGTTAGTGATGATGACTCTCTTAGGTATATAGGATTGGGACTAAGAACCCTTAGGTATATAGGTTTCTTGTTCCATGGTTCCTTGTTCTGTTGCTGCTATATAAGACCATTCACACGAGAGAACCAACCAAGTTAGCCAGCCCTTGAAGACGAAGCTGTCATGAACAAGAGTGTGGGAGATTGGAGCAAACCAAAACAAAATTGTATCTCAAAGTGGTCTATGTCGAGAAGTTGTAATTGTACCAACCTTTTTGTCATACTTAGGGAAGGATTGGCAGTAAATGCCATGCCAGCGTGATGAGCCGGAGCAAATGACAGGCCCCGGATGCATGCGTGGAGGAGGAAGCCCTAGGTTGCGAGCATATGGTGCCAAAATTGCTAGGACGCGTCTAGCGGGCGGCCGTTGGCCCGGTAGCGCTCCCGAGCGGCCGTCAGAATAGGAAAGATTCGCCCCCCCCCCCCCTCCCAGAAAAGGAAAGCAAGCCCCCCGCTTGGAGCAACGAACGCGTCAACCGAGCGAACCACACGCTGGACGCGGTCCCCAGTGCCCTTCCCTCCCATCCCAAAGCCATCACGCCCTCTGGCCACCAACTTCTTCTTCTCCATGCCTTTACCCGCCCCCACCTTCTTCATTGATATGAAACAATGGTTTCCCAGGTCTGGATTTCCATTGCCAGAGCTGCCAAGGCAGATAAATCAAAGTGAAATAATGGCGGGTCTAGAACAATTTGATGTGATAAAAAAAATAAGAAATAGGGAGGACTGATCAGAAAGTACCAGGTAGCAGCAAGGGTGAAAAAAGGTGATCCTTTTCTACTCCTGTTTAGACCCCCCCTCCCCCCCCCCCCCCCCCTCATTCACTTCCCTTGCCCCCTCACCAAATTTCTCTTTGCAAAAAATAGCTTCTCCACAGTTGAAGAGAGCATAAAAAGAGATAAAGAACAGGAAGATATTGTACATGTCCAATTTTAACAGATTTTTGTGCAACTACATCGTGGCACAAGCCAACATATGTAGCGATGTGTGCAACAAAACACATAAAATGTGCAAATATATAAGAGAAAGCACACAGAGAGTCTTATTTCACACATAAAGCTGAAGAACAAATGTTCATGTAGCAAAAAAAAGTATGTTGTAGGTACTATGAAAACATAACTACCAACTAGACAAGAATGCAGTTTGCATGTGTTTTTTTCCTATGATCCTTTCACAAAGTAGTATATGTGACTTTGTAGCTTAGAATTGTGTGCACAAATCTACAGCAGCTCTTGCACCCCCATAACCTACAAAACCTGCACATGATGAAAAAAAAGAAGCCTGAGAAAAAATTAACCAACTCTCGGTTGTATCTGTGCAACCTAACCAGTACAAGTGTGCAAATGACAGAACTCCCATATCCATCTACTTGTGGGTTTCGAATTTCAATAGCTGGCATCTTCAACTCATATAAAATTTGAAGATGCCAACTCATATAATTTCAAATTGATTTTGGTTAGCTAAAAAAATTATGCAAATTCCAAAAAATCAGTATGCTGGCTGTTGTGCAACTGCAAGTACTCATGCATGCAATTCACGTTGCATGTTTGAGCAACTATTTAATAAATTTTGAACTGATGAACATGATGAATTTATTCTGTCTGAACACAAGAAATGAAAAAAATATTGAATTTTAAAGATTATGATCTTCCAAATGAGTGGTGCAACTACATTTAAGTGCATGTGCAAACCTAGAAAATCATATGCATATGAACACATGAGGATGCCAACTGCTGAATGATTCTTGTGCAACTAAAAGAGTTGAATATGCCAACTCATGTGACATTGTTGTGCAACAATTAAAAAAATTGGGGATGCCAACTCCTGATTGGTTGTTGTGCAACTAAAATAGTTGAGGATGCCAACTCATGTGATATTGTTGTGGGACTGCTTAAAAAGTTGAGACTGCCAACTCCCAAATGGTTCTGCTGCTGTGGCGCAACTATGAAAGCTGAGGATGCCAACTCGTATGATATTGTTATGCCTATTTGAAAAGTTGAGGATACCAACTCCTAATTGATTGTTGTGCAACTATAGAAGTTCAGGATGCATCTATAAAAGTTGATGATACCTCTCCTTCAGTAGGAGCCACATCTACTTCTACAACCATTTTTGGTTTGTGAAAAAAAGCAAACGAACAAATTAGTCAAAGCAACCAAATGTATAAAGGAAAAAAGTGAGTAAAAACAATTGATATAAAAAATGCCATGAGATAAGAAACTCATGCTGATTTTTCAAAGCACACCTACAAAACAAAAAAATGTGTGCAACTTGATGCACTCTATGGCCATCTGGGCACACATGAGTGTGCAACCAAAAAAATCAGCATACACACTGCCTAAACATGATTTAGGCATTTGAGCCAAAACTAAACTAGCTGTCAACCGTGCAACTAGATAGCCCTTCCTTGTGCAACTGCATAAGTGAGGCTAAGCCAACTAGGATATGTACTGCTTTGATGTGCAAACTCCTGTAGGAACGCATACCCTTGACAAAAGAGCACACGTGAGTGTGCAACCTAAAAAACCATACACACATTGCTTGAACATGGTTTAAACAGTGTATCCATCTGAATACCATCGATTGTGCAACTAGTCAGCTCTCACTGTGCAACTTCATAAGTTGGCTAGCCAACTGAGATATGTATATGGGTCATCTAACCACGTATGCGTTCTTGTGCAACTATTACAACAAACTAGACATCTGGATACTTATATGCATGCAACTTACAAGAAAACAAAGAAACCACACGGATGCATTTATGAGAAAAAAGAGGTACATAATGTAACGAAGCTCTACAAAGAGTATCATGTTTAACAAGACAATTGCAGTCTAGGCAATAATAGACGGGTCAAAAATAGGATCCCGAACCATACCGATAGTGACAGGTTAGAACAGCTCGCCATGAAAATCCAACTCAAACCCACCACTAGAATCCTAATCACACGTACAAACCCATGACTAATCCGAAGCAGAAGTGATAAGTAAATACCACTTGCAACAAGATAACTGGAGCAGTGATGTGATTAGTTGTGGTAGTATAATTAACTACTCTACAAAAATATTTATTGAGCGCAATGAGTCTCCAGCTGAAGCTAACTCTTCTTCTGGTGTGGCTTTCTGCACTTTAGCCGCACTGCCATCCAGAGAAACTTCTACAGTGCCAGAATGAATTTCATCTGATGACATTTGTCTATCTTCAGACAATCTTCTGAACTTGGCCACCGTTCTCCATGAGAAATGGTAGTACTCTCATGTAGCTAATTGAGCTCAGATGATGAACAAAGTTTGACCTCGTGTAGCAGGTAGGACACTGAAACGAGCAACATTACAGATTATCTTATTGCTATGCAGGAAATGTAGTGAACCCTACTGAATTTGCAGATGCAAACAAGAGACGTACTAGCATCAAGAAACATGATGTGGGCCAGCAATTCCAGCAAATCCTCACGCACTGGGCTAACCAAGAACTATACGTGAGGTGCAAATCATGATCTTTGGCCAGCTTTTGCCAGCCATGCCACCACCAACTATTCATGCGTGCACACAGATCTCGACCACATGGGTGTGACCCCGGGGCCCGGATCTCGCGGATCTAGCCGCACGCCGGCGAATTCCATGCCCGGATAGATGTCGCGGAGAGAGGAGGATGAGTCACGGGTGGAGTCACTTACCATCTGGTTCAGCCTCGAGGTGCTCCTGTGGTGGAGGAAGGGGCGGGGTGGAGCGGCCAGGAGCGGAGAGCGCTTGAGCTAGAAATCCGGCGAGTATGCATAGGGGGAGCCCGTGGCTTCCATCTGCCAGCAGCCGGCGGCGCGCGATGGTGGAAGGGAGAGATGGGGATGATGGAAGAGGACTGAAGGTAGGAGGAGAGAAAATTGGGACGGGTCACCACCGCTTGCCTGTCGGCTGTCCCCACTACTTTCACTGCCCTGCGCGTGCCTGCAAATCAATCAGCGCATCCAACGGTTCGCGTGCGGCCGCTCGGAGAGTCGCGATGGCGCACGCGCACTTTTAAGAATTTGGGCAATTGCTAATCAGTGGCAATGCATGGCTCCGTGTGATGAGCAGATTCCATTCGTCCTGTTCGCTCTTCTGGCAGCGGGGCCAGCGTAAGTTGATTGTTGTTCATACACACATACAACCATTGCCCTGGGATGATCTTTGTTGAGAAATTATTTTTCCATTTTGTAAGGAACCACCAACGCCGTTTTGTCAGGAACCTGCCCATGCCTGTTGGACAACCCCGGCTCTGGGGACGTCTTTAGGACTCAAGGCTCAAGCAGGCTTATCCGTCGCAGCTGCTGCCCGAGTGGCTGCTCCTAGACCTGCACGTGCTGTGTACATGTGGACCAGTCAGTCTGCATTAAGGAAATTCCCAGTTATGGAAAAAATGGTTTGAATTTGAAACCTGACGTGTTTTAGTGGATGTCTGAAATATGTTCTAGACGCTTATTGGGTTTTGATATGAGATGTAGCTTCTGCAAATTAATTGACTTGAGACCTTGTCCCATATTACCTTTAATTTGTCCATCGGGGCTAAGCATCAATGCTTCAGCCGTTGTGTTCTATGTACAGTGGTTTTGTAAGTTGTGAGCCTATTTGGAAATCAATTATGGAGGATTATTTTGAAAACATCAATGTGTTTTAGTAAATATTATTTACTTCTGAAGTAGGTCATCGGAACCTATTCAATAGAGGGAAGAGCAATCTGCTCCGATCACCTACTTCTACCATGAGGCAGATGCACGCGCAGCCTCACAAATTCCTCCTAGATGATTGGAGTATTATGATGTGTCACCTAGCTACCTACCTCTAAATCTCCCTGTACTTAATCTTTATCCGTTATATAGTCTTGTTTTTAAAGTGTATTTTAAAGTTGTATATATAAATAGCTAGCCCTTACTCACTTATTTCTTTCAACATGCAAGCATGCTACCTCATCATTCGATGTGTGTGGTAAAATGCTCACATTAACATGCAAAATTATGTAGGCAAAAGTCCACCCCCACATGCAAACATGCATAATAATTTTCACTCTATTATGTAATTTATATTCAATAAATATTTTGCGAATACACGGTAATAAAAAACCAAATCATATATATTTTTAGTTTTATTCATCATATTATTACTCCATATATTCATGTTTCAAATAGCCAAAAACAATCCCGCAACAACATGCGGCGTATTATCTACTTGAATAAAATGCTCAGTGCAGCCTCACTTTGCCAGCCAGAGTTCCCATCAAAAACATTTTCTGCTTCTGAAGCCGAGGACATACTTATGTCCATGCTGCGATACATATAGGATAGCTGATTCACAAGGTCCATGAGGATTAAAGTTGAGTCATTCTACAATACCTTCCGGTAGTAATGCGATCGAGCAATCTATAGAATTGTTAGCCTGAAACAACCATAATAAATCTAGATTAATTTTCATTTCTTCAAAAGCCCAGGAACCAAATTAGAGAGGAAAGAAGACTCAGACTCTTAAAGACAATGCGAGCAACAGTGCTGCTTTTTCTCCCCTTGCCTGGCAACACACCAAATGTTGTTTTCCCAACAAGGCGTGGTCGACAAACTACAAAATATCCAGATCTGATCCAAAAACTACTAGTAAAACAATAGACCTAAAGTGCATGCACTTCGATGTCCAGAAAACAATAGACCTAATATGGATACACTTGGATGTCCAGGTCACCGGACGCAATGTAATAATAAGTGTCCAGCAGCACAAGGAGAAACCTTTGTGATCTGATTTATTTTGCTTGGAGGAGAGGAGATCCAACTCATTGTCGTAATAGACAACCTCCTGGGTCAACAACCTGAATTTTCCAGCAAGCATGTTAGCTCCCATTGTAAGGCAAAAGACAACTACCTCATGACAGATCTGCGTCTTATCCAAGCGAAAGGCGGTGAGTGTGCTTAACGTGAAACTATATGCTCCCCGCATTTGTGGTAAGTTAACATAATAGGTTGTGAGTCAATCATATCGGTTGGATAGGCATTTCAGGATGTGATTGCCAATCAGTCTAACATTGAGCTAGTTTTTGTAGGTGCCAGATTACCAAATGCATATGAGTTCGGCACCGGTAGATGGTGCAATGTCTGCAATATCTTTGGACTTGATGTTGACTTATTTGATTGACCATGCATATTGTTGTGGAATTTTTCTTTGGTACGCTTGTTATTGTTTCTGGTCATGGAATTTCACAATGAACAACATAATTTATAGTGATAAGTGCCTTTGACATGTTCATTCAAAAGATTTAAAAGGCGTCGGGTCTGTTTAACATTTCTACATGCATGAACGTAAAAACTTTGAACAAATAATTACTCACTGGTAGGTGTAAACATAAAACAAGTCCAAGAAAGTTAGACAAACTTATTAAGGCCTTGTTCGGTTGTGTGTGAATCCGAGTGGATTGAAGGGGATTTAAACCTCTTATAAGTCAAAATATGAACCAATCATTGCCAATCCCCTCCAATCCTCTTAGGGAGAGGATTAATCGAACAAGCCCTAAGTTATTTACGTGTAACACCTGCGTCGCTCCCACGGTGAGGCTTGTGCAAACCCTAGCCACAACTGCCGCCACTGCTCTTTCCCTAAAAAATCTGACCACCATAGGTGTAGAGTGACGGGTGCAGCCCTGTCCGATGGATGGCGGTCTGTGGATCCTTATCTCCCCATCCCCGAGATAGGAGATCTCCGGCCTGCAGCACGACATCAGCCTGTATGTCATCCGCTTGCGAGGTAGAGCATGGTTTTCGGGGTAGCGGGCCAAAAATGGTGCTTGTCGGGATGGCAGTGGCTGTGAAGGCAGAGGACATTGTTGAGACCACGAAGGCCTCATTCTTCGGGTTGACGGCCCTACAGAGCCAGATCTACTACGGTTTGTGTGGCGGGGAGTTGGTGGCTACCGAGGACCAGTAGTCGGTCAAAGCGGCATCAGTGTGGCTGCGACGAGATTACTGTGATATCGTATGACCACAACACGGGAGTTTGGCGATTGCAACCGAGTGTCGGCTTCTTCGATGACAGCGGCCTCCATGATGGAGAGGACGGTACGGAGGCTAGATCTGGAGATGGTGATGGCTTTTCCAGGGCTGTCCTTCTCCAGATTGGGTTTGACCAACTCATAAGGTGCTATGTGTGATAACTTCTGCGGATATGCCATCTCATTCATGTCGCCGGTAGGTGCTAAACACAGCGACTCACATGGAGGCGTCAATTTATGCCTGATATTGGAAGGTGCTACACATGGTGGCTCCTATAGAGGTGACAAGCCATGCTCGTTGCGTTGGATCGGAGGTGGTGCGACAATGAAGGGAAGTGAGGTGGTATGGGATGTATATGCCTTCTAGTATCTCCTCCGGAGTTATCAGGCCATTGAGGCGTCGCCAGTTGGACAAGGGATGATCGTAGAGGCGGCTTTAACGAGAAGCGCACTCTAGTGGAAATACAATATCTCTGATTAGACTATGTAGATGTGCGCCTCCGTGTTGTCCTTGTAGAAGGCGGTGAATCAAAGATCGGCACTGGGGATGAAAATCCCGAGACCGGCCTATGGTTCGACTCGTCATCATCAACGCACGTGCCAGATTTCCTTCTAGAAGGCTTAGCCTACGGGTTGTGTACTATTTGTTTGTTTCTACGCTTTACCATAGGATTAGTGGTTTCCTAGTGGACCTACTATCGCGAGGCATACGGCCTCGGGTTTTCGTTTCTGATAGAATATGTTGAGCTGCTGGATTTTGTTTTTGATAATATATGGTTGTCTGCATCATTTGATGGAGAGACAGGGGGTTGGCCTCCTTTTAGGAAAAAGAACAAAGTTGTTAAGTACAACTATTACAAGCATAAGAAATATTACTGGACTTTAGCTACAAATAACTGCAAGCATAAAGAAATGCAATCCTTTCAATTTGTACAGGATGATCACATTTTTTTTACAATCTGTACAGGTATCAATATTCAAGTTAGATATTTATACACTTTTGGCGGATAAGAATGGGACCATTATTTTAGACCATCATCCATTTTACATATGTGTAGGCATCCATGCTTATCTAGAGCAACTGAAGGAAACATGAAGTACTAGATGAAAGCAAAGGGGAAATGAGAGAGGGTGATCCACATGCTGCGAAGTTGTGCTGACTAATTTCACATAACTGGCAGTACTGGCTTTCATGGAGAACCATTGTGTGATGTGCTCATGCATTTTAAACTTTTATCACACTCTTATGCATCTCAAGATCCTAACTGCTCATGCCTATATGTGTGTATCATTGTTGAAGTAAAGAAAGCTTCTATATATACCTTCAACCGATTTCATTTTCCAGTTGAGTGTCTATCAATAAGTTAGTTAGCTAGAAGCGAATCTTTATGCTTACTTAATTATTCTCCACCATGTTATTATTTATTCGTATTACAGTATTTACAATGTTTACTTATGTGGGAGATTGGAGGATACCAACATGCTAACAAGATCGTTTCTCCCACTGCGTAGCAATCGAACAATGTCACTTCGCCTCCACCAAATGCAGGACCTCCTAGCGGAGAGCACACATGAAATACAATGTGTGGTGGGCCCATATGCTTGGCCAGTGATTATGTAGGTGTATCTCGCGGCGCGGGACGGACCAAACATAGTATTTGGTCGATCGCTGGCGGCTGAGGGAAGGCACGAAGAAGATCAATGTTTTCAGAAGAGGTCGAAAAATGTGAGACCATATAACTAATTTCAGTGTCATCCTTAGATGATTTCACAAGTATTTATTTTCAATGGCAGCTTACAGTCACTGCTTATTGCTCGAAAAATATGAGACCATGGAACTAATTTCAGTGTCACCCTTAGGTGAATTCACAAGTATTTTTTTCAATGGCATCATCCATTGTACAAAGCGAGGCTTGTGCGATTTTTCAATAATATGTTGCACTTGGCGAAAGATAGGAGGAGTCTATTTGAGGCCATGCATGTTGAATCAAAATCAGTAATTGAGAAGCACTCCTTCCAAAGATCACTCCCACCTTCTTAGATTGTGACAAGTAGCCTCTCGCGGAAGAACCGTGCCTCTCACCAAGGGAAAAAAGGAAAACATGTATTTTTACGCAAAAAAATTCCAAATTTTTTATCAAAAAGCTAAGAAAGAGCGATGAAAAACCGAAACGAGAAAAAATCATCTAAAAAGCAGAAAACACGTGCAGAAAAATAAAAATAAAAATAAAATCCGTAAGGAGCGCCCAGAACGCGACACATGACAGTTACTGGACAAATTAAAGGCACTCGTTTCTTTGCCCACTGATCCCACCTAGATCCTTCTTCGTCTCCTACCTCTCTCCATCTCCTGCCTCTTCTCCCTAGACAAAGTGCCCAAACGTTACTTCCGAAGCTCCACGGCCTCCCACCTTTGCTGCTCCAACAGTTGCCCTCCCATCCCATGCCCATCTGTATTTTCTTGTGTTCATCCGGTCGTCTTCCTATGGCTTCTATAAGCTTCTCCAAAGGCTTGGACGAAGATGGTGACGTCTCCATGGCGAGCAAGACGTTGATCCCGTAGTCAAAGATGCCCCGATAGCCAACGTCTGTTGCAAGGTCGGGCACTAAGGCCACAAGCCTTCCCCGCACTCGCCACAAGATGTTGCGACCATGTCCAGCTGGAAGACACACAATTGTTGATGTGCCACCGGCGTTTACGAGGTCTGCGCCGATGTTGCAAGCCCAGTCGTCGCTCTCTCACAACATTGCTGCAGCCTGGGCACCAGTGCTTAAAGGGCACTCGGCAGTGCTGCAAGGAGATTGGCGTGCACTTCTGTGAGAATGGTGTAGCTACAGCATGCAGCGGCGAGGCTGCTACCATCGAGTGCTCCTCCAAGCTTGCCACCTGAGGTGCTACACCCCGCAAACATGGGAACCGGTGATGCCGCGATGACCCCGGTCGGCTCCGCCGTGCTGCAACGGGTGGTTTCCAATTGGGTTGTTGTGGCCAGTGTTGCGGGAGCCATCAGTGTGGCAGCCGATGCTGCAGGAGGTCACTAGTGTTGCGGCGGTGCCGTCCCGTGTGAGCAGCAACGGATGTTGTGGGCGTGTCGTCGGTGCTATGAAGAAGTCTGTTGTTTGTCGGTCGAGTGCCACGAAGTGAACACAACAAAGTATATGTTGCTTGCCCCGCCTAGCTATGCTAGGTAGAAACCATGCTAAGTTTATCTCTTGCTTGTTTATTGCACTGACCCATCCGATGGCTAGGCACGTTCAGAGTGGGGCGAATCGGACGGCTGGCCAACCGACTTATCAAACTGATTGATCTTTTTTCTTTTTGCGAGTAATCAAACTGACTAATTATGCGCCTGCGTAGCCTCAGCCCTGTCCTAACCATCAAACCATTGGTAGGCTCTCTTTTTTAAGTTCTTGAAGAGGAATTTTTTGAGGTTGATGATGTCCACGCATACTGCCCGCCCCGACCTAACCATCAAACCATTGGACTGTTTGGGTTCATGGTGTACACGAATTCTTGTGTGGTGTATGTATGTTGGACGTGCGGGAAATTCTTGTCACATGCTTATTTCATTACTGGAGATTAATTCAAAAGTGCACCAAGGGAAAAAAAAAAGAGACCAGTGAGATGCATGACAGGCAAAAAAGCAGGAGACATGCATGACCCATCCTCATATGTGCTGCATTCACTCAATTGCGTGAAGCATGCCGGGGTAGCTAGCCATTCCCCACGCAGTGTATATAAGTATAGCTGGTTGTTCTATTAGCTCACCATTCCTTGAACACGAAAATGTCTAGTTAGCCATCCCTTGAAGACAAAACTGTCAGGAACAAGCTCGTGTGGTATGCCCATGGACAACAGGTGCTCATATTATGTTGAGCGTAGGAGATTGGGGCAAACCAAATCACAATCACATCTCAGGACAAAAGGACACGGCGTTTGTACCTGTGCTTCAATGTAGTCATACTTAGAGCAACGATCATTGTCAACCTAGCTACGTTTGCTTGTCAAATCATATGTGTACGGGTGGATGTGTAATTGGGTTAAGGACACCGGCGAGAGAAACTACTGTGTCAAACCCAATCAACGAAAGGAAGGATTATTCAGCTTAGTCCTTACAGTGGCTTATACATCTTTGTGGAAAACTATAACTTTCAAAAAAATATTTAGATTTAAGAACTGAGATGTAGCTTCTGTAATAGATTTTCCTTGTGAATTGTGACCAGCCACCATATTAGCTTGGTGTATCAGGGCTAATCCTAGGCATCAGTGTTGTACTCAATGCTTCGGCCGATGGGTTCTACAATGGTTACCATTTGTGAGAATTTTTAGGAAACAATTGAGGATTGATTTGAGAACAAACCAATTAGATCTTCAGCTCGGCTACGTAATGTCCATTTATGAAATATTGTGCACTGCTTTGAATCTATCCTCGAGTATTTATCAAGTACTACCAAGGCACATACGGGTACAACAACCCGATCCTTGCTGTGACACATACGTCATGACTGGGCTGATATGGTGTCACGAAGCTGTAGGCCAATTTTGCATCCGAGCTAGGACCAAAATTCATCATCACATTACTCTCTTTGCGTGATGGAATCCACATTCATGCGTGTTGCATGTACGCGTGGGCAATACATACTTAGTTTGTTTACAGGGCACCAATGCAAAAGGGGACTAAGAGAGAGACCGATGCGATGATGCCAGACAGATTGACCGGCAAAGCACGCAGACATGCATGGCCGGTGCCCAAATGTAATGAATTCGGTTAATTCAGTTAAAGTGCATGCATATACATACCTTATTAATGGGAACATCTGGCCATGCAGGCTAGTTATATGTATAGTATGTTATTGCACTGCTGCTATATAAGGTATCACAAGAGAGAACCAACCTAGTTAGCCAGCCAGCCCTTGAAAACACATCTGTCACAAACAAGCTCGTGTGTCACCAACAAGTGTCCAAATTAACTAGTGTGGGAGATTGCAGCAAACCAAACCTCAATCATACCTAGAAGTGTAGTGTCGCAGTTGTACATATACTGAAATGTAGTTATTCTTAGATGGAAAACCTCAAATATTGTTTTTTATGGTGGATGTCTGAATTAAGTCGGCATAGCTTATTCAGTCTAGGTCTAGTATGTCGTTTGGAGATCCCCATGGAAAACCAAAATGATTGTTTTGGAATCAAACTGACTAGATCTGCCTAGCAGTGCCATATCAATTATCGTCATTGCGCAATTTTTTGGACTCATTGCCATTTGTGAAGTATCTATTAAATAGATATGGTGCAATCTTTTATATCCATAGTTGATTATGTTGATCCAATTTGGCCAGAGGCTTCTCAAAGGAACAAATGTAAACAACACAACTACTTGTCGCGAAAGGAAAGCACTGCTGCTTCTTTTTAATGGCTTCTTGATACATTGCCAGCTTCTGGAGATGACGAGGTCCTTATGTCCATGTTCACATGCATCTACAGCCAGTTGATTCTGAGAAGGTCCCAATGGATTAAATTGGAGCTCTATTTCCCGTACTTACCTACCAATACTAGTGCAATAGATGTCTAAGCGAGTAATCTACAGAATTGTCAGCCTGAGCAACTGGAAAGAAAATTGCTTATAAACTAGATTAACTTCCCATTTCCCTGAAGGCCCACTAATAGAGAGAGAAAAGAAGACCCAAATTCTTAAGGACAAAGGGACAGATGTCATCCTGCTTGTGTTTCTCCAATAAGCTGGTAGTACTGCTTATGTCCACTTTGTTCTATCTATCAAGAATCTGAATTAAAATCTTCTTTTGCGGGGAAACTTCCAATCTATTCATCAACTGCCATGGCAATACAAAGAACACCAGAAATAATAAAAATTACATGCAGGTCCATTGACCATGTAGGGACGATTACAAGCACTGCAGCGAGCCGAAGGTGCGCCGCCGTTATCGCCCCTCCTTATCAGAGCCAGACAAAACTTGTTGTAGTACACAATCGGGAAGTCATCATATTAAGGCCCCATGGGACCAATGCACTAGAACAGCAACCGCCGCCGATAAAGAGAAGTATAGATTGGAAGAATCCAACTTGTAGACACGAATGTAGACGCATCAAGACTGGATCCATGGAGATCCACCGAAGACGACCAACACCGACCGAATCCCTCAAGATCCGCCAGAGGCACACCTCCACATGCCTTCTTACAATGTTGTACGCACCGCCGGAACAGGAACTAGGCGGAGAGCACCTTATTCTAACTACAGGGAGCCGTCACCGTCTCGCCTTTCTGAGCAGGACACAAACCTTAATTAGCCCTAAAAGAAAACCTAGAAATGGAGATAAAGCCCTACCACCGACAAGGTCTCGGGTCCACCACCTCTCCATGGAACTAAGTCCACAAGAGACAAGGCGGATCAACGGCAACTCCGGCGGGAGGCGAGAAGACCCTCGTCCCGGAAGAGTCGCTCGTGGAGGAGAGCTAGATGCGATCTACTCTACAAATATATAGAAAAGGGTATATTCATCCTTTGAGCGGCTCAAGAAGCACTTCAATCAATCCATTTTATTGCCGAACCTATCGGACCGCAGAAGATCAACTAAGTCTTCTTCCTCGGTGTTGCCAAGCACAAACTTGTGCGTAAGGCCATCAGCGCCATCTCCTCTTCACTTAACCTTCATGTACTTGAGGCAAACCACCACTAGTACACCACTCAACTAATACAACCAATCCATATGTAAGTCCCTATATCGTCTTGCTATCGTACCTGTGCCCAATAATCCACATGGTCCCACTGGAAGCAGCAATCTAGACTGCCCCTTCTCGGAACAAGAAAGCAAAGAGGCTTTCATTCAAATTAACCTCCTATCGCTGGCAAAAACTTCTACCACAAATATTGGACTCCTTAGAACACCTCGTCCTACCTTATGTTTCTTCAGTTCCACGACTTAAACAGAGACCTCAAACGTTTAGATTGAGCTCACATCATACTTCCCTCTAGCCATTTCATAATTGGATATCGTCATTGTAATATGTTATGACAACTGCTTGGTGAACAGAGATTTGAATAAAAATTAAATATAATAAAAATGATGGCTAAATATCAGCTGACGCTTTCAGATCCATTTCTCTTGAAAAATGCCCAATGAAAGCAATTGCCAAGATTTTAACAAATAGAATCAAACTTTCATATCGCTTCTGATACACGGCTACCAGAGTGGGCTTCATAAACGGGCAAATATTATGGAAAATTTCATCTATGCAGGAGACCTAATTTACTGATACCACAATAGAAAGGCACCTACCATGATTTTTGAGTGAAGTGTATCATAGGTCCTCAAACTATTGCAGAGGTGTCGTGTAGGTTCTCAAACTATGAAAATCGTCATCCAGGTCCTCAAAATGCAATATGTGTGTTATCCTGGTCCTCAAACTATTTCAAAGGTGTCACGTAGGTCCTTGAACTATTTTAAAGGTATCACATATATACACACTTATTACACTTTAAGTATTTTCGAGGACCTAGATGACACTTTTCATAGTTTGAGGACTTACCTGACACCATCAAAATAGTTCGAGGACCTAGGATTCACTTCACTCATGATTTTTAAACTAGACTTTTAAAAACAATTCGACTATGTATCCTGGATTTCTCTACTAAGCACCCTACGACAGCAAGGTTTCTCGGAAAAGTTTATTTGGCTATGCTTTTTCTATAAGGCCATCGGCACCATCTCTTCTTGGCTTAACCTTCATGTACTCGACGTAAGCCACCGCCAACACACCACCGACAACCAATCCACATGTAAGTCCCTTGATCATCTTGTTGTCGTACCTATGCCCGAGACGCTACAAACTAGTGAAGAGAGCCGCAACACCGGCTACCAGAGCGGTCCTCCCAATGTGCGTATGCAGATATTACCACACTATCCTGTTTCTTGATAGAAGAATTTCACCATTCTCTGCTTCAGGGGGTCGAAGATAAGCATTTACCAGCTACATACAAGTGAATATAAATGCTACCGGGCCAATTTTAGCATGTAAGGATTTGAAAGAGAAACCCCAGGGCTCGGCGACCACAAAGGGAACCCCCATGAACATGACAACCAAGCCTGAGTACTGAAGATATATGCGAGCCTCGAAACAAAGATCCCCTTTGACATGCTTCAGGTACCGCGCCGCCACGATTCCTCCTGGAAGCAACAATCTCCATGCCACAAACATCATAAACCTCTGAATAGCGACCACCGGCCACAGATCCTCTACCACCTCCGCCAAGCCGCGGAGAAGAAGGATTCAGATAGGACGGTTACTGATGACAGGGTGACCACCGGGAGCCTATGGCCACGATAACCATTAGAGCAGTTGTGGGATCAATGATTATCTTGCACTCTACCCTACCGCTGCACGAAGGCGACAATGGATGGGTGAACTCGAAGTTGATCGCACTGACCTCCGACAGGCACCTCGGGTAGGTGGGGTTCTCGTGCGTATCGTGCATGCTTATGCCGCCCTTCCAATCGATCCAGTACGAGTTGACATGTCCCGTGTCACGGCTGCCAAGGGGGAAGTTGATCTTCGCTCAGCTGACGTAGAGGCTACACTGCCTTCATGTTGTATGCCTAGAAGGAGCCAATCCAGTAATGTTGGCCGGTGTACCGGTCCTTGATTTACGACACCCATGTCCCCCATGGCCACTACCGCATGCCGTATTACTTCCTATTCGGTGGGGGTGGTAGGTCAGTGAAGGAACCGGTGGGAGGCTTGTCGCTCCATGCTCGTGTGGGTTGCATGCCGCAGTCAGGATTCACGCTTCGAGTTGGTGCCAGCGACCTCCAATAGATTGATCCTGCCATTTCAGGGGTGGCGCTGGTCGATTGGAAGCGTTGGGGTGGGGGCGGATTGGCTGTGATGCTCACTTGGTGGTGCCAGCATCGACGCGGTGCGAGCGAGGGAGAGAGGCGGCACGGAGGAGCGGGGTGCAGGAGGGGAATAGTCATCCTAAGATTGTGCCGCGGTCGATGCAAGGAGTTAAACCAGATAAGGGATCGACTAAGTCCGGTTTAACGCCTCAAACCAAAATTTTACCCCTTTAACCGGTTTTAAGGGATCATCTACAGATGCCCTTATAAGCTCGATGGATTCCTTGATCTAGAAGAAGATTTTTTTTTTCAATAGGCTTTCGCCTCGCTTTATAAGTAAAACATACATTTACGCAAATTGTATGCACACATACATGTGGGCCAGACAAAGGCTTGGTTCGTTTACAAGAGAACCAAGGTTGGAAAAAGCAGTAGGCGTAAGCGAGGCGATTGGCCTTCGCCCAGTGCCTAGGCGGTGCCTAAGCGCCCTAGGCGCGGCCTAGGCGGTAATATTTTTTTACTCGTAATGTATTTGTGATTATTATATGGGTGTTGATATTAGTTTAGGCCATATAAATAAGTTAGTTACCATCTACTGCCATTGGAATATAACTCATTTGGCATATCAGTGCAGTATGTGGCATCATTTCTTGCTTGAGTAGGCAATTCCTTGCTTGCACTGCCTAGACCTCCATTTATGCCCTAAACGAGGCGTTTGGCCATTACCTAACGCCTAGGCGTGCCTAAGCGCCTCCTAGGCACTGCCTTTTCCAACAAAGAAGAGAACAATTCAAATTGGAAAAGTGCAATGAAAATGCAAGATCGATGTGATGCATGATAGGCGAAACAAGCATGCACATCACATGACCGTCCCCAAATGTACTGCATCCGGTGCATGCATACCATACCTTACCTATATGCAAACATCTGGCTATGCATGATATTCTTCCTGCAATATACTCCCTCCGTTCCTAGATATAAGTCTTTATAGAGGTTTCACAATGGACCATCTACGGATGTTTATAGATGCATTTTAGATTATAGATTCACTTATTTTGCTTCGTTTGTAGTCCACAAAGACTTATATTTAGGAACGGAGGGAGTATATGCATGGTTGAATGTTCTAGTGCTGCTATATAAGGTGTTATATTGATTCACCATCCACATGAGAGGAAAACAACCTAGTTTTTTTCGACAAAGGGTGGATTTTATTGATTCAAAATAAAGCATCAAGAAGATACAAAACACGATGAGCCTCCACCCGGCCTCTGCATAGCTAAGATGCACACAGCTAACACCAACACACATAAACACGCCGGCAACTAGCAAAGTCATAAGACCAAAGCATGCATAGGTGAGGAAAAAAGAAAAAAAAACCAAAGTGTTCAGATCCATGATCGTCAAAACTACAACAATGACCATATCTGCACCGACCTTATCATGACACCACATGGAAGACGAGGTCTTCAACAGCAACGCCTTCAGGAAAGGAGCAACGCTCAAGCATCGCCGTCGCCGGATGCAGCCACAAATAATTGGTACAAAGCATGTCCGAGCAATGCCTTCAACAAGGTAACGACGTAAAAAGACATCGCCATTGCCAGGTATAACCAACTCCGGTCGAACCTAGGCTTTCACCCCGGAGCTCTAGACCGGGTGCTCGTAGCACCACCATCGAAGTAGCTCATGTATTGTCGTCACCACTTTTCCACGATCCCAGCAGCTAATGCGATGCGTCGCCACCGCACAACCATCCCTCTGCATCAAGACGTCATCCATAGTTTTGCATCTCACCGCAGAAGTCAGCCATCGAATCTCGAAAGATGAACCCTCCGTAAGACCTTCGGATGACCACCACCGTCGTGGAGCCGTAGTAGGTCACTGCATAGTCACCACCAAACGGCTGAAAGGATCTGGATCACTACCACCAAGCCTTCCAGATCTGAGTCAAGGCAACCATGTCGGGTCGTACCAAGCTGCGGCTACCTGACTATAGATCCGACCGTCTACGAGGCCGCAGGCAGTCGCCGGTTCGAAGACTCCGGCCGCTCGCACACCGACATCCGGCCACCGCCGAGCAGCCACGTTGGGGCCAGCGTCCGCGCGTGCGCTGCAGATCCGCTGGGAGACACCATGTGCGCCCGCAGCCTCAGATCAGCACGCAGTCATCCAGTCGCCAGCCCATGAAGCTGGGATCTAATCAAACCCAGCACACCGGCATGCTTCGCGTGATGTACGTACCGCAGCAGCCAACGCACTCCATTGACCTGCATGGCCATGTGCCTCTGCCAGGATGAGCAGCCCCCCGCGGCCCCCACACAAGCAGAGAGGAGAAGCTCCTGCCGCCACCGATGCCGAGTGGGCTTTGCCCGGCGGCGCTGGCCGGCGGCGGCAGGGAGAGAGACGGTGGGTGGCGGCTGTTCGCCGCGGGTAGGGGTCACGCCCGGATCGCCCGCGGGGGAGCGACCGGGGCGTTCGGGGCACCTTGGCCAGTTGGCCTTAAGAAAAAAAATAGACACTTAGAATTGGCCAGCCTTTAAAGATGAAGCTGTCTGGAACAAGCTTCGTTGTCATGGCCCATGGCCAAGATTGGAGCAGACCGAACCACAATCATATCAACGAGAGAGGTGCGGTGCCTGAGTTGTACATGTACCGAACTGTAGTTATACTTAGATCAACGATAATGGAAATCTAGCTAGTTTTGAAATTATGCCGATACGTGGGAATCTATCACAGACGTAGTTATATACGTGGGAATCTAGGTGGGCCAACTAGATGACAACCCCAGTATCAGCGAGATTGCATCTGAGCTGGAGCCACTGTTTGGACCTAGTTGTAACTAGCGAAGCCGGCGCGGCGGCACGCTGCGCCCGTTGAGATGGAGATATTGTATGTATTGAAATATTTTACATGCAGACTATTTTCATCAAATTGTGATTAAAGAGAAAAGGCTTGCATTTATAACTATCTTACTCACGGCATACAACTAAGATGAAAAAGAGACAATGCTACATTCCGGAGGGACCGGGATCAGGTGACATGCCTCTTGGCAGTCACCGCGTAACATGCGCCCTCCCATCCACCGCTATTTTTTCATCCAACGGTTATCGGCGAACAAAGTAAAAGAAGGCAACAGCTAGCAGTTTTGGCATGGAGACGAGACGATGCGGGTGAAAAAAGGAATAGGCGGGCTCCTCAGTTCTTTCCCGCGCCGGCTGCAGAGCAGATGGAATCGGCGCCGCACCGCCGCTGAGGGAACCGGCTACATCACCGCCGTCATCCGCCACAAGGCCACAAGATCCACCACCAGGTCGCCGCAAGGAAGTGGACGAGGGGTTGGGGTGGAGGGGCACCGCACAGATGGCGACGGGGCCGGGGCATCGCCGCCGCCGTGGTGAGTGAGGTAGCCGGGGCCGAGCCGCCGCGGAGGTGCTCGAGGAGGGGCTGTGGCTGAGCTGCACGCTGCGGAGGTGCTCGAGGGGGGCCGGGGCTGAGCCGCCGCGGAGGTGCTCGAGGGGGGGGCCGGGGTTGAGCCGTCGCGGAGGTGCTCGAGGGGCGCCAGGGCTGAGCTTCCACGGAGGTGCTCGAGGGGGTAGTGATTGAGCCGTCGCGGAGGTGCTACGCCGACACGTCGGACCTCTCCGATTCCGCCGATTTGGGTGCTTCTCTGCTCCAGATTGTGGAGCTTCTCCACCTCAACAGGAGCAACCTACAGGAGGTTCAGAGGTACTAAGGCACAACCCCACCTTTGTTTCGTATATGTTTCTGTCTGAGGATATTTAGGACAAAATTTAACAGAACAATGTGTGTTGCTTGAGGAGTATTCTGTAGAAAATCATCATCATGTTTATATCTTTTGAATGAAGACAATTGTTAGAACAAGTCCCTGATGTTGAAGTGATGTCATTGTACTTGGTGCACATCATTCAATTTTCTTAATCATTGCTGCACATCTGTGCTTGTTTTTTCTCTGATATACATGTCGTTTTGAATTTTGGCAGAATTTGGGTATTATGCAATTGTGAAAGTGTTATGCAATGGCACAAATTGACAAGAGGATACCTCAAGTTGGTATGAGATTCAAAGATTCAAATGAGGCTTGGATGTTTTGGGTAGAATATGGGGGTCACATAGGCTTTGATGTGAGGAAAAGATGCACCAACAAAAGCAAATTTGATGGAAAGGTGACTTCATGCAGATTTGTTTGTTCCAATGAGGGTCTTAGAAGGAAATGTCAAACCGAATGTGAGCCAAAGCGTTTTAGAGCTGAAACAAGAACTGATTGTCTAGTTCGGATGGTTATTACATTGGATCGAGCGACAGAAAATTATGAAATTACTGAAGTTGTGTTGGAACACAACCACTACCTTCAATTGCCACAAACCCGCCACTTGTTGGCTTCACAAAGAAAGATTTCAGAACTGCAAGCTTTTGAGATAGAAACCGCTGATGATTCTGGAATTATGCCAAAAGCCGCACATGAGTTTGCTTGTCGTAAAGTTGGTGGGCCGCTTAACCTTGGCTATACTTGCCGGGACCAAAAGAATCATTTGCGAAGCAAGAGACAGAGAGAATTGGCTTTTGGACAGGCTGGGAGTATGTTGAAGTATTTTCGCGACAAAGTTGCTGAGAATCCATCATTTCAATATGCTTTGCAGCTCGATTGTGAGGAGAATATTGCCAACATATTCTGGGTTGATGCTAAAATGTTACTTGATTATGCACACTTTGGTGATGTTGTCACATTTGACACCACATTTGGCACAAATAAAGAGTATAGGCCATTTGGTATTTTTCTTGGGCTCAATCAGTTTAGAGAAACCACCATTTTTGGTGCTGCCTTGATGTTTGATGAAACACGAGACTCGTTTATATGGCTCTTTAAGAGTTTTCTAGCAGCACATAATGGAAGACAACCTAGAACTATTTATACGGATCAAGATATAGCAATGGGAAAAGCTATAGAGCATGTCTTCACGCAATCATATCATGGATTGTGCACCTTCCACATAATGCAAAATGCTGTCAAACATTTATCTTCAGTGAAGGACGAAGAGGAAGATGAAGTGGAAGAGAGAGATGAAGTGGAAGATGAAGAAAAGGAGACTCACATTCTCACTGATTTTGGTGCATGTATATATGGCTATGAGGACAAGGCAGAATTTGAAGAAGCGTTTGATAATATGAGACAAAAGGTGCATAAGCAAACTTGGTTAGATAGTATCTACAAGGTGAAGGAAAAATGGGCTGAATGTTATATGGGAGATGTCTTCAGTTTGGGAGTGAGGAGTACACAACTAAGTGAGAGCTTCAACAATGCATTGAAGAATCATTTGAAATCAGATTTTCATATTGTTCGATTCTTGATGCACTTTGAGAGGACGATGGAAGTGAAAAGAAGAAAGGAATTGGAATCTGAATTTGAGGCAAGGAAAAAATTACCAAGAATAAAAATGTTCACACCTATGTTGGTGCAAGCAAGCAAAGTGTATACTCCAATTATTTTTGAAGCTTTCCAAGGTGAGTATGAAAGATCCATGGCTGCATGTTGTAGAGTATTGGATGGAAATAACAAATTTGGTGTTGCTATTGGGAGTTTGCATGGTGATTTACAGTTCGAGGAGGAGCGCATAGTGATAGGTGATCCTTTGACCCAAACCATTTCATGTAGTTGTGGAATGTTCAATAGGGCAGGAGTATTGTGTGGACATGGTCTCAAAGTTCTTGATTTGCTGAATATAAAGACAATGCCAACACATTATGTCTTAAAGAGATGGACTAGAGAAGCACGCAATGGAAGTATACAAGATAGGCAAGGAAGGAATGTTGTAGAAAATCCAAAACTAGAAGCTCAACTTCGGTACCAGGATTTGTCTCATAAATTTCACAATTTGGCACATAAAGCAGCCAACTATTTAGAATGTTGTGTGCTATTGGAGAATGCACTTGATTCCGTTGCTCCACAAATAGAGGATAAACTCAACGCAACTACTAGTGCTATGAATGAACCATGTAAAGACAAGGAAAATGTTGAACCAAATGTCCAGCAAACAAATGAGTTTCTTTGTTCCGCACAACTAAAGAAAAAAGAGGTTCAATCAAGAAATTTAAGGAGAAAGAAAGGTTGGCTTGATAAGTTACTCAAGGGGAAGCGCAAGTCAACTAAAACTACCGCACCAACAAAAAAAGGAGCAAAGGTATGTTGTTATTTACATGATTTGTTCATTGTTCAATTCTAAACTAGTTACTTTAATTTTCACTAGAAGCAACAAAAGAAGGGGAAGCCTCAAGTGGAAGTGGAGAAGGATGACAAGAACAAAGGAGCAAACTTGGAGTTTCAAGAGTGCAATGCAATCTTCAGTTTCACCCAACTCTTGACAACTCCACCTTGTGATGTTCATCATTTGTTTTAGCATGTGCAAGTCTTCTAGATAGTATTTTGGACAGAGTTAACTATAGTTGGGGCTAACTATAGTCTTTTGTGGCCTAAGTGTACAAGTAAAACGGCCTATTTTGTGTACTCCGATGATTGTTTCACTAGCAAGACTTGTTGCTGCAGAATTTACATGTTGAGTACTGCTAGTGGCAGCATGTAATTTGGTCCAGCAATACTAGTGTTGATCTTGAGCAAGAATGATGGCTGCTGTTTCTTTCAATGCTAAGTGTTGAATTTATTGACTCGATCATGTACAATACCTCTTTTTAACCTTAAATAGTTGCTGTTGTTTTTCATCTCTAATTGCATCAAAACTGACTGATGTTGGCTTTACTGTTGGCTGTCTAAAGAATAGTAAGTTCGGATTTTTTTCAGTTTTCTAATGTGTGGATGATGGCTGGATGGGTTCATGAATTGGTTGATGTATGCTTGATAGAAACTGACTGGTGTTGTTTACACTGTCGGCTGTCTAAAGATGTGTAAGTATGGATTTTTTTTTCAGTTTTCTAATGTGAGGATGGTGGCTAGATGTGTTGATAAATTGGTTGATGCATGCTTGATCGTTGCCAGGTCTTGATTTTAATGTATACAAATTGGTACAACATATAAAGCTGTAGTTTCTGGACTAGCAAAATGATCGCTGTTGTGAGACGCTTGCTACTGTCGACTGTCTGAAAAAAGCTCAAGTCTGAATCGTTTTGCACTTGGATCAATCAGTGGCGTTGGATGGGGAACCAACGATGGATGGGAGGGCGCATGTTACGCGGTGACTGCCAAGAGGCATGTCACCTGATCCCAGTCCATTCCGGAGAAGATCCTCTTATTGTCAGTGGATACGATGAACTGAAAAGAAACTGATACAACGGAACCCGCACGGCAGGAAAACACACAAGATACCACTACAGTCCAAACGCGAGCATAAGTGGATTGGAGTTTGAAATCAAATCATCCTGGTATAACCTCCTGCAGGGTTAGGACCAACTATATATGAAATGATAAATCAGCTTTGCAAAGTGTTCCAGCCTTCCGATAGGTGGGAAACTGCTTGTGTAACTGATGATACGGTCGGCGTTGTGGGTGCACGCGAAGGGGCACTACATCAGAGAAGTCATCGCATACTCCCTCCGTCCGTCCCTCCGTCCGTGAATAAGTGTACTTCTAACTTTTGTCCTAGGTCAAAGTTTTAAAACTTTGATCAACTTTATAGAAAAAAAATACTCGCATTTATGACACTAAATTAATATCACTAGATCTATTTTGAAATGTACTTTCATAATATATCAATTTGATGTCATATATGTTATTACTCTTTTATATATAGTTGGTCAAAATTTCAAAACTTTGACTTATGACAAAAGCTAGAAGTACACTTATTCGCGGACGGAGGGAGTATATGGTTTTGAGATTTGATTGTGTGTAATATTTGAACTGGCTGGCGCTATTGTGTGCGTGCGCGCAGAATGCCTTTGCGTACGCTCCGGTCCTAATTAGGTGGGCACGTCGCGCAGGAGCCTTTCCACCGCTAATTAATTGAGCGTAAAACTCTGTGAAGAAAAAAGTAATGTATTTAATTTGGTTACCATATGTGGTCCGCGACGTCTCTATTCTAAGGTCTTTAATCATTGGCAGTAATAGGGACATAATAGATGGTAATGAATTAAGCAAAGAATCTGTCGGCTCATGTTGCTTATATGTAGTAATGAATTACTACATGTGTTTTGCTCTCAAATTGTTAGCAGTAATAGGGATGGAATAGATGGCAATGAATTACTATGTGTGATTAGAAAGCAATGAATCCCTCGGCTCGTACTCCTAGTAAAACCATGTTATATGTGGCAATGAATTACTACATATGATTTGCTCTCAAATTGTTAGTAGTAAAAGGATGGTTATGAAAGTAAGTTTTTACCAACAAAGAAATAGAGATGGCTCCTGGCATTTGTTAAACCTAGCAAAAAACACGCTAATATGTAGTAACAAATTACTACTTTGCTCTTTTCATTGTAAAGTACACTTGAAAGATAAAAAATGAAAAATGGTGTGTGAGCGGTAACCCAATTAATATTGTTACTATTTTTCCATAGCTTATTACTATACACCATAATTATGTGACAGGCGGAGGAGCTACAGGTGCAGCAGTAACCAGATTAACTTGGTTACTATATTCTCTGATGATTTTACTATCATCACAAGAAAGAAAGGTAGTTATTCCAAGCAAAGGCATGTGTAGTAACCTTTTGTCTACCATTACGATGCTTTCAATAGGCGGAAGGCAGTATGGCTAACTTCCTGTGGCAGCGATGCGCGCAGCCTGGCCAGCGCGCAGGACAAACGATTATGCGCTCAGCCTGGGTGTTACTATTCATCACCCAGGGTGCAGAATAAGTTATTCTTCACCCGAGGTAATCTTACGATCATTTTATAATTAAATTACGTTTGGAATTCAAATAGTTACATTCCTATTGATTCACTACGTAACATTTGACATAAGAAAATAAAAACATAGGTCATAAGACAAGAAAATTTTCTGTTTATCTGTATTTTAGACTATGTTTTTACGTTTGTAATTTTACATAACATAAAATATTTTTTACGGCGATTATATATTTTCTTACGGTCTCTTTTTGCGCCGGAAATAAGACAAAACATATGAAACGTAAAATTACGATGCATTGATGGTAAAATAAAGGGGGGTGAAGAATAACTATTCCTCACCCAGGGTGACGAATAGCGCGAACATGTTCCATCTTAGAAAACGGGGAGTACATGCTGGTACTTTTCTAGTAAGATCAAACAAACACGAAACATTCAGTTCTAACTTGGATCATTTCGGTGGAGCGCACTGCATGCTTGGTGCTTGTGATGAAATGATAGAGGGCATTTACAAATTTTGCACACAGTCTGCAGGTGGCTTGTTACCTGTGCGCGTAATAATTGGATCTTTAGTGTATGTACGTTGAGAGTACATTAATAGTGGTATCATGTTGAAGAAATTATCGCATATTTTAGCTAGGATTCTAGTCTGCCTTGTAAACTCATTTTACCGGATGGTTATCTGCTAACGGGCCATGTTGAATTGTCATTGCTTGGTTCATGTTTTCTCTTGCGTTGAAGCAGGCGTCCCATTCTGACTTGAAATGAATTTGGCCTCATGTGCGCCTCTCCTTTGTTCAATTTTTTTTCTGAACTTGAAGTACATGATAGTTATGGTGACCATCAATTTGATCTGTTGTATATGTTACATGCTATAGTTAGTTGTTGTTGGAAACGTGATGAAGCCACTCGGGGACTTCAAGTGCATGATAGCAGGTTTCTCATTGTGATTTGAGCAGGATGTACCTCCGCCGGTAACACATGGGATCGTCACTCGGGACCATACCACAGCGACCGTAACTGCAGTACAGTAACCACACACGCAAACACAACACGTTAGCCGATTAACATCGAATTAAGTGGCGTTCAGAACCAACGGAAAAACGGTGCCAGTTAACACCGAGTAAAACAACATCCAGAATCAACGGACGAAAATCTCCTCCAACATTGTATGCATGCACATGACCACCAACCACTCAGACTCCACCGCCCAACAACACGTGACTAATCCTAACATTGACACCCTAACGAAATCACAGACCAAATCGCAACACACATCCACAAACGTACGCTCACAGGTCCCCCAATAATACATGCATGCGCCATGCATCCATTAACCAATTTTGCACAGCATAAAAACTCCTTAGAAACCACAAATAATTACCAGAAAGCTTTGATAAAAAAATCATAAACAGGCACCATTTTATTATCCTTGTGTATAAATGTGTGATCAAACCCATTATTTGGTGTGATTTTAGGATAGATTTAATACGTTCCCGTTATTTTATTTTTGTAGAATTAAGAGAAAACTAAATATAACCATACAATTGATATTCTTAATTACAATTCCGTTTTGACAAAAGGAATTTCACTAAGGCACTAGAGAAAATCTAAATAGGCAAATTATGCTATTCCACAACCTCTGGGAAGCTGCATTTTCGGCCGTTGCTACATTTTGTTATAATATTATTCCATGAAAAAAAGATTATAATATTATTTCTTATTCAAGTGAATCAAAATGAATGTTTTCCTATTATTTCATATGTTCGTATTATTGCCAGTTATAAGCTTCAACACGAGAAGTACTAATTCCCTAGGGATTAAGAGGCCATCAGCGCTATTAAACACCACAAAGCTGCTCACGAAATTCTTAAGAGAAGAACAGTGTACATCTGGGAAGAGCAAAGGTAAGCTCACATACATCTACAATCGTAAATACTGCGGCAAATTTTTCCAACAAGTCCATTTGCACATGGAATCAACAAAACTAAAAATGCAAATTCCTAAATGTAAACTACGCGAACCTAGAAAATCATTCATCACACATGAGGAATTTGAGATACAACCATACAGGTAAGGATGGAGGTGTTCAGTATGGGCTGAATCGAAACGGAAAAAGGTCACGGACAGCATGTTCCCTGCACTGCGTGAACCGGAGTACGTACATCATGCCCAGACGGCGCAACCGCAGATTGCTGCCGTACCGCCGTGAGCTTTGCCGACGCAGGGCCGACCTGCGAGCCACCTGCACCGACACGTTGCATGAGCCACTCTATGGCCTTGTTCTCACCGCCGCTGTGTCAGCGTGCCCCGTGCTCGCTGTGGCCATGGCCTCGCGAGCTCCGGTGCGAGCCACGCCACGCGTCGTCGGGACCTCGCCGATCGCTGGCACCACCGTGTCCAGTCTCACTGTCCGGGGGCCTCATGCAGCCACCACCTCCAGACGCGAATGCCCTCGCCGTCGCGTGCGCCTTTATGGACATCCGCTGGCCAAATCAAGTAATCAACCTCACTTGGAATTCCGCTGCAAAGGCCTTATCAGTGATCCGCAAGAGGCCACTGAGACTCACCTCACTTGGAACATGATATCGTGCTTGGAGCGGCCGCCAACCTCGTCTTCCGTTGCCGATGGCCGGTCGTCTTCCAACGCTGGTCGTGCACAAAGCTCAAGCGGTTAGAGGACGTTTGTGTACTGATCTACGTAGAGAAAAAGAGATGCAGCAAGGCCGGGACGACGGCCAGCACCCACACGGAAAAGCATCGGCGTTTGCTCACCGACGTCGGAGCGAGGACCCTGGCAGCAGCCGATGCCCGAGCAGGAGGGGGAGAGGAGGACAGTATATGCAACTATTGCTGATGTTAGGGTTTCAAGAGTCTGGCGACTATGGGCCCCCGCCCTCGCCGCCACTGCTGCCGCCGCCGCCGGGCATTGGCCTGCCGGTGGTCGGCACCGCTGCCTCATGTGCGCCTCCGCGCCATGATGGCCCTGTTGCGGCTGCGTCCGCTCCCCGATCGCTTGGTCCTCAGGGTGGAAGCGATCCCGCTGTCTATCGCCATGGGAAGCCGCAGGCTAGGTTTCCACCTGGTTCACGCCATGAGTCTGGGATGAATTCGGCCTACAACTACTACTTCATGCATCTGCTCGTGGATGGATATACATCTAATCCTAGGGGCAGTCCAGAGAGGCACCAGAAACCCGGTGATCCGCCTGATCAACTCCTACTGCAGGTGCTGCCGAAGCCGCTGCGTTCCACCGCACAGCCTTTGTCGCCGTCGTCGCGAACCTTAGGTATGCTGCTGGTGAGTGCAGACGTGAACTTGAAGGGCGGTGGGGGCGATCACGGGGCTCCCTTAGTGGATGCTGCCCGCCCGAAGCCGTCCGGCGAGGGAACTGAAGCACTGCTGGTGGCAAACCTAGATGGGCGGGTGCTCGTCATTGCGGACAGGAGGACGCCGTCAGTTTGTTCTATGGCACAGGAAGATGACTGCAATATGGATAGGCTGGGCGCAGCAGGCTCGGAGAACGTCTTGGAAGGAGAGGATGCTGTGGGAGAGGATGTGCTTGCAGAACTGGAAGAGGAAGGAGTAGTACTCCAAGTACAGTTAAAAGAGAAGAAAACCAGACTAGAACACAAGTTTCTAATGGAGAAGGTAAACAGTAGGGAGCGCTCAGTGGACTTGGAGGCAACCGGCCATGGGGCCGCCGGTAAACTGACGGGGCCAAGTGTGGCGCCCCGTCAGGAGCAATGAATTGCTTAAGTTGGAACTGTCGAGGGGCGGGGAACCTTCGCACAGTTCGTGATTTGGTAGCACTTGTGGGTGCTCATTCCCCGAAATTTGTTTTCTTGTGTGAAACTAGGCAACCAAAAGAAAAGATGTATCGTCTTCATTCTCGGTTAGGTTTACAGGGTTTTGAAGGAGTTAGTAGTGAGGGTCGCAGTGGAGGTCTTGCATTATTCTGGCATGAATCTTTAATAGTGGACATCAAGGATGCTAATAAAAGATGGATTGATGCGCATGTCCGTGTTTCAGTCAGAGAGCCTCCATGGCGTATAACCTTTGTTTATGGCGAACCTCGCGTGGAAAATAGACATGAAGTGTGGGATGCAATACGTCGCTTGCACAGCCAGAGTGCCTTGTCTTGGATGCTTGTTGGAGATTTTAATGAAGCCATGTGGTACTATGAGCATATGTCAGAAACTCCACGAGTGCCGGGGCAAATGCTTATTTTCAGAGATGCTTTAGAAACTTGTGGACTAATTGACTTGGGGTTTGCAGGCTACCCATTCACTTATGATAATCGACGAGGCGGCAGGGCGAATGTCCAAGTGCGGCTAGACCGAGCAGTGGCCACGAACTCCTGGCGTGATATCTTTGCAGAAGCGGTGGTGGTGCACCTCGTCTCCCCCTGCTCTGACCATTGCCCGGTCCTGGTGAGGTGTGTACCGGACACGGAACCACGGCCAAGCCGCTGCCGCCGGTACGAACTTATGTGGGAACGGGATCCAGCTTTGGAGGAGGTTGTGTTACAGGCGTGGAAGGAAGCAGGAGGCAAAAACAATCTGCGGGATGTACATCTTGCACTAGGGAAGGTAATGGGCAAACTTCATGCATGGAGTAATAGGAAATTTGGGAACGTAACAAGAGAGCTAGAAAAGTCTCGTTCACGGTTAGAAGAGCTCATGCACATGAATGCTGACCACGCAGAATTGCGGAAAGAGATGGACGCAATGAATGAACTTCTCTACAAGGAGGAAATGTTGTGGCTCCAACGATCTCGCATTGACTGGTTAAAGGAGGGGGACCGGAACACAAATTTTTTCCATCGTAAGGCTGTTTGGCGTGCTAGGAAAAATAGAATCAAGGGCCTAACAGATAGCAATGGGACATGGCAGCAAGATCAGAATGTTATGATGAACATGGCAAAAGAGTACTTTGAGGATTTGTTCACGGCCGGCCCAAATATCCATCCAGAGGAGATCTTGCACTTGTTCCAAGCAAAAATAAGTCCAGATATGAATGATAAATTATGTGCCCCTTTCAGTGAAAAGGAGATTAGCGATGCCCTGTTTCAGATTGGGCCCTTAAAGGCGCCAGGACCGGATGGTTTCCCTGCGAGATTTTTTCAGCGGCATTGGGGCATACTGAAGGAGGAGGTTATTATGGCTGTCAGGCTATTTTTTGAGTCAGGTATTATGCCCGAGGGAATTAATTCAACATCCATTGTGCTTATTCCAAAGGTGGCGAACCCCACTACACTCACCGAGTTCCGGCCAATCAGCTTATGTAATATAGTCTACAAGGTAATCTCAAAATGCCTAGTAAACCGACTAAGGCCCTTACTGGATGACATCGTTGCACCGGAGCAAAGTGCATTTATACCTGGAAGGTTAATTAATGATAATGCTTACATTGCCTTTGAGTGTATCCACGCCATTAAGCAGGAGAAGGACCCTGATAGTAGTTTTTGTGCATACAAGTTAGACCTATCAAAAGCATATGATAGGGTGGACTGGGAATTCCTGAAGCGGATGATGCAACAGTTGGGCTTTGATCGCCGGTGGGTGCACTGGATCATGACGTGCGTGACCTCGGTGACATATAAGGTTAAACTCAATGGAGCCCTCTCAGATTCGTTCGCACCGTCCCGTGGGTTACGGCAGGGAGACCCGCTCTCACCATTCTTATTCTTGTTGGTCGCCGACGGACTGGATGCTATTTTGAAACATAAGGTGCAACTTGGACTGCTGCAACCACTTCATGTGTGCCCACGGGCCCCTGGTATTTCTCATTTACTTTTCGCGGATGACATCCTCTTGTTCTTCCGTGCCACGTCCGTGGACGCCAAGGAGATTCGGGATGCTCTCACTGTATATGAACGCACTACGGGCCAGTTTGTTAATCCTATGAAATGCTCAATCTTCTTTGGCAGCAGGTGCCGCCCTACTGATGTAGCTGCTGTTGTGCAAGTTCTAGAAGTGCAAAACCCTGAGTTTGAGGAAAAATATTTAGGGCTGCCAACACCTACAGGACGCATGTCAAAGGGCCGGTTCCAAGGTCTCCAGGAACAACTTACAAAGAGGTTCTTGATATGGGGTGAAGCGGCTTCACAAGGAGGGAAGGAGATACTTATAAAAGCAGTCGCGCAATCCCTCCCCACATACCTCATGAGTGTATTCCGTCTACCTCGGAGTGTTTGTGATGACCTCACCCGCATGGTCAGGAACTTTTGGTGGGGAGCTAAGGAGGGCAAGAGGAAGACGCATCGGCGGGCGTGGAACACGATGATTAAACCAAAGGATCAAGGCGGATTGGGATTTCGAGATTTCAGACTCTTTAACCAAGCCTTGCTCGCGCGGCAAGCTTGGCGTCTTATTGCTAATCCCGATAGCCTATGTGCGCAGGTGTTGAAGGCCCACTACTTCCCTAATGGTCGACTAGAGGATACCGTATTCTCAGGCAATGCATCGCCAACTTGGCAGGCCACATTGTCCATGGACTAGAGCTCCTCAAGAAGGGGCTCATATGGCGCATTGGCGATGGTACCTCGGTCCGGATTTGGCGGGACCAATGGATCCCTCATCCGCTGGCGCGTGGTCCGATAACCATCCAAGGACGCTGCCGACTCCGTCGGGTGAGCGACCTTCTGGACGTACATGGAAACTGGAACGTCACAGTCCTCCATCAACACTTCCTGCTCATCGACGTTCAAGAAATAATGAAGATTAGAGCCTCGCCACGGCTCGGAGGAGACGTCCTCGCTTGGGCGGCCGAGCGGTCCGGAGTCTTTTCAGTTCGGAGTGCGTATCGCCTCGCCCTCAACGAACGGCTTATGCCTACTTCAGTGGCAGCGAGCAGGGCACCGGACGGACGGCGTGCCGTCTGGGCACTAATATGGAGGTGCCCTGCTCCTCCGAAGGTTCGTATATTTGCTTGGAAGCTTGCCTCAAATTCTCTGGCTACTTGGGCTAATAAGCATACTAGATCTTTGGAAACTTCTGATATATGCCCACTCTGTGCGATGGAGCGAGAGGACACGTTCCATGTCTTCTGTAGGTGTCCGCGAGCGGTCGCTCTTTGGAAGGCTATGGCGAAACACTGTAAATTGCCGGAAATTGCAGGAGTTCGTCCCACGGGCGTGGAGTGGCTATTTGATGTACTGCATGAACTTGGAGATGATGATCGCATGCGTGTGCTAATGATTTTTTGGCGTACTTGGCATGTACGTAATGAGATAGTACATGATAAGCCACCACCACCAGTAGACGCATCATGCCGATTCTTGCAGAGCTATGCACATTCGCTAATTGGCATCAAGTATGGCCCTGCAACCGATGAGTTAAAAGGAAAGACTCCTATTGATGTTGACAGACGCCCACTGGTTTTAGTACATGAGAAGGTTGCTATTCAGGCTGCTAGATGGACTGCCCCTGTACATGGCCGGGTGAAGCTAAATGTAGATGGCGCTTACATCAAGGAGACGGGTGCGGCAGGTGCCGGGATGATCCTCCGCGACAGCACCGGTGGGATAGTTTTCTCCGCATGCAGAAATCTCCTGAGCTGTGCGAGTCCATTGCAAGCTGAGTTAGCTGCGTGCCTAGAGGGGCTCAAGTTTGCACTACAATGGTCAGACTTTCCGATCGATGTTGAGATGGATTGTAAAGTCGCGGTAGATTCCATTCAGTCACAGTCCATGGACAGATCGATGAATGCAATATTGGTGAATGAAGTGAGGAAACTTCTTGGTGAAAGGGATAGCTCAATTTCTCATATTAGTAGGAACCAAAATGTTGTAAGTCATAGTCTAGCTACTTTTGGTCTTGTTGAAGCCCGTACGGCTCTATGGATTAGTTCGGGTCCTGCTAATGTACCACAACTTTGTATGAAGGACCTCTCTCCTAGTTGAGCAATGAAATCCCTTTAACCCCGAAAAAAAAGAGGAGGAGAGGAGGCGAAGGCGACCGTAACGGTGGCAGCAACGGGTCCACTTTCCTCGTGAACTGACACGTTGGGAGCTACAGCAGCGCGCAGGTGAACGTGTGTAGGCAAGGGAGGTGCGGCAGCGCGCAGCCTAGCTATCGACGTTGTCGCCAAGGAGAGGTCATCCGACCCTGCAGGAGGCCATGGCGAGCATGCATAGACGGCCATGATGGCGGGGTTCCGGGATGTCGATGCCGATGGGTGTGGCGCTCGGCTGTCCAGGTGGTGTGCGGACGGACGATGCGGTGCGGCAGCAGGGATATGGATAGAGAGGAGGATGTGGAGTACCGATGCGACGATTAGCCCATTTATAGGCAGCCGGTAGACACAGCAGCGCTGAAGAGAAAAGAAAAACGTGGTGAGAACCGCCCAAGGAAAAGACATCCAGAACCTACGACAACTCGTGCCAGCCTAAAACAACGACACGATCCCAGGTAGCTACACGTCAAAAAGCAAAGCGAATCAATCTGTGATTGAGTTGGTTAGATGGACAGTGGTATCCTCAACCCACCAGGGTTCAAATTCTGGTGCTCGCATTATTCCTGAATTTATTTTAGGATTTCCGGCGATACGCTTCAGTGGGAGGAGACGTTCCCGTCGACAACGAGGCGCCTACGATGACTTCGTAAATCTCAAGATGATATGTCCGCTCAGTCTCTCGGAGGTGCTCATAGAGGTAAGGTGTGCGTGTGTGCGTTTATAGGAATGAGTGTATGCGCGTGTATATGAGCACTTTTGTCTGTACTGATGCTAAAAAAAAATCCAAAAAGCAACAGCAACAACGCCGGAGGAAGAAACCGCGGGAACCATCGGGCCGATTCGCATGCAAGTCAGCGCACGGCATGCACCACACGACAAGAAAACTGATTGTGTGCGACAGGAGAACAGAACGAATGTCCCAGAACGCACAAAAATGGCTAAACGCGCACACACACGCGCAAACCACGTTACAAAAATTTGAAACGAAAACGTGCAGTCACCAGGGAAATCTACACCCCGGGAGCCCAATAAAATACGCGTGTCCTCAACAAATTTACTCTCAGGTCCCAATCAACCAAGTGGATAAACGTGGTGGCGTAAACTTTGTTAGATATAGTGTTCTGGTTATTCAAGTTCTCAGTTTCGTAGGCAGTCTTCAAAGGCTGGATTGAAACTTATTTTTCATAAATCCTTTTATGAGATGTAATATCACCGCTGATAATAAAAGCAGCTATCGGGATCCTTTGAGGCTTCGAGACCCTTCTTTCATCCAAAAAAAAAAAACAATACAGCGTGTGGGCTCATTTTGGTTGATGCTTCCGGAGGCGATTGTTGATCGATGTGTCTGCACAAGCATGTTTCCTTTTTGTAGGCCAATCATGATCAAAGACTAATGATCACATTGTCGTTTGTTTGATGGGATTGACATATTCTATCTACTAGTAGAACGCCCGTGCGTTGCCATAAGCTTTTAAGCTTTTTTAGTACGCCTATGAATACATTGCAAATCAAATTCTGCATGTATAGATTTTGTCTGATTACGCATATAATATATATTACATTCCGTATGTATAAAAAAGATAGCCTTCAACAATTAAAAAATAATTGAAATCCACATCATCTGCAATGTACAATGTATATATAGGGCCATGTAATTATATGTTAGTACAAACTAAGATCTACTTTATGTGATTAAGATATTCCTTTACATGATTAGGAATATTGTCTTTAGTTTATTTGCACGGCACTTCAGCAAATGTAATAAAAAATTATTTCTCAACTCATAACCATCCTGCATAACAATATACTTCGTCCCACAATTATTGTCTTAGATTTGTCTAGATACAGATGGATCAGGTCATGTTTTACTTGATACATCTGTATCTAGACAAATCTAAGACAAGAATTTTGGAACGGAGGGAGCATATAATTAGCATGAAGATTTAATCAAGTTAACATGTACCTATGAATTTCTCGTGCACATTTGAGGTCTACTTTTTTATCAATGAAAGACCTATGTACAGGCGGACCAGCCAAAGGCTTGGTTCGTTTGCATGATATACCAATGTAAAAGCGCATGAAAATGAAAGACCGCCACGATGCATGACAGGCGAAACAAGCAGTCAAGCGACGGGTCCTCAAATGTACTGCATTCAGCGCATGCATACCACACCTTGGCTACGCAAACATCTAGCGACGCGTGATCTTCCTCCTCCATCCGCACGAGAGAAACAACCTACTTGGGCTAGCTAGCTTTTGAAGATGAAGCTATTAGGAACAACCTCTGTTGTCATCGCCCATGGCCAACAATTGTTTAAATTAACTTGAGTGTGGGAGATCGGAGAAAACCAAACCATAGTCATATCTACAATGGGTGCCATGCCTGAGTTGTACATGTACTGAACTATAGTTATACTTAGATTGACAATACGTGGGAAACTAGCTAGGTTTGAAATTATGCCGAGATGCAGTTATACCTAGAGGCAGAATATGAGTTCCTGGTCTGTGCCATTATCAGCCCAGAGCTAGACCTTGTCTTAAACAGTGCCATATTCGGGCAGATCAAGGGAAGCATCACTTCAAATTTTAATTGTTTGGAAGTTTTGTACCGCCGAAGCAAGGAGACATTTGGATTTTTGCCACTTTGTTCATGGGGCTTCGCAGATTTGCCACTTTGAAGAATTGATTCGCATAATCGCCACTTATGTCATGGAGTCCTTGATTAGTGCCATTAGCTCCTTTTCTATTCATTTTAATTATTTTTTCACATTATAAGGCTAGTGAAAGACTAACTTACCCCTGTGGCTATCCTACACATCTGCAATCGAATCAGCACCCGAACCATCAAGCACGCGCTGCATGCCGATAATATCCCATGTGCCATTACTGCCATACCGTTTGTTGCCTGGATGTCATGCTCCGGCGATTCCGACGCCGCCGATCACCTGGATGCCTCGTGCCGCCGGCTGGACATCTTGTGCTGCCGATGGCCTGCAGGCAGAACGCCTTGGGTCGTTCGGCACAGCAGCGACGGCATAAACACCACAAACTCTGCCCTAGCAAGCCGTCCAGAGAACCCTTTGCTGGCCGACGGCAGCTCCTCCGTGGCCACATGACCACCTCCCTCTGCGTCTTCCCATCCTCTCAGGATACGCCCTACCTCCTCATTCCAGGCAAGCCAACGACGACCAGGACAAGCAGCGGGCGCGAGGGGCGGCCATCGCAGATAGCGGTCGGGTGGAGCGAGCAGTGTGCGGTCGAGTGGCACGAGCGGCGACTAGAGGCGTCAGCAGGCGCTCTTTCGGGCAACGAGAAATTTCATTGCTCCTATCACCCTGTCGAACTAGATCGATAGCCAGAATGCCACATAGGAATACTTAGCACGTATACTTAGCATGAGGGGTAGTTTGGTCTTTTTCAGTGCCTATAAATGAGAAAAGAAAGAGGAAATCAATAAAAGGAGGCAAATGGCATGACAATCAAGGAGTCAATGTCCTGAGCGGCAATTTTGCGAAGCCAATCTTGAAAATGGCAATTTTGAGAAGCCCCATATTGAAACTAGCAAATATGTAATTTTCTCCCAAGGTTATGGCTAGGTTTCAGTGGACTGAAATTTAACTAAATCTTGATCAAGTGACGTAACATACAAAAGAGAAAAAGAGAAAAACTGAAAAGAAGATTTTACACGATTCTCAATGTAAGATTTTACGGATATCCATCTCAATGTCAGTCTACTGAGACTTAGCAAGACCGTGGACCATCTCGCCTCCTTTGGTGATAAGTTCATCTGGTTGTGTCACGCAGCAGATTTTTTTTCCAATCTTTTGTAGCTAATGATCTCGCTGCACGGGCTGGGTAATGGAATGAAAATTCTCAATTCAGAAGAACAGAAATCTTTGTAGCCAGTTGAGGAAGCTTATTCAATTTCGATCTGAGATATAGCTTCTGCAATGTAATTGACTTGTAGCTGGCCGCCATATTAGCTTTGACTATAAGGCCTAAGCATCAATGTTGTACTCAATGCATGAGGGAAGCCAGGAGCGTAGATTGCATATAAACCAGGTAGCATGCAATGCACCATACTCGGCGCTCAGAAATGTGTGGAATGTTGTTTTTGGCTGAGGCTGCCGGAGGCGATTGTCGACTGTCAGCACAAGCATATACTCCCTCCGTCCTAAAATAAGTGTCTCAACTTTGTACTAGCCTTAGTACAAATTTATACTAAGCTCAAGACATTTATTTTGGGATGGAGGGAGTATCATTCTTGTGGGCAAATCATGCATATCAGAAGCATGTATCATTCTTGTGGGCAAATCATGCATATCAGATCTGGGTCCAAGATTGATGGGCGCATTACTTTGTTTCGTTTGTTTGATGGAATCCAAACCATTCATGCAAAGGCACACTGAAAGGATGGGACACCGATGTGATGCCTGACCGGCAAACAAGCAGAATGCATGGCCGGTCCCCAAATGTAGTTGAGCATCAGAGATTGGAGCAAACCAGACCACAGTCACATTTCAAACTGGAAGAACTGGTCTGTTCTTTGTACCTATACCGAAATGTAAGGCCATTACGGGGACGAGCCCTCCTCTTGCGTTGCTCCCCTCGTGGGCGACATGGGGGGCTTCAATCGCCACCGCCGAGAACTCCCCCAGTGACTAGCCTCCCCCTCCACCGTTGCCGGTGGCCGGCGCTGGGCAAAGCCCGTGCAAGCGATGGCGGCGGCGGAGGGTCTGTCCTCCCACTCCCGGATCCACGGGCGCCCAGATCCATGGTGTGCGGCTCTCCCGTCGACAGGCCTGGGCGATGGCGTGGGCCATGCTGTAGCGGATCATATCGCATCGGTCCTCACGAAGGAATCTGGACCTGGGGGGCGGCCCCGGTAGGCGTGGCAACGGTATCCTCTGCGGGCGGAGCTCGCGGGTGGTGGATGGACGGCTTCTTGACCACATGGGAAGTGAGTTGCCGGTGGATCTCCTCCTCGTTGCATCCTCTCTCCTGCTGCACTTGGTGGCTTGTGCTCTCGGTTGTCGGCCCACATGCGTTGGCAGGAATTGGTAGAGGTGGCTTCAGACTGGAGGAAACTCTGGATGGCCCGCTCGTCCCGATAGTGGCGATGACCACAATCGCCGCTTTCCTTCTTGCAGGCGCCTTCGAGGTCCTCCTGTCCACCCCGACCCTGGGCCCGGGTGAAGACCAAAAATTCCCTTTGATTAGGCGGCATCGGCACAATGTGTGTCATGCCCTTCTTGGAGGCGCCGCCTGGGGCTTTCGGATGCTCAGTTAGGACATGCAAACGGAGGGGATGGGACAAGCGGTAGCAGGTGGTGTTCGCGAAGGTGGAGTGGCGAGGCATCTGATGCATTGACAACGGCGGGTCTCGGTGGCACGAGGTAGTGGGGTCTCAGCGATGGTTGCATGTTCATGGACACACGCAGGATAGTGGCGCTGTCTGGCATCGTGGTGGCATCTTCGGCATGTGGGTCTGGCAAGGCATATGCGTTGATCTCTCCTAAAGATGGGATGGTGGAAGATGGCGGCGGTGGATTCTTCAGTGTGCGCAAGCGGTGTGTGCTGAGGGTCTGCTACATCAGTTGGTGCTCTCAGCTCGTTGTCAGGTAGCCTAGGGCGGCCACTAGATTAGATGGTCTGCCTGGATGCGCCATGGCACTACATGAGACTTGTAGGTGTAGCGATTGAGGTCGTAAGGAAGGTGGCTTTGCGTTAATCCATGTATCTACTTTATCAGTTTCTGATGAATAATTAATAAATATGGTTCTTTGCATCGCTTGATGTAAAGACCGAGTGTAATCCTCCTTTTAAAAAAACTTATACCAAAATGTGCTCATAGTTAGGACGATGATCCATTAGAACCTAGCTAGGTTTGAGAGCTACATCAAAAGGGTTGTAGTAGATGTCTAAATTAAGTTGAGAATCTTATTCAGTTTAGGTCAGATAGGTGGTTCTAACATCTCGCTGGCAACCCAAAGTATCGAAAATATACTTTGATCTGAATTTAGCTTCTATAATGGACTTAATGGTGGTATGCTCACCGAATTGCCTTTGTACAACGGTTCTAACTGTAGACATCAATGTTGTACTCAATGTTTCAATTGATGGGTGGCTGTGTTTTGTGAACAAAAAGCAATTAGGGCATCTCTAATGCCGACCCTCAAACCTCCCGCAACCGTTCGGACCACGAAAGCCATCCAACGCTGATCTGTATCGGTCTGAGGGGCGGTCCGGACGCGATTTCTCCCGCAAATCGGAGACAAAAATGGGTGAGGTTTACGGGATGCTTCTGGCTGCTCTGGCCCACGTAAACCCCCCCCCCCCCCCCCCCCTCCCGCACGCACATACCGCCCGGCGCCAGCTATGCCCTTGTAGAGCGCGCTGCTCCGCATTGAAGGCGGCTTAGGGCGGACGCAACCTCTCACTGCCTTCACCATTGAAGCAGCTCGTCGACCAAGGGCGCCGGCCGTTGCACGCGAACACGCCTCCCCGCCGCATCCATATGCCTCAATTAAACCTGCATGGAAGCCGAGAAACCTACTCCGGCCACACGTCTGTTCATGAGCGGGCCGGCATTAAACGCAACACCGGCCGAGCTCCTCCCGTTCACCCTCTATTTAAACAAGGCCAGACGCGGGGCAAGAATCGCACTCCTCTACCGCTCCCCCTGTTGGGGAACGTAATAATTTCAAAAAAAAATCCTACGCACACACAGGATCATGGTGATGCATAGCAACGAGAGGGGAGAGTGTGTCCACGTACCCTCGTAGACCGAGTGCGGAAGCGTTAGCACAACGCGGTTGATGTAGTCGTACGTCTTCACGATCCAACCAATCCAAGCACCGAACGCACGGCACCTACGAGTTCTGCATACGTTCAACTCGATGACGTCCCGCGAGCTCCGATCAAGCAAAGCTTCACAGGAGATTTTCGTCAGCACGACGGCGTGATGACGGTTATGATGTTGCTATCGACGCAGGGCTTCGCCTAAACACCTCTACGATATAACCGAGGTGGAATATGGTGGAGGGGGGCACCGCACACGGCTGGAATAGATCAACTGATCAACCTGTGTGTTCTAGGGTGTCCCCCTGCCCCCGTATATAAAGGAGCAAGGGGGAGGCGGCCGGTCTAGGAGGAGGACGTGGGAGGGAGTCCTACTCCCACCGGGAGTAGGACTCCTCCTTTTCCTTGTTGGAGTAGGAGAAGGAAGGAAGGGAGAGAGGAGGAGAAGGAAAAAGGGCCCCCCTCCTTGTCCAATTCGTACTAGAGGGGGAGGGGCGCGCGGCTGCCCTGGCCGCCCCTCCTCTTCTCCCACTAAGGCCCATGAGGCCCAATCAACCGGTACTTCAGTTTTTATCCGAAACCACTCGGAACACTTCCGGTGTCCGAATAAAGTCGTCCAATATATCGATCTTTACGTCTCGACCATTTCGAGACTCCTCGTCATGTTCGTGATCATATCCGGGACTTTGAACTACCTTTGATACATCAAAACACAAAAACTCATAATATCGATCGTCACCGAACTTTAAGCGTGCGGACCCTACGGGTTCGAGAACTATGTAAACATGACCGAGAAACGTCTCCGGTCAATAACCAATAGCGGAACCTGGATGCTAATATTGGCTCCTACATATTCTACTAAGATCTTTATCGGTCAAACCGCATGCAACATACGTTGTTCCCTTTGTCATCGGTATGTTACTTGCCCGAGATTCGATTGTCGGTATCTCAATACCTTGTTCAATCTCGTTACCGGCAAGTCTCTTTACTCGTTCTGTAATGCATCATCCCGCAACTAACTCATTAGTCACATTGCTTGCAAGGCTTATAGTGCTGTGCAGTACCGAGAGGGCCCAGAGATACCTTTCCGACAATCGGAGTGACAAATCCTAATATCGAAATACGCCAACTCAACAAGTACCTTCGGAGACACCTGTAGAGCACCTTTATAATCACTCAGTTACGTTGTGACGTTTGGTAGCATACAAAGTGTTCCTCTGGTAAACGGGAGTTGTATAATCTCATAGTCATAGGAACATGTATAAGTCATGAAGAAAGCAATAGCAACATACTAAACGATCAAGTGCTAAGCTAACGGAATGGGTCAAGTCAATCACATCATTCTCCTAACGGAATTGGTTTTGAATTTTTTTTTGGAAAAAATGTTCAAAATATGATACGTAATATGACTGGGAAGTTTGAAATATTTTTTCAAAATTTCATCACACTCATGAACATGAACAAAGTCCTAGACATCAACAAGGTTTAATAGGATTGATATGATAGATATATCAACAAGCGCCTGTTAAGTGAGCTGGTGCTGGGGTTGGATAGAATTGCGAAGTTAAGCGTGCTCAGGCTGGAGTAGTGTGAGGATGGGTGACCTTCTGTCAAGTTTACCATGGAGTGCGATTTGACTTAAGATTAAGCATATTGACCCGAGATTAAGCCATAGTAACCCGAGATTTAGAAAAAAAACAAAAAAATTGGAAAAAAAATTTGAAAAAAAATTCTGAAAAAATTTGTTAGTAATGGCGCACTTCGATGTGGTGCGCCATTACTATCCCAAATGTGCGCCATTACTATTTGTTACTAGTGGTGTGGTAATAGTGACGCACCTATAGTGCGCCATTAGGTGCGCCACTAATAGCCTTTTTCTAGTAGTGTCAGCAAATATATATACCCTTTGATCCAGGCTAAAAGAGATCTTAGCGGCCGGCTCAAATTAGTAGTGTATATTTTTTACTCTTGTCTTCTATATTTTTTCAGTTGCCATTGATCCCATTGAATGATAGGTTTGCACTAGTAGAAAAAGGGTCAAACGTGAAGCACATTAGTGCCGGTTTGTATTTGAGCCGGCACTAATGTGCACATTAGTGCCGGTTCGTGGCGGCGATCAATAGTACCGGTTCGTGGCGAACCTTTAGTACCGGTTCATGCCACGAACCAGTACTAAAGAGGCTGTGTCATCCTGCGGTCAGGCTATGGCCCCACCATCACCATTTAGTGCCGGTTCGTACCACGAACCGGTACTAATGAGCGGTGCCGGTTTACGGCAAGCTGTTTTTAGTCCCACCTTGCCAAGAGAGAGGCAATATGAGCGGTCTATAAGCCGTGAGTGCACAGACAATGACGAAGAGTTGCAATGCTCACCTACATGTTGATTTGCTTCAAGCCTTGCGGAATAGTATAGATTGCACTGAGCTATGTGCAGTGGCTTAGTGCAATCTACACTATTCCGAATGGCTTGAAGCAAATTAACCAGCATTGCACCTCTTTTTTTTATTTTTAATAACTTATTTAAACTCCGGACTTCTTTTGTGTTCAGTATGCATCATTTAAAGCTTGTTATGCCTCAAGGTTGTTGTGGTTTGGAAATTATGGATTTGACAACCATGAATCATAGCTTTTTGTGTAAGTGACTTGGGAAACTCAAGTTTGGCAAACTCTATTGACTAGTAGAAAAACAGTCAAATGTGAAGCACATTATAGTGCCGGTTTGAATTTGAGCCGGCACGAATGTGACCATTAGTGCCGATTCCAACGGCTAGGCGGGCTGCTACCATTAGTACTGGTTCGTTGCCAATCTTTAGCACCGGTTCGTGGCACGAACCGATACTAGTGTGCATCCCACCAATCAGGAAGAATCACACAGATCGTGTGTTTCTTTCTAGCTCTTGCGAGTCGTTGGATCAAGGGTGTGTTTCTTCCTAGCTCATGTGAGTCGTTGGATCGAAACTATCACAATCACTTTGTGAGCCAGACGACCCTATATATAGCCCATCTCTCGCCTTCGTCCCTGCATAAGTCTTTCAGTTCATCGACTACATACATCTACCAGTTCATCGACTGCATACATCTACCAGTTCATCGACTGAATACAAATCATTCGGATTCGCCATCATACGCCCAACTGTACATTCGATATGCATATATATGCATCACGAGCCACGGTAGGGCTGTATGATGGCGATACCGATTGGTTTGTTCTAGATCCGACATAAAAGGTTTGATACAACTTCTTTTTTGCGACATAAGATCTAACATTGTTGCTTCTAGTAGTTCTCTTGATTCCACTAACGATTCTCTTAGCCAAGTTACACTTGAGCAAAAAATAGCTTATTGAAGGGAAGAATCAAGGTGTTGGTTTTGAACGAAAGTTCAATGCCAATGGAGTTGAGTGGGAAGAAGATCAATACCCTAAAGACAAAGTTTGTTCCTCAACAAGAGAAGTATCCTACTTCCTTCAAGGGGACACAAGCTCAAGATGATCTTCTACATGTTGATTAGCTTCAAGCCTTGCGGAATAGCATAGATTGCACTGAGCTATGTGCAGTGCAGTCTACACTATTCCGAATGGCTTGAAGCAAATTAACCAGCATTGCACCTCTTTTTTATTTTTAATAACTTATTTAAACTCCAGACTTCTTTTGTGTTCAGTATGCAGCATTTAAAGCTTGTTATGCCTCAAGTTTGTTGTGGTTTGGAAATTATGTATTTGACAACCATGAATCATAGCTTTTTGTGTAAGTGACTTGAGAAACTCAAGTTTGGCAAACTCTATTGACTAGTAGAAAAACGGTCAAATGTGAACTCTGTTACATGGCCATACTTCAATGTTTTTTAAACTTATTTGAACTCCAGACTTTTTTTGTGTTCAGTATGCAGCATTTAAAGCGACGTCATCAATATGCAACATGTTCTGACATCATTTGTTGTTTTTCGGTCATTTACCTAGCTAATTGTTTAGAGAGCTAAATGACCGTGAAATTGAAAATCAGTACAAAATGAATCCTGAAAATGTTGAAACTTGGCATGGTATCATCATATCACCCGTATAGCATGCGCGAAAGAATAGAGAGGGTCACGGCAAAAACTGGACGCACTTCGTGTATAAACTGGACCTACTCTTTCCGAGTATCAGGGTTTCGGACGAGAACTCATATGTTACATGGCCACTTTAATGTTTTTTATACTTATTTGAACTCCGGACTTCTTTTGTGTTCAGTATGCAGCATTTAAAGCGACGTCATCAATTTTCAACATGTTCTGACATCATTTGTTGTTTTTCGGTCATTTACCTAATTGTTTAGAGAGCTAAATGACCGTGAAATTGAAAATCACTACAAAATGAATCCTGAAAATGTTGAAACTTGGCATGGTATCATCGTATCACCCGCATAGCATGCACGAAAGAGTAGAGAGGGTCACGGCAAAAACTGGACGCACTTCGTGTACAAACTGAACAAACTCTTTCCGAGTATCAGGGTTTCGGACTATGCAAAAATAAGTAATGCAGAAAATAAAAGAACTATACAAAAAAAATACTCAAAAATAAATAGAAGAAAATAAATAATGCAGAAAAAAACTATATAAAAAACTACTCAAAAATAAATAAATAAAAATAAGTAATGCAGAAAAGAAAAAACTATATAGCAAATTTGTTGGCGCACTGCCCTGTGGGTCTACCAGACCTAGGGTGTGCAAATGCAGGCCCAGAAGGGCCAGCAGACTCACAGGGCAGCGCGCCCTAATTAATTAGGCCTAGAAGCCTGATATATAGAGGAGTTCGAAGAGGTAGCCGCGGCTTGGTTTATAAACCAGTGCGGCTGCCCTTCGCCGGGCGAGGTGGGACTAAATTTTGGGATGGTAGCGCAAACTCTAAATACAGCAAAAAACAACTAAATGAAAAAAGCCCACCTACTGGGCCACAGCGGCTTGCATACGACTAGAAACCCAACCTGTTGTTGGGCCAGGATGCAGGCCCGCAAGCCCAATAGGCCCCACAGGGCCGAGTAGCAGAGGTAGGCCCAGAAGGCCTGCTTTAGAGAGGAGCTTGAGACAGCAGCGGCGGCGGGGCTTATAAGCAGGTGCGAGTGCCCCTCGGTTAGCGAGGTGGGACTAAACTTTTGTGCACCGCGGGTGGCAGCGCACCCCCTTTAGTACCGGTTCCTGGCTCCAACCGGTACTAAAGGGGGGGTCTTTAGTACCGGTTCGTGCCACGAACCGGTACTAAAGGGGTCGTTTCCCGCCGCTTGGCCTGGGGAAAATAGGCCTTTAGTACCGGTTGGAGCCACGAACCGGTACTAAAGGCCAATCCTATATATACAGCATTTACGAAAATTTCAGTTTCAACTCCACTTCGTCTCCAACCTCCGCCGCGCGCGCCGCTCGATCCCATCGTCGCCGTCCGTCGTCATCGTCGCTGTCCCCGCCGCCGCCCGTCGTCGTCGTCGTCTCGCGCGCTGCCGCCCCTTACGCCGCCGCCGTCCGTCGTCATCGCCGCGATCGTACGTCTCTCTCTCGCTCCCGGCCGCACACACATACACACACATACACACACACATACACACACATAACGGCGGCGCCCCCGCTCGTACGTACGGGGCGGCGGCACCGCACACACACACACACATACCACACATGCACACATCACACGCATACACACATACACACATACGTACACACATATACGTATATATACACACATGCATACACACACATACACACACACATTTTTTTTTACTTATTTTCTGTTTTTTAAAAAAGTTAATTAGATGATCGAATATTAGATTAATGTCGAATGTTAGATGAATTAGCTAGCTAGATAGAAAAATTGTCGAACTAGAGATTAGAACTAGCTAGTTGAATAATTAATATAACTAGTTTATTTTTAACAAGGAAATTTAGGTATATGAGATTAGAACTAGTTGAATAATTAATATAACTAGTTTATTTTTAATAAGGAAATTTAGGTATATGAGATTAATTAGAACTAGTTGAATAATTAATATAACTAGTTTATTCTTAGTAAGAAAATTTAGGTATATGAGATTAGAACTAGTTGAATAATTAATATAACTAGTTTATTTTTAGTAAGAAAATTTAGATATATGAGATTAGAACTAGTTGAATAATTAATATAACTAGTTTATTTTTAGTAAGAAAATTTAGGTATATGAGATTAGAACTAGTTGAATAATTAATATAACTAGTTTATTTTTAGTAAGAAAATTTAGGTATATAGAAAATTTAGGTATATAATTATTATTTGTTAATGAATTAGATAGAAAAGTTAAATATATAGTAATGTCAATTGAATATATAGTTAGATATATTAATGTCAAATGTTAGATGAATATATATATATATATATATATATATATATATATTTGGCTAGATATATGTGTTTAATGTTTCACCTATATGAACATAGGAAATGTCATCTAACGACGAAAAAGATTTTATTATGTGCGAACACTGTGAAGACCAGCGCGGCCTGTGCGACCAAAATGTCCTTGTTGATGGTAGGCGCTTCAGCATCAAGCTGGATGAGACATTCGAAGTTGATACAGTAAGTCACTTTGTCAATTATTATTTGAATGCAAAACTTATGCTTCATTTGCTTCAACTTATAATTTTAAATTTTCACTATTCTACTAGCGCATCCCCTGCCATGCAAGAATTTTTGTCTTGGATAAGATAGGTTTCAGTGCTATAGATGATATGGAGGTAAAGAGAGTTTACTTGAAGACACAGCATGGGTATACTTTCAACGTCAAATTATATAATGGAGACACATACAGCCATTTTGAATGGAAAACTTGGCAAGCACTATGCAAGGCTTATGCATTTGATCCTGATATGGTTATCACCTTTGATATTTGTCCGGAAGATGATATTGAAGGTAATATAGACATCTGGGTCGATGTGCAAACGCCTCCAGTTCTACCATTTGGTGAGTTTTTCTCAACCATGCATGCATATGTTTATGTCTTTCGTACAGTTTATTCAAAAATAGTTGACAACTATTTTGTATTGTCAGCTTATTTCGGTTCAAGCAAACATGTCCGACGCTTGGTAGACAAGACCTACTACTGCCCCAGGGCTCAACTAAACTGCGAGGAGATAAGTCATTATGTTTCATGGCTTGAGGATCTTAATACTGTCAAGACAATTTTTTTCCCTACACTTAGAAATGTTAGTACTCAAAACATGCGACCAATGGTGATCGTATTGAACTACGGTCACATCTATAATCAAAAGATGGTAAGATTTTAAATATTTGTCCTTAATTTAGTGCATCTTTTGCATACATTATTTTTGAAGCTAAACTTTCATTGCTTAGTATATTAATTACTATACGATGTTGTTCAACAGGGACTTTCGATGACAGTTGTGCCCCAGTGGATCGAGACAAAAGGTCGCATGTCAATGGTTAGCTTACGACCAAGATTTCCTACATTGCACATGAGTGCATTCAGGATTTCTAAAAGCGAAGAATGCTTAATAGTGAAAGATTGGAGCAAAATTGTTAACGATCGCAGAGAAGTACTAGGGGGCAGTACGGAGAAGCGCAACCTAAGATTATGAGACAGATTCATCTGCATGCTCCAGTATGATGAATCAGGAGAGCTATACATGTTCTATGCTATTCTACCTGAGAGGGAGCAGCAGGATCAGTAGCTACTCTTCATGCTCTTAATTAGTACTTGTCTCATGGATCCGTGTCCTGAACTTCGATGTTGGTGATGATTATGTTAAACTTGATGATATCTCTTTGCTTCTGTTACAAAGTGAATGTTTCCTCTTTAAGCTAGCCAACGTTGATGATGAATTACATAGCTAGCGGTAATGACTATGATGATTAAATAGTGGTAATTAGACGACCACGATGATTTTTAGCTAGCTAGAGTTTATTTATTTATTAATATGCGATGATGATGATGATGACGACGACTACAACTCATTATAACGTAAAACAATCCTAAATTAAATTGATAACACAAATTAAATTGAAAAATACAAAATAAAACAAAAACCCACAACCATTTAGTACTAAAGGGCTCCCGGCCCCCGGAGCTGGCTCGTGCCACGTGGTACCCCTTTAGCACCGGTTCGTGCTGAACCGGTACTAAAGGGGGAGGGCCTTTAGTGCCGAAATAATAGTGCCGGTTCCATAACCGGCACTAAAGGCCCTTCCGAACCGGTGATATTGCCCGGTTTTCTACTAGTGTTGCCAGGCATCCGCATGATTATCCCTTGTGTCGGCCGAAGTCTTGTTATCTCTCTCCTTACAACTTCACCCATCACTAATTTCTAAAAATTGTTTGGGGTTACATTACATGTAATTAATAGAACTTACATTTTACAATTGCAAATTATTGCTACAGGAAGTAACGAATAACTTAAACTTTTGAATCATGAACTACACTTGGATCAGAAAACAGAAAACAACTTCACATCATGGTTTCACTTGCTCCTCTTCTCTTTTCATTCATGAATTGTGAGGATTCATCACATTTTGTCTAGCTTGTGCCATGTACAACGGCATATTTGTGTCATATATTTCAACCGTTTGGGCATAATGAGATGAATTATTTGTTATCATGCATTGTGCTATCTATAGGCATGCTTTTATTTGGTTTCCTTGCTCTTGGAATGAAACGTGAAATAGGTGAAAGCCAGGGAGTAAGAGAGCATGGTACGCATGCATGCTACCAGCGGCGACGCTAGGCTTAGGCGAAGCCCCAGGCCATCCCAGGCAGCCTTTGTGCACGGTAGCATTGTAGCTACGGTATTCGCTACAGTGCACAAAGGAAACTGGTCTCAGGCCCCAGGCAGCAGCCCGGGCTGCCTGCGGCATGTCTCCACCACTGCATGCTACAAAGTTGTGATGACAAATTTCTCGACGCTGGTCATGCCGGACTTTGTGGAGAAAAGTTATGTGATGTGCTCATGCAGTTTAGACCTTATCGTGCTGATATGCATCTTGAGTTCCCTTGTAATCATGCTTATATGTGCGTACCACTCATTGTTCATGGACAGAAGCTCCTATATATACCTTCCACTGATTTTAGTCGCCCACTGAGTGTGTGTCAATAAGCTAGCTATCTACGTAGCAACCAATATTTACAGTTAGTTAGTTATTCTTCGCCACGTTATTAGTCATTAGTACTACTCCCTCCGCCTGGGTTTATTAGGCCCCCTCGCATGTAATAAAGCATGATTTATATGGAGAATTTTTTTTATCATTGAAAACTTGAAAACAGGATTACCATGGAGACATGGCGTGTGGACGACCGCAAACGAACGTGAGCAGATGAGCGGAGCACTCATCCGCTGTTGTCAATGCTGCTCCTAAAGGTGTTTGCTGACGCTCGTGAGCAGATGAGCGCTGTTGCGCCATATTGATAGGAACAAACACTAGTAAAGTGGAGAACACATAGTAACAAGAACCAAGAGCGGCTCTATATGAAAAAATATATCATGTGTCTTGTGTTTTTGTATGAAGCTTGTAGAACCCATCTTATTTTGATTATTCAGTGGAGTCCGATATATCTGTGTACATGCAGTATATGACATGAATGCATGTGTGTTGAACGTACATGCATGACGCCGTACATTGCTTAAACAACGTACTACACAACATGTGATCCGTGATATACTTGGCTCTCCAATACAATGTGGGTACGTGCATGTCGTAGGATAGACCCATTCTCCTCCTCCTCTCCACTCTTTCCACCATTGCTGTGACGCCCCCGATTTGACCGTACACTAATCATAGACGCAAACGTGTACGATCAAGATCAGGGACTCACGGGAAGATATCACAACACAACTCTACAAATAAAATAAGTCATACAAGCATCATATTACAAGCCATGGGCCTCGAAGGCTCGAATACAAGAGCTCGATCATAGACGAGTCAGCGGAAGCAACAATATCTGAGTACAGACATAAGTTAAACAAGTTTGCCATAAGATGGCTAGCACAAACTGGGATACAGATCGAAGGAGGCGTAGGCCTCCTGCCTGGGATCCTCCTAAACTACTCCTGGTCGTCGTCAGCGGGCAGCACGTAGTAGTAGGCACCTCCGGTGTAGTAGGAGTCGTCCTCGACGGTGGCGTCTGGCTCCGGGGCTCCAACATCTGGTTGCGACAACCAGGTAGAAGGGATAGGGGGAAAAGAAGGAGAAAGCAACCGTGAGTACTCATCCAAAGTACTCGCAAGCAAGGAGCTATACTACATATGTATGCATTCGTGTCAACTGGAATAAGGCTACCATATGTGGACTGAACTGCAGAATGCCGGAATAAGAGGGGGATAGCTAGTCCTGTCGAAGACTACGCTTCTGGCAGCCTTCGTCTTGCAGCCTGTAGAAGAGAGTAGACTGAAATCCTCCAAGTAGCATCGCATAGCATAATCCTAACCGATGATCCTCTCCTCGTCGCCCTGTTAGAAAGCAATCACCGGTTGTATCTGGCACTTGGAAGGGTGTGTTTTATTAAGTATCCGGTTCTAGTTGTCATAAGGTCAAAGTACAACTCCGGGTCGTCCTTTTACCGAGGGACACGGCTATTCGAATAGATAAACTTCCCTGCAGGGGTGCACCACATACCCCAACACGCTCGATCCCATTTGGCCGGACACACTTTTCTGGGTCATGCCCGGCCTCGGAAGATCAACACGTCGCAGCCCTACCTAGGCACAACAGAGAGGTCAGCACGCCGGTCTAAATCCTATGGCGCAGGGGTCTGGGCCCATCGCCCTTTGCACACCTGCACGTTGCGTACGCGGCCGGAAGCAGACCTAGCCTAGTGGCTTTCCAGTCCAATCCGGCGCGCGCCACTCAGTCGCTGACGTCACGAAGGCTTCGGCTGATACCACGACGTCGGGATACCCATAACTGCTCCCACGTAGATGGTTAGTGCGTATAGACCAAATGGCCAGACTCAGATCAAATACCCAGATCTCGTTAAGCGTGTTAAGTATCCGCGAACACCGACCAGGGCCAGGCCCACCTCTCTCCTAGGTGGTCGGAACCTGCCCTATCGCTCCGCCTCAAAGATCCACTCGCGGGTGCTCCTACGAGCCTACCCGTCTTTAGTCACCACATGTATCATGTATAAAGTATATAGTATATACCCGTGATCACCTCCCGAGTGATCACGGCCCGATAGTATAGCATGGCAGACGGACAAGAATGTAGGGCCACTGATGATAAACTAGCATCCTATAATAAGCATTAGGTTTGCAGGTAAAGGTAACAATAGTAGTAGCAAGGACAGGCTATGCAGCAGCATAGGATTTACGGAAAGCAGTAACATGCTACACTATTCTAATGCAAGCAGTATAGAGAAGAGTAGGCGATATCTGGTGATCAAGGGGGGCTTGCCTGGTTGCTCTGGCAAGAGAGAGTGGTCGTCAACACCGTAGCCGATCATAGGGGTACCGGCAGCGGTCTCGGGGTCTACCGGAAAAAGTAACGGAGGGGGAACATAATAAATAACAGAGCAATCAAAGCAACACAAAGCATAACATGGTGATACGCCGTGCTAGGGGTGACCTAACGCAGTAGGAGGTGATACCGGCGAAGGGGGAAAACATCCGGGAAGTATCCCCGGTGTTTTGCGTTTTCGGGCAGAGGAGCCGGAGGGGAAAAGTTGCGAGTTTGCTATGCTAGGGATGCGTGACGGACGAACGGGCTGCGTATCCGGGTTCGTCTCGTCGTTCTGAGCAACTTTCATGTTGAAATTATTTTAATCCGAGTTACGAATTAAAAGATATGATTTTCTAAAGATTTTATTAATTTCTGGAATTTAATTAATTAATTAAAATAATCCGATAAACAGATTAATGACATCAGCATGATGTCATGCTGACATCATCAGTCATCAGGGTTGACTTGGTCAACTTGTCCAGTGGGTCCAGTGGGACCCACCTGTCATACACTGTTTTAAATAACTAACAATTAATTAGGTTAATTAGTGATTAGGTTAATCTAATCAGGATTAATTAATTAATTTAATTAATTAATATTTTTATTTTTATTTTTATATTTTTTTTATCTTTTTTTATTAAACATTCTGGGGGCAAGGGCCCCACATGTCATTGGCCCAGGGGGCCTATCGGGCGAAGGGTTACGGGCGCGGGCGACGAGCGCTGGGGCGCTGCAAGGCGCCCAAACTGGACGCGGTCGCGGCGAGGCACCGGCGGCCACCGCCGCGAGTGGTCGCAACCGCCAGGGAAGCGGAGCAGCGGCAGAAGGCGGGGAGAGGCCACTGCAGGCCGACGCGGCAGAGGGGGTGTGGTGGCCGGAGCAGCGCCAGAGCGAGAGGGGGGCTGCGGGCGCGTGGTCCGGCAAAGCCACCGCAGCACCGGAGAGACGAGGCCACGCGCGCGGCAAGCGACAAGCAAAACCCAGAGCGCGGAGTCAGGTGAGGCCAAGGTGAGGGGCTCGGCGGAAGGGATGTCCCTAGGTCGCGGTCCGGCGCAGGGGAGACGGGTGCGGAGCATGGCTGCAGCTGTGAGGTGGGGCGCGGGCACACGCACGAAGGGCAGAGAGTGCGGCCTGCTAGCGCGTTCGACGCGAGCGTAGCGCGAGCAACGCGTGGGGCTTGGCCCGTGCACCCGCGCGGTTGGGCGCGACGCATGGCGTCCGATAGGGGGAGAGGGGAGTACGAGGAAAGGGGAGGTGCTCACGGCCGGGGCCGTAGGGGAATGGCAGCGGGCTCGACGGAGGCCTTCGGGGAGGAGGTCGATGATGCGAGCCGCCCGGCGAGGAGGAGGTTGACGGGGAGGGCGCAGGTCCGGCGAGGGGTTGAGGCAGAAGAGCTCCGGTGGGGTTGCCCCGGCGAACGATGACGGCGGGGTGGTTCTCCTTGCGACGGCGGTTGGCGATGGTGACGGCGAAGGGTCGCGGCAACGGGGGTCGGGGAGCCGTTTCCCCCGATCCAGATCGGGGGGGGGGGGGGGCAGAGGAGGAGTGGGACGAGTGGGTGGGGAAAGTGGGTGGCGGCTAGGGTTAGTGGGGGGGGATGGATAAGGGGAGGGGGAGGGGCCGGTTGGGCCTGCGCCCGAATGGGCCGGCCAACTAGGCCAGTAGGCCGTGGGGGGGGGGGGGGTTCCCTCTTCTTCTTCTTTTTTTTGTCTATTTGATTGTTTGCTTTCTGTTTTCTTTTCTTTTGTTTATTTTCTTTTCTGTTTTTTATTTATTTATAAACACTTAGGCATTTTATAAAATTGTGAACCTTACACCATAATTATCTTTGTAATATTTGGCAACCCCCGAACATTTTTGTTTTAATTTTTGAAAACTTTTATTGTTTTCTTTTATTTAAATTTTGAACTTGTTTCGGTTCTGAACTATCGAGAGTTTACCACAGTAACCGTGGTGACGTGGCATCATTAGCGGGGAATCACTGTAGCTTAATTATCCGGGCGTTACAAATCTCCTCCACTACAAGAAATCTCGTCCCGAGATTTTAGGAGGTAGAAGGAAATAGTGCGGGGTATTCAATACGCAGGCGATCCTCGCGTTCCCAAGTGGCCTCGTCTTCAGAGTGATTCGACCACTGGACCTTGAGGAACTTGATCGCCGTCTGGCGTGTGCGGCGTTCAGCTTGGTCGAGAATGCGGACCGGATGCTCTTTATAGGAGAGGTCCTGTTGCAATTCGAGCACTTCATGATCCACCGCTCGGATTGGATCCTTGAAGCAACGGCGGAGTTGTGACACATGGAACACATCGTGAACCTGAGAAAGATTCGGCGGAAGCTCCAGTTGATATGCCACCTTTCCACGCCTTTCGAGAATAGTGAAGGGACCGATATAGCGAGGAGCTAGCTTTCCCTTGATCCCGAAGCGGTGAGCACCCTTCATTGGTGTAACTCGAAGATAAGCCTTTTCGCCAGGTTGATAGACCATGTCTTGGTGATGACGGTCATACTGACTTTTCTGACGTGACTGAGCAGTCTTGAGATTCTCGCGAATAATGCGAACTTGTTCTTCGGCCTGTTGGATAATATCCGGACCGAAGAGTGGACGTTCCCCAGTTTCTGACCAGTTCAGAGGGGTTCGGCACTTTCGTCCATATAACACTTCGAAGGGGGACATCTTCAGACTAGCTTGATAGCTATTATTATAAGAGAACTCGGCATATGGAAGAGATTCCTCCCATTTCTTGCCGAATGAGATTACACAAGCTCGAAGCATGTCTTCGAGAACTTGGTTGACACGTTCAACCTGTCCTTGTGGCTGAGGATGAAACGCAGTACTGAACGACAGATGAGTTCCCATAGCTTCTTGGAAACTCGCCCAAAACCTTGAAGTGAATAAGCTGCCACGGTCTGAACTGATAACCAGTGGGATACCGTGGAGTGAAACAATTCTGGCCATGTAGAGAGTAGCAAGCTGACTAGCAGTGATTGTCTCTTTGACCGCCAGAAAATGGGCAACTTTGGAAAGCCGGTCAATGACGACAAGAATAGCATCATTACCTTTCTGAGATTTGGGAAATCCAGTGACGAAGTCCATTTCAACATGGTCCCATTTCCATTCAGGAATAGAGATAGGTTGCAGAGTTCCAGCAGGCCTTTGATGCTCTGCTTTGATTTGGCGACAAACGTCACACTCAGCAACATAACGAGCAATGTCCTGCTTCATATTAGACCACCAGAATCTTTGACGAATATCCTGGTACATCTTTGTACTACCAGGATGGATGGACAGAGGCGTATCATGGGATTCTTGCATAACCCCTTTAGTTTTATCCAGGTTTTTCTTCGAACAAGGTACCACTAGGCGGCCTTTGAAATACAAGGCGCCATCGTCAGCAACAGTGAAGAATGAGGGCTTTCCTTTTTTGAGGTCGCGCTTAATCTTGAGGACTTCATCGTCACACTTCTGTATCCATTTGATGGTGTCCACAAGATCTGGTTTCGCAACCAGGGTATTGAGAGAACCCTTGGAAACAACATGGAGGTTCTGTTTGGGGAAACCTTCGGGAGGGGGAGCGAGTGATCTCGGAGGAACAATATGGAGGTTCAGCCTTCTAAATTCTTCAACAAGCGATGGGTGAACTTTGTGAACCTGGAGGTGGTTACAGTAATACTTGCGGCTCAAGGCATCAGCCATTACATTAGCCTTGCCGGGGGTATAGGATATACCCACGTCAAAGTCTGCAACAGTCTCCATCCATCTTTGCTGACGTAGGTTCAAATCCGGCTGAGTAAACAGATACTTCAGACTTTGATGGTCGGTGAAGATCTCGCAACGATTACCGAGAAGGTAATGTCGCCACTGCTTCAGTGCATGAATGACAGCAGCAAGCTCGAGGTCGTGAACTGGGTAGTTTTCTTCATGAGGGCGCAGTTGACGAGAGGCATAAGCAATCACTCTGCGCTCTTGCATTAGGACACAGCCTAATCCTTGACGGGAAGCGTCGCAGTAAATGACGAAGTCCTTCTTAGTATCAGGTGGAGCAAGTACGGGGGCAGAAGTCAACTTGTCTTTGAGCGCCTGGAAACTATCCTGACACTTGTCTGTCCAGTCAAACTTGACACCCTTATGTACCAGATTAGTCAGAGGCCTGGCAATCTTGGAGAAGTTCTCGACGAATCGACGGCAATAGCTGGCGAGACCGAGAAAACTTCGGACTTGCTTGACGTTCTTCGGGGGAGTCCAATCGAGAATAGCCTGAAGTCGTTCAGGGTTGACGGCAATACCATCCTTGGAGATGACATGCCCAAGATAGGTTACTTCGGGGAGCCAGAATTCACACTTGGAATACTTAGCATACAGTTGATGCTCTCGAAGTTTTTCTAGCACAAGACGAAGATGTTCAGCATGCTCCTCCTTGTTCTTGGAAAATACAAGGATATCGTCCAAATAAACCACGACGAACTTGTCGAGGTAATCCATGAATATATAATTCATCAGACGAGAGAAGGTGGCTGGAGCATTCGTTAAGCCGAATAACATGACGGTGTACTCGTATGATCCATACCGAGTAACGAAGGCGGTTTTTGGAATGTCCTCTTCACGAACACGGATCTGGTGGTAACCCAACCTCAAGTCGAGTTTGGAGAACACTGATGAGCCAGCCAGCTGATCATAAAGATCATTGATCCGAGGAAGTGGGTATTTATTCTGAATGGTAGCTTGGTTTATAGGACGGTAGTCTTGGACTAATCGGTTTGTCCCATCCTTCTTCTTAACAAAGAGAGAAGGTGCTCCCCAAGGAGAGCAACTTGGACGAATGAAACCTTTGACAAGAGATTTGTCGATTTCCTCCTTAAGCTCAATGAGTTCATGCGGCGGCATCTTGTAGGGTCGTTTAGCTATAGGGGTAGTGCCGGGTTTCAAGTCGATGATGAATTCGACAGCTCTAGCAGGAGGAATCCCTGGAAGTTCTTCTGGGAAGACATCTTGGAATTCACGAACGACGGGAATGTTTTCAATGCCCTCGAGTGGTGCAGTGTTCAACGCATTCAAGGCATAAAGTCGTGCCTCGGCGTTCTGAACTAGATGAGCTTGGTAAGCTATTATTTCGTCAGAAGGGTGTAGCAGATGGACGACCTTAGTGGCGCAAACTATAGAAGCAGTATGCGCTTTCAACCAATCCATTCCCAGAATGAGGTCTATGTTAGACGACTTCAAGATAATGGGAGAGGCATAGAATTCCAGCCCTTCGATTTCCACGGGGACATCGATGCCAACCAATGAGGTTTGACATTGTCCCACGGGGGTTTTTACCAATACCGAAGTGTTCATCTCCTCACATTTAACGTCATGCTTGTATGCAAAATCTTCTGACATGAATGAATGCGATGCTCCTGAATCGAATAAAACAGATGCAGGTACTGAGTTTACGAGGAGTGTACCCATCACGGTAGCAGGCTGGTCTTGGGCTTCGTTCAGATCAACATGGTTGGCATGAACGCGACCATAAGACTTGGCATTGTTGTTGCGGGGCTGGTTGTTTCCACGGCCAGTTGCTGGAAGGGCCAGTTGATTCTGTTTCTGGTTGCATTCCCTAGCACGGTGCCCTGGTTGTCCACACCTGAAGCACAAACCATTCTCGGGAGTAGGAACAGGAGCTTGGGGTGGTGGAGCTGGAAGCCTTGGCTGCCTAGTTGGAGCAGTAGGCAGACGAGGTGCGGCATAGGACTGCCTTGGGGCAGGTGCATTCGGCTGGTACATGCTGTTGGGAATCCATATCTTGCGCTTCTGCGAGGACGGGCCCGAAGATGAGCCCGTGTCACGGCTACGCCTGTGAGAGCTCTGGTATTCCTGCAGACCAGTTTCGACATTGATGGCTTTGTTCACCAGAGTGGCGAAATCAACAAAGTCATGCACTAGAAGTGCGAGCTTGATGTCAGCTTGAAGGCCATCCCGGAACTTCTCCTGTCAGCATGCATCAGTTGCAATGTCCTCTTCAGCGTAGCGGGACAAGTCCAGAAACTCCCGCTGATAAGCTTCCACCGTTTTGTTGCCTTGGGTGAGGTTGCGGAACTCACGCTTCTTCCGGTCCATGACTCCCCGAGGAATGAAGCGAGCACGGAAGGCAGCTTGGAAGTCTGGCCAGGTGATGATTGTCCCAGCTGGCAGGGTACGCCTGTGGCTGTCCCACCATTGAGCTGCGGGTCCTTTCAGGAAGAATGAAGCAAAGGTGACATAGCTGGCAGGGGCTACATCAGCAGACTCCATCTCATAGGTGATGTCACGGAGCCAGTCATCAGCATCAGAGGCTAAGTTGAGCTGCGGTACACAGTAGGGTTCAGGCGCATGAAATCCTGCAGAGTCACTTGGGTTGGCTGCTGGTTCATATTGGGGCGAGGGAACTTGGCCATGATATTCTCCATGAACTGACGATTCAGCTCAAACTGTTGCATCATCCCAGCCATGTACTCAGGCGGTGGTGGGGGGTTGCCACCACGACCACGACCACCTGGTCTAACCATCCTGCTAATATTTAATAGGGGTAGTTCAGCATTTAGCAATTTTGCAAAGACAAGAATCATTCATGAAGAAACATGCACAACGAAAGCAGCACGATAGATACTACATAGTAGTCGGCATATCTTACAACAGAGACCATGCATAGAGTTCGTTACACAGGGTTCGGTACAAAGTCTAAGACATCATAGGCGGCACACAGGCTCGCGATGAATGCATCTAACACTAACAAGCAAGTCTACATCAGTCCCACGCGGTACTGTGGAGGTAGGTGTAGCCCGACAGCTGGTAGTGACGCGAAGGAAAGACCTCCACGTGAGTAGCCTGGGGTCCGCGGATACTCTGGTGCGGAACCCGATGCGCAGGTGGCAGGAGAGGACCAAGTGCAGGAGAGTAGCCTCCCACATCTGGCTAGCCGACGCCCTGGGGCATCACGGTCCTGGCGGGGTAGATCGCAGAACGCGACAGATCACCAGATCGGACAGAGGGGTGTAACAACGTCAGAGCAAGATACAGGTGCTGACGGGTGGTGTACAACTCGTGTCGAAGAGCTCGGTTAGCTCTATCCAGCCCATCAGCATGCAGAACAAAGTTCTGATGGTGGAAGGGCTCGCGGGTGACAGTGGAGTAGGCAGCAGTGTAGTAACCCTCCGCACCAATATCAGATGCGATAGCAATGTGCCTGAAGGGGGAGGTGTCCAACTCCCGGTACTCCCTACGAAGGCGTGTCAGAGCAGCATAGGCAGCATCGTGAACCGCCATATCGATGGTCACTCCAACACCATAAGCGGTGTGCAGCACGGTAGTGGAGTCATACTCCCGGGAGTAGAGGTGGACGGTGGCACGGTACTGCTCCTGGTTAAAGTCCTGGTACTCCTCGGTGACGGTGTACTCGGGGTGCCAGCGATAACCCAGATAGGTCATCATCTCAGCTAGCACGGCAGGTGATCCCGAGGCACCAATGGCTGTCGTGTGGCGTACGACCTGCCTCGTGGGTTCCATCTGAAAACAAAGATGTTTCAAAGGAGTCAATTGCCAGTGTGGAAATTGTTCAAAATACTATTCTAAGGATTAACTATGGCTTTATCCAACTTTGGGGTGAACGTCGTAACGGGATCCTAGTGTCAGAGTTAGTAAATTTGTTTAACCCGAGTAGAAGAGAGTTAAGAGTCCCAGAGCAAAGGTCGAGGAGTAAAAGATCCTAGTACCACCCGATGGCGACGTGGGCCCGTAAGGCACACAGCCAAGTTAGTAAAAGTTTTTGCAATGTCTAGACTCGACTTCGACCAAGGAGTGTGGAAGGGGGGGGAGTCCTACAGGCAGTCGGCTCTGATACCAACTTGTGACGCCCCCGATTTGACCGTACACTAATCATAGACGCAAACGTGTACGATCAAGATCAGGGACTCACGGGAAGATATCACAACACAACTCTACAAATAAAATAAGTCATACAAGCATCATATTACAAGCCATGGGCCTCGAAGGCTCGAATACAAGAGCTCGATCATAGACGAGTCAGCGGAAGCAACAATATCTGAGTACAGACATAAGTTAAACAAGTTTGCCATAAGATGGCTAGCACAAACTGGGATGCAGATCGAAAGAGGCGTAGGCCTCCTGCCTGGGATCCTCCTAAACTACTCCTGGTCGTCGTCAGCGGGCAGCACGTAGTAGTAGGCACCTCCGGTGTAGTAGGAGTCGTCCTCGACGGTGGCGTCTGGCTCCGGGGCTCCAACATCTGGTTGCGACAACCAGGTAGAAGGGATAGGGGGAAAAGAAGGAGAAAGCAACCGTGAGTACTCATCCAAAGTACTCGCAAGCAAGGAGCTATACTACATATGTATGCATTCGTGTCAACTGGAATAAGGCTACCATATGTGGACTGAACTGCAGAATGCCGGAATAAGAGGGGGATAGCTAGTCCTGTCGAAGACTACGCTTCTGGCAGCCTCCGTCTTGCACCCTGTAGAAGAGAGTAGACTGAAATCCTCCAAGTAGCATCGCATAGCATAATCCTAACCGATGATCCTCTCCTCGTCGCCCTGTTAGAGAGCAATCACCGGTTGTATCTGGCACTTGGAAGGGTGTGTTTTATTAAGTATCCGGTTCTAGTTGTCATAAGGTCAAAGTACAACTCCGGGTCGTCCTTTTACCGAGGGACACGGCTATTCGAATAGATAAACTTCCCTGCAGGGGTGCACCACATACCCCAACACGCTCGATCCCATTTGGCCGGACACACTTTTCTGGGTCATGCCCGGCCTCGGAAGATCAACACGTCGCAGCCCTACCTAGGCACAACAGAGAGGTCAGCACGCCGGTCTAAATCCTATGGCGCAGGGGTCTGGGCCCATCGCCCTTTGCACACCTGCACGTTGCGTACGCGGCCGGAAGCAGACCTAGCCTAGTGGCTTTCCAGTCCAATCCGGCGCGCGCCACTCAGTCGCTGACGTCACGAAGGCTTCGGCTGATACCACGACGTCGGGATACCCATAACTGCTCCCACGTAGATGGTTAGTGCGTATAGACCAAATGGCCAGACTCAGATCAAATACCCAGATCTCGTTAAGCGTGTTAAGTATCCGCGAACACCGACCAGGGCCAGGCCCACCTCTCTCCTAGGTGGTCGGAACCTGCCCTGTCGCTCCGCCTCAAAGATCCACTCGCGGGTGCTCCTACGAGCCTACCCGTCTTTAGTCACCACATGTATCATGTATAAAGTATATAGTATATACCCGTGATCACCTCCCGAGTGATCACGGCCCGATAGTATAGCATGGCAGACGGACAAGAATGTAGGGCCACTGATGATAAAATAGCATCCTATACTAAGCATTAGGTTTGCAGGTAAAGGTAACAACAGTAGTAGCAAGGACAGGCTATGCAGCAGCATAGGATTTACGGAAAGCAGTAACATGCTACACTATTCTAATGCAAGCAGTATAGAGAAGAGTAGGCGATATCTAGTGATCAAGGGGGGGCTTGCCTGGTTGCTCTGGCAAGAGAGAGTGGTCGTCAACACCGTAGCCGATCACAGGGGTACCGGCAGCGGTCTCGGGGTCTACCGGAAAAAGTAACGGAGGGGGAACATAATAAATAACAGAGCAATCAAAGCAACACAAAGCATAACATGGTGATACGCCGTGCTAGGGGTGACCTAACGCAGTAGGAGGTGATACCGGCGAAGGGGGAAAACATCCGGGAAGTATCCCCGGTGTTTTGCGTTTTCGGGCAGAGGAGCCGGAGGGGAAAAGTTGCGAGTTTGCTATGCTAGGGATGCGTGACGGACGAACGGGCTGCGTATCCGGGTTCGTCTCGTCGTTCTGAGCAACTTTCATGTTGAAATTATTTTAATCCGAGTTACGGATTAAAAGATATGATTTTCTAAAGATTTTATTAATTTCTGGAATTTAATTAATTAGTTAAAATAATCCGATAAACAGATTAATGACATCAGCATGATGTCATGCTGACATCATCAGTCATCAGGGTTGACTTGGTCAACTTGTCCAGTGGGTCCAGTGGGACCCACCTGTCATACACTGTTTTAAATAACTAACAATTAATTAGGTTAATTAGTGATTAGGTTAATCTAATCAGGATTAATTAATTAATTTATTTAATTAATATTTTTATTTTTATTTTTATATTTTTTTATCTTTTTTTATTAAACATTCTGGGGGCAAGGGCCCCACATGTCATTGGCCCAGGGGGCCTATCGGGCGAAGGGTTACGGGCGCGGGCGACGAGCGCTGGGGCGCTGCAAGGCGCCCAAACTGGACGCGGTCGCGGCGAGGCACCGGCGGCCACCGCCGCGAGTGGTCGCAACCGCCAGGGAAGCGGAGCAGCGGCAGAAGGCGGGGAGAGGCCACTGCAGGCCGACGCGGCAGAGGGGGTGTGGTGGCCGGAGCAGCGCCAGAGCGAGAGGGGGGCTGCGGGCGCGTGGTCCGGCAAAGCCACCGCAGCACCGGAGAGACGAGGCCACGCGCGCGGCAAGCGACAAGCAAAACCCAGAGCGCGGAGTCAGGTGAGGCCAAGGTGAGGGGCGCGGCGGAAGGGATGTCCCTAGGTCGCGGTCCGGCGCAGGGGAGACGGGTGCGGAGCATGGCTGCAGCTGTGAGGTGGGGCGCGGGCACACGCACGAAGGGCAGAGAGTGCGGCCTGCTAGCGCGTTCGACGCGAGCGTAGCGCGAGCAACGCGTGGGGCTTGGCCCGTGCACCCGCGCGGTTGGGCGCGACGCATGGCGTCCGATAGGGGGAGAGGGGAGTACGAGGAAAGGGGAGGTGCTCACGGCCGGGGCCGTAGGGGAATGGCAGCGGGCTCGACGGAGGCCTTCGGGGAGGAGGTCGATGATGCGAGCCGCCCGGCGAGGAGGAGGTTGACGGGGAGGGCGCAGGTCCGGCGAGGGGTTGAGGCAGAAGAGCTCCGGTGGGGTTGCCCCGGCGAACGATGACGGCGGGGTGGTTCTCCTTGCGACGGCGGTTGGCGATGGTGACGGCGAAGGGTCGCGGCAACGGGGGTCGGGGAGCCGTTTCCCTCGATCCAGATCGGGGGGGGGGGGGGGGGCAGAGGAGGAGTGGGACGAGTGGGTGGGGAAAGTGGGTGGCGGCTAGGGTTAGTGGGGGGGATGGATAAGGGGAGGGGGAGGGGCCGGTTGGGCCTGCGCCTGAATGGGCCGGCCAACTAGGCCAGTAGGCCGTGTGGGGGGGGGGGGGGGTTTCCCTCTTCTTCTTCTTTTTTTTTGTCTATTTGATTGTTTGCTTTCTGTTTTCTTTTCTTTTGTTTATTTTCTTTTCTGTTTTTTATTTATTTATAAACACTTAGGCATTTTATAAAATTGTGAACCTTACACCATAATTATCTTTGTAATATTTGGCAACCCCCGAACATTTTTGTTTTAATTTTTGAAAACTTTTATTGTTTTTTTATTTAAATTTTGAACTTGTTTCGGTTCTGAACTATCGAGAGTTTACCACAGTAACCGTGGTGACATGGCATCATTAGCGGGGAATCACTGTAGCTTAATTATCCGGGCGTTACAATTGCAAATCTTCTGAGTGTTATGCCTGGCTCGTTCCCTTTCTTCACACGGCTAGCCGGAGTAGAGAAGGGCGAGGCGCCTAGAGATCCATTGTATATACTCCTTCCGCTTTTGAATATAATACAGACACTATCAAATATACAATTTTCATCTATACATAGCCACTACCTCTTCCTGGGATGAACTGGTTAAATTTTTGTCTCATGCAACTGTGCTATGCATTGATTAAATATTTTGCCTCGTATGATGGTGCCATAGAGAAAGAGACACCACATGCGTCATGTTTAATTAGCCCGGAATATAAGAGATTTTCCACACAATTAATTTTGTTGTTTATTAGTTGGCTTTGTTTTCTTGGTATCTGAAAAATAGGATAGTGGTCCTGTATACAAAAATGAGGGGAGTAGCAGGTCTAGCTTATCGTACTTTCGAGGCATTTGGTAAGATGCCGAATTGGAGCTTCCCACCCACTGCGATGCTTAGTGGAGGAGAGGCAGTTAAGCTCGATGGATTCCCTAATTTGCAAGAATATTTGCTCTTCATCCTCTTTCATTGCATGCACCTTGATGGTGGATATGAAAAAGGGGAGACTTGGAGCTCGAAATTCTAAGGACTGGGTAGAGGATCATTCACGACGATGACTGTGAAGAAGCTATGACGCCTGTGGATGCCTCCATCCTCTTTCAGAGTAATAGATAGAAGTGGTCGACTGCCGGTCTTCAATACCACGTCGTTGTATCTTCTCACCAAAGGGCAGCCATAGAGTCTGGTGCATCGACGCGAGCTCTTTTCTTCCTCTTGGCTTGAGGCCTATAGGGACGGAGTGCAACTTTTGTTTGGAATCCACCATCCCTTCCTTCAGCACCCTATATAGTGGTTGCGATCTGGCTGACCCAAGTAGGTGCCTGAGCTGGACCCATTGTTTGGACTCAATTGTATTTCAGATCCTTGGTTTAGGGTCCTCCTTGCAAACTTCAAGGACCATGTGGTAATTTATGTTTCTCAAATCCTTTTCTGAGCTTTAATATCCCCGCTGATAATAATGTGCTCTCGGGGCCCTTGGATGCCCTCCCTTCTTCCATCCGAGAAAAATACAGTGGGTATGGTGTTTTTGGCGAAGGCTTCTGGAAGCGAATGTTTTTTTTTGCGGGGATCTGGAATCGAATGTTGACAGGTCAGCGCTTGTATTTTTCTGTTTTTGCAGGCCAATCATGCATCAAAGCTAGATCAAAGATTGATGATCATATTACTTTATTTCCTTTGTTTGATGTGGTCCACAACGTCATGCGTGTTGTATGCACACGTAGGTGCAGGCCAGCCAAAGGCTTGGTTCATTTACTTGAGACCGATGCAAAAGTGCATTGAAAATGAGAGATGAAATGCATGGGCCGTCCCCAAATGCATGCATACCATACCTGTGCAACCATCTGGCTAGACTGGTTAGCTAGCTAACCGGCTGCAGTGTGCTGCTCTACTGGTGCTATATATGTCTTGATTCACCGAGCGAACCAACCTACCTAGCTAGCCCTTTAAGGTAATGCTGTCACCAGCAGCTCGTATGTCATGGCCCGTAGCCAACGAGTGTCCAAATTAACTTGAGCATGGGAGATTGGAGCAAACCAAACCAAAATCACATATAGAAGTTGTCGAGGCCGGCAAATGTACTTGGACAGGAGTGTAGTTGCACTCAATCACATCTCGAAGTCGTCGAACTGTGAAGCCGTTGTACTCACATGGTGATCTGGGCATGGAATCACAAAGATTGTATCGGAGGTCTGAATTAAGTTGTAGTGAAGGTCTGAATTAAGTTGACGGAGGTTATTTGGTTGAGCCTCGTAAATTTATACTTGGACCTGAATGTGGCTTCTACACTGGACCTGATCTCTGGTCCGTCCATTCTCGATGCTTCAGCCACCTCCGGTGCTTAATATATGTGAGAAAACTCGGGACGATTGTTTTCAAAACAAATCGACTAGATCTTCTGTTGAGCATTGCAAATGTTAATTTTTCATCATTGTGCAACGTTTTGAATCCATTATCAATTATTTAGCGAATATATATTGTGTAGTTGTTTGACTCCGTCGTTGATTATGTCAATCCAATTTGGTTAGATGCTTCTGAAAGCAATAGATGTAAATACAACAATACAGGTAGTGTAAAAAAATAGCGCTGCTTTTCATAAATGTCTTCTCGATGCATTTTCAGCTTCTGAAAGTGACAAGATCTATCCTTATCTCGATGTTCTAATGCATCTATGACTAACTAATCCACAAGGTCCATGAGGACTAAAATGGAGCCCCTTTTACAGTATTTTCCAACCACTACTAGTGCACTAGATGTCTAAGCGAGCAATCTACAGAATTGTCAACACGATCAATAAGAATAAGAGAAAGTTTGCTTTTAAACTAGATCAACTTCCGATTTCTTTGAAGGCCCAGCAAGTGAGAGAAAGAAGACAAAGGAGCAGATGTACAGCAACAGTGCTGCCTATTTTCTCTCCCATTTGCTGGCAACACACTAATGCTGCTTTCCCAACAAGGTGGTAGCCAACTACTACCTCCGATACATATTAATTGATGATGGTTTAGTATAAAGTTGGGACAAGTGTCAATTAATATAGACCGGAGGAAGTACCAAAGATCCATTTCAAAATGGGAAACTGGAAATACCTAAATACTCCCTCCATTCAGAAATACTTGTCGGAGAAATGAATGTATCTAGATGTATTTTAGTTATAGATACATCAATTTGTATCCATTTATGCGACAAGTATTTTCAGACGGAGGGGGTAGTAATGAGCATACCTAAAACAATAGACCTAACATGCTATTTCATGTTCATGCTCTGAACGCAATATACTAAGGGCAAAAACTGCTAAAGGAGAGATTTAGGTACCTGATTTTTGTCGTGAAGGAAAAGATCCGACTCATCATCATAATGGACAATCCCCAGGGGGTCAACAAACTGAACTTCGGCAAGCATGTTACCTGCATTTGCAAGGCAAGTAGACAGCTTTCTTGTGACATAAATGCACATCGGGGTAGCGAAAAGCATCAAGTGCTTGACCTGAAGCTAAATGCATTTATGGTAATTTAGCACAACAGGTTATCACTTGATCACGTCGGTTGAATTTGAATATGCATTTCGGGGTGCGATCAGCCAAACAGTGAGCCAGCTTTTGTTGGTCCCAAATTTCCAAATGCATACAGGCTGGGCATGTATGATACTGAATCTACAAATTGACGAGAGTCCAAAGTAGTACATATGAGGATGATTATATTGCTTGGCAGCCGGAAAAGAATGGAATTTTCACTCTCCATGGCGCGTATAGACTAGCCATGGATGAAAAGAAATCTAAAATTATTGGACCCAACCACAGTATCCCAGGAGACCAAAGTATTAGGAACACTATCTGGAAAACAAATGTCCCCCAAAAAGTGCATATTTTTACGTGGAGGCTAGCAACTCAATCCCTTGCGGTTCAAACTAACAGATTCAGACGTATCCCGGGCCTCACTCCAATTGTAATGTTTGCGGTACTGATGACGAAACAGGATTCCATGTTGCGCAGCGATGTACGTTTGAGAGAGCCCTTTGGCATGAGTTGAAGGACGTATGGAACCTCCCTCCAGAGAATGAAATAAGCTACACAGGAAGGGATTGGGTTCTTGTCCTACTTGATAAAGTGACTAAAGACCTAAGACAAAAACTAATGCTATTTTGGTGGCATGATTGGCATCATAGAAATAATGCGATGTTTGCAAAAGGTAAAGCAAAAATTTCCCACTCTTCTCGGTTTTTTCAATACTACCTCGTAAACATCTGCATGATTGAGAACAGAAACTCCGAGATCGATCATAAAGGGAAAAGCCCTATGACCAAACTACCAGGAGTGAGAGAACATGATAATACCAAGGAATAAGTTTGGCAAAAGCTTGACCTCAGGTGGACAAGGTCAATGTCGATGAAAATTTCTTGCTGGGGAGCAGCAGTGGAGCATGGGGAGTCATGGTTCGACATCATGAAGGGAGAATTATCTTATCGGCCTCGGACTATATTCCGCGATGCAAAGGAGCAGATTTTGCAGAAGCTATTTCTTGTCTAGAAGGACTACGGAAAGCGATGTTGGGTACAAACCTACCTCTAGTTATTGAGAAGGACAACAGCATGGTGGCAATGGTACTCGACCTCTCATGTATGGATAGATCGAAAATCAGAGTGATTGCGAGGGAATTTCAAGCCATCAAGCAAGGAAGCAGAGAAGTTAAAGTTCGTAAAGTAGATAGAAGAGTCAACAGTTTAGCCCATAGTCTTGCCCAGTTTGGGCGTAGAGAGTTACGTGGTGGTTTATGCAAGGGACAATGCCAACCTGCATTTGAGCGTGGCCTTTCAAGATTGTAAGAACAATGTTTCCTCTTTTAATTAATAAAACTATCTATTTTTAAAAAAAATCTGGAATTATTGCTCGATTACTTTATCATCTATTTGACAAATTCACATTATTATAATCGTAGTCCCACTGATCAGTGTTAAGATTTACTGGGTATGAAAACAAATGCTTCATATGATTTTCTGGACGAACAAGAATTAATATTCTCACTACCTTAAATCGAAATCCTTATATGACGCTCACTACGTCAAATTGCCGGAGAAATACACATGGAGATACTGATGGGCTGGATTAACTAGACGCAAGGTCTTGGGGTGGTTTTCTGCCTGCTGTCATGACTTAACTTTATTTTCTCTATCTAACACCTATTTTCTTCTTGTTATGCCATTGTATTTTTTGTTCCATTTTACATATTTATTTAAGTAATAAAAATTTCCAAAAAAACAAAAGATCTTGAACATTTTAAAATTCAATGAACATTTCTAAAATATATCAATTGTTCTAAAATACACAGAATTTCCATAAAAACATAAACTTTTTGTTTATAAAAACTAGAACTTTTTATGGAAAGATTGAGAATATGTTTCGAAAAGTCTTCAGCATTTTTCAATATTTTAAATATTTTAAAATTATTTGGATGTTTTAAAACATTCAAGCACATTATTAAAATTACTGATATTTTTTAGTTCTTGTATACATAGATTTTAAACCTATCCAAAAATCTGGCAACAGATTTTTTTCACAATAACATTGGGTGCAAAATTGGAAGCGAAAAACAAAGGAACGAAATTTAGCAACAAAGTAGGCCGGTCTACAACGCAAGGCTTGTGCAAGTTTTGACTATATGTTGCGCTTAGTGAAAGATAGGCGGAGCCTATTTAATGTACGTACGTAGCATGCGATGCACGGTACTGGGATTGCGTCTCTGAGATACCCGAGACCTCCTATTTGAGGCTGTGGTTGCAGCGGTACAAGGCCGCTCCTCGTGCGCTGGCATAGCCGAGCGTTTCCGAGCAAGACCTCATGCGCTGGAATCAGTCGCCGATGTTGTGGGCGTGTCGTCGGTGCTATGAAGACGTCGGTTGTTCGCCGGTCATGCGGGATGGGGAGAACAAAGCGAAGTGTATGTTTCATGCACCGCGTTGCTGTGGTATAGTGATCTAAACACTCTTATATTAGTTTACAGAGGGAGTAGAAACAAAGCAAAGTTTGTCTCTTGCGTGTCTGTTGAACTGGCCCATCCGATCAGACGGCTGGCTAGAAGACTTATCAAACTAACTGATTATCCGTCCGCGTAACGTCAACCCTGTCCTAACCAATATCAAACAATTGGTAGTTTCTATTCCTGAGCTTTTTTCTTTTCTTTTCTTTTTTGTAGAAGAAGATTTTTTTTCTAGGTTGATGATGTACACGGGTAACGCCAGCCCCGTCCTTTTTTTTGCGAGGGAATGCCAGCCCCGTCCTAACCATCAAACAATTGGATTGTTTCGTTTGATGGTATACACCCATTTATGTGGCCAGATCAGATCTAACCTATCGCTCTCCTCCCCTCCTCTCCTCGAGTCGTGCCCCGCGGGCGGCCGGGGGGAGCCCAGATCTGCCGCCCCTCCTCGCCGCCGCCGGCACAGGTCGCCGGGCAAAGCCCGTTCGGCCTAGGTGGCAGCAGGGCCTTCTTCTCCTCCGGCTCGAGGATGGAGGCGCGGGACACTTTCTTCTAGTGGTGGCGAGGCGCGGCTGTGGGACGTGGCGGCGCGACGGCACGGGCTGGCGGTGGTGGCTGTTGGGCGTACATGGCCTCGTCTTCTCCTGGGCCGACAGCGGGGTCTGGTGTAGGGCTCTCCGATGGCGCAGCTGGGGCTTGTGGGCGGCCCTACTGCTCGCGCGGCGCGGCTGCTGGCTGGCCAGGCGGCGGCGGCGGCGGCTTGGAGCCTACTTCCAGTCCCCAGTGGAGATGGTGGTGATCCGTACACAAGACTTGATGGAGTTTCTTCGAACAGATCTGGGTGAAAACCATGCGCTCAGCTAGATGCCAAGGCCGGCAATGGTAGCACTCTTCTGTGTCGTTCTCTTCTTGAAGACATGCCGTGGAGAAGTTTCAGACCTCTATCTGATACCTCCGGGGGAAACCGTAGATCGGCTTATCGGATGACGACGTCACTCTTGCGTCGTTTCTCCCTTGGGGGCTCATTCTTGAGGTGTGCACGGGCTCGAGGGACCAGCGGACATCATCTTTGGTGGAGCGGTGTTTCATCTTACACATCGACGATTGTGGATCTGGTGGCGTGGGGCAGTCGAGTCTCGGCGTTCGATGTGTGTAGACGGACTCACGCAGGAGGATGGCGCTATCTGCCGTCGTGGTGGCGTCGATGGCAGACCTGGCAAGGTCGTGGCATCAGTATCTGCTCTGAAGGTGGATCAGTGGAAGACGGCGGCGGCATACTCTGAGAATGTGTCGGACTGCTGTGTGCCCTTAACCAGGTATATAGCTTTGCTGGTGCCTCCGGTTTTAGATGTTAGGCTTACATGCGAGTTCTATTTGATATTAGGCTCGGACTATCGGCAACCCTTCATCAAGTGGATAGAAGTAGCAACTGCCAAGATGGTAGCTTCACATTTACTGATGTACTACTTTGTAAGGTCTTTATGAATAATTAATAAAGTGGATGTATACATCGTCCAGATACAGAGGCCGGGGGTCTCCCTCCTTTTTTTTTTAAAGAAAACACCCATTCATGTGTGATGTATGTCTGTTGTACATGCGGGCCTGCCACATGCTTATTTCATTTACTGGAGACTAATTCAAAAGTGCACTGAGGCTAAAAATGCGAGACCAGTGAGATGCATGACCCATCCTCATATGTATTGCATTCACTCAATTGGTTAAAGCATGCCGGGCTAGCTGCCAGCTGACTAGCCGTTCCACCCGTAGTATATATAAGTATGGCTTGTTGTTCTATTATTTCACCATCCACACGAGATAAACAATCTAGTTAGCCATGCCTTGAAAATGAGACTGTCACGAGCAAGCTCATGTAGTATATATATGGCCCATGGCCAACAGGTGCTCAAATAACTTGGGCATGGGAGATAGGAGCAAACCAAACCGCAATCACATCTCGTGATGGAGGATGACGGTGCTTGCACCTAGATCGACCATCATTGTGAACCTAGCTACGTTTGAGTGTCAAATCGGATGTGTACTAGTGGATGTGTAGACTGGGTTGAGGACACATCAAGAGAAACTGACTATCTCAAAACCTATCAAAGAACGAAAAGGCTATTCGGTTTATAGTCTTTTATGGGCAGTTTACACATCTCGGTCAAAAACCAAAAGTCCCCAAAAAATATAGGAGTATGTACTTAGATATGAGAACTAAGATGTATCTTATGTAATGGATTTGCCTTGTAGCCTGGCCTCACTGTTACGATTGTCTATCGGGCTAATTGTAGGCACCACTGTTGTACTCAATGCTTTCATCTGTGGGTTGTATGGTGGTCGTAATTTGTGAGATTATTTGGACAACAAGTGTGAATTGTTTTGAAAACAACCGAGTAAATCTTCTTCTATTTTTATTTTTGTGAGCTTGAACCAAGTAGATCTTCTGCTAAGCTATGGGATGTTCATTTATCACACATTTTGCATTGTTTTGCATGCATCAACATGTATATATCAAATATTGCGCTATGTTTTGAATCCATCCTCAAGTATTTATTAAGTAGAGATATCACAAGAGAGAAGCAACCTAGTTAGCCAGCCAGCCAATAAAAATGGATCTGTCACGAACAAGCGCATGTATCACCAACAAGTGTCCAAAATAACTAGTGTGGGAGATTGGAACAAACCAAACCTCAGTCACATCTGGAGGTAGTGGAATGTGGCAGTTGTACTTATACTTGGATGGAAAACATTGAATAGAAAATGTTATGGTGGATGTCTGAATTAAGTCAAGGAAGCTTATTCATACTAGGCAATCTCCTGGGTCAACAAACCGAACTTCAGCTAGTATCTTTCGAGAGGAGATGCAGGACCATCCACGCGCCTTGGATAGAAGCATGGCTAAAAGTTCTACATGACAGAGTCACAAATAGTGTCCAACTTGAAAATTTTGTTTCCCTATGAATCCGCATTCAAGAAATTCATATTCCGCCTGACATTCCAACTCCATTTTCTCCCCTCCATAGTGGCACATCACCGAGCCGCACCATGCTATGCCACCCGCTGTCTTCTAAGCTTGGTTGGGCTTGGCTTGGGGAGAGGGTGTGCTGCACGGGCAGCCCGACATGATGCTGTTAGCATGAACCCCGGCGGGCTGGCAGGAGTTGACGGAGGGAAAGGGGAAGATACGAAAAAAGAGAAGGAGAAGAATAACGACTTACAAGTGAGTCCCGCATGTCATAACAAACTTGATAATTGCTCGTGCGTTGCAACAAGAGCATACACATTTAAGTAGATTGTCCTGCAAGTGCACGTCTATTAGTACGTTGGTGTGCTAAAATCTTAGCAAATTTTGTATGCAATCACCATGATTTACCTGTCGTCTTATTGTTAAACAATTATTTGGTAAGAACTTATTGATTTACCATAGAAAATTTTATTCTATTTTGGTATGTTAATAAGACGCGAGACAGTAAAGATGGTTATAGGGATACCCGTGGGACAAATACCAGAGAATGGAGGGAAAACGTCATAAAAATAAGGAAGGGGGGATGTATTTAGAGAGATTGGACAAAGTAAAGGGTGACACGGAAACAATACATTATTTTTTAGTAGTATCTATAGAGATTACATATAGTTGTAAAATATTTATTAATTTAAGTAGAATAATAAAATGGAAAACATATTCACATGCATGTTTGCATGTGGTGGTGGATCTTTTCACATGCATGGTTGCATGTTGAGGTGGACCTTATCCCATCCATAATTCTGTAATGTGTGACATGATTGCATGTTGAGATAAATAAGTTAGTGAGGATGACTCTCTTAGGTATATAGAATTGGGACTGAGAACCCTTAGGTATATAGGTTTCTTGTTCCATGGTTCCTTGTTCTGCTGCTGCTATATAAGACCATTCACAAGAGAGAACCAACCAAGTTAGCCAGCCCTTGAAGACGAAGCTGTCATGAACAAGAGTGTGGGAGATTGGAGCAAACCAAAACAAAATTGTATCTCAAAGTGGTCTATGTCGAGAAGTTGTAATTGTACCAACCTTTTTGTCATACTTAGGGAAGGATTGGCAGTAAATGCCATGCCAGCGTGATGAGCCGGAGCAAATGACAGGCCCCGGATGCATGTGTGGAGGAGGAAGCCCTAGGTTGCGAGCATATGGTGCCAAAATTGCTAGGACGCGTCTAGCGGGCGGCCGTTGGCCCGGTAGCGCTCCCGAGTGGCCGTCAGAATAGGAAAGATCCCCCCCCCCTCCCAGAAAATGAAAGCAAGCCCCCCGCTTGGAGCAACGGATGCGTCAACCCAGCGAACCACACGCTGGACGCGGTCCCCAGTGCCCTTCCCTCCCATCCCGAAGCCATCACGCCCTCTGGCCACCAACTTCTTCTTCCCCATGCCTTTACCCGCCCCCACCTTCTTCATTGATATGAAACAATGGTTTCCTAGGTCTGGATTTCCATTGCCAGAGCTGCCAAGGCAGATAAATCAAAGTGAAATAATGGCGGGTCTAGAACAATTTGATGTGATAAAAAAATAAGAAATAGGGAGGACTGATCATAAAGTACCAGGTAGCAGCAAGTGTGAAAAAAAAGGTGATCCTTTTCTACTCCTGTTTAGACCCCCCCCCCCCCCCCCCCTCATTCACTTCCCTTGCCCCCTCACCAAATTTCTCTTTGCAAAAAATAGCTTCTCCATAGTTGAAGAGAGCATAAAAAGAGATAAAGAACAGGAAGATATTGTACATGTCCAATTTTAACAGATTTTTGTGCAACTACATCATGGCACAAGCCAACATATGTAGCGATGTGTGCAACAAAACACATAAAATGTGCAAATATATAAGAGAAAGCACATAGAGAGTCTTATTTCACACATAAAGCTGAAGAACAAATGTTCATGTAGCAAAAAAAAGTATGTTGTAGGTACTATGAAAACATAACTACCAACTAGACAAGAATGCAGTTTGCATGTGTTTTTTTCCTATGATCCTTTCACAAAGTAGTATATGTGACTTTGTAGCTTAGAATTATGTGCACAAATCTACAGCAGCTCTTGCACCCCCATAACCTACAAAACCCGCACATGATGAAAAAAAGAAGCCTGAGAAAAAATTAACCAACTCTCGGTTGTATCTGTGCAACCTAACCAGTACAAGTGTGCAAATGACAGAACTCCCATATCCATCTACTTGTGGGTTTCGAATTTCAATAGCTGGCATCTTCAACTCATATAAAAGTTGAAGATGCCAACTCATATAATTTCAAATTGATTTTGGTTAGCTAAAAAAATTATGCAAATTCCAAAAAATCCGTATGCTGGCTGTTGTGCAACTGCAAGTACTCATGCATGCAATTCACGTTGCATGTTTGAGCAACTATTTAATAAATTTTGAACTGATGAACATGATGAATTTATTCTGTCTGAACACAAGAAATGAAAAAAAAATAGTGAATTTTAAAGATTATGATCTTCTAAATGAGTGGTGCAACTACATTTAAGTGCATGTGCAAACCTAGAAAATCATATGCATATGAACACATGAGGATGCCAACTGCTGAATGATTCTTGTGCAACTAAAAGAGTTGAATATGCCAACTCATGTGACATTGTTGTGCAACAATTAAAAAAAATGGGGATGCCAACTCCTGATTGGTTGTTGTGCAACTAAAATAGTTGAGGATGCCAACTCATGTGATATTGTTGTGGGACTGCTTAAAGAGTTGAGACTGCCAACTCCCAAATGGTTCTGCTGCTGTGGCGCAACTATGAAAGCTGAGGATGCCAACTCGTATGATATTGTTATGCCTATTTGAAAAGTTGAGGATACCAACTCCTAATTGATTGTTGTGCAACTATAGAAGTTCAGGATGCATCTATAAAAGTTGATGATACCTCTCCTTCAGTAGGAGCCGCATCTACTTCTACAACCATTTTTGGTTTGTGAAAAAAAGCAAACGAACAAATTAGTCAAAGCAACCAAATGTATAAAGGAAAAAAGTGAGTAAAAACAATTGATATAAAAAATGCCATGAGATAAGAAACTCATGCTGATTTTTCAAAGCACACCTACAAAACAAAAAAAATGTGTGCAACTTGCTGCACTCTATGGCCATCTGGGCACACATGAGTGTGCAACCAAAAAAATCAGCATACACACTGCCTAAACATGATTTAGGCATTTGAGCCAAAACTAAACTAGCTGTCAACCGTGCAACTAGATAGCCCTTCCTTGTGCAAGTGCATAAGTGAGGCTAAGCCAACTAGGATATGTACTGCTTTGATGTGCAAACTCCTGTACGAACGCATACCCTTGACAAAAGAGCACACGTGAGTGTGCAACCTAAAAAACCATACACACATTGCTTGAACATGGTTTACACAGTGTATCCATCTGAATACCATCGATTGTACAACTGGTCAGCTCTCACTGTGCAACTTCATAAGTTGGCTAGCCAACTGAGATGTGTATATGGGTCATCTAACCACGTATGCGTTCTTGTGCAACTATTACAACAAACTAGACAACTGGATACTTATATGCATGCAACTTACAAGAAAACAAAGAAACCACACGGATGCATTTATGAGAAAAAAGAGGTACATAATGTAACGAAGCTCTACAAAGAGTATCATGTTTAACAAGACAATTGCAGTCTAGGCAATAATAGACGGGTCAAAAATAGGATCCCGAACCATACCAATAGTGACAGATTAGAACAGCTCGCCATGAAAATCCAACTCAAACCCACCACTAAAATCCTAATCACACGTACAAACCCACGACTAATCCGAAGCAGAAGTGATAAGTAAATACCACTTGCAACAAGATAACTGGAGCAGTGATGTGATTAGTTGTGGTAGTATAATTAACTACTCTTCAAAAATATTAATTGAGCGCAATGAGTCTCCAGCTGAAGCTAACTCTTCTTCTGGTGTGGCTTTCTGCACTTTAGCCGCACTGCCATCCAGAGAAACTTCTACAATGCCAGAATGAATTTCATCTGATGACATTTTTCTATCTTCAGACAATCTTCTGAACTTGGCCACCGTTCTCCATGAGAAATGGCAGTACCCTCATGTAGCTAATTGAGCTCAGATGATGAACAAAGTTTGACCTCGTGTAGCGGGTAGGACACTGAAACGAGCAACATTACAGATTATCTTATTGCTATGCAGGAAATGTAGTGAACCCTACTGAATTTGCAGATGCAAACAAGAGACGTACTAGCATCAAGAAACATGATGTGGGCCAGCAATTCCAGCAAATCCTCACGCACTGGGTCCACCAGATAAAAAATTGGTACGCCACGCACGGCTGCTCCGGCGAGCGACGGGGGCACGGGCGCGGTGTTTCTCGCAGTTGCTCGATGGCTAGGGGAACGGATAAATCCCCTTTCGAAATGACTTGATTATCCCTCGACTAGGAAACAAGAGTACTCTTTACCATAGGAAAGAAGCTAACTCTGAAAAAGAGAAATGGAATCATCGAGATAGGAGCTAGTTCCTGGATTGAGAGAGTTCTGCCTAATGCCTAAATTGGATGGTGGATCTTCAGCTTTAGCGAGTGTGCAAATCATGATCTTTGGCCAGCTTTTGCCAGCCATGCCACCACCACACTATTCATGCGTGCACACAGATCTCGACCACATGGGTGTGACCCCGGGGCCCGGATCTCGCGGATCTAGCCGCACGCCGGCGAATTCCATGCCCGGATAGATGTCGCGGAGAGAGGAGGATGAGTCACGGGTGGAGTCACTTACCATCTGGTTCAGCCTCGAGGTGCTCCTGTGGTGGAGGAAGGGGCGGGGTGGAGCGGCCAGGAGCGGAGAGCGCTTGAGCTAGAAATCCGGCGAGTATGCATAGGGGGAGCCCGTGGCTTCCATCTGCCAGCAGCCGGCGGCGCGCGATGGTGGAAGGGAGAGATGGGGATGACGGAAGAGGACTGAAGGTAGGAGGAGAGAAAATTGGGAGCCCGTGGCTTCCATCCGCTTGCCTGTCGGCTGTCCCCACTACTTTCACTGCATTGCGCGTGCCTGCAAATCAATCAGCACATCCAACGGTTCGCGTGCGACCGCTCGGAGAGTCGCGATGGCGCACGCGCACTTTTAAGAATTTGGGCAATTGCTAATCAGTGGCAGTGCATGGCTCCGTGTGATGAGCAGATTCCATTCGTCCTGTTCGCTCTTCTGGCAGCGGGGCCAGCGATGACAGTCTACCTCATGGCGTAAGTTGATTGTTGTTCATACACACATACAACCATTGCCCTGGGATGATCTTTGTTGAGAAATTATTTTTCCATTTTGTAAGGAACCACCAACGTCGTTTTGTCAGGAACCTGCCCACGCCTGTTGGCCAACCCCGGCTCTGGGGATGTCTTTAGGACTCAAGGCTCAAGCAGGCTTATCCGTCGCAGCTGCTGCCCGAGTGGCTGCTCCTAGACCTGCACGTGTTGTGTACATGTGGACCAGTCAGTCTGCATTAAGGAAATTCCCAGTTATGGAAAAAATGGTTTGAATTTGAAACCTGACGTGTTTTAGTGGATGTCTGAAATATGTTCTAGACGCTTATTGGGTTTTGATATGAGATGTAGCTTCTGCAAATTAATTGACTTGAGACCTTGTCCCATATTACCTTTAATTTGTCCATCGGGGCTAAGCATCAATGCTTCAGCCGTTGTGTTCTATGTACAATGGTTTTGTAAGTTGTGAGCCTATTTGGAAATCAATTATGGATGATTATTTTGAAAACATCAATGTGTTTTAGTAAATATTATTTACTTCTGAAGTAGGTCATCGGAACCTATTCAATAGAGGGAAGAGCAATCTGCTCCGATCACCTACTTCTACCATGAGGGAGATGCACGCGCAGCCTCACAAATTCCTCCTAGATGATTGGAGTATTATGATGTGTCACCTAGCTACCTACCTCTAAATCTCCCTGTACTTAATCTTTATCCGTTATATAGTCTTGTTTTTAAAGTGTATTTTAAAGTTGTATATATAAATAGCTAGCCCTTACTAACTTATTTTTTTCAACATGCAAGCATGCTACCTCATCATTCGATGTGCGTGGTAAAATGCTCACATTAACATGCAAAATTATGTAGGCAAAAGTCCACCCCCACATGCAAACATGCATAATAATTTTCACTCTATTATGTAATTTATATTCAATAAATATTTTGCGAATACACAGTAATAAAAAACCAAATCATATATATTTTTAGTTTTATTCATCATATTATTACTCCATATATTCATGTTTCAAATAGCCAAAAACAATCGCGCAACAACATGCGGCGTATTATCTACTTGAATAAAATGCTCAGTGCAGCCTCACTTTGCCAGCCACAGTTCCCATCAAAAACATTTTCTGCTTCTGAAGCCGAGGACATACTTATGTCCATGCTGCGATACATATAGGATAGCTGATTCACAAGGTCCATGAGGATTAAAGTTGAGTCGTTCTACAATACCTTCCGGTAGTAATGCGATCGAGCAATCTATAGAATTGTTAGCCTGAAACACCAATAATAAATCTAGATTAATTTTCATTTCTTCAAAAGCCCAGGAACCAAATTAGATAGGAAAGAAGACTCAGGCTCTTAAAGACAATGCGAGCAACAGTGCTGCTTTTTCTCCCCTTGCCTGGCAACACACCAAATGTTGTTTTCCCAACAAGGCGTGGTCGACAAACTACAAAATATCCAGATCTGATCCAAAAACTACTAGTAAAACAATAGACCTAAAGTGCATGCACTTCGATGTCCATAAAACAATAGACCTAATATGGATACACTTGGATGTCCAGGTCACCGGACGCAATGTAATAATAAGTGTCCAGCAGCACAAGGAGAAACCTTTGTGATCTGATTTATTTTGCTTGGAGGAGAGGAGATCCAACTCATTGTCGTAATAGACAACCTCCTGGGTCAACAACCTGAATTTTCCAGCAAGCATGTTAGCTCCCATTGTAAGGCAAAAGACAACTACCTCATGACAGATCTGCGTCTTATCCAAGCGAAAGGCGGTGAGTGTGCTTAACGTGAAACTATATGCTCCCCGCATTTGTGGTAAGTTAACATAATAGGTTGTGAGTCAATCATATCGGTTGGATAGGCATTTCAGGATGTGATTGCCAATCAGTCTAACATTGAGCTAGTTTTTGTAGGTGCCAGATTACCAAATGCATATGAGTTCGGCACCGGTAGATGGTGCAATGTCTGCAATATCTTTGGACTTGATGTTGACTTATTTGATTGACCATGCATATTATTGTGGAATTTTTCTTTGGTACGCTTGTTATTGTTTATGGTCATGGAATTTCACAATGAACAACATAATTTATAGTGATAAGTGCCTTTGACATGTTCATTCAAAAGATTTAAAAGGCGTCGGGTTTGTTTAACATTTCTACATGCATGAACGTAAAAACTTTGAACAAATAATTACTCACTGGTAGGTGTAAACATAAAACAAGTCCAAGAAAGTTAGACAAACTTATTAAGGCCTTGTTCGGTTGTGTGTGAATCCGAGTGGTTTGAAGGGGATTTAAACCTCTTATAAGTCAAAATACGAATCAATCCTTGCCAATCCCCTCCAATCCTCTTAGGGAGAGGATTAATCGAACAAGCCCTAAGTTATTTACGTGTAACGCCTGCGTCGCTCCCACGGTGAGGCTTGTGCAAACCCTAGCCACAACTGCCGCCACTGCTCTTCCCCTAAAAAATCTGACCACCATAGGTGTAGAGTGACGGGTGCAGCCCTGCCCGATGGATGGTGGTCTGTGGATCCTCATCTCCCCATCCCCGAGATAGGAGATCTCCGGCCTGCAGCACGACATCAGCCTGTATGTCATCCGCTTGCGAGGCAGAGCATGGTTTTCGGGGCAGCGGGCCAAAAATGGTGCTTGTCGGGATGGGAGTGGCTGTGAAGGCAGAGGACATTGTTGAGACCACGAAGGCCTCATTCTTCGGGCTGACAGCCCTACAGAGCCGGATCTACTACGGTTTGTGTGGCGGGGAGTTGGTGGCTACCGAGGACCAGTAGTCGGTCAAAGCGGCATCAGTGTGGCTGCGACGAGATTACTGTGATATCGTATGACCACAACACGGGAGTTTGGCGATTGCAACCGAGTGTCGGCTTCTTCGACGACAGCGGCCTCCATGATGGAGAGGACGGTACGGAGGCTAGATCTCGAGATGGTGATGGCTTTTCCAGGGCTGTCCTTCTCCAGATTGGGTTTGACCAACTCATAAGGTGCTATGTGCGATAACTTCTGCGGATATGCCATCTCATTCATGTCGCCGGTAGGTGCTAAACACAGCGACTCACATGGAGGCGTCAATTTATGCCTGATATTGGAAGGTGCTACACATGGTGGCTCCTATAGAGGTGACAAGCCATGCTCGTTGCGTTGGATCGAAGGTGGTGCGACAATGAAGGGAAGTGAGGTGGTATGGGATGTATATGCCTTCTAGTATCTCCTCCGGAGTTATCAGGCCATTGAGGCGTCGCCAGTTGGACAAGGGATGATCGTAGAGGCGGCTTTAACGAGAAGCGCACTCTAGTGGAAATACAATATCTCTGATTAGACTATGTAGATGTGCGCCTCCGTGATGTCCTTGTAGAAGGCGGTGAATCAAAGATCGGCACTGGGGATGAAAATCCCGAGACCGGCCTATGGTTCGACTCGTCATCATCGACGCACGTGCCAGATTTCCTTCTCACTGGTAGAAAACGAGGCTTCCATACGCCCCCATTAGTCCCCAAAACAATCGAACCGCGACCAAAGGGGTCTTTAGTCGCGGTTCGGGAGAAGACCCGCGACCAACTACCTGGGCCCAGCGCGCTCGGTCGACAGCTGGCGGACGGGAGGGGCTTTAGTCCCGGTTGGCGTGGCCAACTGGGACTAAAGGTCCCAGAAGGCCTTTAGTCGCGGTTGGCCAGGCCAACCGGGACTAAAGCCCATCCAGCTGGCGGACGGGAGGGGCTTTAGTCCCGGTTGGCCTGGCCAACCGCGACTAAAGGCCCATCCCTATATATACTCAGCTCACTTCACTTCACTCGGCTCACTTCACAATTTTCAGAAGGTGGTGGTGGGGTGGTGGTGAGTTTGCTTTTGGTTTCTCCTATGCACACAAGGTGTTTGATGAAATGCCCGAGAGCCTGAAACAAGCCACACTTGAGCTTTCTCATTTATTTTTCCTCCGCGATCGCGGTTAGCAACTCGAACCTTTCATGTGTCATTGATAAAATACGCATGTGTGTAGTTCATTGTTTAATTTGTATTATTTCTAGCTAGTTAGTTTAACAAATGCATGATGGTTAATTATATACTTTATATAATAATAATGCAGATGAATCGGCAATGGATGTACGGTTCCCGACTCTCCGGCGAGTTCACTACGGGTTTGAAAGATTTCCTCGTAGTGGCAAATGCGAACAAGCAGCAAGGTTTTATTATCTGTCCATGTGCTGTCTGTAAGAATGAGAAGGGTTACTCCTCCTCAAGAAGAGTTCACATGGACCTGCTTAAGCATGGTTTCATGCCAAGCTATTATTGTTGGACCAAGCATGGAGAAAGAGGGGTTAGAATGGAAGAAGATGAAGAAGGGGATGATATCGATGACAACTATCGTGATCTTTTCGGTGATACTTTCATGGAGGATGATGCTGAAGGTGTGGAAGGGTTAGGTGAAGGTGAAGAAGAGGCACATGATGAGCCCGCTGATGATCTTGGTCGGACCATTGCTGATGCACGGAGACGCTGCGAAACTGACAAGGAGAGGGAGAATTTGGATCGCATGTTAGAGGATCACAAAAAGTCGTTGTATCCAGGATGCGATAATAGTCTGAAAAAGCTGGGCTGCACACTGGATTTGCTAAAATGGAAGGCACAGGAAGGTGTAGGTGACTCATCATTTGAAAATTTGCTGAAAATATTGAAGAATATGTTGCCGAAGAATAATGAGTTGCCCGCCAGTACGTACGAAGCAAAGAAGGTTGTCTGCCCTCTAGGTTTAGAGGTTCAGAAGATACATGCATGCATTAACGACTGCATCCTCTACCGCGGTGAATACGAGAATTTGAATGAATGCCGTGTATGCACTGCATTGCGTTATAAGATCAGAGGCGATGACCCTGGTGACGATGCTGAGGGCGAGAAACCCAGGAAGAGGGTTCCCGCCAAGGTGATGTGGTATGCTCCTATAATACCACGGGTGAAACGTCTGTTCATGAACGAAAAGCATGCCAAGTTGTTGCGATGGCACAAAGAGGACCGTTTGTCCGACGGGCAGTCGAGACACACCGCTGATGGAACGCAATGGAGAAAGATCGACAGAGTTTTCAAAGATTTTGCAGCTGACGCAAGGAACTTAAGATTTGGTCTAAATACTGATGGCATTAATCCTTTTGGCGAGCAGAGCTCCAACCATAGCACCTGGCCCGTGACTCTATGCATCTACAACCTTCCTCCTTGGTTGTGCATGAAGCGGAAGTTCATTATGATGCCAATTCTCATCCAAGGCCCTAAGCAACCCGGTAACGACATCGATGTGTACCTAAGGCCATTAGTTGAAGAACTTTTACAGTTTTGGGCGAAACCTGGTGTACGTGTCTGGGATGAGCACAAAGGAGAGGAATTTAACCTACGAGCGTTGCTTTTTGTAACCATCAACGATTGGCCTGCTCTCAGTAACCTTTCGGGACAGAAAAATAAGGGATACAATGCATGCACGCACTGCTTACATGAGACTGAAAGTGTACGTTTGGTTAATTGTAAGAAGAACGTGTACCTAGGTCATCGTCGATTTCTTCCCCGAAATCATAACGTAAGAAAGAAAGGCAAGCATTTCAACGGGAAGGCAGATCACCGGCCGAAGCCTGTGGAACGTACTGGTGCTGAGATATTTGATATGGTCAAGGATTTGAAAGTCATCTTTGGAAAGGGTCCTGCCGGATAATCAGTTCCGCGGGGAGTTGACGGGCACGCACCCATGTGGAAGAAGAAATCTATATTTTGGGAGCTAGAATATTGGAAAGTCCTAGATGTCCGCTCTGCAATCGACGTGATGCATGTTACGAAGAATATTTGCGTGAACCTGCTAAGCTTCTTGGGCGTGTATGGGAAGACAAATGATACAAAGGAAGCACGGCAGGACCAGCAACTTTTGAAAGACCCAGATGACCGGCATCCGGAATGGTTTCAAGGTCGTGCCAGCTACGCTCTTACCAAAGAAGAGAAGGTCATTTTTTTGAATGCCTGAGCAGTATGAAGGTCCCGTCTGGCTTCTCGTCGAATATAAAGGGAATAATAAACATGCCGGAGAAAAAGTTCCAAAACCTGAAGTCTCACGACTGCCACGTGATTATGACGCAATTGCTTCCGATTGCTTTGGGGGGGCTCCTACCGGAAAATGTTCGAGTAGCCATTGTGAAGCTATGTGCATTCCTCAATGCAATCTCTCAGAAGGTAATCAATCCAGAAGATCTACCACGGTTACAGAACGATGTGGTCCAATGCCTTGTCAGTTTCGAGTTGGTGTTCCCACCATCCTTCTTCAATATTATGACGCACCTCCTGGTCCACCTAGTCGAAGAGATTTCCATTCTCGGTCCTGTATTTCTACACAATATGTTCCCCTTTGAGAGGTTCATGGGAGTATTAAAGAAATATGTTCGTAACCGTGCTAGGCCAGAAGGAAGCATCTCCAAGGGCCATCAAAATGAGGAGGTAATTGAGTTCTGTATTGACTATGTTCCTGACCTTAAGCCGATTGGTATTCCTCAATCGCGGCACGAGGGGAGACTAAGTGGAAAAGGCAAGATCGGAAGGGATACCACGATATGTATGGACGGTCATTCTATGACTGAAGCACACCACACAGTTCTGCAAAATTCCAGCTTGGTGGCTCCGTACTTCTAGCAATACAAGAATATTTTACGCTCGGACAACCCGGGGAAGCCTGAATCCTGGATTAGAAAGGCCCACATGGAGACTTTCGGCAGTTGGTTGCGAAAACATTTAATGAATGACAATGATGTTGGAGATCAGCTGTACATGTTGGCCAAGAAACCATCTTCGACTATAACGACTTTCCAAGGGTACGAGATAAATGGGAATACATTTTACACCATCGCCCAAGATAAAAAGAGCACCAACCAAAACAGTGGTGTCCGCTTTGATGCAGCAACCAAGAATGGGCAAAAGGTCACATATTATGGTTACATAGAGGAGATATGGGAACTTGACTATGGACCCTCCTTTAAGGTCCCTTTGTTCCGGTGCAAATGGTTCAAGCTAACAGGAGGTGGGGTAAAGGTGGACGAGCAATACGGAATGACAATGGTGGATTTCAACAATCTTGGTTACCTTGACGAACCATTCGTCCTTGCCAAAGATGTCGCTCAGGATTTTTATTTGAAGGACATGAGTAGCAAACCGAGGAAACGGAAAGATAAGAAAACGATCAGTACATCATGCGATGATCCAAAGCGCCACATTGTTCTTTCAGGGAAAAGAAACATCGTGGGAGTGGAGGACAAGACAGACATGTCAGAAGATTATAATATGTTTGGTGAAATTCCGCCCTTCAAAGTGAACACTGACCCAAGCATTAAGTTAAATGATGAGGATGCTCCATGGATACGGCACAATCGTAAGCAAGCAGGGACGTACAAGGGAAGAATTGATGTGTAATAATTTATTGTACCAAACATTGTATTTGGTCGAACCTTCAAGGGATTTTAAAATGAATTAGTTTTATTTTTCTGATTTTTTTGATATATAATTGTATTTTTAAGATTTTAAAATGTCAGAAGATTTTAAAAAAGGAAAAAGGAAGAAAGGAAGAAAAAAAAGAAGAAAAACAAGAAAAAGGAAGAAGAAAAAAAAAGAAAACAAAAAAACAGAAGAAAAACAAAGGAAGAAGAAAAAAACAAAAGAAAACAAAAAAACAAACAGAAGAAAAAAACAATAAAAAGGAGGAAAGAAAGAATAGAAAGGAAGAAGAAGAAAGAAAGAATAGAAAGGAAGAAGAAGAAAGGAAGAAGAAGAAAGAAAGAAAGAAGAAGAAAGAAAGAAGAAGAAAGAAAGAAGAAGAAAGAAAGAAAAAAGAAAAAGGAAGAAGAAGAAAGAAAGAAGAAAGGCAGAAGAAGAAAGAAAGAAGAAAAAAAGGAAGAAGAAAAAACAAGAAAGAAAAAGGAAGAAGAAAAAATGAAAACCAAATAAAAATCAAATGAAAACCAAGAAAAAGGAAAAAGGAAGAAGAAGAAAGAAAGAAAGAAGAAGAAAGGAAGAAGAAGAAAGAAAGAATAGAAAGGAAGAAGAAGAAAGGAAGAAGAAGAAAGAAAGAAGAAGAAAGAAAGAAAAAAGAAAAAGGAAGAAGAAGAAAGAAAGAAGAAAGGAAGAAGAAGAAAGGAAGAAGAAGAAAGAAAGAAGAAGAAAGGAAGAAGAAAAAGAAGAAAAATAAGAAAAAGGAAAAACAAACAGAAGAAAAAAACAGAAGAAAAAAGGAAGAAAAAAACAGAAGAAAAATAAGAATTTAAAATGAATTAGTTTTATTTTCTGATTTTTTTGATATATAATTGTATTTTTAAGATTTTAAAATGAATTAGAAACAAAATAATATAAACTTTAATAAAATAAAATAATTATCATAAAGTAAAATAAATAAGTAATTATCATAAAGTAAAAATAAATAAGTAATTAGAAACAAAATAAAATAAAATAAATAAGTTTTTTGTTGTAAGTAGAAACAAAACAAAATAAATAAAGCAAAAATGAAAACAAAAAACTGGCAAAAAAAAAGAATATGCCACCTACTGGGCCACCACGGCCTGAATACGACTAGAAACCCATTAATGGGCCAGGATTCAGGCCCGCAGAAGGCCCAGTAGGCCCACAGGCACATAGTAACAGAATAGGCCCGTAAGCCTGCATTCGAGAGGAGCTCGAAGTGGTGAGCGCAGCCGCGCTTATAAACCACTGTCGAAGCCTCTCGGCTAGCGAGGTGGGACTAAACATCCCACCGCACCGCGCCAGTTCAGCACAGACCCTTTAGTCCCGGCTGGGGAGGCGGACCGCGACTAAAGGGTACCCTTTAGTCGCGGTTGTTGTCCCCAACCGCGACTAAAGGGTCTTTCTGCGCGGGAAAGGAAGCGGCGCCAAAACCCTTTAGTCGCGGTTGGGGAGGGGGACCGCGACTAAAGGGTACCTTTAGTCGCGGTCCGCCTCCCCAGCCGCGACTAAAGGGTACCTTTAGTCGCGGTCCTCCTCCCCAACCGCGACTAAAGGTGCGTCTATATATACACTTAGCCGATCGATCTCCTCTGTCTCCCCAACGCCGATCGACGCCGACGCCGAAGCCCTGCCCCGACGCCGACGCCGACGCCGAAGCCCTGCCCCGACGCCGACGCCGAAGCCCTGCCCCGACGCCGACGCCGAAGCCCTGCGCGTCGCCGCCCCCGTCCCCAGTGAGCGCCGCCCTTGCTCGCCGCCCTTGCTCGCCGCCCTTGCTCGCCGCCCTTGCCCGCCGCCCTGCCGCCCTTGCCCGACGCCCTGCCGCCCGCCGCCCGACGCCCGCCGCCCGCCGCCCTGCCGCCCTCCGCCCGCCGCCCGCCGCCCGCCGCCCTGCCTGCCGTCCTCCGCAGGAAGAAAGAAAGAATAGAAAGGAAGAAGAGAAGAAAGGAAGAAGAAGAAAGAAAGAAGAAGAAAGAAAGAAAAAAGAAAAAGGAAGAAGAAGAAAGAAAGAAGAAAGGAAGAAGAAGAAAGAAAGAAGAAGAAAGGAAAAAGGAAGAAGAAAAAACTCAAGAAAAACAAAAGAAAACAAAAAACAGAAGAAAAACAAAGGAAGAAGAAAAAAACAAAAGAAAACAAAAAAACAAACAGAAGAAAAAAACAATAAAAAGGAGGAAGAAGAAAAGAAAGAAGAAAAAAAGGAAGAAGAAAAAACAAGAAAGAAAAAGGAAGAAGAAAAAAATGAAAACCAAATAAAAACCAAATGAAAACCAAAAGAAAGAAGAAAGAAAAAGGAAGAAGAAAAAAAGAAGAAGAAAGGAAGAAGAAAGGAAGAAGAAGAAAGAAAGTAAAAAGGAAAAGGAAAGAAGAAGAAAGAAAGAAGAAGAAAGGAAGAAGAAGAAAGGAAGAAGAAGAAAGAAAGAAGAAGAAAGAAAGAAGAAGAAAGAAAGAAAAAAGAAAAAGGAAGAAGAAGAAAGAAAGAAGAAAGGAAGAAGAAGAAAGTAAGAAGAAGAAAGAAAGAAGAAAGGAAGAAGAAGAAAGGAAGAAGAAGAAAGAAAGAAGAAGAAAGGAAAAAGGAAGAAGAAGAAAGGAAGAAGAAGAAAGAGGAGGAAGAAAGGAAGAAGAAGAAAAAAAGAATTTTTACTTAAAGAATCTTATTTTTTAATTCCTCCTCCTCTATGTCCCCTTAATCTTATTTTTTAATTCCTTTATACTTAAAGAATTTTTACTACATGCAGGAGTGACATATGGCGGACGACAGAACCGAGCCGCTTAGGGATCCGGAGGCTGAACGTTATTTAATGGACATCATCAACAACGAGATTCCTTATGTGCCGGGCTCAGAATATGAGCAACAAGAGGATGTAGTCTCTTCTTATATGAACCTTGACGGTGACGATGATCGAGAAGGTGAAGGAACGGACATTGTCGACGGAGGTCAACTGTCAACAACCGACGATCTCCAATTGCAAGAAGCAACCACCTCCGGCGAGGTATATATATACATTGAGAGCCTCTCGTGATACAAACTTACTGAAATGTGAATACATATGTATTAACACGCGCGACTCTCTTTCTTTTTTTAGCCCTCCGGATCGAGTACAACAAAGCAGCGTGGCAAATCCAAGGCGATGAAAACAGGAGAAACATATGCCATTGAGTCTGTCAGTGAAACCGGCAAGCCCCTACAGCACACCTCAAAGTTTGTCAACCAATGCGGAGTCGTTGTTAGAGACAACGTCCCGATCACCGTCCAGGAATGGAAAGAGCCAAAGAAGGCACGTCTTGGTTTCAGTTTTGTCGACAAGAGAACGAAAAAGGATTGCTGGAGAAAGCTTATGGAACATTTCATTCTACCTCCGGAATACAACAAAGTCGATGAATTCGGTAACGAGGTTCCGGGTGGACGTCAGAGGAGGAGGCTAGTTAAAGAGTTCGCTCTTCAGAAGATGGCCGATGCATTCCGGAACTTCAAGAAAAATTTAACCCGTGACTATGTCAACAAGGGCAAGACTCCGGATTTCAATGGACAATATGAGAAACTGAAAGATGATTGGCCAGAATTTGTGAGGCAAAAGCAATCGGACCATTTCAAGGAAATATCGAAAAAAATAAGGATAATGCGGCTAAGAAAAAAGTACCATCATATTATGGGGCCAGGAGGATACCGCCTTGCGGACCCTAGGTGGCAGAAGATGGAGGAGGACCTGAGGGTGCGAGGAATCCCTCTAGGTACAGAGGGATGGGACCCAAGGGCCAAAAGCTGGTGGTACGGGCATGGGGGATCGCTAGACCCGGAGACAGGGGTGTGTGTTCACCGGCATCGACGCTTTGCTCCGACCCAAGCCCTTATTGACGCAATGACCCAAGCTCAAGCGGGCTTGATCAAGTTCAACAGAGAGAAAGACGCACTGACTTTAGCCCTCGGGAATGATGAACACGGAGGACATGTACGAGGCAAAGGCAAAGTTTCGTGGAAAGTAGGGTTTTCCCAAGACAATGACCCGTACGGTTACAGAAGCCGTAAGAGAAAGACGGACCGGGATGCAGATCTTATGACGAAGTTTGCATCGGAACTCCATGAGTTGAAGCAGACCGTGCATGAACCATTGAAAGAAAAATCGTCTGCAGGGCCGCATGAAGATCATGAAGCGGATTGCGGAAGCCAGCAGCGGAGAAGCAGCGTGGCTTCCACGGATGCCCCGCCTGGTGCTAGTGCACCGATGATCGAGATTCGTGCACCGGAGCCTCACTACCCCGTGGATGATGTAAAGAAGATGAAAGACTGTGATCTGCATTATCCCGTGGGGAACGTTTCCACGAAGGTAGCTAGCGGCAGTGCTTTACCCTGTAAACCTGGAGCACTCCACCACAACAACCCCATTCCATATGGCTATGCTTGTGTCACGGTGGAAGACATAGTCCAAGGGTTTGAGGACCTGGAGATTGACAAACCTACACCCGAAGGGGATAGCAGACTTGGAGATGTCAAGCGCCAGTTCATTCTATGGAAAAAGAAGTACATAGTGTTTCCAGACGAGGCGCCAAGGCTAGCAAGTCCACCCCCTCCGATGGTGGTGGTGGTGGTGGCGGTGGTGGCGGTGGTGGTGGTCGTGGTGGTTCACCTACACCTCCTTCACACCATTCGACGCCGTCCCCCGATCCACAACCTCCGGCGGGTACGACGCCCCCCAATCCTCCTTCGGCGGGTACGACGCCCCCCAATCCATCTCCGGCAAAGAAGCAGAAGCAGGCAGACAGCAAGGAAACCTGCTCCTGGACTATTAACCCGGACCCTTATGTACCTAAGACCACAAGGGTACCGGAGCCATCGCTGAAGCCTCTCCTCCCAAGGCCTGGGGAACTTAGTGAAGCTGACCTCACATTGGCCGCGTCTACTGATTATGAGAAATGGAAGGCGGATATGAAGGCGAAAAAAGTGCCTGAGCCCAAGCAAGTATTCACTGAGAAGCAAAAGAAGTGGGCTAAGGATTTTTTGACGACACCGTCCCAAGCCGAGCTGAATATGCCTGACGACTATGGACATGAACTTCGTAGGCAAGCAAAAATATTGAAGGAGGAAGAAAGTAAAAAAAGCGGGAAACAAGTTGACCAGCTCGGGATGCAGAAGAAACAATCGATCCCCCCGCTCATAGTGAAAGTCGGTCCGGAAGAGGACCCCGAGATCATAGCAGCTGCGGCAGCACTTGGATTGACTGTAGCGGCTGCCATGAAACAAGCGTCCGAGATGGGTTTGACTGTTCGTGCCTTCTTAGACCTTGAGGATGCGCCTGCAGGTGAGATAACATTACAATATGTGCGGAAGGGGCCTCTCGTCGAGCCTGAGAAGGAAAATAGTCTACCAACACAAATGCGAAATCTGCTACGTTGGTACAAGCAATTCATAACATGGGCCGACAAAGAATATGTTTATGCGGATGTTACACATGAGCATCACATCAAACGGTACTCTGTAGAAGTTCATATGAGTGAATTATTCCAGCTGTTCAATCTGCGCGCCCTCGACAAATCTATGCTGAGTTGCTACGTTCTGTAAGTGATTTATTTCTACCTCATCTCGTTCTTCATTGCCTGCACTATATATATATATTGTCCTAACTATATTGTTGCGTACGCTATTATGCAGATTGAAGATTTGGGAATGCAAAATAAGAAACATCCATGATGTTGGGTTCATTGACCCACATATCGTTAATGGACATGTGTTAGAACATCACCCCAAAGACATGGAGAAAGACCTGTACAAGTTTCTTAAAAAGCATCAACTCAAAAGTCATATTCTATTTCCTTACCATTTTGGGTGAGTGTTTCTCTCTTGTTCCCATTCTATTTTGTTTACTCCATGCATGGTATGTCTAATCGATGAGTTATGCATGACTGTGCATGTAACGTGTCCGCAGGTTCCACTGGATTCTGCTAAATATTGAACTTCACACCTCCACAGTTCTAATCATGGACTCTAAGGATTCGGATCCAAAGCGTTGGGCCGACATGAGAAAAATGCTGCAAAAGTAATTATTTTCAATCATTTGAGCTCTATATCGATCGGTCTCTTCATTTCCTAATATCAACTAACTAATAAATCCCTTATTCATTTAATTTTCTTTGCCCTGTAGGGTTTGGAGACGGTTCTCAGAAGAAACTGTCGGTGAATTCAAACATGAGCTAGATTTCAGAAAGTTAGTTAATGTGGATAAGCAGCCATCGGGGACCGATCTATGTGGATACTATGTTTGTGAGAACATCCGGAGACAAACCACTGAGCGGAAGGCATCAGCTAGCGTGCGGAACGCGACGGATAACTTGCGGAGGAGGCTTAGTCCAGAAGCTCGCTTCCGACCAATTCAAGAAGAATTAGCAGGATTTTTCATGAGGGAAGTCATCAATCCTAAAGGACAACACTATACCGAGGACGAAGAAATTTATATGCATACCCGAGGTTGAAACTTGTTCGAAGTTGTATATGGTCATCCATCCTAATTGTGTATGGAAACTTGTTCGAAGTTGTATATGGTCACCCGAGATTGAATATATATTATATATTCCTCTTGAATTCTTCTTGTTTGAAATTTCATATGCATGTATATAGAAGCGTAGAATATGTGTACTGAAACTTCATCCAAAATAAAATAAAACACAAAATAAAATATAAAACAAATAAAACACTACAAATTAAAAAGAAACCAGGTTTAGGGGGGCTAAAACCCTAAACCTGCGGAGGAGGCCTTTAGTCCCGGTTGGCCACGAGAGCCGGGACTAAAGGTCCTCGGCCCCGACGGACCACGGGCGCCCACGTGGCGGGCCTTTGGTCCCGGTCAGCCACAAGAACCGGGACTAAAGGCTTTTGTCGCGGTCCGTAAGAGCCGCGGCTAAAAGGGGGGGGGGGTCTTTAGTCGCGCTTATTTAGTCCCGGTTGCACAGCCGGGACTAAAGGCTGTTGCGAACCGGGACTAAAGGGCTTTTTTCTACCAGTGTCTAGAAGGCTTAGCCTACGGGTTGTGTACTATTTGTTTGTTTCTACGCTTTACCATAGGATTAGTGGTTTCCTAGTGGACCTACTATCGCGAGGCATGCGGCCTCGGGTTTTCGTTTCTGATAGAATATGTTGAGCTGCTGGATTTTGTTTTTGATAATATATGGTTGTCTGCATCATTTGATGGAGAGACAGGGGGTTGGCCTCCTTTTAGGAAAAAGAACAAAGTTGTTAAGTACAACTATTACAAGCATAAGAAATATTACTGGACTTTAGCTACAAATAACTGCAAGCATAAAGAAATGCAATCCTTTCAATTTGTACAGGATGATCACATTTTTTTTACAATCTGTACAGGTATCAATATTCAAGTTAGATATTTATACACTTTTGGCGGATAAGAATGGGACGATTATTTTAGACCATCATCCATTTTACATATGTGTAGGCATCCATGCTTATCTAGTGTATTTGCTGTCGCAACTGAAGGAAACATGAAGTACTAGATGAAAGCAAAGGGGAAATGAGAGAGGGTGATGCACATGCTGCGAAGTTGTGCTGACTAATTTCACATAACTGGCAGTACTGGCTTTCATGGAGAACGATTGTGTGATGTGCTCATGCATTTTAAACTTTTATCACACTCTTATGCATCTCAAGATCCTAACTGCTCATGCCTATATGTGTGTATCATTGTTGAAGTAAAGAAAGCTTCTATATATACCTTCAACCGATTTCATTTTCCAGTTGAGTGTCTATCAATAAGTTAGTTAGCTAGAAGCGAATCTTTATGCTTACTTAATTATTCTCCACCATGTTATTATTTATTCGTATTACAGTATTTACAATGTTTACTTATGTGGGAGATTGGAGGATACCAACATGCTAACAAGATCGTTTCTCCCACTGCGTAGCAATCAAACAATGTCACTTCGCCTCCACCAAATGCAGGACCTCCTAGCAGAGAGCACACATGAAATACAATGTGTGGTGGGCCCATATGCTTGGCCAGTGATTATGTAGGTGTATCTCGGGGCGCGGGACGGACCAAACATAGTATTTGGTCGATCGCTGGCGGCTGAGGGAAGGCACGAAGAAGATCAATGGTTTCAGAAGAGGTCGAAAAATGTGAGACCATATAACTAATTTCAGTGTCATCCTTAGATGATTTCACAAGTATTTATTTTCAATGGCAGCTTACAGTCACTGCTTATTGCTCGAAAAATATGAGACCATGGAACTAATTTCAGTGTCACCCTTAGGTGAATTCACAAGTATTTTTTTCAATGGCATCATCCATTGTACAAAGCGAGGCTTGTGCGATTTTTCAATAATATGTTGCACTTGGCGAAAGATAGGAGGAGTCTATTTGAGGCCATGCATGTCGAATCAAAATCAGTAATTGAGGAGCACTCCTTTCAAAGATCACTCCCACCTTCTTAGATTGTGACAAGTAGCCTCTCGCGGAAGAACCGTGCCTCTCACCGAGGGAAAAAAGGAAATCATGTATTTTTACGCAAAAAAATTCCAATTTTTTTATCAAAAAGCTAAGAAAGAGCGATGAAAAACCGAAACGAGAAAAAACCATTTAAAAAGCAGAAAACACGTGCAGAAAAATAAAAATAAAAATAAAATCCGTAAGGAGCGCCCAGAACGCGACACATGACAGTTACTGGACAAACTAAAGGCACTCGTTTCTTTGCCCACTGATCGCACCTAGATCCTTCTTCGTCTCCTACCTCTCTCCATCTCCTGCCTCTTCTCCCTAGACAAAGTGCCCAAACGTTACTTCCGAAGCTCCACGGGCCTCCCACCTTTGCTGCTCCAACAGTTGCCCTCCCATCCCATGCCCATCTGTATTTTCTTGTGTTCATCCGGTGGTCTTCCTATGGCTTCTATAAGCTTCTCCAAAGGCTTGGACGAAGATGGTGACGTCTCCATGGCGAGCAAGACGTTGATCCCGTAGTCAAAGATGCCCCGATAGCCAACGTCTGTTGCAAGGTTGGGCACTAAGGCCACAAGCCTTCCCCGCACTCGCCACAAGATGTTGCGACCATGTCCAGTTGGGAGACACACAATTGTTGATGTGCCACCAGCGTTTACGAGGTCTGCGCCGATGTTGCAAGCCCAGTCGTCGCTCTCTCACAACATTGCTGCAGCCTGGGCACCAGTGCTTAAAGGGCACTCGGCAGTGCTGCAAGGAGATTGGCGTGCACTTCTGTGAGAATGGTGTAGCTACAGCATGCAGCGGCGAGGCTGCTACCATCGAGTGCTCCTCCAAGCTTGCCACCTGAGGTGCTACACCCCGCAAACATGGAAACCGGTGATGCCGCGATGACCCCGGTCGGCTCCACCGTGCTGCAATGGGTGGTTTCCAATTGGGTTGTTGTGGCCAGTGTTGCGGGAGCCATCAGTGTGGCAGCCGATGCTGCAGGAGGTCACTAGTGTTGCGGCGGTGCCGTCCCGTGTGAGCAGCAACGGATGTTGTGGGCGTGTCGTCGGTGCTATGAAGAAGTCTGTTGTTTGTCGGTCGAGTGCCACGAAGTGAACACAACAAAGTATGTGTTGCTTGCCCCGCCTAGCTATGCTAGGTAGAAACCATGCTAAGTTTATCTCTTGCTTGTTTATTGCACTGACCCATCCGATGGCTAGGCACGTTCAGAGTGGGGCGAATCGGACGGCTGGCCAACCGACTTATCAAACTGATTGATCTTTTTTCTTTTTGCGAGTAATCAAACTGACTAATTATGCGCCTGCGTAGCCTCAGCCCTGTCCTAACCATCAAACCATTGGTAGGCTCTCTTTTTTAAGTTCTTGAAGAGGAATTTTTTGAGGTTGATGATGTCCACGCATACTGCCCGCCCCGACCTAACCATCAAACCATTGGACTGTTTGGGTTCATGGTGTACACGAATTCTTGTGTGGTGTATGTATGTTGGACGCGCGGGCCAGTCACATGCTTATTTCATTACTGGAGATTAATTCAAAAGTGCACCAAGGGAAAAAAAAGAGACCAGTGAGATGCATGACAGGCAAAAAAGCAGGAGACATGCATGACCCATCCTCATATGTACTGCATTCACTCAATTGCGTGAAGCATGCCGGGGTAGCTAGCCATTCCCCACGCAGTGTATATAAGTATAGCTGGTTGTTCTATTAGCTCACCATTCCTTGAACACGAAAATGTCTAGTTAGCCATCCCTTGAAGACAAAACTGTCAGGAACAAGCTCGTGTGGTATGCCCATGGACAACAGGTGCTCATATTATGTTGAGCGTAGGAGATTGGGGCAAACCAAATCACAATCACATCTCAGGACAAAAGGACACGGCGTTTGTACCTGTGCTTCAATGTAGTCATACTTAGAGCAACGATCATTGTCAACCTAGCTACGTTTGCTTGTCAAATCATATGTGTACGGGTGGATGTGTAATTGGGTTAAGGACACCGGCGAGAGAAACTACTGTGTCAAACCCAATCAACGAAAGGAAGGATTATTCAGTTTAGTCCTTACAGTGGCTTATACATCTTTGTGGAAAACTATAACTTTCAAAAAAATATTTAGATTTAAGAACTGAGATGTAGCTTCTGTAATATTTGCCTTGTGAATTGTGACCAGCCACCATATTAGCTTGGTGTATCAGGGCTAATCCTAGGCATCAGTGTTGTACTCAATGCTTCGGCCGATGGGTTCTACAATGGTTACCATTTGTGAGAATTTTTAGGAAACAATTGAGGATTGATTTGAGAACAAACCAATTAGATCTTCAGCTCGGCTACGTAATGTCCATTTATGAAATATTGTGCACTGCTTTGAATCTATCCTCGAGTATTTATCAAGTACTACCAAGGCACATACGGGTACAACAACCCGATCCTTCCTGTGACACATGACTGGGCTGATATGGTGTCACGAAGCTGTAGGCCAATTTTGCATCCGAGCTAGGACCAAAATTCATCATCACATTACTCTCTTTGCGTGATGGAATCCACATTCATGCGTGTTGCATGTACGCGTGGGCAATACATACTTAGTTTGTTTACAGGGCACCAATGCAAAAGGGGACTAAGAGAGAGACCGATGCGATGATGCCAGACAGATTGACCGGCAAAGCACGCAGACATGCATGGCCAGTGCCCAAATGTAATGAATTCGGTTAATTCAGTTAAAGTGCATGCATATACATACCTTATTAATGGGAACATCTGGCCATGCAGGCTAGTTATATGTATAGTATGTTATTGCACTGCTGCTATATAAGGTATCACAAGAGAGAACCAACCTAGTTAGCCAGCCAGCCCTTGAAAACACAGCTCGTGTGTCACCAACAAGTGTCCAAATTAACTAGTGTGGGAGATTGCAGCAAACCAAACCTCAGTCATACCTAGAAGTGTAGTGTCGCAGTTGTACATATACTGAAATGTAGTTATTCTTAGATGGAAAACCTCAAATATTGTTTTTTATGATGGATGTCTGAATTAAGTCAGCATAGCTTATTCAGTCTAGGTCTAGTATGTCGTTTAGAGATCCCCATGGAAAACCAAAATGATTGTTTTGGAATCAAACTGACTAGATCTGCCTAGCAGTGCCATATCAATTATCGTCATTGCGCAATTTTTTGGACTCATTGCCATTTGTGAAGTATCTATTAAATAGATATGGTGCAATCTTTTATATCCATAGTTGATTATGTTGATCCAATTTGGCCAGAGGCTTCTCAAAGGAACAAATGTAAACAACACAACTACTTGTCGCGAAAGGAAAGCACTGCTGCTTCTTTTTAATGGCTTCTTGATACATTGCCAGCTTCTGGAGATGACGAGATCCTTATGTCCATGTTCACATGCATCTACAGCCAGCTGATTCTGAGAAGGTCCCAATGGATTAAATTGGAGCTCTATTTCCCGTACTTACCTACCAATACTAGTGCAATAGATGTCTAAGCGAGTAATCTACAGAATTGTCAGCCTGAGCAACTGGAAAGAAAATTGCTTATAAACTAGATTAACTTCCCATTTCCCTGAAGGCCCACTAATAGAGAGAGAAAAGAAGACCCAAATTCTTAAGGACAAAGGGACAGATGTCATCCTGCTTGTGTTTCTCCAATAAGCTGGTAGTACTGCTTATGTCCACTTTGTTCTATCTATCAAGAATCTGAATTAAAATCTTCTTCTGCGGGGAAACTTCCAATCTATTCATCAACTGCCATGGCAATACAAAGAACACCAGAAATAATAAAAATTACATGCAGGTCCATTGACCACGTAGGGACGACTACAAGCAATGCAGCGAGCCGAAGGTGCGCCGCCGTTATCGCCCCTCCTTATCAGAGCCAGACAAAACTTATTGTAGTACACAGTCGGGAAGTCATCATATTAAGGCCCCACGGGACCAATGCACTAGAACAGCAACCGCCACCGATAAAGAGAAGTATAGATCGGAAGAATCCAACTTGTAGACACGAATGTAGACGCATCAAGACTGGATCCATGGAGATCCACCGAAGACGACCAACACCGACCGAATCCCTCAAGATCCGCCAGAGACACACCTCAACATGCCTTCTTACAATGTTGTATGCACCGCCGGAATGGGGACTAGGCGGAGAGCACCTTATTCTAACTACAGGGAGCCGTCACCGTCTCGCCTTCCTGAGAAGGACACAAACCTTAATTAGCCCTAAAAGAAAACCTAGAAACGGAGATAAAGCCCTACCACCGACAAGGTCTCGGGTCCACCACCTCTCCATGGAACTAAGTCCACAAGAGACAAGGCGGATCAACGGCAACTCCGGCGGGAGGCGAGAAGACCCTCGTCCCAGAAGAGTCGCTCGTGGAGGAGAGCTAGATGCGATCTACTCTACAAATATATAGAAAAGGGTATATTCATCCTTTGAGCAGCTCAAGAAGCACTTCAATCAATCCATTTTATTGCCGAACCTATTGGACCGCAGAAGATCAACTGAGTCTTCTTCCTCGGTGTTGCCAAGCACAAACTTGTGCGTAAGGCCATCAGCGCCATCTCCTTTATTAGAATAAATCCGAGACACTCCGTTGATCATCCAAGGTCAAGCAATCACACAAGCACGACACCGAGATTTGTTAACGAGGTTCACCGATATGGCTACATCTCCGGGGCTTGACTATGGGCGCTCCTCCCCATGACATCGCTACAATACCGCACCCGGTCGCCCTGGACACCGGCACATGCCGCCGGCTTCCCCTGCGTTCCGGTGCTATTATGTTGGCATATGTTACATCGTGTGTCTAGCCCCGCTATATATATAAGAGGCCTAGGATACAAGTGTCCTACTTGGACACGACTACATACACTAGTAGAAAAAGGGGCTATGGTCCAGGCCGCCTCAGCCCATTAGTCCCGGTTCAGTCTTGAACCGGGACCAATGTGGGCATTGGTCCCGGTTCGTGAGCCCAGGGGGCCGGCCGGGCCACGTGGGCCATTAGTCCCGGTTTGTATGGACCTTTTGGTCCCGGTTGGTGGGATGAACCGGGACCAAAGGGCCTCCCTCCTGGCCCACCACCATTGGTCCTGGTTGGTGGCTTGAACCGGGACCAAAGGCTCCCCTTTAGTCCCGGTTCATGTCATCAACCGGGACCAATGAGGTGCCTATATATACCCTCGCCCGGGAGCAGAGCACTCCAGTGCTCTGTTTTTCTCAGGCCGGCGAGGGGAGGGGTTTGTGGTGCTCTAGCTCACCTCCTATGCACATGAGGTGTTCGATGGAATGCCCGAGCCACACTACTTAAGCTTTCTCCTCTCGAAGCTCGACCTCCAAGCTCCATTTTCCTCGAGATTTGTCTAGATTTAGCGGTCCGTCACGCCCCGTCCCCGTCTTCACCGCCGTCGATCACCCGCGCCGATCTCATCACGGACACCACCGTGGTGAGCCTCTTGTTCTTATCTTCTTTCTGAAAGGAAAAATATTCTTACTTGTATGTTTAGATAGATACTTGTATCATTTTCTTACATTTATTATTGCATCTTATATAGTGCGATGGTTTTGGTATCCGCCCCCGTCGGCCCTCGTCCTGTCTATGATTCGAATGTGGTATGTATATTATCTTTATAACTATTGGTTCATTTATTGTTTATGAAAATTATGCCGACAAACGTGACATAGATTTTATTTATCTAGGATGTATGTGAATCGGAAATGCCAATTGACCCTATTGTCGGGAGGTTAAATTTAGTTGAAGAAGAAAACAATTTGTTGAAGGAAAAAATAAAAAAAAAATTGAGGAGGAGAAGATGATATTGGAGTTGCATGTTGCGGATGTCGTCGATGATCACAATATCAAGATGGATGCAATGCGCTTGAAGATTAGAAAGATTAGAAAATATGCCATTCATACCGAGGCTTGGTATCATTATGCCATTGGATCAATTGTTACCTTGGTTGCGATTATGATCGCATTTGTTTTCGCATTGAAATGTTTTACATAGTTTCAATGTATGGTTTAATTAATTAGATGCTCTGGAGAGCTATATGTTGTTAGATGAGAACTATGTATGTACTTTGGTTTTAATGTGATGATGAACTTCTATTAATTTGGACACTTAATTACATATAATGCACGCAGATGAACCGGCAATGGATGTACGGTGACAGACACACCCGCGAGTACATTAAGGGCGTGCATGAGTTTCTCGATGCGGCTGAGGCAAACAAGCAGAATGGTTTTATGTGTTGTCCATGCACTGAATGTGGGAATACGAGGTCTTACTCTAACCGGAAAATCCTTCACTCCCACCTGCTTTACAAGGGTTTCATGCCACACTATAATGTTTGGACGAGGCACGGAGAAATAGGGGTTATGATGGAAGACGGCGAAGAAGTAGAGTACGATGACAACTATGTGCCCCCTGAATACGGTGATGCTGCAACGGGGGGAGCTGGTGAAGATCAAGAGGAACCAGACGATGTGCCCAATGATGCTGCCACGGGTGAAGCTGCTGAAGATCAAGAGGAACCAGACGATGTGCCCGATGATGATGATCTCCGCCGGGTCATTGTCGATGCAAGGACGCAGTGCATTAGTCAAAAGGAGAAGCTGAAGTTCGATCGCATGTTAGAGGATCACAAAAAATGGTTATACCCCAATTGCGAAGATGGCAACACAAAGCTCGGTACCGTACTGGAATTGCTGCAGTGGAAGGCAGAGAATGCTGTGGCTGACAAAGGATTTGAGAAGCTACTGAAAATATTGAAGAAGAAGCTTCCAAAGGATAACGAATTGCCCGACAGTACATACGCAGCAAAGAAGGTCGTATGCCCTCTAGGATTGGAGGTGGAGAAGATACATGCATGCCCTAATGACTGCATCCTCTACCCCGGTGCATAAAAGGATCTGAACGCATGCCCGGTATGCGGTGCGCTGCGGTATAAGATCAGACGAGATGACCCCGGTGATGTTGACGGCGAGCCCCTCAGGAAGAGGGTCCCTGCAAAGGTGATGTGGTATGCTCCTATAATACCACGGTTGAAACGTCTGTTCAGAAACGAAGAGCATGCCAAGTTGATGCGATGGCACAGTGAGAACCGAAAGAAAGATGGGAAGTTGAGAGCACCCGTTGACGGGTCGCAGTGGAGAAAAATCGAGAGAAAGTACTGGGATGAGTTTGCAAAGGACCCAAGGAATGTATGGTTTGCTTTAAGCGCGGATGGCATTAATCCTTTCGGGGAGCAGAGCAGTAATCACAGCACCTGGCCCCTGACTCTATGTATGTATAACCTTCCTCCTTGGATGTGCATGAAGCGGAAGTTCATTATGATGCCAGTTCTCATCCAAGGCCCTAAGCAACCCGGCAACAAAATTGATGTGTACCTAAGGCCATTAGTTGAAGAACTTTTACAGCTGTGGAATGGAGACGGTGTACGTACGTGGGATGAGCACAGATAGGAGGAATTTAACCTTAAGGCGTTGCTGTTCGTGACCATCAACGATTGGCCCGCTCTCAGTAACCTTTCAGGACAGACAAACAAAGGATACCACGCATGCATGCACTGTTTAGATGACACTGAAAGTATATACCTGGACAAATGCAGGAACAATGTGTACCTGGGCCATCGTCGATTTCTTCCGACCAACCATCAATGTCGAAAGAAAGGCAAGCATTTCAAAGGCGAGGCAGATCACCGGAAGAAGCCCGCCATGCGCACCGGTGATCACGTGCTTGCTATGGTCAATGATTTACCCTACGTCATCTTTGGAAAGGGTCCCGGTGGACTAGCTGTTCCGAATGACGCTGAGGGACACGCACCCATTTGGAAGAAGAAATCTATATTTTGGGACCTACCCTACTGGAAAGACCTAGAGGTCCGCTCCTCAATCGACGTGATGCACGTGACGAAGAACCTTTGCGTGAACCTGCTAGGCTTCTTGGGCGTGTATGGGAAGACAAAAGATACGCCGGAGGCACGGGAGGACCTGCAACGTTTGCACGAAAAAGACGACATGCCTCCGAAGCAGTATAAAGGTCCTGCCAGCTACGCTCTTACGAAAGAAGAGAAAGAAATCTTCTTTGAATGCCTGCTTAGTATGAAGGTCACGACTGGCTTCTCATCGAATATAAAGGGAATAATAAATATGCCAGAGAAAAAGTTTCAGAACCTAAAGTCTCATGACTGCCACGTGATTATGACGCAACTGCTTCCGGTTGCATTGAGGGGGCTTTTACCGGAAAACGTCCGATTAGCCATTGTGAAGCTATGTGCATTCCTCAATGCAATCTCTCAGAAGGTGATCGATCCAGAAATGGTACCAAGGCTAAGGAGTGATGTGGCGCAATGTCTTGTCAGTTTCGAGCTGGTGTTCCCACCATCCTTCTTCAATATCATGACGCACGTCCTAGTTCATCTAGTCGACAAGATTGTCATCCTGGGGCCCGTATTTCTACACAATATGTTCCCCTTTGAGAGGTTCATGGGAGTCCTAAAGAAATATGTCCGTAACCGCGCTAGGCCAGAAGGAAGCATCTCCATGGGCCATCAAACAGAGGATGTTATCGGGTTTTGTGTTGACTTCATTCCTGGCCTTAACAAGATAGGTCTCCCTAAATCGCGGTATGAGGGGAGACTGACTGGAAAAGGCACTCTTGGAAGAGACTCAATAATATGCAGGGACGGATATTCTTGGTCTCAAGCACACTACACAGTTCTACAGAACTCTACCTTGGTGACCCCGTATGTTGATGAACACAAGAACAGTCTGCGCTCCAAACACCCGGAGCAATGCGACGACTGGATTACATGTGAACACATCAGGACTTTCAGCAGTTGGTTGGAAACACGTCTCAGAGGTGACAACACTGTTTGTGATGAGTTGTACTTGTTGTCCAGGGGACCATCTTTGACTGTATTGACTTACAAAGGATACGAGATAAATGGGAATACATTTTACACGATCGCCCAAGATCAAAAGAGCACCAACCAAAACAGCGGTGCCCGCTTTGATGCAGCAACCGAGAGCGGAAAGGACACATATTATGGTTACATAGTGGACATATGGGAACTTGACTACGGACCTGATTTTAAGGTCCCTTTGTTTAAGTGCAAATGGGTCATTCTGTTTGGCGGCGGCGTACAGGTAGACCCATAGTACGGAATGACAACAGTGGATCTGAAAAATCTTGGGTACACTGACGAACCGTTCGTCCTAGCCAATGATGTGGCACGGGTTATCTATGTGAAGGACATGTCTACCAAACCGAGAAAAAGAAAAGATAAGGAAGCGAATACATCATACGATGAGCCAAAGCGCCACATAGTTCTTTCAGGAAAAAGGGACATCCTGGGAGTGGACGGCAAGACAGACATGTCTGAAGATTATGAAAAGTTTCATGAAATTCCTCCCTTGAATGTCAAGGCTGACCCAAGCATCCTGATAAACAATGAAGATTATCCATGGTTACGGCGCAATAAGCAAATGACACACGCGAAGAAAAAGTGAAGACTTTCTCCCGCAACTATTATGACGATACCATGCCAACTTTGTAACAGATGATCTTTCGTCCGAAACTCAGATACTTCGAAAGAGATTGTTCGTTTTGTACACGAAGTGCATCAAGTTTTTTCCGTAACCATCTCAACTTTGTTGCACATGCTATGTGGGTGAAATGATGATACCATGCCAACTTTCAACCTTTTCGGAGTTCATTTGAAATGCTTTTCAATTTCAGGGTCTTATAGCTCAAAAAAATCAATAAATCCATGAAAAATAACAAATGAAGTCAGAAAGGGTTGAAAATTGATGATGTGTCTTTGAATGGTGCATTTTGAACACAGAAAAAATATGGAGTTCAAATAAGTTCAAGAAAATGAAATCCCTTTGTAACAGATGATCTTTCGTGTGAAACCCTGATACTTCGAAAGAGATTGTCCGTTTTGTACACGAAGTGCATCCAGTTTTTGCCGTAACCATCTCAACTTTGTTGCACATGCTATGTGGGTGAAATGATAATACCATGCCAACTTTCAACCTTTTTGGAATTCATTTGAAATGCTTTTCAATTTCAGGGTCTTATAGCTCAAAAAAATCAATAAATGCATGAAAAATAACAAATGAAGTCAGAAAGGGTTGAAAATTGATGATGTGTCTTTGAATGGTGCATTTTGAACACAGAAAAAATATGGAGTTCAAATAAGTTCAAGAAAATGAAATCCCTTTGTAACAGATGATCTTTCGTCCGAAACCCTAATACTTCGAAAGAGATTGTCCGTTTTGTACACGAAGTGCATCCAGTTTTTGCCGTAACCATCTCAACTTTGTTGCACATGCTATGTGGGTGAAATGATGATACCATGCCAACTTTCAACCTTTTCGGAGTTCATTTGAAATGCTTTTCAATTTCAGGGTCTTATAGCTCCAAAAAATCAATAAATGCATGAAAAATAACAAATGAAGTCAGAAAGGGTTGAAAATTGATGATGTGTCTTTGAATGGTGCATTTTGAACACAGAAAAAATATGGAGTTCAAGTAAATTCAAGAAAATGAAATCCTTTTGTAACAGATGATCTTTCGTCCGAAACCCTGATACTTCGAAAGAGATTGTCCGTTTTGTACACGAAGTGCATCTAGTTTTTTCCGTAACCATCTCAACTTTGTTGCACATGCTATGTGGGTGAAATGATGATACCATGCCAACTTTCAACCTTTTCGGAGTTCATTTGAAATGCTTTTTTCAATTTCAGGGTCTTACAGCTCAAAAAAATCAATAAATGCATGAAAAATAACAAATGAAGTCAGAAAGGGTTGAAAATTGATGATGTGTCTTTGAATGGTGCATTTTGAACACAGAAAAAATATGGAGTTCAAATAAGTTCAAGAAAATGAAATCCCTTTGTAACAGATGATCTAACTTCATAGTAAAGTTATTCATAAAGTAGCGATTCACATACATTTTAAAACTATAAGTATTTAGTACAAATAAAAAAATAAAAAGCAAAAAATAAAAAAAAGAAGAAAACAAAAAAAATTAAATTATAAGTAAAATAAAACTATAAGTATCACTAAAAAACTGTAAGTAATTAAACTAAAATAAAACTATAATATTCTTCAAATTTTTAAAAATTCAAATTTAAACTATTTAAAATTTAAAACTAATGGCACTAACAGAAAGTTTATAATTTTTGTGACCTAAAAGCAAAAAGAAATCACTAAAAAACTGTAAGTATTTAGTTTTAAGTAGAAATAAAAAATAAATAGAAAAAAATTCTAATTTTATAGTAAAGTTATTCATAAACTAGTGATTCACACAAATTATTAAAAATTCAAATTTAAACTATTTAAAATTTAAAACTAATGGCACTAATAGAAAGTTTATAATTTTTGTGACCTAAAAGCAAAAAATAAAAAACCAAAAAAATGTAGAAATAAAAAAGAAAAAAAATGCCACCTACTCGGCCTCCACGGCCTGAATACGACTAGAAACCCTACATGGGCCAGGATTCAGGCCCGCAGCAGGCACAGTAGGCCCACAGGCATTGCAATGACAGGTTAGGCCCGAAAGCCTGCAGTTGAGAGGAGCTCAGGAGGGTGGGCGCAGCAGCGCTTATAAACCACTCCAGAGCCCTCTCAACTAGCGATGTGGGACTAAACTTTTGGACGCGGGGCGCACAAGGGCATTGGTCCCGGTTGGTGGCACCAACCGGGACTAAAGGGGGCATTGGTCACGGTTCGTGGCACCAACCGTGACCAATGCCCCCCTTTAGTCCCGGTTGGTGCCACCAACCGGGACCAAAGGCCGCCGCTTCCCGCCCTTTGGGCTGCTGAAAATTGGCCTTTGGTCCCGGTTGGTGGCAAGAACCGGGACCATAGGTAGGCATTCGTCCCGGTTCGTGGCACGAATCGAGACCAAAGGTGTGGCTATATAAGCCCACACTTGCAAAATTTTCGCCAACTTCTCCCACTCCCCTTCGCCGATGCCGTCAGGCTCCTCCTCCTCGTCGTCACCGTCGACCCCTCGCCGTCGCCGTCGCCCCGCGCCCCTGCCCACGCGCGCCGGCGCCCTCGCCGCCCCCGCCGTCCTCGTCGCGCCCCCGCGCGCCCTGCTCGCCGTCGCCGCCCCGTGCTCGCCGTCGCTGCCCCGTGCTCGCCGTCGCCGTCGCCCCGCGCCCCTGCCCCCGCGCGCCGGCGCCCTCGCCGCCCCCACCGTCCTCGTCGCGCCCCAGCGCGCCCTGCTCGTCGTCGCCGCCCTGCCCCCGCCGTCCTCGTCGCGCCCCCGCGCGCCCTGCGCCCCGTCACCGCCGCCCTCCCGCGCCCCGCCCCGCCGTCGCCGTCGCCGTCGCCCGCCCGCCCCCATCGTCGCCGTCGCCGTCCTCCTCTGGTCCGGCCTCGGCGCCCTTTTTTTCTGTTATATGCTTGTTCATATATATGTATATATATGCTTGTTAGGATTTGTATATATGTATATATATGCTTGTTTTTTCATAGATATTTTTTCATAGCTATATTAGGATTTGTTTTCTGTTCATAGATATTTTTTCATATATATGCTTGCTTTTTATATATATGTGTATATATGTTCTCTATGTATATATCTATGTTCATGTATATATGCAAAAAATAGTTCTTTAGAAAAATTAGGATTTTTTGGGTGATATTAATTATTGTAAATATGAAATTGTTTTTATATTCATATGAACAAATGAGTTAGAAGAGGGAGAAGAAGAGGGGGTCGAGAGGGGGTCTAGGGTCGCCGAGGGGTCGAGGGTCGTCGAACATGAGAGGAGGAAGAGGATAAAAAAAAGAGGAAGAGGAAGAAAAAAAAGAGGAGAAGAAAGAATAGAGGAGACTTCTCCTCTTTTTTTTTCTTCTTCTTCCTCTTTTTTTATCGGGAACGAGGGTCGTCGAGGGTCGCCGAGCGGTAGAGGAAGAAGAGGATAAAATAGAAGAGGAAAAAAAAGAGGGGTCGACGGTCACCTAGGGGTCGAGGGTCGAGAGGGGGTCTAGGGTCGCCGAGAGGGGAGAGGAAGACGAGGAGAAATAAATAAGAAGAAGAAAAAAGAAGAAAAAAAGAGGAGAAGAAGAAAGGAATAGAGGAGAAAAGAGAAAAATAGAATATATTCTATTTTTCTCTTTTCTCCTCTATTCCTTTCTTCTTCTCCTCTTTTTTTTCTTCTTTTTTCTTCTTCGACACGTGGGGAGGGGGGGTCGAGAACGCCAGACATTCATGAGAGAGGTGAGGAAAGAATAGAGGAGACTTCTCCTCTATTCTTTCTTCTCTTCTTTTTTCTTCTTCTTCTTCCTCTTTATTTTATCGGGAACGAGGGTCGTTGTGAGGGCCGCCGAGTGGTAGAGGAGAAACCCTAAATAGAAAGTATCATCGGTGTGAGATACATGTACCGTTGGTGTCGGACATTACATCCACATCCCACAAGTGGCGCGGGCTTCGACGCCCACGTCACTTGTGGGACGTGGATGTAGTGTCCGACACCGAAGGCCACATGTATCTCACACCCACGGTACTTGCTAGCTATTTAGAGTTTCCTTTGACACTAGGCAACCTCCCGACCCCTCGGCGATCCTCTCGAACATGAGAGGAAGAAGAGGGTCGTCTAGGGTTCGAGGGTTCGAGGGTTCTTCTCCTCTATTCTTTCTTCTCTTTTTTTTTCTTCTTCTTCTTCCTCTTTATTTTATCGGGAACGAGGGTCGTCAAGAGGGCCGCCGAGTGGTAGAGGAGAAACCCTAAATAGAAAGTATCGTCGGTGTGAGATACATGTACCGTCGGTGTCGGACACTAAATCCACATCCCACAAGTGGCGCGGGTTTCGACGCCCACGTCACTTGTGGGACGTGGATGTAGTGTCCGACACCGAAGGCCACATGTATCTCACACCCACGATACTTGCTAGCTATTTAGGGTTTCCTCTACCGAAAAGAAGAGGAGAAATAAATAAGAAGAAGAAAACAGAAGAAAAAGAAGAGGAGAAGAAGAAAGGAATAGTGGAGAAGAAGAGAAAATAGAAGAGAAGAAGAGAAAATAGAATATATTCTATTTTCTCTTCTTCTCCACTATTCCTTTCTTCTTCTCCTCTTTTGTTTCTTTTTTTTCTTCGATCTTCTCCTCTAGCTATTCCTTTCTTCTTCTCCTCTATTGGTCGAGGGTCGGGAACTAGGGTAGAGGGTCGAGGGTCGTTAAGGGGTCAAGGGTCGAGGGTTTCAGGGTCGTTAAGGGTTCGAGGGGTCAAGAATCGCCGAGGGGTCGAGAGAGGTTTCCTAGTGTCAAAGTATTGAAGAAATCCATGCCTTCATCATTAGCCGGAAGTAACCAGGGCATGTTGGTACGAAGTTCTGCAAAGTTGTTCTGGAATGGAGTCCCGGATAGAATAGTCCGCCTTTTGGTACGAATTCAGCAAAGGCCTTCCAAATAGCGATATTCGGAAGGCTCTTGCTGAACTTTGTACCAAAAAGCGAATTATCCTATCTGGGACTCCATTCCAGAACAACTTTGAAGAGCTTCCTACCATCATGCACATGTTACTTTCGCCTAATGATGAAGACATGGTTTTGTTGAATCCTTTGACACTAGGCAACCTCCCGACCCCAAGGCGATCCTCTCGAACATGAGAGGAAGAAGAGGATAAAAAAAGAAGAGGAAGAAGAAGAAAAAAAGAGGAGAAGAAAGAATAGAGGAGATATATATAAAATAGCGATCTTCTCCTCTATTCTTTCTTCTCCTCTTTTTTTCTTCTTCTTCCTCTTTTTTTGTCGGGAACGAGGGTCATCGAGGGACATATATAGATGTAGTTTCGTCGTTGTCGATATATACCCCCTCCCGATAGCTTACTATGATTAGGTAGCTAGTTCTACGTTTGGCACTAATATATCCATCTGTCATGTTTGAATAATAATTGCCATGTTGTAAATATTTGTAGAAACTATGGAGACCGCCCTAGACGAAGCGAGAAAAGAAGCATTGTTGAGGGAGATAATCGCAGAAGGAAGTGATGCCGTCTCGTACTATCTCAACGATATCATCGATGGTCCGGAAGAAGAGGGTGAACAAGCTGGCTACGGTGACCTAATGCCGGTGCAAGAAGAAGAACATGAGGACGGCGCCGGTGACCCAATGCCGGTGCAAGAAGGAGAAAGTGATGACGGCTCCGGTGACCGAACCGAGTCCGGCTAGGTATCTATATTAGTTAAGCCTATGCTGACTAGCGGATTGATGCATTCATTGTTTTGGTATGTACACATATTAATTAAGTCTTTGTTCTTTTTTCTAGCCCTCCGGATCGAGCACAACTTCGGTAAAAGAGACGAGGCCCGAAGAAAAAGTTGAGCTCGGATGAAAAGCTTGAGATCACAGCAATCGCGCCCGACGGCCAACCTATTGAACCCCTCCGGACAAAGAGGGCATTTGTTGCTCAGTGCGGGGTTCTGGTTAGGGACAAAATCCCGATAAGCATCCAGCAATGGTTTAAGCCGGCTACAGAAGACCCTGAGGTGTCTTATGTCAATGATATGCAGAAAAATGATCTTTGGACTGAGCTGAAGTCAAATTTCACTCTACCGCCAGAGGATAATCCAGAGAACCCAATTAAAGAGAAATTAATCAAGTCTTTTGCTCTGAAGAGGATGGCAGATCTATTCAGGAGGTGGAAGAAAGAGCTCAATAGGTTTGTCGATAAAAAAGAGACACCAGAATTCAAGGGCAGATATGAGAAGATCAGAGATCACTGGCCCGCATTTGTGGCCTACAAGACATCGGAAAAGAGTAAGAAGATGTCGGCGACAAACATGCAGAATGCCGCGAAGAAGAAGCTTCACCATCGCACGGGGTCAGGTGGCTACCTCGTAGCCCGGCCTAAGTGGTCCAAGGTTGAGAATGATCTGGTTCATAAAGGGATCAGACCAGAGACATATAACTGGCCAGACCGTTGCCGGACTTGGTTCTTCGGGGCTGGCGGAACCTTGGACCTTGAAACAGGGGGATGCATTTGGACGAACGAACAAATGGACATACCATTCAGTAAGCTTAAGCACTATATCGACGCAGCGCAGGAAGGGACGTTCTTTCCAGACAGAGAGCACGACGAGCTCACAATGGCCCTCGGGAATCCTGAGCACCCTGGACGGACACGAGGCACGCCAGGCTCCGTTCCGTGGAAGGTTGGGTTTCCGGACGTAGGCGGTTACAAATCCCATGAGAGGAGGTAAAAAGTGCAGCAGATCGAACTGTAGGCGCTGCACGCAAGGGTACAAGCGATAGAGGAACGAGAAGCAAATCGCAGCAAACGTACTGCCGAAGCCTCCCCCGAAGCTACCCCGCCATCTCAGCGCAGAAGCAGCGTGGCTTCCACCGAGCAGCTTCAGCTGCAGCATGCCTTGACGGCTCCTGCCAGCTATCCTGTGGATGCTATAACGGAGTCTCAAAATTGCCACCTTATGACGCAATGGATGAATTTGAAGGTCAAGGCGGCTGTTGGCTCTGTTTATCCTACTAAACCCGGCGCAACTTTTCACTGCATGCCGATTCCAGAAGGATATGCTAGGGTGATGGTGGATGAGATAACGGAGGGATTTGAGGACCTCCAGCTTGACCACCCTACCGGTGAAGGGCAGACTCGGCTGGGGTCTGCTCTGAAGACTCCATGCCTATGGCGGAAGGACCTCATCAACCTTCCGAACTGGACGCCTCCGCCTCCTCCTCCTCCTCCGGCGAGTCAGGGCACTCCGCCTCCTCCACCGCCTCCTCCTCCGGCGAGTGATGATCAGGGCCCTCGGCCGGCTCCTTCTCCGGCGCGTGGCGGCACTCCGCCTCCGTCTCCGCCTGCGCCGACGCGCCCGAGCAGCCAACCTCCTCCTTCTCCGCCTCGTTAGCAAGGGCAGAAGAGACCTGCCGCCGCTCCAGCTGCTCCGGCGGGTCGTAGTCCTTCTCCTCCGCCTCTTAAGCAAGTAAAGAAGACAACCGCTTCGTCTGCTCGGTCGGCGTCTAGCAGTACAACCAGAGGCGGGAGGACATACATATTCGGTCCTTCTCTGAAGACTCCAGAGAAGTTACCATACGAGAGGACCCAGGAAGAGAACGGCGAGATCGCGCGAGAAGAAGTGAGGAAATTCTTTGAAGGGGTGAAAGCAAAGAAACATCCACCTCCGGAGGAGAAGGTAGATGGGGTGAAAGTGAAGCGCACTCTGGCTGCCCTGACAAAACCACCAAAGTCTGATCCGCCGAAAGGAAACTATGACCGCATTATTGGTAAGGAATTTGCCGAAGCGGAGCGGTCGGGAACTACTGTCAGTGATGAAAGGCTGAAAAAACGACGAGCTGGGAAACAAATTGCCCAGCTCGGCAAACAAGCGAAGCAATCATGCCCCCCGCTCAAGGTGCCTAGCCACAACGTCGCTAATGATCCGAGGATGGTGCCCGGTTATAATAATCTTGCAGATTACCTGCCCGACGAAGTACATTATGAACCCATGGACATGCGGATGCAAAGATACGAGTACGGGAAGCCTCTCGTCAAAGATGAAAGATCTCTATCAACGATGATGCGAAGATTGCATGATTGGTACTTGAAAATCTGCAGAGACTCTGGGGGGAGGAGTACTTTGTATGTGAGAGTTAAAAAGGAGTATGACCTCGTTGGAATTGATCTGTTGCCTGTTCCATTTGAGGAGTTCTATCAGTTTTTCAATCAATTGGCCCTCGATAAAACAACGATCGTCTGCTACTGTCTGTAAGTAGTACTACTTCTGTCATTAAGTTTCTCTATATAGCTTAGCTCTTTCATTGCATGTATTTATAATCATCCTCACTATATTATGCAGATTGAAGATTGTCGAATTGAAGAAAAGACAAGTCGGTGATATTGGGTTCATTAACACATATCTCATAGATGCAACTGAGGTTAAACTTCATGCCGCAGCTACCGAGGCCAACATGCTACAATCGTTCGTAATAAATCAAAACAAAGATACAATACTCTTTCCTTACAACTTCAAGTGAGTGTTACTGTCTTGTGCGTATTCGGTTTCCCTTATATATTAGTCAAGGTTATAGTAATGTAATTCATGAGTTATGCATGCGTGTGCAGTTTGCACTATATTCTCCTAGAGATTAAGCTTGAGCAGGGACTAGTAACCGTCTTAGACTCAAGACGAAAAGATCCCCAGGACTATGCAGACATGACTGAAATCCTCAAGAAGTAAGTTAAATCGATCATTATCCACCATATCAGCAACTTTGTTCATTTCCTGATATCAAGTAATTGTTTTCTTTGTCCGGCAGGGTTTGGAGAAAATTCACCAAAAAAGTTCCGGGACTGCCGAAGGAGCTGGAATTTAGACACCCGAAAGTAAGTACTATAGTAGCATGTTCCGCGCATCTCCTAGTGATTCAAGCGCTAGTTTCATCAATACCATTTAGCATTCTTGCTTATCAGTTTGATTGACCTCTATTTCTTGTAAAGTGGTTGTGGCAGGAACAAGGGAATGATTTCTGTGGATACTACATCTGCGAGTCCATCCGCCACACGACGTGTGAGCGGGGCGGGTACTCTAACGAACAATATGAAGTACGTAAATAACAATATTCACAATTTTATTTTATTACCATCATTTGTGTTGAGTTTCATTCATTCATATATATATATATGTATTGACCCCCTTCTTCAAATTAGATGTTTCGGAAGCGGGATGAACTCCTAGCACCAGCTCGCATGCGAGCAATTCAAGAGGAATTGGCGGCATTCTTTCTTGACCGCGTGATCCCTGAAGATGGAGAATTCTATGTTAAACCTGAGTCCGTATAATTATATTTGTAAGAGATAATTACTGTATATATGTAGCCGGTACTGTCAGATAGATATACGAGAACTTGTTGTTCGACCAATCTCTCGGAGAAGGAGAGGTGGTCGATATCACTTCTCTCTGTATGCATATATGTTCATGACGATCTTCTGTTTCCTTCGTTTGCTTTACTAGCTAGCCAGCGTGTCTAGTCCTCTCTATACGTATGTATAGTACGTAGCGTCGACCAAGCACGGACATAAGAGAGGACACTTCTCTATATTAATTATAGCTAGCTAACACAATATATGAAACACCTAAATTAACCCCCCAAAACCCCCAACCCCCCCCCCCCCCTTTCAAAAAAAAACAAAAACCCTAGCCACAGAAATGCTGACGCGTGGATGCCTATTGGTCCCGGTTGGTTCCACCAACCGGGACCAAAGGGCCTCCTGACTGGGCTCTGCACACTGCCCACGTGGATGGGCTTTAGTCCCGGTTCTGGATTGAACCGGGACTAAAGGTGGGAGGTATTAGTACCGACACTTTAGTCCCGGTTCAGGAACCGGGACTAAAGGCCCTTACGAACCGGGACTATAGGCCCTTTTTCTACCAGTGATATCATATATAAACACAATACAACTACAAGTCCAACTATAACCTACCTTGTACACTATATTCGACACAACTCCAATAAACTCCACCTTGGCGAATATACTCCACCACCCCGGATTTGTCCATGCGTCAAACTTCCATGTACATTGGACTTGAGCTTATCCCATGAGTATCGCTGCTACTTCAAAAACTCCATGTGACTCCACCTGCAACTTGTAGTCCCTTCTTTTCTTGACCACCGTCAACACTCGAGCAAAATTAAGTTCCTTGTTACTCTAGTTTGTTCTTCCAACTTTCAGAGTATCCGTCAACACCATGACACACCGATCACTGACCTGCGTGAAAGTGAACAACTCACATATTGGGTGTCACAATAAGAGTTACCTGAACTCAACATCACCGCTCCTTTCTTGACCGCCTGTCTGAAACTTGAAGGAATTTCATCATTGCTTGTAGTCATCTTGAGTCAAATTCGCAGTTGTCTCACCACATGTATGACCATTAGAGCGCTGGCCCGTCTCCATGCCCCGTGCATACCGCACGCCTCGCCGCTATTACCGCGTCGAGTCTCCGCTGTCCCGGTCGAGTCTCAAGGGTCACAATCCACACCACTCAACCCCCACTGCAGAGTACCACCAATCATCACCGACCGATGACGAGTTTCACGCTTCCATCAGACCACTGGGCTCCAGTCTAAACTGCATGTCACTCGCTTTTTTCCTCTTGCTGAATAGGCTTCGATTCTCTGAATTCTTACACCGTAGCCCCTCAACCCAGCTTCACCTTCAACATGACTCCATCGTAGATGATCAGTCCACCCTCGCGCCCCGTCAACTTCAAGCTCTGTGTGCACCGTCTTGAATCAACCCCGCGCCATAGTCTTGTCGAAGTCACACAAGCACTCAGGCTCGTGCCGCGTGTTTCCACGCCCAGAAGTCGGTCACCATCGGCATCACGCTCCAATGTCGTCATCGCCGATCTCACCACCGTCTTCTGTACCAACCGACTTGCGTCGATCCGTCAGACTATCTAGTCTGACCCAGGCTCCCAAATCAATCCATGAATTTCCATCTCAGCTGACATGACTTCCTGCAACGCCTTCAAGCATCCCTGTTATGCCAACAAATTTTTCACCTTTGTCTGCCATAACCCAAGGTTTTCAGTTCTGTTGAACTTCTCCACCTCAAACCTGATACCCGATGGCGTCATGGTTTTTTGTATAGCTGACCCTGTGAAAAATAACCGAGCAGTCTTCCCATGATCCCCAAGTAACGAACAAAACCTCCACATACTACTAGCAATCAATGAACTAGTTGGTCTTCACGTGAAAGTGCCCCCTTGGCTCAACTCCAATACTAGCGTAATTGCCTTGTCAACACCTCCAGTTAATTCTGATGGATACGTGTCCCTCGGATGAATTTCTTTCGCTGATTGATTTGCCTCCCCATCTAAGTGGAGACTCGGTCTTCTTTTTTATTTCCAAAACAAATCTCTGAGATTCTCCACAGCGTACACAGACGCAGGCTTTCTGATCAGCAGCACTTCTCCACTAGAGCCCAACATGGGCGTCGCCCAGCCCCAGCACAGTGCAGGCCTCCAACACCACAGCTCGACTAGGCCTCGCCAGGCCATCACGCCAAGTCTTCCAGTGCCATGGCCCACTACGCTGCACCTGGTTTTGATCGAACTGATCTAACCTGCTAATTACGCGATACATCGCGCCGCCGCCGAGAACTCCGCCTGCTGAACCGCATCGCTGCTGTCGCAACTCGCACGCGCCGTTTGACGCTCGCCCGATTGATCGCCGCATGTCTCAAGCACACATGCCGCCGCCGATGCTTCCGCCTTTTCTGATTACTGTTTCCAATCTCGTCAAGAACCACCCCACAGCCGGCTGCATCTCAAACTTGATATATCCTCTAGATTAACAATCTGCAGCCTTCGAACAACCTAGTTCTGATACCACTTGTTAGAATAAATTCGAGGCACTCCGTTGATCATTCAAGGTCAAGCAATCACACAAGCACGACACCGAGATTTGTTAACGAGGTTCACCGATATAGCTACATCCCCGGGGCTTGACTATGGGCGCTCCTCCCCATGACATCGCTACAATACCGCACCCGGTCGCCCTGGACACCGGCACATGCCGCCGGCTTCCCCTGCGTTCTGGTGCTATTATGTTGGCATATGTTACATCGTGTGTCTAGCCCCACTATATATATGAGAGGCCTAGGATACAAGTGTCCTACTTGGACACGACTACATATCCTATATAAACACAATACAACTACAAGTCCAACTATAACCTACCCCTTACACTATATTCGACACAACTCCAACATCCTCTTCACTTAACCTTCATGTAATTAAGGCAAGCCACCACTAGTACACCACTCAACTAATACAACCAATCCATATGTAAGTCCCTATATCGTCTTGCTATCGTACCTGTGCCCAATAATCCACATGGTCCCACTGGAAGCAGCAATCTAGACTGCCCCTTCTCGGAACAAGAAAGCAAAGAGGCTTTCATTCAAATTAACCCCTATCGCTGGCAAAAACTTCTACCACAAATATTGGACTCCTTAGAACACCTCGTCCTACCTTATGTTTCTTCAATTCCACGACTTAAACAGAGACCTCAAACGTTTAAATTGAGCTCACATCATACTTCCCTCTAGCCATTTCATAATTGGATATCGTCATTGTAATATGTTGTGACAACTGCTTGGTGAACAGAGATTTGAATAAAAATTAAATATAAATAAAAATGATGGCTCAATATCAACTGGCGCTTTCAGATCAATTTCTCTTGAAAAATGCCCCATGAAAGCAATTGCCAAGATTTAAACAAATAGAATCAAACTTTCATATCGCTTCTGGTACACGGCTACCAGAGTGGGCTTCATAAACAGGCAAATATTGTGTAAAATTTCATCTATGCAGGAGACCTAATTTACCGATGCCACAACAGAAAGGCACCTACCATGATTTTTAAACTAGTTTAAAAACAATTCGACTATGTATCCTGGATTTCTCTACTAAGCACCCTACGACAGCAAGGTTTCTCGAAAAAGTTTATTTGGCTATGCTTTTTCTATAAGGCCATCGGCACCATCTCTTCTTGGCTTAACCTTCATGTACTCGAGGTAAGCCACAGCCAACACACCAGCGACAACCAATCCACATGTAAGTCCCTTGATCTTCTTGTTGTCGTACCTATGCCCGAGACGCTACCAACTAGTGAAGAGAGCCACAACACCGGCTACCAGAGCAGTCCTCTCAATGTGCGTATGCAGATATTACCACACTATCATGTTTCTTGATAGAAGAATTTCACCATTCTCTGCTTCAGGGGGTCGAAGATAAGCATTTACCAGCTACATACAAGTGAATATAAATGCTACCGGGCCAATTTTAGCATGTAAGGATTTGAAAGAGAAACCCCAGGGCTCGGCGACCACAAAGGGAACCCCCATGAACATGACAACCAAGCCTGGGTACTGAAGATATATGCGAGCCTCGAAACAAAGATCCCCTTTGACATGCTTCAGGTACCACGCCGCCACGATTCCTCCTAGAAGCAACAATCTCCATGCCACAAACATCATAAACCTCTACCACCTCCGCCAAGCCGCGGAGAAGAAGGATTCGGATCATAGTTTTAAATAGCCGGCTATAGCCTCGCTATAGCTCGGCTATAGTTGTTTGAGGGTGTTGCCGCTAAACGATTTCATGTACAATTTGCCGCTATAGCCCCGCTATAGCCCGCTATAGCCCAGCTATAGCTGTTTTTAAGGGTCGCCACTAAATGCCATAGCCCGCTATTTAAAACATTGATTCGGATAGGACGGTTACTGATGGCAGGGTGACCACCGGGAGCCTATGGCCACGATAACCATTAGAGCAGTTGTGGGATCAATGATTATCTTGCACTCTACCCTACCGCTGCACGAAGGCGATTAGAGCAGTTGTGGGATCAATGATTATCTTGCACTCTACCCTACCGCTGCACGAAGGCGACAATGGATGGGTGAACTCGAAGTTGATCGCACTGACCTCCGACCAGCACCTCGGGTAGGTGGGGTTCTCATGCGTATCGTGCATGCTTATGCCGCCCTTCCAATCGATCCAGTACGAGTTGACATGTCCCGTGTCACGGCTGCCGAGAGGGAATTTGATCTTCGCTCAGCTGACGTAGAGGCTACATTGCCTTCATGTTGTATGCCTAGAAGGACCCAATCCAGTAATGCCGGCCGGTGTACCGGTCCTTGATTTACGACACCCATGTCCCCCATGGCCACTACCGCATGCCGTATTACTTCCTATTCGGCGGCGGTGGTAGGTCAGTGAAGGAACCGGTGGGAGGCTTGCCGCTCTGTGCTCGTGTGGGTTGCATGCCGCAGTCAGGATTCACGCTTCGAATTGGTGCCAGCGACCTCCGATAGATTGACCCCGCCATTTCAGGGGTGGCACTGGTCGATTGGAAGCGTTGGGGTGGGGGCGGATTGGCTGTGATGCTCACTTGGTGGCGCCAGCATTGACGCGGCGCGAGCGAGGGAGAGAGGCGGCACAGATGTGCGGGGTGCAGGAGGGGAGTAGTTATCCTGAGATTGTGCCGCGGTCGATGGAAGGAGTATAATATTTGAGGGGTTAAACCAGATAAGGGATCGCCTAAGTCTGGTTTAACTCCTCAAACCAAAATTTTACTCCTTTGACCGGTTTTAAGGGATCAACTACAGATGCCCTTATAAGCTCGATGGATTCCTTGATCTAGAAGAAGATTTGTTTTTCCTTTGAATAGGCTTTCGCCTTGCTTTAAAAGTAAAACATACATTTACGCAAATTGTATGCACACATTCATGGCCAGCCAAAGGCTTGGTTCGTTTACAAGAGAACAATGCAAATTGGAGAAGTACAATGAAAATGCAAGATCGATGTGATGCATGATAGGCGAAACAAGCATGCACATCACATGACCGTCCCCAAATGTACTGCATTCCGTGCACGCAAACATCTGGCTATGCATGATATTCTTCCTACAATATATATGCATGGTTTATATAGCGTGTTTCCTCTCACGCCCCCGCGTTGCCTGCTAGGGCGACACGGGCGGCCACCCATCCAAGCCGCCTCAGGCGCCTCCTCACGCTCCTCGCCTCCTCGCCGTTGCCAGTCGAAGCCGCCGGTGACGGTGACGGCGGGCCATCTTTCTTCTACTCATGCGCACTTGAAGTTCTTGAAGGCAGATCGGTTCCAGTCATCCACTCACCCGTCTTCCATCATGGCTAGTGGCGCCCAAGCAAGATGCAGCCATCACGTCCTCAGTGAGTCGCCGGCGTGGTCCAGCTTGTGCATATTTGGCCATGGAGACGTGGGCGCGCGAGGCCCTAACTTCATTAGCGATTGGGGCGGCAGCGACAGATCTGCAGCGACTCCTTTGGCAGCGGCGGCCATCGGCACATGGGTGTTGCCAGTTTGGCTTTCAATCAGATGGCTTGTTCCAGATCGCTGATTTGGACCAGGATCCACCGGCTGCGCTCCTGCAAACCTTTCGCTGCAAACTCGGCCAGATCGGCGGCGTGGCACGGTTTGCAGCAAGATCTAGTATGTGTGAGGGTCCGGTCGACGGTCGTGCGGGCTTGGCCGGAGCTGCACGCTGGTGCTCAGGGCAGGCAAAGTGGCAGTCGGTGGTGAGGTTATCCATCGTCGTCGGTGTTGGTCCGTGATGATAACCCGTCCTATGGCGGCGCCTTTGCCGCGTATTACGTTGGCCACCGGAAGATCTTTGTGAGAGTTACTCTCTTTGGATCTGGTGGTTGCCTCAGACAGTGAGTTGCAATCTATGGACGTTGACATGACGCAGAGGGCATGGTTGTGTAGCGGTGGTAGTCGGTTCATCCAGAGCATGCGGCTGCTAGGATTGCGGAAAAGTGGTGGTGATGACACATGACTGACTCCGATGGTGGTGCTCGGGAGAGGTAGAGAGATAGAGGCACCGGTAGAAAAAGGGCATGTTGTCCCGGTTCGTAAGGGTCTTTAGTCCCGATTCCTGAACCAGGACTAAAGGGTCGGTACTAATGCCCTGACCCTTTAGTCCCGGTTCAAACCAGAACCGGGACTAAAGGGCCTCCACGTGGCCGGTCCACCTTTAGTCCCGGTTGGTAACACCAACCGGGACTAAAGGAATTTTTTTGATTTTTTTTTAAATTGAATTTTTTTTATTTTCAAATTTCTGAATTATTTTAACCTCTAATCTCTAATCATCACTAAAGGCCCTCCACGTGGCATTTTTTTGATTTTTTTTTAAATTTTGAAAAAAAAATTATTTTTAAATTTATGAATTATTTTAACCTCTAATCTCTAATCACCACTCATCATTGCTCAATTTAATCTCTAATCACCCCTCATCATTCCAAATCATCTAACTTCCCGGACGGTCACCCATCCTCCCACTCCCCCAGCCTGAGCACGCTTAACTTCCGGGTTCTATTCTCCTTCGTTTCCAAATCTGCACTCGTTGTTTTCCTGACAATAGTAAGATGTCAATCCTATTAACCCTCAGGAGTTTAGCTTGAGCATGAAGTCACACATTTCACTGTTTGAGTTTGAAAGTATTGTTCTAAAAAACAATAATTTTTTAGTAACACTAATATTTCTTGAATAAGTGGTTTGACCATTGTTTGACCACAGTTTGACCATAGTTTGACCAGATTTGACCAAAATTCAAAAAAACTGAAATAATTATTTAATAACACTAATATTCTTGAATAATTATTTAGTAACACTAATACTTCTTGAATAAGTAGTTTGACCATAGTTTGACCAGATTTAATGAAAATTTAAAAAAACTGAAATTTGAGCATAACTTTTTTTCCTTTTGGAATTTGAGGATTCTACAAATTTGCAAACAGGCCATACGCGGTCTCCATCGGATGTAACTTTTTGAGTAGATGATTTTTCATATAAATTTTTTTTAATCCGAGTTCGTATGCAAAAGTTATGCCCGTTTTACAAATTCCAGAGAGATTTTGTAAATAAAGTCAAAATTCATATTGGTAAATTTTCCCAACAACTAGACCACATATCACATGGGAAACTTATTTTATTTTATTTTTTTGACATTTCCATCATTTTCTTTTGTTTTTTTCTAAAACTGAAAAGGCGGTCAGGGGGGGGGGGGTTTGAAAATGGGACCTTTAGTACCGGTTCGTGCCATGAACCGGTACTAATGCCTCAAAGCCCATTAGTCCCGGTTGGTGGCACCAACCGGGACTAATGGGCATCGCACCCTTTAGTCCCGGTTCGTGGCACGAACTGGGACTAAAGGGCCCAGGTGAACCGGGACTAATGCCTTAGCCGCACGAACCGGGATAAATGCACCCATTGGTCCCGGTTCTGGACTGAACCGGGACTAATGGGCTTACCCGGCCTGGACCAAAGCCCCCTTTTCTACTAGTGAGGGAGGGGCTGGGCGGCGGCGCTCGGGAGAGGGAGGGGCTGGGCGGCGGCGAGGGGCGGGGCTGGTGTGGGCACAGGCGAGTGCAGGCCACCGGGTATATAGCCGCGCCGCACCCGTGTGTACGCGTGCGAGGGAGGGGAGGTGTCGTGACGCGCCGCCCGTGAATCATTGACAAGGCTGACCTGCGGCAGCCTTGGCATTGATTCCCTGCGGGAACCGAGGCCGTTGGGGGAAGACGAGGCGCCGTGTCGCTGACGCGGCTGGCCCGCGGCTTTTTCGCGCCAAAACATCTCGCCCCGGCGCCCCCCAGCGCGCCAGGTTCGGCCTGGGTCTACCGGCGCTGTTTTCGGCCCAGACCGGCGAAAATCGGGCTCCTGGGAGCGCGACTGGGCCCTTTTTTTAGCGCCGGCGCGAAAAAATCGCCTGGGGAGGCCTTCTTGGGACGCGGCTGGAGATGCCCTAAGGCATCAGCGCCATCTCTTCTTCACTTAACCTTCATGTAATCGAGGCAAGCCACCACTAGTACACCACTCACAACCAATACAACCAATCCACATGTAAGTCCCTATGTGGTCTTGCTGTCATACCTGTGCCCAATAATCTGCACCAGCTACCAGAGCACTCTTCCGACCAAAGATATGCAGATACTCCCACATGGTCCCACTGAAAGCAGCAATCTAGACTGCCCCTTCTCGGAACAAGAAAGCAAAAGCTTCTACCACAAATATTGGACTCCTTAGAACACCTCGTCCTACCTTATGTTTCTTCAGTTCCACGACTTAAAGAGAGATATCGGACGTTCAAATTGAGCTCACATGATACTTCCCTCTAGCCATTTCATAATTGACTCCGATGGTGGTGCTCCTCGAGTACCCAGTCTCGAGCTGCGGGGTGAAATCCTAGGTGTGACTCGAGTTGGTTGTACCTGGCAATGATGATGTTTTTGCGTCGTTACCTTGTTGAAGGCATTGCTCGCATATGCTCGGACTGATTCTTCAGGGTGAAAACCTAGACTCTGGCTTTTGGTGGTCGGATCCAGTGACGGCGGCGCTCGAACGTCACTCCCTTTCTGAAGGCGTTGCTGTTGAAGAACCTCGTTGTTCTTGTGGTGTCATGAGATAGTTGGTGCGAATACGGTTATTGTTGCAGATTGTCGATCACGGAATTGATCGCTTCGGTTTTTTTTACTGCTCGCTTAGGTATGGCTTTGGTCTTATATGACTTTGCTATTTGCCGGCAGCTTTGTGTGTGTGTGTGTGTTCGTGTTGGCTGTGTGCATCCTAGCTATGCAGAGGTCGGGTGTGTGCTCATTTTGATTGTATTCGCTTGATGCTTCATTTTGAGTAATAAAATTCACCCTTTATCGAAAAAAACATGCATGGTTTAATGTTCTAGTGCTGCTATATAAGGTGTTATATTAATTCACCGTCCACATGAGAGGAAAACAACCTAGTTAGACACTTAGAGTTGGCCAGCCTTTAAAGATGAAGCTGTCAGGAACAAGCTTCGTTGTCATGGCCCATGGCCAACAAGCGTGGGAGATTGGAGCAAACCAAACCACAATCATATGAACGAGAGGTGCGGTGCCTGAGTTGTACATGTAGTTATACTTAGGTCAACGATACATGGGAATCTAGCTACTTTTCGAATTATGCCGATACGCGGGAATCTATCACAGAGGTAGTTATACGTGGGAATCTAGCTGGGCCAAGTAGATGTCAACCCCAGGATCAGCGAGATTGCATCTGAGCTGGAGCCATTGTTTGGACCTAGTTGTAATTCAACTTCTCAGTTTAGTAGGAAAACTTCAAGGACCGGATTGAAACTTAAATTTCGTAAATCCTTTTAAGAGATGTAATATCTCCGCTGATAATATCGGGACCCTTCGAGGCCCTCCTTCCATTCCAAAAAACAATACGGTGTGTGCGGTGTTTTTGGTTGAGGCTTCCGGAGGCGATTGTTGACGTGTCTGCACAAGCATGTTTCCTTTTTGCAGGCCAATCATGATCAAAGACTGACGATCACATTGTCGTTTGTTTGATGGGATTCACACATTCTACCTATTCTATGCACACGTACAGGCTGGCCAGCCAAAGGCTTGGTTCGTTTGCATGATACCAATGCAAAAGCGCATGAAACTGAAAGACTGCCACGATGCATGACAGGCGAAACAAGCAGGCAAGCATGACGGCTCCTCAAATGTACTGCATTCAGCGCATGCATACCACACCTTACCTATGCGAATATCTTGCTATGCATGATCTTCCTCCTCCAAGTAATATGGAACACCTTACCTATGCAAATAGGATATGGTTTGCCGTTCTATTGCTGTTATATAAGGTATTAATTCACCATCCCCACGAGAGAAACAACCTAGTTAGAGCTAGCTAGCCTTTGAAGGTCAAGCTATTAGGAACAACCTCTGTTGTCATGGCCCATGGCCAACAATTGTTTAAATTAACTTGAGCGTGGGAGACTGGAGCAAACCAAACCACAATCATATCTACAAGAGGTGCCGTGCCTGAGTTATACATGTACTGAACTATAATTGTACTTGGATTGACAATTCCTGGGAATCTAGCTACGTTTGAAATTATGCCAAGATGTAGAATCTGAATTCCTGGTCTGTGCCATCATTAGCCCAGAGCTAGACCTTGTCTTAAACAGTGCCATATTCTAGGAGATCAAGGAAAGCATCACTTTGAATTTTCTGTGTTGGAAAGTTTTGTATTGCCCAAGGGCATGTAATAATGTTGCGGACCATCTCGTTTCCTTTGGTGATAAGTTTAGTAGTGAACCCATGACAAGTTCGTCGAGTTGTGTCTCGCAGATTTTTTCCATTCTTTGTAGCTAGTGGTCTCGCTGCATGGGTTGGGTAATGGAACGAAAATTCTCTCACTACTAGAATTTCAGCTTTGCCGAGTACGAAAATAACTCGGTGAAAGCCATTTCACACTCGGCGAAGACTTTGCTGAGTAATTGTTCTCGGCCCGAATCTTGCTAGCAAAGCTGACTTTGCCGAGAACCAGAACACGGGACTCGGCAAACACTTTGACGAATGCTAAAACCAGGACTCGGCAAAAAAAGGTACTTGATGGGCCGGACGGAGACGGCGGCTACCACGGGCAGACACCTTTGCCGAGTCCCTCATCCAAGTACTCAGCGACCACATATGCCCTATGACCGCCACGTGGCGGCGACAGTGTGACGAGGTACCGTCTTTGCCGAGATCCCTCGCGGATGTACTTGGCAAACATGGACGTCTTTGCCGAGTCTCGAGCACTCGGTAAACCATGTCGTATGGGTGGACGACGCATGGCACGAGACGTTCACCGAGTGTGTCTGCAGATACTCAGCATGGACATCATCAGTTTGCCGAGTTTCTCACTCGGCAAAGATTTGCCCACCGATAACCCAGGATATGCTAGTTGCCGAGTTTTCACTACGGGGTACTGGGCAATGATGTATCCAAGAAACCAGATGGCACCATGTGGCTTTATCCCCGAGTGGAACACTCGTAAATATGTTTCCTGAGTACCCGAACTCGGCAAAGCATCTGCCATTGGCAAAAAAAAAAACTTGTATGCCCTCCAACAAATCACATTGAAATAATATCTCACATATATAAAGCAAGCAATATCACTTCGTAGGTGACTCAACCATTTCCACATTATAGTGAATCAACATATGGTCTCAAATGTAGCACAAACTCATTGTCTCAAGCACACAAACACACTGTTCTCAAGCATAGCAAGTTTAGAAAAGCACAAGTGCATGCATAGGAAAGCAAAAAGTTCATGAAGATAACTAGGGGCTCACAAGGTTTTGTTCACAATGGGAACATTGAAATTAGCTATTGGGTTAGCTTGCTCAACTTCTGGATTAGCTACCGGTATATCGTTAGACCCAATTGAAGGAATGACTTGTAAGCACATGAGACGAATAAGATGAATGGTAAGAACGAAGATGGTGGTTGCAGACTAAGGCATTGCCTAGTGGTGGGAAGGGGCTGATGCCTTCCTACCCACCCAAGTTCAAGGCATGGTACTTACAATTTGAGTTTGTTGCATCAATTATACTGTAGGGGGTTCCCTTACAGTCTTTCTGTCAAAAAAAACGAAGATGATGGTTGAATAAGTTTGAAGAGAACTCACCATGTCCAAGGAAGGATCATCTGTAGGGTGAATTGTTGATACTGTCTAGTGTTGCCACACATGGCATAAAGTTGTGCAACCATCTCTTTCAGTGTCTGCAATTCCTGGTTCTGTTTCTCGATTATCGACCGGTCTTCAGCCCGCGATCTCTGCTGCTCCTCCCGCAGCCCCTGTTCTGCATCCAGCCAGGTCTACAACATGCCAACGCATTATCATCTGTGCTGCGTGGCAAATATGCATGACAATTGTATTGACGAATGAAGAAGAACTGACCTGAATTGCCTCATACATGACCTCGAAATGCACAGGCGTGCCTCTATGCTAGGACTTGAGCCCGTACTCATAGCCCTCACCTCATTGATTCTGGGTAGGCTTGAGGTCTAGACGAAATCAACGTGAAACCCCATCGGCCCATTCATCCTACTGCCGTTAGCAATAAGAGCCACCTTAGGGTCAAAGGGCCCATCCATGGCATCAGACTCCTCCATGTGCATCTCTTTGTACTTCGTGATGTATTTATTCCCTTTGTAACGAGATTTAGCGCTAATCTAGTCACCATACGGATTATTAAGGTCTTTGTCCTTGACAGGTTTCATGAGTTTCGAGCTCCAAGCCCAAAAGAAAGAGATAGCAATGCCTGTTGCTCTCTTCTGCTAAAGAGAATTGTCACAACCATGAAGGGCACGCTAGCGCGTAACGGACAATTTCTTGAGAAGAAAAGAAGGTATTTCCTTAGATGCTTGTCCATGACACCAGTGATGGTGAGGTTGCCTTGACCGTGTGCTGGAGCACCCATCTTAAGACGCCTCTTCCCTATTATCTTGTGTTCAGCCAGCCACTCTAGAATTATCCACATGTCAACGATCATTGTTCCAGCACTGCATTTTGTCGGCGCACCACCCAGGAACCACCTGAGTAAAAATATAGCTTATGAAGGAAGTTAAGTTGCGGTATTGTATGGAATAGTAAGCAACCTTCACATACCTTCAAAAACTATTCAGGTGTAAGATGCTCTTGTCGGGCTTATTTCTTGCAAACTTTTACTTCGGTTGTTCATCATGATATTGGACCACGCACCAGACGCGCCCCTCATAGTACATCTTCTGCACAAGCTTTCTTGGCGATATTTTCCCCTTCAAACTTCTTATTCAAGAAGTATTAGTGGTACTAAATAATTATTCAAGAATATTAGTGTTACTAAATAATTATTTTAGTTTTTTGAATTTTGGTCAAACCTGGTCAAACTACTTATTCAAGAAACATTAGTGTTACTAAATTATTATTATTTTTTAAAATAATAGTTTCAAACTCAAACAGTGAAACGTGTGACTTCATGCTCAAGCTAAATGAAAGTGCTAGTTATCGACTAGAGGGGAGTGAATAGGCGATTTTTATGAAAGTCTTCAAAACACGGGGGCTTTGAAGACAAACAATACAAATGAACCTATTGATATGCAGCGGAAGGTAGACTACACTAGACAAGCCATAGTCAAGTAAGTAATGAAGTGAAAGCTCGACGACTATTAGCAGCTAGGTAGTATGGATCAGGATGGAAGATAGTATGAAGCCAAACAACAACAGTCTTCACACAGTGAAGCCAATCAGATCAAGCAAGCAAGCAATGACTTCACGAAGACAAACTGTAAATAAAGAGAGGTAAGAGATAGAACTAGTTGCTTGGTGAGGACAGGGATTTGTTGGACCAGTTCCAGTTGTTCTGACTACAGTACGTATGGTTAGGGAGGCTGAGATTGAACTCAGAAGACCTCGTCTTCACCTTATTCCCCTTGAGCTAAGAACACTTAGTCCTCGCCCAATCACTCTGGTAAGTCTTCAAGGTAGACTTCCAAACCTTCACAGACTTCATTCACCGGCAATCCACAATGACTCTTGGATGCTCAGAACGCGATGCCTAACCGGCTGGAGGATTCATAGTCCTCAAGTGTAACAAGTCTTCAGGTCACGCGGACAGAAAGACTTCAGTGATGCCTAACACTCTTTGGCTCTGGGTGTTTTGGGCTTTGTCCTCGCAAGGATCTCTCTCTCAAATGCTTCGGAGGAGGGTTGCTCTCAAACAACAAAAGCCGTGCACTAACTCTGAGAAGCCACCAATTTATGGTGTAGGGGTGGACTATTTATAGCCAGGAGGCAACCCGACCTGATTTGTCTGAACTGACCCTGGGTCACTAAGGAACTGACACATGTCCAACGGTCAGATTTCAAACACACGCGGCAGCTTGACTTGGGCTACAAGTAAAGCCGACCCATCCAGCTCCGGATAAGATTTGCTCTCATTGTATTCGCTCGAAGACATAGGATTTGGTTGAGCATCACATCAGTCACTCTGACTTTGTTCACTTGGACCCCACTTAACAGTACGGTGGTTCCTATGACTCAACGAAGAAGAAAAGGAAACTACGAAACAACTATGTCTTCGCACTCCATAGTATTCACGTGAATGTCTTATCAAGTCATAATCTTCGTTATGAATATCTTCACAGACCACCGTTGTCTTCAATGTCTTCACACATTTTTAGGGGCCATCTCTGGTAGGTAAACCGAATCAATGTGGGACTACTACCTGTGTTATCCTGCAATTCTCACAAACACATTAGTCCCTCAACCAAGTTTGTCGTCAATACTCCAAAACCAACTGGCACTAGATGCACTTACACTAAACTCCTGAGGGTTAATAGGATTGACATCTTACTATAGTCAGGAAAACAACAAGTACAGACTTGGAAACAAGGGGGAATAGAACCCGGAAGTTAAGCGTGCTCAGGCTGGAGTAGTGAGAGGATGGTTGACCGGCCGAGAAGTTAGATGATTTGGAATGATGAGGGGTTATTAGAGATTAGAGGTTAAATTGAGCAGTGATGAGGGGTGATTAGAGATTAAATTATAAAATAATTCAGAAATTTGAAAATCAGGAAAAAATTTAAAAAAAATTCAAAAAAAATTGTAAAATTTCCTTTAGTCCCGGTTGGTAACACCAACCGGGACTAAAGGTAGAGCTCCAGACAGCGGCCATGTGGAGGGCCTTTAGTCCCGGTTCATATAAGAACCGGGACTGAAGGGGGGCCTTTAGACCTGATCCTTTAGTCCCGGTTCCAGAACCAAGACTAAAGGCCCTCTGGAATCGGGACAAATGGGCCTTTTTCTACTAGTTTGAGGCAACAATTTTCAAAGGGATGGAACAACAATTGATGTGTTTCAAATTTACTCACCCAGAAATCCTTGACCACACGAATTGTTTTGTTTTCATACACCCTCTTGGCCTCTTCTTTTGGTCAGGGAAATCCTTTCCATATTTGAAGTGCTCCCATGACTAGGATGGTTACTCGGCTCGGCAGGTGTGTCGTGATCCTATCTCCAATGTGTGTGAAGCTCCTGCACAATCTAAAGCCAAGTCATTATGTATGTGATGAAATATTATAGTTGTGGAATCTAGTAATTCATAAGAGTCGACCAAAGCACTTACTTGTCTCTAACTGGTTTAAGCACCACATCTCTATGCGTGTATGGTCACTTGGGCAGCCTCGAAGGCCGACGCAACCACACCTTCATCTCAATGGTGACATAGGAACCATCCTGCCCCGCCACCTCCACCAAGTTAGCTGCCGCCACTGAGGGCACATCCCCACTCAGTGGATCCCGATGAAAAATCAATTGCTGCTCACCCCCGCTCCCCTCCACCTAGTCCAACACCGCATCCTCCAAAAGGAGACCCTGAGCGATCTCTAGGCTCCTCCACCGAAGGAGACTCCTGGTGATCCGTAGATTCTTCCTCCAAAGGAGGCTCATCCTCCGAAACAGACTCACCATCCACTCGAGTTGGTTTATTAGTGTGAGTCCTTGCCTGGTGTTACACAACCTTTTTTCTTGTTTCCCAGCTCCTTTATGTGCCGGTGGAGATGAGGTGCCGATCCTTTTGGGAGCCTTGGTGGCCACAACATTGGTGAGTTCCCCCGCCGACCGTTTGCGCTTCTTCATGCCTGTGACTACCAGTGTAGGAACAACGGCATTAGGGTATAGAGTAGACACGGGTTCCGCACCAGCTTGGCAAGGCCCTTGTTGTTGCCGCCATTTGGCATGTTTTAATAACCTGATATGAGAGAAATTAAATGAATTAGTATGGATTATACCGAACAAAAGAGTAAAACAATAAGGCAAAAGCAACAGTACAAATTAAGGCAAGGACACACAAATACGCGAAGTTGTTACACGAATATAAAGGCATGGAGTTATCACACACAAATACACGAAGTTGTTACGCAAATGCAAATGCAAATGCATGGAGTTGTCACACACAAATACACGAAGTTGTAACACGAATACAAATGCATAGAGTTGCCACACACACAGATACATGGAGTTATCACATTAGTCGTCAAGTTCGTAGGGATCAACACTTGGAGGAGTGTCATCATCGCTATCACGCCAGTTCATACATTCATCCTCGAAGTCTTGTGAACCGGGATCATCGTCTTCTATGCCTAGTTGCAATCAGTTAATTAGTGCCAACTCTTTAGGGTCCTCAACATAATCATATATATTCCTCTTCATCATCTTCGGCTTCGATGCCCTCATTTTCGTCTTCCATGCCACCATTTTCGTCTTCCATGCCCTCATCTTCATCTTCCATGCCCTCATCTTCGGCTTCTTCATTGGGGGGTTCTTGAAAAAAACTCTCCCTCATATGTAAGCAAACTACATCTGAATACGACTAGCTTTGGATGGTTGATTCCACCGTAATCCTGCTCGATTATTTCCAAGATTCTTCCATAGTAGTCACGGCCATCTGTCCCTACACAATACACCCCACTGTGTATTGTCCTTCGATTGGGTCGGTCATGTGTGTGGGTCTCAGTGTGGAAGCAATTCCCATTCACGTCGTATGCCTTAAATGCCCTTATCTCGTCTTCAAAACCTTGGGCTACTCGTCTCAATTCGACACTCATATCATCCTCTATGTGTGTCTACATGTTTATGTATGCATGACTTGAGATGTCGACACTACAAGCCAAGTTAGAAACATTATTTTAGACAAGAACCAAGAAATAAAACTGCAGTCGGCGGTTTTAAGAAGGTCCCCTACTTCGTTGTCCGTTGGGTCCATTAGTAGCTTCCAGAATTCGGGCGTGAATTCCCTATATAGCAAGGAGAAGAAGCAGAGTTAGACATAAACTAGTCAGTAGTTTTGAATTGAAATAATATAGTGTGCACTTACTATATGTATGGTCACACTTCATCCATGTTGGTCAACACATACATCATAATTGTGTTCCACTCATCAATTGAAAAGTTCTTCCGAGTCGAGCCACTTGCTTTTCCACCTACCCCCATCAAGATGTTAAGCTCTGATGCATCACCAGTTTTTTTGTCATTGTATCAATGAGATAGATTATGCTTAGTGTGACTATTTTGATGATAATGCTTTGTCGTGTAGGTTGACACCTCCTGGTGCAAATGTGCCTCCGCTATGCAAGCTTTGAGGCGGGCTTTGTCCCTACATTTTCCACGAAGATCCTTATGTTCTATCTCAACTAGATACTGCCAACGCTACTGCACAGGCTCCTCCATTCATGCCTCGTATGAGAGATGCAATATCATATGTTCCATCAGATTAAAAAAAGCCTGCCGGGAAGATCTTCTCTGGCCTGCATAGCAACTCAGGTGCCCGTTCCTCTAACTTTTGAACCACTTCAATATCTAACTCTTTAGCATAAAGCTGGCGAAAGAAATAGGTCAACTCCACCATCACTCGCCAAGTATCCTCGTTGAGTACATATTCTCGCATCATCGCAGGCAATATCCGTTCAATCCATACATGATAGTCATGACTCTTCGCCCCTCCTATATTCATGGTGCTCAAATTAACCCCCCCCCCCCATGATATTAGTTGCGTACCACCAGGGAAGTACAACTTGGTCATGATCCATTTGATTATTTCCATCATTTTCTTCTTTTGGGGGCAGAACAGGGTTTGTGGCCTTTTCTAGTTTTTACCTTTGGGTCCAGGAGCAACCATCTTTAGCTTTCTCTACTGCACATATTGTATTGATCGACTCTAGCATGAACGTTATCCTTCAACTTTTGAGTGTCAAGGATTGTGCCGAGAAGGGCCTCGGCGATATTCTTTTCAGTGTGCATTGCATCAATGTTATGTGGAAATTTGAGATCCTAAAAGTAAGGGAACCTCCAGAAGCTTGGAATGTGAGTCCACTTGTGTGTCCCTCCATATCCCTCAAAACCAGGCCATGTGTCTTTTTTCTGGAGATTTTTTAATTCTTCCTTAATCTGTTTTCCGGTCATCATATATGGCGGCGGATCACTGGCAGCAACACCTTTCCGGAAGTTCATGGTGTCTTGTCTGAATGGGTGATCAAGACGAAGTAATTGTCGAGTTTGGTTAATGCAGGTATACTTGTGACCCTTTTGCAGCCACATGAAAGTCGCATCAAGATGAAACTCAGTCAAACATGCACTCGTTTGAATTAAAAAAACAAATACACGTTATATAAAAGCCACTGTCTAATGCAAGGTCGGGCATCGATTCAACAACCCTACCCAGCACCCGCCTTGAGATGTTGTCACCATATCCTGCCGAGAGAAACACAATTGTCGATGTGCTGCCATCGGTGTCGGTGTTGCAAGCCCGGGCGCTGCTCGCTCATAGCGCTGCTATAACCTGGACGGTGCTTAAAGAGCATTCGACATTGCTAGACGAACATCGGTGTGCGCTGCTATGAGAATGGTGTAGCTACTGCATGCAGCGACATTGCTAGACGAACATCGATGTGCGTTGCTATGAGAATGGTGTAGCTACTGCATGCAGCGACAGCGATGCTGCCACTGGGTGCATGCTGCCGCAAGCTTGCCACCTGGGGTGCTACACCCCTGCAAACATGGGAACCAGTCATGTTGCGACGCCGCCACCCCGCATCGGTCGTGCTGCGAGGGGCACCAGTAGTTTCCAATTTGGTGTTGTGGCCAGTGCTGCTGGAGTCACCGGTGTTGCAGTCAATGTTGCCGAAGGTCACCAGTGTTGTGGCAATGCCGGTGCGGCGGGAGCAGTCACTGATGTTGCGGTTGGTGCTATGGGAGCGTTGCAAAGATGTGGGCTATTCATCCATCGTGCCGCGATAGGGGGAACAAAGCAAATTGTATGTTGTGTGCGGCGGGTTCCTGCAATAGGAAGTAAAGTCTATCTCTTGCCTGTCTGCTGCACTGCTCAATCGGATGGATAGGCAAGTTCAGATCGGGGCGGATCGTACAGCTGGCCAGCTGACAGATTACACGTCCGTGCAGCGTCAGCCCCATGCTAACCATCAAACCATTAGTTGGTTGTCTTTTTGAGGGATTTTTAAGAAGAATTTTTGAGGTTGATGATCACATTAGTTTGTTTCGTTTCATGGTATACATGCATTCGTGCATGTTGTATTTCTTTTGTACACGTGGGCTAGCCACATGCTTTGTTCATTTACTGTAGAGGAATTCAAAAGAACACCAAGCGAAAAGAAATGAAACATCAATTAGATACATGACAGGCAAAACAAGCAGGAGACATGACCCATCGTCATATGTACTGCATTGGCTCAATTGGGTAAAGCAAGCCAGGCTAGCTAGCCAGCTGACCAGCCCTCCCACCCACAATATATATAAGCATGGCTCCTTGTTCTATTAACTCACCATCGACATGAGAGAAACAATCTAGTTAGCCATCCCTTGAAGACGAAAATGTCACAAACAAACTCGTGCGGCATGGCCCATGGCCAACACGTGCTCAAAATGAGTTGAGTGTAGGGCATTGGAGCAAACCAAATCACAATCTCATCTCACCGGCGAGGTAGAGCGCAATTGTACCGGTACCGAAATGTAGTCATACATTAGATCAACCATCATTGTGAACCCAGCTAGGTTTGAGTGTCAAATCAGATGTGTACCAGTGGATGTGTAGATTGGGTGGAGGAGGGAGAATATCAGATGATACCAGCATTTAGATGCTCCCATAATACCAATTCGAAAAATTCAAATTTAAATGTTTCAGAAATTTCCGAAAAAATCATGGATGTTCACAACGCATGTGATACGAGGTTGAATTTGTCTTTTTTGTTTATCAATGTCTATATTGAATTTGGATCTGGATTTTCTAGAGGTTGTAGACACATGTGTTGTTAACATCCATTATTTTTCGGAATTTTTTGAAACATTTAAATTTGATTTTTTTAATTGGTATCATGGGAGCATCTAAAGGCTGGTATCATCTGATATTCTCCCAGGGTGGAGGACACCAGCAAGAGAAACTAACTGGCTCAAAATCTATCAAGGAACGGAAAGATTATTCAATTTAGTCTTTTATTAGGGGTGGTTTACACATCTTGGTCAAAAACCAAAAGTCCCAAAAATAATATGTACTTAGATATGAGAACTGAGATGTATCTTTTGTAATGGACTTGCCTTGTGGCCTGGCCTGCATGTTAGTGTTGTCTATCGGGCTAACTGTAGGCACCAATGTTGTACTCAATGCTTCGCCGGTTGATTCTATGTTAATTGCAAGTAGCTGTTCTACTGAGCTAAGGAATGTTCATTTATCAAACATTGTGAAATGTTTTGAATACATCGTCGATGCCAAGTATATATTAAATATTGTGCTATGTATGTTTTGAATCCATGCTCAAGTATTTATTAAGTACCATGCAAAAAAGTTTATAGATAATTTTGAAAGGAGAACATATATATGTATCAGCGGAGAAAATGTTGGGACCACCTAGGAGATCGATGGATACCACACGCGAGTATGCAGTGAACACGCATACACTTCTCACATTGTACACAATGGAGAGAAAGAACACAAACACGGAGAGCTTTTCTGGCACACGCACTAGTGGCTTTTTTGTATTCCCCATCTCTCTGTGCTTCTCCAGCAACTCATCCGTCCGCGTCATGTCGGAATACACACAATATACTTTGAATCTAGCTGACTATGAATGAAACTCAAAATGACTACGACACCATGCAAGAAACTAAGCATGACCTAATCTTATGCCCTTAATACTATTAGTTCCAACAAAAAACTTAGAAATTTTGAAACTTCCATAAAAGTACCAGTTCTCAAAATACCGGCCTCCTGGACGAGGATAGATAAATTGACCCTCTTTGAACTCATATGCCTATGATATTCTTTTTATATAATTTAACATCCACTGATATTTATGATTTTGGAGGTGACGAAATAGAAAAGGATAGCTGTTATTTATCAAAAAGAAACATTTAGGGGTCACAAATATAATTTGGTAAGCATAAGTGGTAAAACCCAGGCGAGGCGTTGGCTGGGACCGACAAGATACTTATATCCCAACTAAGGGACGAGACTTGCCTGCTCCCTTCCCATGCTCCCATCCGTGCTCCCATATACATGGCTTGATTTGATTGGAAAAAAATAAGACCCGGCCCCACCCCTGAAAATTAGGGGGGAGATTATTAGATTAGAAAAGAAAAAGGGGGAAAAAACAGCCGTAGGATGAAGTGGGAGCACGGATGGGAGCATGGAAAGGGAGCAGGCAAGCTGGATCCCCAACTAAGGCACGTAGTGGGACTCCAACGCAATCCTTGCCCCCACCTTTAGCCAGGACCTTATATGGACTCACGATGTTGTTGGCCAATGGTGCATCAGAGCTGGGTCAAGATCGATCATCACATTACTCTCTTTGTGTGATGGAATCCACATTCATGCGTGTTGCATGTACGTGTGGGCTAGACATACTGTGTTTGTTTACAGGTGATCGATGCAAAAAGGCACTAACAAAACGAGAGATTGATGCGATGATACATGATAGATTGCCAGGCAAAGCAAGCAGGCATGCATGACCGGTGCCCAAATATACATCTTTCGGTTAATTCAGGTAAAGTGCATGCATGCATATACATACCTTATCAATGAGAACATCTGGCCAGGCAGGCCAGCTATATATATGGCTTGCTATATACTCCCTCGATTTGTACTGAATCAGGGAAACTTTATATGGGGGGGGGGGGGGGGGGGGGGGGGGGGTATAACGTATCACAAGGAGAAAACCAACCGAGTTAGCCAGCCAGCCCAAAGGAATCCGTCACGAACAAGCTCGTGTGTCACCAGCCAAATTAACTAGTATGGGAGATCGGAGCAAACCAAACCACAATCACATCTAAAGCCGGTGCAGTGAGATGGTCGTACATGTACCAAAATGTAGTTATACTCGGATGGCAAACCTGGCTCTCGAATAAGAAATGTTGTGGTGGACGTCTAAACGTAGTTGAGGAAGCTTAATCAACAGGTGCAGGATCTGGTTTGAAGAAATATTGCTCAATTACTTTATTATGCATGTTGACAACTTCATATTATTATAACATCGTAGTCTCACTGACCAATGTTAAGATTTACTGGGTATGAAAACGAATGCTTCATGTGATTATCTCGAAAGGTAATAAAGACTAGTATTCTCACTAAGTTCAACAAACTGCCTGTATGACCAAGCAGATCTGCTTGGTCGCGTGATTTTTGTCCTCGCTTCCATCGGTTTTTCTTCTTGTTATTCTATTTTATACTTTCCTCTTTTCATATTTATTTAATCATGAAGCGTCCCGAATAACAAAACATCGTGAACATTTTCAAATTCAAGAAAGAATTTCTAAAACGCATGTTTTCTCTAAAATACACAACTTTTTTTAAGAAAGAAAAGAACCATTTATGGAAAGAACAGAAATATTTTTTAAAATTTCGTCAAAATTTTTAAATAATTTGAACATTTAATTTTTGTTGAATGTTTCCAAAAATTCACGCACATTATTAAAATATATTTAAAAAAATTCGTTCTTATATACATAGATTATAAGTCTATCCAAAATTCGGAAGCAGGTTTTTCCATGATTACATCAGGTGGAAGAGAAAAAAGAAAGGACCGAAATTTAGCAACGAACTGGGCCAGTCAACAACACGAGTCTTGTACGATTTTCTACTATATATATGTTGCGCTTAGCCAAAGATAGGAGGACTATGCAGCACGTCATGCACGGTGCTAGGGTTCTATCCCGATAACACCTATTTGAGGTTGTGTAGGTCCAATTGGTTGGCAAGCGCACAAGGCCGCTACTCATGGGCTGACATAGTCGAGCGTTGTTGCATTGTGCACGCTACCGAGCAATACCTCTGGTCATTCAGCTAATTTTTTCTTCAGTTTTGTTTATTTTTAAAAGCAAAAATTAAAGTTTTTTAATGTGCATGGACCTAAAACTGGTTCTTGATTTTTTTTAAACATAAATGTAATTTCTAAAATTTCATCAATATAAAAATGCTCATAACTAAAAAAAATCGCAACTTTTAGAAAATGTTCCTGGATTTATAATGTTTAAGGATTTAAAAAGGTTAATAAATCATATAGAATATTCATGTACTAAAAAAATATTCACGGATTTTATAATATTAGTGAATTTAAGAAATAGAAGGGGAGTAAAAAGGAAAATGGAAACCGAAACACCAAAAAATGAAACCAGAAAACCAAAAATTGAGAGAATCCACAAAAAATGTGCATTCCCACTCAACAAATAGTCAAACATGTGGTTTAATACTTGGTGGGTTGAGGGTACGATCACCGCCTGTCCCATTTTCACTTATCTCTCCAACTGTTACATGAGAGATGAGAGGCACTCATTTCTTCGCCCACCCATCCCAACGAGATCCCTCTTCGTCTACTACCTCTCTCCATGTGCTACCCGTTCGCCCTAGAAAAGACTCACCAACCGTGGCTGCCCAAGCTCCATAGGCCTCCCACCTTTTGCTACTCCAACAGTCGCCCTCCCATCCCACACCCACTTGTGTTGTCATGTGTCGATCCAGTGGTCTTCCCGTATGGCTTCTATAAGCTTCTTCAAGGCTTGGTCGAAAATGGTGATGTCGCCTTGGTCAACGAGGAGATGCGAGCTGATGCTCCAACCCAAGACGCACAGGTAGACACCTTCCGATGCAAGGCGGGGCATCGATGTAGCAAGCTTGCCCTACACTCACCTCGTGATGTTGTCACTATGCTCACCCGAGAGAAACACAATTGTTGGTACGTCACCGTCGGCGCCAGTGTTGCAAGCCTGGGCGCCACTTGCTCATAGCGCTGCTGCAGCCTAGACACCAGTGCTTAAAGAGCCTTGAACAGTGCTGCAGGAACACTGGTGTGCACTACTACGAGAATGGTATAGCTACAGCATGCAGCGGCGGCGATGCTACCATCGGATGCTGCTGCAAGCTTGCCACCTAGAGTGCCACACCCCTGCAAACATGGGAACCAATGATGCTGTGACGACCGGCGTCGGCCATGCTACAAGGGGCACCGGGGGTTTCCAATTGGGTGTTGTGGCCAATGCTACTGGAGTCACCGGTGTTACGGACGATGCTGCGGGAGGTCACCGGTGTTGTTTCAATGCCGGTGCGGCGGGAGCAGTCGCCGATGATGTGGTCGGTGCTGTGGGAGCACCGTCGATATTGCAAAGACGCAGACTATTCGATTCATCAGTCGTGCTGCGATAGGGAGAAGGAAGCAAACTGTATGTTGTGTGTGCCGCGGTCCTTCGATAGGGAGAAACAAAACAAAGTCTCTCTCTTGCCTATCTCTTGCACTGGTCCATCCAATGGCTAGGCATATTGAGATCCGGGTAGATCGATCGGACAGATGGCCAGCCGACTGATTAAAGCGACTGATTACGCGTCCTTGTAGGGTCAGCACGTCCTAACCATCAAACAGTTAGTTGGTTCTTTTCTTAGAGGAATTTTTGTAGGTCGATGATCACATTAGTTTGTTTCGTTTCATGGTATACACGCATTCGTGCGTGTTGTATGTCTGTTATACACGGCGGCCAGCAACATGCTTTGTTCGTTTACTGGAGACAGATTCAAAAGTGCACCGAGGGAAGAAAGAAAATGAGAGACCAATGAGGTGCATGACAGGCAAAACAAGCAGGAGACATGCATGACCAATCCTCATATGTACTGTATTCGCTCAATTGGGTAAAGCATGCCCGGCTAGATAACCAGCTGACCATCCCTTCCACCCGCAGTATATATAAGTAATTAAGTATGGTTTGTTGTTCTATTAACTCACCATCCACATCAGAGAAACAATCTAGTTACCTTCCCTTGAAGCTCGTGTGGTATGGCCCATGGGCAATAGGTGCTCAAATTAACCTGAGCGTAGGACATTGGAGCAAACCAAACAACAATCTCATCTCACCTTCGTGCAAGAGAGAATTTGTACCTGTACCGAAATGTAGTCATACTTTAGATCGACCATCAATGCGAACCAAGCTATGTTTGAATGTCAAATCAGATGTGTACCTGTCACTGTTTTGGTTACCGGTCGAAATTCCAGGATTTCCCATGGTTACCACGTATTTCCGTGCCCCTCAGTAAATCACCATACCGAGCAAAAAATAGCTTTTTTTAAATTTTTGAATTTAAACACTTGATTTTTTGTAAAGTACATATGATCTAATTAATGCCATGAGAGTTCGTTCTGGCGTGTTGGTAGCAACCTAGTTCCTATTTTGAGAGGTCTCTGGCTCGAATATTCGTTCATTCACTTATTTGAATTCAAAATTCAACTACAAAATTCGCTCGAAATATTCTTGATATTTCTCGGTAACCGTGATAACCACATTTACCAGTCCCCCTCGGTAAAATTGGCTCATTCGGTAACCAAAACCTTGGTACCAGTGCATGTGTATATTGGGTTGAGGACACCAGCAAGAGAAACAAACTGACTCAAAACCTATCAAGGAACGGAAAGATTATTCAGTTTAGTCTTTCACTGGTGGTTTACACATCTCAGTCCCAAAAAAAGAATATGTCTACATGCATGTTAGGATTGTCTATCGGGCTAACTGACTGTAGGCATTGCCACAGGGGCCATCATCTTTGCCTCTTGCCTTCACCTCTTGCTCTAGAGTGGAGCGAACACCCCTTCATGGTGGAGACGGACAGCCTTGTGTTGGCCAATATGCTCTCTGAAGTTGAGATGAACAGATCACCTGTAGCTGCATATGTTGGTGAGATCAAAAGGCTCCTTGGGCATGGTAGGGAGTTTCCAATAGCGCATTTCTTTAGAGATGGGATCAAGGTTGCCCATGCTTTAGCTCAGATGGGGCAAACGACCCGACACAACGCACCGCTGTTTGGCTGCGTCGGGGTCTGGACGAAATTGGCAACCTATGCCAGAACGACTGTAATGCCTCTTCTTAATTAATGGATTTATCCATTCACAAAAAAAAAGATTAACTAGTGTGGGAGATTGGAACAAACCAAACTTCAGTCACCGATATAATTTGGGAGGCTAGGAAAACAAACCAGAAGTATTTTATAACTGAACATCCACCAATATACATTTTTGGGAGACTAGGAAATAGAGAAAACATAGCTGTTATTTATTAAAAATATACATTATGGGGTCACCGATATAATTTGCAAAGCACAAGTCAAAAAATCCAGGCAGGCGGTGGCTATGACCGACAAGCATACTTATCCCAACAAAGGCCCGTACCGCACCTACAACCAGGACCTCGATATGGACTCAGGAAGTTGTATGCCAAGCGTGCATCAGATCTGAATCCAAGATTGATCATCACGTTACTTTCTTTGTCTGATGGAACCCACATTCATGTGTGATTCATGCACGTGTGGGCTAGATATACTTAGTTTGTTTACAAGAGATTTATGCAAAATGGCACTGAGAAAATGAGAGACCAATGTGATGCTTCATGACAGATTGACATGTGCAGAGCAAGGAGGCATGCATGACCGGTGCCCAAATGTAAAGCATTCGGTTATTTCAGGTAAAGTGCATGCATATACATACCTTATCAATGCGAACATCTGGCTAGGCAGGCGAACTATATGTACCGTTTGTTGTTCCACTGCTGCTATATAAGGTATCACATGAGAGAACCAGCCTAGTTAGCCAGCCAGCCCTTGAAAACAGATCTGTCACGAACAAGCTCATGTGTCACCAACAAGTGTCCAAATTAATTAGTGTGGGAGATTGGAGCAAACCAAACCTCAATCATCTAAAACCGGCGGAGTGTTGCCGTTGTACATGTACCAAAATGTAGTTATACGTGGATGGAAAACTTGGCTCGCATAAAAAATGTTGTGATGAATATGTGAACTAAGTGGCTGAAGCATATTAATCTAGGTGTAGGATGCGATTTGAAGATCTTTGTGCAAAACCAAAGGGATAGTTTTGAAACCGGTTAGATCTTCTGTTGAGCAGGGCAATATTTAATATTGTTCAGCAGTCCTTTAAACCAATTGTCATTTGTCAAGTATTTATTAAATATATATTATGCAATAATCTTTGATTCCATAGTCAATTATGTTGATATGATTTGGCTGGAGGCTTTTGAAAGGGATGGCCAACACCGCTGTTAGTCGCAAAAGGAAAACATTGCTCCTTTTTTTTTAATGACTTCTTGAAAAATTCTCAGCTTCTGAAGATGACAAGCTCCCTATCTATGTTCAGATGCATCTACGAGTAGTTGATTCATAAGGTCAATGGGGATTAAACGTTGCTCCTTTTACAACACTTTGCAATCAATGTCTAAGCGGGCAATCAACAGAATTGTCGGCCTCAGCAACAAGAATAAGCGAAAATGGCTTCTAAACTATATTAACTTCCCATTTCTCTAAAGGCCTAATGATTGAGAGAGAAAAGAAGACTCAGATTCTAAGGACAAAGGGACATATGTAATGCTGCTTATTTTTTGTCCCTCTGCCTGGCTACACACCTACTGCTGCTTTCCCAACAAGGTGGCAAGCCACCTACCAAAGATCCAGATCTGAATGGGAAATTAGGAATACCTAACTACTAGTAAAACAATAGGCCTAAGATGCAGTCTGATGTTCATGTCACTGAAAGCAATATAGTAAGGGCACAGCAGCAAAAGTAGAGATTTCGGTACCTGATTTGGTTTGCTTGGAGCAGAGGATGTCCAGCTCATCGTCGTAATGGACAATCCCCTCAAGGGTCAACAAACTGACTCCAAGCATGTTAGCTGCCATTGCAAGGTGTAAGTGCATCTAGTGCCACCCCTAGTTGGTTTTGGAGTATTGACGACAAACCTAGTTGAGGGACTAATGTGTTTGTGAGAATTGCAGGATAACACAGGTAGAAGTCCCTCATTGATTCGGTTTAGCTACCAGAGATGACCCCCAAAAATGTACGAAGACATTGAAGACAATGGTGGTTCATGAAGACATTCATGTCGAAGACAATGACATATGAAGACTCCCCATGAAGCCTTTGGAACTCGAAGACTTAGATCCTTCATAGTTTTACTTTATTCATGTTGTGTCATAGGAACCACCGTACTGTTAAGTGGGGTCCAAGAGAACCAGTCAGGATGACTGAAGTGATGCCTAATTCAAATCCTATGTCTTCGAGTGAAGACAATGAGAGAAAATCTTGTCCAGAGTCGGACAAGTCAGCTTTACTTGCAGCCCAAGTAAAGTTGCCGTGAGAGTTCAAAATCCGACCGTTAGTACACGTGTCAGTTCCTTAGTGACCCAGGGTCATTTCGGACAAATCAGGTCAGGGTTGCCAAGTGGCTATAAATAGTCCACCCCCACAACCATAAACGGTTGGCTGCTCAGATTTCAGTGCACGGCTTTTGTCGTTTGAGAGCAACCCACCTCGAAGCCTTTGAGAGAAAATCCTTAGTGAGGAGAAAAGCCCTAACCACCCAGAGCCAGAGTAATTGGGCATCACTTAAGTCTTCTTGTCTGAGTGATCTGAAGACTTATTACACTTGAGGACTGTGCATCCTCCAGACGGTTAGGCGTCGCGTTCTGAGCATCCAAGAGAAATTGTGGATTGCCGGTGAACGAAGTCTGTGAAGGTTTGGGAGTCTACCTTGAAGACTTACCAGAGTGATTGGGCGGGGTCTGTGTGACCTTAGCTCAAGGAGAAAACGGTGAGGACTGGGTGTCCTGAGCTGCGTGTTCAGGACTGGGTGTCCGGGACTGTGTGTCCTTTGGTTTAAATACCTAGCCGCTCCAACCAGACGTACAGTTGTCACAGCAACTGGAACTGGTCCAACATATCATTGTCTTCAACGTGTCACTGGTTTCATCTTCACCTCCCTTTACTTACCAGTACACATTGTGAAGCTATTGCATGCCTGCTTGATCTTCTGTCTTCACAACCTGACTGTATGATCTGTTTGGCTTCATAACTTCTTCCAACCTGATCCTCATCACACTGAAGCTATTTGACTCTGTGCTTTCACTGTATTGTATATTTGACTATGGCTTGCGTTGTGTAATCTACCTTCCGCTGCATAGTGATAGGCTTGTTCACTCTGTTTGTCTTCATAACTTCCGCGTTTTGAAGACTTTCATAAAAATCGCCTATTCACCCCCCCTCTAGTCGATATAACGCACTTTCAATTGGTATCAGAGCAAGGTGCTCCCTTGTTCTGTGTGATTCGGTTTAACCACCTGGAGTTTTAGCTATGTCGACTGCAGGGATAATTAAAGTCTCCGCTGCGTGCCCCGTCTTCGATGGAACTGAATATCCCTACTGGAAGAATAAGATGCGCATGCATCTTGAAGCCATTGACGTCGACCTATGGTATGTCGTCGAAAACGGCGTTCCCAAGGCTGGAGAAGGTGTCACTGTGGCTGATGTCAAGAAGTTCACTCAATTGGACTCCACTGCCAAGAATATTATCTGTGGTCATCTGACCAAGGGACAGTACGGCCGTGTGAGTGCCTTGAAGACATCCAAGCTGGTCTGGGACTGGCTCTCTAAGGTCAATGAAGGCATCTCAACCCAGAGAGATCATAGAATCAGTGTTCTTCGCAATCTCTTCAACCGCTTCAAGCGAAATGACAATGAGAATGTCCAGCACACATTTGACCGGCTCACTGACATCACAAATGAGCTTCAAGCCCTCGGCGCCACTGAGATCACCAAACATGAAATCGTCAAGACGCTGCTAAGATCACTTGACAGTTCATTTGACATCCTAGCCCTGATGATTCAAGAACGTCCAGACTTCAATACACTCGATCCGTCTGACATACTTGAGAGGCTCAACACACATGAGTTTCAGCTTTCTGAGAAAAGAGATATCTACGGTCCAAACTATGGGCGAACTCGTGCCCTGAAGGCAAAAGCTGTGTCATCATCTGAAGAAGAATCTGACAGCAGTTCCGATGATCCTGAAGACATTGGACGGGAACTTGCAATGCTAGTGAAGAAGTTCCAGAGATTCACCAAGAAGAAAGGCTTCAGAAAGCCTTCACGATCAAGCTCAAGGAATGATGAAGCTTCTGCGCATGACTACAAGAGGAAAACTTGTCACAAGTGCAAGAAAACTGGACACTTCATCTCTGAGTGTCCACAATGGGACAATGAGAACAGAAAGAAGAAGAAGAGCAAGGAATATGACTCTGACGATAAGAAGACGAAGAAATACTCAAAGTCTTCGTCCAAGTCTTCCTCAAAGTCTTCATTACACAAGAAGAGTTCATCTAGCAAGGCTCGTGCGTTTGTTGGCAAGGAAATGGATTCAGAGGAGGAGTCCGCTTCTGAGGAGGCAGAGGTGGAGTCTGAGGAGGAGTCTGATTCAGGCATTGCAAGTTTGGCTACAGCCTATGTCGCCAAGTCCATCTTCAACACTGAAGACAATGACTCCATCACCATCACCGGTGCAAATTACAAGGACGACTCTACTCCCACCTACTGCTTCATGGCACGTGGTGCCAAGGTAAACACACGCACTACTCACTATCGAACATCTAGTGACGATGACTCTGATTGTGATTCAAAACCCAGTTACAAAACACTTGCTAAAATTGCAACTGAACAACAAAAGGCCATGGAACATATTCAAAAACTGTTGGACAGAAGCGATGATCTGTTGGGTGCTGAAATGACTCGTTCTGAATCCTTAATTGAAGACATAAAAAATCTTCATGTTAAGTATCAGGAACTCGAAGATCGTCTTGAGACTCTCTCAACTACTCATGAAAAGCTCTCCTATGATTATCTTCAGAAGAAGCAAGATCTTGAGAAGTTGAGAGCGGATCATGAAGATCTTCAAAAGGAAAACGAGTCACTTCGAGCCGAACAGATCAGTTCTGCTAAGGAAGGATTTGAACCACCATGCCTTAAATGCATTGAGCGTGATAATGCTATTTCTGTTGCTGAATGTTCCACTGCTACTGCTGTTGCAATATCTTCAACTGTTGAAGTGGTAACTAACCCCTCTGCTGAGGATACCACTGCTATTGCTGATGAAAATGCTAGGTTGAAGACATTGCTTGAAACAGGGATGTACAAAAGTCTCAAAGGACATCAGACACTATGTGATGTCCTCAAGAAGCAGATTCTGAACCGAAACCCTAGCAAAGAGGGTGTTGGGTTCGTGAGGAAAATTAATGCAGATGGCTCTTACTGGAAACCTGAGCAGTACCCCAAAACCACATGGGTTGCTGCAAAGGACTCCTCATCAGATCCATCCAATCTATCTGGCTTCACTTGTGCTAATCCAATTATCATTGATGAATCCTTTGATGCAAACTATAAACTGTTTAGGAATCAGAATGGTGAAGTATTTGCCAGGTACATTGGTACTAACTGCAGGAATGGACCGCCCATGAAGAAGATCTGGGTTCCAAAAACGTGTCTTGAGAATCTTCCTGTGAATGTCCCCATGACACCTCACATGAAGAAGACAAACCTCAGACCAAAGACTTCATATGGTCCAAAGGCTTCATACAGGCAGAGGACTCATCTGAGCTGCACTAACGCAAATGTTTTGCAGGGAAACCATGCTCAGTCTTATGAGAACGGTTCCTCAAACCGTCATTCTCATATGACCAAAAACTATTCTGCCTATTCTTATGAGTACTACTGCCCACCTGCTAGACTGTTTGCTAGGGCTCCAAAGCCAAAATTCTCAGATGCTGCACTTAGACTTATTGCTTCTAAGCCACCCTTGAAGATGTGGGTGGTTAAGAAAGCTTAACTCTCTTTTGCAGGGAAAGGTCTCCAGCACAAAACCAAAATCTTCTGATGCTATTGCTGGGGACCTTAAAAAACTCGTGGGGCGCACGATCAAATGCCCGAATGGCATCACTATGTATTTCATATCTGAATCGCATGCTACTCTCCCTGCTTGTCCTAACCTGGATCTCAGTTTTCATAATCCACTGGTTCGTCAAATGTTTTTGCTTCACAACACTCTTGGTGAAGCCTATCCCCCTAACTCCACTGTAGGGTACGACACCAGTGACTTCAGAGTCTTCAGAATGGATTATTGACAGCGGGTGTACAAATCACATGACTGGCAAGAGAAGTCTCTTTATGGACTCAACCTTACGTCCATCTGACAAGAGCCACATCACATTCGCTGACACTGGTAAAAGTAAAGTACTGGGTCTAGGTAGAGTTGCAATCTCAAAGGATCAACACATGGATAAAGTCATGTTTGTTGAATCCCTTGGCTTCAACTTAATGTCTGTCTCAATGCTTTGCGATTTAAACATGATTGTAATCTTTGGAAAATATCGTTGTCTGGTACTAATGGAATCTGACAAGTCTCTAGTGTTTGAAGGGTATCGAAAAGATGATTTGTACGTGGTAGATTTCTCAGCAGGGCCACAGCTTGCAGTTTGTCTTCTCGCAAAGGCTTCAGAATGCTGGCTTTGGCATCGAAGACTTGGGCATGCTGGCATGAGGAACCTCCACACCCTTGCGAAGAAGAAGCACGTCATAGGCATCGAGGGCGTCAAGTTCAAGAAAGATCACTTATGCGGTGCCTGTGAAGCTGGGAAGATGACAAGGGCAAAACATCCTTCGAAGACAATCATGACCACTACTCAACCCTTCGAACTGCTTCACATGGATCTCTTCGGTCCTACCCACTACTCAACTTTCTCCACTACTGCTTGCCTCTATGGATTCGTCATTGTTGATGATTACTCTAGATATACTTGGGTGCACATAATCCTTTACAAGACTGAAGTGCAGGATGTCTTCAGACGCTTCGCAAATCGGGCAATGAACAATTATGGCGCCAAGATAAAGCACATAAGAAGTGACAATGGCACATAATTCAAGAACACCGGCCTTGACACATATCTTGATACATTGGGCATCACTCATGAATTCTCAGCTCCATACACGCCACAACAGAATGGCATCGTCGAATGCAAGAACAGAACACTCATTGAGATGGCCAGAACAATGTTAGATGAGTACAAGACACCAAGAAAATTCTGGACTGAAGCCATTGACACTGCATGCCATACTATCAACCGTGTATATCTTCACAAGCTGCTGAACAAGACATCTTATGAACTTCTGACTAGCAAGAAGCCAAATGTAAGTTACTTCAGAGTATTTGGATCAAGATGCTGGATCAAGGACCCTCACCACACCTCAAAATTTGCTCCAAAAGCACATGAGGGCTTCATGCTTGGATATGGAAAGGATTCGCACTCCTACAGAGTCTTCAATCTCTTTCACTACAAAGTGGTTGAAACAGTGGATGTGCGGTTTGATGAGACCAATGGGTCACAAAGAGAGCAACTACCAGATGTACTAGATGAAGTTCCAGCCAGTGAATCAATCAAGCTAATGGGAACTGGAGAAATTATACCTTCTGAAGCTCGTCCTGAAGAAGAACTTATCATCTCAGCACCTGATCCACATGAAGACAATGCTCAGCCTGAAGACATTCCTCCCCATGACAACGTAGATCAGCAAGAGCAAAGTCTTCGACCCCTACATCCTCGTGTTGCCAATGAAGTGCAAATTGACAGAATAATTGATAGCATCAATGCACCTGGTCCACTGACTCGTTCAAAGGCAACTCAACTGGCAAACTTTTGCGGACACTTCGCATTTGTTTCAATCACAGAACCCAAGAAAATTGATGAAGCCTTTATGGAACCTGAATGGATTCAAGCTATGCAAGAAGAGCTTCAATAGTTTGAGCTGAACAATGTATGGGAGTTAGTTAAGCGTCCTGATCCACGGAAGCATAACATAATAGGCACCAAATGGATATACCGCAACAAGCAAGATGAGCATGGCCAAGTCGTCAGAAACAAGGCTCGTCTCGTTGCTCAAGGATATACTCAAGTGGAAGGCATCGACTTCGATGAAACATTTGCTCCTGTGGCCAGACTTGAAGCCATCCGTATACTGCTGGCCTATGCAAATCATCACAACATAATCCTGTATCAAATGGATGTAAAAAGTGCCTTCCTCAATGGCAAAATTGAAGAAGAAGTGTATGTTGCGCAACCACCTGGGTTTGAAGATCCAAAACATCCTGACATGGTGTACAAGCTCAAAAAGGCACTATATGGCCTCAAACAAGCCCCTCGGGCCTGGTATGATACACTCAAATACTTCCTGAAGAGCAAAGGCTTCATACCTGGTTCCCTGGATCCCACTCTCTTCACAAAGACATATGATGGTGAACTGTTTGTGTGCCAAATATACGTGGATGACATTATCTTCGACTGCACCAATCAGAAGTACAGTGAGGAGTTCAGATATATGATGCAAGAGCAATATCAGATGTCTATGATGGGGGAGCTGAAATTCTTCCTCAGTCTTCAGATAAGGCAACAGCGCAATGACATCTTCATATCTCAAGAGAAATATCTCAAAGACTGCCTGAAGAAGTTCGGTATGCAAGACTGCAAAGGCTTCACAACACCAATGCCAGCCAAACATCATCTGGGTCCTGACGACAATGGTAAAGAGTTCTATCAAAAGGTATACCGCTCCATGATTGGTTCTTTGCTTTATTTATGTGCATCTAGGCCAGATATTATGCTTAGTGTTTGCATGTGTGCTCGGTTTCAAGCGGCACCAAAGGAGTCACATCACTTAGCAGTGAAGCGAATTCTTCGATATTTGGCTCACACACCAACTCTAGGGTTATGGTATCCAAAGGGCTCAGAGTTTGATCTGGTTGGATTTTCGGACGCTGATTATGCTGGTGACAAGGTTGATCGGAAGTCCACATCAGGCACATGTCATTTCCTGGGCCGATCTCTTGTCTGTTGGTCTTCAAAGAAGCAGAACTGTGTATCTCTCTCCACTGCTGAATCTGAATACATTGCTGCTGGATCCTGCTGCGCTCAGCTTCTATGGATGAAGCAAACCCTCAAGGATTATGGCATTCATCTGAAGCAAGTGCCACTTTACTGCGACAACGAAAGCGCCATCAAGATCGCCAACAACCCAGTTCAGCACTCGAAGACAAAGCACATTGAAATTCGTCATCATTTTCTCAGAGATCATGTTACAAAGGAAGACATTGATATCATACACGTCAACACTGAAGAGCAATTGGCAGATATCTTTACCAAGCCCTTGGATGAGAAGAGATTTTGCAAGTTACGGTGTGAGCTAAATATCTTGGAATCCTCAAATGTCCTGTGATCAGGCACACATCCTAACACTTATGCATGATGATGACTTAGATGTGCAACACACAAAGTAACGTATATCTTCAATTAATGAAGACATACCGTCTAAGTGTGAATACATTAACGTGGAATTTGACCTCGGAGCGCCACGATAATTGTGCGCCGTGTCTGGGTCCAATACTTCCTATACGGTGGGTAGCGCCACCACCAAAAATTTTCTGCTTGAAGTGTTTTAATCATGGCATTACATCTGCTATGTCTTCACATTTGGTTTGGCTTCAATATCAACATGTCTTCATGATTATCTTCACTATGTTGATTATATATGCACTAGTGTTCTGTCCTCTACAACATTCACTTATAGCTATGTCTTCTTGTTTGAATCTTTTGAACTAAGTGAATGTGATCGGACCCTAACCTCTCCATGCTTCCTACCTCAAACTCTATCTCTCCAAGTCATATGCACTCTATTGAAACTGTCGAATGTCTTCACTGCATCCTTGTCAGAAGAAGACACAGAGACAAACTTTAAAACAGCTTTCAATGTTTTTCCATCAACTAGAATTCCGGAGAAGTAGGAACGACTCCCGACAAACCAGGCGTGCGTGGGGTGAAACTGCCCCCACAATTCCGCATGCTTGCCACATACTAATCAGATGCGAATCGCCAGGGGCACCTGAGTAATAGCGCAGTGCCGCCCATATCCCTATAAATACACGTTTCACTGCGGTCATTATCTCTTCTTCCTCCCTCGCACAAACCCTAGCGCCACCGCTAATTCTCAACGACGCCGGCGACGAAGTGCTTCACTGCCGCGACCTCTCCGACGCCGTTCTCACGCCGACAGCGGACATCAGTCTCTCCGCCGTCGCCCTAGGTGTCTTCCGTCGCCAAGTTAGGGCACGGAGGATCGAACTGCTCGGCCTCAACTCTCACCTCGTCTAGCAGTTCCAAGTCCGGTAAATAACAAGTCTTTTTACTGCCTCTTTTGATCCTATGGCTCCATCACTTTCTGCCAAAAGAGGTTTCCATTCACACAAGTTTCATCCCCCTCATCTGAATCTCATAACTTGCCTAGCATATTCACTTGTTCTTCATGAAGTAGTTAGATTCCTCACTTGTACTGATCTATGGGTTCGTACAAATCTGGAACCAACTTCTTTTCTATAAAGTGAATGTCTTCGCATGATGAGGTCAATGTCTTCTAAACTGATTTATATTCAAATCTTCTGAGAATGCATATGACCTCTTCCCCTTCCCTCGCACCTTAATGCTGTCATAGGTACATGTCCGTGGGAGAATCTTTTGGTTCTCATAGTCTGCATTCATTTGCAGAGTTCCTACAGCGTCACATCAATTCACCCGAAGCAAGTTCCTGTTGGTCAAGCAAAAGGAAGCCTTTGAAGCCTTTGAATCCCTTGAAGCCTTTGAATCTTTTGAAGCCTTCCAAGTTAAGCTTCATGGCATCCGAGAAACAATCAAGGAAGGGAGGCAGACAGAGACGTGGTGACACATCTAAAGATCTGCCTGAAGATTTGGCAGAAATGTACCAAACAGATCCCGAAGAGAGCTATGGTCAGCGCAAGACACGAATCCAATGGACTCGAAGATATTGGGCAGAGCAGTGGTTCCAATACCGCTTCGTCACCAAGGAATATGCAGAGAAGTGCACCATCAAGAGGCCATGGGGAGATGCCTTGTACAAGAATCTCGTACCCCGAACCAGAGACGAAGCCATTGCTCAAGGCTTCTTTCCATGCATGGTCAGGGGACGACAGCCAGCTGATGCACATCCATCATCCCTTCTCTGGTGTCGCGATGACACTCTGTTCAAGCGCAACTTTCAATTTGCCCAGAACTCTGCGAAGCAAAACAAGAAGGAGTTTGGGTTGGACTTCAACCCTGGTCCCTCCAAACCAAGGGCAGATGGCACACGCGACGCTAATCCCAATTTCATCGGGCCATTTGCCAATCTCGAAGGCCTCATCACTCACATTATAGTCCAAGGGACTGCCGTGAACGACCCTCCAGCAGACACTGAGTCTGATGATGCTCCTACTGCCCCAGAGCCGAAGCAGATGAAGAAGAAGCCAAAAGCTTCCAAGCCAGTCGCTTCTCCCAAGATCTCCAGAGCGAAGCCATTGGCCACTGCACCTCCTGAAGCCAGTGTGCAGTCTGAAGACTTATCAAGAGTCTCAAAGCCACACACTAGCAAAGAGCTAACTGCCGCTGCCGTTCTTCGCTGCGAAGCCATTGATCTGTCCAGTGACGAAGATCTTGGTGATGACGCTCTTGAGCAGCTCATCAAGAGCAAGGAGGAGGCTGAAATCTTCAACAATCTACCTCTGTTCGATGCAACAATCATCCACAACTTCATAGATGAGTGGTTTGACACACCCAACATCAGCTTTGATGATCTGCAGCTGCCCATTGGCCTCAGCGTAGCTTTCCAAGGAGCTATTGCTTCAGAACTCGCAATTGCCCAGCGCATTGTGGAACTGAAGGAAAAGATAGATTTTGAAAAGGCTCGGTTCAAGCAGAACATGGCCACGCTCAGCGTCCAAGAAATCAAAGACTTCAAAGTCATGCTGCATGAGTTGAAGGAAAACTTTATGCAGAAACGTGCAGAGGCTCAGGGTTCACGCGAGCGCATGAAGAATTCGGCTGATCTCTGTGTACAGGCCTACAATGAGGCCGAGAAGCGAAAGGCACTTGGGCGTCCCGGCATCGACCCCAGGATGGCCGCTAAGAAAAAGAAGACGCCCACCATGGCTGAAGAAGAGGCCCCACGCCAAGAAGCTGTTCCAATTGTCTTCCCCACCGCCAAGCCTAGCTCGAAGCCAAAGCGCTCAACCGCTTCAGAGCTTAAGAAGACAAGGATAGCCGAAGCTAAAGCAAGGAAGAGGAAACACTCTGAAGCCTCTCCTTCAGACCCCACCATAAAGAAGCGCAAGTCCAAGAAGTCTCGGGCTGCTCCCACAGAGCCCTTGATCATCGAACCCCTTTCCGTTCGCCTTCCTCATGAAGACCGTCAGATGACTGTCCATGAGCCTGCTCTCACCGAGGCTCCGCATGCTGTAGACATTCCAGCAGCCGACCCCAACGCTACTGAAGACATTGGTCTCCAAGACAATGTACAAGATGATGCAGTCCTTCCTCAGCTCGAAATGAGTGAACTGCTCAGCATTGGTCGTCCCCTGACGCCAATCACACAAGATGCATCATGGGCAGATCGCCCACAGGAGGAAGAGGATGAGCCCCAGCCCACTGCAACTCCACCGGCGTCGCCTGCATTCCGTAGGCTTCACAAAGGACCAAGGGCTCAGACTGCTGACGACATTTCGGCTGCATCAGCCGAAGAACATGCAGAAGAGCATGAAGAACCTCAAGCTCCATCTTCCCCACACCAGCAAGAAGAAGCTCTCAAGGAGGCTGACACCACTGCGGCTGCCACACATAATTCTGAAGCATTTTTGGAGCCCAACCAACCAACAGCTTCAAGAAATACTGAAGCCACTACCTCTGACCCTTCTGTGCCTGTGTCTGCTGCCGGACCACAGTTCAATTATCATATTGTGCACAGGCCCCAGGTACAGAAGCCAATCCCACGACTGCCAAGGTTCCCAGGTCCAGTCACTGCTCCTGGCTCCTTCAATGTCAATAGCTTCAGGGCAGACAACACCTTCTTCAACCGCTCCAAGAACCCTTACTCAAGGGAAAAGATTGTGTCAGATAGGTTCTGGAGCTACCCACAGCGCAGCTACTACTCCTGCGTCCTCTACAACCAGAGCCGTATCTTTCCACATCAGCGCCTTGAAGTTGACGCTTTTGCTGGTCTGCCTGGTCTGGAAGAAGCCCTGGACTGCTTCAAGCAAGTTGGCCTGCTGCCGTTTGTCACGGATGAAGAGCACTGGAACGAAGAGCTTCTGCTTCAGTTCTATGCCACATTGCACATCAAGGGCTACAACAGAGATCCGAAGACTTGGGTCCTGGAGTGGATGACTGGCAACGTCCATCATGAAGCCAATGCATTTGATATCATTGAGCTCACCGGCCTACCCACTCCAGGCGAACTCTTCGAAGAAGGCTGCCAACTCCATGCTGAAGCAGTTGAGAGCATATTTCAGCGACCTGAGCCAAATATGAGTCAGATGCTCTCAATGATGAAGCCATTGGCTTCTGACGCACCTTACCCAACGGAGTTCTTCGTTGAAGACTTAGAGTACCTGCCTAGAACTATCTATCACATCATCAGGCGGACTCTATGGCCCATTAAGGGGCACTCTCGATATGCCAAGGTTGAAGGTGCCATGAAGACTCTCATCTTCTGCATCCTGCACGGCAAATGCTTCAATGCCCAGGATCTCTTCATACGTCAACTTGCTGCGTCTGGCTCAGATCTCTTTGGTCTGAAGATTTATGCTCCATGGGTTATGAGGCTAATCAAGCTCCACTATGCAATATCATATCAACCCTCAGCCCGCAACCACAGAATCTTCTTACCCGATGTGGACACCTCTGCTGAAGCTATTTATCCTGAGCCTGCCAAACAGCCACTAAGTCTTCAGAATGCAGAACACCAAAGCTTCACTCAACATGATGAAGGTGTTGAAGCCATTTCCAGAGTCTATCCAATGGCTGGCACCACACGTGCCCCTGCATCCACTGAAGCCACTGACAGTGAAGCTGCACAGAGACCCAAGAAATGCGCTCGTACACTCACTGATCGTGAACTTCTTGTGGCTCTGCATCAAAAGCAAGATAGGCATCACGACTGGCTCAAGAGGCAGATGCACAATATCATGCAAGACGTCAATCGCATCAGGAATCTGGCCACCAAGAACGCCTTCGTCGCACATGAAACCTGTCGCCGCACTTGGAAAGGCCTCCCAATGATGTGCACTGAAGCTGAATTGCAAGAGGATGGCTTCAAGGAGCGATTCAAGTTTGACTCTACACCCTCCAGAGGAGCTGTGTTGCGTGGGACTCCGTCGCTTGAAGAATCCGAGTTCTCTTCCTCTGCTGCCACCGTGACGGGAAAAATCATTGAGGAAGAAGACGGCGCTACATCACCACCAATGTCTTCAGCACGCGTCGTCACTGCACCAAGCTCGCCTGCACCACCAAACGCCTCCACCGACCCTGCTGCGCCTGGGAACGCATAGAAAACTCTATGTCTTCAAACCTTTTTGGTCATCACTGACAAAAGGGGGAGAAGCATATGATGTTTATAGTCTTCAAGCGGGTCAATAATATGGGCGGGTGCTTTATATTTTGCATTTTGCTTCGTGCTTACAACTCTCGTTTTGCTACATTTGGTTCTTTGAGTTGTAACACTTAAACTTGATGGTCGTCTGCTACTATGTTTTCCACTGTGTTTGCGAAGATAAATTCCACATGTACGACGATAATTTCCGCACTCTTATCATTTCGTAGACGTCCATTTTTCATTATGCATATCATTATCTTCATAAATCTTTACGTGCATGATGGATTGTCATCATAAGTTGAAGTGGATTCCCACAAATACAACCTGCTGTGTGCATTTGCATTCCAGAAGCAAATCACTTATATGCACATCTTCAGGGGGAGCCCTTGCAGCTTATGAAGACAATTCCTTTACAATTTCACAAATTATATTCCCCGTTGAAAACTTCAACTAGTTTGTCATCAATCACCAAAAAGGGGGAGATTGTAAGTGCATCTAGTGCCACCCCTAGTTGGTTTTGGAGTATTGACGACAAACCTAGTTGAGGGACTAATGTGTTTGTGAGAATTGCAGGATAACACAGGTAGAAGTCCCTCATTGATTCGGTTTAGCTACCAGAGATGACCCCCAAAAATGTACAAAGACATTGAAGACAATGGTGGTTCATGAAGACATTCATGTCGAAGACAATGACATATGAAGACTCCCCATGAAGCCTTTGGAACTCGAAGACTTAGATCCTTCATAGTTTTACTTTATTCATGTTGTGTCATAGGAACCACCGTACTGTTAAGTGGGGTCCAAGAGAACCAGTCAGGATGACTGAAGTGATGCCTAATTCAAATCCTATGTCTTCGAGTGAAGACAATGAGAGAAAATCTTGTCCAGAGTCGGACAAGTCAGCTTTACTTGCAGCCCAAGTAAAGTTGCCGTGAGAGTTCAAAATCCGACCGTTAGTACACGTGTCAGTTCCTTAGTGACCCAGGGTCATTTCGGACAAATCAGGTCAGGGTTGCCAAGTGGCTATAAATAGTCCACCCCCACAACCATAAACGGTTGGCTGCTCAGATTTCAGTGCACGGCTTTTGTCGTTTGAGAGCAACCCACCTCGAAGCCTTTGAGAGAAAATCCTTAGTGAGGAGAAAAGCCCTAACCACCCAGAGCCAGAGTAATTGGGCATCACTTAAGTCTTCTTGTCTGAGTGATCTGAAGACTTATTACACTTGAGGACTGTGCATCCTCTAGATGGTTAGGCGTCGCGTTCTGAGCATCCAAGAGAAATTGTGGATTGCCGGTGAACGAAGTCTGTGAAGGTTTGGGAGTCTACCTTGAAGACTTACCAGAGTGATTGGGCGGGGTCTGTGTGACCTTAGCTCAAGGAGAAAACGGTGAGGACTGGGTGTCCTGAGCTGCGTGTTCAGGACTGGGTGTCCGGGACTGTGTGTCCTTTGGTTTAAATACCTAGCCGCTCCAACCAGACGTACAGTTGTCACAGCAACTGGAACTGGTCCAACATATCATTGTCTTCAGCGTGTCACTGGTTTCATCTTCACCTCCCTTTACTTACCAGTACACATTGTGAAGCTATTGCATGCCTGCTTGATCTTCTGTCTTCACAACCTGACTGTATGATCTGTTTGGCTTCATAACTTCTTCCAACCTGATCCTCATCACACTGAAGCTATTTGACTCTGTGCTTTCACTGTATTGTATATTTGACTATGGCTTGCGTTGTGTAATCTACCTTCCGCTGCATAGTGATAGGCTTGTTCACTCTGTTTGTCCTCATAACTTCCGCGTTTTGAAGACTTTCATAAAAATCGCCTATTCACCCCCCCCTCTAGTCGATATAACGCACTTTCACAAGGCAAGTAGACAAGTATCTTGTGACAGATCTGCATGCCAGGATCATGAATAACAGAGAGTTCGCTTAACCTGAAGCTAAATGCATTTATCGTTATTTGGTGTAATTGGTTATCAATTAATCACATCTGTTGAGTAGGCTTATCAGGGTGCGATCAGCCTAACACTTGAACCAGCTTCTGTTGGTGCCAAATTGCCAAAAGTAGGACATATTACTGAATCTAAAAATTAAAAAGGGTCAAAAGTAGGACATATTTCTGAATCTAAAAATTAAAAAGGGTCAAAAGTAGGACATATAAGAGCACAAAAGTGAGTAATCTGACAATAGTACTCGGCTACTGTGTTATCTATGTTAACAGCTACACATTACTGTATGTCATACTCTCATGGATCGATGTTAAGATTTACTGGGTATGAAACCAAATGCATCATGTGATTATTTTTGGACAAGTAAGAAAGAGTAATCTTCTCTTTGAAGTATACCAAAATTGTACAGATATACATATACCAGTCACTAAGTTAGAAGATTAAGAAAAAAGAACAACACCTATGCTCAAAAAGATGAAAAACAGAGCACCTATTCTGAAAAACAGGGCACCTACATATCTCCTGCAGTCAAAGAGGAGTTCCTTCTACCTTGTATCAATAGAGAACCTCAAGTAAAATCTTTCTACCTTCAGATGTATATACGTATATTATATCTCCACTTTGTTCTATCTATAAAGAATCTGAACTAAAATCCTTTATGTTGATATGCACTACAAATGTATGGAAAAAGGTATATATGTTCATCCTTTGAGTGGGTCAAGCTGCACTTCCATCGATCCAGGCAAACTAGAGTCCATTTTACTGTCGAACCTATCAGACTGCAGAAGATCAACTGAATCGTCTTCCTCGGTGTTCCCAAACACAAATTTGTGCGTGAGGCCATCGACGCCATCTCTTCTTCGCTTAACCGGGTGTTTGGAGCGTAGAAAATTCTTGTGTTCGTCCATATACGGAGCCACCAAGTAGAAATTCTATAGAACTGTATAGTGCGCTTCAGTGAGACAATGTCCGTTCATACATATTATTTGATTCCCTCCTAGCGTGTATTTTTCATCCAGTCTACCCTTATGCCACGATTTAGGAATATCAATCGGCTTAAGGTCAGGAATAAAGTCAATACAAAACTCAATGACCTCCTCATTTTCATGGCCCTTGGAGATGCTTCCTTCTGGCCTAACACGGTTATGAACATATTTATTTAAGACTCCCATGAACCTCTCAAAGAGGAACATATTGTGTAGAAATATAGGACCCAAAACATTAATCTTTTTGCATAGGTGAATTAGGATGTGCGTCATGATGTTGAAGAAGGATGGTGAGAACACCAACTCGAAACTGACAAGACATTGCACCAAATCATTCTCCAACCTTGGTATGATTTCTGGATCAATTATCTTCTGAGAGATTGCATTGAGGAATGCACATAGCTTCACAATGGCTAATCGAACGTTTTCCCGTAAAAGTCCCCTCAATGCAACCGGAAGCAGTTGCGTCATAATCATGTGGCAGTCATGAGACTTTAGGTTCTGTAACTTTTTCTCAGCCATATTTATTATTCCCTTTATATTCGACGAGAAGCCAGACGGTACCTTAATACTGAGCAGGCATTCAAAAAAGATTTCCTTCTCTTCTTTGGTAAGAGCGTAGCTGGCATGACCCTGATGTATGACGTCTTTTCCGTGCATACGTTGCTGGTCCTCCCGTGCCTCAGGTGTATCTTTTGTCTTCCCATACACGCCCAAGTAGCCAAGCAGGGTTACGCAAAGATTCTTCGTCACATGCATCACGTCGATTACGAAGCGGACCTCTAGGTCTTTCCAATAGGGCAGGTTCCAAAATATAGATTTCTTCTTCCACATGGGTGCGCGTCCGTCAGCGTCATTCGGAACAGGTTGTCCGCCAGGACCCTTTCCAAAGACTGCCTTCAAATCCTTGACCATATCATGTACATCAGCACCAGTACGATGGCGAGGCTTCGTCTGGTGATCCGCCTCACCTTTGAAATGCTTGCCTTTCTTTCTTACGGGATGCCTTCTCGGAAGAAATCGACGATGTCCCAGGTACACATTCTTCCTACAATTATCCAAATATATACTGTCAGTATCATCCAAATAGTGCGTGCATGCACGGTATCCCTTGTTTATTTGTCCTGAAAGATTACTGAGAGCAGGCCAATCATTGATGGTCACGAACAGCAACGCCTTTAGGTCAAATTCTTCATGTGCGTGCTCATCCCACACACATACACATGTTCCATTCCGCAGCTGTAAGAGTTCTTCAACTAAAGGCCTTAGGTACACATCAATGTCATTACCGGGTTGCTTAGGGCCTTGGATGAGCACTGCATCAGAATGAACTTCCGCTTCATGCACAACCAAGGAGGAAGGTTATACAAACATAGTCACATGCCAGGTGCTATGGTTGCTGCTGCTCCACAAAAGGATTAATACCATCTGCGCTTATACTAAACCATACGTTCCTTGTGTCACCTGCAAACTCCTCCCTGTACTTTCTCTCGATTTTTCTCCACTGCGACCCGTCAGCAGGTACTCTCAACTTTTCGTCTTTCTTATGGTCTTCTCTGTGCCATCGCATCGCCTTGGCATGCTCTTTGTTTTGGAACAAACGTTTCAAGCGTGGTATTATAGGAGCACACCAGATCATCTTGGCAGAAATCTTCTTCCTGGGGCGCTCGCCCTCGACATTACCAGGGTCATCGCGGCTGATCTTGTAGCGCAATGCACCGCATACCGGGCAAGTGTTCAAATCCTCGTACTCACCGTGTTAGAGGATGCAGTCATTAGGGCATGCATGTATCTTCTGCACCTCTAACCCTAGAGGGCAGACAACCTTCTTTGCTTCGTACGTACTCTCGGGCAATTCGTTGTCCTTTGGAAGCATATTCTTTATCATTACTAGCAACTTTCCAAATCCCTTGTCAGATACACCATTCTCTGTCTTTCATTGCAGCAATTCCAGTGTGGTGCCCAACTTTTTCTTGTCAGCTTCGCAATTCGGGTACAATAATTTCTTGGGATCCTCTAACATGGGCTGCAACTTATTCTTCTCCAAATCACTTGCGAAGTTTTTCTTTGCATCGGCAATGGCCCGACCTAGATCATCAGTGGGCTCATCTGATGCCGCTTCTTCAGCTTCTTCCCGCATTGCCGGCTCAGCTTCTTCCCCCATTGTTGTATCATCGTATTCAGGGAACCCATGGCCAGGATAGTTGTCGTCATCCTCTTCTTCTTCATTGTCTTCCATCATAACCCCTTTTTCTCCATGCTTGGTCCAAACATTATAGTGGGGCATGAAACCGGACTCAAACAGGTGGACGTGAATGGTTCATGACTTAGAGTAATTGTGATCATTCTTACAGCCAACACATGAATAAGGCATAAAACAATCCGCCCCGCGTGTTTGCCTCAACCACAAGTATAAAAGTTTACACGCCATTAATGAACTCGGGAGAGCATCGGTCATCATACATCCATTGTCGGCTCATCTTCATTACACAACACCGAAAAGACCAAATTAATACAAGTTCATACATAAAGTTCATACAACACTTAAATGCAACAAACAAATAACTCTCTAGCTAAAGCATTTAAATGCAACAACAAATGCGATCAAGATCGCAACTAAGGTAACAATTGAACCAACAACATAACGATACAAAGCCTCACTATCAATGGCATATTTTCTAATCTTACTAATCTTCAAGCGCATTTTCTCCATCTCGATCTTGTGATCATCGACGACATCGGCAACATGCAACTCCAATTCCATCTTCTCCCCCTCAATTCTTTTCAATTTTTCTTTCAAATACTCGTTTTCTCTTTCAACTAAATTTAACCTCTCGACAATAGGGTCGGTTGGAATTTCAGGTTCACATACCTCCTAGATAAAAATATCTATGTCAACTTGATGGGCATTATTTGTCATAAACACGAAATGCAACAAATAGTTTTAAAAGAGAATATACCACATCTGACACATAACAAGGACGAGGGCCGACGGGGACGGATATCAAAACCATGGCACTATGTACAACAAACAACATATGGGTAAGATAATTATACGAGTAACTATATATCCAAATCACACAAACATCAATTTTTTATATAAAAAATTCATGAACAAGAGGCTCACCACAAGGTGGTGCCGACGACGGGACGGTGCAGGCGACCAACGGTGGTTACGACGGAGATTTAGAAGGCACTAAGTAAACCACACCTACATATCCAAACTAAGTGTTATTTTGACCTCAAATTTCATATAAATCAAATACTACCACATATAATTCCTCCCAAATTACTAAAACCCACAAATTAATCACTATCACTAGTAGAAAAAGGGCCTTTCGTTCGGGCCTGGCTAGCCCATTAGTCCCGGTTCGGCCACGAACCGGGACCAATGGAGGCATTTGTCCCGGTTCGTGAGCCTAGGGGGCCGGCCGGGGCCTCGTGGGCATTGGTCCTGGTTCGTCTGGGCCCATTTATCCCGGTTTTTAGCACGAACCGTGACCAATGGGCCTCGCTCCTGGCCCACAACCATTGGTCCTGGTTCGTGGTAGGAACCGGGACAGAAGGATGGCCTTTAGTCCCGGTTCCAGCCACGAACTGGGACCAATGAGTTGCCTATATATACCCCATCGCCGGCGAGCAGAGCACTCCAAAGTGCTCTGTTTTTTGCTGGCCGGCGAGGGGGGGGGGGCATTGGGTGCTCTAGCTCACCTCCTATGCATATGAGGTGTTCGATGAAATGCCTGAGCCACACTATTTAAGCTTTCTCCTCCCGAAGCTTGACCTCCGAGCTCCATTTTTTCCGAGATTTGTCTAGGTTTAGCGGTCCGTCACACCCCGTCCTCGTCTTCACCGTTGTCGATCGCCCACGCCGATCTCGTCGCCGGCACCACCGTGGTGAGCCTCTTGTTCTTATCTTCTTTCTCAAAGAAACAAATCTTACTTTAGATAGATACTTGTCTAATTTTCTTACTTTTGACACACATAATTATATATAATGCACGCAGATGAACCGACAATGCATGTACGGTGACAGACACACCTCTGAGTACATTAAGGGCATCCATAATTTTCTCGAAGTGGCTGAGGCAAACAAGCAGAATGGTTTTATGTGTTGTCCATGCCCTAATTGTGGGAATACGAGGTCTTACTCTGACAAGAAAATCCTTCACACCCACCTGCTTTATAAGGGTTTCATGCCACACTATAATGTTTGGACGAAGCACAGAGAAATAGGGGTTATGATGGAAGACAGCGAAGAAGAGGAGGACAATGACAACTATGTGCCCCCTGATTTCGGTGATGGTGCAACGGGGGAAGCTGAAGATCAAGAGGAACCAGACGATGTGCCCGATGATGATCTCCGCCGGGTCATTGTTGATGCAAGGGAAAAGTGCGAAAGTGAAAAGGAGAAGCTGAAGTTCAATCGCATGTTAGAGGATCACAAAAAATGGATGTACCCCAATTGCGAAGATGGCAACATAAAGCTCGGTACCATACTGGAATTGCTGCACTGTAAGGCAGAGAATGCTGTGCTTGACAAAGGATTTGAGAAGCTACTGAAAATATTGAAGAAGAAGATTCCAAAGGAAAACGAATTGCCCGACAGTACGTACGCAACAAATAAGGTTGTATGCCCTCTAGGATTGGAGGTGGAGAAGATACATGCATGCCCTAATGACTGCATCCTCTACCGCGGTGCGTACAAGGATTTGAATGCATGCCTGGTATGCGGTGCATTGCGGTATAAGATCAGACAAGATGACCCTGGTGATGTTGAGGGTGAGCCCCACAGGAAGAGGGTTCCTGCGAAGGTGATGTGGTATGCTCCTATAATACCACGGTTGAAACGACTATTCGGAAACAAAGAGCATGTCAAGTTGATGCGATGGCACAGTGAGGACCATAAGAAAGACGGGAAGTTGAGAGCACCCGCTGACGGGTCGCAGTGGAGCAAAATCGAGAGAAAGTTCTGGGCTGAGTTTGCAAGTGACCCAAGGAACGTATGGTTTGCTGTAAGCATGGATGTCATTAATCCTTTCGAGGAGCAGAGTAGCAATCACAGTACCTGGCCCATGACTCTATGTGTGTATAACCTTCCTCCTTGGATGTGCATGAAGCGGAAGTTCATTATGATGCCAATTCTCATCCAAGGCCCTAAGCAACCCGGCAACGACATTGATGTGTACCTAAGGCCATTAGTTGAAGAACTCTTACAGCTATGGAATGGAATAGGTGTACATGGGTGGGATGAGCACATGGGGGAAGAATTTGACCTAAAGGCGTTGCTGTTCGTGACCATCAATGATTGGCCCACTCTCAGTAACCTTTCAGGACAGACAAACAAGTGATACCACGCATGCACGCAATGTTTAGCTGACACCGAAAGTATATAACTGGACAGATGCAGGAAGAATGTGTACCTGGGCAATCGTCGATTTCTCCCGACCAACCATCAATGTCGAAAGAAAGGCAAGCATTTCAAAGGCGAGGCAGATCACCGGAAGAAGCCCGCCATGCGTACTGGTGATCACGTCCTTGCTATGGTCTCTCATTTACACGTAATATTTGGAAAGGGTCCCGGCGGACTAGCTGTTCCGAATGACGCTGAGGGACGCGCACCCATGTGGAAGAAGAAATCTATATTTTGGGACCTACCCTACTGGAAAGAGCTAGAGGTACGCTCTTCAATCGACGTGATGCACATGACGAAGAACCTTTGCGTGAACCTATTAGGCTTCTTGGGCGTGTATGGGAAGACAAAGGATACACCTGAGGCACGGGAGGACCTGCAACGTTTGAACGAAAAAGACGGCATGCCTCCAAAGCAGTGTGAAGGTCCTGCCAGCTACGCTCTTACCAAAAAAGAGAAGGAAATCTTTTTTGAATGCCTGCTCAGTATGAAGGTCCCGACTGGCTTCTCGTCGAATATAAAGGGAATAATAAATATTCTAGAGAAAAAGCTCCAGAACCTAAAGTCTCATGACTGCCACGTGATTATAACGCAACTCCTTTCGATTGCATTGAGGGGGCTTCTACCGGAAAACGTCTGATTAGCCATTGTGAAGCTATGTGCATTCCTCAATGCAATCTCTCACAAGGTGATCGATCCAGAAATCATACCAAGGCTAAGGAGTGATGTGGCGCAATGTCTTGTCAGTTTCGAGCCGGTGTTCCCACCATCCTTTTGTTGGGGAACGTTGCAGAAAACAAAAAATTTCCTACGGTTTCACCAAGATCCATCTATGAGTTCATCTAGCAACGAGTGGTTGGATGCATTTACATACCTTGTAGATCGCGAGCGGAAGCGTTCAAAGAACGGGGATGAGGGAGTCATACTCGACGTGATCCAAATCACCGGAGATCCTAGCGCCGAACGGACGGTACCTCCGCGTTCAACACACGTACGGTCAGCATAACGTCTCCTCCTTCTTGATCCAGCAAGGGGTAAGGAGAGGTTGAGGAAGATGGCTCCACCAGCAGCACGGCGGTGCGGTGGTGTTGGAGCTGCAGTACTCCGGCAGGGCTTCGCCAAGCTCTATGGAGAAGGAGGAGGTGTTGGAGAGGGAGAGGGAGGCACCAATGGCGTAGGTGAGAGGCCCTCCCTCCCCCCCACTATATATAGGGGGCCTAAGGGGGGACGTCGGCCCTAGCAAATGCAATCTCCTAGGGGGGCGGCGGCCAAGGGGTGGGGGGCTTGCCCCCCAAGCAAGGGGGCGCCCCCTTTAGGGTTTCCCCCACCCTAGGCGCATGGGCCCTAGGGGAAGTGGCTCCCCAGCCCACTTTGGGCTGGATCCCTTCCCACTTCAGCCCATGGGGCCCTCCGGGATAGGTGGCCCCACCCGGTGGACCCCCGGGACCCTTCCGGTGGTCACGGTACAATACCGGTGACCCCGAAACTTGTCCCGATAGCCGAAATAGCACTTCCTATATATAATTCTTTACCTCTGGACCATTCCGGAACTCCTCGTGACGTCCGAGATCTCATCCGGGACTCCGAACAACATTCGGGTTACTGCATATACATATCCCTACAACCCTAGCGTCACCGAACCTTAAGTGTGTAGACCCTACGGGTTCGGGAGACATGTAGACATGACCGAGATCGCTCTCCGGTCAATAACTAACAGCGGGATCTGGATACCCATGTTGGCTCCCACATGCTCCTCGATGATCTCATCGGATGAACCATGATGTCGAGGATTCAAGCAACCCCGTATACAATTCCCTTCGTCAATCGGTATGTTACTTGCCCGAGATTCGATCGTCGGTATCCCAATGCCTCGTTCAATCTCGTTACCGGCAAGTCACTTTACTCGTACCGCAATGCATGATCCCATGACCAGACACTTGGTCACTTTGAGCTCATAATGATGATGCATTACCGAGTGGGCCCAGTGATACCTCTCCGTCATACGGAGTGACAAATCCCAGTCTTGATCCGTGTAAACCCAACATACACTTTTGGAGATACCCGTAGTATACCTTTATGGTCACCCAATTACGTTGTGATAGTTGGTACACCCAAAGCACTCCGACGGTATCCGAGAGTTACACGATCTCATGGTCTAAGGAAAGGATACTTGACATTGGAAAACTCTAGCAAACGAACTATACGATCTTGTGCTATGTTTAGGATTGGGTCTTGTCCATCACATCATTCTCCTAATGATGTGATCTCGTTATCAATGACATCCAATGTCCATAGTCAGGAAACCATGACTATCTGTTGATCAATGAGCTAGTCAACTAGAGGCTTACTAGGGACATGTTGGTGTCTATTATTCACACATGTATTACGATTTCCGGATAACACAATTAAACCATGAATAGAAGACAATTATCATGAACAAGGAAATATAATAATAATCCTTTTATTATTGCCTCTAGGGCATATTTCCAACAGTCTCCCACTTGCACTAGAGTCAATAATCTAGTTACATTGTGATGAATCGAACAACCATGGAATTCTGGTGTTGATCATGTTTTGCTCTAGGGAGAGGTTTAGTCAACGGATCTGCTACATTCAGGTCCGTATGTACTTTACAAATATCTATGTCTCCATCTTGAACATTTTCACGAATGGAGTTGAAGCGACCCTTGATGTGCCTTGTCTTCTTGTGAAACCTGGGCTCCTTGGCAAGTACAATAGTTCCAGTGTTGTCACAGAAGAGCTTGATTGGCCCCGACGCATTGGGTATGACTCCTAGGTCGGTGATGAACTCCTTCACCCAAATTGCTTCATGCGCTGCCTTCGAGGCTGCCATGTACTCCGCTTCACATGTAGGTCCTGCCACGACGCTCTGCTTGCAACTGCACCAGCTTACTGCCCCACCATTCAAAATATACATGTATCCGGTTTGTGACTTACAGTCATCCAGATCTGTGTCGAAGCTAGTGTCGATGTAACCCGTTACGACAAGCTCTTCGTCACCTCCATAGACGAGAAACATTTCCTTAGTCCTTTTCAGGTACTTCAGGATATTCTTGTCCGCTGTCCAGTGTTCCTTGCCGGGATTACTTTGGTACCTACCTACCAAACTTACGGCAAGGTTTACATCAGGTCTGGTACACAGCGTGGCATACATAATAGAACCTATGGCTGAGGCATAGGGGATGACACTCATCTCTTCTATATATTCTGTCGTGGTCGGACGTTGAGCTGAGCTCAATTTCACACCTTGCAACACAGGCAAGAACCCCTTCTTAGACTGGTCCATATTGAACTTCTTCAATATCTTATCAAGGTATGTGCTTTGTGAAAGACCTATGAGGCGTCTTGATCTATCTCTATAGATCTTGATGTCTAATATATAAGCAGCTTCTCCAAGGTCCTTCATTGAAAAACTCTTATTCAAGTAGGCCTTAATGCTGTCCAAAAGTTCTATATCATTTCCCATCAAAAGTATGTCATCTACATATAATATGAGAAATGCTACAGAGCTCCCACTCACTTTCTTGTAAACGCAGGCTTCTCCATAAGTCTGCGTAAACCCAAACGCTTTGATCATCTCATCAAAGTGAATGTTCCAACTCCGAGATGCTTGCACCAGCCCATAAATCGAGCGTTGGAGCTTGCACACCTTGTTAGCATTCTTAGGATCGACAAAACCTTCCGGCTGCATCATATACAATTCTTCCTTAAGGAAACCATTAAGGAATGCCGTTTTGACGTCCATTTGCCATATCTCATAATCATAGAATGCGGCAATTGCTAACATGATTCGGACGGACTTTAGCTTCGCTACCGGTGAGAAAGTCTCATCGTAGTCAACTCCTTGAACTTGTCGATAACCCTTAGCGACAAGCCGAGCTTTATAGAGGGTCACATTAGCATCCGCGTCTGTCTTCTTCTTAAAGATCCATTTATTTTCTATGGCTCGCCACTCAACGGGCAAGTCAGTCAAAGTCCATACTTCGTTTTCATACATGGATCCTATCTCGGATTTCATGGCCTCTAGCCATTTGTCGGAATCCGGGCCCGCCATCGCTTCTTCATAGTTCAAAGGTTCACCATTGTCTAACAACATGATTTCCAAGACAGGGTTGTCGTACCACTCTGGTGCGGAACGTGTCCTTGTGGACCTACGAAGTTCAGTAGCAACTTGATCTGAAGTTTCATGATCATCAACATTAACTTCCTCTCTAGTCGGTGCAGGCACCTCAGGAACATTTTCTTGAGTTGCGCCATTTTCCGGTTCAAGAGGTAATACTTCATCAAGTTCTACTTTCCTCCCACTTACTTCTTTCGAGAGAAACTATTTCTCTAGAAAGGATCCATTCTTGGCAACAAAGATCTTGCCTTCGGATCTGAGGTAGAAGGTATACCCAATAGTTTCTTTAGGGTATCCTATGAAGACGCATTTTTCCGACTTGGGTTCGAGCTTTTCAGGTTGAAGTTTCTTGACATAAGCATCGCATCCCCAAACTTTTAGAAACGACAGCTTAGGTTTCTTCCCAAACCATAATTCATACGGTGTCGTCTCAAAGGATTTCGACGGAGCCCTATTTAAAGTGAATGCGGCAGTCTCTAAAGCATAGCCCCAAAAATATAGTGGTAAATCGGTAAGAGACATCATAGATCGCACCATATCTAATAGAGTGCGATTACGATGTTCGGACACACCATTACGCTGAGGTGTTCCAGGCGGCGTGAGTTGTGAAACTATTCCACATTTTCTTAAGTGTGTGCCAAATTCGTGACTCAAGTATTCTCCTCCATGATCTGATCGTAGGAACTTGATTTTTTGGTCACGTTGATTTTCAACCTCACTCTGAAATTCCTTGAACTTTTCAAAGGTCTCAGACTTGTGTTTCATTAAATAGATATACCCATATCTACTCAAGTCATCAGTGAGGGTGAGAACATAACGATAGCCACCGCGAGCCTCAACACTCATTGGACCGCACACATCAGTATGTATGATTTCCAATAAGTTGGTTGCTCGCTCCATTGTTCCTGAGAACGGAGTCTTGATCATTTTACCCATGAGGCATGGTTCGCACGTGTCAAATGATTCATAATCAAGAGACTCTAAAAGTCCATCTGCGTGGAGCTTCTTCATGCGTTTGACACCTATGTGACCAAGGCGGCAATGCCACAAGTATGTGGGACTATCATTATCAACCTTACATCTTTTGGTACTCACACTATGAATATGTGTAGCATTACGCTCGAGATTCATTAAGAATAAACCATTCACCATCGGAGCATGACCATAAAACATATCTCTCATATAAATAGAACAACCATTATTCTCGGATTTAAATGAGTAGCCATCTCGTATTAAACGAGATCCCGATACAATGTTCATGCTCAAAGCTGGCACTAAATAACAATTAGTGAGGTTTAAAACTAATCCCGTAGGTAAATGTAGAGGTAGCGTGCTAACGGCAATCACATCGACCTTGGAACCATTCCCGACGCGCATCATCACCTCGTCCTTCGGCAGTCTCCGCTTATTCCGCAGCTCCTGCTTTGAGTTACAAATGTGAGCAACTGCACCGGTATCAAATACCCAAGAGCTACTACGAATACTGGTAAGGTACACATCAATTACATGTATATCACATATACCTTTTGTGATGACGGCCTTGTTGTCCGCTAAGTATTTGGGGCAGTTCCGCTTCCAGTGACCACTTCCCTTGCAATAAAAACACTCAGTCTCGGGCTTGGGTCCATTCTTTGGCTTCTTCCCGGCAGCTTGCTTGCCGGGCGCAGCAACTCCCTTGCCGTCCTTCTTGAAGTTCTTCTTACCCTTGCCCTTTTTGGACTTAGTGGTTTTATTCACCATCAACACTTGATGTTCCTTTTTGACTTCTACCTCTGCTGATTTGAGCATAGCAAATACTTCAGGAATGGTCTTTTCCATCCCCTGCATATTGAAGTTCATCACAAAGCTCTTGTAGCTCGGTGGAAGCGACTGAAGGATTCTGTCAATGACCGCGTCATCTGGGAGATTAACTCCCAGCTGAGTCTAGCGGTTATGCAACCCAGACATAGTTAGTATGTGCTCACTGACAGAACTGTTTTCCTCCATCTTACAGCTGAAGAACTTGTTGGAGACTTGATATCTCTCGACCCGGGCATGAGCTTGAAAAACCATTTTCAGCTCTTCGAACATCTCATATGCTCTGTGTCTCCCAAAACGCTTTTGGAGTCCCGGCTCTAAGCTGTAAAGCATGCCGCACTGAACGAGGGAGTAGTCATCGGTACGTGCCTGCCAAGCGTTCATAACGTCTTGTTCTGCAGGAAGAACAGGTGCGTCACCTAGCGGTGCTTGTAGGACATAATCTTTCTTGGCAGCTATGAGGATGATCCTCAGGTTCCGGACCCAGTCCGTGTAGTTGCTGCCATCGTCTTTCAGCTTGGTTTTCTCTAGGAACGCGTTGAAGTTGAGGACTACGTTGGCCATTTGATCTACAAGACATATTGTAAATATTTTAGACTAAGTTCATGATAATTAAGTTCATCTAATCAAATTATTCAATGAACTCCCACTTAGATAGACATCCCTCCAGTTATCTAAGTATAACATGATCCGAGTTAACTAGGCCATGTCCGATCATCACGTGAGACAGACTAGTCAACATCGGTGAACATCTTCATGTTGATCGTATCTTCTATATGACTCATGCTCGACCTTTCGGTCTTCTGTGTTCCGAGGCCATGTCTATACATTCTAGGCTCGTCAAGTCAACCTAAGTGTTTGCATGTGTAAATCTATCTTACACCCGTTGTATGTGAATGTTAGAATCTATCACACCCGATCATCACGTGGTTCTTCGAAACAACAAACTGTCGCAACGGTGCACAGTTAGGGGGAACACTATCTTGAAATTATTATGAGGGATCATCTTATTTACTACCGTCGTTCTAAGTAAACAAGATGCAAAAACATGATAAACATCACATGCAATCAAATAATAACAGTGACATGATATGGCCAATATCACATAGCTCCTTTGATCTCCATCTTGGGGCTCCATGATCATCTTGTCACCGGCATGACACCATGATCTCCGTCATCATGATCTCCATCATCGTGTCTCCTTGAAGTTGCTCACCAACTATTACTTCTACTACTATGGCTAACACGTTTAGCAATAAAGTAAAGTAATTTACATGGCGTTTCTCAATGACTCGCAGGTCATACAAAAAATAAAGACAACTCCTATGGCTCCTGCCGGTTGTCATACTCATCGACATGCAAGTCGTGATTCCTATTACAATAGCATGAACATCTCATACATCACATATATATCATTCATCATTCATCACAACTTTGGCCATATCATATCACAAAGCACTTGCTGCAAAAACAAGTTAGCCGTCCTCTAATTGTTGTTGCAAGTTTTACGTGGCTGCAAGAGGGTTCTAGCAAGAACGTTTTCTTACCTACGTGAAAGCCACAACGTGATTTGTCAACTTCTATTTACCCTTCATAAGGACCCTTTTCATCGAATCCGCTCCAACTAAAGTGGGAGAGACAGACACCCGCCAACCACCTTATGCAACTAGTGCATGTCAGTCGGTGGAACCGGTCTCACGTAAGCGTACGTGTATGGTTGGTCCGGGCCGCTTCATCCCACAATACCGTTGAAGCAAGATAAGACTAGTAGCGGCAAGAAAGTTGACAACATCAACACCCACAACAAAGTGTGTTCTACTCGTGCATAGAGAACTACGCATAGACCTAGCTCATGATGCCACTGTTGGGGAACGTTGCAGAAAACAAAAAAATTCCTACGGTTTCACCAAGATCCATCTATGAGTTCATCTAGCAACGAGTGGTTGGATGCATCTATGTACCTTGTAGACCGCGAGCGGAAGCGTTCAAAGAATGGGGATGAGGGAGTCATACTCGACGTGATCCAAATCACCGGAGATCCTAGCGCCGAACGGACGGCACCTCCGCGTTCAACACACGTACAGTCAGCGTAACGTCTCCTCCTTCTTGATCCAGCAAGGGGAAGGAGAGGTTGAGGAAGATGGCTCCAGCAGCAGCACGACGGCGTGGTGGTGTTGGAGCTGCAGTACTCCGGCAGGGCTTCGCCAAGCTCTATGGAGAAGGAGGAGGTGTTGGAGAGGGAGAGGGAGGCACCAATGGCGTAGGTGAGAGGCCCTCCCTCCCCCCCACTATATATAGGGGGCCTAAGGGGGGGCGCCGGCCCTAGGAGATGCAATCTCCTAGGGGGGGGGCGGCCAAGGGGTGGGGGGCTTGCCCCCCAAGCAAGGGGGCGCCCCCCCCCCCTTAGGGTTTCCCCCACCCTAGGCGCATGGGCCCTAGGGGAAGTGGCGCCCCAGCCCACTTTGGGCTGGATCCCTTCCCACTTCAGCCCATGGGGCCCTCCGGGATAGGTGGCCCCACCCGGTGGACCCCCAGGACCCTTCCGGTGGTCCCGGTATAATACCGGTGACACCGAAACTTGTCCCGATAGCCGAAATAGCACTTCCTATATATAATTCTTTACCTCCGGACCATTTCGGAACTCCTCGTGACGTTCGGGATCTCATCCGGGACTCTGAACAACATTCGGGTTACTGCATATACATATCCCTACAACCCTAGCGTCACCGAACCTTAAGTGTGTAGACCCTACGGGTTCGGGAGACATGTAGACATGACTGAGATCGCTCTCCGGTCAATAACCAACAGCGGGATCTGGATACCCATGTTGGCTCCCACATGCTCCTCGATGATCTCATCGGATGAACCACGATGTCGAGGATTCAAGCAACCCCGTATACAATTCCCTTCGTCAATCGGTATGTTACTTGCCCGAGATTCGATCATCGGTATCCCAATACCTCGTTCAATCTCGTTACCGGCAAGTCACTTTACTCGTACCGTAATGCATGATCCCATGACCAGACACTTGGTCACTTTGAGCTCATAATGATGATGCATTACCGAGTGGGCCCAGTGATACCTCTCCGTCATACGGAGTGACAAATCCCAGTCTTGATCCGTGTCAACCCAACAAACACTTTCGGAGATACCCGTAGTATACCTTTATGGTCACCCAGTTACGTTGTGACGTTTGGTACACCCAAAGCACTCCTACGGTATCCGGGAGTTACACGATCTCATGGTCTAAGGAAAGGATACTTGACATTGGAAAACTCTAGCAAACGAACTATACGATCTTGTGCTATGTTTAGGATTGGGTCTTGTCCATCAGATCATGCTCCTAATGATGTGATCTCATTATCAATGACATCCAATGTCCATAGTCAGGAAACCATGACTATCTGTTGATCAACGAGCTAGTCAACTAGAGGCTTACTAGGGACATGTTGGTGTCTATTATTCACACATGTATTACGATTTTCGGATAACACAATTATAGCATGAATAAAAGACAATTATCATGAACAAGGAAATATAATAATAATACTTTTATTATTGCCTCTAGGGCATATTTCCAACACCTTCTTCAATATCATGACGCACGTCCTAGTTCATCTAGTCGACAAGATGGTCATTCTGGGCCCCGTATTTCTACACAATATGTTCCCCTTTGAGAGGTTCATGGGAGTCCTAAAGAAATATGTCCATAACCGTGCTAGGCCAGAAGGAAGCATCTCCATGGGCCATTAAACAGAGGATGTCATTGGGTTTTGTGTTGACTTCATTCCTGGCCTTAAGAAGATAGGTCTCCCTAAATCTCGGTATGATGGGAGACTGACTGGAAAAGGCACGCTAGGAGCGGACTCAATAATATGCAGGGACGGGCATTCTTGGTCTCAAGCACACTACACAGTTCTACAGAACTCTACCTTGGTGACCCCGTCCGTCGATGATCACAAGAACAGTCTGCGCTCCAAACACCCGGAGCAGTGTGACGACTGGATTACATGTGAACACATCAAGACTTTCAGCAGTTGGTTGGAAACACGTCTCAGAGGTGACACCACTGTTTGTGATGAGTTGTACTCATTGTCCAGGGGACCATCTTCGACTGTATTGACTTACAAAGGATATGAGATAAATGGGAATACATTTTACATGATCACCCAAGATCAAAAGAGCACCAACCAAAACAGCGGTGTCCGCTTTGATGCAACAACCGAGAGGGGAAAGGACACATATTGTGGTTACATAATGGACATATGGGAACTTGACTACGAGCATGATTTTAAGGTCCCTTTGTTTAAGTGCAAATGGGTCAATCTGTCAGGAGGCGGGGTACAGGTAGACCCACAGTACGGAATGACAACAGTGGATCTAAACAATCTTGGGTACACTGATGAGCCGTTCGTCCTAGCCAATGATGTGGCACAGGTTATCTATGTGAAGGACATGTCTACCAGACCGAGAAAAAGAAAAGATAAGAAAGCGAATACATCATACGATAAGCCAAAGTGCCACATAGTTCTTTCAGGAAAAAGGGACATTGTGGGAGTGGAGGGAAAGACAGACATGTCTGAAGATTATGAAAAGTTTAATGAAATTTCTGATAAACGATGAAGATTATCCATGGTTAGGGCGCAATAAGCAAAGCACACAAGGGGAAAAAAGTGAAGACTTTCTCTCCACAACTATTATGATGATACCATGCCAACTTTCGAACTTTTCGTAGTTCATTTGAAATGCCTGTTGTAACAAACGAGTTTCCGTATGAAATCCTAATACTTCGAAGCAGATTGTCCGTTTTGTACACGGAGTGCATCCAGTTTTTACCGTAACCCTCTCTACTTTCTTGCACATGCTATGTGGGTGAAATGATAATACCATGCCAACTTTCAACCTTTTCAGAGTTCATTTCTAGTGCTTTTCAATTTCAGGGTCTTATAGCTCAAAATAATCAGTAAATACATGGAAAATAACAAATATCATTAAAAAATAAGTAATTAGAAACATAATAAAATAAACTTTAATAAAATATATAAGTAGTAACAAAATAAAATAAACTTTAATAACATCAATAAAATTTATGAAACTAAAATTATCAACATATTTTATGTTCAAAACATTATAAGCAACCTCTAGTATTACTGAAACTAAAATTATATAAAATTGATGCAACTAAAATTATCAAAGTTTTTTCTGTTCAAAATCATTAAAAGCAAAAAGAATTTTCATAAAGAACTTTTTGTTAGAAACTTTAATAGCAAAAAGAATTTTCATAAAATAAAATAAGTAAGTTATTAGAAACAAAATAAAATAAAATCAATAAGTATTTTGTTGTAAGTAGAAACAAAATAAAATAAATAAAGCAAAAAGAAATGAAAATAAACTAGGAAAAAAATAAAAAAACGCCACCTACTGGGCCACCACGGCCTGAATACGACTAGCAACCCACCCATGGGCCAGGATTCAGGCCTGTAGAAGGCCCAATAGGCCCACATGCAGATACAGTGTGTTTAGGACCGAAATCCTGCATTTGAGAGGAGCTCGAGAGGGCAGCGGAAGTGGGGCTTGTAAACCACCCATGGGCCAGGATTCAGGACCGTAAAAAAATTACGATTTAGACTTGAACAAATGCGGAATAAACCTAGCGGTTAATTTGTCAAGCACAACACCTAAAACAACTAGGCTCACCTATGTGCACCAACAACTTATGCTAAGCAAGATAAGCAATTATGTGATAGCAAGATATATGACAAGAAACAATATGGCTATCACAAAGTAAAGTGCATAAGTAAAGAGCTCGGGTAAGAGATAACCGAGGCACGCGGAGACGCCGATGTATCCCAAAGTTCACACCCTTGCGGATGCTAATCTCCGTTTGGAGCGGTGTGGAGGCACAATGCTCCCCAAGAAGCCACTAGGACCACCGTAATCTCCTCACGCCCCCGCACAATGCAAGATGTCGTGATTCCACTAAGGGACCCTTGAGGGCGGTCACCGAACCCGTACAAATGGCAACCCTTGGGGGCGGTCACCGAACCCGTACACTTTGGCAACCCTTGGGGGCGGTCACCGAACCCGTACACTTTGGCAATCCTTGGGGGCGGTCACCGGTACACGTCAAATTGCTCGGGGCGATCTCCACAACCTAATTGGAGACCCTGACGCTTGCCCGGAGCTTTACACCACAATGATTGAGCTCCGAACAACACCAACCGTTTAGGGCGCCAAGGCACCCAAGAGGAACAAGCTCTAGGGTGCCCAAACACCCAAGAGTAATGAGCTTCTCAAACTTCACTTTCACGTATCACCGTGGAGAACTCAAACCGATGCACGAAATGCAATGGCAAGGGCACACGGAGTGCCCAAGTCCTTCTCTCTCAAATCCCACCGGAGCAACTAATGCTAGGGAGGAAAATGAGAGGAAGAACAAGAAGGAGAACACCAAGAACTCCAAGATCTAGATCCAAGGGGTTCCCCCTCACATAGAGGAGAAAGTGATTGGTGGAAATGTGGATCTAGATCTCCTCTCTCTTTTCCCTCAAAAACTAGCAAGAATCCATGGAGGGATTGAGAGTTAGCAAGCTCAAAGAAGGTCGACAATGGGGGCAAAAACGAGCTCAAGAGATGGGGAACCATTGGGGAAGAAGACCACCTTAAATAGGTCCCCACGAATCTGCCCATTATGTACAGAACAACATAGGAGCGGTACAACCTCTATGAGCACCGGTACAACCGGTAACAGGCAATAAGCGGTACAACCGGCCCACAACCGCCCATCAACCGCACCACAACAGAGACCAGTCCGGTGGTAGAGCGGTACATGACCGGTACAACCTCCAGACCAATTCTGGAGCGGTACAACCGCTCCAAACACCGGTTGTACTGGTCAACCGGTACAACCTCTCTGTGTAAAACAAGCAATATCAAAACAGCCACAACTTTCGCATACGAGCTCCGAATTCAACGAAACCAAGTTTGTTGGAAAGCTAATGACAAGGGCTAACACGAAATTGAGAGAAATAAAAATAAGAAGCAAATTATAAAAGGGCCATAATAAAATGGTGACAACCCTTCCTCGGAAAATACCGGTAAAACCTCCAACACCGAAAACATCATAGAAGATGCATGCGAACTCCGTTTTCGATGAATTCAAGCTTGTCATCAAGATGACCATAAGCTCTAAGACTCACAAATGGAACCAAACAAGAACCAAGAAAGATGATGCAAGGATGCAATGGTTTGAGCTCTCGACGAATGATACAATCAAGCTACTCCCTAGAGAGCCCCCCTTTGATAGTACGGCAATCGATCCTACAACCCGGTCTCCCAACAACCACTATGAGACCGGTAAAATAGAAAACCTATCAAGGGAAAACCTTTGCCTTGAACATAGTCCACTTGAGCTAGATGATGACGATCTTGACTTCCTCAAGTTGGACCACCTTTCTTGATTGTGTTGGCTCGATGAAGACTAGTTGATTGCTCCCCCATACTCCAGTATGGATGAGTCACTCTTTGGCACATCTTCACAATTCCATTGACACTACAATGGACGGCAAGCTTCAAGCTTGATTGTTCCCCCATACTCCATTATGGGTGAGCCACTCTTCGAGTTGCTCCACTTGAACTTGCACACTGCAAACTTGATGACGATCACCACTTGATGTCATCCTCCATGGGTTGTATGAGATCTTCCTCTTGACGCAAGACCATGGAAACATACCTAACCCCACAAAGAACTCTCACGTAGACCATGGGTTAGTACACAAAGCGTAATGGATAATGCTTACCATACCATGGGATCACTTGATCCCTCTCGGTACTTCTTCTACGCTTTGTGAGTAGATCAACTTGATTCACTCTTGACTTAGTCTTGATCAACATTGAATCTTTCCAACTCTCTTCATTTGGATGATGTCTTGAAGGTAAACATGAATGATCACACAATCTTCTTCTTCAAGACATGCTTGCAATAAGCTCAACTCACACATGACCAATCTTTGGATAATTCCTTGAAAAACTTTGGCCATCTCAACTCACACATGACCAATCTTTGGATAATTCCTTGAAAAGCACTTTGGCCATCTCATAAACTCGTTGAAACCAACACATGGACTTCAAGACAATCCTATGGACAAATCCTTCAAATATAACTCAAGGCAACCGTTAGTCCATAGAGATTGTCATCAATTACCAAAACCACACATGGGGGCACCGCATGTCCTTTCACCATCATCTACTTATTACTTCCCAATGTCTTCCTCTAGGCCCAAATAATGGTGAAGTGTTATGTAGTCGACGTTCACATAACACCACTAGAGGCTAGACAACATACATCTTATCAAAATATCAAACGAATACCAAATTCACATGACTACTCATAGCAAGACTTCTCCCTTGTCCTCAGGAACGAACGTAATTACTCACAAAGCATATTCATGTTCATAATCAGAGGGGTAATAATATGCATATAGGATCTGAACATATGATCTTCCACCAATTAAACCAACTAGCATCAACTACAAGGAGTAATCAACACTACTAGCAACCTACAAGCACCAATCCCGGACTTTGAGACAAGAATTGGATACAAGAGATGAACTAGGGTTTGGAGATGAGATGTTGCTGGTGAAGATGTTGATGGAGATTGCCCTTTCCCGATGAGAGGAGCGTTGGTGATGACGATGGTGATGATTTCTCCCTCCGGGAGAGAAGTTTCCCCGGCAGAACAGCTCTGCCGGAGCTCTAGATTGGATCCACCAAGGTTCCGCCTCGTGGCGGCGGAGTCTCGTCCCAAAAAGTTCCTCTTTATGTTTTTCTCATCGAAAGACCTCATATAGGGGAAGATGGACGTCGGAGAGCCACCAGGGGGCCCACGAGGTAGGGGGGCACGCCCTAGGGGGGGCACCCCCCACCCTCGTGAGAAGGGTGTGAGCCCCCTGGCCTTCATCTTTTGCGAGGATTTTTCTTTATTTATTTTAAGACATTTCGTGGAGTTTCAGGACTTTTGGAGTTGCGCATAATAGGTCTCTAATATGTGCTCCTTTTCCAGCCCAGAATTCCAGCTGCCGGCAATCTCCCTCTTTATGTAAACCTTGTAAAATAAGAGAGAATAGCCATAAGTATTGTGACATAAAGTGAAATAACAGTCCATAATGCAATAAATATCGATATAAAAGCATGATGCAAAATGGACGTATCACTATCCGGGCCTTTGAGGGCCCGGCCGGGCCTGTGGGGCCACAGGCCCGGTAGGCTCCTGCTATGGCGTCCGGTCGGCTACCGTCGTGGACGGTGGAGGCGGGGCCTTCCCGTATGTCGATGGTGCTGCTGCCCTAGTCCCGGCTGCTCTTCTTTGTTGTGCAGACCATCTTCGCGGTGTCGTGGTGAGACAGCGTGGGAAGCTTCGTGTCTGTGTTGGCGTAGGGTGATGGTCGGTTTGGTGGTGAGCTCCGAAGTGCGTGAGGTAGAGGCTGGGATCTGGACAAATCCATGTTGGCTTGGCCGACACCGACGCGGTGGTGCCTGATGGTGCCGCCGGACCTTCCTGGAGGGCGTCGGGGCTACCCTTCCTCTCTCCTCGCCATGTACCAGGGGAAACCCTTGGTAGCAACATCATCATCGTCGCATTCCTTCTTAGAGGTCACTACACCACAACACTCGATTCGGGGCAATTAACTGCCGGGAGAAATACCGGATTAAGGGCAAATCTTCTGTCGGGAATCTTATAACTGCCGGGAGAAGTACTAAAGGGCAGTGAAACTGCCGGCAAAAGTTGAGTAAAGAGGGCACACAAACTGCCAGAAATGACGCACACATGTCAGGTCAGTGTATCTGCCAGGAGAACCAAGTCACGGCCCTTTAACTGTCGGCGATTGTGTGGCGCGCGACATTGGGCCCAGACATGCTCTAGCGCGGGAGATACCGAAAGTTTGGGCTCCAAAGAAAATAAAGCCGCCGGCCCGAGCAGTTCTTCCCCAAATCGACCATCCCTCCAACAACCTTACCACCGCCCTTCCAAACCCTAGATCTGGGCAGTCCATTCTTCCCCTTCCCCGTGCGCCGCCGCCACTACATCTCTTCCTCTCCCTCTCCGATCCATACACGCCCTGCTACGGCCTCACCTCGCTGGCCTGCCTTTGGATGGAACCGTCCTGGCCTAGTCCTTGCCAGATCTGGCCGCACCGGTTGTCGGTGCTGCTGGATATGGCCGCTCCGGGCCTCATCACCACCACCCCAAGTGTGCACCTCTCCATCGCCACTTCCTCGTCGTCTTCACATCCGCCTCGCCCAGTTCCAGAGTAGTCGCGTGTCCCCCGAGGAGCCCGACCCCGGCAGCCTCTCCATGGACTCCCTCCACCATAGCTAAGGCAGCACCACTGCATCTAGAACACGGTTCAACCTCCAGAACGCTTGTGGCAAGCACCAGATCGTGAGTTCAAGTAGGTCAACCGTGAGTTGCATCTACATCGACAGGTTCTCTTCTTCTTTGTGGGCCTGCACCTTCCGCGTGGGCTGTGGAGGACGGATGGCGCTGTGCTGTTCGGGCTGCAACATGACGGGCAGCGGTTCTACGTCCCCACTCAGAGCAGCTCTTTCGTGGTACTAGTTCCTCGGAGCCATCCCTATATATCATGTATATCTTAATTACTTCCTATTTACAACTAGGTATTTGGCTTGTAGAACGCGTTGTATACTGATACTTTCTGGGTAAAGCAGCGGAAGCATGTCGATACTCACTGACGAACTTAATTAGCAAAGTAAAAAATTTGTTCAAAATTCAGAACAGATACAATTTATTGTACATGCTTTTACATGTACTGGAACTGAGCATTTGCATGACTTGTGTATTCTGAAGCTTAGTCTTTTGTTATTGGGAAGTTCATGAAACAGAGTTGTTGGTCTGCTTGCCATAGAGCAATTTATGAATAGCATAGTTGCTGCCTTCTTTTGTATTCCTATACAAAGTCCAGTACTTATTTTTCATGTGTAAAAAGTGGTTGACCTGACATTATAGTGTTTAATATTTTGTACACAACAGGAATCTTGCCATCGATACACACTGAAAGTCGAAAATGATGCTTGTAGAAATAGTTGTTCTGTTAGCTATTTATCTATTTTAAATCATGGTATGACTACTTGCTTTGGAACAGTTATTTCTTGATACTATCTGATTTTTTATCTCATGTATAATTTATTTATTCCAAGAAACAAGCTTTACAAACCGAACTGAGTTCACTAGAACTCGAAGTCTTGTGCATGGAAGAGAATTGAGATATTTGCTCATTCTATACTACTCAAAATGTATGTGTAGATATTCTTCTCATTCTGGTTCATGATGCTTCTTAATTAAGGTCTCTTTTATGAGGTTCTGCCTTTTGCAAATAATATGATTATGTAGCAACTTGGTTTCACGGCTTTGGATCTCATATCACTAGACTATATGTTGAAATGTTTGCTGTTCTTTGCTTAATAATGATAGCAGCTTTGCAAACAACAAGAACTTCAAGTATTTTGGAATGGAGGAAGTAGTAGTTAGTGTGGATTAGATTCCAGTTGCAATGTTTTTATCTTGTGTGAGCATGCTTTTCGTGTCCAGAGAATTGTTGGTGAAAGTGACTTGAAGTTGACACAACTTTGCCAGTTTGAATATTATGCCGTCATGTTTTTCAGGACTGCAAGCAATTACATACTTATAATACAATGTATCCTTATTGTCTCTGTCACATTCTTTGTACAGTTTATTTATTGTGAAAGTTGTAAAGCAGTGCTTCCACAATTAGTAAAATTTACTAGAGAAAATACGAATGTTTAGTCAACTACATATTCTGACTTGTAAACAAAAGTATTGCTTGTTTTACTTACGGCAGAAGGGCACATGTTGTCTCACGTGACTTGATCGTCCTAATCTTATAGGTTGTCTGCATAGGCCTCATGGCACCATTGTCCAGGGCTTGTTTGCTGTTGCCCACTTGTACCTCATGGAAGCCTCAAGCGTGGAAGCCAGCGCACATCTACACACTCATTCAGGCTCAGGCATGAACCAAGGAAAAGTTCACAGCAGAAAACTGAAGCTCTAGCACGTGAGCCAGCCGATGAAGCTCGCCTTAACCCATCGCTCATTGCTAAGGTACCGGCACATGCTACTCTATCTGTTGTATGTTGAGCCAGAATGTATGCTACTCTATCTGTTGTATGTTGAGACAGAATGTATTTGCCTGACTGATCATAATCCTTGTCTGGTAGGAAACTTATGGTATCCAGTACAAAGATGCCAAAGTTTCGATATAAATTTTGCTAATTTATAATGGTGGCTTCAAATTATAGTGAACTATATAGGCGGTAGGCGCTCACATCCTATTGGCCTTCGGTGACATTTTGAGCTCTTATCTGCTGTCTTTAATTGTTAGTGTGTACCATCCAACAAAATTAGCTCTAGTGCTTGGTGTGAATTTTTTATGGTTATTTAGTTTATTTCATTGTACAATGCATGGTGCTATGTTTCATAAGTATACACATGCTATGCTTGGCATGCAGATTTGGTGGAAAAAGGAAGCATATCATGCTTACAAATTGTTTGACCTTGCATTTTATTGCTTACTGTTTACTATACATTAGTATTTGTACTTGGAAGTGTCAAAAATCTGTCATTATAATCAGCTGTAGTAATATTGCTATAGATATACACACACTGAAAGTCTGAAAGATTTCTTGTAAAAGTACATGTCAGCTACCATATCCTTTCCTATGTCCTGTTCAGTTTTTTTTATCTTCTCTTGGTTTGATGTTATGATTTTTGTTACATAGTTCATAGATGTTGCTGGTTTGTACTTTGAAAATATTTAAAGTTATTTTTTTCTCTTGTTCAAAATGTTCTGTATCAAGCTCGTAAGTTTAAGGATGAGATTGTTGAATGCTACAAAATTTCATACCTTTGATTTCATAATTCTATAAATTCAACCATTCTAAACTAAACCAACCAAATCATATCCTTAATTAATGGGTTTGTAGGTTAAGGGTGGATACACAGAAGTATTTCGGTTGTGTAAGTTCTCGACATGTTAATTCGTTCTAGAGTCTCCCTTTTCCTTTCTTTTTACAATTGTCATGATTTTATATGGCCTTAGTCAACCTGTTGTGTCTGGTCTGATTTGTTAGATAACTACAATGTGTGATGAATTCTTCAATTGATTAGGAAGGCTAGATGTGTAAAACTTTGTTTATGGAGCTTGCACATGAGCATATCCATTTCACCAAATGAAGATAAAAGACTCATGTTCTTGATGTTTGAACTGGGGATCCCATGGAATTTTTTTTTCTGTAACAAGGTTCTCATCTCTGAACATGCACACATGTTGTTTTCATGTTAAGATATTTTTAAAACAAAATACAGTAACTGACATCTGTTTCATTAGCTTTTTATACTAATGTTTTACTTCTCTGAACTAAATTCTTGCAAATCACATTGATCTAGTTGCAGGTCTTCCATATACATCCACAATCATGTGGAGGTGTGGTTAAGCTGTGATCTTTAAAGCATTGCAAGTATGGTAACTCTTTGAATGTTGTTGTTTCACAAGATGTTGGCAAGTTTGGTATTTACTATTTTGAAGACATCGCAGGAAGTTATTCAACAAACGTTTGCGACCAAGCAATTTGTCTTCCTGGACATGGCTCCTTCTGTGCATCAAAGCTCAAACCATTTGTCTAGCTTAGTTTGAAGAAAATAAAATCTTAGTCTTATATAAATTCTGTTTATTGATGTAGCTAGATGCAACTCTATGCACATATGTGTTTTGTCAGTTCTGTTTATTGATGTAGCTGGATGTTACTGAACGCATGTAGGTCTTGTGTAAATTCTGTTTATTGATGTAGCTGGATGCTACTGAACGCTTGAATGAATGTTGAAGTATTGATATATAGTCATTATGTGTATGAGATCTGCTATTGAATCTTGAGTGAATTATTCTGGATAGAAATTAGAAGAAATATACATGTGCTACCTGGATCAGGAAAACTGCCGGGGTAAGTACAAGTAAAGGGCAGACCGTCTGCCTAGCATTATTATAACTGCCGGCAATTGAATTACCTGCATACACTTGTATCTGCCGGGAGAACAGGGCTTCCTGGCAGTGGAACTGCCGGGAGATCTGTATCTGCCAAGAAATATGATTCCCGGCAGCCGTTGTTGTGGCAGTTCTATCTGCCGGGAAAAACTCTGTCCTGGCAGTTTTTCTGCCCTCTTAAGGGTCTTCTTCCGGCAGATTACATGCCATCACATCGGTGTTGTGGTGTAGTGGGTGTTGATTGGTACCGGCGCTTCGGAGTCTCGAAGCTTGGTGGGCGATCTCCGGTGGACGCAGTGGTCACAATGCTTCGTCGTTTTTATCGATCCGTTGTTATCAGCATTTGTTTTTTTTTTCTTTTTTCTCTTTCATTTCTTTTGGGCATGATTGTACTGCTTTCGTCCCAGCTACTATCATTGGTTGTATCGGATGGTTGCTTTGTAATACAAAGCGAGAGGTTTATTTACAGGACACCAATGCAAAAGGGGACTAAGAGTGAGAGACCGATGCGATGATGCAAGACAGATTGACCGGCAGATCAAGCAGACATGCATGGCCGGTGCCCAAGTGTAATGCATACCTTATTAATGGGAACATCTGGCCGGCAGGCTAGTTATATGTATAGTACTTTCTCCGTTCCATAATACATGCCTTCTATTTGTCAAAATATAGATGTATCTAGACATATTTTAGTATATAGATACATCAATTTTTAGACAAATGAAAGTCAAGTATTTTGAAACGGAGGGCTATATAAGGTATCACAAGAGAGAACCAACCTAGTTAGCCAGCCAGCCCTTGAAAACACATCTGTCACAAACAAGCTCGTGTGTAACCAACAAGTGCCCAAATTAACAAGTGTTGGAGATTGGAGCAAACCAAACCTCAATCATATCTAGAAGTGGAGTAGCGTCGCAGTTGTACATATACAAACGTCGGCTTCTTCGCCTGGTGGGACACCATGGCAGCCGCAATTCCAGCCAGCCTGCGCAAAGGCTCGTTGATCATCCTCGCAGCTTGGACCACCTGGATGCACCGGAATGCCGTGATCTTCGACGGTGCGACCCCCTCCCACGCCCATCTCTCAGAAACAATCAAGCTAGAGGGCGCGCGCTGGACTAGGGCCGGCGCAAGGGACTTGACAAAATTCTCCATGTAACCTGACCCTATTTCTTTGAGGCTGAGCAACCTCCCCTTCTGCTCTTATGCGCTCTTATCACCGCCATCTAGATGTGTACAGTTACTAGGTACTTCAACTCTCTTTTCTATCTATCAATGAAATGGTACGCAATCTTTGCATATTTGCGGAAAAAAATATGGTGGATGCCTGAATTTAGTCTAGGTCTAGTATGTCGTTTGGAGATCTCCACGGAAAACAAAAATGATTGTTTGGAATCAAACTGACTAGATCTGCTGAGCAGTGCAGTATCAATTATCGTCATTGCGCAATGTTTTGGACTCACTGCCATTTGTGACGTATTTATCAAATAGATATGTTGCCATCTTTATATCCATAGTTGATTATGTTGATCCAATTTGGACAGAGGCTTCTTAAAGGAACAAATGTAAACAATACAACTGCTTGTCGTAAAAGGAAAACACTGCTGCTTCTTGATACATTCCCAGCTTCTGAAAATGACGAGATCCTTATGTCCATGTTCAGATGCATCTACAGCCAGCTGATTCTGATAAGGTCTCTATGGATTAAGTTGGAGCTCTATTTCCCGTACTTACCTACCAATACTAGTGCAATAGATGTCAAAGTGAGTAATCTACAGAATTGTCGGCCTGAGCAACTGGAAAGAAAATTGCTTCTAAACTAGATTAACTTCCCGTTTCCCTGAAGGCCTACTAATAGAGAGAGAAAAGAAGACTCAAATTCTTAAGGACAAAGGGACAGATGTCATCCTGCTTGTGTTTCTCCAATAAGCTGGTAATGCTGCTTATGTCCACTTTGTTCTATCTATCAAGAATCTGAATTAAAATCTTTTTTGCGAGGAAACTTTCAATCTATTCATCAACTATCATGGCAATACAAAGAGCATCAGAAATAATAAAAATTACATGCAGGTCCATCGACCACGTAGCGACGATTACAAGCACTAAAGCAAGCCGAAAGTGCGCCCCCGTCATCGCCCCTCCTTCATCAGAGCCGGGTAAAACTTGTTGTAGTAGATAGTCGAGAAGTCATCATACTAAAGCCCCACAGGACCAATGCACCAGAACAGCAACCGCCGCCGATAAAGAGAGGCTTATATTGGAAGAATCCAACTTGTAGACACACGAACATAGACGCATCCAGACTGTATCCATGGAGATCCACCGAAGACCAACACCGACCGAATCTCTCAATATCCGCCAGAGACACACCTTCACATGCCTTCTTACGATGTTGTATGCACCACCAGAACGGGGACTAGGTGCAGAGCACCTTATTCCAACTACAGGGAGCCATCATAGTCTCGCCTTCCTGAACAGGATACAAACTCTAATCAACCCTAAAAGAAGACCTAAAAACGGAGATGAGCCCTTCCACCGACAAGGTCCGGGATCCACTACGTGTATGGCACTAAGGCCACAAGAGACAAGGCGGATCAACAGCGACCGCCGGCGGGAGGCGAGAAGACCCTCGTTCGGGAAGAGTCGCTCGTGGAGGAGAGCTAGATGCGATCTACTCTACAAATATATAGAAAAGGGTATATTCATCCTTTGAGCGGCTCAAGCTGCACTTCAATCAATCCAGGCGAGCTAGAGTCCATTTTATTGTCGAACCTATCGTACCGCAGAAGATCAACTGAGTCGTCTTCCTCGGTGTTGCCAAGCACAAACTTGTGTGTAAGGCCATCAGCGCTATCTCTTCTTCGCTTAACCTTCCTGTACTGGAGGTAAGCCACCACTAGTACACCACTCACAACCAATACAACCAGTCCACATGTAAGTCCCTATATTGTCTTGCTGTCGTATCTGTGCCCAATAATCTGCACCAGCTACCAGAGCACTCCTCCGACCAAAGATATGCAGATACTCCCACATGGTCCCACTGGAAGCAGCAATCTAGATTGCCCCTCCTCGGAACAAGAAAGCAAAGAAGCTTTCATTCAAATTAACCCCCTATCGCTGGAAAAAACTTCTACCACAAATATTGGCACTCTTTAGAAGACCTCGTCCTACCTTATGTTTTCTTAGTTCCACGACACAAACAGAGACATCGAACGTTTAAATCGAGTTCACATCATACTTTCCTCTAGCCATTTCATAATTGGACATCGTCATTGCAATATGTTATGACAACTGCTTGGTAAACAGAGATTTGAATCAAAAATTGAATACAAATAAAAAAGGTGGCTCAATATCAGCTGACGTTTTCAGATCAATTTCTCTTGAAAAATGCCCCATGAAAGCAATTGCCAAGATTTTAACAAATAGAATCAAACTTTCATATCGCTTCTGGTACACGTTGACCAGAGTGGGCTTAATAAACCGGCGAATATCGTGGAAAATTTCATCTATGCAGAATACCTAGTTTATTGATGCCACAATAGAAAGGCACCTACCATGATTTTTAAACTAGACTATGCTTTTTCTCGGAAAAGTTCATTCGGCTATGCTTTTTGTTGCCTCTGCTCTCGAAGGAAGCATGAACAGGATGCTCTTGCCAAATTTTATTTTAACTAGATGGAAGTTAAGGGAAAATAAGAGAGATGATATGGATGCAAAGGATGATTAGTTCTGGATTGACGCTGGCCTTGTGCGTAACTTTTTTGTGATATGCTGATGACTTTGGACTTCACCATCGACGCGTTTGGTTGGGACACAGGTAACGTATTCAGTGTTGTAATGAGAATACGATGTATTAGATCGTGGTTTCAGCGATTACACGATGTGTTTGGTTCAGGAAGGGAAAGGAAATGGGTAGCCTACTGATGCCGGCCCTGTAGAAGATGCTGGATGACGGATGTGAAGGGAAATCCTCTCACGACGGCGCTGCTGCTCAAAGTGGCGAAGGAAAATCGGCGGTGCTGCTACGTGATGGCAGCAATGGGAGATCGACGGCGTTACTGCTGACGGCGGAGGGAGATCCCCACGCCGCTGCTCACGGTGGAGGGAGATCGCCTGCTTCGTTGTCCATGGCGGAGAAGGGAGAGGGCCGGCCGGCTTCGTTGCCCACGGCGGAGAAGGGAGAGGGCCGGCCGCCGGCATTGTTGCTGACGGAGGTGAAGGAAGATCTCCGGCGCTGCTGAATGCTGCTCGTGCTCGTGGTGAAGAAAATATAGACTAGCGGTGAACAGAGAGACGCGATCGATACTGGGCGAGAGGTGTTATTCCATACAAGGTTTTGGATTCCGAATGGAACATTTTTCTCGTGGGGGGGCGGTAAACTCGGTTACTGCGGTAACCACGAAATACCGACAAAAATTCGAGCGAAATTTAAAATTCAAATTTGAATTCGATTTTTTTACGACTAGAATAGATAAGTTTGGAGCACTAAATGTACACAGCAGTAGTACTAGCGCAGTGGTAACAGGTCTGATCCACTGCCACGCACCTGCAGGTCGAGAGTTCGACCTTCGCACGCACATATTTTTTTAGAAATTACAACATAGTGTGGCGTGCATTCCTCAAAAATCAAAAAGGAAAAAATGCGGCCGGCTGTCCTCGAATACATGACGCTCTGTTGGATCATCCTTACCACTAGGACACAAGTCAGCTTCCTCATTTAACTAGAAGTTAGGAGTTTAAATTCAAAAAGTTCGAATTTTTTTACTCGAGATACCTAATTATCGTGGGGCAGCGAGAAACGCGGTTACCGGGCCGTAACCGAATTTACCGCCCGGTACCCAAAACCATGATTCCATACCACTGCATCCGGGCTGTTTTCGATTTTGCGAAGAGCCGTTTCCGATTACATGGGATCTGAAACCGGCCGACTCAAACAAACGCACGTAACGTAATCAGAAGCCGATGTAATGAGAAGACGGGGAAAAAGTCGCAAACCAAACGCGTCGCATGTTCATTTGCATGTTCGGTTCTTATCTGCTCATGCTTATATGTGTATACCATTCAGTTGTGGAAGCGACGAGCCGACGAAAGCCTTCTATATATATAATAGGCTGATTTCATTTGCCTGAATGCATTCCAACAAGGCTAGCTAGCTAGCAGTTAACCATTGTGCTACGCATATAATTCAAAGCTAAGATGAGAGATTGGAGGATACCAATATGCATACTAGTAAGCAGGCTTCTCTCATTGTAACACAATCGAGGTTACAGTGTGCAGGCGACACCCTTTGTTACTTAGGAGGCGAGAGGTGAAGCCGTGAGGGTGTGGCTCCTGAAGTCGTGAGCCGTATAGAAGATGGATAAGAGATGCAATTTTTATTCTTGCCTGAGCACGCCTGTCAATAATGTAAATCGTAAATGTGGTTGAAAGCTTGTAAAGTCGACGCGCTGCATACGTATGGTCTTATTACGCAGTGACATGTACAGCTATCCGTAATGATGACACGTGTATGAGGAATCCATATTGCTGATCCCATGCAGAGAAAGCATGGTGGTGGCTCCGATTGACAATCAGTCATCCTGTCAGTCCTGAGGGTTGTGTGCAGCCACGATGCTCTAAGGGCAACTTCAACGCCGGAACACATTTCGTCGGCTCACATGAATCCATGACCCAAAGCGGCGACATATTTTGTATTTTTGTCTGTTTCATGGGGACCGATTTTCAGTCTAAAATTAGGCTGGGTTTGTGTCCTCATGGGCAGGAGATGGACAGACCGCACATCTGTTTGATGTCCACTGCAGGCCCACGCGGGAGTCACCTAACGACCAGCTCTTGGTCCTTTTAAATGCCATGCGTGCGGAGGGGTGGTGGGCATCCGAGCCCACTCCGCCGCCAGAAACCCTAGCCACCGCCGGTGCAATCCCAGTCGTGTCGACGACTCCTAGGGGGGCGTCATGCAACCACATTGTCCTTGACATCGTTGCGACGGGGCTGCAGGTATGTCCCCGTCGAGACGTGCCAGAGGTACTAGAGGAGGCCATCCCAATGCCTTGGCCCAATGTGCACCTGCCAAACAACTGTCACGTGAACCCGGAAAGGCTTCTAGTACAAGACATTACGTCCTCTCGTTGTGGGTGGGTAGCGGAGATCCACCGCCTCGGGATCTAATTTCGGATGACCTCCTCGATGACCCGGCTTTCTCCGAGGATTCCCCCTACTGGGATACATTGTTCGACGATGAAGGCAACACGTCTGCGCCCACCGCTGACAACTAGAAAAGGTAGAACATGGAAGGACACCGCTGCTTGGATCCCACAAAGGCCACCGCCACCACCTCGCTAGTTTGCATGAACAGTGACTTGCCCACTACGTGGGGTGTAGGCCATGGTGACCATCTTCCCCGTCCCAAAAACCAACTTGCATACGTGCTTCACGGCGGCGGAGGAAGGCTACTCTGCCCCTTCTGTTGAAGCATATCCCTCTCGGGTTCATGACAGTCTAATGAGTGGGCTGCCGGACATAGGGAAGACATATCGTGGGAATGGAGATCCGCTGTGGCCGGCATTAGACTAGTTTTAGCCTAGTCCGGTATAGTTTAGTTAAAATATGTCTGAAGTGTAAATGTTTTCATTCGGTTTGTATCAAAATCATCCGGTTTGCATATAATTCATCTGTTTAGTTGAAATCCGGCTTGAAATGTATGTGCCTAGCTTTAGATGGTTGGCTCCCGCATCCGTATCTACTGACTGTTCCCCATAGCTATGGACAAATTTAGTGTCCGGTTTGTGGGTCTGAGTTGGAGATGCCCTACGATCTTCGAAACGAAGCCCCAAGTTTCAGCTGTTGGAAATTCAAGCTCAAGGAAGATCTGAGCATGCTAGAACATAGAACCAAGGAAAAATATTTGGATGCTTTGTAACGCTCGATAAGTGCTCATCTGGGATGATCACTTAAACCCTTTTACACATGCTTCACTAAACTGGCATTGGATGGTTTTCTTTTCTATTTTTTCTTTTTCTTAAGTTTGTATATCATGTACTCTTACTATAATTAATATAAGAATACCATAGAAGAATTGTTCTATTGTTTGCGGTTCAAAAAAAATTGTCTCCTACGGACTCGGTAATCAAGGAATTCATCTCGTGCCTAGCACTCCACACTCCATATTCTGGCATTGGTTGGCCGTTGATTAACACACCTCCAAATTCTCCTACATGGCTCAAATTTCAGTACGTCATTGAAAATACGCCCCACAATCAAGAAATCACGTGGAACATTTTGAATAGGCGGAGCATAATGAGATGAATTAATTGTTCTCACGCATTGTGCATAAGTATAGGCATACTCTTATCTAGTTTCCTTGATTGTGGACAAGGAGAGGGGGAGACATGGAGCTCGAGATTTTAAGGACAGTGTCGTTGTTTTGTCATGGCAGATGTTCTCATGAGAGAACTAAGTTGTAAGGCCATCACTACTAGGTGGTAACTTGAACGGGGTTGATAAAAAACGAGGGTGTCAAGTTTACCGAGGTTTGGCCCCTCACGGTAGAGGTAAAAGCCTACTTTGGCTTGATTGCTATTGATGATGGTGATCTCGATACAAGGGTGCTGCTTCGCTACCTAGCTTTCGAGAGGTTACAACCTGTCCTTTGACGTCCTAGGACCCCCCTCCCTCCCCCCCCCCCCCCCCCCCCCCTTATGTAATAGGCCAGGTTCCTCGTTTAGAATAGACTCTGAGTCATGCTCACAAACTGGATCCTATTGTAAGTCTTGTATATCTTCCCTGTTTCCCAAATGTACTGCCTTTTGGGTTAATTCAGGTGAAGTGTACGCATGATGCATATACACACCTCATCAATGCATCAGGCTAGGCAGGGTAGCTATATGTACGGTTTATTGTTCCATTGCTGCTATATAAAGTATCACAAAAGAGAGCCAACCTAGTTAGCCAGCCCTTGGAAAGGAAATTGTCGCGAACAAGCTTGTGTGTGTCATGGCTATGGTCATAAAGTGTCGTCCAAATTACCTTAGCTGGGGATATTGGAGCAAATCAAATGACAATCACATCTAATGGCGATGAGGCCCGAGGGTTGTGAGAATAATACTTTTGTTGTAAGGGTGCCATGTAACATAGACTCTCTTTTTTCTCAAGAATATTTCACTTCTGCTTCGCTACCCCCCCCCCCCCCCCCCCAAACACATTAACAGTTGAGATTACCCCATATCCTTTCATAATAAAGGATACAATGGTCATTTTGAAAGTACCGAGCATGCGGATACGAAAAGTTAGCATGAGAGATCGAACTCATAACCTCATCCTCCTGTTTAGAGGAGCAAGCCACTCGACTACGCTGCCACTACTGATAATATAAATCATGAAATTTACTAGTATTAGTTGTTCCCTATAGATCTCACGGTCAACGTTGCTCTGTAGTTTGAGGGCGCCATGCCGGATTCTATGGCCTTCTTGATGAGTCTGATCTGGAGCTGGCAAAGCAAGTTATGGTCAAGCACAAGGAGGGGAAGGACAGCACCATCATCAACCTCGAGCATGCGATCTGGGTCAACCAAGACCAGCTCGTTCTTGGTTGCCTCCTCAACAACCTCACGAAGGAGGTCCTGATCCATGTAGTATTAATCCCTACTGCTGCTGCTCTTTGGAAATACCTTGCAGCTATGTTCTGCTCCACCTCTAGATCAAAGATCAATAATTTTGGCGTCGCCCTCACCAACGCTCAGAAGGGAACTCAGAACGTGGCTAGCTACTTCGCGCTACATGAGGTCCTTGGCGGATGAACTTGCAGCCACAGGGAGTCCTCTTCAAGATGAAGAACTCATCTTTCACATTCTCTCCGGCATCGACCTCGAGTACCAGCCGCTAATCTCCGCCTTTGATGTCCGCACCGAGCCACTCTCCCTCGACCACCTCTACGCGCTTATGTCAAATTTTGATCAGCGAGTTGAGCTCTTTTAATCCTCTGGCGGCTTCAACTCCTCGGCGAACGTGACTGCTCGTGGTGGTCGTGGTTCCTCCAAGGGCTACCATCATCCATCACGGAACAACAACAACAACAACAACAACAACAACAACAACAACAACAACATCCGTGGTGGTGGTGGTCCAAACCAGCAACGCGGAGGAGGAGGCTACAACAACTCTAGTGGAGGCAGGGGTGGTGGCTAAAACCATGTTGGTGGTAGCTATCACTAGAACAACTACGATGGCAACAGTCGTCCCAGCAACGGCCGCCCCTTCTACTCCCAAGAACAGGGTTCGCCAACGAGTGGGACAAACCAGCAACAACAACAACCATGGGTGTGATTTTGATGAATTTGGTCCTAGTCAAATCAGCGAAAAATCAATCCCATCACCAAGGGTTGCAATTGGTGTTATGCCGAGGATCATAATTACCAGAAAAAGCGAGTTTTCGTGCATGCAGATTCTTCTTATGGAGTAGATACATTTTTTTTGTGGATACTGGTGCCTCGGATCACATTACCAGTGAGCTAGGGAAGATAAACATCCAGGAGAAATACCATGGCAGAGATCAAGTTCACACCGCCGACGGTACAGGTATGCAGATAAGTCATATTGGTCATTCCATTATCAAAACCCCACAAAAATATATCCATCTTAGATTTTTTTTTTTGCAAGATCCGAGTGCCTCCAAAAATTTGCTCTATGTTCATAGCATTGCCATTGATAATAAAGGCTTTCTTGAATTTCATCCATTCTTCCTTTTGATGAAGGACCAAGCCACAAGGAGAATTCTGTATCAAGGTAGATGCGTGGGAGGGCTCTAATTGATTCCTCAACTTAGAAGCCTCAATAAAAGAGCATATGGTTTGATCAATCTTTCTGTTGAGCGGTCACATGCACGCGAACATTCTTCTTTTTAGGGAAAAGTATATTTTTTTATCACTGAACTCTCTCAAAAGTCTAGAAATGGTCCCTCAACTCTAAAACAGCAAACATTAGTCCCTCAAGTTTGAAAACCAGATTAGTTTGGTCCCTTGACTCAATAAAAGTAGTTTTTGTGCTGAGTTGGTGTGGTTTTGAACCGGCTTTGCCAATGCTGCAATCTTCTTCCTTCCAATCTTCCAATCTTTAGCTCAGCTGAGCATTTCGTCGAGCAGTTGGCGCACGCCAAGAAACAGACAAAGGTCAACGCATAGATTGCCACGGCGCACATACTGTGTGCAGGCGGCCGAGGAACTGCGGCACGGCGAGGATCGCCGGTGACCCACACACGCCAGCACGCACAAACTCACACATCAGTCATCACACCCACCAGCACGCTCACACTAGCACAGCACAGATGCACACCCACAACACAGCCACACTGTTAGAGGGAGAGAGCGCCGGCGGGTGTTCCAGCGTTCATCCGCGCGACCATGGCGTGAGTTCGGAGTTGGTTTGAGCGGTCGTGACGGCGATTCTCCGTCGGAGATGAGGTAGCCAGCAAATTGAAGCGCTTTTGAATAATTTGGACGACCGCATGCCATGGGCGGCGCCCACGGGGCCTGTACCGAGGACGCCCGTGTTGGGTAGAGGATGACCTGGGCGCGGCCTTGGGTCTCCTTCGAGGCAGGCATGCTCCAGGAAGGAGCGCGAGCTGTGCGCAAGATTGAGGTGCTTGGCCCGCGTGCATGCGTGCGGCGGCCAGTCAAGTGCTTTCTGACGGAACACGGAGTGCGGACTATTTATGATTCTTGTCATAGAGGGCTAAGTCTCATTAGTTGCCATGTCTAGTCATAACGGGGAGTAACTTAGACTAGTAACATCATATTTTACTAGGTATGTTACTACCTTCACAGTGGATAGTAACATATGCGTGTTGTCATGTTATGGTTCATTTATTAGCCTATAGACTCATATTATCTTGATATGTGTGATGTTAGAGTAACTAGCTAAGTTACCACCATCACTTCTCTCATCATTCACTTCTGCTTCAGTACACCCTCCTTAAACACATCAAGGGCTGAGATCTGTCGATACCCCTTCGCTGTCAGGGGCATGATCGTCTTATGTAAAAAATCCCCCCCCCCCCCCCCGCCCACCGCGCGTCCACGCCGATACCCCCCGCGTGCCTATGTATACGGGGCTGCCGCACGAGCCGAGCCGCATGGCAGCCGTGAGGACGTGAGCCGAGCCGAGCCGTTAGCATCCATGGGCCCACAAAGTCAAATGCAGTCGGTGGGGGCGTACGTGTGGTCGTGGCGCGGTCGTGCAGTTAGCGGCGCACTAATTGCGGCGCTGACTGCTCGCGGCCGATCTCCTGCCGCCAGCCTTTTGGCGTGGTAGTCCGTGCCCTCCATTGCTGCGCGTGCGGCGACCGGGCACCTTCCGCCTTGGGCCGACAGTTGACGCGACCGGTCGGCTGCCGCCGCTGCGGCGACCGCCCGCCCGCCTTCAGACGCCACCAGCGCTTCGACTGCCGCGCGTGCCGTCCCCGCGCCTTCCCACGCCTACCGATGCCTCGCCTGCTGCGTCGCGCCGCCTTCCCACGCCAGCGATGCCTCGGCTGCCGCGCCGCGCCTTCACACGCCGCCGCTGCCTCGCTTTCACACGCCACCGCTGCCGCGCGTGCCGCCAACCGCCCGCCTCTCCCTCGGGGCGCGCGCCACCGACGGCTCAGCGGCCCACCACCCCTCCCCCCGCCGTCTGTAAAAGGCAGCGCCAGCCCTGAGCAGGCCGTGCCATCTCCCTCGCCCCGCCCATCTCTCTTCCTCTCCTCGCCCGCCCATCTCCCTCTCCTCGCCGGCGATGTCTTCTAGTGACTCCGACGAGGGCGCGTGGCCGACCGGCGTTTGGCCACTGAGCCTCACCGTCGGCGACACGGAGGATCTGGCCTGGTACGGCCTGATGGTGCCGCCGGCAGCCAAAGTGCCGCGGCCGTGGCTGATCGGGGCGGACGGCATCCCCACCATGGGCCCGCCGCCGACGAGGCAGCAGCTCCACGCGTTCCCTAGCGGCCGCTACAACCGCAGGGCCCGGCGCAGGTTCTGGCGGGGGAAGAACTTCGACGTTGTCCTCGGCGCGTTCAGGGACGCGGCGGCCGGCCGCGCCGTCGGAGACATTACCGGCGAGGCCGGCTCTTCCCGTGGTCGACGTCACCACGGTCCCCCTCCAGCCGCCCCCACTGCCCCGGCATAGCAGGCGCCCCCTGACCCAGCGCTGGTCGAGATCCTGTCGGCGCAGGCCGCCCTCGCGCAAGACGGAGACCCCGGCGACACGCTGGGGCTACTTGCGGTGCTGGCCCAGTCGGCAGAGGAGGTGGCGGCGGCGGCCACCCATGAGCAACGAGAGCGGCTGGCGGCCATAGCGGCGGTGCAGGAGCAGCAGGCGCGGGAGGACAACTAGTGGGATTTCATCGACGACGACGACGGTGGCGACGATGGCGGCGAAGGCGGCGAAGGAGAGGATGGTGGTATGGCGCCAGTCGTCGACCTCACCGGCGCCAGCGACGAGGAGTAGTCTACTTTTAGGGTTTTTATTCAAATTTCGGTTTAAGTTATGTAAGAGCAGTGCTCGGTTATGTTTAGTGCTATGTAAAGTAGTTTGAATTATGAATGAACTCGAAATGGCTTATCTGGAAAAAAAACCGTATGTTTAATTTGATGTTAGTCGTGCAACTTCAAAAAATAAACGGAAACATGCATTTCAACGTTATGAGGAAAATCAATGCTCGGTTATGCATGCATGAGGCTTTCACTCATACTCGAACGGTCTCTGGAGAACTTATCATGCATGCACACCAAAAACATATTGCGTCACGTCCGGGGTGTGGTATTATGTGTTATCACCAAAAAATTATAAGAAAATTGTATAAAAAGATCTCTGGAGAACTTATCATGCATGCACACCAAAAACATATTGCGTCACGTCCGGGGTGTGGTATGTGGTGTTATCACCAAAAAATTATAAGAAAATTAGTAATGAGTAATTAATTGATAATGAGTACTTCTATAATGAATATTATGTTCAGTTATTTATGTAAATTAGTAATTACATTTTTAATATTTATGTAATGTTAATTAATGTCTAAAAATACTTAAAATATATGCAAAGTTTAGTACTGTAATGTGTATTGCATTAATGACTAATTGTTTTTTCATAATAATAATGAGTTTTTTGTTATAATTTATAAGTAAGAATAATGAGTTTTTTATTACAATTTTATAACACCCTCGATGTGACTATATCTCCCACGTGTCGAGACACGACTTAGAGGCATAATCGCATTGAAGGCAATGTCGCAAGTGAGGTAATCTTCACACAACCCATGTAATATAATAGGGGAAAAAAGTTACATAGTTGGCTTACAATCGCCACTTCACACAATTACATGAATAAACATTACATCAATCAAAAACACTCATGGTCCGACTACGGAACCAAAATAAAAGAAGAACCCCAAATGCGACAAAGGTCCCCGATCGACCCCAACTGGGCTCCACTACTGATCAACTAGCACGAAAACAACACAAAGGACAAGATCTTCATCGAGCTCCTCCTGAGCTTGGTTGCGTCATCTGCTCAGACTCATCGGCACCTGCAAGCTGGTTTTGGAAGTATCTGTGAGCCACAGGGACTCAGCAATCTCGCACCCTCGCGATCAAGACTATTTAAGCTTATGGGTAAGGTAAAGGTATGAGGTGGAGCTGCAGCAAGCGACTAGCATATATGGTGGCTAACATACGCAAATGAGAGCGAGAAGAGAAGGCAAAGCACGGTCGATAAAATATGATCAAGAAGTGATCCTGGACTACCTACGTCAAGCATAACTCCAACAACCGTGTTCACTTCCCGGACTCCGCCGGAAAGAGACCATCATGATTACACACGCGGTTGATTCATTTTAATTAAGGTCAAGTTCAGGTTTTCTACAATCGGACGTTAACAAATTCCCATCTGCCCATAACCGCGGGCACGGCTTTCGAAAGTTCAAATCCCTGCAGGGGTGTCCCAACTTAGCCCATGACAAGCTCTCACGGTCAACGAAGGAATAGACCTCCACCCGAGACGTTCCGATCAGACTCGGTATCCCAGTACAACAAGACATTTCGACAGGGTAAAACTAAACTAGCAACACCGCCCGATGCGCCGACATCCTGATAGGAGCTGCACATATCTCATTCTCAGGGCAACACCGGATTGTCTAAACTTTCGGTAGGCCAGCCCAGAGTTGCCCCTGGTAGCCACCGGCGGCTGATAGTTTGGACCAACACTTAGACAAGCACTGGCCCGGGGGGTTAAAATAAAGATGACCCTCGGGATGCGCGACTCCCAAGGGAAAAAGGCTAGGTGGCAAATGGTAAAACCAATGTTGGGCTTTGCTGGAAAAGCTTTACTTAAGGCGAACTGTCAAGGGGTTCCCATTATAGCCCAACCGCGTAAGGGACGCAAAAATCCAGGAACATAACACCGATATAATGGAAACTAGGGCGGCAAGAGTGGAACAAAACACCAGGCATAAGGCCGAGCCTTCCACCCTTTACCAAGTATATAGATGCATTAATTAAATACGATATATAGTGATATCCCAACAAGTAAACATGTTCCAATAAGGAACGATCTCCATGTTCCAACAAGGAACAAACTTCAATCTTCACCTGCAACTAACAACGCTATAAGAGGGGCTGAGCAAAGCGGTAACATAGCCAATCAACGGTTTGCTAGGACAATCGTGGGTTAGAGGCTGAACATGGCAATTTGGGAGGCTGACAAGCAAGTGGTAGGCATCGTAGCAATGGCATAGCAAAAGAGCGAGCAAACTAGCATAGCAAAGATAGTAGTGATTTCGAGGGTATGATTATCTTGCCTGAAATCCCGCAAGGAAGAAGAACGAGTCCATGAAGAAGACAAACGGGCGTAGACGAATGGATCCTCACAACACGACGTTACCGGAATCAACCCGAAGAAGCAATCACCGGAAAAGAAGCACACAACATAGTAAACAACCACGACATCAACATGGCATGATGCACAATCGAATATGATGCATGTCCGATTTAAATATGCATGGCATGGCAAAGAGCACAAACAATCCTACAAATTAAGTGGAGCTCAATATGCATCGGGATGCATATTGACAAAACACCACATCAATTATTTAGTTCTCTCTCGGTTAGGTACTCAACAATATTAAATGTTGTTAAGCATGGCAAGAGGGTGAAGCAAATGAAAACTACCCACCTAGTCAAGTTTAAATGAGGCCGGGAACAACAAACAACAAATCCGGAAACTCCTCATGTGCATATATTAGGTTAGGTCCTGTTCTGTCCTAAAACATATTTTAGAGTTGTTAGGCATGCAAAACAATGTCACCATGTTAAACTAGGCAAAATTCTACCCCATTTACATATAAAGTTTATTAAAATCGGAGTTACGGTTATTTAGTTATGAATTAAATCATATTAGCATGGAATAGGAGCAAATTAATGCAAACAACATTTTAAACATTTTAAACATGGATGAAAATGACATATTATGAAACTAGACACAATTTTAAGCAAGTTTCATATTAAGTTTGTTTAGATCCGATGCACGGTTTAGAAGTTATTAAATGCATGATCCCGAAGGGGTTTTCTGTAAAACTGCAATGCTCTGGAAATTAGACAAATTCACAGGGAAAAAAACACTACATGGGCCGAAACTAAGCATAGGTCCAACAGAATAGTAAAAAAAAGGAGGCACTGGTGGTGGCCTCACCATGGGCCTCGACCCGGTTCAGTGGAGGAGGAGGTAGGCCGCGAAGGGGCAATCTGGGCCTGGAGCGCTGGCAGGCCTTGGCGCTGGGCTGGACTAGTGGGTGCTGGATCTGGGACTGCTCACCAAGTGGCCTTGGGCCGGTTTAGACGGAGAGGGAGGCCTGCAGGGGAAAACAGTAGCGGGCCGGCTCGGGTGGACTCGGCCTTGGGCGCCACTGGGCCTTGTGCGAGAAGACCTAGGCGCGGGCGGCGTGGATCTCGTCCACGCTGGCGCTGGGGACAAGTCAACAAAGGGCGGCTGTGGCATTCGTCGTCTCGTTTCAGGAGAAGGAACAGGGCGAAGCAGAGCAGCAGCAGAGGGACTTGGCAGGGCGAAGGTGCACGGGAACCGACCGGATCCATGGCCACGACGGCGGAGCAGAGGAGATCCAGGGCGCAGGGATCCGGCGTGGCGGCTTTGCGGATCCAGCGGGGACGAACGGGTGATGGCGCGCACGTCGAGGACACGACCAGGGATGGGGTTCCTGCCCAGCGAAGAGAGAGCAGAGAAATGAATCGCAGAAAGAAGAAAAGGAGGTGAAGAGAGAGCAAGGGAGATGGGGCGCGGCGCGGGCCTACTGGAGGTGGTCGCCGGTGGAGCTGCGAGTCCAAGGGTCGCGGGATCCGGCGGCAGGGAGGCGCTTCCATGGCGAGGCCGGGGAAGCTGCGGACGAGGGACTCCTGGCTCGGGGCGACGGGCCCATGGTTGACGACGGGAGCGAGGAGGCGCGAGGTAGCTCTGGAGCTGCTGCTGGTGGCCGGCGTGAGGGAGACGAGGTGAGGAGGAGGCCATGGCGCTCCCTGGGGCTCGGGAACGAGCTCGCCACGATCTGGATCGGGCCAGCTGCGAGGCGGCTCCTGCGCGAAGAAACAGGGAGAGAGAGGGAACCGGGTGAGAGAGAGAGAGCAACGAGGGAGAGGAAAATGGAGGCGAGGTCGGCCTGGCAGGGGAGCTCGGCTCCTGGATCGAGAGGGTGGGCGCTGGTTGGTTGGGCGATGGGATCGAGGGAGATTGAGTGAGGGGATCCCGAGAGATTGGAAGTGGCGGCGGGCGACATGACAAGACTCCTAGATTTTAGGGTTTAGACAAGTTGGTTTATATATAGCAATAGGATTTGGATAGAGGCAATCTGGAGCCTTCGATCAAAATTGGACGGTCGCGAATAAAATAGCTAGGGAGTCTAAATGAGAAAACGGTGACGTTTTGTAGACGTTTGGGGATGTTCCGGACACAGCGGTAACGACTGTTCGAGTCGGGTCCGGGACAATTTTCGGACGCACGCGAGGGGGGCTGCGGGCTGACGAGAGAGGTTAGGCTGGGACTGGCGGTAGGTAGTGAGCTGTGTAGACGGTCCCGGGCTGAGAGAAGAGAAGAGAGGGAAGCCCGGCATCTGTTTCCGGAGAACGAAAACGTCCGACGTTAGACCGGCTACTATTGCCGCTATAATTATCCGTTGGGGCGTCAAACGAACTCCGATTGCGATGAAACTTGACAGGCGGTCTGTCTACACTATAATAAGACCGCACACCAAATTTCAACCCAATCCGAGAACATTTTCCGGCCACTTATAAAAAAATATTTCGGACATGCCGCGGGCGCGTGCAAGTATGTCTGGGCTCAGAACGGACAACGGAGAGAACGAGGAGGCCGGGACGGATGCAAGTTTTGAAAACATGATGATGCAATGCACATGATGACATGATAAGATGCAACACGCAAGCGAATGACAAGGCAACAACAGCGAATAACTGGAGGACACCTGGCACATCGGTCTCGGGGCGTTACAAATTTATAGGTAAAAATTACTAGTTGTGGTTTAATTTTTATGAGTTCATATCCGATCAGTGCCAGTTGCATTGCTGGTACGAGGTGGCATGCACGAAACGTGACCCAATTTTGGGAGGCAGTGGGCATGCCCATCTTAGGGCCCCATGCAAGAGTTGAATGAATTCGGAGACCATACGCACGTTGCGTCACGCCCGGTCAGTGTTTTCGGTGCGTTTCACGAAGAAAACCATAGGAAATTCATACGGTGCCGGAAAATTATGAAAACTTGCACGCACGATGGACCTGGCGATGGGTGCGTGTCCAAAATGTTTGGGGTCCACCGGCTGAGTCAGAAAAGAGAACGAAACGTGACCCAATTTTGAGAGGCAAGGATGTCGAAAAAAATCTCCTTTCGGACGGGTCCTTCAGTCCTGCCCGAACGGTCTCCGGAGAAGGAGGTCAATTTTTCGACATATTCGGAATGACCTTAACTTTTGCAAGTGAGTTGGTATGGTCACCCTGACATTCAATCCAAGAATTGAACGTATTTGAACACCAAAAACATGTGGTGTCACGTCCGGGGTGTGCTATGTGCTGTTTTCATCGAAAAAATTATAGAAAATTCATAAAGCGATAAAAAAGATACAAAACTTGGCATGCATCCTAGTGATGATGGAGGAACACTATAAAAAAATTTGAGTTCATTTGAAGGATGTCGAAAAAAAAACTCCTTTCGGACGGGTCCTTCAGTCCTGCCCGAACGGTCTCCGGAGAAGGAGGTCAATTTTTCAACATATTCGGAATGACCTCAACTTTTGCAAGTGAGTTGGTATGGTCACCCTGACATTCAATCCAATTGAACGTATTTGGACACCAAAAACATGTTGTGTCACGTCTGGGGTGTGCTATGTGCTGTTTTCACAGAAAAAATTATAGAAAATTCATAAGGCGATAAAAAATATAGAAAACTTAGCATGCATCCTAGTGATGATTGTGGAACACTATAAAAAATTTTGAGTTCATTTCAAGGATGTCGAAAATAAATTAATAAGTTTATTGATATAACTAATAATTTTGGGTTCATTTGAAGCATGTCAAAAAAATATTGTAGATAGTACTCATGAAATTTGCATAGTGTGGCAAGTAATAAAAAATAAGACAGATAGTAATGATATGATTTGAGTTTACACTGCTAGCAGTACACGGCCGCACTACCCGGTCAGTGTAATGAGCTTACACTGACCGGGCAGTGCGGCAGTGCCGCCGCTAGCAGTGCAAAGTCAAACCAAATTATTACTAACTGTCTCATATAGCAATGTGCACGAACGCGGGTATATAAGCCGGTCGTGGCGTCCCTCGGCGCGCGAGGTGGGACTAAAAAAGCGCCCCTTCCACCCCCCCCCCCCCCCCGCGCGTCGTGACTCATAGAAGGCAATAAAATTGTGATGCAAAAAAAAAGCCCACCTGTGCTTGCATGCCGCAACTGCACTTAATCGGTCCGGCCCGATCAAGCCGGGTGGCGAAAGGGCCGGCCTTTCGGCCCATCTACGGCCCACAGCACAGGCCAATGGGGCAGTGGCGGGACAGGGCGGGAATGAGAGGAGTTTGAAACGGTCGTGGGAGGTTGGTATATAAGTCGGTCGCGGCGTCGTTCGGCGGGCGAGGTGGGACTAAACTTTAGTCGTCACCCCCACCGACCCTGCCCCCGCACCGCGCGCACACTCAATGGGCCGGCCGACGCGCGCCGTCGCGCACAGTCACTCGGCCGTCCAACGCGCGGTGTCATTGTTTTTTTTGTTATGTGTTTATTGTTTTAAAAATAATAGTATTTTTTTAATAAATGGTGTATTGTATAAATAATAATGAAAAGTCCTACGTATTGTATAAATGTTCAATAATTTATGTAATGTTCATTAGTTTTTTATGTGTTTTGCATTAATGGCTAAAGTAGTTTTCATAATAGTAAAGAGGTTTTTGTTATAATTTAGAAGTAATAATAATTTGGAAAACACCCTTTTTAAAAAACAGTACTTGATTTAGAATTTATTTAGTAGTTATGTTAAAAACAATACTTAAAATATAATTTATTATGTAATTATATTAAAAACACTACTTAATATAGAATTGAATTCAAGGAACAAATCATAAAAAATTCATATCCAATCAGTGCCGGTTGGATTGGTGGTACGAGGTGGCATGCACGAAACGTCACCAAATTTTGGGAGGCAGTGGGCATGCCCATCTTAGGGCCCCACGCAATATTTGAACGACGTCGGACACCAAACGCACATTGTGTCACGCCCGATCAGTGTTTTCGGTGCGTTTCACGGAGAAAACCCATAGGAAATTCATACAGTGCCGGAAAATTATGAAAACTTGCAGCATGATGGACCTGTCGATGTGTGCGTGTGCAAAAAGTTTGGGGTCCACCGGCTGAGTCTGAAAAGAGAACGCGGTACGGGGCTGACATCGTTCATATCCGATCTGTGCCGGTTGCATTGGTGGTACGAGGTGGCATGCACGAAACGTCACCAAATTTTGGGAGGCAGTGGGCATGTCCATCTTAGGGCCCCATGCAAGATCTGAACGACGTCGGACACCAAACGCACGTTGCATCACGCCCGGTCAGTGTTTTCGGTGCGTTTCATGGAGAAAACCATAGGAAATTCATACAGTGCCGGAAAATTATGAAAACTTGCACGCATGATGGACGTGTCGATGAGTGCGTGTGCAAAATGTTTAGGGTCCACCGGCTGAGTCCGACAAGAGAACGCAGTACGGGGCTGACATCGGCCATATCAGATCAGTGCCAGTTGTGTTGGTGGTACGAAGTGGGATGAACGAAACATGTCCCAATTTTTGGAGGCAGTGGGCATGCCCATCTTAGGGCCCCACGCAAAAGTTGAACGAATTCCGACACCATACGCACGTTGCGTCACGCCTGGCTAGTGTTTTCGGTGCGTTTCACGAAGAAAACCATAGGAAATTCATACGGTGCCGGAAAATTATGAAAACTTGCCCGCATGATGGACCTATCGATGAGTGCGTGTGCAAAAAGTTTGGGGTCCACCGGCTGAGTCAGAAAAGAGAACGCAGTACGGGGCTGACATCGGCCATATCAGATCAGTGCCGGTTGTGTTGGTGGTACGAGGTGGCATGAACGAAACGTGTCCCAATTTTGGGAGGCAGTGGGCATGCCCATCTTAGGGCCCCACGCAAGAGTTGAACGAATTCGGACTCCATACGCACGTTGCGTCACGCCCGGTCAGTGTTTTCGGTCCGTTTCACGAAGAAAACCATAGGAAATTCATACGGTGCCGGAAAATTATGAAAACTTGCACGCACGATGGACGTGGCGATGGGTGCGTGGCCAAAAAGTTTGGGGTCCACCGGCTGAGTCAGAAAAGAGAACGCAGTACGGGGCTGACATCGGCCATATCAGATCAGTGCCGGTTGTGTTGGTGGTACGAGGTGGCATGAACGAAACGTGTCCCAATTTTGGGAGGCAGTGGGCATTCCCATCTTAGGGCCCCACGCAAAAGGTGAACGAATTCCGACACCATACGCACGTTGCGTCACGCCCGGCCAGTGTTTTCGGTGCGTTTCATGAAGAAAACCATAGAAAATTCATACGGTGCCGGAAAATTATGAAAACTTGCACGCACGATGGACCTGGCGATGGGTGCATGTCCAAAAAGTTTGGGGTCCACCGGCTGAGTTAAAATTGTTGCATTAAGAAAATGCATTAATAATTTCTGACGTTAAAAAAACATCGAAGATAATGGCTTTTTTTTGGAAGAATATGCATGATCAATGTGAACCTTCACAAGCTCTTAGCAGGTGAAGACTCACATCTATCCTGCATATCCTCCAAATAGAGTCCCACAAACTGAGATGTTTATTCATTGACCGACAGAAAATTATATAAAGAAGTCAACGGCGCGCCGGCTTAGCGATGTGGTATTAAACTACAATGCATGTTTTTAATAAATGCATCGTGGGCCACCCGTCGGTAGTTTTACGGGACGGGCCAAGCGGCCCACTATGTCGTGACCACGTCTATGACGCCATACGTGCGTGCATGGCATGGAAACGAAGCCGCCATTACCTCGCCCCAGGACCGCCTAGCCCCGCCGCCTCCACGCACCTCCTCACCCGTCCCCGATCCGACGGTTGCACCGCCGTGGCCGTCCAAACTCCCTTCCGTCATCTGCGCGCGCGACTTGGATCTCAGGCCCGGCCGTGCCGTCTCGGCAAATTCGCCGGCACCCTAAACCCTAGGACGGGCCGTCTCGGCAAATTCGCCGGCACCCTAAACCCTAGGACGGGCCGTCGGGCAGAGGGCACGCGGCTGCCACGACTAACCCACACCGGGTGGGGTTTGGCAATGGTGGCTGCCGGTGCTCGTCGAGACGCCGGAAGGTATGGTATTGAACCGTACGTAATCTTTTTTGAATCTCGTAACTAGTTAGCTAACTGGCATCTTATTTAGAATGAAAGAATTAGGAGATGTGTACTGCTCGGTTGAGAAGTGGTGCGAATTGGTGGGAAAATTCACAGCCAGACAGCGCATGATGCTACGTGGCACAAAATTTGACTGTATGTTGAGAATTCCTTGCGTGAAAATGAGGAAATTTTTATTGGAATTTATGATTACAACGTATGACAGTACAAGAAAGCGATTTATTATTCGGCGAAATACTGACGGCCTCAGTGTGCTTAATGAAGATGTTTACGACATATTTGGGCTACGTAACAAGGGTGATGATGTCAGTAGCATGATAGCAAAAGTAGAACTAGATGCCAAAAAAATTGTTCCGAATCGGTTTCTAGACAAAAGAACAGGCCTAATCCTCATCGATGAGTTGATAAAAAATATTGTTGATACTCAGTGATATGATGATGATTTTGTGAGAAGGGTCGTACTGGTTCATATGTGTACAGTCTTAGCACCACAATCAACCAAGTTTGGTCCTTATCGTTATTACAAAATGGTGGAGGACGTGAACGCTATCAAGTCATACAATTGGAACAATTTCACGTTGGAGGTGTGCATGGATGCTATTAAAAAATCGGTCGAAGGTCTTGAAAAATTCAAGTGGCCTATCGGGAACTTGGCTCTTCTTCAGGTACAAGTCATTTCGTAATAGTTGTATGTATATATAATTTTATGTGATATATATGTCTGACTAGTTGTGTTTACTATCATGCAGTATATATAGTGGGAACAAGTTGAGCCAATTGGTGTGGATACATTTGATCCTTTGTCACGTGAATACCCACTAATGGTTAACTGGCCAGAAACGGAAGGGAAAAAGAGAGACGACTATGACAACATGCACGGGCGTGGCACCGGCAATGTAAGTCAATGAGTATAGTCCTTATTGGTTGCACATAGTAATTAACTATAGTTGTTTTTTTTTAATTGTTTTTGTTGTACAGCTTGAAAACTGCGTTAGCGAAGAGTACAGACGTGCTAAGATAGCACGTGAAGGGACTGTCCCAGATGAAGAAACGAAGAAACCTAAACGGAAAGGTGGTGGCAGGAGTAGAAAGCCAAGCACGTCAGGGGTTTCATCGAACACGACTAACACTATGGACCGTGTGATGACATACATAAAGCTGCTTCACAAGGAGGTTCTCAATATACCCGAAAGATGTGCACAGGTAATTTAAAATTTATATTAAACATGTTTTAGTTGTTCAAGTACTTATCGTGTTTCATTTGTGTTTGTAGATGGTAATGGAAAAGTTGAACACGGAAGGTGTGCTGTACAAACCCAATAAGAGGGACACCAATGACGAATTTGATAATGTAGGTGAAGAAGTTGGGATGGAGAATGGCAAGTACAAGTCATCAAAATATTGGCCAGATATTGATTCACCTACCGACGTGGAGCTAGTAACATCTTTCACGGGTTTCAATGATACCTACGTGCCCGTTGATGACACGGGTGCTCCGGCGACGACACCGGGTAAAGGTGACGCTACTGATCCTTTCATTATAGAGGATAATGGAAAGTCTCCCTGTTCGTCATCAACTGTACGTACAAAAGACTTTCCGTCTATGTCCTGAACCCCGCAGAATGCTGATTTTCTGGTGAGTCTATGGGTGGTTTGTCACCAACAAAGTCTGAAGACATGTCTGAGAGTTTCCCGGCAAAGAGCAACATAGGTAATGGTGAAGGCAGCGAGGACAATGAAGGTAAACGCAACCGAAGTCCGTCGAAATATTGTCTATCCCCGTATGACCTTCTCATTACCCGGAACAAACGTGTTATGTAAATTTTTTATTATTTTTAACGAATGTAGCTGCATTGTTTTAGATCTGTTTGCATCGTCACCACATTCAATTCTGGCAAGTTCCCTTAATATGACTCCGGATCACATAGAGGCAGCCAGAGTTTTTGTTGAGACTCTCGCATCGACAAAGAAGCATGCACACTGAACCGTGGTCGATATGCCGCCACCAGATGGGGACATATGCACGCCAGCTATGCTTCACGATGTCCTGACTTTTAAATGGTTGAATGGCGCTGTAAGTATGAGTTTGGTTTTAACAAAACTCTCATTTATACTTCAGAAGTTGACCTCATTTTTTGTTTATGTATGCAGATAATCAATGCATATTGTAAACACTTACAACACCGTGATTTCTCTGATCATTTCATATCAACAACGTGGTTCCCCAAATTTATGTTGGGTAGGGCTAGGGGAAAGACCAAGTCAATTAATGATTTGGATTCTGAACATGTTACAAAGAAAGCAAAAGTCCTCGCAAGAATAATGGATGAGTATTTCAGACGGGACAAGGTATTCCTTTCATATTTATTTGTTTTTGTTAGTCATTATTATTTAATTGCACTAACATCATTTGCTTACTATATAGGCGTATTTTCCTATGCACGTTAATGATAATCATTGGATAACCATAGTGATGCACACCGTCAAGGAGGAGTTTCAAGTTCTTGACTCAAATTCTAAAGGTGCAATAAGCAAAAGAATTCGCAATATGATTGCCACCCTGGTACGCTATAATTGTCACACTCCCATTCAGAACATTATTGAGTCATACATTAAATTCTGGTTTGTTAATTTGTTTCAGAGAGCTGAAATTTCTAAGGATATTATGGAGGCTAACTCTACTCTTGAATTAAAAAAAATTTCCAGATGTCTCATCGTGGCCAATTAATGAGTATAAAATGCCGAGACAACATGATGGGTAAGTTAAATGAATACAAGAAAGTGCATGCTATATCCTAAGCTGATCACACACATGATTATTGCAGAGTGTCTTGTGGACTTTTTGTGATGTGGTGCATAAAATACTGGGACGGAGATCGCTGGACACATGAATTTGACCAACAAGAGATTAATGACTCAAGGCCGCGTATTGTCGCGGAAATCATTTTTTCTGAGGTCAACAGATTAGAGAAAGTGAAGATGAAAATTGTTAAAATCATGGACAAGGAGTAGGTATTAGCATCGGTAGGGTTTTAGTCCCGTAGAAGGTTTCCGTACCGTTGTTGGATACTGTGATCGATTGTAATGTGACATGGCACTAGGATAGATTTCGACAATTTTTCACGTTTTATTTATTGCTTTCGTGAGACACTAAAAATTTAAATGCGTGTGGGCAAGTAATATTTTTTCTGTCCTAAAATGTATTAGTTTGCCTCTGCGATATTACATGTACTGTTGTTGTTGTTCCTACTCACGGCGGTCATTTTTTTATTAAAAAATATGCCCGCCGTCCTTAGTTGGTGCGATGTGGATAAAAGCTACACAATTTCTCATGTCGATTCTGGTGGCAGCAGCGGCGATCGGTCCGACAAATATTCCAGCCCGTGCGGTGGCGGACAGCCGAGCCAGTGGTGGGCCCGCGCAGTGCAGGTAGTGTGGGCTGGCGCCATTCGTCCTGCGCCATGGGGCGGGTCTGCTGGCCCAGCAGCCGGCCGACCGACCAGCCGCGCGCCGGGTGGCACACGTCTCGTCCCACCCCAGCCAGCGGCACACATGCAACGATCCCGAGGGGGAATATGGCGATCTGTCGGCCCATAAACGACGCGCGTCGGGCGCGTGGGCTGATCCTCTTCGTGTGCGGATACGGACGCTGGCGCTTTGTGCCGAGTAGGTTTAGTCCCACCTCGCCCGCGGAGAGACGCGCCGATCGGTTTACATACCCGCGTCTTCGCCTTCTCACAAGCTCGCTACAGAACATGATGCCCTATTGTGCGCCGTGGCCTCCCCGCTCGGCGGCCGAAAGGCCTCGCCACAAGGCGTAGTAGTTTACCGTCCGCGCGCCCGGCCACGGCTGGGGCTTTTTTTTACAAAACAATTGTCACATATATTACATTTTAAAGATCTTCATAAGTTTACTATGTCATTACAGCAGTAACACATTCATACAAATATAATATGTTTCACACATAATAATATAAATCGCATGTCTCATAACATTGAACAAGGTGGCATAAACATTGACTCAAAGTGCCATGTCTATTATTCTTAAACAAATAAACTGAAAGTGCTAATGACTTTCATCAAACAAGGTGGTTTAAAGAATAAACTCAAAGTGCCATGTCTCTTATTCTTAAACAAATAAATAGAAATTGCCAGTGCCTTCAACTGATTATGAGTACTTCATCTTTATGCCCCGTTCCTACATAATAAATTGTAAACAACTCATTAGACAATTGTGAAGATAAAACCAAAAAAATAGTTGAAAAAATGAAAAACTTACTTTTCATTCTCAGGGCACGTTTGCCGTCTATGGCCCTCTTTATTACAAATGCCACAAAGAGGACCGGCTTTTTTCTCAGAAAATGATTTTGGTCTTCCATTCTTTGTAACATTTGGATCTTTCTTTGCCTGCCCTATCCTGCTCTGTTTAGGGGCGCCCTTCGTGGAAACTTTCACAGGATCACCTATGACATCAACATGTTGTTCCGGCTGACGTAGATCCTCATGCACATTTCTTGTACTACCAACAGCATCATCATCAGGGACCTTTTTCTTCGCTATTATATTCTACAGACACTGCATCAACTCATCATAGACGAATGGATCATTTGAAGCAACATGAAAAGCTTCAGCTCCTGTTATACTAAGTTGACTATAGCGAGCACGCTGCTCTGCCCCTGTCCAACCCCAGCCAAACAAGTCACTCTTTCGCTGTGCAGGCAGCCCACCTCTCGCAACTTTTGACATCCTCTTAAGGATCCAACACTTAGGTATTTTAGATTTTTTATGATGAACCAACACATACAGAATGTGTTTGCAAGGCAATCCTTTCCGAAGCATTCATCCACAACTGCAGTCTATCGTATTCTCAGAGTTTTCATCTCGATAATTCACGCTGAACTGAAATTTCCGGTTATTTCTCCATGTCACGATGAAGGTGTGACAGTCAACTCCCACTAGCGTCTCAAAAATCTCAAGTTCTCCCATCTTCTTCAGATCTTGCTGAAGAATATAAAAATTGGAATGAGTGAATACTTCGGCGGCATGCTTCTCAATATCCTTATATTCTGTGACTGATGGTGGCAATGACTGATTTGAAACACAGTCATCATGCGCCTCGTTCTCACGTAGTCGGACTATGCAATTCTCATAATGCACAACTAGGTCAACAATAGTCATACCGCCGTCCAAGTGCAGGTGAAGACAAGAGTTAAGACTTTCACTCCTTTGATTACTGCGCATACCCAGAAAAAAACCATCTGACAGATATGATGCTGCCCACAGACTCCTCTTCCTGTACATCCTACTCAGCCACTCTTCTGTTTTATCAGTCTTCCATTTACGGACGAAAGCGTGCCATCTCGCCTCAAAGTTGGCTGGAGAGGTGGAGTAGTACAAGAGTGCCCTGAACTCACTTAGCGATTTGTAATTAAGGTGCTTCTGCATGTTTTTTTCCACGTGCCATGAGCAGAGACGGTGCAACACATCAACCAAAACCAACCGAATAGCTCGTATCATTGCAGTGTCTCCATCTGTGATGATTGACCTTGGCTTTTTCTGACAATTGGCCTTCAGGAATGTCTGAAGCAGCCACACGTACGTCGCTTCGGTCTCGTCGGACACAATGGCACAACCAAAAACTGTGGTGCAACGGTGATTGTTTACACCAACAAAGGGGATGAACGGCATACCATATCTGTTCATCTTATACGTGTTGTCGAACACCGTCACATCTCCATACAATTGATAGTCCCGCCGCGACTGTGCATCGCACCAGAACATGCTCTTCAAACGGCCCTCCTTATCGAGCACGTACTCAAAGAAAAACTCTGGATCCTTCTCCTTTCTGCTCCTCATAATCCCGATTGCCGTGTTAGCATCACCCTTCGCAATCAACTTCATTTTTTCTCGGCAACATAGATTGTACACGTCTCGTCTCAGAAACCCACACTTATCATACGAGCCATACCTGCTAATGAAGTTGTCAACGATGATATGCTTTCTGATCCCAGCTCCTTCCATCGCCAAGATCTCAGCTATTTGGTGATCTCCCATCACTCGATGTGACCGCAGAAATACCACCTCATCTGGTCTAGCCAACAAATGGTTGTGATCATCCATAAAAGCTGCCATGAACCAAACTCCACGTCCTTTGTCAAACTTCACGACTAAATGTGCGCCACACTCGCAACGAGTTTCTGGTCTTAGCCTGCGTGTACGGCCCTCCGGGTTTAAAAATTTACTGAGACGTTTTCCTGCCCTCGAGCAAACGTATCTCCTATACCGAACAGTGGTTGAAAGTCCTTTTCCTCATTTCACCTTATCTTTTCTGATATTGAATCCACGGTCTTTGGCGTAGTTATTATAGAACATGTGAGCCTCCCATTATGATGCAAATGTCATACCCATAACCTCGAACTGTGTCTCCAGCGCACGTTAGCTGGATTTCAGCTTCCTCAATGTCTATATTAGCTCCATCCTCATGCTCATATCCATCTTCACCACTCCAATCATCAAATTTAGCCTACAATATTCCACATAAGCAAGTGTAAGTTGTCATAACCAATTTTTTATTATTCAATGACATCTTAAATTTTGGACCAAACCTGGCTTATGTTATCCCCGAAAGATTCAACACCGTGATTTTCCTCGTTCTGAACGTCAATATCCTCCTGCACATAAAAATATCATATGCACGTGTAAGTACCATATGGTTCTTCATCCGACGAAAAGAATGTACATGACACTTACGTTTTCACTACAAGCACCCTTCTCCTTCTTTTCAAAATCCTCTTCAGGTAAATTATCATACGACGACCAGGATTCATTGTCGCTGCCATCATCATCATCTTTACTATCATTACCATTCGTACGATCAACACTATCGCTACCATCCCAACTCGTGTCCAAAAACAGATCCGTAAATCCAGTTTCTTTATCCATTAAATGATCTCTCAACCAACACTGCAATATTATAATAAAAAATTGATCTATCAATTTTAAATCAAATTAAATGTACTACAATCATACAGATGAGAAATTCTTATCTAACAAGTGATTGCACATAATTATTTACAGATTCAATTTTTTTGACGAACTAGACGGCTTACATGGCATGCACGTGCACTTCGGCCGGCCTGGCGTGGCTGCGGACGGCGAGGACGTTCCCGGAGAGGTTGATCACGGAGTTGCGGGCGGCGACAGTGTCTACGTAGGCCACATCACCGTGACGACCTGCACGGAGGCGACATCACGTACGGCGGGCGACTCCAAGATCTGTCCGCGCCGGCCAGATCCCGGGTGAAGACGGGGAGAAGGCAGCGATCGGCCGAACGGGAAGACGTTGGAATTGGCAGCGTGATCACGTGGCGGCGATCGGCGGGTAAGGGCGGCGATCGGCCGGGCGGGGCGACGTTGGAATGGGCCGCGTAATCAGTGTAGGTCGTGTTTTTTTTTTTTGCGTGAAGGGGAGAGGGTAGGGCCGTATCGGCTCGAGCCGTGCGCTCGGCTCTACCTGTATGGCCACGCCGCATACGGTGCGGGATACGTTAAGCACTGTATGCCCAAAATGCCCTTATACGTTAAGCGGGGGTGTACCGAAGCAGACTTCCTCATCATTAAATATGTGCCACATAAGCAAAATTATCTTGAAAAGTGTGATGTTACTAGTGATGTTACTTCCACTGTGACCAGCCTAACCACTAGTGTTTCTACCTAATCATTGCAACTTATTTTTTGTCTGATGTGTGGGGTCTGGCGCCCATCTTCTACTTTGTGTGGCAGGCCGAGGAGGAGAGACATTGGCTACCATATGGGAGTGTCGTTGGCTTCACCCTGGGAAGACGCAGGGGTGATCTATATTCTGTGGACCGGGTGGTTGCTCCGATACATGACTCACATCCCTGCTTTGCTAGAAGGCCCATCCCCTGAACATAAATAGTAAGGATCCCCATTGTGTTTGTTTATATATGGTTTTGGTTTGAAGTATGCCAATATGAACAAACAAGGTTAAAAGAGTCTCTAGATGAAGCTATCCATCCATGTTTTTCATTATTGAAAAATGGGTAGCCCGGGCTGCTACATTGGGTGATGCCACACCAATCTGTCTATGCTTTCTGGCTTTTGACACTAGTAGAAAAGGGGGCTTTGGTCCAGGCCGGGTAACCCCATTAGTCCCGGTTCAGTCCAGAACCAGGACCAATGGGGGCATTGGTCCCGGTTCGTGAGCCCAGGGGGCCGGCCGGGCCACGTGGGCCATTGGTCCCGGTTCATCTGGACCTTTTGGTCCCGGTTGGTGGGATGAACCGGGACCAATGGGCCTCGCTCCTGGCCCACAACCTTTGGTCCCGGTTCGTGCCTCAAACCGGGACTAAAGATTAGGCCTTTAGTTCCGGTTTGAGGCACGAACCGGGACTAATGGGGATGAGACCTTTAGTCCCGGTTCGTGCCACGAACCGGTACTAAAGGTCCCATTTTCAAACTCTACACCCCCCCCCCCCCCCGTGGATCGCCTTTTCAGTTTAAAAAAAATAAAAGAAAATGATGGAAATGTCAAAAAATAAAAGAAAATAAGTTTCCCATGTGATATGTGGTCTAGTTGTTGGGAAAATTTGCAAATGTGAATTTTGACTTTATTTGCAAAATCTCTCTGAAATTTGTAAAAATGGGCATAACTTTTGCATACTAACTCGGATGAAAAAGTTTTTTATATGAAAAATCATCTACTCGAAAAGTTACATCCGAATTTAGCGAGGAACCCCGTTAAACATTTTCAAAATCCTCAAAAACCTAATAAAAAAAATTACGGGGCTTTTAAGATCTAGAGTGAAAAAAATCGAAAAAAATTCAAACAATGGGCAAACTGTGGTCAAACAATGGTCAAACTAATTATTCTAGAATATTAGTGTTACTAAATAATTATTTCAGTTATTTCAATTTTGGTCAAATCTGGTCAAACTTGGTCAAATTGTGGTCAAACAATGGTCAAACTAATTATTCAAGAAATATTAGTGTTACTAAATAATTATTGTTTTTTAAAACAATAGTTTCAAAATAAAACTATGAAATGTGTCACTTCATGCTCAAGCAAAATTCCTAAAGGTTAATAGGATTGACATCTTAGTATTGTCAGGAAAACAACAAGTGCAGACTTGGAGCGAGGGAGAATAGAACCCGGAAGTTAAGCGTGCTCAGGCTGGGGGAGTGGGAGGATGGGTGACCGTTCGGAAAGTTAGATGATTTGGAATGATGAGGGGTGATTAGAGGATAAATTGAGAAGTGATGAGGGGTGGTGATTACAGACTAGAGGTTAAAATAATTCAGAAATTTGAAAATAAAAAAATTCAAAAAAAAATCATAAAATTTCCTTTAGTCCCGGTTGGTGTTACCAACCGGGACTAAAGGTGGAGCTCCACGTGGCCGCGCCCTTTAGTCCCGGTTCTGGATTGAACCGGGACTAAAAAAGAGAGGCATTAGTACCGACATTTTAGTCCCGGTTCCAGAACCGGGACTAAAGGCCCTTATGAACCGGGACTGAAGGCCCTTTTTCTACTAGTGTGACTACGTCATGGATTATTGGATCCGGGACGGCAGCGGCCTCGCCGCGGATTGTCGTTGCCATCAAAAGATTTTATGAGAGTTTCATCTCTGCAGATCTGGTGCTTGATTTCGGCGGTGAGATACAAACTATGAATGATGTCTTCATGCAGATGGATTGTTGTGTAGTGGCGGCAGTCAAATCACATGTAGTTGCTAGGATCGTGGAAAAGTGGTGGCGACAACACATGAGCGACCTCGATGATGGTGCTACTTGAGCACCTAGTCTTGAGCTCCAGGGTGAAAGCCTTGGTCTGACCTGAATTGGGTATACCCGACAATGATGATGTTTTTACGTCGTTACTTTGCTGTAGGCATTGTTCGGAATGCTCAGACCAATTCTTCAGGGTGAAAACCTAGATTCTAGCCTTGGGTGGTTGAATCTAATGACGGTGACACTTGAGTGGCGCTCCCTTCCTTAAGGCATTGTTGTTGAAGAACCTCGTTATCCGCGTGGTGTCATGAGATTGTCGGTGCAGATACGGTCATTGTTATAGTTTGCCAATCTGACCGCTTTGGTTTTTTTTTCCTTGCCTACACATAGCTTTGGTCTTGTATGACTTCGCTATTTGCTAGGTGTTTTTGTGTGCGTGCGTTGGTGTTGGTTGTGTGCATCCTAATTATGCAAAGGCCGAGTGTGTGCTTATTGTGTTTTCATCTTTCTGATGCTCCATTTTAAGTCAATAGAATCCACCATTTGTCGAAAAAATATAGATAACCATGGCAGTATTTGTTTCTTGGATATTTTCGGCAACCGAAAAGTTTTAGCTGGATGCCTGTGAAGATAAAGTTGTTTTGTTTATTGTCCAAATTGCCAAGGAGACGAAACGATTCCAACCATATAAAGGCTTGGCAATATGTTCTTGGGAAACGTTTCCATCCAACGCGCCGGCCGAACCATTGCGCCGGATGCGCGCGGGCCACGTGATCCAACTGGATCGTATGAGCAGGGAGACAGCGCACTTATATTTTTTTTCTAGCCCACGTACTGTACTTCTCTTATCTTTTCTCTGTAGCTCTCTCCTCCACTCGTCCCTTCCCTTTTTCTTCCCCAGCTAGAGCACAACTTCATGGCTACCCTAGGTGCTGCTACGAGGGGGTTCGGCCGTCCCTCTCTCTCTCTCTCTCTCTCTCTCTCTCTCGGCCAGATCTGCTTGCATCCGCCCCACCAGAGCTCTGCCTCGCCGGACCAGGCCATGCCGGAACTGCAACCGTTGAAGCTTTTTCCCATAGACGCTTGTAGCTCTCATCAACGCTCGTTGTAGCTTTCGCTATCGCCCCGTAGCTCTCACCAATACTCGTTTTTCGAAAGCTTCATGGTGGAAGCTTTTTCCATACCGATTGAAGCTTTTTTCCACACCGGATGAAGCTTTTCTGCCATGGCTGAAGCTTTTTTCCATTCAGATCGAAACATTTTTTTCACACCAGTTGAATCATTTCCTAATGCCGCTTGAAGCTTTTTTCCATAACGGATGAAGCTTTTCAGACATGGCTGAAGCTTTTTCCCATTCAGATCGAAACATTTTTTCACATTGGTTTGAATCTTTTCTTGATGCCTCTTGAAGCTTTTTTCCATGCTTGAAGCTTTTCTGCCATGGCTGAAGCTTTTTCCCATTCAGATCGAAACATTTTTTCACACCCGGTTGAATCTTTTCTTGATGTCGCTTGAAGCTTTTTTCCACGTTTGAAGCTTTTTCTTCTACGCCGGTTGTAGCTTTTTTCATGGTTGAAGCTTCCTCTGAATCCGTCAGTCGCAGGGGGTTGTAGTTGGGGTTCGTATAAGTCCTCCAGCAGCACCATCATGCCGGGACTCGGCGACACGCCTCGTTTGACTCGGCACAATCTAGCGTGCCACCCCCCCTCCTCTTCTACCTACAACATCGGCGGTGCCTGGGCAAGGCTCTACCGCATCGCGAGGCCTTACTCGCCCCCCGTCTCACCAGTCCATGGAGGCGCCATGGGCTGGCCAGGACTCGCCGACACGCACCGTTTGACTCGGCGCCATCTAGCTATTGGGGAACGTAGTAATTTCAAAAACTTTCCTACGCACATGCAAGATCATGGTGATGCATAGCAACGAGGGGGAGAGTCTGATCTACGTACCCTTGTAGATCGCAACGGAAGCGTTGAAACAACGTAGAGGAAGTAGTCGTACGTCTTCTTCCCGATCCGACCGATCCAAGTACCGTTACTCCGGCACCTCCGAGTTCTTAGCACACGTACAGCTCGATGATGATCCCCGGGCTCCGATCCAGCAAAGCTTTGGGGAGGAGTTCCGTCAGCACGACGGCGTGGTGACGATCTTGATGTACTACCGACGCAGGGCTTCGCCTAAGCACTACAACGATATGATCGAGGTGGAATATGGTGGCAGGGGGCACCGCACACGGCTAAGGAACGATCACAATGATCAACTTGTGTGTCTAGAGGTGCCCTCTGCCCCCGTATATAAAGGATCCAAGGGGGAGGGGCTGGCCGGCCAAGGGAGGCGCGCCAGGAGAGTCCTACTCCCTCTGGGAGTAGGATCCCCCCCCCAATCCTAGTTGGAATAGGATTCATCAAGGGGGGGAAAGAGAGAGAGGGGGGCCGGCCACCTCTCCTAGTCCTAATAGGACTAGGGGAGGGGGGAGGCGCGCGGCCACCTTGGGCTGCCCCTTTCTCCTTTCCACCAAGGCCCACTATGGCCCATATGACTCCCGGGGTGTTCCGGTAACCTCCCGGTTCTCCAGTAAAATCCCGATTTCACCCGGAACACTTCCGATGTCCAAACATAGGCTTCCAATATATCAATCTTAATGTCTCGACCATTTAGAGACTCCTCGTCATGTCTATGATCACATCCGGGACTCCGAACAACCTTCGGTACATCAAAATGCATAAACTCATAATAACTGTCATCGTAACGTTAAGCGTGCGGACCCTGCGGTTCGAGAACAATGTAGACATGACTGAGACAGATCTTCGGTCAATAACCAATAGCGGGACCTGGATGCCCATATTGGCTCCTACATATTCTACGAAGATCTTTATCGGTCAGACCGCATAACAACATACGTTGTTCCCTTTGTCATTGGTATGTTACTTGACCGAGATTCTCTCTCTCTCTCTCTCTCTCTCTCTCTCGGCCAGATCTGCTTGCATCTGCCCCACCAGAGCTCTGCCTCGCCGGACCCGGCCATGCCGGAACTGCAACCGTTGAAGCTTTTTCCCATAGACGCTTGTAGCTCTCATCAACGCTCGTTGTAGCTTTCGCTATCGCCCCGTAGCTCTCACTAATACTCGTTTTTCGAAAGCTTCATGGTGGAAGCTTTTTCCATACCGATTGAAGCTTTTTTCCACACCGGATGAAGCTTTTCTGCCATGGCTGAAGCTTTTTTCCATTCAGATCGAAACATTTTTTTCACAACAGTTGAATCATTTCCTAATGCCGCTTGAAGCTTTTTTCCATAACGGATGAAGCTTTTCAGACATGGCTGAAGCTTTTTCCCATTCAGATCGAAACATTTTTTCACACTGGTTTGAATCTTTTCTTGATGCCTCTTGAAGCTTTTTTCCATGCTTGAAGCTTTTCTGCCATGGCTGAAGCTTTTTCCCATTCAGATCGAAACATTTTTTCACACCCGGTTGAATCTTTTCTTGATGTCGCTTGAAGCTTTTTTCCACGTTTGAAGCTTTTTCTTCTACGCCGGTTGTAGCTTTTTTCATGGTTGAAGCTTCCTCTGAATCCGTCAGTCGCAGGGGGTTGTAGCGGGGGTTCGTATAAGTCCTCCAGCAGCACCATCATGCCGGGACTCGGCGACACGCATCGTTTGACTCGGCACAATCTAGCGTGCCACCCCCCTTCTACCTACAACATCGCCGGCGCCTGGGCAAGGCTCTGCCGCATCGCGAGGCCTTACTCGCCCCCCGTCTCACCAGTCCATGGAGGCGCCATGGGCTGGCCAGGACTCGCCGACATGCACCGTTCGACTCGGCGCCATCTAGCTGTTGGGGAACGTAGTAATTTCAAAAAATTTCCTATGCACACGCAAGATCATGGTGATGCATAGCAACGAGGGGGAGAGTCTGATCTACGTACCCTTGTAGATCGCAACGGAAGCGTTGACACAACATAGAGGAAGTAGTCGTACGTCTTCTTCCCGATCCGACCGATCCAAGTACCGTTACTCCGGCACCTCCGAGTTCTTAGCACACGTACAGCTCGATGACGATCCCCGGGCTCCGATCCAGCAAAGCTTTGGGGAGGAGTTCCGTCAGCACGACGGCGTGGTGACGATCTTGATGTACTACCGACGCAGGGCTTCGCCTAAGCACTACAACGATATGATCGAGGTGGAATATGGTGGCAGGGGGCACCGCACACGGCTAAGGAACGATCACAATGATCAACTTGTGTGTCTAGAGGTGCCCTTTGCCCCCGTATATAAAGGATCCAAAGGGGAGGGGCTGGCCGGCCAAGGGAGGTGCGCCAGGAGAGTCCTACTCCCTCTGGGAGTAGGATTCCCCCCCCCCCCGCCAATCCTAGTTGGAATAGGATTCATCAAGGGGGGGGGAAGAGAGAGAGGGGGGCCGGCCACCTCTCCTAGTCCTAATAGGACTAGGGGAGGGGGGAGGCGCGCGGCCACCTTGGGCTGCCCCTTTCTCCTTTCCACCAAGGCCCACTATGGCCCATATGACTCCCGGGGGGGTCCGGTAACCTCCCGGTTCTCCGGTAAAATCCCGATTTCACCCGGAACACTTCCGATGTCCAAACATAGGCTTCCAATATATCAATCTTTATGTCTCGACCATTTAGAGACTCCTCGTCATGTCCGTGATCACATCCGGGACTCCGAACAACCTTCGGTACATCAAAATGCATAAACTCATAATAACTGTCATCGTAACGTTAAGCGTGCGGACCCTGCGGTTCGAGAACAATGTAGACATGACTGAGACACATCTCCGGTCAATAACCAATAGCGGGACCTGGATGCCCATATTGGCTCCTACATATTCTACGAAGATCTTTATCGGTCAGACCGCATAACAACATACGTTGTTCCCTTTGTCGTCGGTATGTTACTTGCCCGAGATTCTCTCTCTCTCTCTCTCTCTCTCTCTCTCCCGGCCAGATCTGCTTGCATCCGCCCCACCAGACCTCTGCCTCGCCGGACTCGGCCATGCCGGAACTGCAACCGTTGAAGCTTTTTCTCATAAACGCTTGTAGCTCTCATCAACGCTCGTTGTAGCTTTCGCTATCGCCCCATAGCTCTCACCAATACTCGTTTTTCGAAAGCTTCATGGTGGAAGCTTTTTCCATACCGATTGAAGCTTTTTTCCACACCGGATGAAGCTTTTCTGCCATGGCTGAAGCTTTTTTCCATTCAGATGAAAACATTTTTTTCACACCAGTTGAATCATTTCCTAATGCCGCTTGAAGCTTTTTTCCAATAACGGATGAAGCTTTTCAGACATGGCTGAAGCTTTTTCCCATTCAGATCGAAACATTTTTTCTCACTGGTTTGAATCTTTTCTTGATGCCTCTTGAAGGTTTTTTCCATGCTTGAAGCTTTTCTGCCATGGCTGAAGCTTTTTCCCATTCAGAGCGAAACATGTTTTCACACCCGGTTGAATCTTTTCTTGATGTCGCTTGAAGCTTTTTTCCACGTTTGAAGCTTTTTCTTCTACGCCGGTTGTAGCTTTTGTCATGGTTGAAGCTTCCTCTGAATCCGTCAGTCGCAGGGGGTTGTAGTAGGGGTTCGTATAAGTCCTCCAGCAACACCATCATGCCGCGACTCGGCGACACGCCTCGTTTGACTCGGCACAATCTAGCGTGCCACCCCCCTTCTACCTACAACATCGGCGGCGCCTGGGCAAGGCTCTGCCACATCGCGAGGCCTTACTCGCCCCCCGTCTCACTAGTCCATGGAGGCGCCATGGGCTGGCCAGGACTCGCCGACACGCACCGTTCGACTCGGCACCATCTAGCTGTTGGGGAACGTAGTAATTTCAAAAAAATTCCTACGCACACGCAAGATCATGGTGATGCATAGCAACGAGGGGGAGAGTCTGATCTACGTACCCTTGTAGATCGCAACGGAAGCATTGACACAACGTAGAGGAAGTAGTCGTACGTCTTCTTCCCGATCCGACCGATCCAAGCACCGTTACTCCGGCACCTCCGAGTTCTTAGCACACGTACAGCTCGATGACGATCCCCGGGCTCCGATCCAGCAAAGCTTTGGGGAGGAGTTCCGTCAGCACGACGGCGTGGTGAGGATCTTGATGTACTACCGACGCAGGGCTTCGCCTAAGCACTACAACGATATGATCGAGGTGGAATATGGTGGCAGGGGGCACCGCACACGGCTAAGGAACGATCACAATGATCAACTTGTGTGTCTAGAGGTGCCCTCTGCCCCCGTATATAAAGGATCCAAGGGGGAGGGGCTGGCCGGCCAAGGGAGGCGCGCCAGGAGAGTCCTACTCCCTCTGGGAGTAGGATCCCCCCCCCCCCAGTCCTAGTTGGAATAGGATTCATCAAGGGAGGGAAAGAGAGAGAGGGGGGCCGGCCACCTCTCCTAGTCCTAATAGGACTAGGGGAGGGGGGAGGCGCGCGGCCACCTTGGGCTGCCCCTTTCTCCTTTCCACCAAGGCCCACTATGGCCCATATGACTCCCGGGGGGTTCCGGTAACCTCCCGGTTCTCCGGTAAAATCCCGATTTCACCCGGAACACTTCCGATGTCCAAACATAGGCTTCCAATATATCAATCTTTATGTCTCGACCATTTAGAGACTCCTCGTCATGTCCGTGATCACATCCGGGACTCCGAACAACCTTCGGTACATCAAAATGCATAAACTCATAATAACTGTCATCGTAACATTAAGCGTGCGGACCCTACGGTTCGAGAACAATGTAGACATGACTGAGACACATCTCCGGTCAATAACCAATAGCGGGACCTGGATGCCCATATTGGCTCCTACATATTCTACGAAGATCTTTATCGGTCAGACCGCATAACAACATACGTTGTTCCCTTTGTCATCGGTATGTTACTTGCCCGAGATTCGATCGTCGGTATCCAATACCTAGTTCAATCTCGTTACTGGCAAGTCTCTTTACTCGTTCCGTAATACATCATCCCGCAACTAACTCATTGGTTGCATTGCTTGCAAGGCTTAAGTGATGTGTATTACCGAGAGGGCCCAGAGATACCTCTCCGACAATCGGAGTGACAAATCCTATTCTCGAAATACGCCAACCCAACATCTACCATTGGAGACACCTGTAGAGCTCCTTTATAATCACCCAGTTACGTTGTGACGTTTGGTAGCACATAAAGTGTTCTTCCGGCAAACGGGAGTTGCATAATCTCATAGTCATAGGAACATGTATAAGTCATGAAGAAAGCAATAGCAACATACTAAACGATCGGGTGCTAAGCTAATGGAATGGGTCATGTCAATCAGATCATTCAACTAATGATGTGACCTCGTTAATCAAATAACAACTCTTTGTTCATGGTTAGGAAGCTTAACCATCTTTGATTAACGAGCTAGTCAAGTAGAGGCATACTAGTGACACTCTGTTTGTCTATGTATTCACACATGTATTATGTTTCCGGTTAATACAATTCTAGCATGAATAATAAACATTTATCATGATATAAGGAAATAAATAATAACTTTATTATTGCCTCGAGGGCATATTTCCTTCAGTCTCCCACTTGCACTAGAGTCAATAATCTAGATTACACAGTAATGATTCTAACACCCATGGAGCCTTGGTGCTGATGATGTTTTGCTCGTGGAAGAGGCTTAGTCAATGGGTCTGCAACATTCAGATCCGTATGTATCTTGCAAATCTCTATGTCTCCCACCTGGACTAGATCCCGGATGGAATTGAAGCGTCTCTTGATGTGTTTGGTCCTCTTGTGAAATCTGGATTCCTTTGCCAAAGCAATTGCACCAGTATTGTCACAAAAGATTTTCATTGGACCCGATGCACTAGGTATGACACCTAGATCGGATATGAACTCCTTCATCCAGACTCCTTCATTCGCTGCTTCCGAAGCAGCTATGTACTCCGCTTCACATGTAGATCCCGCTACGACGCTTTGTTTAGAACTGCACCAATTGACAGCTCCATCGTTTAAAGTACACGTATCTGGTTTGCGATTTAGAATCGTCCGGATCAGTGTCAAAGCTTGCATCAACGTAACCTCTTACGGTGAGCTCTTTGTCACCTCCATATACGAGAAACATATCCTTAGTCATTTTCAGGTATTTCAGGATGTTCTTGACCGCTGTCCAGTGATCCACTCCTGGATTACTTTGGTACCTCCCTGCTAAACTTATAGCAAGGCACACATCAGGTCTGGTACACAGCATTGCATACATGATAGAGCCTATGGCTGAAGCATAGGGAACATCTTTCATTTTCTCTCTATCTTCTGCAGTGGTCGGGCATTGAGTCTGACTCAACTTCACACCTTGTAACATAGGCAAGAACCCTTTCTTTGCTTGATCCATTTTGAACTTCTTCAAAGTCTTGTCAAGGTATGTGCTTTGTGAAAGTCCAATTAAGCGTTTTGATCTATCTCTATAGATCTTTATGCCTAATATGTAAGCAGCTTCCCCGAGGTCTTTCATCGAAAAACTTTTATTCAAGTATCCCTTTATGCTATCCAGAAATTCTATATCATTTCCAATCAGCAATATGTCATCCACATATAATATCAGAACTGCTACAGAGCTCCCACTCACTTTCTTGTAAATACAGGCTTCACCAAAAGTCTGTATAAAACCAAATGCTTTGATCACACTATCAAAGCGTTTATTCCAACTCCGAGAGGCTTGCACCAGTCCATAAATGGAACGCTGGAGCTTGCATACTTTGTTAGCTCCCTTTGGATCGACAAAACCTTCCGGTTGCATCATATACAACTCTTCTTCTAGAAATCCATTCAGGAATGCAGTTTTGACGTCCATCTGCCAATTTTCATAATCATAAAATGCGGCAATTGCTAACATGATTCTGACAGACTTAAGCATCGCTGCGGGTGAGAAGGTCTCATCGTAGTCAACCCCTTGAACTTGTCGAAAACCTTTTGCGACAAGTCGAGCTTTATAGACAGTAATATTACCGTCAACGTCAGTCTTTTTCTTGAAGATCCATTTATTCTCAATTGCTTGCCGATCATCGGGCAAGTCAACCAAAGTCCATACTTTGTTCTCATACATGGATCCCATCTCATATTTCATGGCTTCAAGCCACTTTGCGGAATCTGGGCTCACCATCGCTTCTACATAGTCCGTAGGTCCATCATGATCTAGTAGCATGACTTCCATAACTGGATTACCGTACCACTCTGGTGCAGATCTCACTCTGGTTGATCTACGAGGTTCAGTAGTATCTTGTCCTGAAGTTTCATGATCATCATCATTAGCTTCCTCACTAATTGGTATAGGTGTCGCAGAAACAGTTTTCTGTGATGTACTACTTTCCAATAAGGGAGCAGGTACAGTTACCTCGTCAAGTTCTACTTTCCTCCCACTCACTTCTTTCGAGAGAAACTCCTTCTCTAGAAATGATCCATTCTTAGCAACAAATGTCTTGCCTTCGGATCTATGATAGAAGGTGTAGCCAACAATCTCCTTTGGGTATCCTATGAAGACACATTTCTCCGATTTGGGTTCGAGCTTATCAGGTTTAAGCTTTTTCACATAAGCATCGCAGCCCCAAACTTTAAGAAACGACAACTTTGGTTTCTTGCCAAACCATAGTTCATAAGGTGTCGTCTCAACGGATTTTGATGGTGCCCTATTTAACGTGAATGCGGCCATCTCTAAAGCATAACCCCAAAACGATAGCGGTAAATCAGTAAGAGACATCATAGATCGCACCATATCTAGTAAAGTATGATTACGACGTTCGGACACACCATTACGCTGTGGTGTTCCGGGTGGCGTGAGTTGCGAAACTATTCCACAATTTTCCAAATGTACATCAAACTCGTAACTCAAATATTCTCCTCCACGATCAGATCGTAGAAACTTTATTTTCTTGTTACGATGATTTTCAACTTCACTCTGAAATTCTTTGAACTTTTCAAATGTTTCAGACTTATGTTTCATTAAGTAGATATACCCATATCTGCTTAAATCATCTGTGAAAGTGAGAAAATAACGATATCCGCCACGAGCCTCAATATTCATCGGACCACATACATCGGTATGTATGATTTCCAACAAATCTGTTGCTCTCTCCATAGTACCGGAGAACGGTGTTTTAGTCATCTTGCCCAAGAGGCACGGTTCACAAGTACCAAGTGATTCATAATCAAGTGGTTCCAAAAGCCCATCAGTATGGAGTTTCTTCATGCGCTTTACACCGATATGACCTAAACGGCAGTGCCACAAATAAGTTGCACTATCATTATCAACTTTGCATCTTTTGGCTTCAACATTATGAATATGTGTATTACTACTATCGAGATTCATCAAAAATAGACCATTCTTCAAAGGTGCATGACCATAAAAGATATTACTCATATAAATAGAACAACCATTATTCTCTGATTTAAATGAATAACCGTCTCGCATCAAACAAGATCCAGATATAATGTTCATGCTTAACGCTGGCACCAAATAACAATTATTTAGGTCTAATATTAATCCCGAAGGTAGATGTAGAGGTAGCGTCCCGACCGCGATCACATCGACTTTGGAACCGTTTCCCACGCGCATCGTCACCTCGTCCTTCGCCAGTGTTCGCTTAATCCGTAGTCCCTGTTTCGAGTTGCAAATATTAGCAACAGAACCAGTATCAAATACCCAGGTGCTACTGCGAGCTCTAGTAAGGTACACATCAATAACATGTATATCACATATACCTTTGTTCACCTTGCCATTCTTCTTATCCGCCAAATACTTGGGGCAGTTCCGCTTCCAGTGACCAGTCTGCTTGCAGTAGAAGCACTCAGTTTCAGGCTTAGGTCCAGACTTGGGCTTCTTCTCCTGAGCAGCAACTTGCTTGCCGTTCTTCTTGAAGTTCCCCTTCTTCTTCCCTTTGCCCTTTTTCTTCAAACTAGTGGTCTTGTTAACCATCAACACTTGATGCTCCTTTTTGATTTCTACCTCGGCAGCTTTCAGCATTGCGAAGAGCTCGGGAATAGTCTTGTTCATCCCTTGCATATTATAGTTCATCACGAAGCTCTTGTAGCTTGGTGGCAGTGATTGGAATGACGCAATCATCTGGAAGATTAACTCCCATCTGAATCAAGTGATTATTATACCCAGACATTTTGAGTATATGCTCACTGACAGAACTGTTCTCATCCATCTTGCAGCTATAGAACTTATTGGAGACTTCATATCTCTCAATTCGGGCATTTGCTTGAAATATTAACTTCAACTCCTGGAACATCTCATATGCTCCATGACGTTCAAAACGTCGTTGAAGTCCCGATTCTAAGCCGTAAAGCATGGCACACTGAACTATCGAGTAGTCATCAGCTTTGCTCTGCCAGACGTTCATAACATCTGGTGTTGCTCCAGCAGCAGGCCTGGCACCCAGCGGTGCTTCCAGGACGTAATTCTTCTGAGCATCAATGAGGATAATCCTCAAGTTACGGACCCAGTCCGTGTAATTGCTACCATCATCTTTCAACTTTGCTTTCTCAAGGAACGCATTAAAATTCAACGGAACAACAGCACGAGCCATCTATCTACAATCAACATAAACAAGCAAGATACTATCAGGTACTAAGTTCATGATAAGTTTAAGTTCAATTAATCAAATTACTTAAGAACTCCCACTTAGATAGACATCCCTCTAATCCTCTAAGTGATTACGTGATCCAAATCAACTAAACCATAACCGATCATCACGTGAGATGGAGTAGTTTTCAATGGTTTACATCGTTATGTTGATCATATCTACTATACGATTCACGCTCGACCTTTCGGTCTCCGTGTTCCGAGGCCATATCTGCATATGCTAGGCTCGTCAAGTTTAACCTGAGTATTCTGCGTGTGCAAAACTGGCTTGCACCCGTTGTAGATGGACGTAGAGCTTATCACACCCGATCATCACGTGGTGTCTGGGCACGACGGACTTTGGCAACGGTGCATACTCAGGGAGAACACTTCTTGATAATTTAGTGAGAGATCATCTTATAATGCTACCGTAAATCAAAGCAAGATAAGATGCATAAAAAGATAAACATCACATGCAATCAATATAAGTGATATGATATGGCCATCATCATCTTGTGCTTGTGATCTCCATCTCCGAAGCACCGTCATGATCACCATCGTCACCGGCGGGACACCTTGATCTCCATCGTAGCATCGTTGTCGTCTCGCCAATCTTATGCTTCCACGACTATTGCTACCGCTTAGTGATAAAGTAAAGCATTAAATCGCGATTGCATTGCATACAATAAAGCGACAACCATATGGCTCCTGCCAGTTGCCGATAACTCGGTTACAAAACATGATCATCTTATACAATAAAATTTAGCATCATGTCTTGACCATATCACATCACGACATGCCCTGCAAAAACAAGTTAGACGTCCTCTACTTTGTTGTTGCAAGTTTTACGTGGCTGCTACGGGCTTAAGCAAGAACAAATCTCACCTACGCATCAAAACCACAACGATAGTTTGTCAAATAGACTCCGTTTTAACCTTCGCAAGGACCGGGCGTAGTCACACTTGGTTCAACTAAAGTTGGAGAGACAGTCGCCCGCAAGCCACCTGTGTGCAAAGCACGTCGGGGGAACCGGTCTCGCGTAAGCGTACGCGTAAGGTTGGTCCGGGTCGTCTCATCCAACAATACCGCCGAACCAAAGTATGACATGCTGGTAGGCAGTATGACTTGTATTGCCCACAACTCACTTGTGTTCTACTCGTGCAAATAACATCAAACCATAAAACCTAGGCTCGGATGCCACTGTTGGGGAACGTAGTAATTTCAAAAAATTTCCTACGCACACGCAAGATCATGGTGATGCATAGCAACGAGGGGGAGAGTCTGATCTACGTACCATTGTAGATCGCAACGGAAGCGTTGACACAACGTAGAGGAAGTAGTCGTACGTCTTCTTCCCGATCCGACCGATCCAAGCACCGTTACTTCGGCACCTCCGAGTTCTTAGCACACGTACAGCTCGATGACGATCCCCGAGCTCCGATCCAGCAAAGCTTCGGGGAGGAGTTCCGTCAGCACGACGGCGTGGTGACGATCTTGATGTACTACCGACGCAGGGCTTCGCCTAAGCACTACAACGATATGATCGAGGTGGAATATGGTGGCAGGGGGCACCGCACACGGCTAAGGAACGATCACAATGATCAACTTGTGTGTCTAGAGGTGCCCTCTGCCCCCGTATATAAAGGATCCAAGGGGAAGGGGCTGGCCGACCAAGGGAGGCGCGCCAGGAGAGTCCTACTCCCTCTGGGAGTAGGATTCCCCCCCCCCCCCCCCCAATCCTAGTTGGAATAGGATTCATCAAGGGGGGGAAAGAGAGAGAGGGGGGGCGGCCACCTCTCCTAGTCCTAATAGGACTAGGGGAGGGGGGAGGCGCGCGGCCACCTTGGGCTGCCCCTTTCTCCTTTCCACCAAGGCCCACTATGGCCCATATGACTCCCGGGGGGTTCCGGTAACCTCCCGGTTCTCCGGTAAAATCCCGATTTCACCCGGAACACTTCCAATGTCCAAACATAGGCTTCCAATATATCAATCTTTATGTCTCGACCATTTAGAGACTCCTCGTCATGTCCGTGATCACATCCGGGACTCCGAACAACCTTCGGTACATCAAAATGCATAAACTCATAATAACTGTCATTGTAACGTTAAGCGTGCGGACCCTACGGTTCGAGAACAATGTAGACATGACTGAGACACATCTCCGGTCAATAACCAATAGCGGGACCTGGATGCCCATATTGGCTCCTACATATTCTACGAAGATCTTTATCGGTCAAACCGCATAACAACATACGTTGTTCCCTTTGTCATCGGTATGTTACTTGCCCGAGATTCGATCGTCGGTATCCAATACCTAGTTCAATCTCGTTACTGGCAAGTCTCTTTACTCGTTCCTTAATACATCATCCCGCAACTAACTCATTGGTTGCATTGCTTGCAAGGCTTAAGTGATGTGTATTACCGAGAGGGCCCAGAGATACCTCTCCGACAATCGGAGTGACAAATCCTATTCTCGAAATACGCCAACCCAACATCTACCGTTGGAGACACCTGTAGAGCTCCTTTATAATCACCCAGTTACGTTGTGACGTTTGGTAGCACACAAAGTGTTCTTCCGGCAAACGGGAATTGCATAATCTCATAGTCATAGGAACATGTATAAGTCATGAAGAAAGCAATAGCAACATACTAAACGATCGGGTGCTAAGCTAATGGAATGGGTCATGTCAATCAGATCATTCAACTAATGATGTGACCTCGTTAATCAAATAACAACTCTTTGTTCATGGTTAGGAAACTTAACCATCTTTGATTAACGAGCTAGTCAAGTAGAGGCATACTAGTGACACTCTGTTTGTCTACGTATCCACACATGTATTATGTTTCCGGTTAATACAATTCTAGCATGAATAATAAACATTTATCATGATATAAGGAAATAAATAATAACTTTATTATTGCCTCTAGGGCATATTTCCTTCACTAGCGTGCCACCCCTTCTACCTACACTACCGGTGGTGCCTGGGCAAGGCTCCCTCGCACCGCAAGGTATCTCTCGCCGTCGTCCCGCCGGTCCATGGAGGCGCCATGGGCTGGCCGAGACCCTACGACATGCTCCGCTCGACGCGCTGGAGGCGGCGCGGCGCTCGACGAATCGACAACTCGTCATAACCATGGAGGCAGCGCAGCGCTCGATGAGTCACGACGACTCGTCGTAAATATGGCGGCGGAGACATCATTCGGCTGCGGCCGAGACACGCTTAGGCGTATCTTGCGGCCTCCCTCTTTGTCGGCATGAACACGTGTCACACGTGCCGAGCGGCACGAGGTGGCGACTTCCTCCGCAATTGGCGGCAGTGTATGCGGTCATCTTCGGATGTGGGCACCATGTGCCGCTTGTCCATCCGTCCCTTTTGTTTTTCTCCTTTCAACATCTACTCCCGCGGGACATACCCCTCGCACTCCCGGCGAATCTACAATGTCATCGACAACGTCCAAGCCAAGCCCAACCATGCATGCTACTTCAACAACCACATCGACGCCGCTCAATGCCGACGAGGCAAGACGGCGTAGGCGGGCGTGGCCGGAGCAAAGGCCACGTTTTCGACGGCGCGTGTACCACTCCGTACACAGACTCTGCCGCCGCCACACACACCACCACCACCATGCATGAGGAACGTGAAACGAAGACCCAAGACAACGACTGTGCAGCTTAATCGGAGATGTCCATGGTACTATCCGTGGGAGTAATTAACCGGGGGGCTTTCTGAGGCCCCCGGGAACCAGAAGACCATGATCCCTTGATCCCTTGGCCGCGCCAGCAGGCCCCACCTTCTTTTTCTTTTCTTCTTCTTCTTCTATTTGTGTACTTTGTACACTGGCATGCCCGCAACACTTTGTACCCCGGATCAAAGGAGACGGTTATACGAACCCACTACCTTTTTGTATGAGCAATGTCCTTTCTTTTTTTTCTTGTCAAACAAACACCAAACCTACATACGGCGCAGCTGGTCGAGGTGTTGCTGCATCATCAACAAATGGCGTATACGTGTCACCTTCAATGTCATCCATGTTCTCATCCTACAAAGGAAAATAGATTTAGCATCCACATTTCCATACATGAACATGCTCCAATAATTATGTTACGCCACTACCATATCTAAATCTGAAGTCTACAATTACGATGAATGCTTCAACCCGTAGCCAACCATCGCATCCTATAAACCTCCGAGAATATAGGAAACATAAGGTACATACTCCCATAAATTATGCAGCCTAATTTAGCAGATGATGCACAACGAATAGCGTTGCGCTAACCACGACCCTTCACACTAGCACAAATCTGAGACTACATGACAGAAACATATAAGCTTCCAACACCCATTAAAAGTGCTTCGAAGGGCAACAAATCATGCTTCTATGTACGTATCATCAGATTATTCGGGCTTATTTAGCAACAATCCCATACTGCGTGTTTACAAATATAGAATCTTGCATCAGACAGCAAGCAACCATCACAACGTCCCCAAAAGTCGAGAAAAAACAAGCCAAGGTCGCTGAAAATCTATGAAAATTGTTCAACTAACCTCTTCATCTCCATAATTCATCACCAGTAGATTCTGGTAAGACCGATCAATCCCAGCTGAAGCACCGCCTACTGCTTCTGAATTCATGCCCGGACATGTAGGACGACGCCAGTTTGCATCTGGGATCCCACGGTACTCAATTTCGCGACTGAGATGCGCCATTTTTGCATGAAAGGGAGGGAAGCATTCGCGCCAGCAAAGAGGCTATGAATGAGGCGATGAGAAAGAAGCCGATGGAGGAAGGCGTACGTCCAGGGCGTCCATTTAGGGAGCACTTATTACGTACCTGGAAGCATTCAATTAGCGCTCTTTAAGCGCCCTCTGCGCCAGGCCTGCTAGCAAATCGAATGGATGTGATTATCTTCATCCAACGGTGCATGTGTGGTCTGATGGATGCAATCCTGCTGTAGTCTGATGCCTAGTGGTTGCCTTTAAAGTTTTAAGTTCAAACAATAGTAGTACCACTGATACAGATTAGTTGTTTCAACATTAGTTTTGGTATAACAGAAAAATGATTAGTATATATCTGTATTGGTTTCATTTTTTGTTTTTTCTTTATGCGTTAAAAAACATTTCGCCCAGCCCCCTCCCCCTTCTTCCCGATCAATGTGTGCACTAGAAGGCATCGTCCTGGTATTGCTAGGCACGGCACTAAGGCTCCCACTGCAGTGTCGGGCCAGGGCAAGTCCCTTCGGCCTCTGTGCATGCACCCTAGGTCGCCTAGCACCATTAGCGATGGTGGCGAAGAGAAGTGGCAACATGGATGGGTCGCTAGGGGCATGTGAGAATTATTTCTCCCGTTGCAACCCACAAACATTTTTACTAGTCTTTCCCTCTTTCCCTAATAATAAAGCACGGATTGACTCCGTGGGTTCACCGTCACAATATGCCTCTTTCCGTGATTTTACGCTTTCAGTTTTAATTTAAAACATATTCGAGGTGGTACTAAATTTTATAATTTTCATCATCCGTCCGTCCGTCTTTTTTTTTTGAGAAAAGGCCATCATGGTCACTATATGTGAAACTAAGAACCCAGGTGGTTCATTAGTCCAACTAGTCTCACACTTAGTATTAAAACTGAATTTAGCTAGCTCGTGAGCTACTGAGTTTGCTTCACGAAAACAATGAGAAAAAATGACCTTTCCTATCAAAGTTGCTATATCAATGCATTCCGCAAAAACCGCCGCTCCTGCATCCCACCATTGGTTTTGTCCTTGACAGCAATTAACAACGCTTAGGGAATCCGACTCCGCTTCGACCCTGTTAAAGCCCAATGAGTTTGCCAAGCTTAGGCCGTCTCGCATCGCCATAGCCTCAGTTGTAGTGACATCCGCTGCAAACTGAATATACCTGTACTGAGCTGCAATAAATCGCCCTTTGTCATCCCGTCCGTCCGTCTTGACTTGTCCGTACGTCAGCTTTCCTCTCGCGTCCTCAAATATCACATTCAACCTAGGCAGCCCATTATTCTGGTCCACCTAGCCCAACAAAAAAAAAAAGAAATTAGAGAGCTAAGACGAGGGCGGACTCTCGATCAGTTTGGAGTTTTCCCTTGACCCTCCCATAAATATCGGCTCAAGATTCAGGAAAGAGAGAAGGCGAGGAGGTGGATCCCCTGGAGGCGGAAGGAGCCGGTTGACCGTCGATCCGACGGGGCACTTCATCTCGACCATGAGGCCGCGGTAGTATACGGTCGCGCACATCAGCCATCTCATCAAGCGAGGACACGGGGGCGCTGCCATCGCTGCGTTTGAGAACCCACAGGTCGAGCGGACAGCCATGGTCGATTGGAGCTGCTAAGACGGCGGCGGCGCAGGCGCGCAGCCCCACTTTGAGGTGTGGTGGCTCCTGTAAGGAGCCAACCATGATTCAGAAGGAACGATTTCTCTGATCAACACACAATTGAGACTTTGAGATCGATCAAACGCCATTGGCCGAAGTTGCTCGTTCAGTTGGTTCGTCAATTGGTCCTTCTGACCGCCAACAATACGGCCATATGGGAACTAGAAAACCAATGCATACAACCATGAGATCATGATCCACCACTGATCCGCTGCTCTGGCTACCGTTCGTCGTCGAGCGCCTGCACCGTTCCCGCGCCGCCCTCCGCCCATACTATACTCACAAATCACCATGTCGTCTTCCTTGACTGGAAACTCCAGGAAAGATCGCTTTATCACATTGAAGCACTGCGGCCGCCGCCGCTATAACCAACGCCACAAGTAATATCTGGGTGATCAGGGCACCGGATGACGATTAGCTGGATGCATGCTTATCAACTGAAGGCAAGCAGCTAGATTGATGTACGGATGATTACTGCAGGCGGACCGAGATAAAATACTAACAATTTCGAGAGCACGTCACGTCCTCAGGTGCGTCCCTATGCATATGTCATTATGTGCATGAAGCAAATAGCTAGATGCAGTATTGATATTAACTAAACTGAATTAGACTTCAAGATACTTTTTATTTTCTATTAGTGCCACATTTGTCACAATTTATATCCACAATTACTCAAGCTTGTCGTCGTCTCCATAAAAAACTCAAGGTCTATCCGAAGTAAATATATTTGTCGCTGCATTACTTAGAGCCAATAATATATGTACATGTGTTTTTCAACTATTTAGAGATCTAGATATAGATACTATGCGATAGTATATCATTGTTGCAAAAAGGTTTGCTTCCACTGAGCATGTATGAATATGCGCAGATAATTTCACATGTTGAAGGAAGTTTGTTTAGTTGTCAGATCTAAATTAAGTTTATTTTGATCCAAATCCAACAATAAAATTTGGATAATTTCTCAATGTTATCTACAATCAGTGGCATGTATTTATATACCATGACTAATCAGCTTGATCAATAATGTATTTTTGTATTTTTGCAGTTCCTTTTTTTTGCGGGAGAATGAACTTTCATTAATCAAATAAGATGATTACATTTAGACTTAACTATGCTACTATCTATTCGGGGAAGTTTCAAAGCAAACAGAAAGTTCGTTGTTGCACCCGTCCCATACAAGCAAGGGTGTGGCTAGCAGCATTAGCATGTCGAGTGATCTTAAGTAGACTAATGTTCCTCCTGCATGTGTATTTTTGTGGTTCATATATGATGAAAGCTTTATATGTCAGCTTTCACATACACATATCTGAGTAATACCACCTCTGATCCATAATAAGTATTGCAGTTTTGAACTAAACACAGTTTGAAACTGTGACACTTATTTTATTTTAGATAGGAGGGGGTATCATTTTTTATTTGTTTTTCAAGGACGAGTGTTGCATCTTAATAGTAGCATGGCTGCCGAATGCCCAGCAATTTTACACCAAAGGAAAGATAAGTCGAGGCATAAGCCAGCTGATTGGGAGCTATAGTTCAATACTGCACCACGGGAGGTAAACTGTCAAATACCATATGAATTGTCAAATTCTTTTTGTACCCGTTGCAACGCACGGGCTCTTTTGCTAGTCTTTTCTATATATATATATGTATATATATATATATATATATATATATATATATAGTGTTACTATTCATCACCCAGGGTGCAGAATAAGTTATTCTTCACCCGAGGTAATATTACAATCATTTCATAATTAAATTACATTTAGAATTCAAATAGTTACATTCCTATCGATTCACAACGTAAAATTTGACATAAAAAATAAAAATATAGGTTATAAGACAAGAAAAATTACAGTTTATGTGTATTTTACACTATGTTTTTACATTTGTAATTTTACATAACATAAAATATTTTTTTCGATGATTATATATTTTCTTACGATCTCTTTTTACTTCGGAAATAAGCAAAATTTACAGAACGTAAAATTACGGTCCATTGATGGTATATATATATATATATATATATATATATATATATATATATATATATATAGGTAAATTATCTAGGGCACCTAGGTGCCCAGGCACCTAGTTCGGACCCGAACCGCTAATGCATTTTCTGCTATAAATATAAATAATCAGTAGCACCTTCCATATAATTTTCTTTCCATTTTCTATTTTCATGCATTAATAAGCTTAACCGCATTGATTGTTGACTGGTTTCCCAAAACTGGATGGTATTGATTCCCAAAGATTTCTTTTCTTAAACAATTCTACTATAATCATGTTAAAATAGTCTAAATACTCATACACTTGTACTTGGGTAGCTATACACTCTATGATTATTCTAGGTTTTAGATACCTTCAAACGTTTCCCATATATTTGTAAGTCCATACTAAAATTTTCGCAAAATACGGTGCAACTCATGGTGTTTCTCTATATGTACATACCTCGAATGGAATATACCCTATGATTTATTCTAGATTTTAGATACCTACACACGTAGTCCAATATATTTGTAATACTTAAGTTTTCGCAAAAAAAATCAGTGCATACTCAAAGTATTTCTTTGTATGTATGTACCTTGATGTAAAAAATATATTGGTATATACCCATAAATATAATTGGATACATGTACGTAAACCAACTACCTTGACAAATGATTTTTTACGTTCTATGAGCATCTATACAAGATACTCGATAGAGATGTAGCAGAGGTGTGATACTCGACGAATCATACTATAATATTGTGGCTACATACCCAAAAAAAATATCTCTTATTCTCAAAGAATTTGTGGGTATGTACCCTAAACACAGCTAGGTATCGTACAAGGAGAAATTATTTTAGTTACGTAGACACCACTACACATACCTGTATCTTTTTAAAAGGGCACATTACCAATACTTGTGTAGTGTGTACAGCAAAAATTAGGCAGCTTTTAATCATTTCCTTTTATGCATTAATTACAAGTTTTTCACACGCACATGCATAGCTATAATTAGGTAGATTCTCGTTTTTTAGGGAATGTTTTTGTGCATGCATTCTAATTAATGCCTCCATCCAAATGAGAGCAAGTGGTCGCTGATTCACACACAGTTATAAGAAATTAATTAGTACACCGCAATAACTTTTCAATTAAGTATTGCAAACGGTTATACCTGGTAGTGTCTATACCTACCACGTCGGCACACATCCTAAAGCAATCCGAAGGTTGACAGGCAAGGAGTTTGGGCACCTAGGTGTCCCATATATATATATATATATATATATACATATATATATATATACATATATATATATATATGTATATATATATACCCTAGGTGAGGAATAGTTATTCTTCACCCCACTCTATTTTACCATCAATACACCGTAATTTTACGTTCCGTAAGTTTTGTCTTATTTCCGACGCAAAAAGAGACCGTAAGAAAAAATATATAATCGCCGTAAAAAATATTTTATGTTATATAAAATTACAAACGTAAAACATAGTCTAAAATACACATAAACTGCAAATTTTTTTGTCTTATGACCTATATTTTTATTTTCTTATGTCAAATTTTACGTAGTGAATCAATAGGAATGTAACTATTTGAATTCCAAACGTAATTTAATTATGAAATGATCGTAAGATTACCTCGGATGAAGAATAACTTATTCTGCACCCTGGATGATGAATAGTAACACTATATATATATGACTAATTTTCTATACTCCCGGGAGTATGTATTCCCATATTCAATATACCCTGTAGACGCATTAATTATACCTCTTTATCATTCTCAATATACTTCCACTAGTAGAAAAAGGGTCAAACGTGAAGCACATTAGTGCCGGTTTGTATTTGAGCCGGCACTAATGTATACATTAGTGCCGGTTCCAACGGCTAGCCGGGCCGCTTTCATTAGTACCAGTTCGTGGCGAATCTTTAGCACCGGTTCGTGCCACGAACCGGTACTAATGAGAGTGGTGGCAGGATGTTGTCAGACTGGGGCCCCTCCAGCCCCTTTAGTACCGGTTCTTGGCACGAACCGGTACTAAAGGTCGTCCTACATAAACCCTTCGTCCACCCGAGCTCGCTCTGTTCTTCTCCTTTCCCCTCTCCTTTCTCTGTTCTTCCCCTCTTCCTCTCGAGCTCATCACACATTTTGCCCAAAATTTGTCAAGATTTGAAGGCGCCCATCCATTCAAATGATCACAAAGGTTAGCAACTTTGTCCTTTCATCTCTCATTGCTAGATTAGCTCTTGCAATGCTTTATATAGTGATTAATTTGTGAGTTTGGTAATTTGGGAGGATATATATATATATATATATATATATATATATATATATATATATATATATGTGTGTGTGTGTGTGTGTGTGTGTGTGTGTGTGTGTATGTGTGTGTGTGTGTGTGTGTGTGTGTGTGTGTGTGTGTGTGTGTGTGTGTGTGTGCTAGTATTTGATTTATATGCAATTTTTTCTAGGAGGTATGTAAACCGGAAATTCCAACCGACCCTATTGTCGAGAGGTTAAATTTAGTTGAAAGAGAAAAAATGAGTACTTGAAAGAAAAATTGAAAAGAACTGAGGGGGAGAAGATGGAATTGGAGTTGCATGTTGCCGATGTCGTCAATGATCACAAGATCAAGATGGAGAAAATGCGCTTGAAGATTTGAAAGATTAGAAAATATGCCATCGATAGTGAGGCTTGGTATCATTATGCTGTTGGATCCATTCTTACCTTAGTTGCGATCTTGATCGTATTTGTTGTTGCATTTAAATGCTTTAGCTAGAGAGTTATTTGTTTGTTACATTTAAGTGTTGTATGAACTTTATGTATGAACTTGTATTAATTTGGTCTATTCGGTGTTGTGTAATGAAGATGAGCCGGCAATGGATGTACGATGACCGATGCTCTCCCCAGTTCGTTGAGGGCGTGCATACTTTTCTGCTTGCGGCTGAGGCAACAAGCGGGCGTATGGTTTTATGCCTTGTCCATGTGCTCGCTGTAAGAATGGTCACAATTACTCTATGTCAAGAACCATTCACGTACACCTGTTTAAGTCCGGTTTCATGCCCCACTATAATGTTTGGACCAAGCACGGAGAAAGAGGGGTTATGATGGAAGACAATGAAGAAGAAGAGGACGACGACAGCTATCTTGGCCATGGGTTCCCTGAATACGATGATACAACAATGGGGGAAGAAGCGGAGCCGGTAATGCGGGAAGAAGCTGAGCCGGCAATGCAGGAAGAAGCTGAAGAAGAGGCATCAGATGAGCCCGTTGATGATCTAGGTCGGGCCATTGCCGATGCAAAGAGAAACTGCGCAAGTGATTTGGAGAAGAAGAAGTTGCAGCGCATGTTAGAGGATCACAAAAAATTGTTGTACCCGAATTGCGTAGGTGACAAGAAAAAGTTGAGCACCACACTGGAATTTCTGCAATGGAAGGCAGAGAATGGTGTATCTGACAAGGGATTTGGAAAGTTTCTGGTAATGATAAAGGATATGCTTCCAAAGGACAACGAATTGCCCGAGAGTACGTACGAAGGAAAGAAGGCTGTCTGCCCTCTAGGGTTCGAGGTGCAGAAGATACATGCATGCCCTAATGATTGCATCCTCTACCGCGGTGAGTACGAGGATTTGAACGCTTGCCCGGTATGTGGTGCATTGCGCTATAAGATCAGCCGCGATGACCCTGGTGATGTCGAGGGCCGGCGCCCTAGGAAGAAGATTCCTGCCAAGGTGATGTGGTATGCTCCTATAATACCATGGTTGAAACGTTTGTTTCAAAACAAAGAGCATGCCAAGGCGATGCGATGGCACAGAGAAGACCGTAAGAAAGACGGAAAGTTGAGAGTACCCGCTGACGGGTCGCAGTGGAGAAAAATCGAAAGAAAGTACGGGAAGGAGTTTGCAGATGACGCAAGGAGCGTATGGTTTGGTCTAAGCGCAGATGGCATTAATCCTTTTGGGGAGCAGAGCAGCAACCATAGCACCTGGCCTGTGACTCTATGTTTGTATAACCTTCCTCCTTGGTTGTGCATGAAGTGGAAGTTCATTATGATGCCAGTGCTCATCCAAGGCCCTAAGCAACCCGGCAACGACATTGATGTGTACCTAAGGCCATTAGTTGAAGAACTCTTACAACTGTGGAATGGAACAGGCGTACGTGCGTGGGATGAGCACATGGGGGAAGAATTTGACCTAAAGGCGTTGCTGTCCGTGACCATCAATGATTGGCCTGCTCTCAGTAACCTTTCACGACAGACAAACAAGGGATACCGCGCATGCACGCACTGTTTGGACGATACCGACAGTATATATTTGGCTAATAAGAATGTGTACCTGGGACATCGTGATTTCTTCCGAGCAGGCATCCCGTAAGAAAGAAAGGCAAGCATTTCAAAGGTGAGGCGGATCACCGGACGAAGCCTCGCCACCTTACTGGTGCTGATGTACATGATATGGTCAAGGATTTGAAGGTGCTCTTTGGAAAGGGTCCTGGTGGACAACCTGTTCTGAATGACGCTGACGGACGCGCACCCATGTGGAAGAAGAAATCTATATTTTGGGACCTGCCCTATTGGAAAGACCTCGAGGTCCGCTCCGCAATCGACGTGATGCACGTGACGAAGAATCTTTGTGTGACCCTGCTTGGCTTCTTGGGCATGTATGGGAAGACAAAAGATACACCTGAGGCACGGGAGGACCAGCAAAGTATGCACGGAAAAGACGACATACATCAGGGTCATGCAAGCTACGCTCTTACCAAAGAAGAGAAGGAAATCTTCTTTGAATGCCTGCTCAGTATTAATGTACCATCTGGCTTCTTGTCGAATATAAAGGGAATAATAAACATGGCAGAGAAAAAGTTCCAGAACCTAAAGTCTCATGACTGCCACGTGATTATGATGCAACTGCTTCCGATTGCATTGAGGGGGCTTCTACCGGAAAACGTTCGATTAGCCATTGTGAAGCTATGTGCATTTCTCAATGCAATCTCTCATAAGGTAATCGATCCAGAAATCATACTAAGGTTACAGAATGATTTGGTGCAATGTCTTGTCAGTTTCGAGTTGGTGTTCCCACCATCCTTCTTCAACATCATGACGCACGTCCTAGTTCACCTATGCGAAGAGATTAACGTTTTGGGTCCTGTATTTCTACACAATATGTTCCCCTTTGAGAGGTTCATGGGAGTCTTAAAGAAATATGTTCATAACCGTGCTAGGCCAGAAGGAAGCATCTCCAAGGGCCGTCAAAATAAGAAGGTCATTGAGTTTTGTATTGACTTTATTCCTGACCTTAAGCCGATTGGTGATCCTGAATCGCGGCATAAGGGCAGACTGGATGGAAAAGGCACGCTAGGAGGGGAACAAATAATATGTATGGACGGACATTCTCTCACAGAAGCACACTACACAGTTCTACAGAATTCCGCCTTGGTGGCTCCGTATATGGATGAACACAAGAATTTTCTACGCTCCAAACACCCGGAGCGGTCTGATGACTGGATTACACGTGAACAAACCAGGAGTTTCGCTAGCTAGTTGCAAGCACATACCATGCATGACACCTCTATTGAAGATGACCTGTACTTGCTGTCCCAGTTACCATCTTCGAATATAATGACTTTCAAAGGGTACGAGATAAATGGTAATACATTTTACACGATCGCCCAAGATAAGAAGAGCACCAACCAAAACAGTGGTGTCCGCTTTGATGCAGAAACCAAGACGGGAAAGGAAACATATTATGGTTATATACAGGACATATGGGAACTTGACTATCGACGTGGTTTGAAGGTCCCTTTGTTTCAGTGCAAATGGGTCAATATGACACGAGGCGGGGTAACGGAAGACCCGCAGTACGGAATGACAACATTGGATCTCAACAATCTTGCGTATGCAGATGAACCATTCGTCCTAGCCAATGATGTGGCACAGGTTTTCTATGTGAAGGACATGTCTACCAAGCTAAGAAAACGAAAAGATAAGGAAGCGAATGCATCGTACGATGAGCCAAAGCGGCACATAGTTCTTTCTGGAAAGAGAAACATCATGGGAGTGGATGACAAGACAGACAAGTCAGAAGATTGTGAAAAGTTTGATGAAATTGCTCCATTCACAGTGAATATTGTCCCGAGCATCCCGTTAAATGATGAAGATTTTCCATGGCTACGACGCAAAGGGACACACGCGAAGAAAAAGTTTCACACCCAAAGATCTGGGATGTGATCGGCTTAACTATCATCACTTTCTTCTGTGTTTCACACCCAGGAGGGAATCTCTGTAATAGTTAGGGTAGCTAGTTATGTGTTTTGGCATTTGAAACGCGAAGAAATTTTATGTGCAAGCAAATTCTTTCATGCATTTACTGATTTTTCAGCTAAATGACCCTGAAATGGAAAAGCATTTCAAATGAACTCAGAAAAGGTTGAAAGTTGGCATGGTATCATAATTTCACCCACATAGCAAGTGCGAAAAAGTAGAGAGGTTTACCGCAAAAACTGGATGCACTTCGTGTACAAAATGGACAATCTGTTTCGAAGTATCAGGGTTTCGGACGAAAACTCATCCGTTACAAAGGCATTTCATTTTTTAAATAACCTAAGCATTACCAAATTGAATATAATGATAAAACACACTAATATTAAACATAATAAAAAAGAATCACTGAAAATCAATTTTCAAAGTTAAGTTATTCACAAAAATAAATAAAGCAAAAAAATAAGAAAAAAAAGCCCACCTACTGGGCCACAGCGGCCTGCATACGACTAGAAACCCAAATTCAAGTTGGGCCAGGATGCAGGCCCGCTAGCCCAGTAGGCCCAACAGGGCATCGCAGAAGAGGTAGGCCCAGAAGGCCTGCTTAAGAGAGGAGCTCGAGACAGTAGCGACGGCGGGGCTTATAAGCAGGTGCGAGTGCCCCTCGACTAGCGAGGTGGGACTAAACTTTTGTGCCCCTCGCCTGGCAGCGCACACCCTTTAGTACCGGTTGGAGCCACCAACCGGTACTAAAGAGGGTGCGGTTCCCGCCGCTTGGCCTGGCCAAAACAGGCCTTTAGTAGCGGTTGGTGGCTCCAACCGGTACTAAAGGTGCCTTCTATATATACAACACTTACGAAAATTTCATTCTCCCTCTGTTTCTTCCTTTGTTTCCCCAATGAAGCACCGCCCGCGCGCCCCGATCGATCGACGCCGTCGCCGTCGCCGCCCCCGTCCCCGTCGCCGCCCCCGTCCCTGTCGCCGCCCACGTCCCCGTCGCCGCCCTCGTCTCCGTCCCTGCCCCGGGCCCGTCCCCGTCGCGCCGTCCCCACATCGCCGCCCCCGCGTCATGCCCCGGCCCGTCGCCGCCCCCGGCCGTCGCCTCGCCGTCGCCGTCGCCCCGCTGTCAGCTCTCCCCCTCTAACCCCTCTCCCTCGCCCCCGTCGGCCACCATGGGCGCCGCCCCTCCCCGAGCCCATACACACACACACACAAGCATGATGAACACACACACACACACACGTACATATGTATGAATTAATGCATGTATATATTAGTATATACGTATTTTGTATGTTTAATTAGTTTAGATTTTTTAGATTATTATTTTTTCACTAGTATATCTGTATGAATGCATGTTAGATGGATATAATTAGTGTTTAATTAGTATGGAAATTTTTTATATAATGTTGTTTTTCAGTTTTTTAATGGATGTATAAAAGTTGTGTTTTCTGTTTTTAGTGTTAGATGCTTAATTAGTATGAAATAACATATAGAATTTTGACATATGCAATGATAGCATAATTAGTGTTATATAGAAATGTTAGAAATTTTAGTTATCAAAATCCAATCATTAAAAAAAGTTACTTTTTGCGGGCATATAGATCGATTCACTTAGCCAGCAAAGGGGGTCTCAGCAGCTGCAGCAGCTAGCGGATGATCCAGCATTGGATAGCACCGCCCCATCCATGCCGAGAAGCAGCGTGGGTTCCGCCCCAGGCGACGCAGTGCTGGATAGATACCCCGTGGATGACATCACGGAGAACACTAACTGCGAGCTATACTTCAAAATGAAGAACATATCCATGAAGGTGGCGGACGTCGTTGCTTTTTCAAATTCCCCCGAGGCAACCTTCCATTGCAACCCGATTCCAGCGGGCTATGCTCGTGTCTTGGTTGATGAGGTGGTGGACCCATATTCGGAGCTACAGCTTGACATTCCTGGAGGTGACGACGAGCACACATTGGGAGAGGCCATACATCATGTCATCCTATGGAGAAAGGATTGCATCATCTTTCGTAGGCCACCGACACCGCGTCACCCGACTCCTCATCGAAGTCCGCCACCGAGTCAGCAGACTCCCGCTCCAAGTCCACCAACGCGTGAGGCCACTCCTCCTCCTCCAAGTCTGGCAAAGTGTCAGGCCACTCCTCCTCCAAGTCCGACACAGCGTCAGACGTCCACTCCTCCTCCAAGTCCGGCAAAGTGTCAGGCCACTCCTCCTCCAAGTCCGGCACCGCTTCAGGCCACTCCTCCTCCTCCAACTCAGCCACGTCAGCCGTCTTGCCACCTCAACAATCACGGAAGAGAGCTGCCTCAGCTATGGTGCGTAGCGGTACAAGTCGAGGTAGTACTGGAGGTACAGGCCGAGGCAAGCGATTTCAATATGGTCCAAGCAGCCTCACGCCTCTTCCGCAGAGGCCTTACGACAAGTCCGAGGAGGAAAACACAGCCATATCGAAGGCCGAGGTGGAGGCCCATTTTGGACCGAAACCGCCACCGCCGCCAAGGGAGAAAGTGCATGTGGAAGTTCTTGACCACTTCGTTCGTATGGCTGAATCACCAGCTCCTAAGCCTGTTGACACAGACTATGAGCGCCACATCAGGAAGTTACATCGACAACGTCTACAAAAGGATGCGAGCTCGAGCTCGAGCAAACAGCAACAAGCAGCTGTCAAAAAATGCGGGAGAACCGTTGCCCAGCTGGGAGAACAGTGGGCGCAACCGATCCCCCCGCTTGTTGTGCTGCCAACAACACGTGACAGTACACGCGGCCAATATTATTGTGGGCAAACAGTTTACGTTCCCCAGGTGGGCGATGTTGTAACAACCCAGTAGCATATAACGCAGGCTGAAGAACTCAAGATCACTGTTGGACAACTCCTCGAGATCGAGGACATGCCTGTGCTTACAGAGGAGGAAATAAAATGGAAATATGTCCGGGGCCAACCTTTGGTCAAGCCAGAAGATGTCAAGAAGCTCCCAACGAGAATGCATGAATTGCATCAATGGTACATGGACATTACCAAGAGATCCGATGGACAGTCCCTCATGGTGCAAGTCAAGAAGGATCATTACTACCATGAGAAACCTGTGACCGTTGAGTATTCTGAACTGTTTCAGTTATACAATCAAGACGCACTCGACAAATCTATCGTCAGTTGCTATTGTTTGTAAGTGATTTCTTTCTGTAATTTAAGTCTCAAGCTAGTTGTATTGATCCTTTTGATCAATCATTACCTATAATTATCCTCACTATATTATTTTCTGTGGTATTATGCAGGATGAAGATGTATGAAATGAAAAAATGTGGACGCTATGGCATTGGGTTCATTGACCCAAACACCGTTAATGAATACACATGGAATATAAGCAACTATTATAAAAAGCAGGTAGAGGACAGCATGTTCGAGTTCTTGAAGCGCCTCAAATACAATGAAGATATACTACTTCCGTACAACTTCCAGTGAGTCACACTTTCTTGTACTACAAATTCTCTGTTTTTGCCTACTAGCTAGCTAGCTACATGTTTTTGCTTACATATGCCCGCTTAATTAAGACATGCAAACGTGTGTGCATGAAGATTTCACTGGATCTTGTGTATCATTAAAGTTGACGAAGGAATAGTTGAAATACTGGACTCACTGCTCAAAGAAAATAGTGACTATAACATCTTGTTTGGGATAGTCAACAGGTAATTTCAATCATTATTAACTATATATCTCGGCTTATTTAGTTCGTCATTTCATGATATGAACTATTTAATAACCCCTTTATTCATTTTCTTTGTCGGCGGACAGGGCTTGGGCAAGGTTCATCAGCAAAACGGAAGGTGAATGGAAACGACAGCTGAGATGATTTCGACCCAGGGTAAGTAATTAAGTAGTGGTAGCTAGCTGCCATCTTTTTAATATTATCATGCTTGATTAATTATTATCTGATCAAATTAAATTCCATTCTCGTAAAGGCCATAAAGCAGGCGCAGGGGACTGATCTGTGTGCATACTGCGTTTGCGAGAACATTCGCATGATGGCGTCCGAAATTTGTGCACCATTATCGATATCTAGTCACACAACTAATACACATGCATATTGATCTCCTTCTTAACAGTTCACAGAGGTGCGGGACAAGCTCCTAGAAACGGAGCGCGTAGAAGCACTTCAAGAGGAAATAGCGGGATTTTTGCTCGACTAGGTCATAAATCCGAAGGGAGAATACTATTACCCGCTACCGCCCCCATCAACCAGGTCATGAACCACTTCCAATTTGTCATCGTGCTCCGAAGGCACCAATTAGGCTAATGCAACTGGCTCCGAAGGCAACATACATATGTACGAGAAATTGTATATAGTTATACATGTGTGTATGTGTGAATTAATATGGTGGTTTGTGAGACATTGATGATCTATATATATGATTGGTTCTACTAGCTACCATATATATGCATAACGTGTACAATGTGTAGTATCGTAAAATACCAGCAAACGGAAAAGAATTAAAATGGAAAACACAAAATTAAATGAAAAAGAAATCATAAAACCAAAACCCCCCAAACATTTTAGTACCGGTTGGTGTTACCAACCGGTACTAAAGGGCTCCCGGCCCCCGGAGCTGGCTCGTGCCACGTGGTTGCCCTTTAGCACCGGTTCGTGCTGGACCGGTACTAAAGGGGGGGGGGCTTTAGTGCCCAAACTTTAGTGCCGGTTATGGAACCGGCACTAAAGGGCCTTACGAACCGGTGCTATTGCCCGGTTCTGCACTAGTGTTCATTAAATATTTTAGGATACCCCAATACGAGTTTTATGGAAAAAAAATATCATTTTTGACGTACTTTTTGCAATATACCTTTTTCACATACGAACAAATCAGTATATATGTAAACCTTTAAAAATATGTAGACTCACATAATTTTTTTATGAAAACCATTTTAGGGTATCTAGTAGTTAATAATGAAGTATATTAAAAATAATAAAAAGGTATAAAAGATTTATCTATGTGGTATATAAGGAGCGGGAGTACGTACTCTCAGGAGTATACAACCATTTTCCTATATATATATATATATCCTTTCCCTAATAATAAAGCACAGATTGACTCCGTGGGTTCACCATCACAGTACGCTTTTTTAATGTGAATTTACGCTTTCAATTTAAATTTAAAACATATATCCAATGTGGTACTAATATATGGCGGGAGCCAACGATCGATCGCTAGCTCTGCACGCACGATTGACAGCCAGATGGGCCTTTGCTACTAGATGGGCCGGCCAGACTCTGTCCAACTTTACGTTTTACCCGGCGGACAGCGTTGCAGCAGTGCATGATAAGCTCAGCGCGCTTTCATCTGATCTGTCAAACTGGGAACGGACGAACTTTGGGAACGTCAGGCAGGAAATTGCAAAAACTTAAAAAGGAACTGGACACTTTGCGATCGGCTCCAGGACGTTTTGCTCTGTCTCAGTTGGAAACTAAAATCACTGATAGATTAGTTGAGCTATATTATCGGGAAGAGATTCTCAGGAGGCAACGAGCTCGCTTGGAGTGGTTCATCCACGGGGATAAAAATACGCACCTTTTTCACCTAAGAGCAAGCAGGAGAAGAAGGAAAAATCAAATCAAATCACTTCAGCTACCTGATGGCCGAGTCATGGAGGACAAAAATGAGTTGGAGGAAGCCGCACTAGCCTTTTATTCTGACTAGTATAACGCCCGTGCGTTGCCACGGGCTCTATCAGTATCTTTCATTTATCATCCCCTCATATTGGGTGATTATGGGGTGCTCTAATTAGAAACACAACAATCAAATATTAGGAAATTTCACCGTACAAACAACAACGAATAATACGATATCTATCAAACGAATAAAATGAGGTCATATTTTTGGTCCATCATGCACTTCTATTGAAAAGTGCCTATCCCTTTTAGAATCAACCCACTGTTTGCTCGCACACAAAAAAATACATCTCTAAAGTGGGGAACCGATCGGTGCCAAAAAGAACTCAAACTCCTATCCAATCTCGACTTCATGCTCTTCCACTTCCATTGATAAAGATGGGACGTCAAGGGTTTCATCATGATGACCTCGAGCAGCCGCCGACATCCCTCCCCACATCTACCCCTACCCCATGCTGCCGCTTGCACTGTCCTTGCTCCTCGAGGGAGCTAGGGACACAATGTTCTCTAGGATGGGCATGACCAGATCCACGAGGAGGCCACATTCTTCTATGGGAACCCAACCAAGCACACCACCCTCCGCAACCATCCAGTCTCGGCCTAACAAAGTCAAGACCCGCCATCGATCCACAAATCAGGCTCGCCGCATCCAGGTTCACTACAAGTCTGCGACGAGCCTGTAGTCGACATCTTGACTTTGGCTATCCCCACGGAAGAATCATCGGATCCTGCTTACTTTTACCATCACTTCGTCTCTTCCCAAGGCAGCGACACCACCCAGCCAATCACCACCACCGCTTGCGGCTTGCCTACATAAAATCATGAGAAATCCCCATGGTGGTGCTGTAAGATCACCTTGGCGACCTCGACAGTGACCGACTGGTCTAAGATCTAAGCTAGCCGCTCTTTGTAGAAACCAATAGAAGTAGGCATGTGACTCAGATTTGTTCTTTGGTGTGCATGCGTTTCTTGCTGCCCACCAGCTCTTGTCTACAACTCGCCTATCTCTGTACCAGCTCTTGGTCTACAACTCGCCTATCTCCATGCTCGAGATGACCAAGCTCGATGCGCAAGCCGCATACGTCTGCTAGAGCTATATCCAGGCCCTATGATTTTTGGATCACTGGCACTATGGGTGCCAGGACCGGAGTCGCCCTCATCCACCAAGTGGATCAAGGAGGCCCACCACCTAGACTCTACATCGCAACATTTTGTGTTTTCCTATAAAAAGTAAAGAACCTTCTCTAATAAACGTAAATATAACCTTTTGGTTTTATAGTCTCAACTTTCCTACACTCCAATACCAGAAGGATTTCTTGGTTTTATTTAATGACCTTTTTGAATGTCATTCACTTAGAAAGGTAGTAATACAATCTGTGATATTAAGGCAAATTATTAGTCATATTAAAGTGCAAAAGGCCCTATAGGAGTCAAAGCATGACTTTTATGGTTATACTGTAATTTGCAAGATCTGAGATTTATGCAAGTGTACAATTAGAGAAGAGCCAATTAAATAAATTTTCACATTCAGAATAGTACGATTAGCAGTAGCACTTCAATTTTTTCATGTTTGATCAGCTTGCTAGGTGGTTATCACTAAGCATGTTGGAACGATGAGCATAACCTAACTTAGTTTAGTACGTGTTGCTGCAAATTAGTTCAGTATGTACGAAGCTGTTGCTAATTTCAATGCCTGGCTGTTGCAAGTTTCTAATGAAAAAGTACTTCAGGTCAAAGGTCAGGGAATATACACTTTTGTTATCATGGTTGTTTCCTTATAGTGAACAACTTTGATCACCACTTCAGCAGCTACTATCTATAAGAAGACATTAGCTAAGTAGATATAGGCAAAGAAAGCATGTAGGCAAAACTAGAATTAAAAACATCCTTCTCAATGGAGCTCGTGCAGTTCAGAAGACCCTAATCATCGACGAGGGACCCCTCCGATGGTAGCATGGCGTGACAATTGCCGTCAATGACGACACCCAAAGTACCTTGCATAATCCATCGATCCAGTTCGGAACAATCAAGCACATACCTTGCAAAGTGATGTGGATCTGAAGCAGAGGTGGGAAGGTAAAGGCTCAGGTGAGGTGGAATGAGACGTTGATATAGACGTGCACGCATGAGAATAAGGCGGTGCCCAGGATGGATCTCCATCGGAGGAGGCCGGATCCGCTGGGGAGGGGGTCGCTGTAGTACCTGCCATCTGTGCGATGGATCACGGGGCTGGCAGGCAGGGGGAGGGGATAAGAGGGAGCTGGTGGGCTAGAGCGCAGATGGCGGGTGCCCCCGACGACGGCTGGGAAGGATGGTGGAGGAGGTGGATGAGGATGGCGGCAGCGGCGTCTGCGGTTGCGCCTCGTCCGCAGCCGTGCTGGTGGTGGTCGATGCGAGAGCCGGATGGCGTCGGCCAGAATCAGGCAGGGGCGACAAAGATTTAGAGGAGAGAGAGAATGGAGGCGATGAGCGATGGGAGGAAGGGCCACCGGTGATTGGGGTGGCCTCAGATGCGCCCTCCGTGGTCGCCTATTTCATGGGACGAACACCCGTGCTCACCGTCGGGCTCGCCTTCGGCCGCTGCCTCGCCGACATTCACGACGTAGAGCCCCTTCCTCCGATCCCATTTGCCAGGGAGGCAGCGCCATCCTTCATCGTAGAGAACGAGTCCACACTGAGATCCCAACCAGATCGTGATTGCGCCTCCCCAAACCGCAGCGGCACATCCCACTCCATCAACGACCAACCTATATGAGGCGGAGGGTCAGTGTAGGATGCGACCGCCGTCACCATGGATGTGGGGGACGCTGTAGGTGGGAAGGAGGCGGCGACGGCGTCTGTGTCAGGAAGATCGCACGACGGTGGCGGCGTTTACTCGAGGGGATCGAGAGGAGCTGCGTTTGGTGCCGGGTGGGTTCTTTGGTGCGTGCGTGGGGCTGGAGATTGTGATAGGAGATCAGGTGAGGGCGTGCCATACCTGGATCGATAGCCTTACCATACCTGGTGGTAATTTAAATTTATTACCATATTCGATATTTCCCGAGTTATGGCCTTACCATACCTAGATTGATAGCCTTTGGGGTAATTTAAATTTATTACCATATAATTACCATATTCAAAATTTCCCGAGTTATGACCTTACCATACCTGGATTGATTTATTACTATACGTGGATTAATTATGATTTATTACTATATGATTTATTACTATACGTGGATAGCCTTATACCTGGTGGTAATTTAAATTTATTACCATATTCGATATTTTCCGAGTTATGGCCTTACCATACCTGGATTGATAGCCTTTGGGGTAATTTAAATTTATTACCATATTCGATATTTCCCGATTTATGGCCTTACCATACCTGGATTGATAGCCTTTGGGGTAATTTAAATTTATTACCATATAATTACCATATTCAAAATTTCCTGAGTTATGACCTTACCATACCTGGATTGATTTATTACTATACGTGGATTAATTATGATTGATTACCATAAATACGTTGGGTATTGCCGGTCAGACGAGAAAAGAGAAAAACTGGTGGGAGGGGCTGGTGGGAGGTGGGACGAAGAAAAACCGGTTGAAAATAAACCGGTTGAAAGTGGGGGAGACTATTCAACCAACACTAGTAGAAAAAGGGGCTATGGTCCAGGCCGCCTCAGCCCATTAGTCCCGGTTCAGTCTAGAACCGGGACTAATGTGAGCAGTGGTCCCGGTTCGTGCAGCTAAGGCATTAGTCCCGGTTCATCTAGACGTTTTGGTCCCGGTTGGTGGGATGAACCGGGACCAATAGGCCTCGCTCCTGGCCCACAACTATTGGTCCCGGTTCGTGCCACAAACCGGGACTAAAGATTAGACCTTTAGTCCCGGTTTGAGGCACGAACCGGGACTAATGGGGATGAGACCTTTAGTCCCGGTTCGTGCCACGAACCGGTACTAAAGGTCCAATTTTCAAACTATACCCCCCCCCCTCCCCGTGGATCACCTTTTCAGTTTTTAAAAAAATAAAAGAAAATGATGTAAATGTCAAAACAATAAAAGAAAATAAGTTTCACATGTGATATGTGGTCTAGTTGTTGGGAAAATTTACAAATATGAATTTCGACTTTATTTACAAAATCTCTCTAGAATTTGTAAAATGCGCATAACTTTTGCATACGAACTCGGATGAAAAAGTTTTTTATATGAAAAATCATCTACTCAAAAAGTTACAGCCGATGGAGACTGCCTACGGCCTGTTTGCAAATTTCTAGAATCCTCAAATTCCAAAAGGAAAAAAAGTTATGCTCAAATTTCAGTTTTTTTAAATTTCAGTTTTTTTAAATACTTATTCAAGAAGTATTAGTGTTACTAAATAATTATTCAAGAATATTAGTGTTATTAAATAATTATTTCACCTTTTTTGAATTTTGGTCAAATCTGGTCAAACTATGGTGAAACTTGGTCAAACAATGGTCAAAGTACTTATTCAAAAATATTAGTGTTACTAAAAAATTATTGTTTTTTAGAACAATAGTTTTAAACTCAAACAGTGAAATATGTGACTTAATGCTCAAGCTAAATTCCTGAGGGTTAATAGGATTGACATCTTACTATTGTCAGGAAAACAACAAGTGCAGACTTGGAAACGAGGGAGAATAGAACCCGGAAGTTAAGCGTGCTCAGGCTGGAGTAGTGAGAGGATGGGTGACCAATCGGGAAGTGAGATGATTTGGAATGATGAGGGGTGATTAGAGATTAAATTGAGCAGTGATGAGGGGTGATTAGAGATTAGAGGTTAAAATAATTCAGAAATTTGAAAATAAAAAAATTTCAAAAAAAATCAGGAAATTTCCTTTAGTACCGGTTGGTATTACCAACCGGGACTAAAGGTGGACCGGCCACGTGGAGGGCCTTTAGTCCTGGTTCTGGATTGAACCGGGACTAAAGGGTCAGGGCATTAGTACCGACACTTTAGTCCCGGTTCCAGAACCGGGACTAAAGGCCCTTATGAACTGGGACTAAAGGCCCTTTTTCTACCAGTGCAATTCGTCCATTAGGAATAGAGATTTGTACAGCTCGGAGGGTGTTCAAAACATGGAGCAGGTTATTAATACAGTACCTTGCAGAGTCACCAGTGATATGAACGCCATCCTGAATGCCCCATATATCCAGGAGGAGGTCAAAAAAGCGTTGTTCCAAATGTTCCTACTGAAGGCACCGGGCCCTGGCGGCTTCCTAGCACTTTTTTTTCAGAGGTACTGGGAGGTATGTGGTGATGAAGTAACAAAAGCAGTACTCAGAATAGTGGATGGAACAGAATCTGCAGAAAATATTAATGAGACGTTGTTGGTCCTAATCCCCAAGGTAAAAAACCCAATGTTATTATCTCAGTTTCGCCCGATCAGCTTGTGTAATGTTTTGTACAAGATTGCTTCCAAGGTGATTTCTAATCGTTTGAAGATAGTGTTGCCGGAAATTATCTCAGAGGAGCAGTCAGCCTTTGTGCCTGGGAGGTTAATTACAGACAATATAATCACGGCATACGGGTGCCTCCACTTCATGAAACGAAACAAAGCTAAGAAGAACCAACACTGCGCTTTGAAACTAGATATGATGAAGGCCTATGATAGGGTGGAGTGGTCTTATCTTCAGGCTATTATGATAAAACTTGGCTTCACAGAAGGCTGGGTGAGTATTGTGATGAACATGGTCATGTCGGTAAAATTTTCCGTTTTGTTCAATGGTAAGAAACTTGATCAGTTTACACCTACACGTGGAATTCGACAAGGAGACCCAATCTCCCCTTATTTGTTTTTGATAGCAGCAGAGGGCCTTTCGTGCCTTATAAAATCTAGAGAAGAGTCATCTAACCACAGTGGGATAGAAGTGGCACCCACGGCGCCACCAGTTAGCCACTTATTATTTGCAGATGACAGCCTGCTATTTTTCAAGGCGAATGGAGTGGAAGCATCAGGTTTGCTTCAGACGTTGGATATTTACTGCCAGGCCACAGGTCAGAGAATCAACTATGATAAGTCCTTGATTTTCTTCAGTAAGGGAGTTCCTGATAGTGTGAGGGCAGAAATTAAGGGATTGCTCACAGTGCCTAATGAAACCCTCAGTGAGAAATATTTGGGCATGCCATCTGAAGTGGGTTCTTCAAAGAATGGTGCTTTCAAATATCTCAAAGACCGCTTATGGAGTAAGGTGCAGGGATGGATAGAAAAGACAATGGCAACGGCAGGAAAGGAGGTTCTTGTCAAGGCAGTTGCTCGGGCGGTTCCGGTCTTTTCTATGTCGTGTTATAAGCTTCCCAGAGGTTTGTGTGAACATCTCAACATGCTAATCCGCAAATTCTGGTGGGGAAGCCGTGATGGTAAGAGGAAACCTGCATGGGTGGCCTGGGAGGACATGACCAAACCAAAGGACATGGGAGGTCTTGGGTTCAAGGATTTTGAGCTTTTTAACCTATCATTACTTGCCAGGCAGGCGTGGAGGATATTACAGTCGCCAGACTCATTGAGTGCACGTGTTCTCGGGGCCGTCTATTTTCCCAACACATCTATTCTTGAGGCTGCACTCGGAAACCACCCAAGCCAAATTTGGATAGCTATAGTAGAGGGTCGAGATATACTCAAAATTGGCCTGATTCGTAGAATCGGTGACGGCACTACTACCAGTATTTGGGCTGATAATTGGCTGCCTAGGGAGGAGATGATGAGACCATATGGGTGCAAGATATCAAACCCTCCCCAATATGTGTCCGAACTCATTGATCTAACTACAGCTAGCTGGAACATGGACCGCTTGCGGTAAGTTATGCTCCCTATCGACATACCAATCATTACTAGCATACCGCTTTGCGCCAGAATAACTGCAGATTTTTGGTCTTGGAATCACGAGAGAAATGGCCTGTTCTCGGTTAGATCGGCGTACAAAATGCTTGTCCACACAAAAGATCGCCGAGAAGCGTGGCTGGATGGAACGGCTGGACCGTCCAACATAGCATGTGATCGCAGTTCTTGGAGGTCATTATGGAGCACTCAGGTACCGAGGAAGATAAGGATGTTCGTATGGAGGCTTGCTAGGCACTCGTTGCCAACGGAAGATGTTAGAGAACATCGACACATGTCTTCGACAAGCTCATGCGCACTCTGTGGCGCTCCGGACTCGTGGCGACATTCATTGCTAGAGTGCACAATGTCCCGATGCATTTGGGCATTAGTTGATGGAGAGTTGGCGGAGCAGCTGAGGTCAACCTCAAAACCAGCAGCAAAATCTTGGTTGTTCTCTATGATTCAAGCATTATTGCATGAAGCTTTTCTTAGGCTTGCAGTAACCCTTTGGGCGATATGGTATGCAAGAAGGAAGGCCATCCATGAGGGTGATTTTCAGAGTCCAGGAGTCACACATGCGTTCATTAACAGATACCTGATGGACTTGGAGATCATCAAGGAGAAGCCGCAAACGACTCTCAATGCAACTGGGAATCAGCGGCGAGCTGCAGGAAGTACATGCCCCAGGGCACCGCCACAGGGACATGCCAAAATACACGTCGATGCCGGCGTATCTACCCATCGTACGAGAGGTGCAGCAGCGGCAGTTTGTCGAGATGAGCATGGCAACTATCTAGGGAGCTCCTCCCTAGTGGTCACGGGAGTTCACGATGCGGCCACACTCGAAGCTATAGCCTGCCGGGAGGCGTATGCTTTGGCTGAGGACTTAGCGCTTCACAACTTCATTGTGGCATCGGATGCTAAACAAGTGGTTGATGATATTCATAGCAATGCTAGAGGATCATATGGCTCTATCATTAATGAAATTAGAGCAAGGGCGGTGAACGTCAACAGCAAGATTGTATACGTAGGTCGTAGATCAAATATAGATGCTCATAGGTTAGCTAAATTTTCGTTAACTCTAGTACATGGGCGCCATGTGTGGCTTCTAAACCCCCATGATCCAAACTGTATCCCACAAACTATGGTCTTCGATGAATAAAGTTGTGTTCATCCCTCAAAAAAAACCCGTGTCCATGCCCAAAATACGCCGCCGGCCCCGACTCCTCCAACGCTCGCAGCCATGGCCGAGGATATGGTACACGAGCACGGAGGCGGGTGGGATAGTGTGGTAATTGGCGCCTCCCAGCAGTAAAGAGCAATAGAGATTTAGTAGCTGACCATCACGCCGAGGGATGCAAGCAGCAACGGCACCCAGGTGCCCATGACGGCGAGTGGGACGAGAAAGGGGCTACAAAAGCGTCGGAGTTGGAGGCACGGTGGCTGGGAAAAGAGCCAGCGGGAGACGGGGAGGCTCGCCGGAGGACGCGCGCGGAGGCGACGTCGCGTGTGAGGCGGCCGGCTACAGGGGCGTGTAGGCGGCGCTCGGGCACTGGCGACGAATGGTCTTCCGGCAAGGCGGGCGAGCACATACATGAAGGCCGGGGGCACGCTGCCCGGGTGAGAGGGGAGGCGCGAAGGAGGCGGTCGTCGCCGGTGGCGGGGCCGGATGCGTCAGATGCGCGCTGGCCTGCAGTCAACGCAGACAGACATAGCAGCCATCCATGGCAGCGAGCGGCTCCGGGGGCGGTGATGGGGTTGGGTGGTTCAACCGGCCGCTTCTGCAGCTCCATGGGATTTCTTCATGACCATCAGCAGGTACGGGATTTCTTCAGGACGATGACTTAGACCATATCTGCATGGAGAGAACACATATGAACTTCTCCTGAGATTGTGACTTAGCTACATGTTAATTTACTGTTGAATCATAATTTGGGGGAATTCTGCATTGCGCCTGAATGAAAACTGACAGTGAATGAATATGCGCTTAAAAGACTGTAAAAACTGAGTGTCAGCATGGATGTAGACGTCCAGGAGTGATTTAGTAGGATGTCGACCCTAAACTATGGAAAACAAGCATCCGATGGAGAAGTTGTAACGCCCTCGATGCGGCTATAGCTCCCACGTGTCGAGGCACGACTTAGAGGCATAACCGCATTGAAAGCAATGTTGCAAGTTAGGCAATCTTCACAACATCCCATGTAATATAGATAATAAAAGGGGAGATACATAGTTGGCTTACACTCGCCACATCAATCAAAGTACATAAATAGCATTACAACATTCAAACACTCATGGCCCGACTACGGCGCCAAAAATAAAAGATAACCCAACATGCAACACGGTCCCGATCGTCCCAACTGGGCACCACTACTGATCATTAGGGAAAAAGACACGTAGTATCAGCGTGAGTCCTCGTCGAACTCCCACTTGAGCTCAAGCGCGTCATCTGGGACGTAGTCATCAGGCCCTGCATCTGGTTTGTAAGTAATGTGTGAGCCACAGGGACTCAGCAATCTCGCACCCTCGCGATCAAGACTATTTAAGCTTAATAGGTAAGGCAAAGGAAAATATGTGAAGCTGCAGCAAGCGACTAGCATATATGGTGGCTATCCTGTTCACAAAAGAGAGCGAGAAGAGAGGGCAAAGTGCGAACGAGTAACTAGAGGGCATCCTGCGGCAAGCATTACTCCAACACCGTGTTCACTTCCCGGACTCCGCCGAGAAGAGACCATCACGGCAACTCACACAGTTGATTCATTTTAATTAAGTTAAGGTTCAAGTTATCTACAACCGGACATTAACAAATTCCCATCTGCCCATAACCACGGGCACGGCTTTCGAAAGTTCAAATCCCTGCAGGGGAGTCCCAACTTAGCCCATGACAAGCTCTCACGGTCAACGAAGGAATAGACCTCCTCCCGAGACATTCCGATCAGGCTCGGTATCTCGGTTCTACAAGACAACTTCGACAATGGTAAAACAAGTCCAGCAACACCACCCGCTGTGCCGACAAATCCCGATAGGAGCTGCACATATCTCGTTCTCAGGGACACCGGATAAGCTAATCGTACGGGATCCAACGTAACCCAAGTTGCCAAGGGACGGCCCCGCACGGTGCTTTAGGTTGGACCAACGCTCAGAGGAGCACTGGCCCGGGGGTTTAAAATAAGATGACCCTTGAGTCCACGAAACCCAAGGGAAAAGGCTAGGTAGCAAATGGTAAAACCAAGGTTGGGCATTGCTGGAGGAATTTTATTCAAGGCAGACTGTCAAGGGGTTCCCATTATAACCCAACCGCGTAAGGAACGCAAAATCCGGGAACATAACACCGATATGACGGAAACTAGGGCGGCAAGAGTGGAACAAATCACTAGGCGAGAGGCCGAGCCTTCCACCCTTTACCAAGTATATAGATGCATTAAGGTAACAAGATAATATAATGATATCCCAACAAGTAAATAATATTCCAACAAGGAACGGTCTCCAATCTTCACCTGCAACTAGCAACGCTATAAGAGGGGCTGAGCAAAGCGGTAACATAGCCAATCAACGATTTGCTAGGACATGGTGGGTTAGAGGTTTGACATGGCAATTTGGGAGACATGATAAGCAAGTGGTAGGCATCGTAGCATAGGCATAGCAAAAGAGCGAGCATCTAGCAAAGCAAAGATAGTAGTGATTTTGAGGGTATGATCATCTTGCCTGCAAAGTTGTCAGAGTAGTCTGGATCCTCGAAAGCAAACTCAACGGGCTCCTCGTTAGCGAACTCGTCTCCCGGCTCTACCCAAACAAGACAAACAAGCAACAAGGACACAATCAACCACGTGCAAACTCAAACAACACGATGTGAAGATGGTATGCTATGCGGGATGCGATATGTGATGCATATGCAAGATTTGACAAGGAATGAATGAACCTGGCCTCAACTTGGAAATCCAAGTGTGCCACTGGAAAGGTGAGATGAAATCACTTGAAAACGATATAAAGATCACCGGAATCGGAGTTACGGTTTGGAAATGGCAAGCAATTCAAATATGGCCACGTTCTACGATTTACAGCAAGTAGCCATATAAATGCAACAAGATGAACATGCTACAACACTCAAACATGGCAACAAAATACATGGCAGGGATCCATTCATGATGCTTAACAAAAGACTAGCACTAAGCTACGGCCAATTCACCCATTAACAGGTTCAAACAAGCATGGCAAAAATGCATTTGGTAAACAGATTTCAGACTTAGTGAAATTAACACTTGTCTGAAATTTCAGATCAGATAGCACACTTTGGAGCCTGAAAACTTGAAGAGGTCGGCGTGCATAGAGGGTGCGCGGATGGCCTTTGGCCGTGTCAGGACATACTGGGCAGAGATGGAGGCCACCACTGTTGCAACACAGGGTTCGGCCATGGGCCGAGTGGCTGCCGAGCACTACTTTGAATAAGTTCTTGAAGGCGCTCGTTCGATAGAGGCTCAGTGCTCGAAGAATATTATGTTCTAGTGACATGTACTTCCCATTGTCAAAACAATGTTTTATTGAGTTATGAAGGCTGTGTTTATACTTTTGCCTGAAAGCATTATGATGCCTCCTGTGCGGCCGTTTATGTATATATGTATATAACCTGAAAGTTTGCAGTCGTCGGCTTCCGCCCCCACGCATATAATGCGGGGGTGTCCGCAAAAAACGCGTATTCACACTTGATCCAACGTTTTGGTCCATTAAGGAGGTGGTACCATAGCGAACGAGGCAATCGGACTATATTGCTTTAACACTTTCACTTAGCCATAGGAATTTGACGGTGGGGCTACTATATAGCCCCTGGTACTTCTGCGCTCGTCCGATTATGGGGCGCATATGTACAGGACCGGGAAACGGCCCTTCTTTAATGCGGAGGAATCCCGAAGATTCCGCTGGGTCATCGAGTGGTTGACCAATCTAGCGCTATATCGTGACAATCAGTTTTCGGCTTTCTCTACTGAGGTGCTCGTCCGGATGAACCAGGGCACAATCACAGTAGTTCTCCCAGTGCTACCTTAGCCGATATAGAGGAACGTAAGGTACCAAAACATGTGAGCCGGGCAAACCCAACATTTGACCAAAGACATGATTTTGAGCTGATGCATATAAGGCCAAACTCCTGACGCGGAACACTCCCAACGGTATTCGGTCTTTATAACATATGCCGGGCTGAACAAAGCCCTTAATAATAAACCCCGGGTGTTCAGGTATGTGCAATATCCCGACGTGGCCACATGCTAATACGTCGGCATCCTTCTCGGTTGTATTGAGTATCTGGAGGATGTGGGCAACAAGAGACAGTAAAAAAGGTTGACGCAGGGTCTTAATCTAAAAAGAAACCTTTGAGCGGGTCCCTGTTGCACGTCTGCGCCTGTGTCTCCGTTGTGTCGTGTCCTGGATAGGTGTAGCACGATTGTCATCTGTAAAAGAGAAGAACTTAGGTGAAAGTTGTTGTGCCAGAAAATTAGTGATTGTCAATAAACCATTAAAATTAAAGATAAGTAAAGTTGAGCCGGACTAGCCCTGATTACACGCGGGAAGCCCCTGGTACCGTCTAGGAGGGCTTGATTATCGAACCGATCTCATGCATATGTAGTGGTGCACCGTGTAAGTGCATCTAGTGCCACCCCTAGTTGGTTTTGGAGTATTGACGACAAACCTAGTTGAGGGACTAATGTGTTTGTGAGAATTGCAGGATAACACAGGTAGAAGTCCCTCATTGATTCGGTTTAGCTACCAGAGATGACCCCCAAAAATGTACGAAGACATTGAAGACAATGGTGGTTCATGAAGACATTCGTGTCGAAGACAATGACATATGAAGACTCCCCATGAAGCTTTTGGAACTCGAAGACTTAGATCCTTCGTAGCTTTACTTTATTCATGTTGTGTCATAGGAACCACCGTACTGTTAAGTGGGGTCCAAGAAATCCAGTCAGGGTGACTGAAGTGATGCCTAATTCAAATCCTATGTCTTCGAGTGAAGACAATGAGAGAAAATCTTGTTTAGAGTCAGACAAGTCAGCTTTACTTGCAGCCCAAGTAAAGTTGCCGTGAGAGTTCAAAATCCGACCGTTAGTACACGTGTCAGTTCCTTAGTGACCCAGGGTCATTTCGGACAAATCAGGTCAAGGTTGCCAAGTGGTTATAAATAGCCCACCCCCACAACCATAAACGGTTGGCTGCTCAGATTTCAGTGCACGGCTTTTGTCGTTTGAGAGCAACCCGCCTCGAAGCCTTTGAGAGAAAATCCTTAGTGAGGAGAAAAGCCCTAACCACCCAGAGCCAGAGTAATTGGGCATCACTTAAGTCTTCTTGTCTGAGTGATCTGAAGACTTATTACACTTGAGGACTGTGCATCCTCCAGACGGTTAGGCGTCGCGTTCTGAGCATCCAAGAGGAATTGTGGATTGCCGGTGAACGAAGTCTGTGAAGGTTTGGGAGTCTACCTTGAAGACTTACCAGAGTGATTGGGCGGCGTCTGTGTGACCTTAGCTCAAGGAGAAAACGGTGAGGACTGGGTGTCCTGAGCTGCGTGTTCAGGACTGGGTGTCCGGGACTGTGTGTCCTTTGGTTTAAATACCTAGCCGCTCCAACCAGACGTACAGTTGTCACAGCAACTGGAACTGGTCCAACATATCATTGTCTTCAACGTGTTACTGGTTTCATCTTCACCTCCCTTTACTTACCAGTACACATTGTGAAGCTATTGCATGCCTGCTTAATCTTCTGTCTTCACAACCTGACTGTATGATCTGATTGGCTTCATAAGTTCTTCCAACCTGATCTTCATTACACTGAAGCTATTTGTCTCTGTGCTTTCACTGTACTGTATATTTGACTATGGCTTGCGTTGTGTAATCTATCTTCCACTGCATAGTGATAGGCTTCAAGTCTGTTTGTCTTCATAACTTCCACGTTTTGAAGACTTTCTTAAAAATCGCCTATTCACCCCCCCTCTAGTCGATATAACGCACTTTCACACCGGACTCGTCTAACCGTGTCCGTGGTCTTGACGACCTGTCAATTTTTCTGGTTGGTGAGGCCGTCTAGTGCTCGGCGGCTAAAGCCGCCGCACATTCTTCCACGCGTAGAGCACGCTCAGTATTTCCGCTAACTGTCATGGTGCCACCACTAGTAGAAAACCGGGCAATAGCACCGGTTCGTAAGGGCCTTTAGTGCCGGTTATGGAACCGGCATTATTATTTCGGCACTAAAGGCCCCCCCCCTTTAGTACCGGTTCAGCACGAACCGGTGCTAAAGTGCCACCACGTGGCGTGAGCTCGCGCCCTGGTACGGGGGACACCAACCGGTACTAAGGGTTTTTTTTTGAATATATTTTTTGAAAATTTTGGAAAAAAATTTGTTTTTTTTTAAATTTTTCTAAATTATTTGATGATTTAGTCTCTAATCACCTCTCTTAACTGGTCAAGTGTGGATCACTCATTCCAAATCATCTAACTTCCCGACCGGTCACCCATCCCTCTCACTACTCCAGCCCGAGCACGCTTAACTTCCGGGTTCTATTCTCCCTCGCTCCAAGTCTGCACTTGTTGTTTTCCTGACAATAGTAAGATGTCAATCCTATTAACCTTCAGGAATTTTGCTTGAGCATGAAGTGACACATTTCACTGTTTGAGTTTGAAACTATTGTTTTAAAAAACAATAATTATTTAGTAACACTGATATTTCTTGAATAATTAGTTTGACCATTGTTTGACCATAGTTTGACCAAAGTTGACCAAAATTGAAATAACTAAAATAATTATTTAGTAACACTAATATTCTAGAATAATTAGTTTGACCATTGTTTGACCACAGTTTGCCCACTGTTTGAATATTTTTCAATTTTTTCCACTCTAGACCTTAAAAGCCCCGTAACTTTTTTCCACTCTAGATCTTAAATTTGGATGTAACTTTTCGAGTAGATGATTTTTCATATAAAAAACTTTTTCATCCGAGTTAGTATGCAAAAGTTATGCCCATTTTTACAAATTTCAGAGAGATTTTGCAAATAAAGTCAAAATTCACATTTGCAAATTTTCCCAACAACTAGACCACATATCACATGGGAAACTTATTTTCTTTTATTTTTTTGACATTTCCATCATTTTTGTTTATTTTTTTAAAAAACTGAAAAGGCGATCCACCGGGGGGGGGGGGGGGGTAGAGTTTGAAAATTGCCCTATAGTGCCGGTTTGTGTCACAAACTGGTACTATAGGTCAGACCCCTTTAGTACCGGTTCGTGCCACAAACCGGTACTAAAGGTGATCGTGGGGCCCCAGCCTGACGGCAGCCTGCCACCACCCCTTTAGTACCGGTTCGTGCCATGAACCGGTACTAAAGGTTCAACACGAACCGGCATTAATGCAAATCCGTTCGAACCGGCACTAATGGTACCATTAGTACCGACTCAAATACAAACCAGCACTAATGTGCTTCACGTTTGACCCTTTTTCTACTAGTGCACGTGGACCCGGTATCTTATGCTTGAGAGAAGCGTAATGCGGGATTGCATTAAAATGAGCGAAAGCCGCTCTTCCGAGTAGTGCCTGATAGCCACTTCGCAATGGAGCGATGTAGAAATTTAACCTTTTGCTTCCGAAGTTGTCTGAAGAACCGAATACAACCTCTAGTAATAGAGAGCCCGTGCAGGAGGCCTCTAGGCCTGGTATTACTCCCTTGAAGGTAGTAGTACGGTGTCTTATTTTGATGGGTCTATCCCCATTTTGCAGACTGTGTTACGATATATCAGGTTTAGACCACTGCCGCCGTCCATTAGGACTCGTGTGAGATGGTATCTGTTGATTATTGGGTACAACACCAAGGCAGCCAATTCTTTGTGTCGGATGCTTGTCGCGTGATCCCCGCGATCAAATGTGATCGGGCAGGCCAACCAGGGATTGAACCTAGGAGTGACAGGCTCTATGGCGCGTGTGTCTCGGAGTGCATGTTTGCTTTTCCTCTTCTTCTCATGGATCGTGTTGACTGTTTTAACCTCTCGTGGGAATTTTTTCTGTCCTCCAGTGCTTTGCTGGCCAGGTTCGTCCTTGTCTTCGCTTGGTGTTTCCCCCCCTTGTGTTCGGCGTTTAGCATACCAGCCTGCTTGAAGACCCAGCATTCTCTGTTGATGTGATTTGCATGTTTATCGGGGGTGCCATGAATCTGATATAGTTTGTCAAGAATCTTGTTTAGGCCAGACGGCCCGTCTCTGCTGCCTTTAAAAGGCTTTTTCTGCTGACCTGGTCGAGAGCCCCTGAATCAGGCGTTTATCGTAGTATTATCTGGGCTATCCTCTTTATTTCGACGCTTGCTTTTATTCCGTCGTGGTTTTCCATTGCCATCCCTGACTTCGGATGTGCTTGGGTCGCTGGTGCTGCTGCGGGCTAACCATCTATCTTCGCCTGCGCAAAAGCGGGTCATGAGACTTGTTAGAGCTGCCATTGGTCTTGGTTTTTCTTGGCCGAGGTGTCTGGCGAGCCATTCGTCTCAGATGATGTATTTGAAAGCTGCTCAGGCTTAGGCGTCCGGACAGTCGACAATTTGGTTCTTCTTGGTGAGCTACCTGTTCCAAAGCTTTCGGGCGGACTCTTCGGACTGTTAAATTATATGACTTAAATCGTCTACGTCCGGAGGTCGGACGTAGGTCCCTTGAAAATTAGCCCGAAAAGCATCCTCGAGCTCCTCCCAACTTCCAATTGAGTTTTCGGGGAGGCTTTTCAGCCAGTGCCGACTGGTCCTTTAAGCTTGAGGGGCAAGTATTTGATGGCATGGAGATCTTCTCTGCGAGCCATATGGATATGGAGGATAAAGTCCTCAATCCATACCCCAGGATATGTGGTCCCATCGTATGCATCTATGTTCACTGGTTTGAATCCTTCTGGGAATTCATGGTCTAGCACCTCATCGGTGAAACATAGGGGGTGTGCGGCACCCCTGTACTTGGATGTGCCATGGCCTTCGGACGGTTGTGGTATTTGGTTTTGATTTTGTGCCGGAGCACGCTTCATAGATCCATAAATTGATCTGGTCACATCGGATTTTTGGCGCAAGTCCTCACATACATCGTGTGTTGACTTATTTGGCTGTGTGTGTTGGTCGTTTCATTATTTGGCTGTGTGGGCTCTAAACCTCGTTGTCAAATTCGGGTAACATCTTGCGCTTTGGACAGCTCTTTGTGTGGTAACCTCCACCATACTTTGCTTCGTTGTCGAGCACTTTGTTCCACCTGCTGTTGAGTGTGTTTTGTGCTGCATTAATCCTTTGCTTCTGCTTCTTCATACTCCTCGTTGTGGCAATAAGCCTTCTGCGGAGGTTCTCTTGCTCCAAGTGCGTTTCCGTGATGATGTGTGCATCTTCGTCCGGACTATTTTCCTCTCCCGATGGGGTTTGATGAGGGTTATCCTCGGCGTCGCCGTGGTCGGACGTCGGATCCATACTATGTTCGCCACTTGCAGCTTCATCGTGCTCTCCTGGCGGGGCAATGTGGTCATCGTTTCCTCTGAAGTCGACTGGAGTGTTATTTTCTCTTGCGCTGTTATCGCTGTTTTTGCTATGGCGGGAGTTAGGGCGGCGCCGCTGACGTTGGCGCTTGGGTTGCTTCTTGGAGGGGCCATCCTCCGCTGTATCTTCGACATTGCCTTCTTTGGGTGTATCCACCATGTATATGTCATGCCGCCGATGTGATGAAGTGGCTATCCGGCGCCTTGTGGGCGCTGGATCCTGTTCGTCTCCTGCATCTTCGTCCATGCCGCCGATGTCTTCGGAGTCGAAATTGAGCATGTCAGTTAAGTCGAAATTTCTTCGTCGTTCGTATCCCAGCCGCACATAGTTCGGACAAGGGTCTCCTGACAAGGAGAGATACTTTAATGAATTTAGCACAACGCCGAAAAGCGACTGCTGAAAGATATTCGCGGAGGTGAACTCCATGATTGGTGCCCAGTCGGATTCGATGGGCACAGATGCAGGCGGCTCGGAGTCCGTGGCCAGAGACGAATCCAGTGGTTCGGTGACACGGCTCTCGTAAGGGGTGAAGTCAGTATCCGGCTCCATCGCCACTAAGAGTGCAACCTCCATGGCGGGGTCTACCCGTCCGTCCTTGGATGGTGCAATTTGCTCCCGATTAAAGGCCGGAGGATTTGCAGATGCGATCTCCCGAACACTATCCGACGGGAGAGTTACGCCGTGCCCGTTGTGACTGTGCGGCGCGCCTGACATGGGCTTTAATCCGTCGAAGATCAAGTCTCCGCGGATGTCGGCAATGTAGTTTAAGTTTCTGAATCTGCCCTGATGGCCAGGGGCGTAGGTCTCGATCTGCTCCAAATGGCCAGCGAATTGGCCCGCAGTGCGAAGCCGCTGAATACAAAGATCTGTTCGGGGAGGAAAACCTCACCCTGGACCGCATCGCTACCGATGATCAAAGGGGCCATCAAGCCTTATGGTGATGGCACAGTGGAACTCTCAATGAAAGCACCAATGTCGGTGTCAAAACTGGCAGATCTCGGGTAGGGGGTCCCAAACTGTGCGTCTAAGGCGGATGGTAATAGGAAGTAGGGGACACGATGCTTACCCAGGTTCGGGCCCTCTTGATGGAGGTAATACCCTATGTACTGCTTGATTGTTCTTGATGATATGAGTATTACAAGAGTTGATCTACCATGAGACACAGAGGCTAAACCCTAGAAGCTAGCCTATGGTATGATTGTATATGCTGTCCTACGGACTAAACCCTCCGGTTTATATAGACACCGGAGGGGCTAGGGTTACACAGAGTCGGTTACATGGGAGGAGATCTACATATCCGTATTGCCTAGCTTGCCTTCCACGCCAAGGAGAGTCCCATCTGGACACGGCACGAAGTCTTCAATCTTGTATCTTCATAGTCCAATAGTCCGGCCAAAGGATATAGTCCCGCCATCCGGAGACCCCCTAATCCAGGACTCCCTCACTTTCCTTAACGGAAATTGGAATCTAATATTTCCTTCCTTCATATCAATAATTGCACCAATCATTCTAACGAAAGGTCTACCAAGAATAATAGGACATGAAGAATTGCAATCTATGTCAAGAACAATAAAATCTACGGGCACATAATTCCTACTTGCAACAATAAGAACATCATTGATTCTTCCCATTGGTTTCTTAATAGTGTAATCCGCAAGGTGCAAGTTTTGAGAGCAATCATCAAAATCACGGAAACCTAACAAATCACACAAAGTCTTTGGAATCGTGGAAACACTAGCACCCAAATCACATAAAGCATCAAACTCATGATCTTTAATCTTAATTTTAATAGTTGGTTCCCACTTCCCACTCATCATAAAGTTTTCTAGGGATAGAAACTTCCAACTCAAGTTTTTCTTCATAAGATTGCATCAAGGCATCAACGATATGTTTAGTAAACGCTTTATTTTGACTATAAGCATGAGGAGAATTTAGCACGGATTGCAACGAGGAAATACAATCAATCAAAGAGCAATTTTCATTATTAAATTCCTTGAAATCCAAAATAGTGGGTTTAACTACATCTAGGGTTTTAATTTCTTCAATCCCAATTTCATCAAATTTAGCATCAAGATCTAAAAACTCCGAATTTTTGGAACTCCTTCTAGGTAAAGGTGGATCATATTCAGTCCCATCATTATCAAGATTCATATTGCAAAACTTTTAGATCTTCATCTTTATTTCCATACGAACTAGAATAACACGCTCTTATAAAGGCATCTTTCTTAGCACACATCCTAGCGGTTCTTTCTTTGCACTCATCATTGGAAATTCTCATGGCTTTAAGAGACTCATTGATATCATGCTTGGGAGTAATTGATCTAAGTTTAAAAGAAACAATATCAAGAGAAATTCTATCAACGTTCCTAGCCAACTCATCAATCTTAAGCAATTTTTCTTCAATCAAAGCATTGAAATTCTTTTGTGAAGTAATAAATTCTTTAATATTAGATTCAAAATCAGAGGGCATCTTATTATAATTTCCATAAGAGTTGTTGTAGGAATTTCCATAATTATTAGAGGGATTACTGGGATAAGGCTTAGGATTAAAGTTTCCTCTATACGCGTTGTTGCCAAAATTATTCCTACCAACAAAATTCACATCCAAAGATTCATTATTATTATCAATCAAAGTAGACAAGGGCATATCATTAGGATCAGAAGAAACACACTCTTACTAGCAAATAATTTCATAAGTTCATCCATCTTTCCACTCAAAACATTAATTTCTTCTATCGCATGCACCTTTTATTAGTAGATCTTTCAGTATGCCATTGAGAATAATTAACCATAATATTATCTAGGAGTTTAATAGCTTCTCCTAAAGTGATTTCCACAAAAGTGCCTCCCGTGGCCGAATCTAAAAGATTTCTAGAAGCAAAATTCAATCCGGCATAAAAAATTTGTATGATCATCCACAAATTCAAACCATGAGTAGGGCAATTAAGTATCATTAATTTCATCCTCTCCCAAGCTTGTGCAACCTGTTCATGATCAAGTTGCTTAAAATTCATAATATCGTTTCTAAGGGAGATGATCTTAGCGGGAGGAAAATAATTAGAGAAAAAAGCATCTTTGCACTTGTTCCAAGAATCAATACTATTTTTAGGCAAAGACGAAAACCAAGCTTTAGCATGATCTCTAAGCAAGAAAGGAAATAGCTTCAACTTAACAATATCGTTGTCCACATCTTTCTTCTTTTGCATATCACACAAATCAATGAAGCTATTTAGATGGGTAGCGGTATCTTCACTAGGAAGGCCAGAAACGGATCTTTCATGACAAGATTCAGCAAAGTGGCATTAATTTCACAAGATTCAGCATCCGTAAGAGGAGCATTGGAGTGCTAATAAAATCATTGTTGTTGGTATTGGTAAATTCACACAATTTAGTGTTATCTTGAGCCATCGTGACAAGCAAGCAATCCAACACATAAGCAAACAAAAAGAAAGCAGGCAAAAAGCGGCAAATAGAGAAAGAGAGGGAGGATAGAGAGAGAGAGGGTGAATAAAACGGCAACGGTGAAGTGGGGGAGAGGAAAACGAGAGGCAAATGGCAAATAATGTAATGCGGGATATAAGGGTTGTGATGGGTACTTGGTATGTTGACTTTTGCGTAGACTCCCCGGCAACAGCACCAGAAATCTCTTTGCTACCTCTTGAGCACTGCGTTGGATTTCCTTGAAGAGGAAAGGATGATGCAGCAAAGTAGCGTAAGTATTTCCCTCAGTTTTGGAGAACCAAGGTATCAATCCAGTAGGAGGCTACGCGCGAGTCCCCCGTACCTGCACAAAGCAAATAACTACTCGCAACCAATGCAATAAGGGGTTGTCAATCCCTTCATGGTCACTTATGAGAGTTAGATCTGATAGATATGATAAGATAATATTTTTGATATTTTTATGATAAAGATGCAAAGTAAAATAAAAGCAAAGTAAAAAGCAAGGGAAATAACTAAGTATTGGAAGATTAATATGATGAAGATAGACCCGGGGGCCATAGGTTTCACTAGTGCCTTGTATCAAGAGCATAAGTATTTTACGGTGGGTGAACGAATTACTGTTGAGAAATTGACAGAACTGAGAATAGTTATGAGAATATCTAGGTATGATCATGTATATAGGCATCACGTCCGAGACAAGTAGACCGACTCCTGCCTGCATCTACTACTATTACTCCACTCATAGACCGCTATCCAACATGCATCTAGAGTATTAAGTTCATGAAAATAGAGTAACACCTTAAGCAAGATGACATGATGTAGAGGGATAAATTCATGCAATATGATAAAACCCCATCTTGTTATCCTCGATATCAACAATACAATATGTGCCTTGCTGCCCCTACTGTCACTGGAAAGGACACCGTAAGATTGAACCCAAAGCTAAGCACTTCTCCCATTGCAAGAAAGATCAATCTAGTAGGCCAAACCAAACTGATAATTAGAAGAGACTTGCAAAGATAACCAATCCTACATAAAAGAATTCAGAGAAGATTCAAATATTGTTCATAGATAATCTTGATCATAAACCCACAATTCATCGGTCTCAACAAACACACCGCAAAAAGAAGATTACATCGAATAGATCTCCACAAGAGAGGGGGAGAACTTTGTATTGAGATCCAAAAAGAGAGAAGAAGCCATCTAGATAATAACTATGGACCTGAAGGTCTGAGGTAAACTACTGACACTTCATCGGAGAGGCTATGGAGTTGATGTAGAAGCCCTCCGTGATGGATGCCCCCTCCGGCAGAGCTCCATAACAGGCCCCAAGATGGGATCTCATGGATACAGAAATTTACAGTGGTGAAATTAGGGCTTTGGCTCCGTATCTGATCATTTGGGGGTACGTATGTATATATAGGAGGAAGGAGTACGTCGGTGGAGCTACATGGGGCCCACAAGGGTGGAGGGCGCGCCTGGGGGGGGGGGTGTAGGCGCGCACCCCTACCTCATGGCTTCCTCCTTTCTTTCTTGACGTAGGGTCCAATTCTCCTAGATCATGTTCATTCCAAAAATCATGTTCCCGAAGGTTTCATTCCGTTTGATATTCCTTTTCTTTCGAAACTCTGAAATAGGCAAAAAAAGCAATTCTGGGCTGGGCCTCGGGTTAATAGGTTAGTCCCGAAAATAATATAAAAGTGGATAATAAAGCCCAATAATGTCCAAAACAGTCGATAATATAGCATGGAGCAAACAAAAATTATTGATACATTGGAGACATATCAGCCTCTTCCACGAGCAAGACATGATCAGCACCAAGACTCCATGGGTGTTAGAATCATTACTGTGGAATCTAGATTATTGACTCTAGTGCAAGTTGGAGACTGAAGGAAATATTCCCTAGAGGCAATAATAAAGTTATTATTTATTTCCGTATATCATGATAAATGTATATTATTCATGCTAGAATTGTATTAACTGGAAACATGATACATGTGTGAATACATAGACAAATAGAGTGTCACTAGTATGCCTATACTTGACTAGCTCGTTGATCAAAGATGGTTACGTTCCCTAGCCATAGACAAAGAGTTGTCATTTGATTAACGGAATCACATCACTTTGATGTGATTGACTTGACCCATCCCGTTAGCTTAGCACTTGATTGTTTAGTATGTTGCTAGTGCTTTCTTTATGACTTATACATGTTCCTATGACTATGAGATTATGCAACTCCCGTTTATCGGAGGAACACTTTGTGTGCTACCAAACATCACAACGTAACTAGGTGGTTATAAAGGTTCTCTACAGGTGTCTCCGAAGGTACTTGTTGGGTCGGCGTATTTTGATATTAGGATTTTTCACTCCGATTGTCGGAGAGGTATCTTTGTGCCCACTCGATAAAGCACAACTATAAGCCTTGCAAGCATTGCGACTAATGATTTAGTTGCGGGATGATGTATTACGGAACGAGTAAAGAGACTTGTCGGTAACTAGATTGAACTAGGTATTGAGATACCGACGATCGAATCTTGGGCTAGTAACATACCGATGATAAAGGGAACAACGTATGTTATTATGCGGTTTGACTGATAAAGATCTTCATAGAGTATGTGGGAGCCAATATGATGATCCAGGTTCCGCTATTGGTTATTGACCTGAGACATGTCTCGGTCATGTCTACATAGTTCTCGAACCCGTAGGGTTTGCACACTTAAAGTTCGATGACGGTTATATTATGAGTTTATGTGTTTTGATGTACCGAAGGTAGGTCGTAGTCCCGGATGTGAACACGGACATGACGAGGAGTCTCGAAATGGTCGAGACATAAAGATTGATATATTGGACGACTATGTTCGGCACCGGAATGGTTTCGGGGAGTATCAGGCATATACCGGAGTACCGGGGGGTTACCGGAACCCCCCGGGGAGACTAATGGGCCTATTGGGCCCTAGTGGATAAGGGGAGGGGCGGCCAAGGGGCAGCCGCGCGGCCCCTCCCACAGTCCGAATTGGACAAGGAGGGGGGCGGTGCCCCCCCCTTTCCTTTCCCCCTCTCTCCTTCCCTCTCCTCCCCTACTCCCACTTGGAAGGGGGGAGTCCTACTCCCGGTGGGAGTAGGACTGCTCATGGGGCGCGCCTAGGGTGGCGGGCCCCGTACCCCTCGTCCACTCCTTTATATGCGGGGAGGGAGGCACCCCTTGGAGACACAACAATTGATCCCTTGGATCTCTTAGCTGTGTGCGGTGCCCCCCTCCACCATAATCCACCTCGATAATATCATAGCGGTGCTTAGGCGAAGCCCTGCGTCAGTAGAACATCATCATCGTCACTATGCCGTCGTGCTGACGGAACTCTCCCTCAAAGCTCGGTTGGATCGGAGTTCGAGGGACGTCATTGAGTTGAACAAGTGCTGAACTCGGAGGTGCCGTGCGTTCCGTACTTGATCGGCCGGATCATGAAGACGTACGACTACATCAACCACGTTGTGCTAACGCTTCCCCTTTCGGTCTACGAGGGTACGTGGACACACTCTCCCATCTCGTTGCTATGCATCACCATGAGCTTGCGTGTGCGTAGGAATTTATTTGAAATTACTACGTTCCCACGACAACAATTGAAATATGTTAGGACGGAAAATTAGTTCTCAAATTGTAATAACGCAATAGTTTTAATTTGTAGACCATGGCACCCCATACTATATACCAAGTGGCAAGTTAGGACTACGTTCTTTACCATGGAAAATTCGTTTATCATTTCCTTGGCGGGGGGTGGATAACGTCGGTGTCAAAACCGGCGGATCTCGGGTAGGGGGTCCCGAACTATGCGTCTAGGTAGGATGGTAACAGGAGGCAGGGAACATGATGTTTTACCCAGGTTTGGGCCCTCTCGATGGAGATAAAACCCTATGCCCTGCTTGATTAATATTGATGATATGGGTAGTACAAGAGTAGATCTACCACGAGATCAAGGAGGCTAAACCCTAGAATCTAGCCTATGGTATGATTGTTGTGTATGGAGTTGATGAAGTTGTCCTACGGACTAAAACCCTCCGGTTTATATAGACACCGGATAGGGTTAGGGTTACATAGAGTCGGTTACAATGGTAGGAGATCTTGAATATCCGCATCGCCTAGCTTGCCTTCCATGCCAAGGAAAGTCCCATCCGGACACGGGATGTAGTCTTCAATCTTGTATCTTCATAGTCCAGGAGTCCGGCTGAAGGTATAGTCCGGCTACCCGAACACCCCCTAATCCAGGACTCCCTCAGTAGCCCCTGAACCAGGCTTCAATGACGACGAGTCCGGCGCGCAAATTGTCTTCGGCATTGCAAGGCGGGTTCCTCCTCCAAATTCTTCATAGAATATTGTAAACACCAAGAGTAGTGTCCGGCTCTGCAAAATAAGCTTCCACATATTGCCGTAGAAAGAATAATATTAACACAAATCAAATCTGCTGACGTATTCCGCAGTGCATCATCACACTACGGCCAAGTCCTTTACTCAAATCGTTTTTACTTTCCCACTTCAGCGTGTTTTGCGAGGCTGTTTCCTTGGCACGTCTTGTCGAAGCAGAGATCGTGTACCCTTTTTTACGGGATTCTCGTTAATACGGACGTGGGTAACCCAACCGCGCCACTTATCATGGCGCTTGGGAGGCAAGCGAGTTTTACTAGGCTGGTGGGGACGCATAGTCGCATCAGCCCATATAAGGGGATAAGGATCCACCTTTTTACCTACGCCTTTTCCTCCTTTGCCTATCCATCTCCTGCGCACTTGAGCTCCAGCGCCCAAGCCCGCACTTCCCACCTCAACCTTCTCCAGCAATGTCCGGAGCGGGAGGCAAGTGGATGGTCTCCTGCGCCACGGAGGGCAAAATCAAGAAGCTAAGGAAGGCTGGATACCTGTCCAAGGACATCACGCACCGGCTTCCCGAAGAGGGGCAGCTTCTCCCCACCCCAAGGCCCCATGAGAGGGTAGTATTTCTCCCCCACTTCCTCCGCGGACTGGTTTTCCACTTCACCCATTTGTTCGGGGGCTCATGTTCTACTACCGCCTGGATTTCCACGATCTGGCCCCGAACTTCATCCTCAACATCTCGGTGTTTATCGTCGTGTGCGAGGCTTTTCTCCACGTCCGCCCCCATTTTGGCCACTGGCTCAAGACCTTCAACGTCAAGCCCAAGGTGGTGTGCGACAGCCAGGCGGAGTGCGGAGGCGCCATGGCGGGCAAGATGGCCAACGTCCTATGGTTCGAGGGCTCTTTTGTGGAGACCCTGAAGGGATGGCAATCCGGGTGGTTTTACATCACCGAGCCGCGTGATCCGGAATGGACCGCAGCCCCTGAGTTCCGATCCAGACCCCCCATGCGGCTTGTGTCCTGGAAAGAGACGGGCCTGTCGTGGGGTGACAAAAAAGAGGTGACCGGATTGCAAACATGCATCCAGTCCCTGGTGAACAAGCCAGTCCGGCTTGTTAATGTAATCCAAGTTATGCTCGTCCGCCGGATCCTCCCATGCCAACAACGGGATTTTAATCTGTGGGAGTTCGACTCGGCGCAGCATCAAACCCTCAGCAGGCTCTTCGACACGACGTACGAAGACGCCTGGAAGATGCTATTCAAGGGCGTCGAGGCTCCCGCATCCCCTTCCGAGGACCGCGGATACAGCTCGCAGCGTCACGCTGGCGAGGTAAGCCATCTACACCTTTTACATGATGTTTAAGCTTTTTTCATAGTTTGACTCTATGCGGGATCTAAACTCCCTTACCTTTGACAGGCTTGGCGGGCGATATCCGGACCGATTAACTATCTGGCTCCGCTGCCTGAAGACCCAGCGCCAGCTCTACTAGTGAAGCTGCTCGTTCCGGCGCCTTATGTGGTGCCGAAGAAGATGGCCAAGAAGAAGAAGGCCACGGGGATTCGAAAGAGTTCCCGACATATGGTGGTGTCGGACTCGTCGTCTGACGAGTCCGAGACGCACTCCTCCCATGAAGACGAGGAGGAGGAAAGAAGAAACCTCTCCCCCTCCAGCGGGGGGAGGAGAGAAGAGGAAGGCCGCCCCAGTAGGGGAGGCCGAGGGGTCCAAGAAGAGGAAAACCCCACCGCCGGACTACGTCCCCGTTGTCGACGAGGACGAAGAGGAGTGGCCGGACAGGGCCAAGCGTCCGGCGAGATCGTAAGTGTTCAGATACCATAGTAACTCATGATGTTCCTTTGTTGCACTGCTTTCTCTAATGTCGAGCGTAATTATGCAGTCCGCCCTGGGCCGAATTTGACGAATCGTCGGGTGGCTCCCTGGACTCATCAGACATGAACTCAGTTTCGCCCGCTGTGTCCCGCCGCACTGCAGACGAGGCCGAAGTGGCGTCACGACAAGCTCCGGGGCAGGAGGAGGTGGTCCCGGAGGAGCCACAAGGCAACCTCCCGGACTCCGGGAGTGAAGGGGACAAGGCCCCCCAGGGCTCCATGTCCGGCTTTGAGCCGGACACCGCACCGGAATCTACAACAGTTCCGGACCGCGGTAGGCGAACTCCTTCCAAGAGGAGTAAGCCTTCTGAGCCGGCAGCCTCCGTCCAACCAGAGGTGCCGGACAATCTGCTGGAGGTGCTTGACGACGCCTCCATCGACGAGGAGCACCGTACTATTATGAGTACGGTGATCCAGAAGGTTCAGTCCGCCAAGAGCGGACTGAGTGAAGCTCGCGCTAGCCTTCTAACAGGCTTCGAGGTAAGTAAAAAGTATGTAAAAATATTACCATATAGACAGTAGCCCCTGATGCTCTGTTTGGCGTTCGGAAAGAAAAGACGAATAGAGGATCTATTAAATATCGCAGGAGTCTAACTAAAAAAGGAGTCAATATACGTATGCAGGCTTCACTGCTGGCCACCGCCGCACTGACTGCGGAGGTGGGTGCCCTGAAGCAGGGCCTCGAGCGGACCGAGCAAGATCTCGGCCTTGCCAAACGGCAGCTCGAGGAGAAAGAAGGTAAGAGATACCTTATAGAAAAAATGCCTATAGGGAGGCACAATTGCAAAAAATAAGAGGATTGTAATGCTTATTGTAGGGGCCACGACTGAGGTGGCGACCCTCAAGCAGGCGTTGTCCGAGGCCGAAAAGAAAACGGCCGCGGAGTCAACCGAGCGAGAGAAACTTGAGGCCCAGGTCGGCGAGGTGCAGCAGGAGTTTCAGGCTCTCATGAAAAAACATGAGAGTTTGGAGCTTGAGTCCAAGACACAAGTGTCCGAGCTCGCGCCGGCCCTTGAGACTGCCAAGTCTGCCAAGGCCGAGGCCCGAAAGGCCCTCCAAGAGTTGGAGGAGATGAAAAAGACAGCGGCGAGTAAGGCATTCTTTATGCAAAGCAGAAGTATAAAAGTGAAGTACTTGTTACTTACCCGAATCCGGAGCTCTCCAGGGGCATTCGCAGATCTTCCCTGCAGCATATCCGACGCCGCCACATTCTACCGAGCCAAAGCGGGCAGCTCAATGGAAAAGGTGTTCTGGTCTCATTATGCTGAGGCCGGACACCCTGTGCCCTTGAGCGACCAGCTGAAACAGCTGGTCGAGCTCCACAAGGCGGCCGAACAGGCCATGAAGGGCTTCATAGTTTGGCTGTTTCCCGGAGAGGCCCTGCCAGGCAGCTACTTTGGGCTGGTGCGGCGATTGGTGGAGCCTGTCCAAGGCTCGAGGTCATCAAGCGCTCCGTATGCATCGAAGGTGCCCGTAGGGCCCTTGCTCGTGCAAAGGTGCACTGGGGCAAGCTGGACGGTGAGAAGCTTGTGAGGGACGGGCCGCCGCTGGGGAAGGAGCATCGCAAGCCCGAGAACTATTACAAGGATGTTCTTGCTGGTGCCCGCCTTGTGGCAGATGAATGTACCAAGGATGTAATTTTTGAATGAACTCGCTCGTGTTATCATGTGCGCTGAAAACTTGTTCATATGCGCTAAGCAATGCTTGAATTTAAAATATTACTTTCTGTGCGGCTGTTTATAAAAAAAATTGAGAGATGGACACTCGTCGACTTCTGCCCCCATGCCACTAGTGCTGGGGTGTTCGGGATAAACCTGACCGCTCTTTTTCCCATGATTGGGTCCATCGAGGGAGGCGGTCAGCACAACGAACCATGCAATCGGACTATAATGCTTGAACACTCTCACTTAGCCATAGAACTCTATAATTTTAAATTTCGGCAAAGCCCCTAGTTCGGAAGACCGAGTTCGGGGCGCTATCCACGCCTTGGCCGGACAAAGCCAGCTCCTCGCTTGAAGCGGCATGAGCCTTTAGGGACTCGAAAAACCTCTCGAAAAGCGACCGGTCTCTCGCCACATCATGATAGTCAATTTTAGCTTTCTCCACTGAGGCGCTTAACCTAGCTCAACCGGGGCACAATCGCAGTGGTTCTCCTAGTGCTACCTTAGCCGATATAGCGGAACGTAAGGCACCAAAACATAGGAGCCGGGCAAACCCAACTATTGACCCAAATCATGATTCGGAGCCGATGCATATAGTGCTATATGTTCAGGGTCCCGCACTTGCGAAAGTGTACGGACTTCTCACGCCATATTTATGGGTACTAAAGCCCCTGACGTATTTTGCCGTACCACAGTGTACGGGTGCAACATGTCATAAACATATATATATGAAAAGATGGTAATGCGAAAAATAAACAGAAAGCTATGCATTGTTTATAGAGAGGCTATTTATCAAAGCTGACGATACAAATAGTGTGGTAAGGAAAAGATATTGGACTATTTAGTATGTCCTCACCAGGGGCAGGCCGTGGAATTGTATTTAAAACAGGTATACCGCTCGTAACAGAGACCACCTGGGAGTTCCATAATGCGGCATGGCTTGTCTGCCTCCCTGGATCTTGCATCGTTTGTGCGGCAGTCGAATTGCCGAATAGGTCGTTCGATAGTATGGAGTCCTGAAAGTAATAGAAAATTAAAAAAAGAATCCAGCAGCCCCTAGTACGTTTTAAGCCGTATTTTGGGCGTGCCGTTACTGTGCCCCTTCCCCTGTGCCCAGGGTATTTCAAGGGCGTAGTTATGTACGCGAGGTACTGGTTTCGCTATGTCGCGAGAGCTGGGGTTGGGGCCGCATTGCTACGCTTGCTTAAAGTGTGCCTGGCGGTCCTGCTGTGGGTTACTCCGGGCGCGCTTGGCAGTGTCTGATTTTTTAATGGCCGGACTGGAGGATTGCCTGAGAAGGCTACTTTGTACCTCCGTTGCGAGAGCCGCCATATGCTACTCCGTATGGAGGGAGCGTTCGGTGTTTCCGTTGACCGTAATTACTCCTCGAGGGCCTGGCATCATGAGCTTGAGATATGCGTAGTGTGGGACTGCATTGAACTTTGTGAATGCAGTTCGTCCGAGCAGGGCGTGATAGCCACTGCGAAACGGGACTATATCAAAGATTAAATCTCCGCTTCGGAAATTGTCCGGGGATCCGAAGACCACGTCAAGTGTTACTGAGCCTGTACAGTTGGCTTCTACACCTAGTATAACGCCTTTAAAGGTCGTTTTTGTGGGCTTAATCCTTTAGGGATCTATGCCCATTTTCTGCATTGTATCCTGATAAAGCAAGTTCAGGCTACTGCCGCCGTCCATGAGGACTCTTGTGAGATGAAATCCGTCGATGATTGGGTCGAGAACCAATGCAGCAAAGCCGCCATGACGGAAGCCAGTGGGATGGTCCCTTCGATCAAAAGTGATCAGGAAGGAGGACCATGGGTTGAACTTTGGGGCGACTGGCTCTATCGCGTATACGTCCCGTAGCGCACGCTTCCGCTCCAGCTTGGGAATGTGGGTTGCGTATATCATTTTCATCGTCCGCACTTGTGGGGGAAAGCCCTTATGTCCATTGTTGTTCGGCGGCTTGGGCTCCTCATCATCGCTGTGCAACCCCATGTCTCTGTTTTCGGCCCTTAACTTGCCTGCCTACTTGAATACCCAACAATCTTTGTTAGTGTGATTGGCTGTCCTTTCGGGGGTGCCATGTATTTGGCACAAGCGATCGAGTATTCGGTCCAAACTGGACGGGCCCTGAGTATTCTTTTTGAATGGCTTTTTCCGCTGACCGGATTTATAGCCTTTGAATCCGGCATTGACTACCATGTCTTCATTGCTGTCACTGCTAACGCGGCGTTTTTGCTTATTCCAACGTGTCCTGCCACTTTTGTCCTTGGTATCCGAATTACCAGTGTTCTTTGATAAGTTGTTACTGCGAGCTAGCCAGCTGTCTTCTCCCGCGCAAAAGCGGGTCATGAGTGTCGTGAGGGCTGCCATAGATTTCGGCTTTTCCTGTCCCAGGTGCCGGGCAAGCCACTCGTCGCGGATGTTATGCTTGAAGGCTGCTAGGGCCTCTGCGTCCGGACAGTCGACTATCTGGTTTTTCTTTGTTAGGAACCGTGTCCAGAATTGTCTGGCCGATTCCTCTGGCTGCTGAATTATGTGGCTTAAGTCGTCGGCATCCGGTGGTTGCACGTAAGTGCCCTGGAAGTTGTCGAGGAATGTGGCTTCCAGGTCCTCCAAGAACCAATTGAGTCTGCTGGCAAGCTGTTAAGCCAATGCCGGGCCGGTCCTTTAAGTTTGAGCGGGAGGTATTTGATGGCGTGTAGATCATCGTCGCGTGCCATGTGGATGTGAAGGAGATAATCCTCGATCCATACCGCCAGGTCTGTTGTGCCATCGTATGATTCGATGTTTACGGGTTTGAAACCCTCTGGCATTTTAGGATCCATTACTTCATTCGTGAAGCATAGTGGGTGTGCGGCGCCTCTATACTGGGCTATATCACGACGCAGCTCGGAAGAGCTATGTCTGTTGTGTTTGGCCCAGCCGGATTTGTTGTATCCGGAGTGGAGATCATTGTCACATGCCGTAGGGCGCCTGCGCGATCCGTAGATCGATCTTGTTTGTCTTGCCTTATCCTCTAGTATGTCTCGCATGTCGGGCGCATTTTCCCGTGCCTTATTTGAGCGGCGTCGGGGCATGGCTTGGGTGGAGGGCCGAGAGGCCTCTCTGTCGCGGCCGCGAGGTGGCCGGTCTGCCATGTCATGTGCTGGTGATGTAGGTGCTTCCTCCACTAATCGGGGTAGCGGCCTGCGTGCCGGGTAATTCTTGGAGGGGCGTTCGAGTTCATACTCTTCGGCCGCAAGGACTTCAGTCCATCTGTCAGCTAGCAAATCTTGGGCAGCTCTAAGTTGTTGCTGCTTTTTCTTGAGGCTGCTTGCCGTGGCTAAAAGCCTGCGTTTGGAACGTCTTGTTCGGCGGGGTCTGATGGTGTGACGAATGGTCTCGTCCTCAGAGGGAGGCATGTAGGCATGTAGTTATCATCCTCGCCCTCTTGGTCTGCCGCTCTCTCATGAGGGCTGGCTTCTCCATCTTCCTGTACTGAATCTTGCTGAGGTGTGTGTTCTTCGGCGCTATCCAGGGTAGTATTATCTCCCGTGCCGGAATCACCGTTTTTTCTTTGGTGGGATTTAGAGCGGCGCCACTGACGCCGGCGCTTTGGCTGTTTCTTGGGGGTGTCATCTCCCACTGTTCCATCGCCGTCTCCATCTTTTGGAGTATCCACCATATATATGTCATATGACGTGGTGGCCTTCCAGCGCCCTACAGGTGCTGATTCTTGCTCGTCTCCTACATCGTCGTCCATACCATCGATGTCTTCAGAGCCGAAGTCATGTATGCCGGTTAAGTCGTCGACAGTGGCTACAAAGTGGGTGGTGGGTGGGCTTTGAATTTCTTCATCGTCCGTATCCCATCCTTGCTGACCGTAATCCGGCCAGGGCTCTCCTGATAAAGAGAGAGACTTAAGAGAATTCAGGATGACGCCAAAAGGCGAGTGCTGAAAGATGTCTGCGGCGGTGAACTCCATTATTGGCGCCCAATCGGATTCGATTGGCAGGGGCGCGGGGGGTTCGGAGTCCGGGAAGGAGTCTGGATCCTCGGAGTCACGGGTCATGCAGAGTGCGGGGCTAGCGTTCGGCTCGATCGCCTTTGAGATTGCAGCCCCCGAGGTAACGTCCAACCGCTCATCCTCGATTGGCGCAATAGGCTCCGAGTTAGGGGTCGGAACCGATGCGTGTGCGGCCTCCAGGGCACTGTCCGTAGGCAGAGCTATATCATGCCCCTCGAGATAGTGCGGCACGCTTGGCCGTAGCTCGAATCCTTCGAAGATCAAGTCTCCGCGGATGTCGGCTGTGTAGTTTAAGCTTCCGAACCTGACTTGATGGCCAGGGGCGTAGCTTTCGATCTCCTCCAAGTGGCCAAGCGAATTGGCCCGCAGAGCGAAGCCGCCGAAGACGAAGATCTGTCCGAGGAGAAAAGTCTCACCCTGGACCACATCGTTGTTGATGATCAAAGGAGCCATCTGGCCTACAGGCGACGACACAGAGGAACTCTCGATGAAAGCACCAATGTCGGTGTCAAAACCGGCGGATCTCGGGTAGGGGGTCCCGAACTGTGCATCTAGGCCGGATGTCTCGACTAAAATATCAATGGGTATACCGCATCTGAGTTAGAGTGAATTTAAAACTTGACTTTATAAAACAATTAGCTAGAAGAAGACTGAAATTTCTAGCCAGTTAGAATTATATTGGATAGTGTATAATAATGTAATAGAATAATAAGTTTAAACCATGTAGAAAGCTAGAATTACTTGAGCATGATCGTAGCTTGATGTTTGATTAAAGAATTACTTATCATTGGGTTATCTTATATGGTCAACTGCATTGGCATAAATCAGACATGTATATATGCCAATTGAGTGCATGAGAATTGCTCATAAATCAATCGAGTACATAGAATCGGAGGTCTTCTTCAGTTCTGAAGAGTCAAGTTCTCCCTATCATTCTGAATTTCTCTCCATGCCAGACAGCCACACTACATATAAGATTAGTCACAGATCATAAGGTTACCGGCTAGCTGTAAGAATCTGCGCCTCCATCTTCCTACCCTTTCGGCACGATAGCCTCAATCACATATGATATACTTCAGTAGAACAAAGATGCAAACAATATGATGAAGTGCTAAAAATAGGTTGACCAAGTATGGTTCAGAATTGGATTAGGTAAGCAGTTAGGCATATCAAAACAAAGAATGTGCCACAAAATAATTTTCATGCGGAGGTTACACTTTGTTCCTATAAAAAATAAGGTGATAACCTCAATACCACGTATTCATAAAATTCCGGGGGACCACCATAAGCGAAAACACCAATCAACATTAACCTATACATCATGTTATGACGTGTGATTTTTTTCTCCCCTTGTAACGCACATGCATATTTGCTACTAAATATCCAACTCAAAAATCAACATCTTGTTGTTTGCACATTACGTCAACACCTCAATAGCCTATGAGAAACTTCACTGGAACAAAGATACAAACTATATGATGAAGTGCTAAAAGCATGGTTGACCAAGTAACGTTCAGAATTTGGAATGAGTACTTAGGTACACAATGAGGCATATATCTAACAAAAACAAACAGCCAAAGAATTCTGATCCAGAGATGACAATTTTTTACTATAAAAAAATAAGGTGATATCCTTGTAACAATGTCTTTACAAATTCAGAGAGAAAACCATTATGGAAACATGCAGACCATCATTTAATATGTATGTTAACTCGAAATCAACAGCTTTGTCTTCTCTATAAAGGTTAAGCACAACAGTTCCAAGCAGCATGAAGTTCCAAGGAGCTCGTTGGAACTATATAATGCTCCTTGGAACTACACTACATAAATCAGATATAGATGAATAAATCTAAATAGTGGACAAATTTAATCAGAGTTCGTAAAACAGAAGAAACAATGAAAATATTAGAAGTGTACGTGAGGATCTGGGAGGTTGGACTTGACTAACGTCCTGGCCAAGCTAGACAGTGCAGGCCAAACTCTGCTTCGCAAGTATGTGATGGAGCTTGGGGCAGCGGTGTGGGCCAGTGACACACAGGGCGGACGGGAACATGCCATGACAGGGTGGCAGAGGATTCAATGGGTGACACTATTGGTGTCAAAACCGGCGGATCTCGGGTAGGGGGTCCCGAACTGTGCGTCTAGGCCGGATGGTAACATGAGGCAAGGGACACGAAGTTTTACCCAGGTTCGGGCCCTTTCGATGGAGGTAAAACCCTACGTCCTGCTTGATTAGGATTGATGATATGGGTAGTACAAGAGTAGATCTACCACGAGATCGAGGAGGCTAAACCCTAGAAGCTAGCCTATGGTATGATTGTTGATGTGTATGTTGTCCTACGGACTAAAACCCTTCGGTTTATATAGGTATCGAATAGTGTTAGGGTTACATAGAGTCGGTTACAATGGTAGGAGATCTTCATATCCGTATCGCCAAGCTTGTCTTCCACGCCAAGGAAAGTCCCTTCCGGACACAGGACGGAGTCTTCAATCTTGTATCTTCATAGTCCAGGAGTCTGACTGAAGGTATAGTCTAGCCATCCGGACACCCCCTAATCCAGGACTCCCTCAGTAGCCCCCGAACCAGGCTTCAATGACGATGAGTCCGACGCGCCAATTTTATTCGGCATTGCAAGGCGGGTTCTCCTCCAAATTCCATGTACCTGTCGAATAAAGTCCGGTTTCTTGTAGATGTTGCGCTCCTTGGCTTCTGCACCCAATAATGGTCGCTTCCCACGTGTCAAACGAATATGAAAGGTCTGAGTGTTTTTACATGCACACCCCTAGCCGCGTAAATGAGCTGACCTATTTAAGGGGACGAGGATTTAGATCCAAACCACACCTTCCCCCCTTCGCGAGTGTTCGTCAGAGCGCATTCGACAAAGGTCCATTCCACCATGGCCAGCCATCGTGACTCCTCTCGCCCTTCCAGCCCTAAGCCTGGATATTGGGAAAGATGCTCCATCCCGCATAGCGAGCTCGTGACGCTCCAGACCAAGGGATTTCTCCCCCCGGCCTATATGATCCCGGTTCGAGCCGGTCTTGCCGTCTATAACGGCGGAGAGCAAGCGGAAAGTACCCCTAATCCCTCCAAAGGAGAGCGGGTGTGCCTCATCCCTTATTTAATAAGGGGGCTCGGATTTCCAATCCATCCATTTCTCCGGGAGCTGCTGGAGTTCTATGGCCTCCAGCTACATCATCTCACGCCTGCCTCGGTATTGCATATCGCGGGCTTTGTAGCCCTATGCGAGCTACTCTTGGGTGTTGAAGCTCATTTCGGACTGTGGAAGGAGCTATTTTGCCTCGTACCCCGTTCCAACAAGGGGTCAATGTATCGAGTGGGCGGAGCCAAAGTATGGCGCATCGCCGGGACCAGATATCTGTCTGGAACCCCAAAGAAGGCATCCGAAGACTGGCCCTCGGAATGGTTTTATATAGAAGACGTCCCGCTGCCGGATCCTGTCCGGATCGGCCTCCCTGAATTCAAAAGTGCTCCCTTAAAGAAGCGCCTAAGCTGGCGCCCATGGAGCCCTCAGAGGGTAAGTGACAGGGACGTTGTTTACCTGATGGGCCGGATAAGATTGTTAGCTCATTCCGGACTAACCATGAGCGGGGTCATGGCCGCATGCATCATGCAAGGGGTCCAGCCGCTACAGTATAGAGGCCACCCCATGTGGGATTTCAACGGGGAGGACGACACCACCCGCTACGGCCGTAAGGGGCCAGATTCGGCCGCGGCTCTAATAAAGACCTTGTCCGCTTTGTACAAGGGAGAAGAGGAGGATTTTCTCCGCGTCGACCCAAAGGGTGGATTTTCCATGTACAATCCTCCAAGCTGGGTGAGTGGTCACATCTTGCCCATCCGTTTTATATCCCCATTGTTAAATATTCAATCTAGTGATTTCAACGCTGGAACTGCGCCAGGCTGTTAAAGAAATAAGCAGCCCTCCTCCACAACCCGAGGACCCAGGACGGTCCCTCGACCTGGACTCTCAAGACGATCTGAACTTTTCGGTGGAGCATATTGATGGAGTGTTCCATCAATTGAGGAAGGACAACCCTTGGTGGGCATTACGGCTGATTACCCAGGGCTAATCCTGGCCTCCCAGAAACGGGAGGCCGATCCTGCGGCGACAAGCCAACGAGGGGCCGCAGGGCCCCGTGGGCAGAAAAGAGGTGTAGTCCGGACCAAGGCGTCAGCGCAAAGGTATGGTGCCCCCCTTATCCCAGGTGTTACACCTTCAAGGCAAATTAACACTCGTGCTCTCTTCTGGACAAAGAGACCTTGCAGGACTGGATTCGGAGAGGCTGCCAATCGCGCCTCCACCAGCCAGGCTCCAAAGCCTGGTCCGGAGGTGGAGGCGAACACAAGGCGCGCACCGAGAGCTCCTCCGATGGAGGATGTGGACAGGTTGTCTGCCACCAACTCTGAGGTGGAGAGTGCCATGAACCACAGGCGTCGCCGGACAATTCTTCGCGACGCTTGTTTCTCCCAAGAGGCATTAGATGCCTTCAAATCGGGAGATGCGTACCTCCGTGCCGCTCGAAATGGTCTAGCCAAAGCCACGGAGCAATATGTAAAAGACATACGGGTAAGAAAATTTTGGTAATTATGTATAGATACTAGTAGCCCCCGAGACTTGAAAGAGTTAAAATAACTGATCTAAGGGTCATTTGTTATGCAGGTTCTTACAGAAAAGAATTCCCTACTATCCAAGGAGCTGGAAGAGTGCAAAGCCCAACTTGAGGCCGCACTAGCCGCGGCAGGGGAGTCTAAGGAGACCCTCTCTGGTAATATACACTTCGAAAGATAAGTATTTTGCCAAGCGCGGCTTTGGTGCGAATCTAACAAATGAAATTGCAGATGGCACCGGATTGAGTCCGGAAAGGCAACACCTCCTACGCCAGCTAAAGGCTGGTGAGAGGGTGCTGATAAAGGTGATGGGTGAGAAGAACAATATCCAAGATGGCAACACCAAGCTGGGCGTCGAGCTGAAAGATGTTCGTGCCCAGCTGTCAGACTCCGTGAAGGAGAATCTGCGGCTTCGGTGCGGCATATTTAGTAAGTTCTTGAATGAACCTTTTGAAAGAATGTTCAATGGGGAAGTTGACTAATAGAGCAATGTCTGTAGGTGTGCTAACAGGTCGTCCTGCGGAGGAGATGCCAGGTTCTACGGGTGACCTTCTTCCCGAGCTCTCGCAACTGCTCGATCGAGTTCGGCAGGTGATGCGAGGCGTCGCCCAGGCCCTGTGGCCATCCGTCTCCATGCCCGAAGGTCTTGGAGAGCTTGCGAAGAAGATAAAGGGAGCACGGCGGCGCTTCCAATTGTGGAAGATATCGGCCTGCCGTCAAGGCGCTAGGGAGGCCTGGGCCATGGTTAAGACGCGATACGCAAAGGCTGACCCCAACCACATGGCCGAGGTCGGTCCTGTAGGCCCCGATGGGAAGGAGATCCCTGTAAGCTTAGTATACGGCCAAGTAGAGTTGGCCGCGAAGTATTCCCAGCAGGACTGTAAATTAGACAGCCTGCTAGATGGTATTGAAGAGGAATACAATTAGTCAAAATGACTATGTAATGTAATTGACATTTATGATGCCTTCTAGCCGGATTGTAGATCGTTTGTCATGGCCGACCTTTTCGCTTCAGCCTCGGGACCTGACAGTCCGGAGTGTGTCCGAATTCCATGCGGTTATATAAGAACCGGGGAATGCATGGAGACCAGGCGTAGGGGTCATTAGTGCGTGAACAGAGAAGTGCCCGACTAGTTATGTTACATTACATGGTTAGTAAGAAACATCTTCCAGGGAGAATAGTTCCGTTAGGGGTTCCTTTCCCTGGGAGGCATGCCCTAAAGTGCATGTCCACGCTGCGAAAAGAAACGCAGGAAAAACATCTGGGGGCATATAGAAAAAAAAAGATCATCTTTACTTCACCGACCAAATATTCCCTTAAGAATGCTAGCTTTTGGCTTCACCCAGTCTGAGGTACACATCCGGCCGACCCGGTAGTAACAATCGCAGAGGTGCTCCCTTTACCTCCTAGCCGAACAATCGGGAATGTAGAGGTAAGCACAGGAGCCAGGCAACCCAGCTTGGCCAAAACTTAAGTCATATCGATGCATATAATGGTGAATAAAAGGTACATGCGGAAGTGTGACACATGTGTTGGCCTGAATCCCGTATAAATAAGCTTCTATTTAAAGAAGCCCCCAGGTTTAATGAGCGCGAATAGCGCGTCACTTTATGAGCCTTTAAAGGCTATAAGAGAGAGAGGGAGAGAGAAGAAGAGAAATGCAAGACAGAAAATATATAAAAAATGGATAGAGGAAGGAGACGAACATAGAGTCCGGCGCTAGGCATAGAATCTTTAGAGACGGGCTGCGTTCCATGGGTTCGGCTCGAGTCGGTTATCTGGTGCATCTCGTAGGTGGTAAGCTCCACCAGTCAGGACTTGATCAATTATGAAGGGACCTTCCCACTTGGGTTTGAGTTTGTCCTTTTTCTTGTCCGGTAGTCGTAGAACTAATTCGCCAACGTTATAATTTTTGGCCCATACTTCTCTGCTTTGGTATCTTCGAGCCTGCTGTTGATAGAATGTGGAACGGGCTTTTGCCACGTCACGCTCCTCCTCCAATGCGTCTAAGCTGTCCTGCCGATCGAGCTCGGATTCTCTTTCTTCGTACATGCTCACTCGAGGTGAGTCGTGAACTATGTCACAGGGCAAAACTGCCTCTGCCCGTACACCATAAAGAATGGTGTGTATCCGGTGGTGCGATTCGGCGTGGTCTGCAGCCCCCAGAGTACGGAGACGAGCTCCTCTACCCAGTGCGTGTTAGATTCCTTGAGGGACCGCACTAATCTGGGTTTAATGCCGCTCATGATAAGACCATTTGCACGTACGACCTAGCCGTTAGTTTGTGGGTGATAGACGGAAGCATAATCGTGCTCGATGACCATGTTTTTGCACCAGAGTTTTACCACGTCGGCCGTGAAGTTTGTGCCGTTATCAGTGATGATGCTGTGGGTAACACCGTAACGGTGTACGACCCCGGATATAAAGTCTATCACCGGACCGGATTCGGCCGTCTTAACAGGCTTCGCTTCTATCCATTTGGTGAATTATCCACCATGACCAGTAAGTATTTTTGTTTATGGGTTCTGCCTTTAAGGGGTCCAACCATGTCAAGCCCCCAGACCGCGAAGGGCCAAGTAATGGGGATAGTTTGGAGGGCGGTGGGTGGCATATGGCTTTGGTTTGCAAAGAGCTGGCAACCGGTGCATTGTTGGACTAAGTCCTGAGCGTCTGCCCGGGCCGTCGGCCAATAAAAGCCTGTACAGAAGGCCTTGCTTACAAGGGACCGAGCTGCATCGTGATGACCGCCCAGTCCGGCATGAATTTCTGCCAGGAGGTTCCGCCCCTCCTCTTCGGAGATGCACCTTTGAAGGACTCCGGTAGTGCTTTTCTTATAAAGCTCTCCCTCGTGGACTCTGTAGGCTTTGGATCGCCGCACTATGCAGCGTGCCTCTTTTTGGTCCTCGGGGAGTTCCTGCCTAGTGAGGTAGGTGAGGAATGGTTCTGTCCACGGGGCGATGACGGCCATTATTACGTGGGCTGAAGGTGTTATTTCATTGGCAGAGCCTCCGATTGTGTCAGAATGTTCGGTGTCGGGCAGTGCGGTAGGGTCCGGGGTGTTATTGTTCGGCTCCCCTTCCCATACTACGGATGGCTTGAACAGCCTTTCCAAGAAGATGTTGCGGGGGACTACATCGCGTTTTGCGCCGATGCGTGCCAGGACATCTGTTGCCTGATTATTTTCCCGGGCTATATGGTGAAATTCATGCCCCTCGAACCGAGCTAACATTTTTAGGACGGCGTTGCGGTAAGCTACCATTTTTGGATCCTTGGCATCAAAGTCTCCATTTATTTGGGATATTGCGAGGTTCGAGTCCCCGCGCACCTCTAGGCATTGAATGCCCATGGATACTGCCGTCCGGAGACCTTGTAAAAGGGCCTCATATTCGGCTGCGTTGTTGGAGTCCATGTACATAATCGGGAGTACGTATTGAACTATGTCTCCTGTGGGGGACGTCAAAACGACTCCAGCCCCTAGTCCGGCCAACATCTTGGAGCCGTCGAAATGCATGATCCAATTTGAATATGTGCCGTACTCTTTAGGGAGTTCGGCCTCCGTCCATTCTGCAACAAAGTCGGCCAAGACTTGCGACTTGATGGCTCGCCTTGGCTTATAAGTTATGTCGAACGGGAGGAGCTCAATGGCCCAATTTGCAATCCGGCCCATTGCGTCATGGTTGTTTATAATATCGTTAAGTGGTACTTCCGAAGCTATTGTTATTGAACACTCTTGAAAGACTGTTAATACCGTATTGGTGTCTCTGGGGTGGCTTTCTGTGGCCTCCGGAATTAGGAGGTTTTCACCAATTTTGGCCACCTGCCGGAGTATCCAACATGCTCTAAGGCTGTGAGTTGGTGTGGCGTCCTCTGTACTGTGAATTTTATAGGGTCCATTAAGCCATCCTTCCAGTATGGTTACATGCCCTGTAGAGGGTTTTTGCTTTTTGGTATTTGACCCGGGTGTCTGGTTATGATGCACCCTTTTATTTCGGACTTGGTTTGTATTTAGGGCAGGATTATCCCAAAATTTTATTTTGGTTTTGCAGGCGCTTTCCATCGCATAGTACTTTTGTACAATGGATGCCAAGTCATCAAAGCGTGTAATATCACGGCGACTTATGGCATTGAGTATTCCCTTGTCCATGCAATTATTGCAGAAGACTGAGATTGCGTCTTCCTCGTGGCAGTCCCTTAGCCTGTTCTTAACCAGGAGGAATCAGGCCCAGTAATGATGTACTCTGTCGTCGGGCTCTTGCCTGATTTTGGATAGATCGCTTATGTTGGGGTGGGTGGGTGGAGTTAAATCCGAAGCCTCACCCCGTCTGAGGCTCAGAGGCCGAGGAATTTCTGAACTCGAAAATTTGGATCCCTGGGTGTTGTCCAATGAGTCCGGCCCGTCGCCTGACTCTAAGTTTAGGTCTCGAGTGATATCCTCCCCTCCGCAGGTATCCGGCTTGGAGGGATCGGGAATCCGGACGTAGCGAGTCCTTAAGATAGACGAAGGGTCGCCGCACTGTCCCTCTACCACAGCAACGTGATGGGTGACTTGGGGAGAGTTAATCTCTCTCGGATCAGGTTTAGGCCCAATCTGGTCGTAATCCATAGCGACTCTAGGGCGGCGAAGCGATCCAAGAGCTCGTTTATGGAGGAGAGCTGCATTGGATCTAACTGCTCGGCGAGTTCCGAGCTGACATGAAGATTGTTTTCAATGGCTTGAGAGGTCATCGTCGGGGCAGAAGCCCAACAGGCGGTCATAAGAAAACCACCTAGCCGGAGGGTTTGGCCGACAGCCAAAGCTCCCTTAGCAATGGTGCCATCTTTAAATACGGGGCGAGGCATCCTTCCTGATGGCGACGACACAGATGAACTCTCAATGAAAGCACCAATGTCGGTGTCAAAACCGGCGGATCTCGGGTAGGGGGTCCCGAACTGTGCGTCTAGGCCGGATGGTAACAGGAGGCAAGGCACACGGAGTTTTACCCAGGTTCGGGCCCTCTCGATGGAGGTAAAACCCTACGTCCTGCTTGATTAATATTGATGATATGGGTAGTACAAGAGTAGATCTACCACGAGATCGAGGAGGCTAAACCCTAGAAGCTAGCCTATGGTATGATTGTTTGTGTGTATGTTGTCCTACGGACTAAAACCCTTCGGTTTATATAGGCACCGAACAGGGTTAGGGTTACATAGAGTCGGTTACAATGGTAGGAGATCTTCATATCCGTATCGCCAAGCCTGCCTTCCACGCCAAGGAAAGTCCCTTCTGGACACGGGACGGAGTCTTCAATCTTGTATCTTCATAGTCCAGTAGTCCGGCTGAAGGTATAGTCCGGCCATCCGGACACCCCTAATCCAGGACTCCCTCAGGCACGGTGAAGGGCTGTGTGCGGCATCGATCTAGGGCAGCGGCGAGCAACACCGAGGGTGGCACTGATGGGGAACGTAGTAATTAAAAAAAATCCTACACATACGCAAGATCATGGTGATGCATAGCAACAAGAGGGGAGAGTGTGTCCACGTACCCTCGTAGACCGAAAGCGGAAGCGTTAGCATAACACGATTGATGTAGTCGTACGTCTTCACGATCCGACTGATCAAGTACCGAACACACGGCACCTCCTAGTTGAGCACACGTTCAGCCCATGATGTCCCTCGAACTCCGATCAAGCCGAGTGTTGAGGAAGAGTTTCGTCAGCACGACGGCGTGGTGATGATGATGATGTTCTACCGACGCAAGGCTTTGCCTAAGCACCGCTACGATATTATCGAGGTGGACTATGGTGGAGGGGGGCACCGCACACGGCTAAAAGATTAATGATCAATTGTTGCGTCTTTGGGGTGCCCCCTGCCCCCGTATATAAAGGATCAAGGGGGGAGAGGCGGCCGGCTAGGAGAGGGGCGCTCCAGGAGGAGTCCAACTCCCACCGGGAGTAGGACTCCCTCCCTTCCTTGTTGGATTAGGAGAAGGGGGAAAGAGGAGAGAGAGAGGAAGGAAAGAGGCCCACCCCACTTGTTGTCCAATTCGGACTAGAGGGGGAGGGGGCTCGCGGCCAGGCCTAGCTGCCTCTCCTCTTCTCCACTAAGGCCCATGTAGGCCCATTAAACCCCCGGGGGGTTCCGGTAACCTCCCAGTACTCCAGTATATATCCGATAACCCCCGGTACTATTCCAGTGTCCGAATATAGTCATCCAATATATCATTATTCATGTCTCGACCATTTCAAGACTCCTCGTCATGTTCGAGATTGCATCCGGGACTCCAAACTACCTTCGGTACATCAAAACATATAAACTCATAATATAACTATCATCGAAACTTTAAGCGTGCGGACCCTACGGGTTTGAGAACTATGTAGACATGACCGAGACATGTCTTTGGCCAATAGCCAATAGTGGAACCTGGATGCTCATATTGGCTCCCACATATTCTACGAAGATCTTTATCGGTCAAACCGCATAACAACACACGTTGTTCCATTTGTCATCGGTATTATACTTGCCCGAGATTCGATCGTCGGTATCTCAATACCTAGTTCAATCTCGTTAACTGCAAGTTTCTTTACTCGTTCTGTAATACACCATCTCTCAACTAACTCATTAGTTACAATGCTTGCAAGGCTTAACTGATGTGCATTACCGACTGGGCCTAGAGATACCTCTCCGACAATCGGAGTGACAAATCCTAATATCGAAATATGCCAACCAAACAAGTACCTTCAGAGACACCTGTAGAGCACATTTATAATCACCCAGTTATGTTGTGACGTTTGGTAGCACAGAAATTGTTCCTCCAGTAAACGGGAGTTGCATAATCTCATAGTCATAGGAACATGTATAAGTCATGAAGAAAGCAATAGCAGAATACTAAACGATCGTGTGCTAAGCCAACGGAATGGGTCAAGTCAATCATATCATTCTCCTAATGATGTGATCCCATTAATCAAATGACAACTCATGTCAATGGCTAGGAAACATAACCATCTTTGATCAACGAGCTAGTCAAGTAGAGGCATACTAGTGACACTCTGTTTGTCTCTGTATTCACACAAGTATTATGTTTCTGGTTAATACAATTCTAGCATGAATAATAAACATTTATCATGATATATGGAAATAAATAATAACCTTATTCTTGCCTCTAGGGAATATTTCCTTCAGTCTCCCACTTGCACTAGAGTCAATAATCTAGATTACACGGTAATGATTCTAAAACCCATGGATTCTTGGTGCCGATCATGTTTTGCTCATGGAAGAGGCTTAGTCAACGGGTCTGCAACATTCAGATCCGTATGTATCTTGCAAATTTCTATGTCTCCCAGCTGGACTAGATCCCGGATGGAATTGAAGCATCTCTTGATGTGGTTGGTTTTCTTGTGAAATCTGGATTCCTTCGCCAAGGCAATTGCACCAGTATTGTCACAAAAGATTTTCATTGGACCCGATGCACTAGGTATGAAACCTAGATCGGATATGAACTCCTTCATCCAGACTCCTTCATTTCTACTTCCGAAGAAGCTATGTACTGTGCTTGACACGTAGATCCTGCCACAACACTTTGTTTAGAACTGCACCAACTGACAGCTCCACCCTTCAATGTAAACACGTATCCTGTTTGCGATTTAGAATCGTCCAGATCAGTGGCAAAGCTTGCATCGACGTAGCCATTTACGACTAGCTCTTTGTCACCTCCATAAACGAGAAACATATCCTTAGTCCTTTTCAGGTATTTCAGGATGTTCTTGACCGCTGTCCAGTGATCCACTCCTGGATTACTTTGGTACCTCCCTACTAAACTTATAGCAAGGCGCACTTCAGGTCTGGTACACAGCATTGCATACATGATAGAGCCTATGGCTGAAGCATAGGGAACATCTTTCATCTTCACTCTATCTTCTGCAGTGGTCGGGCATTGAGTCTTACTCAACTTCACACCTTCTAACACAGGCAAGAACCCTTTCTTTGCTTGATCCATTTTGACCTTCTTCAAAACTTTGTCAAGGTATGTGCTTTGTGAAAGTCCAATTAAGCATCTTGATCTATCTCTATAGATCTTGATGCCCAATATATAAGTAGCTTCACCGAGGTCTTTCACTAAAAAACTCTTATTCAAGTATCCCTTTATGCTATCCAGAAATTCTATATCATTTCCAATCATTAATATGTTGTCCACATATAATATCAGAAATGCTACAGAGCTCCCACTCACTTTCTTGTAAATATAGGCTTCTCCAAAAGTCTGTATAAAACCAAATGCTTTGATCACACTATCAAAGCGTTTATTCCAACTCCGAGAGGCTTGCACCAGTCCATAAATGGATCGCTGGAGCTTGCACACTTTGTTAGCTCCTTTTGGATCGACAAAACCTTCACGTTGCATCATATACAACTCTTCTTCCAGAAATCCATAGAGGAATGCAGTTTTTACATCCATTTGCCAAATTTCATAATCATAAAATGAGGCAATTGCTAACATGATTCGGACAGACTTAAGCATCGCTAAGGGTGAGAAAGTCTCATCGTAGTCAACCCCTTGAACTTGTCGAAAACCTTTTCCAACAAGTCGAGCTTTATAGTCAGTAACATTACCGTCAGCGTCAGTCTTCTTCTTGAAGATCCATTTATTCTCAATGGCTTGCCGATCATCGGGCAAGTCAACCAAAGTCCACACGTTGTTCTCATACATGGATCCCATCTCAGATTTCATGGCCTCAAGCCATTTTGCGGAATCTGGGCTCACCATCGCTTCTTCATAGTTCGTAGGTTCGTCATGGTCTAGTAACATAACCTCCAGAACAGGATTACCATACAACTCTAGTGCGGATCTTACTTTGGTTGACCTACGAGGTTCAGTAACAACTTGATCTGAAGTTTCATGAACATCATCATTAACTTCCTCACTAATTGTATGTGTCACAGAAACCGGTTTCTGTGATGAACTACTTTCCAATAAGGGAGCAGGTACAGTTACCTCATCAAGTTCTACTTTCCTCCCACTCACTTCTTTCGAGAGAAACTCTTTCTCTAGAAAGATTCGGAATTTAGCAACAAAAGTCTTGCCTTCGGATCTGTGATAGAAGGTGTACCCAACTGTCTCCTTTGGGTATCCTATGAATACACATTTCTCCGATTTGGGATCGAGTTTATCAGGTTGAAGCTTTTTCACATAAACATCGCAGCCCCAAACTTTAAGACACGACAACTTTGGTTTCTTGCCAAACCACAGCTCATAAGGCGTCGTCTCAATGGATTTCGATAGTGTCCTATTTAATGTGAATGCAGTTGTCTCTAAAGCATATCCCCAAAATGATAGCGGTAAATCATTAAGAGACATCACAGATCGCACCATTTCTAGTAAAGTACGATTACGACGTTCGGACACACCATTTCCCTGTGGTGTTCCGGGTGGCGTGAGTTGCAAAACTATTCCGCATTGTTTCAAATGAAGACCAAACTCGTAACTCAAATATTCTCCTCCACGATCAGATCGTAGAAACTTTATTTTCTTTTTACGATGATTTTCAACTTCACTGTGAAATTCTTTGAACTTTTCAGATGTTTCAGACTTTTGTTTCATTAAGTAGATATACCCATATCTGCTTAAATCATGTGTGAAGGTGAGAAAATAACGATACCCGCCGCGAGCCTCAACATTCATGGGACCACATACATGTGTATGTATGATTTCCAACAAATCTGTTGCTCGCTCCATAGTTCCCGAGAACGGCGTTTTAGTCATCTTGCCCATGAGGCACGGTTCGCAAGTACCAAGTGATTCATAATCAAGTGGTTCCAAAAGTCCATCAGTATGGGGTTTCTTAATGCGCTTTACACCGATATGACCTAAACGGCAGTGCCATAAATAAGTTGCACTATCATTATCAACTCTGCATCTTTTGGTTTCAATATTATGAATATGTGTATCACTACGATCGAGATTCAACAAAAATAGACCACTCTTCAAGGGTGCATGCCCATAAAAGATATTACTCATATAAATAGAACAACCATTATTCTCGGATTTAAATGAATAACCGTATCGCATCAAACAAGATCCAAATATAATGTTCATGCTCAACGCTGGCACCAAATAACAATTATATAGGCATCATGTCCGAGACAAGTAGACCGACTCCTGCATGCATCTACTACTATTACTCCACTCATCGACCGCTATCCAGCATGCATCTAGAGTATTGTGTTCATGAAAACAGAGTAACGCCTTAAGCAAGATGACATGATGTAGATGGATAAATTCATGCAATATGATAAAAACCCCATCTTGTTATCCTCAATGGCAACAATACAATACGTGCCTTGCTGCCCCTACTATCACTGGGAAAGGACACCGCAAGATTGAACCCAAAGCTAAGCACTTCTCCCATTGCAAGAAAGATCAATCTAGTAGGCCAAACCAAACTGATAATTCGAAGAGACCTGCAAAGATAACCAATCATACATAAAAGAATTCAGAGAAGATTCAAATATTGTGCATAGATAATCTTGATCATAAACCCACAATTCAACGGTCTCAACAAACACACCCCAAAAAGAAGATTACATCGAATAGATCTCCACAAGAGAGGGGGAGAACTTTGTATTGAGATCCATAAAGAGAGAAGAAGCCATCTAGCTAATAACTATGGACCCGAAGGTCTGAGGTAAACTACTCGCACTTCATCGTAGAGGCTATGGTGTTGATGTAGAAGCCCTCCGTGATGGATGCCCCCTCCGGCGGAGCTCCGTAACAGGCCCCAAGATGGGATATCGTGGATATAGAAAGTTACGGCGGTGGAATTAGGGTTTTGGCTCCGTATCTGATCGTTTGGGGGTACGTAGGTATATATAGGAGGAAGGAGTACGTCGATGGAGCAACAGGGGGCCCATGAGGGTGGAAGGCGTGCCTGGGGGGGGGGGGGTAGGCGCGCCCCCCTACCTCGTGGCTTCCTCCTTTGTTTCTTGACGTAGGGTCTGAGGTACTCCTGGATTAGGGGTTCTCCGGACATCCGGACTATATCCTTTGGCCAGACCGTTGGACTATGAACATACAAGATTGAAGACTTCGCCCCGTGTCCGGATGGGACTCTACTTGGAGTGGAAGGCAAGCTAGGCAATACAGATGGGACTCTACTTGGAGTGGAAGGCAATACGGATACGGATATGCATATCTCCTCCCTCAGGAGAGCGTTTGCAGGATGTTCGGGTAGAGCGGCCGGACAGTTAATCTGCTCCGATGTCTCCACCCAATCCTGTGAAAGGCATGGGAGCTCAGACCCTGCACATGGTTAAGCTATGGGAAATAAATACTCAACCAGATGTACAGAACTCACCGGATTCGCAGGGCACTTCACGCTTAGCCTGCGGTCCTAGGTAAGAGAAGGAGGGACCTCGGCACCCTTGAACAGCACCTTCCAGATGTCCTTATGCATCATGTTGAAGAGCTCGCGTAGAGTCTGGTGCAGGGCCGGGTGGAATTCCCATAAGTTGAAATCCCGTTGTTGACACGGGAGAATCCGGCGGAAGAGCATGACCTGGACTATGTTGACAAGCTTATGTTTCTTGCTTATCATGTTCCGGATACACTTCTGGAGTCCGTCCAGCTCCACCGATGAACCCCAGGGCAGGCCATTCTCCTTCCAAGAAGTGAGTCCGCGTGGGGATTACGGATCGAAACTCGGGGGCCGCCACCCAGTTGGTGTCGCGCAGCTCGGTGATGTAGAACCATCCCGATTGCCACCCCTTTATGGTCTCCACGAAGGAGTCTCTAGCCACGTATCGTTGGGCATTTTGCCCACCATGGCTCTGCCGCATTCGTCTTGTTGGCCGCCTACTACCTTCGGCTTGATATTGAAGGTCTTCAACCATAGGCCGAAGTGGGGCCGGATGCGGAGGAAAGCCTCGCACACAACGATGAACTCCGAGATGTTGAGGATGAAATTCGGGGCCAGATCATGAAAGTCCAACCCATAATAGAACATAAGGCTACGGACGGATGGATGAAGGGGAAACGCCAGTCCGCGGACGAAGTGGGGGAGGAAAACCACACTTTCGTGAGGTTCCGGGGTAGGGACGATCTGCCCCGCGGCTGGCAGCCGGTGCGCGATATCCACGGCTAAGTATCCGGCCTCACGTAGTTTTTTGATGTGTCCCTCCGTGACGGAGGAGACCATCCACTTGCCTCCCGCTCCGGACATGTTTGGAGAGAGTTGAGGAGAAGGATCTGGACTTGGGCGCTGGAGCTCGAGTGCGCGAGAATGGATGAGCAAGGAGGAAGAAGGCATGGGTATAAAAAGGTGAAACCTTATCCCTTTATACGGGCGGGTGAAACTATGCACCCCCACTAGCCTGGTAAAATTCGCTTATCCCCCAAGCACCGTAATTGATGGCGCGGTTGGATTACCCACGTTTGTATTGATGAGAATCCCGTGATAAGGGGAACACGATCTCTACTTTGACAAGACGTGTCAAGAAACCGCCTCGCGTTATGTGCGGGGCTGGTTAAACGGTTCAAATAATTACAGGGCCGTGGTGTGATGTCATACTGCCAAAACGTGTCAGCAGATTAGATTTGTGGAAATATTATTCTCTCTACGGTGGTATGTGGAACTTATTTTGCAGGGTCGGACACTATCCTTGTATTCAAACTCTTCTGTGGTGTATTCGGAGGAGGAACCCGACTTGCAATGCCGAAGACAACACTGTGCACCGGACTCATCGTCATTGAAGCCTGGTTTAGGGGCTACTGAGGGAGTCCTGGATTAGGGGGTCTCCGGATAGCCGGACTGTTGGACTATGAAGATACAAGATTGAAGACTTCGCCCCGTGTGCAGATGGGACTCTACTTGACATGGAAGGCAAGCTAGGCAATACGGATATGCATATCTCCTCCTCTGTAACCGACCTTGTGTAACCCTAGCCCCCTACGGTGTCTATATAAACCGGAGGGTTTTAGTCTGTAGGACAACATAAAATCGTACCGTAGGCTAGCTTCTAGGGTTTAGCCTCTCTAATCTCGTGGTAGATCAACTCTTGTACTACTGATATTATCAAGAATAATCAAGTAGGATGTAGGGTTTTACCTCCGTCAAGAGGGCCCGAACCTGGGTAAAACATCGTGTCCCCCGCCTCCTGTTACCATCCGCCTTAGACGCACAGTTCGGGACCCCCTACCCGAGATCCGTCGGTTTTGACACCGACATTGGTGGTTTCATTCAGAGTTCCTCTGTGTCGTCATCATTAGGCTTGATGGCACCTTCAATCATCGATAGCGATGCAGTCTAGCGTGAGACTTTTCTCCCCGGGCAGATCTTCGTATTCGGCGGCTTCGCACTGCGAGCCAACTCGCTTGGCCATCTGGAGCAGATCAAAAGTTACGCCCCTGGCCACTAGGTCAGGTTTGGAAGCTTAAACTACACGGCCGATATCCGCGGAGACTTGATCTTCAACGGATTCGAGCCCCTGCCGATTGCGCTACACGGTCACGATGAGCATGATTTAGCTCTACCATCGGACAGTGTTCAGGAGATCACACCAGCAACCGCTCCGACCCTCAATTCGGAGCCAATTGTGCCATCCATGGACGGGTGGATAGACCCCGCCACAGAGGCTGTATCCTCAGCGGCGATCGAGCCGAGTATCGACCTTACCCTTCACGAGAGTTGTGATGCCAAAGTGCCGTATTCTTCCCCGGCCACGAACTCCGAACTGCCCGCGCCCGTGCCTATCGAATCCGACTAGGCGCCGATCACGGAGTTTACATCCTCGGATATCTTTCAGCATTCGCCCTTCGGCGACATACTGAACTCATTATGGTCTCTCTCCTTGTCAGGAGAGTCCTGGCCGAACTATGTCTGACAGGATTGGGATGGGGATGATGAAGAAATTCGCCGCCCACCCACCACCCACTTAGTAGCCACTGTCGACGATTTAACCGACATGCTCGACTTCGACTCCGAAGACATCGACGGCATGGACGATGATGTAGGAGGCGAACAAGAACCACTGCCCACAGGGCACTGGACAGCCATCTCATCATATGATATATATATATATATATATATATGGTGGGCACACCCAAAGAAGGCAATGGCGATGGGACAGCGGAGGATGACCCCTCCAAGAAGCAACCCAAGCGCCGATGTCAGCGGTGCTGCTCTAGGTCTCGCCAAGGCAAAAGCAGTGATACCGGCACAGGAGATAATAGCACTCCGGACAGTGCCGGAGATAACAACAATCCCCTCCAGCAAGATTTAGAGCAGGATGATGGAGAAGCCAGCCCTCCCGAGAGAGCGGCAGATGGAGAGGCGGAGGACGATAATTACATGCCTCCCTCCGAAGACGAGGCAAGCCTCGACGATGATGAATTTCTCTTGCCTGAGGATCCCGTCGAACAAGAGTGCTTCAAGCGCCAGCTTATAGCCACGGCAAATAGCCTTAAGAAAAAGCAACAGCAGCTTCAAGCTGATCAAGATTTGCTAGCTGACAGATGGACTGAAGTCCTTGCGGCAAAGGAATATAAACTTCAACGCCCCTCCAAGAGTAACCCAAAGCGCAGGTTGCTACCCCGACTAGAGGAGGAAGCACCAAAACCTACATCTCCAGCGTATGACGCGGCTGATCGGCCACCTCGTGGCCGCGACAGAGAGGCATTTCAGCCAAATGCTCAGCCCGCACCCTCACGCCACTCAAATAAAAATGTGAAGGCATGGGGAAATACGCCCGACCTATGAGACATATTGGAGGAGAAAGCAAAACACGCAAGATCGATCTACGGATCATGAGGGTGTGCCACTATGCGAGACGATAACCGTCACGCCGGATATAGTAAAAGTAAATCCGGTCGGGCCGAACACAACGGACAAGACTCATCTGAGCTGCGTTGCGATATAGCCCAGTACAGAGGCGCTGCACACCCCCTATGCTTCATAGACGAAGTAATGGATCACCAAATCCCAGAGTGTTTCAAACCCGTAAATATCGAATCATACGACGGCACGACAGATCCTGTGGTATGGATTCAGGACTTCCTCCTGCACATCCACATGGCCCGCGGTGACGATCTACACGCCATCAAATACCTCCCACTCAAACTCAAAGGACCAGCTCCGCATTGGCTCAACAGCCTGCCAGCAGAATCCATTGGCTGTTGGGAAGATCTGGAAGCCGCATTCCTCAACAACTTCCAGGGCACTTATGTGTGACCACAAGATGCCGATGACTTGAGCCACATAATTCAGCAGCCAGAGGAATCGGCCAGGCAATTCTGGACATGGTTCCTGACAAAGAAAAATCAAATCGTCGACTGTCCGGATGCAGAGGCCCTAGCAGCTTTTAAGCACAACATCCGCGACGAGTGGCTCGCCCGACACCTTGGCCAGGAAAAGCCGAAATTTATGGCAGCCCTCACGACACTCATGACCCTCTTTTGTGTGGGAGAGGACAGCTGGCTGGCTCGCATCAATAACATATCAAAGAACCATGGTACTTCGGATACCAAGGATAGCAATGGCAGGTCACGTCGCAACAAACACAAGTGCCACATCAACAGCGACAATACCGAGGATATGGCAGTCAATGCCGGATTAAAAGGCTCTAAACCCGGTCAGCGAAAAAAGGCATTCAAAAGAAGCACTCCGGGCCCGTCCAGTTTGGACCGTATACTCGATCGCTCGTGTCAAATACACGGCACCCCTGACAAGCCAGCCAACCACAACAACAGGGATTGTTGGGTGTTCAAGCAGGCCGGCAAGTTAAATGCCAAAAACAAAGATAAGGAGTTACATAGCGATGACGAGGAGGAGCCCCGGCCGCCGAACACCGGAGGACAGAAGAGGTTCCCCCTACAAGTGCGGACGGTAATCATGATATACGCAACTCACATCCCCAAGAGGGAGCGGAAACATGCGCTAAGGGACGTATATGCATTGGAGCCAGTCGCCCCAAAGTTCAACCCATGGTCCTCCTCTCCGATCACCTTCGATCGCAGGGACCACCGCACTAGTATCCGTCATGGTGGATTCGCCGCACTGGTCCTAGATTCAATCATCGATGGATTTCACCTCACTCGAGTTCTTACGGACCGCGGTAGCAGCCTGAACCTGTTTATCAGGACACAATGCGCAAAATGGTATAGACAACTCAAGGATCAAACCCACAAAAACGACCTACAAAGGTGTCATACCAGGTGTAGAGGCCCATTGCACAGGCTCAGTCACACTGGAAGTGGTCTCCGGATCCCTGGATAACTTCCAAAGCGAGGAGTTATTCTTCAATATAGTCCCGTTCCGCAGTGGTTATCATGCACTGCTCGGTCGAACCGCATTTGCGAGATTCAATGTGGTACCGCACTATGCATATCTCAAGCTAAAGATGCCAGGACCTCGGGGGGTCATCACAGTCAATGGAAACAGAGAGCGCCCTCTCCGCACGGAGGAGCACACTGCGGCCCTCGCAGCAGAAGCGCAAAGCAGCCTCTTAAGGCAATCCACTAGTTCGGCGATTAAAGACCCGGACTCCGTCAAGCGCGCCTGGAGTAATCGGCAACAATACCGCCTAGCACGTTCCGAGCTCGCATACCAATGCGGCCCCCACCCCAGTCCCAGCCAAACGGCGAAATCCGTGCCACGCGTACATAATTATGCATTGACAATACCATGGGCATAGACGGGGGGGGGGGGGGGGGACGACTACCGCACATCCCAAAACGTGGCTCAACCGCACTAGGGGCTTCCCGCCTTATTATTATTTCTCTCTTTCAGGACTTTACTCTCTGGAAACCCGTCCGGCAGTACAATTGCCGGACACACGATACAACAACCAAGGAGGCAGAAAGCTATGTCGCATCATGGAATTCCCAGGTGGTCTCTGATAACGAGTGAAATACCTGCTTTAAATACCATTCCTCAGCTTGCCCTTGGAGGGGACATGTCAAATAGTCCTACTTTTTGCTTATCGCACTACTTGTATCATTCTGCTTCGACGCACCTTTTTGAATAAACAATGCATAGCACTAGACTATTACCGCATTCTCTATTCTTTTATATATATATATATATATATATATATATATATATATATATATATTCATTCATGACATTCAGCACCCGTACACTCTGGTATGGCCAATACGCCAGGGGCTTAAGCGTACCCCATAATACGGCATTTGATGTCCGAACACTTTCGACAGTGCGGCACCCCGAACTTATAGCATTATATACATCAACTCCGAATCATGTCTTGGGTCAATAGTGTTGGGTAACGTAGTAATTTCAAAATTTTCCTACGCACACGCAAGATCATGGTGATGCATAGCAACGAGAGGGGAGAGTGTAATCTACGTACCCTTGTAGATCGACAACGGAAGCGTTTGGTTGATGTAGTCGTACGTCTCCACGGCCCGACCGATCAAGCACCGAAACTACGGCACCTCCGAGTTCTAGCACACGTTCAGCTCGATGACGATCCCCGGACTCCTATCCAGCAAAGTGGCGGGGAAGAGTTCCGTCAGCACGACGGCGTGGTGACGATCTTGATGTACTACTATCGCAGGGCTTCGCCTAAGCACCGCTACAATATTATCGAGGACTATGGTGGAAGGGGGCGCCGCACACGGCTAAGAATTTGATAACGTGGATCATCTTGTGTGTCTATGGGGTGCCCCCTGCCCCCGTATATAACGGAGTGGAGGAGGGGAGGGCCGGCCCTCTCTATGGCGCGCCCTAGGTAGTCCTACTCCCACCGGGAGTAGGATTCCCCCTTTCCTAGTCCAACTAGGATTCCTTCCATGTTGTAGGAGTAGGAGACAAGGAAGGGGAAAGGAGAAGGGAAGGAAGGAGGGGGCGCAGCCCCTCCCCCTAGTACAATTCGGACTAGGCCTTGGGGGGCGTGCAGCCTGCCCTAGGCAGCCCCTCTCTCTTTTTCGTTTGGCCCAATAAGGCCCAATACTTTGCCCGCGTATTCCCGTAACTCCCCGGTACTCCGAAAAATATCCGAATCACTCGCAACCTTTCCGATGTCCGAATATAGTCGTCCAATATATCGATCTTTACGTCTCGACCATTTCGAGACTCCTCGTCATGTCCCCGATCTCCGCCGGGACTCCGAACTCCTTTGGTACATCAAAACTCATAAACTCATAATAGAACTGTCATCGAAAGCTTAAGCGTGCGGACCCTACGGGTTCGAGAACAATGTAGACATGACAGAGACACGTCTCCGATCAATAACCAATAGCGGAACCTAGATGCTCATATTGGCTCCTACATATTCTACGAAGATCTTTATCGGTCAGACCGCATAACAACATACGTTGTTCCCTTTGTCATCGGTATGTTACTTGCCCGAGATTCGATCGTCGGTATCCAATACCTAGTTCAATCTCGTTACCGGCAAGTCTCTTTACTAGTTCCGTAATACATCATCTCGCAACTAACTCATTAGCTGCAATGCTTGCAAGGCTTAAATGATGTGCATTACCGAGAGGGCCCAGAGATACCTCTCCGACAATCGGAGTGACAAATCCTAATCTCGAAATACGCCAGCCCAACATGTACCTTTGGAGACACCTGTAGAGCTCCTTTATAATCACTCAATTACGTTATGACATTTGGTAGCACACAAAGTGTTCCTCCGGCAAACGGGAGTTGCATAATCTCATAGTCATAGGAACATGTATAAGTCATGAAGAAAGCAATAGCATCATACTAAACGATCGGGTGCTAAGCTAATGGAATGGGTCATGTCAATCAGATCATTCGTCTAATGATGTGATCCCATTAATCAAATAACAACTCTTTGTCCATGGTTAGGAACCATAACCATCTTAGATTAACGAGCTAGTCAAGTAGAGCCATACTAGTGACACTCTGTTTGTCTATGTATTCACACATGTATTATGTTTCCGGTTAATACAATTCTAGCATGAATAATAAACATTTATCATGAAATAAGGAAATAAATAATAACTTTATTATTGCCTCTAGGGTATATTTCCTCCAGTCTCCCACTTGCACTAGAGTCAATAATCTAGATCACATCGCCATGTGATTTAACATCAATAGTTCACATCTCCATGTGACTAACACCCAAAGGGTTTACTAGATTCAATAATCTAGTTCACATCGCTATGTGATTAATACCCAAAGAGTGATCATGTTTTGCTTGTGAGAGAAATTTAGTCACGTCCATAATCAAGAAACATATCCTTATTTCACTAAGGATAATTCTGACCGCTGTCCAGTGATCTACTCCTAGATCACTATTGTACTCCCTTGCCAAATCAGTGCAGGGTATACAATAGATCTGGTACACAGCATGACATACTTTATAGAACCGATGGCCAAGGCATAGGGAATGACTTTCATTCTCTTTCTATCTTCTGCCGTGGTTGGGCTTTGAGTCTTACTCAACTTCACACCTTGTAATACAGGCAAGAACTCTTTCTTTTGACTGCTCCATTTTGAACTACTTCAAAATCTTTTCAAGGTATGTACTCATTGAAAAAACTTATCAAGCGTCTTGATCTATCTCTATAGATCTTGAAGCTCAATATGTAAGCAGCTTCACCGAAGTCTTTCTTTGAAAAACTCCTTATTATTGCCTCTAGGGCATATTTCCTCCAGTCTCCCACTTGCACTAGAGTGGATAATCTAGTTCACATCGCCATGTGATTTAACACCCATAGTTCACATCGCCATGTGACCAACACTCAAAGGGTTTACTAGAGTTAGTAATCTTAGTTCACATCGCCATGTGATTAACACCCAAAGAGTACTAAGGTGTGATCATGTTTTGCTTGTGAGATAAATTTAGTCAACGGGTCTGCCATATTCAGATCCGTATGTATTTTACAAATTTCTATGTCAACAATGCTCTGCACGGAGCTACTCTAGCTAATTGCTCCCACTTTCAATATGTATCTAGATCGAGACTTAGAGTCATCCAGATCGGTGTCAAAGCTTGCATCGACATAACCCTTTACGACGAACCTTTTGTCACCTCCATAATAGAGAAACATATCCGTATTTCACTAAGCATAATTTTGATCGATGTCCAGTGATCTACTCCTAGATCACTATTGTACTCCCTTGCCAAACACAGTGCAGGGTATACAATAGATCTGGTACACAACATGGCATACTTTATAGAACCAATGGCTAAGGCATAGGGAATGACTTTCATTCTCTTTCTATCTTCTGCCGTGGTCGGCCTTTGAATCTTACTCAATTTCACACCTTGTAACACAGGCAAGAACTCTTTCTTTGACTGTTCCATTTTGAACTACTTCAAAATCTTGTCAAGGTATGTACTCAATGAAAAAAAAAATCAAGCGTCTTGATCTATCACTATAGATCTTGATGCTCAATATGTAAGCAGTTTCACCGAGGTCTTTCTTTGAAAAACTCCTTTCAAATACTCCTTTATGCTTTACAGAATAATTCTACATTATTTCCGATCAACAATATGTCATTCACATATACTTATCAGAAATGTTGTAGTGCTCCCACTCACTCTCTTGTAAATACAGGCTTCACTTCAAGTCTGTATAAAAGTATATGCTTTGATCAACTCATCAAAGCGTATATTCCAACTCCGAGATGCTTGCACCAGTCCACAGATGGATCGCTGGAGCTTGCACATTTTGTTAGCACCTTTCGGATTGACAAAACCTTCTGGTTGTATCATATACAACTCTTCTTTAATAAATCCATTAAGGAATGCAGTTTTGTTTATCCATTTGCCAGATTTCATAAAATGCGGCAATTACTAACATGATTCGGACAGACTCAAGCATAGATACGAGTGAGAAACTCTCATCGTAGTCAACACCTTGAACTTGTCGAAAACCTTTTTGCGACAATTCTAGCTTGTAGATAGTAACACTACTATCAGCGTCCGTCTTCCTCTTGAAGACCCATTTATTTTCTATGGCTTGCCGATCATCAGGCAAGTCAACCAAAGTCCATACTTTGTTCTCATACATGGATCCCATCTCAGATTTCATGGCCTCAAGCCATTTCCCGGAATTTGGGCTCATCATCGCTTCCTCATAGTTCGCATGTTCGTCATGGTCTAGTAACATGACTTCCAGAACAGGATTACCGTACCACTCTGGTGCGGATCTCACTCTAGTTTACCTACGAGATTCGGTAGTAACTTGATCTGAAGTTACATGATCATCATCATTAGCTTCCTCACTAATTGTTGTAGTAGTCACAAGAACAGATTTTTGTGATGAACTACTTTCCAATAAGGGAGAAGGTATAATTACCTTATCAAGTTTTCTACTTTCCTCCCACTCACTTCTTTCGAGAGAAACTCCTTCTCTAGAAAGGATCCATTCTTAGCAACGAATGTCTTGCCTTCGGATCTATGATAGAAAGTGTACCCGATAGTCTCCTTTGGGTATCCTATGAAGAAATATTTCTCTTATTTGGGTTTGAGCTTTATCAGGATGAAACTTTTTCATATAAGCATCACAATCCCAAACTTTAAGAAACGACAACTTTGGTTTCTTGCCAAAACACAGTTCAGATTGTGTCGTCTCAATGCATTTAGATGGTGCCCCTTTTTAACGTGAATGCAGTTGTCTCTAATGCATAACCCCAAAACGATAGTGGTAGATCGGTAAGAGACATCATAGATCGCACTATATCTAATAAAGTACGGTTATGACATTCGGACACACCATTACACTATGGTGTTCCAGGTGGTGTGAGTAGTGAAACTATTTCACATTGTTTTAATTGAAGGCCAAACTCGTAACTCAAATATTTTACCTCTGCGATCATATCATAGAAACTTTTATTTTCTTGTCACGATGATTTTCCACTTCACTCTGAAATTCTTTGAACTGTCCAAATGTTTCAGACTTATGTTTCATCAAGTAGATATCCCCATATCTGCTCAAATCATCTATGAAGGTCAGAAAATAATGATACCTGCTGCAAGCCTTAATATTCATCGGACCACATACATCAGTATGTATGATTTCCAACAAATCTGTTGCTTGCTTCATTGTTCCGGAGAACGGCATTTTAGTCATCTTGCCCATAAGGCATGGTTCGCAAGCATCAAGTGATTCATAATCAAGTGATTCCAAAATCCCATCAGCATGGAGTTTCTTCATGCGCTTTAGACCAATATGACCTAAACGGCAGTGCCACAAATAAGTTGCACTATCATTATTAACTTTGCATCTTTTGGTTTCAATATTATGAATATGTGTATCACTACGATCAAGATCCAATGAACTATTTTCATTGGGTGTGTGAGCATATATGGTTTCATTCATGTAAACAGAACAACAATTTATTCTTTTACTTAAATGAATAACCGTATTACAATAAACATGATCAAATCAGATTCATGCTCAACGCAAACACCAAATAACACTTATTTAGGTTCAACACTAATCCTGAAAGTATAGGGAGTGTGCGATGATGATCATATCAATCTTGGAACCACTTCCAACACACATCATCACTTCACCCTTAACTAGTCTATGTTCATTCTGCAACTCCCATTTCGAGTTACTACTCTTAGCAACTGAACTAGCATCAAATACTGAGGGGTTGCTATAAACACTAGTAAAGTACACATCAATAACATGTATATACAATATACTTATGTTCACTTTGCCATCCTTCTTATCCGCCAATCACTTGGGGTAGTTCCGCTTCCAGTGACCAGTCCCTTTGCAGTAGAAGCACTTAGTCTCAGGCTTAGGACCAGACTTGGGCTTCTTCACATGAGCAGCAACTTGCTTGCTGTTTTTCTTGAAGTTCCCCTTTTTCCCTTTGCCCTTTTCTTGAAACTAGTGATCTTGTCAACCATCAACACTTGATGCTCTTTCTTGATTTCTACCTTCATCGATTTCATCATCATGAAAAGCCCGGGATTCGTTTTCGTCATCCCTTGCATACTATAGTTCATCACGAAGTTCTACTAACTTGGTGATGGTGACTAGAGAATTCTGTCAATCACTATCTTATCTGGAAGATTAACTCCCACTTGATTCAAGCAATTGTAGTACCCAGACAATCTGAGCACATGCTCACTAGTTGAGCGATTCTCCTCCATCTTTTAGCTATAAAACTTGTTGGAGACTTCATATCTCTCAACTCAGGTATTTGCTTGAAATATTAACTTCAACTCCTGGAACATCTCATATGGTCCATGACGTTCAAAATGTCTTTGAAGTCCCGATTCTAAGCCATTAAGGATGGTGCACTAAACTATTAAGTAGTCATCATATTGAGCTAGCCAAATGTTCATAATGTCTGCATCTGCTCCTGCAATAGGTCTGTCACCTAGCGGTGCATCAAGGACATAATTCTTCTGTGCAGCAATGAGGATAAACCTCAGATCACGGATCCAATCCGCATCATTGCTACTAACATCTTTCAACACAATTTTCTCTAGGAACATATCAAAATAAACACAGGGAAGCAACAACGCGGGCTATTGATCTACAACATGATTTGCAAAATACTACCAGGACTAAGTTCATGATAAATTTAAGTTCAATTAATCATATTACTTAAGAACTCCCACATAGATAGAGATCCCTCTAATCATCTAAGTGATCACGTGATCCAAATCAACTAAACCATAACCGATCATCACGTGAAATGGAGTAGTTTTCAATGGTGAACATCGCTATGTTGATCATATCTACTATATGATTCACGCTCGACCTTTCGGTCTCAGTGTTCCGAGACCATATCTACATATGCTAGGCTCGTGAAGTTTAACCTGAGTATTCTGCGTGTGCAAAACTGGCTTGCACCCATTGTAGATGGACGTAGAGCTTATCACACCCGATCATCACGTGGTGTCTGGGCACGACGAACTTTCGCAACGGTGCATACTCAGGGAGAACACTTTTATCTTGAAATTTAGTGAGGAATCATCTTATAATGCTACCGTCAATCAAAGCAAGATAAGATGCATAAAAGATAAACATCACATGCAATCAAAATATGTGACATGATATGGCCATCATCATCTTGTGCCTTTGATCTCCATCTCCAAAGCATTGTCATGATTTCCATCATCATCGGCATGACACCATGATCTCCATCATCTTGATCTATACCAATATGTCGCCACATGGTCGTCTCGCCAACTATTGATCTTGCAACTATTGCTATCGCATAGCGATAAAGTAAAGTAATTATTTGGCGCTTGCATCTTATGCAATAAAGAGACAACCATAAGGCTTTTGCCAGTTGCCGATAACTTCAACAAAACATGATCATCTCATACAACAACTTATATCTCATCATGTTTTGACCATATCACATCACAACATGCCCTGCAAAAACAAGTTAGACATCCTCTACTTTGTTGTTGCAAGTTTTACGTGGCTGCTACGGGCTTAAGCAAGAACCAATCTTACCTACACATCAAAACCACAACGATAGTTTGTCAAGTTGGTGCTGTTTTAACCTTCGCAAGGACCGGGCGTAGCCACACTCAGTTCAACTAAAGTTGGAGAAACTGTCACCCGCAAGCCACCTATCTGCAAAGCACATCGGGAGAACCGGTCTCGCGTAAGCTTAAGCGTAATGTCGGTCCGGGCCGCTTCATCCAACAATACCGCCGAACCAAAGTATGACATGCTGGTAAGCAGTATGACTTATATCGCCCACAACTCACTTGTGTTCTACTCGTGCATATAACATCAACACATAAAATGTAGGCTCTGATGCCACTGTTGGGTAACGTAGTAATTTCAAAATTTTCCTACGCACACGCAAGATCATGGTGATGCATAGCAACGAGAGGGGAGAGTGTAATCTACGTACCCTTGTAGATGGACAACAGAAGCGTTTCGTTGATGTAGTCGTACGTCTCCACGGCCCGACCGATCAAGCACCGAAACTACGGCACCTCCGAGTTCTAGCACACGTTTAGCTCGATGACGATCCCCGGACTCCGATCCAGCAAAGTGGCGGGGAAGAGTTCCGTCAGCACGACGGCGTGGTGATGATCTTGATGTACTACTATCGCAGGGCTTCGCCTAAGCACCGCTACAATATTATCGAGGACTATGGTGGAAGGGGGTGCCGCACATGGCTAAGAATATGATCACGTGGATCAACTTGTGTGTCTAGGGGTGCCCCCTGCCCCCGTATATAAAGGATCAAGGGGGGGGGGTGCGGCCGGCCAGGAGGAGGGCGCTAGGAGGAGTCCTACTCCCACCGGTAGTAGGATTCCCCCCCCCCCTTTTCCTAGTTGGAATAGGATTCGGGAGGGGGAAAGAGGAGAGAGATAAGGAAGGGGGGGGGGCGCCGCCCCCATCTCCTTGTCCTATTCGGACTAGGGGGGGCACGCGGCCCAGCCCTGGCCACCTCTCCTCTCTTCCACTAAAGTCCACTAAGGCCCATATACCTCCCGGGGGGTTCCGGTAACCTCCCGGTACTTCGGTAAAATCCCGATTTCACCCGCAACACTTCCGATATCAAAATATAGGCTTCCAATATATCAATCTTTCTGTCTCGACCATTTCGAGACTCCTCGTCATGTCCGTGATCACATCCGGGACTCCGAACAAACTTCGGTATATCAAAATGCATAAACTCATAATATAACTGTCATCGAAACCTTAAGCGTGCGGACCCTACTGGTTTGAGAACAATGTAGACATGACCGAGACACGTCTCCTGTCAATAACCAATAGCGGAACCTGGATGCTCATATTGGCTCCTACATATTCTACGAAGATCTTTATCGGTCAGGTCGCATAACAACATACGGTGTTCCCTTTGTCATCGGTATGTTACTTGCCCGAGATTCGATCGTCGTTATCTCAATACCTAGTTCAATCTCGTTATCGGCAAGTCTCTTTACTCGTTTCCTAATACATCATCTCGCGACTAACTCATTAGTTGTAATGCTTGCAAGGCTTATGTGATGTGCATTACCGAGAGGGCTCAGAGATACCTCTCCGACAATCAGAGTGACAAATCCTAATCTCGAAATACGCCATCCCAACATGTACCTTTGGAGACACCTGTAGAGCTCCTTTATAATCACCCAGTTACGTTGTGACATTTGGTAGCACACAAAGTGTTCCTCCGGTAAATGGGAGTTGCATAATCTCCTAGTCATAGGAACATGTATAAGTCATGAAGAAAGTAATAGAAACATAGTAAATGATCGGGTGCTAAGCTAATGGAATGGGTCATGTCAATCAGATCATTCATCTAATGATGAGATCCCGTTAATCAAATAACAACTCTTTGTCCATGGTTAGGAAACATAACCATCTTTGATTAACGAGCTAGTCAAGTAGAGGCTTACTAGTGACACTCTGTTTGTCTATGTATTCACACATGTATTATGTTTCCAGTTAATACAATTCTAGCATGAATAATAAACATTTATCATGAAATAAGGAAATAAATAATAACTTTATTATTGCCTCTAGGGCATATTTCCTTCAAATAGTTGGGTTTGCCCGGCTCCCATGTTTTGGTACCTTACATTCTGCTATATCGGCTAAGGCAGCACTGGGAGAACTATTGCGATTGTGCCCCGGTTCATCTGGGCTAAGCACCTTAGTAGAGAAAGCTAAAACTGACTGTCATGATAAGGCGAGAGCTGGTCACTATTCGAAAGGTCTCGAGTCCCTAAAGAATTATGCCGCTTAGAGCGAGGAGTCGGCTTTGTCCGTCTTAAGGCGTGTATAGTGCCCCGAATTCGGCCTTCCGAATACTAGGGGCTTCGCCAAAATTTAAAATTGTAGACTTCTATGGCTAAGTGAGAGTGACAAAGCATTATAGTCTGATTGCCTTGTTCGTTGTGCTGAGCACCTCCCTCGAAGGAATCAACAATGGGAAAAAGAGTGCTCAGATTTATCCCGAACACCCCAGCACTCGTGGCATGGGGGCAGAAGCTGACGACTGGCCATCTTTCAAATTTAACAAACAACCGCACAGAAGGTAATATTTTAAATTCAAACAAGCGTTGCATGGATCATAGGAGCAAGTTCATTCAAAAATTACATTCTTCGCACACTCGTCCGCCATAAGACGGGCACCCTTCAGGACACCTTCATAATACATCTCAGTGTGGCGATGCTCCTTGCCCTGCGGCGGCCCCTCCTTCACCAGCTTCTTGGCGTCCATCTTGGCCCAGTGCACCTTCGCATGGGTAAAGGCCCGGTATGCACCTTCGATGCAGATGGACCGCTTTATGACCTCCAGCCGTGGGCAGGCATCTACAAGCCGCCTTACCAGGCCGAAGTAGCTATTGGGAAGGGAGTCGCCAGTTCACATCCGGACTATAAGGCCCCTCATGGCCTGTTCGGTCTGCCTTGTGCAGCTCGACCAGTTGCTTCAGCTGGTCGCTCATAGGCATTGGGTGTTCGGTCCCAGTATACTAAGACCAGAACAACTTCTCCGTCAAGCTTCCCTCTTTGGACGGGTAATATTTCGCGTCATCCGACACGCTGCGGGGCAAATCTGCGAATCCTCCTGGAGAGCTCCGGACTCGGGTAAGTAACAAGTAATTTACTTTCACATGCTTGCTTTGCATATTGAATGCCTTACCCGCCGCTATCTTCCTCATCGCCTCAATTTCCTAGAGGGCCTTTCGGGCTTCGGCCTTGGCATGCTTTGTGCTCTCGAGGGCCGCGGCAAGATTGGACTCTCGCATCTTCGAGTCAAGCTCCAAAGCCTTGTGCTTCTTCACGAGAGCCTGGAGCTCTTGCTGCACCTCGCCCACCCGTGCCTCTTGTTTTTCCCGCATGGTGCGCTCCTTGGCCGCTTTTTTTCGGCCTCGGACAGCGCTTGCTTCTGGGTCGCTGCTACCTCTTGAGCTTGCGTTGGATTTCCCCGAAGAGGAAGGGATGATGCAGCAGAGTAGCGTAAGTATTTCCCTTAGTTTTTGAGAACCAAGGTATCAATCTTGTAGGATGCCACGCTCAAGTCCCTCGTACATGCACAAAACGAAATCTACTCGCAACCAACGTGATTAGGGGTTGTCAATCCCATCACAGTCACTTACGAGAGTGAGATCTAATAGATATAATATTTTTGGTATTTTTGGTATGAAGATGCGAAGTGAAAAGTAAAAAGCAACGCAAGATTAAAGTGATAGAGATTGATATGATGAGAATAGACCCGGGGGCCATAGGTTTCACTAGTGGCTTTTCTCAAGAGCATAAGTATTCTATGGTGGGTGAACAAATTACTGTTGAGCAACGGAATTGAGCATAGTTATGAGAATATCTAGGCATGATCATGTCTATAGGCATCACGTCCGTGACAAGTAGACCGAAACGATTCTGCATCTACTACTATTACTCCATTCATCGACCGCTATCCAGCATGCATCTAGAGTATTAAGTTAAAACAGAGTAACGCCTTAAGCAAGATGACATGATGTAGCGAGATAAATTCATGCAATATGAAATAAACCCCATCTTGTTATCCTCGATGGCAACGATGTAATGTGTGCCTTGCTACCCCTTCTGTCACTGGGAAAGGACACCGCAAGATCGATCCCAAAGCTGAGCACTTCTCCCATGGCAAGAACTACCAATCTAGTTGGCCAAACCAAACGGATAATTCGAAGAGACTTGCAATGATAACAAATCATACATAAAAGAATTCAGAGAAGATTCAAATATTATTCATAGATAGACTTGATCATAAACCCACAATTCATCGATCTCAACAAACACACCGCAAAAAGAAGATTACATTGAATAGATCTCCACAAGAGAGGGGGAGGACTTTGTATTGAGATCCAAAACGAGAGACGAAGCCATCTAGCTACTAACTATGGACCCGAAGGTCTGAGCTAAACTACTCACACTTCATCGGAGATGTTATGATGATGTAGAAGCCCTCCGTGATGACGGCACTCTTCAGCGGAATTAGGTTTTTGGCTCCGTTTCTGTTCGTTTGGGGGTACGTAGGTATATATAGGAGTAAGAAGTACGTCGGTGGAGCTCCAAGGGGCCCATGAGGAAGGGGGCGCGCCCTAGGTGGGCGCCCCCCACCCTCGTGACCGCCTGTCTGGTGCCTTGGCGTAGGGTCCATGTCTCCTGGATCACGTTCAGTGAGAAAATCACGTTCCCGAAGGTTTCATTCCGTTTGGACTATGTTTGATATTCCATTTCTTCAAAACACTAAAATAGTCAAAAAACAACAATTCTGGGCTGGGCCTCAGGTTAATAGGTTGGTCCCAAAAATAATATAAAAGTGGAAAATAAAGCCCAATATAGTCCAAAACAGTAGATAATATAGCATGGAGCAATTAAAATTATAGATACGTTGGAGACGTATCAGGCATTCCCAAGCTTAATTCCTGCTCGTCCTCGAGTAGGTAAATGATAAAAGAGAATTTTTGATGCGGAGTGCTACTTGGCATAATTTCAATGCAAATCTTCTTAATTGTGGTATGAATATTCAGATTAGGAAGATTCAAGACAAAATTTCATATTGACATAGAGAATAATAATACTTCAAGCAAACCAACCAAGCAATTATGTTTTCTTAAAGTAACATGGCCAAAGAAAGTTCATCCCTACAAAATCATATAGTTTAGTCATGCTCCATTTTCGTCACACAAGAATGCTCTTATCATGCACAACCCTGATGACAAGCCAATCAATTGTTTCATACCTTAATAATTTCAAACTCATAAACTTTCACGCAATACATGAGCGTGAGCCATGGATATAGCACTATGGGTGGAATAGAATATAATGATGGGGGTTATGTGGAGAAGACAAAAAAGTAGAAAGTCTCACATCAACGAGGCAAATCAATAGGCTATGGAGATGCCCATCGATTGATGTTAATGCAAGGAGTAGGGATTGCCATGCAACGGATGCACTAGAGCTATAAATGTATGAAAGCTCAGCAAAACAAACTAAGTGGGTGTGCATCCAACTTTCTTGCTCACGAAGACCTAGGGCACTTGAGGAGGCCCATTGTTGGAAGATACAAGACAAGTTCTATAATAAAAAATTTCCACTAGTATATGAAAGTGATAACTCAAGAGACTCTCTATATGAAGAACATGGTGCTACTTTGAAGCACAAGTGTGGAAAAAAAGATAGTAGCATTGCCCCTTTTTATTTATTTTCCTTTTTTTGGGCCTTCATTTTTCTTCTTTGGCCTTTCTCTCATTTTTTTGGTGGGACAATGCTCTATTGAATGATGATCATCAAACTTCTATGTATTTTACAACTCAATGATTACAACTCGATACTAGAACAAAGTATGACTCTATATGGATGCCTCTGGCGGTGTACCGGGATATGCAATGAATCAAGAGTGACAAGTATGAAAAGATTATGAACGGTGGCTTTGCCACAAATACTATGCAACTACATGATCATGCTAAGCAATATGACAATGATGAATGTGTCATGATAAACTGGATGGTGGAAAGTTGCATGGCAATATATCTCGGAATGGCTATGGAAATGCCATAATAGGTAGGTATGGTGGCTGTTTTGAGGAAGATATAAGGAGGTTTATGTGTGAAAGAGCGTATCATATCACAGGGTTTGGATGCCCGGCGAAGTTTGCACCAACTCTCGATGTGAGAAAGGGCAATGCACGGTACCGTAGAGGCTAGCAATGATGGAAGGGTGAGAGTGCATATAATCCATGGACTCAACATTAGTCATAAAGAACTCATATACTTATTGCAAAAATATACAAGCCATCAAAAACCAAAGTATTACGCGCATGCTCCCCGACCGCCACTCATAAGGAGGACAATCAAATAACACCTCATGTTTCAATTTTTTTACATAACGTTTACCATACGTGCATGCTACGGGACTTGCAACCTTCAACACAAGCACTTCTCAAATTCACAACTACTCAACTAGCATGACTTTGATATTATTACCTACATATCTTAAAACAATTATCAAGCATCCAACTTTTCTTAGTATTCAACACACTCAAAAGAAAGTTTCACAAATCTTGAATACCAAGCATGTTATTATTAAGCAAATTACCATGCTATTAAGACTCTCAAAATAATTTAAGCGAACCATGAGAGATCAATAGTTTCTTTAAAACAAATCCACCACCGTGCTCTAAAAGATCTAAGTGAAGCACATAGAGCAAAATTATAATGCTCAAAAGATATAAGTGAAGCACATAGAGCAAAACTACATAGCTCAAAAAGATATAAGTGAAGCACATAGAGTATTCTATCAAATTCTAATTCATGTATGGATCTATCAAAAGGTGTGTACAGCAAGGATGATTGTGGCATACTAACAACCAAAGACACAAATAATACAAGACGCTCCAAGCAAAACACATATCATGTTGGTGAATAAAAATATAGCTCCAAGTAAATTACCGATGGAAGTGGACGAAAGAGGGGATGCCTTCCGGGGCATCCCCAAGCTTTGACTTTTTGGTGTCCTTGGATTATCTTGGGGGTGCCATGGGCATCCCCAAGCTTAGGCTCTTGACACTCGTTGTTCCATAATCCATCACAAGAATTTACCCAGAACTTGAAAACTTCACAACACAAAACTCAATAGGAATCTCGTGAGCTCCGTTAGAGAAAGAAAACAAAAGACCACTTAAAGGTACTGTCATGAGCTCATTATTTATTTATATTGGTGTTAAACCTACTGTATTACAACTTCTCTATGGATTATAAACTATTTTACTAACCATGGATTCATCAAAATAAGCAAACAACACACGAAAAACAGAATCTGTCAAAAACAGAACAGTCCGTAGTAATCTGTTAGTATCTGTAACTAACGTAAACTTATGAACCCCAAAAATTCTAAAATAAATTTCTAGACGTGAGTAATTTATCTATTAATTATCTGGAAAAATAATTAACTAAATACGACTCTCCAAATAAAATTAAAGCAGTTCTCGTGAGCGCTAAAGTTTCTGTTTTGTACAGCAAGTTCAACAAGACTTTCCCCAAGTCTTCCCAACGGTTCTACTTGGCACAAACACTAATTAACCACAAAAAACACAACCAAAACAGAGGCTAGATAATTTATTTATTACTAAACATTATCAAAAATCAAGGAATAAAAATAAAATTCGGTTGCCTCCCAACAAGCGCTATTGTTTAATGCCCCTAGCTAGGCATAAAAGCGAGGATAGATCTAGGTATTGCCATCCTTGGTAGGCAATTCTTCAATGAGGAATCTATCTTTCTTAGAAAGTTCTTCCTTTTTAGTAATTATCAAACTTTTAGGCACAAGATCAAAAAATTCATTCGTAGCATAAGGTTCCTTAATGATAGTAAATATATCGGGATGAATGCTTATAGATTTAAGATCCGCAGTTTCCTTACTAGATGATTCACCCTTATTCTTAGGAACATACATAAGCTTGGTAATTTTAGTGGGAGGACTAGAAGTATTCTTTACGGAAGAAAAAGCGGTTCCTAAGTTGGTAATGATACCCTCAAGTTTATCGATTCAAGTGGAATCTAGATTTATTTTCTCATTAACCATGGGTTCCTTTTCCTTAATATTTTTCAAAGTCATTCCTACCTTAGATCCATATTGGGTGATTTGATTTTGGATCTTTTTATCTAGATTATCAATTGATTCAATGGTAGCAACTTTCTTTTCAATAATTTCAAGCCTTCGCATAACATGCTCCAATGTTAACATAGTTCCATTAACCAAGAGAGGTGGTGAGCCAAATAAATCTATCATAGCATTATAAGCATCAAAAGTGTGGCTACCCAAGAAATTCCCTCCAGTAATGGTATCAAGGATATATCTATACCAAGGACTAGCACCTACATAAAAATTGCGAAGAAGGACTGAAGTAGATTGCTTCCTGGTAGATCTATTTTGAGCATTGCAAATTCTATACCAAGCGTCTTTCAGATTTTCTCCCTCCCTTGGTTTAAAATTTAGGACTTCATTATCGGGAGATAACAGAGAAGAGAGAGGGTGAAGGAGAGAGAGAGGGCGAATAAAACGGCAAGGGTGAAGTGGGGGAGAGGAAAACGAGGGGAAAATGGCAAATAATGTAATGCGAGGGATAGGGATTGTGATGGGTACTTGGTATGTTGACTTTTTGCGTAGACTCCCCGGCAACAGCGCCAGAAATTCTTCTTGCTACCTCTTGAGCTTGCGTTGGATTTCCCCGAAGAGGAAGGGATGATGCAGCAGAGTAGCGTAAGTATTTCCCTCAGTTTTTGAGAACCAAGGTATCAATCCAGTAGGAGGCCACGCTCATGTCCCTCGTACCTGCACAAAACGATAGCTACTCACAACCAACGCGATTAGGGGTTGTCAATCCCTTCACAGTCGCTTACGAGAGTGAGATCTGATAGATATAATATTTTTGGTATTTTTGGTATAAAGATGCAAAGTGAAAAGTAAAAAGCAAAGTAAAAAAGCAAAGCAAGATTAAAGTGATGGAGATTGATATGACGAGAATAGACCCGGGGGACATAGGTTTCACTAGTGGCTTCTCTCAAGAGCATAAGTATTCTACGGTGGGTGAACAAATTACTGTTGAGCAATTGATAGAATTGAGCATAGTTATGAGGATATCTAGGCATGATCATGTATATAGGCATCACGTCCGTGACAAGTAGACCGAAACGATTCTACATCTACTACTATTACTCCACTCATCGACCGCTATCCAGCATGCATCTAGAGTATTAAGTTAAAAAAAGAGTAACGCCTTAAGAAAGATGACATGATGTAGAGAGATAAATTCATGCAATATGAAATAAACCCCATCTTGTTAACCTCGATGGCAACGATGCAATACGTGCCTTGATGCCCCCTTCTGTCACTGGGAAAGGACGCCACAGGATCGAACCCAAAGCTAAGCACTTCTCCCATGGCAAAACTACCAATCTAGTTGGCCAAACCAAACGGATAATTCGAAGAGACTTGCAAAGATAACTAATCATACATAAAAGAATTCAGAGAAGATTCAAATATTATTCATAGATAGACTTGATCATAAACCCACAATTCATCGATCTCAACAAACACACCACAAAAAGAAGATTACATCGAATAGATCTCCACAAGAGAGGGGGAGAACTTGTACTGAGATCCAAAAAGATAGAAGAAGCCATCTAGCTACTAACTATGGACCCGAAGGTCTGAGGTAAACTACTCACACTTCATCGTAGAGGCAATGATGATGTACAAGCCCTCCGTGATGACGGCCCTCTCCGGCGGAGCCCCAAGATGGGATCTCATGGATACAGAAAGTTGCGGCAGTGGAATTAGGTTTTGGCTCCGTTCTCGTGAAAGTACGTAGGTATATATAGGAGGAAGAAGTACGTCGGTGGAGTTCCGAGGGGCCCACGAGGCAGGGGGCGCGCCCTAGGGGGGGGGGGCGCCCCCCACCCTCGTGACCGCCTCTCTGGTGCCTTGGCGTAGGGTCCAATTCTCCTGGATCACGTTCGGTGAGAAAATCACGTTCCCGAAGTTTTGATTCCGTTTGGACTCCATTTGATATTCTGTTTCTTCGAAACACTGAAATAGGCAAAAAATAGCAATTCTGGGCTGGGCCTCCGGTTAATAGGTTAGTCCCAAAAATAATATAAAAGTGGAAAATAAAGCCCAATATAGTCCAAAACAGTAGATAATATAGCATGGAGCAATCAAAAATTATAGATACGTTGGAGACGTATCAGTCGCCACTTCGGCCGTGGCCCCTGACACCTCCATGATGATCCTGTCATTTCGCAACTGCATCTTCTATATATATATATGTGTGTGTGTGTGTGTGTATATATATATATATGTACTGTGGACAAGTCATTACTTACCTTTGTTCTCCTCGAGCTGCCTCTTGGCAAGGTTCTGCTTCAGTGTGGCGACCTCCGCAGTCAGTGCGGCAGAGGTCAGCAGCGAAGCCTGCAAACGCATATAGACATACTTATATTAGACTCCTGCAGATACTATTTGATCCTCTATTCGGCATTTCGTTGTGAACACCAAACAGAGTATCAGGGGCTACTGTCTATGCGGTAATGTTTTTCCTATATTTTAAATACTTATCTCAAAGCCTGTTAGAAGGTTGGCACAGGCTTTAGTCAGTCCGTTCTTGGCGGACTGAACCTTCTTGATCACCGCACTCATAATAGTGCGGTGCACTTCGTCGATCGAAGTGCCGTGAAGCGCTCCCAGCAGTTTGTCTGGTACCTCTGGATGGACAGAGGTCACCGGCATGGCTTGCGCCTCTTGGAAGAGGGCCGCCTACCCGAGTCCGGAACCGCTGGAGGTTCCGGCGCGGTGTCCGGCTGAGGGCCGAACTTGGAGCCCCTGGGAGCCTTGCTCCCTTTGCTCCTGGAGTCCGGAAGGTCGCCTTGAGGCGCCTCCGGGACTGTTTCCACTCGGCTCGGTGCCCCTTGAGACAATACCTCGGCATTCTCCGTATGGAAAGGAGAGGAGGCGGTAGGAAGTGTATCACTATTCATGTCCGACGAGTCCAAGGAACCGTCCGACGATGATACGCCAATACGGGCTTGGGGCGGACGGCATAATCATATTCGACGTTAGGAGAAGCAGTGCAACAAAAGTATTCTATGAGTTACTCTGGTATCCGAATACTTACGACTTCGCCAGGGGCTTGGCCCTGAGCAACCACTCATCTTCATCATCGGCGGCGGTGGTGGAACAGTCCGGAAGGAGAGTCCTTCCCTTCTTCGGCCTCCCCGGTTGGGGCGGCCTTCCTTTTCTTGTCTCCCCCGGCTGGAGGGGGAGAGTCTTCATCTTCCTCCTCCTCATTTTCACGGGAGGAGTGCGTCTCGGAGTTATTGGATGATGAGTGCGATACCACCTGGCGCCGGGAACTCTTTCGGGTTCCATTGGACTTATTCTTGGTCATCTCCGGCACCTTATAAGGAGCCGGAGTCCGCATCTCCGCCAGGAGAGCGTCTGCAGGGTGTTTGGGCAAAGGGGCCGGACAGCTAATCTGCTCCGATGTCTCCACCCAGTCCTTTCAAAGGCATGGGAGCTCAGACCCCGCACATGGTTAAGCTATGGGAAATAAATACCCAACCAGATGTACAGAACTCACCAGATTCGCAGGGCACTTCACGCTTAGCCCGCGGTCCTAGGTAAGAGAAGGAGGGACCTCGGCGCCCTTGAACAGCACCTTCCAGACACCCTTATGCGTCGTGTCGAAGAGCTCACGTAAAGTCTGGTGCTGCGCCGGGTCGAATTCCCATAAGTTGAAATCCCGTTGTTGACACGGGAGGATACGGCGGAAGAGCATGACCTGGACTATGTTGACAAGCTTAAGCTTCTTGCTTATCATGTTCCGGATACACTTCTGGAGTCCGTCCAGCTCCACCGATGAATTCTAGGACAGGCCCTTATCCTTCCAGGAAGTGAGTCCGTGTGGGGGTTCCGGATCGAAACTCGGGGGCCGCCACATAGTTGGTGTCGCGCGGCTCAGTGATGTAGAACCACCCCAATTGCCACCCCTTTATGGTCTCCACGAAGGAGCCCTCGAGCCACGTAACGTTGGGCATTTTCCCTCCATGGCTCCTCCGCATTCCTCTTGTTGGCCGCCTACTACCTTCGGCTTGATATTGAAGGTCTTCAGCCACAGGCCAAAGTGGGGCCGGATGCAGAGGAAAGCCTCACACACAACGATGAACGCCGAGATGTTGAGGATGAAATTCAGGGCCAGATCATGAAAGTCCAACCCATAATAGAACATAAGGCCGTAGACGAACGGATGAAGGGGAAACCCTAGTCCGCGGATGAAGTGGGGGAGGAAAACCACCCTTTCGTGAGGTTCCGGGGTAGGGATGATCTGCCCTGTGGCTGGCAGCCGGTGTGCGATATCCCGGCTAAGTATCCGGCCTCACGTAGTTTTTTTACGTGTCCCTCCGTGATGGAGGAGACCATCCACTTGCCTCCCGCTCCGGACATGTTTGGAGAGAGTTGAGGAGAAGGATGTGGACTTGGGCACTGGAGCTCGAGTGCGTGAGAATGGATGAGCAAGGAGGAAGAAGGCGTGGGCAGAAAAAGGTAAAACCTTATCCCTTTATATGGGCAGACGAACTATGCGCCCCCACTAGCCTGGTTAAACTCGCTTATCCCCCAAGCGCTGTAATTGATGGCGTGGTTGGGTTACCCATGTTTGTATTGATGAGAATCCCATGATAAGGGGAACAAGATCTCTGCTTTGACAAGACGTGTCAAGAAACCGCCTCGCGTTATGTGCGGGGCTGGTTAAATGGTTCAAATAATTACCGGGCCGTGGCGTGATGTCATTCTGCGAAAACGTGTCAGTAGATTAGATTTGTGGAAATATTATTCTCTCTACGGTGGTATGTGAAACTTATTTTGCAGGGTTGGACAATATCCTTGTATTCAAACTCTTCCGTGGTGTATTCGGAGGAGGAACCCGCCTTGCAATGCCGAAGACAACACTGCGCGTCGGACTCGTCGTCATTGAAGCCTGGTTCAGGGGCTACTGAGGGAGTCCTGGATTAGGGGGTCTCCGGACAGCCGCACTATTGGACTATGAAGATACGAGATTGAAAACTTCGCCCCATGTCCGGATGGGACTCTACTTGGCATGGAAGGCAAGCTAGGCAATACGGATATGCATATCTCCTCCTTTGTAACCGACCTTGTGTAACCCTAGCCCCCTACGGTGTCTATATAAACCGGAGGGTTTTAGTCCGTAGGACAACATAAAATCATACCATAGGCTAGCTTCTAGGGTTTAGCCTCTCTGATCTCGTGGTAGATCAACTCTTGTACTACCCATATTATCAAGAATAATCAAGCAGGATGTAGGGTTTTACCTCCATCAAGAGGGCCCAAACCTGGGTAAAACATCGTGCCCCCTGCCTCCTCTTACCATCCGCCTTAGACGCACAGTTCGGGACCCCCTACCCGAGATCTGCCGGTTTTGACAGACAGGGTCCAATTCTCCTGGATCATGTTCGTTCCAAAAATCACGTTCCCGAAGGTTTCATTCCGTTTGGACTCCATTTGATATTCCTTTTCTTCGAAACTCTGAAATAGGCAAAAAACAAAAATTCTGGGTTGGGCCTTCGGTTAATATGTTAGTCCAAAAAATAATATAAAACTGGATAATAAAGCCCAATAATGTCCAAAACAGTAGATAATATAGCATGGAGCAATCAAAAATTATAGATACGTTGGAGACGTATCAGCCTCTTCCACGAGCAAAACATGATCAGCACCAAGACTCCATGGGTGTTAGAATCATTACTATGTAATCTAGATTATTGACTCTAGTGCAAGTGGGAGACTAAAGGAAATATGCCCTAGAGGCAATAATAAAGTTATTATTTATTGCATTATATCATGATAAAGGTTTATTATTCATGCTAGAATTGTATTAACCGGAAACATGATACATGTGTGAATACATAGACAAACAGAGTGTCTCTAGTATGCCTCTACTTGACTAGCTCGTTGATCAAAGATGGTTACGTCCCTAGCCATAGACAAAGAGTCGTCATTTGATTAACGGGATCACATCACTTTGATGTGATTGACTTGACCCATCCCGTTGGCTTAGCACTTGATCGTTTAGTGTGTTGCTATTGATTTCTTCATGACTTATACATGTTCCTGTGACTATGAGATTATGCAACTCCCGTTTACTAGAGGAACACTTTTGTGCTAGCAAACATCACAACGTAACTGGGTGATTATAAAGGTGCTCTATAGGTGTCTCCGAAGGTACTTGTTGGGTTGGCGTATTTTGAGATTAGGATTTTTCGCTCCAATTGTCGAAGAGGTATCTATGGGCCCACTCGATAAAGCACAACACTATAAGCCTTGCAAGCATTGCGACTAATGAGTTAGTTGCGGGATGATGTATTATAGAATGAGTAAAGAGACTTGCTAGTAACGAGATTGAACTAGGTATTGATATACCGACGATCGAATCTCGGGCAAGTAACATACCGATGACAAAGGGAACAACGTATGTTGTTATGCGGTTTGACCGATAAAGATCTTCGTAGAATATGTGGGATCCAATATGACCATCCAGGTTCCGCTATTGGTTATTGACCAGAGACATGTCTCGGTCATGTCTACATAGTTCTCAAACCCGTAGGGTCTGCACGCTTAAAGTTCGATGACGGTTATATTATGAGTTTATGTGTTTTGATGTACCAAAGGTAGTTCGGAGTCCATGATGTGATCACGGACATGACGAGGAGTCTCGAAATGGTCGAGACATAAAGATTGATTTTTTGGACAACTATGTTCGGACACCGGAATGGTTTCTCGGAGTATCAGGCATATACCGGAGTAACGGGGGGTTACCGGAACCCCCCGGGGAGACTAATGGGCCTATTGGGCCCTAGTGGAGAAGAGGAGGGGCGGCCAAGGGGCAGCCGTGCTCCCCCTCTCCCCCCGGTCCGAATTGGACAAGGAGGGGGGGCGGCGCTCCCCTTTCCTTTTCCCTCTCTCACCTTCCCTCTCATCCCCTACTCCCACATGGAAGGTGGGAGTCCTACTCCCGGTGGGAGTAGGACTCCTCATGGGGCACGCCTAGGGTGGCGGGCCCCCTCCCCCTCCTCCACTCCTTTATATACGGGGAGGGAGGCGCCCCTTGGACACACAACAATTGATCCCTTGGATCTCTTAGCCGTGTGCGGTCCCCCCTCCACCATAATCCACCTCGATAATATCATAGCGGTGCTTAGGCGAAGCCCTGTGTCGGTAGAACATCATCATCGTCACCACGCCGTCGTGCTGACGGAACTCTCCCTCAAAGCTCGGTTGGATATGAGTTTGAGGGACGTCATTGAGTTGAACGTGTGCTGAACTCGGAGGTGTCGTGCGTTCGGTACTTGATTGGTCGGATCGTGAAGACGTACGACTACATCAACCGCGTTGTGCTAACGCTTCCACTTTCAATCTACGAGGGTACGTGGACACACTCTCCCCTCTCGTTGCTATGCATCACCATGAGCTTGCTTTTGCGTAGGATTTTGCTCGCCGCCCTCGGTGTTGCTCGCCGTTGCCCCAGATCGACGCCGTACACAGCCCTTTACCGTGCCACCCATTGAATCCTCTGCCACCCTATCATGGCACGTTCCCATCGCATAAGGTTACCGGCTTGCTGTAAGAATCTGTCATCCATCTTCCTACCCTTTCTGCATGATAGCCTCAATCACATATGATATACTTCACTGGAACAAAGAATATAAGATATACTTCACGATAGCCTCAGTCACGATAGCTTCAATCACAAAGATACAAACAATATGATGAATTGCTAAAAACAGGTTGACCAAGTATGGTTCAGAATTGGATTAGGTAAGCAGTTAGGCATATCGAAACAAAGAATGTGCCACAAAATAATTTTCATGCGGAGGTCACACTTTGTTCCTATAAAAAATAAGGTGATAACCTCAATACCACGTCTTCATAAAATTCCGGGGGAGCACCATAAGCGAAAACACCAATCAACATTAACCTATACATCATGTTATGACGTGTGATTTTTTTCTCCCCTTGTAACGCACATGCATATTTGCTATTAAATATCTAACTCAGAAATCAACATCTTGCTGTTTGCACATTACGTCAACACCTCAATCGCCCATGAGAAACTTCACTAGAACAAAGATACAAACAATATGATGAAGTGCTAAAAGCATGGTTGACCAAGTAACGTTCAGAATTTGGAATAATTACTTAGGTACACAATGAGGCATACATCTAACAAAAAACGAACAACCAAAGAATTCTGATACAGAGATGACAATTTTTTACTAAAAAAAATAGGGAGATATCCTTGTAACAATGTCTTTACAAATTCAGAGAGAAAACCATTATGGAAACATGCAGACCATCATTTAATCTATATGTCATGTATAACTCGAAATCAACAGCTTTGTCTTCTCTTTAAACGTTAGGCACAACAGTTCCAAGCAGCATGAAGTTCCAAGGAGCTTGTTGGAACTATATCATGCTCCTTGGAACTACACTACATAAATGAGATATATATGAATAAATCTAAATAGTGGACAAATTTAATAAGAGTTCGTAAAACAGAGGATACAATGAAAATATTAGAAGAGTACGTGAGGATCTGGGAGGTCGGACTTGACTGACGTCCTGGCCAAGCTAGACAGTGCAGGCCAAACTCTGCTTCGCAAGTATGTCATGGATCTTGGGGCAGCGGTGCGGGCCAGTGACACACAGGGCGGACGGGAACATGCCATGACAGGGTGGTAGAGGATTCAATGGGTGGCACGGTGAAGGGCTGTGTACGGCGTCGATCTGGGGCAGCGGCGAGCAACACCGAGGGCGGCACTGATGGGGAACATAGTAATTTCAAAAAAATTCCTACGCACACACAATATCATGGTGATGCATAGCAACGAGAGGGGAGAGTGTGTCCACGTATCCTCGTGGACAGAAAGCGGAAGCGTTAGCACAACGTGGTTGATGTATTCGTACGTCTTCATGATCCGAACGATCAAGTAGCGAACGCACGGCAACTCCGAGTTCAGCACATGTTCAGCCCGATGATGTCCCTCGAACTCCGGTCCAGCCGAGTGTTGAGGGAGAGTTTCGTCCGCACGACAGCATGGTGATGATGATGATGTTCTACCAATGCAGTGCTTCGCCTAAGCACCGCTACGATATTATCGAGGTGGATTATGGTGGAGGGGGGCACCGCACACGGCTAAAAGATCAATTGTTGTGTCTTTGGGGTGCCCCCACCCCGTATATAAAGGAGTGATACGTCTCCAACGTATCTATAATTTTTGATTGCTCCATGCTATATTCCCTACTGTTTTGGACTATATTGGGCTTTATTTTCCACTTTTAAATTATTTTTCGGACTAACCTATTAACAGGAGGCCTAGCCCAGAATTACTGTTTTTTGACTATTTCAGTGTTTCGGAGAAACAAAATATCAAACGGAGTCCAAACGGAATGAAACCTTCGGGAGCGCGATTTTCTCATCAGATAAGACACAGGAGACTTGGACCCTCCGTCAAGAAAGGCACGAGGCGGTCACGAGGGTGGAGTGCGCCCCCCCCCTCTAGGGCGCGCCCCCTGCCTCGTGGGCCCCTCGAAGCTCCACCGACGTACTCCTTCCTGCAATATATACCTGCGTACCCCCAAACGATCAGGGACGAAGCCAAAAACCTAATTCCACCGCCGCAACTTTCTGTATCCACGAGATCCCATCTTGGGGCCAGATCCAGAGCTCTGCCAGAAGGGGAATCGATCACGGAGTGTTTCTACATCATCATCAAAGCCTCTCTAATGAACTATGAGTAGTTTACCTCAGACCTTCGGGTCCATAGTTAGTAACTAGATGGCTTCTTCTCTCATTTTGGATCTCAATACAATGATCTCCCCCTCTCTCGTGGAGATCTATTCAATGTAATCTTCTTTTTGCGGTGTGTTTATTTAGACCGATGAATTGTGGGTGTATGATCAAGTCTATCTATGAATAATATTTGAATCTTCTCTGAATTCTTTTATGTATGATTGGTTATCTCTGTAAGTCTCTTCGAACTATCAGTTTGGTTTGGCCTACTAGATTGGTTTTTCTTGCAATGCCAGAAGTGCTTAGCTTTGGGTTCAATCTTGCGGTGTCCTTTCCCAGTGACAGAAGGGGCAGCAAGGCACATATTGTATTGTTGCCATCGAGGATAACAAGATGGGGTTTTTATCATATTGCATGAAACTATCCCTCTACATCATGTCATCTTGCTTAAGGCGTTACTCTATTTTTAACTTAATACTCTAGATGCATGCTGGATAGCGGTCGATGAGTGAGGTAATAGTAGTAGATGCAGGCAGGAGTCGGTCTACTTGTCTCAGACGTGATGCCTATATAGATGATCATACCTAGATATTCTCATAACTATGCTCAACTAGTCGTCAACCCGTGCACCTGCACGGGCTAGTAATTAAAATATTAGTTACAACAAATATGTGATAAATTGATATGTCAAACAATAATGTTTAATAATATTTCTTCATTCCTCTAACTATTTTATAATTATATTGTTTGCGTCTAATTGTATTACAACAACATAAATATTGTCGTTGTGTGATGGCAAACCACCACAAATTTATAGATGATATGTGAAAATATAGATGTGCTACTTTATGAAGGTTATATAAGGGTATTTGTGTTATATATGTTTGTGGAAAACACGGTTACGAACAAAAGTGTTGTTGCATATATTCGTGACCTATAAGTTTCTAAAAGGTATAAAGTTCAAGTTCCCTATTGTGCCTATATCTTCCTTACTCACCCTACTAAAAAGGGCAAACATCTTCCTTTTTGCAAAGGAGGCATCATCTAACTATAAAGAGTCTGTTGTTATACATATATATAAATGATATTGTCGTAAATTATTCATATTAGAAGTTCTTGTCTTTACCAGCAGATTCTTAAACAATTTCTTTTTTATCAACATGGATGGACATTCTTATATTTTCTATGCATATTAATGTCTATCTCATAGAGAATCATGTGTTTATATGAGACATTTGTGGCGCATGATACATCCAGAATATTTTTTATTATTGCAGCAATTTATAAGTGTTTAAACATGGTTTAATAGCTAGTTCTCTCTTTGTTATAAGGACAAAAAAAAGACATGCACAGACGTATTATATATACAAATACTTATTAGCAATCTGCAAATCTGAAGTGCCATGTGAATCCATGTAAGTCACGAATCAGATGCATATTAGGCAAAGTAGTACATTCATAAAAAATGTATAATACTAATCGATGGTCCGGATGATTAAACACTTATGCATCATGTCAGTGCTACCTTGCACATGGCGAGTAGGATGCAGCTGAATCGATCTGGTCCGCTCCTCCTGAGATCTAACATGCATACTTTTACTTTCAAAACTATAAGAAGACACACACATAATTCTGCCTTGCATTTTGAAAAGGTAGTTGAAGTTTTTTGCTCCATTTATTCTTTTCTCAAGATTATCTTACACTGAACTTTAGGTTTGAGTAAAATGGCATGCCACAAATAGCGATCAATAGATAGGTCATGAAGAAGCTAAACATGTAGCCTGCAGTTGCATTAGATGGCATTTAAAAGGTGTTTGATACATTGCCATAAGTACATCATCATACCAAGCTAAATAATCTCTCGTTATTGTAAGGACTAAAGAATATGATCATCAGAATATATGATTGCCATGCAAATTTCCCATCTATTTCTCCACACTTATAGTAGTGTTTTGTGTAATGTCAATCCTAGTAGGATATCATTTAGAGCAAGTACTCATGTTTAGCGTATGCCTTTGTGAAAATCCTACCACCAAGTCCATACCGACATAAAATAAGTACTTTGTAATCTAAAAAATAGAGACGATAAGGAAAGATTGGCCTTATTCGGTAGCAACAAATGAATAAGTTTCCACAGCTTTGCTCATATGGATACAGCACGACAATAGTAAATAGATAGTGGTGTGAAGCATTAGATTTACAAAAGTGACCGAAGCAAGCGACTCAGATAGAAGAGGGAAAGATGATTCTTCTAGAACCAGCGACCTGTCGAAGTATACTGTAGGGTGTATGTTTGTGTTCATCAAAAGAAAAGCTTGATAAATAATGATAAAATATTGCAAAATAAACATGAAGAGGAAAAATTAGAAGTAGTCAGTTAAACATTAATGAATTATTTGTAGTTTTTTAGTTAGTAATAAAGCTCTAACAAACACAATATATTATATGGGCAAAGAAGTGTGTACAACAATGAAAGGACACTCACGGAAAGCATTCAGGATCATATACATCTTCCGGTACAGGACAACATGGAGTCAATGTGATAACAGAGAACAGTACAATAGTAAATATAGATTAGAAGCGTCATAGTGTGTCTCCAAGTAGATGAAGAGAAATGCAGAAACACACATGAGCGTCCTGCATCTGCACCAGCTGGTGCTCTATAACCGTTTCCTCCATTTCTTCCACCATGCGCTCAACCCAGGCCAACGTCCGACCACTGCTTCCCGACAACCATGTGCACTTGCAAGTTGCAACGTCGACCTCTATTCCATATTCCAAAACTTGCTCTACTTGCCGCAGTCTATAAATTCTTAGATTTACCTGGTGTATTATTCCCTGATTATTCATTTCTTGCTTCTCATACTCTCACGTAAAGTTCTATATACGGTCATTGCAATTTTCACCAGCTGAAATATTAGAGAGATAATTTGAAATAACGTCGTGCCTACCAACATTTTACTGTAGAGTTCAACTATGCAAACTAATTGGTCAGATGCAGTTTGTAAGAGAAGATGCCTGTGTGTCCAGAGAAGAGGCTTGAGCTGGGTACCTTTGATGGGATATCGCTGGCATCTCAAGCAAAATTCTGGAGAAGTTGTTACCGCAAGGTCCTGCAAGAAAGAATTTGTTGAAAGAGTTCCTACATGGAGACATATAGATTCGGAGAAGTGATCGGTTCATTAATTGAAAAAAGAAAAAAGTAGGTGTGATATTATTTTTGTTACCCCAATCGCATCTCACATTACATTTCTTTCTCCATCTACCTACTCCAACTTCAAGATAGGTCCGACATCACCACGGACTTCTGGATGGAAAAGAATCACATTGGTTACTATCAACTGAGATGAATTATAAGAATGCTAGGATTGAACCTTTGACATCAGAAGAAGAATAAATCTGAGTTTTCTATGGTACCTGATGAGCAGACAAATTTCTTCAAGATTTAAGCACATAGGCAGGAATAGGAAGAACATTCAGTGCTCCATGCTTAATCGCACAACATTAATCCCCATAAACCGAATTGATCTGAGCATGTTACAAAAAATTGTAGTTTGAATCTTGCATTTGTTGCTAGAACACCATCATGTACTCATGTATGCCAAAGAATCGTACTGGTTAGTATACACATGGGTCAATCATAAGTGCTGCTAGGATTGAATGTTCGACATGATAAGAAGTAATCTAAGGTTGCTAAGATATTTGAAGACCTCAACGGAATTGATCTGAGCATATTACAACAAAAAAAATTTGTTTCAATCTTGCATTTGTTGCTGGAACATCATCATGTACTCATGTATGCAAAAGAACTGTACTGATTAGTATACACATAGATCAATCATCAGAATGCTGCTAGGATTGAACGTTCAACATGAGAAGAAGAAATAATCTATACTTGGAGAGCAGACAAATTGTGCCAGATTTTGGCATATAACACGGGAATAGGAAGAACATCCAGCGCTCCATGCATAATCCACCACATCAATCTCCTTTGATAGAATTGATCTGAGCATGCATATTGCAAAGGAAAAAAAATATTTGAATCTGGTTGATCGATCTGAGCATGTGCATCTATCTATGCCTGAATCATCACCACTTGAATGTCAGATAGAAGAAGCAGAATCGTTCCATGCGAATAGATGTTGATCAATCTTCCAATTCCTACGCAATCGCTCCATAAGAAGAGATGATCTGTTATGAGGGGTAGGTGTTGGTACAACACTTGAAGAGCAGACAAATTCTGCCAGATTTTGCATATAACACGGGAATAGGAAGAACTTCCAGCGCCATATATGCAACATCGGCTTGAGATAATCCATGAAGAGAGAGCAGACGGGGTGAAGGAGAAGGAAAGCCAGTCGTGTTGGCTTGCGGTGGCAGCAATGCAAGACGACGAATCACGACAGCGGAAGGATGAATGCGAGAGGACGGTGGCGGCGACTTCAGTAGATCGGAGGCGGCCAGTGGGAGGGCGTGAGGGTGAGATTGTGTACGGAGGGGGAGATAATATGACCACGTCAGATTGAGCGACAGGGAGCTACCTAAGTTTTTTTTGTGAGATTTTGTTTTTTTATTGGATGTATTAACATTGGACTCTTTCTGAAATCTTGATCATTACAATTTGTTCACCTTTTCTAGAACAATATAGGATTCGATCTTAGCTGAGAGAGGGAGAGGCCACGTAATGTCTTCTCTTGAAATTCACGTGGGATAGAGATATCATGATGTTTTTTTGTGAAATATATATATGAATGTGGGCATGTTTTTAGATGGGCAAGGTTTGGCATTCGTTACGTGCCGCTTTGATCTTTTTTTTCACCACGTGAGTAACGTAAATTGTGGTGGTCATTTTTGGGCTAATCTCCACCGCAATAACTCAGCCCCACCAGATAAACGGCTCTAATTTTGTGGCAATTTTTGGGCTAATCTACACCGTAATAACTTGGCCCCACCAGATAAACGGCTCTAATTTTCTGATTAACGTGGAAATTTCTTGGGAGTCGGAAATTAGTATAGGTATAGATTCTGTCAATTGCTCAACAGTAATTTTTTCACCCACCGTAGAATACTTATGCTCTTGAGAGAAGCCACTAGTGAAACCTATGGCCCCCGGGTCTATTCTCATCATATCAATCTCCATCACTTTATTATTGCTTTGCTTTTTTACTTTGCCTCTTACTTTTCACTTTGCATCTCTATACCAAAAATACCAAAAATATTATCTATCATCTCTATCAGATCTCACTCTCGTAAGTGACCGTGAACGGATTGACAACCCCTAATCACGTTGGTTGCGTTGACCTATTGCTTTTGTGTAGGTACGAGGGACTCGCGCGTAGCCTCCTACTGTATTGATACCTTGGTTCTCAAAAACTGAGGGAAATACTTATGCTACTTTGATGCATCATCCTCTCATCTTCGGAGAAATCCAACGCAGTGCTCAAGAGGTAGCAAGAAGAACTTCTGGCGCCGTTGCCGGGGAGTCTGCGCAAAAGTCAACATACCAAGTGCCCATCACAATTCCTATCTCTCGCACTACATTATTTTCCATTTGCCTCTCATTTTCCTCTCCCCCACCTCACCCTTGCCGGTTTATTTGCCCTCTCTCTCTATCCTCCCTCTCTTTCCCAATTTGCCTCTTTTGCCCGTTTCTTGTTTGCTCGTATGGTTGGAATAGTTGTTTATTTATTTCTAAACAGAGAACCTAAGATCTATGGATCCTCATCCGCTTGCTAATCTTTTTAAGAGATCCAATTATGACGAACCAATTGCTAGTGAGTTTTGTGCACTGGATTATCTTTATGAGGTTTTGCTTGAAATTCGTGAATCTGAAAAGTGTGATGAATTAGTTTATGAAGCGACTCATGATAGATCTTTGAATAAAAAGCATGATTGCAATGATTTTATTATAAATTCTATTCATGTAAATTGTGCTAATAATATGCAAAACCTTAAGCTTGGGGATGCTAGTTTTGCTATGTCCTCTACTTGCTGCAATGATCATGATTGGGGTGTGATGTCTACTACACAACCTTCTTCTTGTAGACGTTGTTGGGCCTCCAAGTGCAGAGGTTTGTAGGACAGTAGCAAATTTCCCTCAAGTGGGTGACCTAAGGTTTATCAATCCGTAGGAGGCGTTGGATGAAGATGGTCTCTCTGAAGAAACCCTGCAACCAAATAACAAAGAGTGTCTTGTGTCCCCAACACACCAAATACAATGGTAAATTGTATAGGTGCACTAGTTCGGTGAAGAGATGGTGATACAAGTGCAATGTGGATAGAAGATAATAGTTTTTGTAATCTGAAAATATAAAAACAGCAAGGTAACTGTCGTTGTCAAAACCGGCGGATCTCGGGTAGGGGGTCCCGAACTGTGCATCTAGGATCGATGGTAACAGGAGGAGGGGGACACGATGTTTACCCAGGTTCGGGCCCTCTTGGTGGAGGTAATACCCTACGTCCTGCTTGATTCATATTGATGATATAAGTATTACAAGAGTTGATCTACCACGAGATCGTAGAGGCTAAACCCAAGAAGCTAGCCTATGGTATGATTGTTCTATATCCTCTATCGACTAGCCTGGCCTCGGTTTATATAATGCACTAGAGGCCTAGGATAGCAAGAGTCCTAGCCGAATACGTCGGTGGGGAGGAGTCCTTGTCTTGATCACCAAGTCTTGTGAAATCTTCCTTGTATGTGGCAGCTGTCCGAACTGGCCCATGAGTATATGGCCATGGGGGTCCTCGGCCCAATCTAACAGATCGGGAGATGACGTGGTAAGTACCCCCTAGTCCAGGACACCGTCAGTAGCCCCCTGAACCGGTCTTCAAGTTAGGGACGCTCCTCGATTCTTCCGAACTGTTCTTCATCTTCGGTCGTCGGTCTTGAAAACTGGTTCAACAAATCTTGTCATCTTCGATCTTGAGGATCACCAAAGTGAATCCGAAGAGTTTACACGTCGGGTATCCGAGGAGCCCTTTAATTCTCCGGCCTTTATCAATGCCTTGTTATTTTTGTGCCACACCTCGGGTTCGAAGTTGTTCCCGGGCGGCAGCGTCCTCTTGCGTCCGAGCTCCAATGCTAGACTGCATCCAACGCCGGGCTGCTTCCGAGCTCCAACGCTGGAATGCATCTGAGCTCCAACGCCGGATTGCATAAGAGTATTGTTGCAGCCGAGCTCCAACGCCAAACTGCAACCGGGCTCCAACGCCGGAATGTATCCGTACTTCAATGCCGGACTATATCCATGGTGTCATAGATCACGTTGGCTCAAAATAGTTGAAGGAGTTTAGCCGAGCCTAATGCCGGAAATGCCCTCTATGGAGCCAGCCACTAGCGCTTCCGAGGTGGTGCACCAAACCGACTATGGGTCGATTTTTTGTCAATATTTTTTATTGGTGCAATTTATTCTCTGCCGAGATATATAGCCAGTAGCCCTCAAGGTATGTATCGGTCTAAAACCCGAGATGCACCTGAAGGATGAAGTAAGACCGCTGATCCCAGTAGCCATTGAGACTCGGGTTGATTTGCAAAATTGGCCTGAGGATCAAGTCCTAGCTCGGCAGAATACTTCGGGACACAAAAAGCGGCATGCTCAGTCCTCGAGACTCAGGTTGGGTGCGGCCGACCAACCCGAGGATCATAATCTCCTCGAAAACTGTATTGCACTTAAAATTTTCTGCATTGGATAGGCACTTAAAATTTCGATGTGCCCCTTTAATATTTGTAAATAATAAGCCCAAAGCCCAGTCACTAGGGCAGAACCGGGCAATAGCACCGGTTCGTAAGGCCCTTTAGTGCCGGTTTGGTAACCGGCGCTAAAATGTAGGCACTAAAGGCTCCCCCTTTTAGTACCGGTTCAGCACGAACCGGTGCTAAAGGGCAACCACGTGGCACGAGCCAGCTTCGGGGGCAGGGAGCCCTTTAGTACCTGTTGGTGTGACCAACCGGTATAAAAATGTTTGGGGGTTTTTGGGTTTATGATTTCTTTTTCATTTAATTTTGTGTTTTCCATTTAATTCTTTTTCGTTTGCTGGTATTGTACAATACTACATATTGTACATGTTATGCATATATATAAATAGAATTTCTAGTAGAACGACCGATCATAATATATATATATATTATATATATATATATCATCGAATGTCTCACAACCACTGTCGGGGTAAATAGCCATGGGTAGCCCAGCCGGCTTCCCCTGGTCCCTCAGAAAAAATTATGAGCCCATCCGGCTCATAAGAAGACTCAAGACCTGGGCCGCCTCCCCCCCAGCCGACTACCTTCCTAGCCGGCTTCGGGGGCGGCCCGCCCTTTACCCTCATGAAGAAAGCTGTGGAGGGCCGGCTACGGCGAGGCCGGCTACAGCCAGGCCGGCTCCCATAAAGCGGTCAACACCGTACCCGCAATGTACGCGTCCACTCTGCGATGATGAAGCGGGGCGTGGCAACAGTGGAGCCTGCCACCCCCGAAACCCGGAGCACGCCTGGTACGGCGCGCCGTGCGGGCAGCCACGGCCCGCCCGGCGCGGCACTGTAGCCATGGTGGCTCTGACGCCATCCACGACGGGCCGCCAGCGTGGCCCCCGAGGAGGTGGGCCCCTTCGGGCAGAGAGATGCCGAAGGCGGCCGCACCTCCTCTCAAGCCGGCAAGATAGAGGGCCGGCTTGGCGTAGCCGGCCTGCCGCCTTCCTCGAAGGAGACGCCCACTAAGGAGACAAGGTGCGGCGGGGCTACAGTAATCGCCCGCCAGGGCGGCGTTGCTGCAGCCACGCTTACCCCGACCAAGCCTGCGCCAACTAACACGGAGCAACAGTAACCAGCCGCCGACCAGGCTCTGGCCCGTGGGGCCGCCCTGTCGACCCAGGAGCCGGCAGTCAGCGGGACCCACCAGTCGGCGGGCCCCAGAAGCCGGCGGAGAAGCCGGCGAACATAGCCACAGACAGCTGGGCCCAGTGCCCAGTCGGATTACCATTGTACCCCCGGGGGGTAGGCCTATATAAACCCCCCGGCGCACCCATGCAAAGGGTTGGACTCTCTCTCTAGACTTAGACACATACAAGGAGAAGAAGCTAGCTGAGCTAAGCCCTTCCTCCTCCTTCCACCCAAAACAGCTCAAGGAGCATTGTAGCCACCTGTGAACTTAGTAACCATGCGGAGCCCCCGTAGAGCAGCAGTAGGGGTGTTATCTCCCCGGAGAGCCCTGAAGCTGGGTAAGATTCGCCGGCGTGCGTGCCTACGCCTCATCCCGTTTCCAGGCACCGGCGACGTTCTTTTGGCCCCCGCAATGATAAGCCACCCGTTGGCATATGTCGATCCTACCACCCGACATTTGGCGCCCACCGTGGGGCCAGGTGCACCGTCGTCCGGAGACCTGTTCTGGACGGGACCCCTTTTCCTTCCTCGCGGGCGTAGCCAGCCTGGCTCGCCCGATGGCGCTTGCCGCGACGCGCTGCATGGCGTCGCCGACGTCTGCGCTGCTAGCGGCCTCACCAACCTCTTCGACAAGGCCCGCATCTCCGACGAGCTTGCCTCCGATGCGGGCACAGATCACCTCGCCAACCTCCTTAGCCAGCTCCACGTCTCCAGCGAGCCCGCTGCGGATTTGGAGTCAGTTGGCTCCACCGACCCGATGCCCGTCGACTCCGACCCGGCATCCTATGATACCTTCCCCACCAACGTCACGGTCTACAACGACCCGCTCCCTCCGGCTGGCGATCGCGATTCTGACGCCCCCGAGGTGATGGTTATCGGCCTCGACGGCCCGACCGACGAGGGCGCCCGCGACTCCCCGCGCGCGGCAGCCCAAGACTTGTCCGTCCCCCTTCCGGCTGACGCCAGCGACGAAGTCCTGGAGGCACGCCGCCTCGCTCTCCTCGCGGTGGGCCGGCGGCTGGCCTCCGTAAGACGCCTCACCGAGGCCTACCAGCGCGAAGCTGATCGCGCCGCCTTCGGCACGCCGGCTCCGGCTGGACCTAGCCGGGCCGGCGCCGTCAGGCAACGCGGCGCCGTCATCGCCGACACGCTCGGCGTGGATCGCCCGGTCTATGCCACCCCGCTCGAGAACCTGCGCGCCGCCCAGGCGGCCGTCGACGAGCTAGACGGCTTGGAAGCCGAAGATCTCCCCCATATGACGCGGCGCATCCAGCAGCTAATCGACGCGGCCGCATGACGGCACGAGGCCGACGCCTGCGCGGGAAGCCCGCCCCCGCGCCCCGAACACGGCGTGACCTCCCGGTCGCCGACTACCAGCTACACCCGCGCGCGGCACGAGAAAGAGCCGGCTCCCAGCCGAAGCCGGACCCAAGTCTCCATCGAGCGAGACGCGGACGGCCGCCCCCGAGCCATGGAATGGCGGGGCACCCCGCCTCCGCCTCGAACCCGCGGAGAAAGATATCCTACCCCGCCTCCCGTGGCTCACCCGACTCTCAGCGGCCGGCTTGGTCGCCGGGAGGGAATCGGCGAAAACGACGCCCGCCACCGGATCGACCGTTTGGCCCGATCTCTGGCGCTGGAAGAAGAAGATGATGTCGGCCCGCCTTGCTTCGGCCCCCGCATCCGCGACGAGCCCTTCCCCAAAGGGTTCTCGCTCCCAAGAGACACGCCTAAGTACAATGGCTCGGTGAAGCCGGAAGACTGGCTGACCGACTACTCCACAGCCGTCAGCATCGCCAATGGCAACCGGCGCGTTGCCGTAAAATACGTGCCCCTCATGCTGCAGGGCACGGCGCGGACGTGGCTTAACAGCCTTAAGCCGCTCAGCATCAACAGCTGGGTAGACTTCACTGAAGCCTTCGTTCGCAACTTCACCAGCACCTACAAGCGGGCCCCCAAGCCCAGACAGCTCTCCCTGTGTGTACAGGGCCCAGCCGAGTCCACTCGCGACTACCTGACGCGCTGGGCCGAGCTCCGCAACTCCTGTGAGGGGGTGCACGAGGTGCAAGCCATCGAATACTTCACCGCCGGGTGCCGAGAGGGCACCCTCCTCAAGCACAAGCTTCTCTGCGATGAGCCGACTACCCTCGACGAGTTCCTAAACATCGCCGACAAGTACGCCACTGCCGACTCCTCGATGAAGACCGAGCTCCGGGTGGACGCATCCGGAACGGTACTCAATCCGGCACCCAAAGCGCCGGCTGGGGACGGCGGCCGACGCCAACACCAGAACGATCAAAAACGCAAGGGCCCTGCGCCGCCTCCCGCCAGCCGGCAGGTGGCCACGGTCGAAGATGCGTCACCTGAAGGGCGGCCTACGCCCAAGAGGCCAAAGGGCGGTCAGTCAGCTTGGCAGCCGGCCTTCTCCTACGAGCAAACCCTTGATGCCCCGTGCAAATTCCATAGCGGCGCGAAGCCGTCCAACCACACGACCCGCAAATGCAACTGGCTCACCCGAATCTCGAAGGGCGAAGGGCTCACGCCGACTCTGTCTGCCGGTCCGCCGCCGCCGGCTCCGCCGCCCAAAGCCGCCCGGCCCGCGGTCGACGCCGTGCAGGACGAGTTCCCCGACGAGCAAGCGTCTTATGTCATCTTCACGAGCCAGCCCGAAGACCGGCGCAGCAAGCGCCGAGAACAACAGGAGGTCAACATGGCCGCCACCGGCCCAGCCGGCCACATGCACTGGTCGGAGAAACCCATCAGCTGGAGCCGGGCCGACCACCCAGAGGTGATGCCCTCCCCCGGCTCCTACGCATTGGTCCTGGAGGCCACCCTCGCAACGGATACGCGCGCCGCACGCTTCTCCCGCGTACTGATCGACGGCGGAAGCAGCATCAACATCCTGTACCGCGACACCATGGAGAAGCTGGGCGTCAAGGCCAAGCAACTTGCGCCGACTCGAACGGTGTTCCACGGCATCGTACCCGGATTGTCCTGCGCCCCCATCGGCAAGCTCAAGATCGATGTACTCTTTGGGGGCAAGGATCATTTTCCCCGGGAAGCAATCTGGTTCGAGGTGGTGGACCTGGATAGCCCTTATCATGCCTTGCTTGGCCGACCCGCCTTGGCCAAGTTCATGGCGGTCCCCCACTATGCTTACCTCAAGATGAAGATACCGAGCTCTAAGGGCGTCATCACCATCACCGGCGACTACAAGAAGTCCGCCGACTGCGCCGCGGCCAGCAGCCGGCTGGCCGAGTCCCTTGTGATCGCGGCCGAGAGGAAGACGCTGGACCGGGTCGTGGCCCTGGCCAGCAAGCAGTTAAACCAACCCGCCGACTCCAAGGAGTATGATGCCCAAGGATCTTTCCAGCCGGCCAAGGAGACCAAGAAGATACAGCTCGACCCCGAGCACCCCGAGAGGTTCGCCGTCATTGGGGCGAGCCTAGATAGCAAATAGGAAGGCGAGCTCGCCGATTTCCTCCGTGAGAATCGGGATATCTTTGCATGGTCCCCCAAAGACATGCCGGGTGTTCCGAAGGATTTCGCCGAGCACAAATTGCACGTGCGGGAGGATGCCAAACCAGTCAAACAGCCCCTCCGCCAACTGTCAGAAGAGAAGAGAAGGATCGTAGGGGAGGAGATAGCCCGGCTCCTTGCAGCCGGCTTCATCATGGAAGTTTTCTTCCCCGAATGGCTCGCGAACCCAGTTCTCGTGCTGAAGAAGAATAACAAGTGGCGCATGTGTATAGATTACACGAGCCTCAACAAAGCCTGCCCAAAGGATCCCTTCGCCCTGCCTAGGATCGATTAAGTAATAGACTCCACAGCCGGATGCGAGCTGTTGAGCTTTTTGGACGCCTACTCGGGATAACACCAGATCAAGCTGGACCCGGATGACCAGCTGAAAACCGCCTTCATCACGCCGTTTGGGGCCTTCTGCTACCTGACCATGACGTTCGGCCTAAGGAATGCCGGCGCCACGTTTCAGCGTTGCATGCAGAAGTGCCTCCTCACGCAGCTCAGCAAGAACGCCCACGTTTATGTGGATGATGTTGTGGTGAAGACGGAGAAGCGTGGCACCCTGCTGGAAGACTTGAAGGAAACATTCGAGAACCTGCGCCGGTTCCGAATTAAGCTCAACCCAGAGAAATGCGTGTTCGGAGTGCCAGCCGGCCAGCTCCTAGGCTTCCTGGTCTCTGAACGCGGCATAGAGTGCAACCCTGTGAAGATCAAAGCCATCGAGAGGATGGCGGTCCCAACCAAGCTCAGAGAGATCCAGAAGTTCACCGGGTGCCTGGCCTCCCTTAACCGCTTCATCAGCCGGCTCGGAGAAAAGGCTCTCCCCCTCTACCGCCTCATGAAGAAGAGCACTCACTTCGAGTGGAACGACCAGGCCGACCAAGCTTTCCACGAGCTGAAGAAAATGCTGTCCACGCCGCCTGTCCTGGCGGCACCGACTGAGAAGGAGCCCATGCTCCTATATATTGCCGCCACCAGCCGGGTGGTCAGCACCGTCATTGTGGTCGAACGCCCCGAAGAAGGCCGCGCCCAGCCGGTGCAGAGACCGGTCTATTACCTGAGCGAGGTGCTGTCCACCTCAAAACAAAATTACCCACACTATCAGAAGATGTGGTATGGTGTGTACTTCACCGCCAAGAAGCTGAAGCCGTACTTTCAAGAGCACCCCATCACGGTCGTATGCACTGCCCCGCTTGCCGACATCATAGGCAGCCGGGACGCATCCGGCCGGGTGGCCAAATGGGCCATCGAGCTGGCCCCCTACACCATCTTCTACCAACCCCGCACCGCCATCAAGACGCAAGCGTTGGCCGACTTCCTCGTCGACTGGGCCGAGACCCAGTACTTACCGCCGGCGCCCGACTCCACCCATTGGCGCATGCACTTTGACGGATCAAAGATGCGCACTGGCTTGGGAGCCGGCGTCGTCCTGACTTCTCCAAAGGGCGACAAGCTCAAATACACGCTGCAGATCCACTTCGCCGCCTCCAACAACGTCGCCGAGTACGAGGCGCTCATACACGGGCTCCGGCTGGCCAAGGAGCTTGGTATTCGCCGGATCCTGTGCTATGGCGACTCGGATTTGGTGGTGCAGCAGTCTTCTGGCGACTGGGACGCCAAGGACGCGAACATGGCGAGCTACCGTTTCCTAGTACAGCAAATCAGCGGATACTTCGACGGATGTGAGTTCCTCCACGTGCCGCGGGCCGACAACGAGCCAGCTGACGCCCTGGCCCGAATAGGCTCCAAGCGGCAAGCAATACCAGCCGGCGTCGCCCTGCAGCGCCTCCTCAAGCCTTCAATCAAGCCGTCTCCGGAGTCCGACTCCATTTTTGTGCCGCCTAATCCCGAGGGGGCCGGGTCCGGCTCGAAGAATCAAGCAGCCGGCCCGGGGACTTCAATATTCGGCTCAGGAACTGCCGCACCCGGCCGGGGGACTGCAGCAGCCGGCCAGGGGGCTGCAGTGGCCGGCCCGGGGACTTCTTCAGTACAGGAAGCGGCGGCCGACTCCAGCGCTGCACTGCCCAACCCACCCACCCTGGTGGCTCTGGCCACATTGGTGGCTGAGGAGGTCGCCGCCCCATCATGGGCCCAAGCCATCCGCAACTTTCTGGTGAACCATGACCTGCCGGCTGACAAAAACGAAGCAAGACAAGTCCAGCGCCGGGCTGGAGCATACACCATCGTCAACAGAGAGCTTGTCAAGCGCAGTGCCACCGGAGTCTTGCAGCGATGCGTCGAGCAGGAGAAGGGCATCGCGATCCTCAGGGATATACACCAAGGAGAATGCGGCCATCACGCCGCATCAAGGTCACTGGTCGCCAAAGCTTTCCGCCACGGTTTCTTCTGGCCGACTGCTTTGGACGACGCCAAAGAGCTAGTCAAACACTGCAAAGGCTGCCAGCTTTTCAGCTCACAGCAACACATGCCGGCTTCGGCACTCAAGACCATTCCCATCACCTGGCCCTTTGCCGTCTGGGGGTTGGATATGGTGGGCCCATTTAAGACGGCGCGCGGCGGCATGACTCATTTGCTCGTCGCCGTTGACAAATTCACCAAGTGGATCGAGGCGAAGCCGATCAAGAAGCTAAATGGGCCGACTGCAGTGACGTTCATTGCAGATATAACAACCCGGTACGGCGTACCGCACAGCATCATCACCGACAACGGCACGAATTTTGCCAAAGGTGCCCTGGCACGGTTCTGCGCTGCGCAAGGTATCCGGCTGGACCTTGCGTCAGTCGCCCACCCACAGTCAAACGGCCAAGTGGAGCGAGCAAACGGCCTCATTCTGTCCGGCATCAAGCCTCGACTGGTCGTACCCCTGGAGCGTTCAGCCGGCTGCTGGCTCGATGAGCTGCCGGCTGTCCTATGGAGTCTGCGCACTACTCCGAACAGATCAACCGGCTTCACTCCCTTCTTCCTTGTATATGGTGCCGAGGCGGTCATCCCAATAGACATCGAGTTCGACTCGCCTCGGGTAACCATGTACACGGAAGCGGAAGCCAAAGAAGCACGAGAAGACGGCGTCGACCTGCTGGAAGAGGCCCGGCTGTTAGCCCTCAGCCGGTCCGCCATCTACCAGCAGGGTCTGCGCCGCTACCATAGCCGGAGGGTCCGCCCAAGATCCTTCCAGGAGGGCGACCTTGTGCTCCGGCTGATCCAGCGAACAGCCAGCCAGCACAAGCTCGCAGCCCCCTGGGAAGGCCCCTTCATCATCAGCAGAGCCTTGGGCAACGACGCCTACTACCTCATCGACGCGCAGAAGCCGAAGGCACGTAAGAGAGATGACTCCGGCAAGGAGTCGGAGCGACCATGGAACGCAAATCTCCTTCGGAAGTTTTACAGTTAAAACGCAGTATGTGTTATGCCCACTTTTGTATTTAGTATGAACAGTAGGCTCCCCGAGAAAGACTCGGGGACTGCCACCCTTTACCTTATGAATGAAAGTTATCATGCGCATGATTTTATCTCTTCATTTATTCCGTCCGGCACCGGGTCCGACGAGTCGGCCCGGGGACTGGCCGGCTAAAGTTATATTCAGAGCCCTACCCGCAGTCAGACAAGTAATGCGCCGACACCCAGGCTTGGCTCTTGCCGAAATCGCAGCTCGAAGAACCGACTGCCCGACTGGCAGGAGCCACCAGCCGGAAAGGGTGCGCACATGAAAAACGGCTAGGGACCAAACAGGCTCGCATATATAGCAAAGGCCGGCTTGCTGCCGCCCGCCGACCGACTACCAGAGTAGCCGGCCGGCCGGCTTACATCCAGTCTACTTCAAATCCAAGAAAACTCAAGTACTTGCCTTCCCAAAGAGGGAAGGCGGCAAAGGAAAGAGCCTAAGGACAAAAAGTACACTTGGATGAACGCCAACACATGCATATATTAATATATTACACAAAAAAACCTCTAGAGAGGTCGACATTCAGCATTGTTCGAATATACACCCAGGGGGTGGAATTGCAGAAACTTAAACTTGTCCAAAAAGAAAGACAGGGACGAAACGAAAGGCAGCTCAAGCCGGCAGGGCCGCAGACGAGCTGGATTAGGCGGCGGAGGTAGTCGCGCCGGCTGAAGGAGCGGCCGACTGACGAACCTCGGCTTGATCGTCGCCTCCGGCAGAGGGCGCGCTCCTGCGCGGCTCGTTGCTAGAGGCACGGTCGGCTGGGGGAAGGTCGGCCGCCCCACCAGTCGGCTCGGCGTCTTCGCTGTCCTCCTCCTCCTCGTCTTCGCCCTCGTCACTAGAGGCGATCTCTTCCGCCGAGTCTTCGCCGTCCGCCGGGTTCAGCCCGAACCATTCCTCCGGCTGGGCGGCGCCATCGTCGTTAAGCTCCGGCACGAAGACGCTGGTGTCGGTGCACTCGGCGATCGTCGAGGCGCGCTGCGCGATCGCCGGCCGCACCTCCTCCAGTTCGGCGTCGGCTTCCGACCGCCACGTCCGCAGCTGGTCCAGGCTCAGCCCTGGGTACCACGCGCGGACGAACTCCAGCGCGCGCCCGGCTCCAAGACGGGCCGCGGACGCCTTCCAAGCCTCGAAGCGGCCGACTGCGACCTCGAGCCAGTCGGCCGTCCGGCTTGGGGTCCGGGAATTGCTTGGCCGGGCCAGAGCGCGGCCAGCATCGTCGCCCCGGCGCGCTGGAGTCGACGGAGCAACCGGTGGGCCGGCTGCAGCCGCGCCTGGACGGCGATAAGCTGCTCCGACAATGTTCGGATCGCATCCGGCGGAATCACGGCCCCGGCTTGACGACGCTCCTCGCGGTAGGCTTCGATGGCTTGGGCGGCTAGGACAGACTGGCCGGGGAAGTACTCTGCGCAAGACAGCAAACACAAGTCAAAACAAAACCATAGGCAGCCGGCGATTGGAAGAAGAGCGAGGAAGACAGCCTACCGTCAATAAGATCCTCGACCCGGCCGAAGCCTTCTTCCAGTGCCCGCCGCGTCTCGGCCCAGCTCGCCTCCCTGGCCCCGAACTCCGCCCTTAGGGTAGCCTCGTCGTCCTGCGCTTTTTGCAGGGCCGCCTTGTGGCTCCTCTCCTGGTCGGCCAGTTTCGTTGCCAGGGGGTCGCGCTCTTGAGCCAGATCAGCGTACTCGGCGTCCTTGGCACGAAGAGCGGCCTGCACCACGCCGAGTTCCCTCCGCAAGTCGGCGTTGGCCTCTGCTCGAGCAAAAAATAAAGAGAAAAATCAGCAAAGGGAAAGTCATCAAGAAAGATCCGACCCGACTGCACTGCAGTCGGCCCGGATCTCGGGGACTACACCCAGTGGGTGCGCTGCCGCGCCCCCACGAGAAGTTAACTACGACAAGACACTTACGCCGGCTGCTGGCGAGGTCCTCGGTCCTCCGGCTTAGCTCCCGAGCCTGGGAGTTGAAGGCGGCCGCGCGAGAGTTGTGATAATCCTGAAGATCAGAAAAAACAGTCAGCATAGTCGTCTAGTAAGATCCGACCCGACTGAGCTGCAGTCGGCCCGGATCTCGGGGACTACACCCAGTGGGTGCGCCAGCGCGCCCCCACGGAAAAAACTCAAAGGACCAGAGCGGTCAAGGAGCGAAGACTTACCCGGATTGCAGCCCGCGTCGACAGAAACTCCTGAGTGAATTGCCTCAGGAGGCCGGCCTGCGCCTGCAACCGGCTCCGAACCCCTTGGGCCGCGACGTTCAGCTCGCCGCTCCCTCCGCTGGGAGTCCACCCGGACGTGGCGGAGCTGGCCGCCTCCAGGGCATCCGCCGTCCGCTCGGCTCCCGCGGCTCGGCGCGTGTCCGGCGGGGCCGTGCCCCTTCCGGCGGGCCGGTCCGCCGCCGGCTTGATCTCGAGGCCGGCTCCGGCCTCGGGTGTGGCCCGGGCCGGCTCCTCCGGCACCGCCGACGATCGGCCGCCTTCGCCCGCTCCAGCTAGCGCTGCCGGCGGCGTCCTCTCAGCGGATCCCTCGACGGCCTCGCCCCTCTGCACCGGCGGCTGCTCGGGAATAATCCCCTCCGCCGTGGGCAGAGGGACGTCCGGATCCAAGGTCTAGAGGGGGATGGCGAGCAGCGGAGTCTGGCTGCGCGCGCTTTCCACCTCCGCCTCCACGGCCGCCCGCTCCGATGGAGCCTCAGCCGCCGCGCTCGCCCGCCCTGGCGCCGTTTGGGCGGCCTCTCGCTCCGCCGTCGCCCGCTCGGCCGCCTCCATCTCCCGGCGTGCCTCGCGTGCGTTGCGCTGCGTGGCTGCGTCAAGTTCGGCGCGGGGGTCTACCCGGCGGGACCTTGAAGAGGCGGCACTCGGCCCGACCACGGAGCCGGCTGGGCCCCTCTCAAGGGAGAGCGGCGCCCTGCTCAGGAAATCAGAAAACATTCAAGGAAAGAAAACTTCAGAATAGCAAGCACGCAGGCGGCTACTAGACTTACGCGGAAACTGACGGGGGTTTCTTCACCGCCTTCCGAAAGCGGGCCGCCTTCGCCGCCGCCTCTTCGCGCTTCGTGGCCGCGGCGGAGGCCTTCGGTTTCTTCGGCCGGCTCCCGAAGAGCGGGAGCGCGGCCCGGCGTTTTCCCTTCCCGCCGCCGGCAGTCGGCATGGCCGACGAGCTCGCGCCGCGGCAGTCGGGTGCCGACTGGCGGCGAGGGGGTTCTCCGGCTTCGAAGTCGTCCGGCCAGTCGTCGAAGCTGGCCGAGAACCCGGTGCCGCCAAGCTCGACGGCACCCCCCGTGGCGGCGTCCTCCATGGCGACGGCGGAGAGATCCGGGTCGTCAGGGTCATCCTCCGTGCGATCCGGGGCGTACTCGCGGTCGACTCCGGCTGCCCCGGCCGGCAACGGGAGGAGAGGATTCTGATAAAGGAAAAGAGAAAAGGGGTCGCCTGGTCAGAGGCCGGCTATCCCAAGCCGGCAGACGGCGAGGGGAAAGGCTTACCACGGGCGGAGGCTGGGCGCGGGAGTACGGCGCCTTGCCGAACTGCCACTCGTTGGTGAGCTTCAAGTTGGCGACGTAGTTCGCCATCAGAGCCACCTCGGCGTGCGGCATCTCCCGGGTGCTCAGCCGGCTGGGATCGAACCGGCCGCTCATCTGGCACATCAGGTGCGGCCGGCTTTGGAGAGGCAAGATCCGGCGCTCGACGAAGGCGGTCACCAAGTCGGACGCAAGCAGACCCTCCGATTGGATCATCACCCAAAGCCGGGAGCTGGAAGCGTTCCCCGCTGGAGAAAGGGATTTCGACCGGTAGCCCCAGGTCCGCCGCTTCCCAGTCGGCGGGCCGGCTACGTAAGCCGGCAGGTTGACGTAGTCGCCGTGCCGGGCGACGTTCTTGACGTAGAAGTAAGACTTTTGCCACAGCTTGACCGACCGGATCTGAGGAATGTGGGGGAAGGGGTTGTCGTCGCTGGCCCTCTTCATCGCGATGAAGGCGCCGCAGGGAGCCGGCACGCCGGCGGAGACGGTGCCGAGCTTGTTCTGGAACAGTTCGGCCCAGAGCTCCAGCGTCGGCAGCACCCCCAAGTACCCTTCGCAGAGCGTGACGAAGGCCGAGAGTTGGAGCACCGCGTTGGGCGTGACGTGATGTGGTTGAAGATTGTAGAACTCGAGGAACGATCACATGAAACTGCTCGCCGGAAAGCCGAAGCCCCGGAGGAAGTGCGCGCGGAAGACGACGCGCTCGCCTTCCTCCGGCGCCGGCGAGACCTCCTTCGCGGGCGCTAGGCGCACCTGCACGAGGTCGGCGGAGGGCAGGCGCCGGGTCTGGCGGAGGAACTCGATGTGCTCGTCGTGGACGTTGGACCCGTCCCACGAGCTCGACAAGGCCATCGACATGGCGACGTGGGAGGGCTACGGCGCGAAGCAGTGTCGAGCAAGAAGAAGAGCGGGAAGAAGAGCAGGAAGAAGAGGAGCAAGGAGGGACGGGGAGCGGGGGAGCGAACGAGCTCTTGTCTCTCCCCCTCTCCCCTACTTGTAGGCGCGTGCGCCAGAGCCGAGGAGGCGCGGCGTGGGGGATCGTGGGGATCGATCGTGCCCATCTCCCCCACGCCCGCGTTGATTGCGCGCTTTGATGACGCGAAGAAACGGTCGCGGGGAGGCGAGCAGTCCCCCGGGGCCACAGAAGATCTGCGCCCGGGCCGAGGCCAGGGAGTGGCGGGCCCGGGCCTGCGGCGGCGTCCCGTCGCGCGCGTGCGACGGCAGGACTTCTCCGCCACGTGGCTCGACGTGGGGCCCGCGGCCAGCCCGCGGGTCAACCACGGTCGCCTTAATAAACAAAAAGTGCTCCGAAGTCGGCGGCAACGACGAAGTCGGCCCCTCAGGGTGTGAAGCCGGCCAAGCTTCCCGTCCTTCCGCCCGCTGTAAAGCTCGCCCGGCTTCGGGGACTACTATCGGGGTAAATAGCCATGGGTAGCCCAGCCGGCTTTCCCTGGTCCCTCAGAAAAAATTATGAGCCCATCCGGCTCATAAGAAGACTCAAGACCTGGGCCGCCTGCCCCCCAGCCGACTACCTTCCTAGCCGGCTTCGGGGGCGGCCCGCCCTTTACCCTCATGAAGAAAGCTGTGGAGGGCCGGCTACGGCGAGGCCGGCTACAGCCAGGCCGGCTCCCATAAAGCGGTCAACGCCGTACCCGCAATGTACGCGTCCACTCTGCGATGATGAAGCGGGGCGTGGCAACAGTGGAGCCTGCCACCCCCGAAACCCGGAGCACGCCTGGTACGGCGCGCCGTGCGGGCAGCCGCGGCCCGCCCGGCGCGGCACTGTAGCCATGGTGGCTCTGACGCCATCCACGACGGGCCGCCAGCGTGGCCCCCGAGGCGGTGGGCCCCTTCGGGCAGAGAGATGCCGAAGGCGGCCGCACCTCCTCTCAAGCCGGCAAGATAGAGGGCCGGCTTGGCGTAGCCGGCCTGCCGCCTTCCTCGAAGGAGACGCCCACTAAGGAGACAAGGTGCGGCGGGGCTACAGTAATCGCCCGCCAGGGTGGCGTTGCTGCAGCCACGCTTACCCCGACCAAGCCTGCGCCAACTAACACGGAGCAACAGTAACCAGCCGCCGACCAGGCCCTGGCCCGTGGGGCCGGCCTGTCGACCCAGGAGCCGGCAGTCGGCGGGACCCACCAGTCGGCGGGCCCCAGAAGCCGGCGGAGAAGCCGGCGAACATAGCCACAGACAGCTGGGCCCAGTGCCCGGTCGGATTACCATTGTACCCCCGGGGGCTAGGCCTATATAAACCCCCCGGCGCACCCATGCAAAGGGTTGGACTCTCTCTCTAGACTTAGACACATACAAGGAGAAGAAGCTAGCTGAGCTAAGCCCTTCCTCCTCCTTCCACCCAAAACAGCTCAAGGAGCATTGTAGCCACCTGTGAACTTAGTAACCATGCGGAGCCCCCGTAGAGCAGCAGTAGGGGTGTTATCTCCCCGGAGAGCCCTGAAGCTGGGTAAGATTCGCCGGCGTGCGTGCCTACGCCTCATCCCGTTTCCAGGCACCGGCGACGTTCTTTTGGCCCCCGCAATGATAAGCCACCCGTTGGCATATGTCGATCCTACCACCCGACAACCACCATTAATTAATTCACACATATATACACACATGTATATATATATATATACAATTTCTCCTAATTGGTGCCTTCGGAGCCAGTGGCATTAGCCTAGCTAATTGGTGCCTTCGGAGCACGATAACAATTGGAAGTGGTTCATGGGGGCGGTAGCGGGTAATAGTATTCTCCTTTGGGATCTATGACCTGGTCGAGCAAAAATCCCGCTATTTCCTCTTGAATTGCTTCTATGCGGTCCTGTGCTAGGAGCTTGTCCCGCACCTCTTTGAACTGTTAAGAAAGAGATCAATATGCATGTGTATTAGTTGTGTGACTAGATATCGATAATGGTGTAAAAGTAGTGAATAGTGTTCTGACAATCGATATCGTACCCACTCCTGTCTTTGAGATTTGCTCCTTTCGGACGCCATCATGCGAATGTTCTCGCAAACTTAGTATGCACATAGATCATTCCCCGGCGCCTGCTTCAGGGCCTTTACGAGAATGGAGTTTTGATCAGATAATAATTAATCAAGCATGAGTATTAAAGAGATGGTAGCTAGGTAGTACTACTTAATTACTTACCTTGGGTCGATACCATTTCATACTTTGTTTCCATGGGCCTGGAGTGACCCTGATGAACTTTGCCCAAGCCCTGCCCGCCGACAAAGAAAATGAATAAATGGGTTATTAAATAGTTGTTATCAGGAAATGACGAACTAATAAAATAGGCCGAGATATAGTTAATAATGATTGAAATTACATGTTGACTATCCCCTTCACGATGCCGTAGTCACTTGCTTTCTTAAGTAGCGAGTCTAGTACTTCAACTGTTCCTTGATCAACTTTAATGATTAACAAGATCCAGTGAAATTTGCATGCACACACGTTTGCATGTCTTAATTAAGCGGGCATATGTAAGCAAAAACTTGTAGCTAATAGCTAGTAGGGAAAAACAGAATTTGTAGTACAAGAGAGTGTGACTCACTGGAAGTTCTAAGGAAGTAGTATATCTTCATTGTATTTGAGTTCCTTGAAGAACTGTAGCATGCTTTCCTCTACACATTTTTGCGTGATATGGATCTATTTTCCATGTGTATTCATTAATGGTATTTGGATCAACAAACCCAATGCCATAGCGTCCACCTTTTTTCATTTCATAAATCTTCATCCTGCATAATACCACCGAAAAGAATATAGTGAGGATAATTACAGGTAATGATTGATCAAAATGATCAGCTAGCTTGAGACTTAAATTACAGAAAGAAATCACTTACAGACAATAGCAACTGACGATAGATTTGTCGAGTGCGTCTTTATTGTATAGCTGAAAAAGTTCTCAATACTCAACGGTCACAGCTTTCTTATGGTAGTAATGCTCCTCGTTGACATTCACCATGAGGGACTCTCGATTGGAAATCTTGGTAATGTCCATGTACCATTGATGCAATGCATACATTCTCGTTGGGAGCTTATTGACCTCCTCTGGCTCGACCAAAGGTTGGCCCCGGGCATATTTCCGTTTTATTTCGTCCTCTCTAGTCGGAGACATGGGCTCGATATCGAGGAGTTGTCCAACAGTGATCCCGATCGATTCAGCCTGCGCAATATGCTCCTCGGTTATTACGACATCGCCCAGGCCGGGAACGTTAACGATTTGCCCACAATAATATTGGGCGCGCCTACTCTCATGTGTTGTTGGCACAGCAAGCGGGTGGATTGATTGCACCTCCTGTTCTCCCAGCTGGGGAACGGTTTTATCGCTCCTTTTGCTAGCTGATTTGCTCGAGCTCGAGCTCGCCTCTTTCTGTAGACGTGCTCGATTTAACTTCTTCATGTGGCGCTCATAGTCTGAGTCAACAGGCTTGGGAGCTGGTGGTCTAGCCATATGAATGAAGTGGTCAATCTTTTCCACATGCACTTTCTCCCTTGGCGGCGGTGGCGGTTTCGGTGCAAAATGGGCTTCCACCTCGGCCTTCGATATGGCTACGTTTTCCTCCTCGGACTTGTCGTAAGGCCTCAGCGGAAGAGGCGCGAGGCTTCTTGGACCATATTGAAATCGCTTGCCTCCGCCTGTACCTGCAGTACTACCTCGACTTGTACCACTACGCACCATAGCTGAGGCGTCTCTCTTCCGTGATTTCGGAGGCGGCGAAGACGACTGACGTGGCTGAGTTGGAGGAGGAGGAGTGGCCTGAAGCTGTGCCAGACTTGGAGGAGTTCCCTGAAGCTGTGCCGGACTTGGAGGAGCAGTGGCCTGACTCTTTGCCGGACTTGGAGGAGGAGTGGCCTGAAGCTATGCCGGACTTGGAGGAGGAGTGGCCTGACGCGTTGGTGGACTTGGAGGAGCGGGAGTATACTGACACGGTGGTGGACTGCGACGAGGATTCGGATGACGCGGTGTCGGTGGCCTTGGAAAGATGATGCAATCCTTTCTCCATAGGATTATACGATGGTTGGCCTCTCCTAGTGTGTGCTCATCAGCACATACAGGAATGTCAAGCTCTAGCCCCGAATATTGGTCCACCACCTCATCAACCAAGACATGAGCATAGCCCACTGGAATCGGGTTGCAATGGAAGGTTGCCTCGGGGGGATTTGTAAAAGCAAGGCTGTCCACCACCTTCATGGATATGTTCTTCATTTTGAAGTGTAGCTCGCAGTTAGTGTTCTCCATGATGTCATCCACAGGGTAGCTATCCAGCAATGCGTCGCCCGGGGCAGAACCCATGCTGCTTCTCGGCATGGATGGGATGGTGCTATCCATTGGTGGATCATCCACTAGCTGTTGAGACCCCCTTTGCTGGCTAAGTGAGTCAATCTGCTCCTGCTGCCGCTGGAATTTGATTGCCAAGTCCGCGTGCACTGATTCTAGGCCTTGAAGGCGTTCATAGTCTAGCTTCCTCTGCTCCTCCTCCATCTTGCTCTTCTTCTCCTCAGCAATCTTCTTTCTCGCACGGGTTCTGTAGTCGGCGTTCCAGTCTGAAAACCCCTCATACCACGGAATAGCGCCCATGCCTCGTGTTCTTCCCGGGTGTTCAAGATTTCCCAGGGCACGCATAAGCTCGTCGTTCTATCTGTTGGGCTCGAACAACCCGGATCAAGCCTCTTCTATTGCAACAAGTAGCTTATCTTCGGCTCCGTCCAGACATGCCTTCTTGGAAACTTTGCCTGTCTTCGGGTCCAACTCCTCCCCATGCGCATAGAACCAAGTCCTGCACCTGGGGGGCTAGCTTAATGTTTCGGGAGTGACACCTCCATCCAGCATCTCTTTCTCAGACGTATCCCACTTAGGCAATCCCACCGCATAGCCACCTGGCCCCAGCTTATGGAACTTATCCTTTTTTGCGGCATTGCCCTTGTTTATTCTCGACTGTTCCTTAGATAATCCCGAATACTTGAATTTCACGAAATCGTCCCAATGAGCACTTTGCTTCTCTAGTACTCCCTCAAATACTGGAGTATTCCTTCCTCCATTGACGTACTTGGCCCATTCACGAATCTTGTGGTTCTTGAATGCAACCGCCATCTTCCTAAGAGCATGGTCCTTGACTTTGTCCACATCTCCTTTTGTGAAATGATCTGGTAGGGTGAAATGTTCCATGAGCGTTTCCCAAAGGAAATGTTTTTGTCTGTCGTCGACAAAAGTAACTCCTGGACGTGGCTTTGATGGCTCTGTCCATTCTTAAAGGGAGATCGGGAGTAGGTCCTTCACAAGAACTCTGCACTGACGAACGAACTTGTTCGCAATCTTCTTAGGCGCGAATGGTTTGCCGTTAGGTTTGATTGCCTCGATATTGTACTTTATGCCCTCCTTCAACTTTTTGTTCGGGCCTCGTTTCGTCCTGTTGCCTGAAGATTTGCTCGATCCGGATGGCTGAAAGAAGAAAGATCGATTCGTTAATATATCTTCAAGTCATTTAAAACATGTGATGATCACTAGATGCCTGCTTATATAAATATATATACCTCGCTGGTCATTGTTGTTTTAAGATCAACATTTCCTTTGTCATATTCATAGTTCACGACTTCATCAATTCGGTCGCCGCGATCGAAAATCATATCACCCTCCCCGGTGTTGTTTAGATATTCGGAGCCGTCATAATCTTCTTCATTCTGATCATCATCTGGCCCGCGAGGATTGCGTATGATATTGAACAGGGCCTCTTCTCCCTCTCTGCCGGTATTGTCCACCACAGGTTTTGTTTAACTAATCCAAAAGAAATATGTTCAAATTACAATGCATGGATGCAATCAATTAATAAGGAAAAACTGAATCATTCATAGTACATAATAAGCATCATCGATTATAATCTCGAATACGTCGTCTCGAATAATAGATATAATCTCGAATACATTGTCTCGAATAATAGATATAATCTCGAATACATCGTCTCAAATAATAGATATAATCTCGAATACATCGTCTCGAATAATATATAATCTCGAATACATCGTCTCGAATATTATATATCGAGTACATTGTCTCGAAGAATCTAGGACACTCGCGGTTCCTTCGGCGCGAGCGGTGGACACCCAAAGAGAAGGAACCCTCATAGGATCATAGCTGAAGTGAGATCCCTGACGAAACTGCCAGGTATTGGAGAACCTGCCGCCCTCTAACGCAATCATGTAGCGATGGACGTGCTCGTCCTCCTCCCTGACACGACGATGTACCTCCTCCGGCGGGGCCGGCTCCCTCCGCACCGAAACTGGCCCATGTGAACGCCACCAAACAAGATCAGGGTCGACGACGGGACCCGGGGCCGGGTTCCTCATCAAGCGGCGCGCCCCTCCAAGGAGCACCTCCCAGTGCCAGTCAGGCGGAGCCTAGTCCCGGACATGGGTCAGCCGGACGTCGTCGCGGACGAGTCGACGGCAAGGATGCGGGCCGGGTATTGTCCAGAACAAATACTAGCTATACGCCCGCAAAAGTAACATTTTCTTAATGATTGGATTTTGATAACTAAAATTTCTAACATTTATATATAACTAACATTCCTATAACATTTCTAACAATGCTATATAACTAACATTTCTAATATTTCTATAACTAAAAAACAGAAAAAATTATAACATTTATATATATATATAACTAACATTTGTATAACATTTCTAATATTTCTATAACTAAAAAACAGAAAAAATTCTAACTTTCTATAACTATTTCTATAACTAAAAAACAGAAAAATTTCTAACAATTCTAACTATTTTATAACTATTTCTATAACTTAAAAACAGAAAAAATTCTAACAATTCTAACTATTTTATAACTATTTCTAGAACTAAAAAACAGAAAAATTTCTAACAATTCTAACATTTCTATAACATTTCTAACATTTCTATAACTAACTGTGTGTGTGTGTGCTCACCGGCGAGGCGAGAGGCGACGGGGGGCGGCGACGGGGACGGCGACGGGCGCGGCAACGACGGGGATGGCGACGACGGTGACAGGGACGGGGCGGCGACGTCGGGGACGGGCCGGGGCGGCGGCGATGGGGACGGGGCGGTGATGACGGGGACGGGGACGACGCAGGACGGGCTGGGAGGGCGCGGCGGTGACGACGGGGACGACGGTGACGGGGACGATGGGGCGGCGACGACAGGGACGGTGGCGGCGATGAGGGTTATGGACACGGGGGCGGCGGGCGACGGGGCAGAGGAGAAGAAGTAGAGGAGAAACTGAAATTTTTGAAGTGTTTAGTTATATAGGATGGACCTTTAGTACCGGTTGGAGCCACCAATCGGTACTAAAGGCCTGTTTTGGCCAGGCCAAGCGGCGGGAACCGCACCCCCTTTAGTGCCAGCCGGGTGGTGGCTCCAACCGGTACTAAAGGCCCCCCTTTAGTACCGGTTGGTGCTACCACCCGGCACTAAAGGGGGAGCGCTGGCACAGGTGCGGTGCGAAATGTTTAGTCCCACCTCGCTAGCCAAGGGGCGTCTGCACTGGTTTATAAGCCCCAGTGCGGTAGCTCCCTCGAGGTCCTCTCCAAAGCAGGCCTACTGGGCCTAAATGTTCTATGCTGCCCTGTGGGCCTACTGGGCCTTTGCGGGCCTGCATCCTGGCCCAACAACAGGTTGGGTTTCTTGTCGTATGCAAGCCGCTGTGGCGCAGTAGGTGGGCTTTTTTTATTATTTTTTAGTTTTATTTATTTTTGTTTGAGTTGTTTTTTTGCTGTATTTAGGTACAAAAAATTACAAACTTTCTGTTAGTACCGGTAGTTTACAAATTTGAATAGTTTAAATTTTGATTTATTTGAAATTTGTGTGAATCACTAGTTTGTGAATAACTTAACTTTGAGAATAGATTTTTCTATGATTCTTTTTTCTTATGTTTAATATTAGTGTGTTTTATCATTATATTCAATTTGGTAATGCTTAGGTTATTTAAAAAAATGAAATGCTTTTTGTAACGGATGAGTTTTCGTCCGAAACCCTGATACTTCAAAAGAGATTGTCCATTTAGTACACGAAGTGCATCCAGTTTTTGCGGTAACCCTCTCTACTTTATTGCACATGCTATGTCGGTGAAATTATGATACCATGCCAACTTTCAACCTTTTCTGAGTTCATTTGAAATGCTTTTCAATTTCAGGGTCATTTAGCTTAAAAAAATCAGTAAAGGCATGAAAGAATTTGTTTGCACATAAAATTTCCTCGCGTTTCAAATGCCAAAACACATAACTACCCTAACTATTACAGAGATTCCCTCCTGGGTGTGAAACGCAGAAGAAAGTGATTATAGTGAAGCCGATCACATCCCAGATCTTTGGGTGTGAAACGTTTTCTTCGCGTGTGTCCCTTTGCGTCGTAACCATGGAAAATCTTCATCATTTAACGGGATGCTCGGGTCAATATTCACTGTGAATGGAGCAATTTCATCAAACTTTTCATAATCTTCTGACATGTCTGTCTTGTCATCCACTCCCATGATGTTTCTCTTCCCAGAAAGAACTATGTGCCACTTTGGCTCATCGTACAATGCATTCCCTTCCTTATCTTTTCTTTTTCTTGGCTTGGTAGACATGTCCTTCAAATAGAAAACCTGTGCCACATCATTGGCTAGGACGAATGGTTCGTCTGCATATGCAAGATTGTTGAGATCCACTGTTGTCATTCTATACTGCGGGTCTTCTGTTACCCCGCCTCATGTCATATTGACCCATTTGCACCGAAACAAAGGGACCTTCAAACCACGTCGATAGTCAAGTTCCCATATGTCCTGTATATAACCATAATTTGTTTCCTTTCCTGTCTTGGTTTCTGCATCAAAGCGGACACCACTGTTTTGGTTGGTGCTCTTCATATCTTGGGCGATCATGTAAAATGTATTACCATTTATCTCATACCCTTTGAAAGACATTATATTCAAAGATGGTAACTGGGACAGCAAGTACAGGTCATCTTCAATAGAGGTGTCATGCATGGTACGTGTCTGCAACCAGCTGGCGAAACTCCTAGTTTGTTCACATGTAATCCAGTCATCAGACCGCTCCGGGTGTTTGGAGCGTAGCAAATTCTTGTGTTCATCCATATACGGAGCCACCAAGGCGGAATTCTGTAGAACTGTGTAGTGTGCTTCTGTGAGAGAATGTCCGTCCATACATATTATTTGTTCCCCTCCTAGCGTGCCTTTTCCATCCAGTCTGCCCTTATGCCGCAATTCAGGAACACCAATCGGCTTAAGGTCAGGAATAAAGTCAATACAAAACTCAATGACCTCCTCATTTTCATGGCCCTTGGATATGCTTCCTTCTGGCCTAGCACGGTTATGAACATATTTCTTTAAGACTCCCATGAACCTCTCAAAGGGGAACATATTGTGTACAAATACAGGACCCAAAACGTTAATCTCTTCACATAGGTGAACTAGGATGTGCGTCATGATGTTGTAGAAGGATGGTGGGAACACCAACTCGAAACTGACAAGACATTGCACCAAATCATTCTCTAACCTTGGTATGATTTCTGGATCGATTACCTTCTGAGAGACTGCATTGAGAAATGCACATAGCTTCACAATGGCTAATCGAACGTTTTCCGATAGAAGCCCCCTCAATGCAACCGGAAGCAGTTGCGTCATAATCATGTGGCAGTCATGAGACTTTAGGTTCTGGAACTTTTTCTCAGCCATGTTTATTATTCCCTTTATATTCGACAAGAAGCCAGATGGTACCTTAATACTAAGCAGGCATTCAAAGAAGATTTCCTTCTCTTCTTTGGTAAGAGCGTAGCTTGCATGACCCTGATGTTTGCCGTCTTTTCCGTGCATACGGTGCTGGTCCTCCCGTGCCTCAGGTGTATCTTTTGTCTTCCCATACACGCCCAAGAAGCCAAGCAGGGTCACACAAAGAGTCTTCATCACGTGCATCACGTCGATTGCGGAGCGGACCTCTAGGTCTTTCCAATAGGGCAGGTCCCAAAATATAGATTTCTTCTTCCACATGGGTGCGCGTCCGTCAGCGTCATTCGGAACAGGTTGTCCACCAGGACCCTTTCCAAAGACCACCTTCAAATCCTTGACCATATCATGTACATCAGCACCAGTATGGTGGCGAGGCTTCGTCCGGTGATACGCCTCACCTTTGAAATGCTTCCCTTTCTTTCTTACGGGATGCCTGCTCGGAAGAAATCGACGATGTCCCAGGTACACATTATTCTTACAATTAGCCAAATATATACTGTTGGTATCGTCCAAACAGTGCGTGCATGCGCGGTATCCCTTGTTTGTATGTCCTGAAAGGTTACTGAGAGCAGGCCAATCATTGATGGTCACGAACAGCAATGCCTTTAGGTCAAATTCTTCCCCCATGTGCTCATGCCACGCACGTACACCTATTCCATTCCACAGTTGTAAGAGTTCTTCAACTAATGGCCTTAGGTACACATCAATGTCGTTGTCGGGTTGCTTAGGGCCTTGGATGAGCACTGGCATCATAATGAACTTCCGCTTCATGCACAACCAAGGAGGAAGGTTATACAAACATAGAGTCACAGGCCAGGTGCTATGCTTGCTGCTCTGCTCCCCAAAAGGATTAATGCCATCTGCGCTTAGACCAAACCATACGTTCCTTGCGTCATCTGCAAACTCCTTCCCGTACTTTCTTTCGATTTTTCTCCACTGCGACCCGTCAGCGGGTACTCTCAACTTTCCGTCTTTCTTACGGTCTTCTCTGTGCCATCGCATCGCCTTGGCATGCTCTTTGTTTTGGAACAAATGTTTCAACCATGGTATTATAGGAGCATACCACATCCCCTTGGCAGGAATCTTCTTCCTGGGGAGCTCACCCTCGACATCACCAGGGTCATCGCGGCAGATCTTATAGCGCAATGCATCGCATACCGGGCAAGCGTTCAAATCCTCGTACTCATGGCGGTAGAGGATGCAATCATTAGGGCATGCATGTATCTTCTACACCATTCTCTGCCTTTTGGTACGTACTCTCGGGCAATTCATTGTCCTTTGGAAGCCTATCCTTTATCATTACCAGCAACTTTCCAAATCCCTTGTCCAATACACCATTCTCTGCCTTCCATTGCAGCAATTCCAGTGTGGTGCCCAGCTTTTTCTTGTCACCTTCGCAATTCGGGTACAACAATTTTTTGTGATCCTCTAACATGCGTTGCAACTTCTTCTTCTCCAAATCACTTGCACAGTTTCTCTTTGCATCGGCAATGGCCCGACCTAGATCATCAACGGGCTCATCCGATGCCTCTTCTTCAGCTTCTTCCCGCATTGCCGGCTCAGCTTCTTCCCGCATTACCGGCTCAGCTTCTTCCCTCATTGTTGTATCATCGTATTCAGGGAACCCATGGCCAGGATAGCTATCGTCATCCTCATCTTCTTCATTGTCTTCCATCATAACCCCTCTTTCTCCATGCTTGGTCCAAACATTATAGTGGGGCATGAAACCGGACTCAAACAGGTGGACGTGAATGGTTCTTGACGTAGAGTAATTGCGACCATTCTTACAGTCAGCACATGGACAATGCATAAAACCATCCGCTCGCTTGTTTGCCTCAGCCGCAAGCAGAAAAGTACGCACGTCATTAATGAACTCGGGAGAGCATCGGTCATCGTACATCCATTGCCTGCTCATCTTCAATAGACAGCACCGAAAACATCAAATTAATACAATATATTGTTGGGGAACGTTGCTGAAAACAAAAAATTTCCTACGGTTTCACCAAGATCCATCTATGAGTTCATCTAGCAACGAGTGATCGGATGCATCTACATACCTTTGTAGATCGCAAGCGGAAGCGTTCACTAGAACATGGATGATGGAGTCGTACTCGCCGTGATCCAAATCACCGATGACCAAGCGCAGAACAGACGGCACCTTCGCGTTCAACACACGTACGGAGCGGATGACGTCTCCTCCTTCTTGATCCAGCAAGGGGGAAGGAGAGGTTGATGAAGATCCAGCAGCACGACGGCGTGGTGGTGGATGCTGTTGTCCCGTGCAACAGGGCTTCGCCGACCGTCTTCGCGAGAGGGAGAGGTGTAGCAGGGGAGAGAGGGGCGCCAAGATGCAAGAGTGCGTCTGCCCCCTCCCTCCCCCCTTTATATAGGCCCCTGGGGGGCGCTGGCCCTTGGGAGATCCAATCTCCAAGGGGGCGGCGGCCAAGGGGGGTGGAGTGCCCCCCAAGGCAAATGGGGCGCCCCCCACCCTAGGGTTCCAAACCTAGGCACAGGGGGTGGGCCTAGGGGGGCGCACCAGCCCACTAAGGGCTGGTTCCCCCTCCCACTTCAGCCCATGGGGCCCTCCGGGATGGGTGGCCCCACCCGGTGAACCCCTGGGACCCATCCGGTGGTCCCGGTTACAATACCGGTGACCCCGAAAGTTTCCCGATGGCCGAAACTGCACTTCCTATATATAATTCTTTACCTCCGGACCATTCCGGAACTCCTCGTGACGTCCGGGATCTCATCCGGGACTCCGAACAACTTTCGGATTACTGCATATACATATCTTTACAACGCTAGCGTCACCGAACCTTAAGTGTGTAGACCCTACGGGTTCGGGAGACATGTAGACATGACCGAGATTGCTCTCCGGTCAATAACCATGTTGGCTCCCACATGCTCCTCGATGATCTCATCGGATGAACCACGATGTCGAGGATTCAAGCAACCACGTACGTATACAATTCCCTTTGTCAATCGGTATGTTACTTGTCCGAGATTCGATTGTCGGTATCCCAATACCTTGTTCAATCTCATTACCAACAAGTCACTTTACTCGTACCGTAATGCATGATCCCGTGACCAGACACTCGGTCACTTTGAGCTCATAATGATGATGCATTACCGAGTGGGCCCAGTGATACCTCTCCATCATACGGAGTGACAAATCCCAGTCTTAATCCGTGTCAACCCAACAGACACTTTCGGAGATACCCATAGTATACCTTTGTATTCACCCAGTTACGTTGTGACGTTTGGTACACCCAAAGCACTCCTACGGTATCCGGGAGTTACACGATCTCATGGTCTAAGGAAAGGATACTTGACATTGGAAAAACTCTAGCAAACGAACTATACGATCTTGTGCTATGTTTAGGATTGGGTCTTGTCCATCACATCATTCTCCTAATGATATGATCTCGTTATCAATGACATCCAATGTCCATAGTCAGGAAACCATGACTATCTGTTGATCAACGAACTAGTCAACTAGAGGCTTACTAGGGATATGTTGGTGTCTATTATTCACACATGTTTTACAATTTCCGGATAACACAATTATAGCATGAATAAAGACAATTATCATGAACAAGGAAATATAATAATGATGCTTTTATTATTGCCTCTAGGGCATATTTCCAACAGTCTCCCACTTGCACTAGAGTCATTAATCTAGTTACATTGTGATGAATCGAACACCCATGGAATTCTAGTGTTGATCATGTTTTGCTCTAGGGAGAGGTTTAGTCAACGGATCTGCTACATTCAGGTCCGTATGTACTTTACAAATATCTATGTCTCCATCTTGAACATTTTCACGAATGGAGTTGAAGCGACGCTTGATGTGCTTGGTCTTCTTGTGAAAACTTTGCTCCTTGGCAAGTGCAATAACTCCAGTGTTGTCACAGAAGAGTTTGATTAGCCCCGACGCATTGGGTATGACTCCTAGGTCGGTGATGAACTCCTTCACCCAAATTGCTTCATGCGCTGCCTTCGAGGCTGCCATGTACTCCGCTTCACATGTAGATCCCGCCATGATGCTCTGCTTGCAACTGCACCAGCTTACTGCCCCACCATTCAAAATATAGACGTATCCGGTTTGTGACTTAGAGTCATCCAGATCTGTGTCGAAGCTAGCGTCGACGTAACCCTTTACGACGAGCTCTTCGTCACCTCCATAAACGAGAAACATTTCCTTAGTCCTTTTCAGGTACTTCAGGATATTCTTGACCGTTGTCCAGTGTTCCTTGCCGGGATTACTTTGGTACCTTCCTAACAAACTTACGGCAAGGTTTACATCAGGTCTAGTACACAGCATGGCATACATAATAGAACCTATGGCTGAGGCATAGGGGATGACACTAATCTCTTCTATATCTTCTGCCGTGGTCGGACATTGAGCTGAGCTCAATTTCACACCTTGTAACACAGGCAAGAGCCCCTTCTTAGACTGATTCATATTGAATTTCTTCAATATCTTATCAAGGTATGTGCTTTGTGAAAGACCTATGAGGTGTCTTGATCTATCTCTATAGATCTTGATGCCTAATATATATGCAGCTTCTCCAAGGTCCTTCATTGAAAAACTCTTATTCAAGTAGGCCTTAATGTTGTCCAAGAGTTCTATATCATTTACCATCAAAAGTATGTCATCTCCATATAATATGAGAAATGCTACAGAGCTCCCACTCACTTTCTTGTAAACACAGGCTTCTCCATAAGTCTGCGTAAACCCAAACGCTTTGATCATCTCATCAAAGTGAATGTTCCAACTCCGAGATGCTTGCACCAGCCCATAAATGGAGCGTTGGAGCTTGCACACCTTGTCAGCATTCTTAGGGTCGACAAAACCTTCCAGCTGCATCATATACAGTTCTTCCTTAAGATAGGCGTTAAGGAATGCCGTTTTGATGTCCATTTGCCATATCTCATAATCATAGTATGCGGCAATTGCTAACATGATTCGGACGGACTTCAGCTTCGCTACGGGAGAGAAAGTCTCATCGTAGTCAACCCCTTGAACTTGTCGATAACCCTTAGCGACAAGCCGAGCTTTATAGATGGTCACATTACCATCTGTGTCCGTCTTCCTTTTAAAGATCCATTTATTTTCTATCGCTCGCCGATCATCGTGCAAGTCTGTCAAAGTCCATACTTTGTTTTCGTACATGGATCCTATCTCGGATTGCATGGCCTCTAGCCATTCGTTGGAATCTGGGCCCGCCATTGCTTCTTCATAGTTCGAAGGTTCACCGTTGTCTAACAACATGATTTCCAGGACAGGGTTGTCGTACCACTCTGGTGCGGAACGTGTCCTTGTGGACCTGCGAAGTTTAGTAGCAACTTGATCCGAAGTTTCATGATCATCATCATTAATTTCCTCTCTAGTCGGTGCAGGCACCTCACGAACATTTTCTTGAGTTGTGCCATTTTCTAGTTCAAGAGGTAATACTTCATCAAGTTCTACTTTCCTCCCACTTACTTCTTTCGAGAGAAACTCTTTCTCTAGAAAGGATCCATTCTTGGCAACAAAGATCTTGCCTTCGGATCTGAGGTAGAAGGTATACCCAATAGTTTCTTTAGGGTATCCTATGAAGACGCATTTTTCCGACTTGGGTTCGAGCTTTTCAGGTTGAAGTTTCTTGACATAAGCATCGCATCCCCAAACTTTTAGAAACGACAGCTTAGGCTTCTTCCCAAACCATAATTCATACGGTGTCGTCTCAACGGATTTCGACGGAGCCCTATTTAAAGTGAATGCAGCAGTCTCTAAAGCATAGCCCCAAAAAGATAGCGGTAAACCGGTAAGAGACATCATGGATCACACCATATCTAATAGAGTGCGATTACAACCGGACACACCATTACGCTGAGGTGTTCCAGGCGGCGTGAGTTGTGAAACTATTCCACATTTTCTTAAGTGTGTGCCAAATTCGTGACTCAAGTATTCTCCTCCACGATCTGATCGCAAAAACTTGATTTTTCTGTCACGTTGATTCTCAACCTCACTCTGAAATTCATTGAACTTTTCAAAGGTTTCAGACTTGTGTTTCATTAAGTAGACATACCCATATCTACTCAAGTCATCAATGAGGGTGAGAACATAACGATAGCCACCGCGAGCATCAACGCTCATTGGACCGCATACATCAGTATGTATGATTTCCAATAAGTTAGTTGCTCGCTCCATTGTTCCTGAGAACAGAGTCTTGGTCATTTTACCCATGAGGCATGGTTCGCACGTGTCAAATGATTCATAATCAAGAGACTCTAAAAGTCCATCTGCATGGAGCTTCTTCATGCGTTTGACACCTATGTGACCAAGGCGACAGTGCCACAAGTATGTGGGACTATCATTATCAACCTTACATCTTTTGCTATTCACACTATGAACATGTGTAGCATTACGCTCGAGATTCATTAAGAATAAACCATTCACCATCGGAGCATGACCACAAAACATATCTCTCATATAAATAGAACAACCATTATTCTCGGATTTAAATGAGTAGCCATCTCGAATTAAACGAGATCCTAATACAATGTTCATGCTCAAAGCTGTCACTAAATAACAATTATTGAGGTTTAAAACTAATCCCGTAGGTAAATCGCACTAAATAACAATAATTATTGAGGTTTAAAACTAATCCCGTAGGTAAATGGCACTAAATAACAATAATTCTTTACCTCCGGACCATTCCGGAACTCCTCGTGACATCCGGGATCTCATCCGAGACTCTGAACAACTTTCGGATTACTGCATATACATATCTTTACAAGCCTAGCGTCACCGAACCTTAAGTGTGTAGACCCTACGGGTTCGGGAGACATGTAGACATGACCGATATTGCTCTCCGGTCAATAACCAACAGCGGGATCTGGATACCCATGTTGGCTCCCACATGCTCCTTGATGATCTCATCGGATGAACCACGATGTCGAGGATTCAAGCAACCCCGTATACAATTCCCTTTGTCAATCGGTATGTTACTTGCCCGAGATTCGATCGTCGGTATCCCAATACCTTGTTCAATCTCGTTACCGGCAAGTCACTTTACTCATACCGTAATGCATGATCCCGTGACCAGACACTTGGTCACTTTGAGCTCATAATGATGATGCATTACCGAGTGGGCCTAGTGATACCTCTCCGTCATACGTAGTGACAAATCCCAGTCTTGATCCGTGTCAACCCAACAGACACTTTCGGAGATACCCGTAGTATACCTTTATAGTCACCCAGTTACGTTGTGATGTTTGGTACACCTAAAGCACTCCTACGGTATCCGGGAGTTACACGATTTCATGGTCTAAGGAAAGGATACTTGACATTAGAAAAAATCTAGCAAACGAACTATACGATCTTGTGCTATGTTTAGGATTGGGTCTTGTCCATCACATCATTCTCCTAATGATGTGATCTCGTTATCAATGACATCCAATGTCCATAGTCAGGAAACCATGACTATCTGTTGATCAATGAGCTAGTCAACTAGAGGCTTACTAGGGACATGTTGGTGTCTATTATTCACACATGTATTACGATTTCCGGATAACACAATAATAGTATGAATAAAGACAATTATCATGAAAAAGGAAATATAATAATAATGCTTTTATTATTGCCTCTAGGACATATTTCCAACATACATAAAGTTCATACATAAAGTTCATACATAAAGTTCATACATAAAGAGCATACAACACTTCAATGCAACAAAGAAATAACTCTCTAGCTAAAGAATTTAAATGCAGCAACAAATGCGATCAAGATCACAACTAAGGTAACAATTGACCCAATAGCATAATGATACCAAGCCTCACTATGAATGGCATATTTTCTAATCTTTCTAATCTTCAAGCGCATTTTCTCCATCTTAATCTTGTGATCAGCGACGACATCGGCAACATGCAACTCCAATTCCATCTTCTCCCCCTCAATTCTTTTCAATTTTTTCTTCAAATCCTCTTTTTCTCTTACAACTAAATTTAACCTCTCGACAATAGGGTTGGTTGAAATTTCGGGTTAACTACCTCCTACATAGAAATATCTATGTCAACTTGATGGGTATAATTTGTCATAAACACGAAATGCAATGAATGGTTTTAAAAGAGAATATACCACATCCGAATCATAACCCAGACGAGGGCCGACGGGGACGGATATCAAAACCATGGCACTATGCATAACAAACAACGTATGGGTAAGATAATTATACGAGTAACTACACTACTAGAAAAAGGGCTATAGATGGGATTGACACTAATGGCGCACCTGACAAGCGGTGCGCCATTAGTATATACTAATGGCGCACCACCATCTGGTATGCCATTAGAGTTGAAACTACTAATGGCGCACCTGGCACAGGGTGCGCCATTAGTATCAAATTTTTTTTGGAACTAGTGCGCCTGTCCAAACATACTAATGGCGCATCCAGACAAAGTGCGCCATTACTAGTTGTAACTAGTAATGGCGCACCTGTCGGAAAGTGCGCCACTAATGTTGTTTTTTTTATTATATTTTTTATTCCCTTTTTTGCAAAACTACTAATGGCGCACTGTTGTACCGTGCGCCGTTAATAGTTCAAACTAGTAATGGCGCACTACGGGACAGTGCGCCATTAGTAATTTTTTTTTGCAAAACTACTAATGGCGCACCACCAGATGGTGCGCCATTAGTAACCTGGATTACTAATGGCGCATTTGGTGTTGTTGCGCCATTAGTAAGTGGGCAGCAACAAGATATTTTGGGGAGCCTCTCCTACCCACACTCACTTTCTCCCCACTTCATTCTCTCCACCTCCTCCTTGTCTCGGGTGCATCCTCTTTTTCACCTCATTTCCACCATAGATTCATTCAATTTAAGTGGTTAAATTACCTTGTTTTGATAGGTAAGTAATGGGGGAAGCTATATTTATGTATTTCTCCCTACAACAACACATGCACTTTTTATGGCCTAGCTAGATCTATGTATGTTCGTGGTGTTGCATATGTTTGTGGTGTTGCATATGTGTTTGTGTTTGGAGGTGTACTGGTATTTGAAATGCGATAGTTGCCAATATTTTGCCGGAATGTTGATTCATTTCCGTTTCAGCAAGAATTTTGGCATTAAGCATTCTTTTTGGTCCTATTTTTAGGGGAAGTCATGCCAAATTTTTTCTTGTTTCTAAAATATCGTTTTGCTCTACCCCGCAGGCGACCATGGTCCGCATGATGACCGAAGGCATCGTGAATAGGTTTTTGAGGTCCGCGAAGGCCGAGATGCTTCAAAAGAACGAGGCGGAGATAAGATGTCCGTGTCGAAGATGCAAGCTGAAGAGCCTTATTGCGGACCCGGAATCCGGGCAGGTGCGGGACCACCTGCTCTTGTGTGGTGTCATGGATGGCTATCGGTGGCAAGGTGATGAAGATGACTACGAAGTCGTCCATGGGGCCGGGCAAGAAATGAGTAAGGGCAGCAAGACAACCACCACGGCTCGGGCGGGCGAGAAGACGAAGAATCCCCAGGAGATGATCACGACGGTGATGCTGTATACAGTCATCATGTAGAAGATGCAGGACATGATGATGAGGAAGATGCCGGAGCAGACCACGCTGGACCATCGATGGGCTGGGTGCAGGACCCTCATATTCAAGAGCTGCTTCTCAAGCAGACGGATAACGCAAGAGCTGCCGCCCGAGAGAAAGCCAAGATGGATCAACCTGAGTTAGACGCGGTCACTCCATTGTATGAAGGATGCAGGCCCGAGGATACCCACCTGAAAGTAACGCTCATGGCTCTCGAGATGAAGGTAAAACACAATGACCGACGCATGCTTCGACGAGAACATGTCATTCTGGCACGAACGTCTTCCCAAGAGGAACAAGTGCCCGACCAGTTTGGAGGAGGCGATGAAAATCGTGTGTCCTCTGGATTTACCGCACGTGAAATACCATGTGTGCATGAACAATTGCATCATTTATCGGGACGAGAACGCGGAGTCTACCATATGTCCGGTGTGCGGCGTCACTCGATACAAGAAGAGGAAGAAAGCTCCTCGAAAAGTGGTGTGGTACTTTCCGATCACTCCTTGTCTGCAGCGGTATTTTGCGGACCCTAAGGTAGCAAAGCTCCTGCGTTGGCACGCGGATAGGGAGGAGAAGAAGCGAGAAGATGACGCAAATGATCCGGAGATAGATAAAAAAGACAAGATGCTGAGTCACCCTAAGGATGCGAGCCAGTGGCAAGCGTTGAACTTCGAAGACCCAGAATTTGGGAACGATCCAAGGAACATCGTGCTGGGTGCGAGCACCGATGGAGTCAATCCGTTTGGTAGCCAGAGAAGCACACATAGCACCTGGCCTGTGTTTGTGTGGATGTACAACCTTCCCCCCTGGTTGTGCATGAAGAGGAAGTACATTCACATGAGTATGCCAATTGAAGGACCGAAACAACCAGGGAACGACATCAATCAATATCTGGGGCTGCTAAAAGAGGAGCTTGACACGCTGTGGAAAACTCCAGCCAATACGTGGGACGCCACAGAGATAGAATATTTCCCTATGAGAGCCGCGCTGCTCACGACGGTGCACGACTATCTCGGTTACGGATGTGTCGCGGGGCAGGTGGTCCACGGATTTTCTGGATGCGCCAGGTGCATGGATGACACAACTTATCGGCAGCTAGATAGAGATCCCGGGTCTTCGAAAACCGTGTTCATGGGACATCGAAGGTGGCTTCGCGACGATGACCCGTGGAGAAAACGCAAGGATCTGTTCGATGGTGAAACCGAACCCCGAGGACGCGCGCGTACGAGGAGTGGCGAGGAAATAGACGAGCTGTTGAAAAATTGGAAAGACTGCCCACTACCGAGAAAGAAGCAAAAGGCGTCAGAGTCGGGAAAGAAGCGAAAGGCGCCAGAGCCGTTGCTGAAGGTATGGAAAACGAGGTCTGTTTTCTGGGACTTGACGTACTGGAAGAGCCACCGTGTGCCTCAAGGCCTTGATGTCATGGATATCACGAAGAACATGTGCGAGAGTCTGCTTGGTACCCTGCTCAACATGCCAGAGAGGACCAAAGATGGGCCAAAAGCAAGGGCAGACTTGAAATCAATGGGCATCAGGCAGGAGCTTCACACTATATATGATGATCATGATGATGATGATGATGATGATGATGAGGCGAAGCAGGACACGGAAAGTCGTCGCAAAGGCAAGAAGGCCAAGAAGACCGGAAATGACTACCCTCCCGCGTGCTTCACTCTAAATGAGGAGGAGATCGAGCAGTTTTTCACCAGCCTCATAGGAGTAAAACTTCCTTACGGTTACGCGGGGAAGATAAGCAGATACCTAGACCCAGCGAAGCAGAAGTTCAGCGGGATGAAGTCTCACGACTGTCATGTGTTGATGACGCAGATACTTCCAGTTGCAATCCGTGGGATCATGGACACGCACGTCCGTGAAACCCTATTTGGCCTATGCAACTTTTTCGACGTCATCTCTCGGAAGTCTGTTGGCGTGAGGCAACTCAGAAGGCTATAGGAAGAGATCGTGGTGATACTATGCGAGCTTGAGATGTACTTCCCGCCCGCATTCTTCGACGTTATGGTGCATCTGCTGGTCCATATCGTGGACGATATCATCCAACTCGGGCCGACGTTCCTGCACAGCATGATGCCGTTCGAAAGGATGAATGGTGTCATCAAAGGATACGTTCGCAACATGTCACGTCCAGAGGGAAGCATAGCCAGGGGCTTTCTGACCGAAGAGTGCATCTCCTATTGCACGAATTATCTAGGCATCGAGAACCCCGTTGGTCTGCCCGTCAACAGGCACCTCGGTAGGCTCGCTGGATGGGGTCACCGTGAGGGTCGTCGCGAAATGCATGTCGACTTCGAGGGTCGACTCGCCGACTTTGAAAGAGCAAACCTAGTCGCGCTACAACACATAGACGTGGTCGATCCTTGGGTGGTAGAGCACAAAACCTTTATTAAGAAGATGTACAATGACCGAAGGCAACAGAGGATGGACGGAGATATACTCAAAGAGCACAACTCATGTTTCACGCGTTGGTTCAAGCAGAAGCTTCTGTCGTACCCTTTACATGAGGATTCTTCCGCGGAAGAACAACTCATATTCGCCTTGTCACAGGGCGCCGAGCACAACCTGATGACCTATGAGGCGTACGATATCAACGGCTACACATTCTACACCGAGGCCAAGGACATGAAGAGCGATGGTTATCAGAACTCCGGGGTGACGATGGAATCCTACACCGGTAACGACAGGGACAGATACTACGGAAGGATCGAGGAGATCTGGGAGCTGAGCTACGCTGGAGAGAAGGTCCCGATGTTCTGTGTCAGATGGGCCAAGAGCGTCCTAAAAGAAGACCGGTATTTCACTACCATGGTTATACCCGAAGCCAAATCCAAGACCGCGGTCGCAAACGTCACCGCGAAAAATGAGCCATGGGTACTGGCTTCCCAAGTGGACCAATGCTTCTTCATTACCGACCCGTCAAAGCCCAGTCTTGTTGTCGTGAGGAGAGGCAAAAGGAAGATCATCGGAATGGATGGAGTAGCCAATGAGCAAGACTTCGACAAGTACGGCGACCCGAGGATCGAACATGACGACGATGATGAAGTAGCAGCATAAACCACAAGAAGAAGCAGGACCATCCTACCTAAAGGACGTCCGTTCTGCAGAAGAACTCCATTTGCGAAAAAGAAGGGCAAGAAGATTGTGAACAGATAGCTAGCTAAGATCGATTGTATTTAAATCGTAGCCTTCATTTCTCGATTGTATTTCATGGGCACTTTATGAACTATCATGAATATTTTTAAATTTCATGGACACTCGATCTCGATCCCCCTCCATCTCGATCGCTATCCCACCTCGCCTGATCCGGTCCCCCTTGCCGCCGAGCACCCCCCGGTCCACCGGCCGCCGCCGCCGACCCCCCGCACCCTCGATTCCCCTACTCAACCGCCGCCGCCGAACAGATTACTGTCTTATAAAAAAAATATTACTGTTACTGTCTTATAAAAAAATATTACTGTTATGATTTAAACTAGTTTAAAAAATTATTACTGTCTTATAAAAAAATACTAATGGCGCACCACTGTGAGGTGCGCCATTAGTATGGATGTACTTATGGCGCACCGAGGGGTGGTGCGCCATTAGTATTGTGCCATTGCTATAAGAAAAAAAATACTAATGGCGCACCTCACCGTGGTGCGCCATTAGTATGGATGTACTTATGGCGCACCGGGGGGTGGTGCGCCATTAGTCTTGTACCCGATCCCCCCTTCCCTCTCCCCCTTCGCCCGATCTCCCCTTCCCTCTCCCCCTCGCCTGTTCCCTCTCCCTCGATCCACCGCGCCTCTCCTTCCCTCGTCCCTCCCTCCACCGCGCCGCTGCCGCCGCTGCCCCGACCCACTGCGCCCTGCCTCCTCGCCCCCTCCCCACTTGCCCCTCGCGCTTCCCCTCGCCCTTCCCCTCGCCCTCTCGCCTTCTCCTCTCCCCGAGATCCGCATCGGCAACCCGCGCGCGACGCGCCCGTCGCCGGCCACCTCGCACCACCGTGGCAACCGTCGACCTCATGCCACACTGACGTGCCCAAGCACTCCACCTCCATCGACTACGTCTCCCCGGACAAGCCGCAGGACTCCAGACGCCCCCGCGACACCTTCCCCGCCACCGGCTTCCTCTTCGGCCCGGCGGACTCCGTCGACAATTCGCTCTGGCGGCCCCGCTTTGCTCACCTGCAGGTGACGGTGAGCTCCTCTGTCGATCCCCTCCCTTTCCCCTTCGGTTCATCGGGAGTACTGCTTAAGTGATGCTTGGATGTGTAATCTGCTCTAGTGAGTTCCTGTTTGTGATGTGTAATCTTCTCTAGTGACCACTCCATCTGGTGGTGGTCAGCTACTTGTCCAAAGATCCAAGGAGTGGGCTGTCATCACTTAATCCGCTCTAGTGACCCGCGATGTGTAATCTGCTCGATGTTGTTGCTGCTGCTGCTTATGTGATGCCGGTGCTTGTTCTTGTAGTTGCACTCTACTAATGCTGCTCTAGCTCTATCTTCTAAGTCCACTGAATTTTGTCAACTTGTGATGCTGCTGCTACTGTAGATCTTGTGAACTTGTGATCTTCTGAACTTGTGAATTTTGCTTAGAAACATCAATGAATTTGGTGATGGAGTACAATTTTGTATAAAATGAAATGCAAGGTTGCTGATATTGTAACCCAGATCACACAGATCAATTATTTTCAATTTATGCAACTGTAAGAGTACCAACCAGATTACACAAGTCATTTTTGATCTGCAAGGTTGTTGTTGTTGTGATGGAGTAACTCTGTAAGATGGAGTACATGAGTACTGTAGTAGTAACTCTTGATTAATTATGGCATTGTGTGTCATAATTTAAAATTGCCATGTTTATTAGAAGTGTTAACCATCACTTCTGGGTTGTAACCTTAGCTGTGTTTCAATGCTTAAAGACTATTAGCTGCATAGTAATTTCCCTGTCCTAATTGTTGTTTTTCCATGCATAGATGAACATTCTATAATTTTCAAGGATCAATTAGACCAGATTGGGCTCTCCTTTTTATTGTTGTTTTGAACTTTCTGTTGTGAAAAATAAAGCAGGATTTTAGACTAATGTGGGCATATGGCTACACCAGCATGGTGTTTTGATTCAGAAGTGATGATTTGCTACAACCAGTGCATGCATGCCTTTTTTCTTCATTTTTAGTAAAGTGCTCTGTTCTGGGTCATGGACTTTGTGCCATGGCCACATTGGTTTTCTGTTTGGCCTCAATTTGGCCTGACAAATGATGGTCTACTAGCTGGTCTACTAGCTGGCAAGATGCTTGGTATATATATGTTGTGTTCAGTTTTGGCAGGAGTTCAGAACTGTTAGGCAAAGGTCATGTCTCCGACCATCGTGTCGTGATGATTTTGCAGGTACCCCGGGAGGCCCTTGAGTTTGCTGGAATGTCGATTAACTTCTGTTCCGGCAAATTCGGGTACTCCATATGTCCTATTTTCAGCAAAGGTCATGCTGAAATTTTCCGTGAATTTTAGCATGACTTTGCTAAAAATAGGACATATGGGGTACTTGTGACTAATGCATGGGCCGGGGTATCTTAGTAGTTAATTAAGTAGGAAAAAGTGCCCCTTTATTCTAGCTGCATTAAACCATAGGCGGCAATAGAGCCAAGTGATTAGGCCCAACTTAGAATTCTCCTCGGTGTCGACAAACCCTAAATGATGAGACCATGATCTTGTTCCTTGACAATAACCAACTTTTTGACCAAACTTTGTTCCTATTTAGAGAGAAACATGGCCAACAACGATGAGGCCGGGGGTTCGGGCATCAAGGCATTCTGGGAGCTGTCCCAGGAGATGGATGAACAACCTCACTTGTATGAGGCCGCCGCCTTCCCCACCGATCCTGAGACCACTGATGGTACCGCCAAGGATGACCCCATTGATGCCACCACTGATGGTGCCGCCGAGGATGCCACCACTGATGATGGCGGCGCACGCACGGATGGCAGCTAACCGAAGAGGCAACGGAAGGACCGGCGCCCGACCGTGCTCCGCACCCTCAAGGAGGAAGTTACTGAAGTGGACTCCGACGGGAATCCAACGGCGCCCGAACGAATAGTCAAGGGGTACTCGCTTCAGCTCGGGTGCATTCTCCGGAGCACCGTCTCGATCAACACCGAGAACGTCAGGCATCCTGACCGAGGGAATTTGCACAACCTCCTCTTCACGAAGCTGCACGAACGATACAAGTTCCCCGCTGAATTTGAAAACACAAGCCTCAAAGGGAATAAAGTGAACAATTATGCCCTCACGAAGATGAGCACGACCCTGTCTACTTGGAAAAGCAATGTGAAGAGAATGATCCAGAAAGGTGAGAGTTATGAGAAGATCAAGGAGAAAAATCCTTCGGTCACCGAAGATAACTACAACGACTTCAAGATCAATTGCTCGAGCACCGCAAGCTCCGATTCAAGTAAGTGGGGGAAAGAAATGCGGGAGCTGAACTTAGGGGAACACACACTCGGTCCCGGCGGTTACAGAGTGGCGGAGCCTATATCGGAGAAGGAGGATGCGGACCGTGCCGAGCAAGGCCTACCGCCCCTCTTCGATAAATACGGAGACAAGCAGACCGGGAACTTTGTCAGGGCCCGGTACAAGAAGGACCCGAAAACAAAGGAGCTTACCACGGATCCGAAGACCAGGGAGCTTGAGCTGGTTCTGGTGAGGAATACACCCCCGCGTAATTAGCTTCATATGGTTGCATTCTAATTAATGAAGACAAATTTCTAAATGGTTCACATTCCTTCCGTAGGCGACTGAAAGCAGTAGCGCTGGGTCGACTAAGAGCAACCCTTGGGACACCACTCTAAATAGGGCGTTGAATGTAATGAAGAACAAGGATAAGCTCAGTAAGCCGTCGTCAGTTGGTCGTGCGGCCGGCAAAGGCTTGTCGACAAAATGGTCGTCATACTATAACACTGGTGGTCGACAAAATGGTCGTCATACTATAACACTGGTGTCGACAAAATGGTGCGCGGATTCCGGAGATGGTCCAAGAGCAAGTGGAACAACAACTCGGAAGGACGATCACCGCCATTGTGTCGACAAAATGGTGCGCGGATTCCGGAGATGGTCCAGGGGATTAGTGCGTGGATTGCGGGCGGCCAACAGGGGCTGCCCCCGATTCCTAGCTTCACGTCCAGCAACTCGCAGAACGCGATGGCGGGGCCATTGGTGTCTCTGACGGAGGTGGCATTGGTGTCTCCGACGCCGGCACGGGAGCTTAATGCACCCGGGTGTACGCCGGCCGGCACCTCTGCAGCAAGCGGCCCTGGCGTCAACTGCACGCCCGCCCTTGGCGGTGCCTCGACATTAGCCGAGCTCGACGCCATCATCACGGTAACTAATTAAGCCTCTCTCGGCCGAGGATTTCATCTCCTTGCCTTTGACTGGGCATCCCTGACGCCCGACATGTTTTTGCAGGGCGCCGCTGATGTTCCGTGCACTCTCCTGTTTTTCGTGAACAACGAGTGGGTCGATGTCGCCAAGGGCAAAATCGTTCAACCGGGCAACCCCTTGTTCCACATTACCCAGATGCCACCCAACTTGTTTAGGGTCCAACTTGTTCGGGTGCTGCCAGGCTGCGACGAGTTGTTACCTCCGATTCGACCCGTCGGGGCCGACGATGATGACGTGATGACCCTCAGCGCCTGCCTGAGCTGGCCCCTGCTTTGGCCGAAGAGCCAGATACGTTTGGGGGCGGGGGACACCACCCCAAAGACAACACCGCCAGTCGTGCTGGCGCCAAGTCGGCCCCATGGCATGACCGCCGCAACGATGCCGGACATCCCTATGCCACTGGATCCAAACATGCATATGGCACAGGATCAGAACGACGACGACGATACATTTGCCAACGTCGATCAGTACTTTGCCGATCATGGGTACGGTGGCGACTTCATGGGGCCTCCTTCTCAAGAACCCAACCCAACAAAAGACGTGCGCGATCTAGCTGGTACCGCGGAGAAGCCAAGTTGTAACAGGCGTCGTCTAGCGTTCAGCTCTCAGGAGACGCCTCCAGCTACCGACTTCACCGAGCCTCAGATAGGCGAGGAGCGAAATATTATCAGCCCCAACACACTCAAGAAGGCGGTCTGTGAGCAGAAGTCGGTCCCATTACAGGAGAAGAAGAAGGCACGCAAAAGAAAGACTAAAAAGGGTGCGGGCCAGCCGGCACCGAGTACGATCCGTGCTCAGGACGGGCCACCTGCACCTGAGGATATCTCGAGGAGGGTGCATGTGGCGGGTAGGCCGATGCTACCGAGAAATATGCTCGATGCTGCAACCGGTGCTATGCGGAGTCTGCATGACAGTGTTCTTTCTTTGGACAAGCGGCGTCTCGGAGAGAAGGATGTGCATACCCGGTTTTCACGGCCAAGGTGCCAGAGGGCAAGGGCTTTGTGGATAACTCCATCGGGGGTATGATCGTCCTGCGGTTTGATGACATCCACGCTATGTTGAACCTTCATCCGCTGCACTACACCTTCGTTCGGCTATTTTCGCTGAGTATGGAGATGCGGATCATTCGCGACAAGACCCCGGACATTGTGATAGTCGACCCCTTCTACATGCGTGCCAAGATCTTGGGCAGCGCTGGGGACCGGCAAGTCGCGAGTTCTTACCTCGAAGGCGTCATTCTGGCAAACCAAGATAAGGATAACTTCCTCATGCCTTACTTTGCCGAGTAAGTCCTCCCCTCAACCGCCCCGTAACATATGAATTCTTAGATTTCGATCGTTTTTCTTTTCACATTCCGTGTTTTCTGCAGTGACACACGTTGCACGCTCATCCTCCTAAGCCCTAAATATTCCATGGCCACATATTTCGACCCGGACCGTCAGTCGAACATAGACTACACAAATGTCAACAAGGTTCTTCATGATGTTCTCCCCGTCTACGTCAAATCTGGAGGCACCTTCACCAGGCCTATTCGTAAGTACGGCAAGCATGTGTTCTCCCACAATACGACGTTCTGCTGCGTCAAGCAGCCAACTGGCGGTCAGAAGGGTGCCTACTACGCCATCCATCACATGCGGGCGATCGTACGGGACCATCATCAACTTCTGCTACCGAGTAGACTCAAAGATTGGGCCGCGAGCGTGTCGGCAATCCAGGACGCGGACATCAGACAAGAATTCTTTCGCATCTAGTCGGAGTTTGCGGAAATCATCCATCAAGATGTCCTTCGTACCTCGGGGCAGTTCTACCTCAGAAATCAACCGTCCAACAGTGACATCGACACAATCCTACAAATGCAGGCTGACAACGCCCGTTGTTTCATGACTCCCACGACAGACGGCGGCTTCATCCACGCTCCGGTCCCTTGAGTCGAGTCGATAACAGTGATGCTGTGTCTAGTTCTGAAACATCGATTGGCTCATGTTGTAATTAAACTTCAATGAATTTGTAGTATGTCTCTTTGGTTTCGAGAGTCGTTCAGCTTAGATGTAATCGATGCTATTAATGTTTTGCTTTTCTCTTCCGATCGTTCTGTTGCATACTTATATGTTGCTTATGTATTGTCTGTGAATTGGTACTAACGTTTCGTTGGGCTACTGCATAGCGATGCCGTGGTATGTCGTGTACAAGGGTAAGGTTCCCGGAGTCTACAACGACTGGGAGGAGTGTCAGAGACAGGTTCACCGATTCAGCGGTAACAGTTACAAAGGGTACACCACTAGGGCCGAGGCTGAATCTAGATACGCCCGCTATCTAGCGGGAGAGGGGAGGGAGCGTTGGAGGAACCGGATGAAGACGAGTTTCATCGTGATGATGCTCATTGTGATGACCGCAGTTCTCTTCTATGTGATGGTAGTTTAGATGATCGATATCGACTTGTAATGTGAAGACAAACTCGCGGTCTCGAGACTTGTAATATAATGTTCTATCTTTGTTCGGTCTTTTCAATTCAGAGACTAATATGATGAATTGTATTCGGAGACTAAAATGATGAATTGTATTCAGAGACTAATCTTCCATTTTATTCGATGAATCTGTTGTTGATGTGTGCTGTCTATATTTTGTCCAATTATACATTTTGTAACCTGTGCAAAAAACAGAAAATAAAAAAAAATAAAAAAAACCTAATATTCATACTAATGGCGCATCACACCATAGTGCGCTATTAGTATGCCAAAGGATACTAATGGCGCATCATTAAACAGTGCGTCATTAGTATGCCGAAGTTACTAATGGCGCATCCTGTGGTTGTGCGCCATTAGTATGCCAAAGCACCTGGGTATACATGGCCCCCTGGGAGGCATACTAATGGCGCACCGTGGGCTATACTAATGGCGCACCGCATGGTGCGCCATTAGTATACCAGTTACTAATGGCGTGGTACTAATGGTGCACCACTAATGCGCCATTAATGGCCAAATTAGGTGCGCCATTAGTAGGCCTTTTCCTAGTAGTGCTATATATCAAAATCACACAAACATCAATTTTTTATATAAAACTTCATGAACAAGAGGCTCACCACAAGGTGGTGCCGGCGACGGGACGTTGCGAGCGATCGACGGTGGTTACGACGGAGATTTAGAAGGTACTAACTAAACCACACCTACATATGCAAAACTAAGTGTTATTTTTGACCTCAAATTGCATATAAATCAAATACTAGCACATATATATAATTCCTCCCAAATTACTAAACTCAAAAATCAATCACTATACAAAGCATTGCACGAGAGATGAAAGGAAAGAGTTGCTAACCTTTGTGATCATTTGAATGGATGGGGGCCTTCAAATCTTGGGCAAAATGTATGATGAGCTTGAGAGGAAGAGGGAAAACAACAGAGAGGAGAGGGGAAAGGGGAAGAATAGAGCGAGCTCGGGTCTATGTAGGACGACCTTTAGTACCGGTTCATGATACGACCCGGTAATAAAGGTGCTGGAGGGGCCCTGGACTGACAACATCCTGCCACCACTCACTTTAGTACCGGTTCGTGGCACGAACCGATGCTAAAGGTTCGCGACGAACCGGTACTAATGAGAGTGGCCCGGCTAGCCGTTGGAACCGGCACTAATGTACACATTAGTGCCAGCTCAAATTCAAACTGGCACTAATGTGCTTCACGTTTGACCATTTTTCTACTAGTGAATAGCCCCCGAGCCTTAATGCGGGCACGGGTGGACGAATTAAGGATCGATATCCATAGTAAAATCACAAATTATGTGTAATGACTCTATGTATCCAAGTACTTTACGTCATTAATGCTTGGATCCGCATTGTACAAAACTTTGTTGAACGACCATCAGCTTCCACCTCCTCGGCCAGTAGCCGAGGAGTGTTTGTCCTACTTTATAAAGTCTTTATGAGGGCAAAGATTTACGACAAACAAGGCAATATGGCCATACGGTTTTATAAGCAAAGGTATGCAGAGAGATATGTTATATTACTGTTTAACATAAGAAATGTCTTCCAAAGAAAATAGTCCCGCTATCGGTTCCTTTCTTTGGGTTGTTATGCTAAGCATGATCAGGAAACCTCAGCTCTAATTAGGAGCAAAATATTGAGGATTTAGTTCGGAGGCTAGTTACTAGCCCCTGGTAGAGTTCGGCGACAGTCGAGGTCAAGCCGTAAACACTTGGCCAATGTTATGAATGGCCCATCATTTAACACGGTCATCGGATCGCTGACCAGTTTGCACTTATTGTGATAGTCAGCTTTCGGCTTTCTCCACTGAGGTGCTTAACCATGCAAGCTGGAAGCACAATCGCAGTGGTTCTCCCGTTGCACACCTACCCGAACAAAGCGGAACATAGGAGTCAAGCACAGGAGCCGGGCAACCCAACTATTGACCGAAGACACAGTTTGAAACCAATGCATATTTACCAAGATCCGAGAATGTTTTTGCCGAATCTCTCAAGGTGTCCAGCGTTGCACTGCGAGACTTGTGCTGGAAACACACAAATAATTAAAAAGTGCCAAAAGCTTGGAAAACCAAAAAACATGAGTAAAAACATGACGTCCGAACAAGACCAAGTGTTCGGTGCCAATCCGAAAATTGGAAGAGAAAAAAATTGTGCTTCTGTCGTGTTTTGACAATGACCAAGAAGAAAACACATTTACAGCACATATATAAATTTTAAGAGCCCCCAAGTGACTTGGGTAAAAGAATTTTATTTATAATGATTGTATGTACCGAAGTACTTATATCATATTTGTGTTCACCCGAACTTTAAACGCGTCTTAACCGACCGTCGACTTCTCCCTCTTCGGCCAAGGGCCGAAAAGTGTCATGTACTCCGCCTGTCGAGAGTAGCGACGGTGTTTCCGATGTCCAGGCAATCAGGTCATAAGGCTGTAACAGACAAAGCGCGCTCAGGGAACTTATGCTATAATACTAACGAAGTGTAAGAAGCATCTTCGAAGAAAATAGTACCCCCACTGATACCTTTCTTCGGTGCTCATTATTACTATGACAATTGTGCAATAGATTTTCTGTACTCATGAGATCCGTTGTGTGCCGACCATAATAGAAAACAATAAAAGCGCTAGCATTCGGCTTCACCCAGTCTGAGGTCTGGCTTGGGTGACCCGATCATGACAATCGCAGAGTTGCTCCCTTTACTCCCTAGCCGAACAATCGGGAATGTAGGGGTAAACACAGGATCGAGGCAACCCAGCTTGCAAATCACTTAAGTCAATATGGTGCATATGGTGGCGTAATACACGAACAAGGAATGAAGCCGTACAAGTATAATCATATGCAAGAGGAAAAGCTTCATAAAGGAAGGCCCCAAGTAAACGGGGTATTTGAATTTATGTGTCACAGAAAAGGTTATGACAATGAAATTTTTTACAAGCAACTTTTTTCCTAAAAAGTATAATGCTTGGTCGAACAGAAAACAAATTAAAAATTTAAAACTTTGAGCATGAAGGCAACTTAGCTGGTTAATGTGTTCGGTATTGATGATGCAGTCCGAGCTTGATGCGGGACAAGGTTCCATCCCCCAAGCCGGTCCCGAGGTGGCGGAGCAAAGAGCTCGGCACTCCGAAGTGGTGACATCGCACGGTTAATGCAGGCCGGCAGATTGATGCCGAACTCCCCGGCATGGGGTAATGATGTGTTGACGAAGCCCCCCGTCCAGCCAAGGTGACGTGGTATGTTAGTACGCCGAGTTAACGATACTGCCCAACCCGGATCATTTTCCTGTGCACAAAACATAGTGCAAACCGGAGATAATAGTAATCATAATAACAAAAATCGTTGCATAATAAATAATTTATGCGAAATGAGTAATAAAAGAAATGTGGCCTAGCGCCGAAGTCAATGTCGATGTAGGGCATCGGCGTGATGCGGTAAAGGCGTGGCAAAGCCTAAATTCACAGGTCAGTCTGTATTCCGCATGCGGCGTTCGCCGGACTATGAATGGAAATAGACCGAACCAGCATGCGACCGTCGTCAATGCGGCCACCATTTGATAGACCTGCGTACATATGATGGACAAGCCAGAGTAATAATTCCTTGGAAAAAATGAACGAAAACAAGCAAAAAATATTATGATTAATAGCACCTCGTTTATTTATTGTAGCAATCCGAAGAAAGGTGATTCCCAAAATTGGGACTCAATACGCACAACCATTGCCTGGTGGGCAATAAAGTGGCCGCAATGGCGATGATGGCAAAGGTTGGCTCGCTGAGGCAAAGCCCTCGGTCCAGCTAATGTGACGGAGATGGTCGGCTAGTGACGCCGAAGATTCCAGAGTAGGTTGATGAAGAGATGGCGAAGCCCCCGGTCCAGCCGAGATGTCTAAGCTTCGATGTCAGCCGATGAGTCGAAGTAGGTCGGCGTGATGGAAACCGGCTTGATGGAGCAACAGTGCGGCCCTGCTGATGCAAGTCGTGACGTGGTCAATGCCGGCTTGATGAAGTGACCAGTAGCCCTCACCGTGTAATCCGTGGTGATGTCGGTGATGCCGGTGTGCCCGCTTCATGTAATCCGTGGGGCGGCGATGTTGGTGATGATTTATCCTTCGTGATGCCGAACTCTTGTTCGGCTTGCCGAGATGATGATCCGAAGAAGTTGAGCTCGGCTCAATAAAGTGACAACGTGTCTAGCGTAGGTCGGCAGCCATAGAGCAACATTGTCGGGCTGGTTTGACACCAGCACAATGGTGAAGATCATATTGGAAAAGACATCAAAATTAGTGGGATGTGTTTGGGACAAAACACAATACCCCATACAAAACTTCCTTCAAAAAGGATGTCCGAAATCCCGTTCATAAAAAAGATGAACTCGGGTCAGATTTGTTCTCGCGCAGAAAACAAATCCGAAAAGTGATGCACTAATCGGAAGGTTCCCGGAGTTTGGACGGTCGGATCGAGCTAAAATTTGGAGGGTGGTAGGTATGGGAATTCCGCAGTAGATGAACGGTTGGATCTTCCAAAGGACCTCCGAGCTGGGCTCCAGAGACCACGCCTTAAACTCATCCAGATTCCCGTCCAGATTAGACAGTGCTCCGGTATATAGTAGATTGTCGGAGATTCCTCCATCGGAACTCGACGAAATTTTGCATGGCAATTGTAGACGTAATTCTGCACTATTCCACCGAAGCAATCGTCAAACCGATGCTCGAGCAGGCCGTGACGGCGGATACAAGTTCGCTATCCAGACACAAACAGCCCTAGAGTTCGTACTAGAATAACACCTTAAGACACAACGTTGTCCAGACACAAACCGTATGTGTCACAAATAGCCCTAGAGTTCGTAATAGAATAACACCTTAAGGCACAAATCAACCAAAACCCTAATGTCACCTAGATACTCCAATGTCACCTCAAGTATCCGTGGGTATGATTATACGATATGTGTCACACAATCTCAGATTCATCTAGTCAACCAACACATAGAACCTCAAAGAGTGCCCCAAAGTTCCTACTGGAGAATCATGACAAAAACATGTGCCAACCCCTATGCATAGGTTCGTGCGCGGAACCCGCAAGTTGATCACCAAAACATACATCAAGTGAATCACGTGGTATCCCATTGTCACCACAGATACGCACAGCAAGACATACATCAAGTGTTCTCAAATATTTAAAGACTCGGTCCTTTAAGATAACTTCAAAGGGGAAACTCAATCCATTACAAGAGAGTAGAGGGGGAGAAGAAACAAAAGATCCAACCATAATAGCAAAGCTCGCGATACATCAAGATCGTGCCAAATAAAGAACACGAGATAGAGAGAGAGATCAAACACATAGCTACCGGTACATACCCTCAGCCCCGAGGGTGGACTACTCCCTCCTCGTCATGGAGAGCACCGGGATGATGAAGATAGCCACCAGAGAAGGATTCCCCCTCCGGCAGGGTGCCGGAACGGGTCTAGATTGGCTTTTGGTGGCTACGGAGTCTTCTAGAGGCGGAACTCCCGATCTATTGTGCTCCCGGATGTTTTTAGGGTATATGGAGATATATAGGCAGAAGAAGTATGTCAGGGGGGCCACGAGGGCCCACGAGGGTGGAGAGCGCGCCCTAGGGGGGTTGGCGTGCCCCCTGCCTCGTGGCCTCCTCGTAGGTCCCCTGACGTGCACTCCAAGTCTTCTTGGCTTCTTTCCTTCCAAAAATAAGTTCCGTGAAGTTTCAGGTCAATTGGACTCAGTTTGATTTTCCTTTTCTGCGATACTCTAAAACAAAGTAAAAACAGAAACTGGCACTGGGCTCTGTGTTAATAGGTTAGTCCCAAAAATTGTTATAAAAGTGTATAATAAAGCCCATAAACATTCAAAACAGTAGATAATATAGGATGGAGCAATCAAAAATTATAGATATGTTGGAGACGTATCAGCATCCCCAAGCTTAATTCATGCTCGTCCTCGAGTAGGTAAATAATAAAAACAGAATTTTTGATGCGGAGTGCTACTTGGCATAATTTCAATGTAATTCTTTTCAATTGTGGTATGAATATTCAGATTCGAAAGATCCAAGACAAAAGTTCATATTGACATAGAAACAATAATAATTCAAGCATACTAACTTAGCAATTATGTCTTCTCAAAATAACATGGCCAAAGAAAGTTCATCCCTACAAAATCATATAGTTTAGTCATGCTCCATTTTCATCACACAAGAATGCTCTCATCATGCACAACCCGAATGACAAGCCAAGCAATTGTTTCATACTTTAGTAATCTCAAACCTATAAACCTTCACGCAATACATGAGTGCGAGCCATGGATATAACACTATGGGTGGACTAGAATAATGAGGGGGTTATGTGGAGAAGACAAAAAAAGGAGAAAGTCTCACACCAACGAGGCTAATCAATGGGCTATGGAGATGCCCACCGATTGATGTTAATGCTAGGAGTAGGGATTGCCATGCAACGGATGCACTAGAGTTATAAATGTACGAAAGCTCAACAAAAGAAACTAAGTGGGTGTGCATCCAACTTGCTTGCTCACGAAGACCTAGGGCACTTGAGGAGGCCCGTTGTTGGAATATACAAGCCAAGTTCTATAATGAAAAATTCCCACTAAGATTGAACAAGAGACTCTCTATCATAAAGATCATGGTGCTACTTTGAAGCACAAGTGTGGCAAAGGCTAGTAGCATTGTCCCTTCTCTCTTTTTACAGCATGATCACAAAGACTTCCCCCAAGTCTTCCCAAAGGTTCTACTTGGCACAAACACTAATTAAAAGTATAAAACCACATCTCAACAAAGGTTAGATTAATTATTTATTACTAAACAGGATCTAAAAGCAAGGAATACAAATAAAGTTGGGTTACCTCCCAACAAGCACTATCGTTTAATGCCCCTAGCTAGGCATGATGATTTCAACGATGCTCACATAAAAGATAAGAATTGAAACATAAGGAGAGCATCTTGAAAAATAGGGCTAGCACATTTAAGTCTAACCCACTTCCTATGCATGGGGATTTTGTGAGCAAACAACTTCTGGGAACAATAATCAACTAGCATAGGAAGGCAAAACAAGCATAACTTTGAAACTTTAAGCACATAGGGAGGGAACATGATATTATTGCAATTCCTACAATTATATATTCCTCCCTCATAATAATTTTCAATAGCATCATGAATGAATTCAACAATATAACCAGCACCTAAAGCATTCTTTTCATGATCTACAATCATAGAAAATTTACTACTCTCCGCATAAGCAAGATTCTTCTCAATCGGAATAATAGTGGGAGCATCATAAGAGACTCGAATACTATAAATTGTTTCCACATTAAAAGAGTAATGTTCAGAGAAAGGGTACTCATAATCATGACAAGTTTTATAAATATAATCACTACTTTTTATAGCATAAGTATCATCACAATAATCATCATAGGTAGGAGGCATGCTATCATCATTATAAATTTGCATATCAAAACATGGGAGACTAAAAATATCATCTTCATTAAACGTAGCATCCCCAAGCTTGGGACAAACATTAATTGCAACAAATATATTCTCAAAAACATCATCTTCATCAAACATAGCATCCCCAAGCTTGGGCCTTTTCATATCATAAGCATAATCACTCCCATCATTAATAGTATGGATAGCACCAATAGTATAGCAATTATCATATTCTTCCAAGCAAGTGACAAAAAGATTTTCAAGATCATAAGAAGTATCATTACCTTCCATAATTATATTTTCATGAGGCACAATAGTAATATGGCAACATTATTTGGGAGAGACATCTTTTTACCTCTCTTTCTGTAGACGTGCTCGATTTAACTTCTTCATGTGGCGCTCATAGTCTGAGTCAATAGGCTTGGGAGCTGGTGGTCTAGCCATACGAATGAAGTGGTCAATATTTTCCACATGCACTTTCTCCCTTGGCGGCGGTGGCGGTTTCGGTGCAAAATGGGCTTCCACCTCGGCCTTCGATATGGCTACGTTTTCCTCCTCGGACTTGTTGTAAGGCCTCTGCGGAAGAGGCGCGAGGCTTCTTGGACCATATTGAAATTGCTTGCCTCCGCCTGTACCTGCAGTACTACCTCGACTTGTACCGCTATGCACCATAGCTGAGGCGTCTCTCTTCCATGATTTCTGAGGCGGCGAAGATGGCTGACGTGGCTGAGTTGGAGGAGGAGGAGTGGCCGGAAGCTGTGCCAGACTTGGAGGAGGAGTTGCCTAAAGCTATGCCGGACTTGGAGGAGGAGTGGCCTGACTCTTTGCCGGACTTGGAGGAGGAGTGGCATGAAGCTGTGCCGGACTTGGAGGAGGAGTGGCCTGACGCGTTGGTGGACTTGGAGGAGCCGGAGTATGCTGACTCGGTGGTGGACTGCGACGAGGAGTCGGATGACGCGGTGTCGGTGGCCTTGGAAAGATGATGCAATCCTCTCTCCATAGGATTATACGATGGTTGGCCTCTCCTAGTGTGTGCTCATCAGCACCTCCAGGAATGTCAAGCTCTAGCCCCGAATATTGGTCCACCACCTCATCAACCAAGACACGAGCATAGCCCACTGGAATCGGGTTGCAATGGAAGGTTGCTTCAGGGGGGATTTGTAAAAGCAAGGCTGTCCACCACCTTCATGGATATGTTCTTCATTTTGAAGTGTAGCTCGCAGTTAGTGTTCTCCATGATGTCATCCACTGGGTAGCTATCCAGCAATGCGTCGCCCGGGGTGGAACCCATGCTTCTTCTCGGCATGGATGGGACGGTGCTATCCATTGGTGGATCATCCGCTAGCTGCTGAGACCCCCCTTGCTGGCTAAGTGAGTCAATCTGCTCCTGCTGCCGCTGGAATTTGATTGCCAAGTCCGCGTGCACTGATTCTAGGCCTTGAAGGCGTTCATAGTCTAGCTTCCTCTGCTCCTCCTCCATCTTCCTCTTCTTCTCCTCAGCAATCTTCTTTCTCGCACGGGTTCTGTAGTCGGCGTTCCAGTCCGAAAACCCCTCATACCACGGAATAGCGCCCATGCCTCATGTTCTTCCCGGGTGTTCAAGATTTCCCAGGGCATGCATAAGCCCGTCGTTCTATCTGTTGGGCTCGAACAACCCGGATCAAGCCTCTTCTATTGCAACAAGTAGCTTATCTTCGGCTCCGTCCAGACATGCCTTCTTGGAAACTTTGCCTGTCTTCGGGTCCAACTCCCCCCCATGCGCATAGAACCAAGTCCTGCACCTGGGGGGCTAGCTTAATGTTTCTGGAGTGACACCTGCATCCAGCTTCTCTTTCTCAGACTTATCCCATTTAGGCAATCCCACCGCATAGCCACTTGGACCCAGCTTATGGATCTTATCCTTTTTTGCGGCATTGGCCTTGTTTATTCTCGACCGTTCCTTAGATAATTCCGAATACTTGAATTTCACAAAATCGTCCGAATGAGCACTTTTCTTCTCTAGTACTCCATCAAATACTGGAGTATTCCTTCCTCCATTGACGTACTTGGCCCATTCACGAATCTTGTGGTTCTTGCATGCAACCGCCCTCTTCTTAAGAGCATGGTCCTTGACTTTGTCCACATCTGCTTTTGTGAAATGATCTGGTAGGGTGAAATGTTCCATGAGCGTTTCCCAAAGCAAATGTTTTTGTCTGTCGTCGACAAAAGTAACTCCTGGACATGGCTCTGATGGCTCTCTCCATTCTTAAAGGGAGATCGGGAGTAGGTCCTTCACAAGAACTCTGCACAGACAAACGAACTTGTTCACAATCTTCTTAGGCACGAATGGTTTGCCGTTAGATTTGATTGCCTCGATATTGTACTTTACGCCGTCCTTCAACTTTTTGTTCGGGCCTCGTTTCGTCCTGTTGCCTGAAGATTTGCTCGATCCGGATGGCTGAAAGAAGAAAGATCGATTCGTTAATATATCTTCAAGTCATTTAAAACATGTGATGATCATCAGATGCCTGCTTATATAAATATATATACCTCGCTGGTCTTTGTTGTTTTAAGATCAACATTTCCTTTGTCATATTCATAGTTCACGACTTCATCAATTCGGTCGTCGCGATCGAATATCATATCACCCTCCCCGGTGTTGTTTAGATATTCGGAGCCGTCATAATCTTCTTCATTCTGATCATCATCTGGCCCGCGAGGATTGCGTATGATATTGAACAGGGCCTCTTCTCCCTCTCTGCCGGTATTGTCCGCCATAGGTTTTGTTTAACTAATCCAAAAGAAATATATTCAAATTACAATGCAAGGATTCAATCAATTAATAAGGAAAAACTGAATCGTTCATAGTACATAATAAGCATCATCGAATATAATCTTGAATACGTCGTCTCGAATAATAGATATAATCTCGAATACATCGTCTCGAATAATAGATATAATCTCGAATACATCATCTCGAATAATAGATATAATCTCGAATACATCGTCTTGAATAATATATAATCTCGAATACATCGTCTCGAATATTATATATCGAGTACATCATCTCGTAGAATCTAGGACACTCGCGGTTCCTTCGGCGCGAGCGGTGGACACCCAAAGAGAAGGAACCCTCATAGGATCATAGCTGAAGTGAGATCCCTGAAGAAACTGCCAGGTATTGGAGAACCTGCCACCCTCTAATGCAATCATGTAGCGATGGACGTGCTCGTCCTCCTCCCTGACACGGCGATGTACCTCCTCCGGCGGGGCCAGCTCCCTCCGCACCGAAACTGGCCCATGCGAACGCCACCAAACGAGATCAGGGTCGACGACGGGACCGGGGCCGGGTTCCTCATCAAGCGGCGCGCCCCTCCAAGGAGCACCTCCCAGTGCCAGTCAGGCGGAGCCCAGAACCGGACATGGGTCAGCCGGACGTCGTCGCGGACGAGTCAACGGCAAGGATGCGGGCCGGGTATTGTCCAGAACAAATACTAGCTATACGCCCGCAAAAAGTAACATTTTTTTAATGATTGGATTTTGATAACTAAAATTTCTAACATTTCTATATAACTAACATTCCTATAACATTTCTAACAATGCTATATAACTAACATTTCTATAACATTTCTAATATTTCTATAACTAAAAAACAGAAAAAAATTATAACATTTATATATATATAACTAACATTTGTATAACATTTCTAATATTTCTATAACTAAAAAACAGAAAAATTTCTAACTTTTTTATAACTATTTCTATAACTAAAAAACAGAAAAATTTCTAACAATTCTAACTATTTCTATAACTAAAAAACAGAAAAATTTCTAACAATTCAAACTATTTTATAACTATTTCTAGAACTAAAAAACAGAAAAATTTCTAACAATTCTAACATTTCTATAACATTTCTAACATTTCTATAACTAACTGTGTGTGTGTGCTCACCGGCGAGGCGAGAGGCGACGGGGGGCGGCGACGGGGACGGCGACGGGCGCGACAATGACGGGGATGGCGACGACAGTGACAGGGACGGGGCGGCGACGACGGGGACGGGCCGGGGCGGCGACGATGGGGACGGGGCGGTGATGACGGGGACGGGGACGACGCAAGATGGGCTAGGAAGGCGCGGCGGTGACGACGGGGACGACGGGGACGGGGACGTTGGGGCGGCGACGACGGGGACGGGGGCGGCGACGAGGGTTATGGAGACGGGGGCGGCGGGTGACGGGGCAGAGGAGAAGAAGTAGAGGAGAAACTGGAATTTTTGAAGTGTTTAGTTATATAGGATGGACCTTTAGTACCGGTTGGAGCCACCAATCGGTACTAAAGGCCTGTTTTGGCCAGGCCAAGCGGCGGGAACCGCACCCCCTTTAATGCCGGCCGGGTGGTGGCTCCAACCGGCACTATAGGCCCCCCCCTTTAGTACCGGTTGGTGCTACCACCCGGCACTAAAGGGGGTGCGCTGCAGAGGTGCGGCGCGAAATGTTTAGTCCCACCTTGCTAGCCGAGGGGCGTCTGCACTGGTTTATAAGCCCCAGTGCGGTAGCTCCCTCGAGCTCCTCTCCAAAGCAGGCCTACTGGGCCTAAATGTTCTATGCTGCCCTGTGGGCCTACTGGGCCTTTGCGGGCCTGCATCCTGGCCCAACAACAGGTTGGGTTTCTAGTCGTATGCAGGCCGCTGTGGCGCAGTAGGTGGGCTTTTTTTTCTTATTTTTTAGTTTTATTTATTTTTGTTTGAGTTGTTTTTTTGCAGTATTTAGGTACAAAAATTTACAAACTTTCTGTTAGTACCGGTAATTTACAAATTTGAATAGTTTAAATTTTGATTTATTTGAAATTTGTGTGAATCACTAGTTTGTGAATAAATTAACTTTGAGAATAGATTTTTCTGTGATTCTTTTTTCTTATGTTTAATATTAGTGTGTTTTATCATTATATTCAATTTGGTAATGCTTAGGTTATTTAAAAAAATGAAATGCTTTTTGTAACGGATGAGTTTTCGTCCGAAACCATGATACTTCAAAAGAGATTGTCCATTTAGTACACGAAGTGCATCCAGTTTTGGCGGTAACCCTCTCTACTTTTTTGCACATGCTATGTCGGTGAAATTATGATACCATGCCAACTTTCAACCTTTTCTGAGTTCATTTGAAATGCTTTTCAATTTCAGGGTCATTTAGCTTAAAAAATCAGTAAAGGCATGAAAGAATTTGTTGGCACATAAAATTTCTTCGCGTTTCAAATGCCAAAACACATAACTACCCTAACTATTACAGAGATTCCCTCCTGGGTGTGAAACACATAAGAAAGTGATTATAGTGAAGCCGATCACATCCCAGATCTTTGGGTGTGAAACTTTTTCTTCGCGTGTGTCCCTTTGCGCCGTAACCATGGAAAATCTTCATCATTTAACGGGATGCTCGGGTCAATATTCACTGTGAATGGAGCAATTTCATCAAACTTTTCATAATCTTCTGACATGTCTGTCTTGTCATCCACTCCCATGATGTTTCTCTTCCCAGAAAGAACTATGTGCCGCTTTGGCTCATCGTACAATGCATTCCCTTCCTTATCTTTTCTTTTTCTTGGCTTGGTAGACATGTCCTTCAAATAGAAAACATGTGCCACATCATTGGTTAGGACGAATGGTTCGTCTGCATATGCAAGATTGTTGAGATCCACTGTTGTCATTCTGTACTGCGGGTCTTCCATTACCCCGCCTCATGTCATATTGACCCATTTGCACCGAAACAAAGGGACCTTCAAACCACGTCGATAGTCAAGTTCCCATATGTCCTGTATATAACCATAATATGTTTCCTTTCCTGTCTTGGTTTCTGCATCAAAGCGGACACCACTGTTTTGGTTGGTGCTCTTCTTATCTTGGGCGATCGTGTAAAATGTATTACCATTTATCTCGTACCCTTTGAAAGTCATTATATTCAAAGATGGTAACTGGGACAGCAAGTACAGGTCATCTTCAATAGAGGTGTCAGGCATGGTACGTGTCTGCAACCAGCTGGCGAAACTCCTAGTTTGTTCATGTGTAATCCAGTCATCAGACCGCTCCGGGTGTTTGGAGCGTAGCAAATTCTTATGTTCATCCATATACGGAGCCACCAAGGCGGAATTCTGTAGAACTGTGTAGTGTGCTTCTGTGAGAGAATGTCCGTCCATACATATTATTTGTTCCCCTCCTAGCGTGCCTTTTCCATCCAGTCTGCCCTTATGCCGCAATTCAGGAACACCAATCGGCTTAAGGTCAGGAATAAAGTCAATACAAAACTCAATGACCTCCTCATTTTCATGGCCCTTGGATATGCTTCCTTCTAGCCTAGCACGGTTATGAACATATTTCTTTAAGACTCCCATGAACCTCTCAAAGGGGAACATATTGTGTACAAATACAGGACCCAAAACGTTAATCTCTTCGCATAGGTGAACTAGGATGTGCGTCATGATGTTGAAGAAGGATGGTGGGAACACCGACTCGAAACTGACAAGACATTGCACCAAATCATTCTCTAACATTGGTATGATTTCTGGATCGATTACCTTCTGGGAGATCGCATTGAGAAATGCACATAGCTTCACAATGGCTAATCGAACGTTTTCCGGTAGAAGCCCCCTCAATGCAACCGGAAGCAGTTGCGTCATAATCACGTGGCAGTCATGAGACTTTAGGTTCTGGAACTTTTTCTCTGCCATGTTTATTATTCCCTTTATATTCGACGAGAAGCCAGACGGTACCTTAATACTAAGCATGCATTCAAAGAAGATTTCCTTCTCTTCTTTAGTAAGAGCGTAGCTTGCATGACCCTGATGTATGCCGTCTTTTCCGTTCATACGGTGCTGGTCCTCCCGTGCCTCAGGTGTATCATTTGTCTTCCCATACACGCCCAAGAAGCCAAGCAGGGTCACACAAAGATTCTTCGTCACGTGCATCACGTCGATTGCGGAGCGGACCTCTAGGTCTTTCCAATAGGGCAGGTCCCAAAATATAGATTTCTTCTTCCACATGGGTGCGCGTCCGTCAGCGTCATTCGGAACAGGTTGTCCATCAGGACCCTTTCCAAAGACCACCTTCAAATCCTTGACCATATCATGTACATCAGCACCAGTATGGTGGCGAGGCTTCGTCCGGTGATACGCCTCACCTTTGAAATGCTTCCCTTTCTTTCTTACGGGATGCCTGCTCGGAAGAAATCGACGATGTCCCAGGTACACATTCTTCTTACAATTAGCCAAATATATACTGTTGGTATCGTCCAAACAGTGCGTGCATGCGCGGTATCCCTTGTTTGTATGTCCTGAAAGGTTACTGAGAGCAGGCCAATCATTGATGGTCACGAACAGCAATGCCTTTAGGTCAAATTCTTCCCCCATGTGCTCATGCCACACACGTACACCTGTTCCATTCCACAGTTGTAAGAGTTCTTCAACTAATGGCCTTAGGTACACATCAATGTCGTTGTCGGGTTGCTTAGGGCCTTGGATGAGCACTGGCATCATAATGAACTTCCGCTTCATGCACAACCAAGGAGGAAGGTTATACAAACATAGAGTCACAGGCCAGGTGCTATGGTTGCTGCTCTGCTCCCCAAAAGGATTAATGCCATCTGCGCTTAGACCAAAACATACGTTCCTTGAATCATCTGCAAACTCCTTCCCATACTTTCTTTCGATTTTTCTCCACTGCGACCTGTCAGCGCGTACTCTCAACTTCCCGTCTTTCTTACGGTCTTCTCTGTGCCATCGCATCGCCTTGGCATGCTCTTTGTTTTGGAACAAATGTTTCAACCGTGGTATTATAGGAGCATACCACATCCCCTTGGCAGGAATCTTCTTCATGGGGCGCTCGCCCTCGACATCACCAGGGTCATCGCGGCAGATCTTATAGCGCAATGCACCGCATACCGGGCAATCATTCAAATCCTCGTACTCACGGCGGTAGAGGATGCAATCATTAGGGCATGCATGTATCTTCTGCACCTCTAACCCTAGAGGGCAGACGGCCTTCTTTGCTTGGTACGTACTCTCGGGAAATTCATTGTCCTTTGGAAGCATATCCTTTATCATTACCAGCAACTTTCCAAATCCCTTGTCAGATACACCATTCTCTGCCTTCCATTGCAGCAATTCCAGTGTGGTGCCCAGCTTTTTCTTGTCACCTTCGCAATTCGGGTACAACAATTTTTTGTGATCCTCCAACATGCGCTGCAACTTCTTCTTGTCCAAATCACTTGCACAGTTTCTCTTGGCATCGGCAATGGCCCGACCTAGATCATCAACAGGCTCATCTGATGCCTCTTCTTCAGCTTCTTCCCGCATTGCCGGCTCAGCTTCTTCCCGCATTACCGGCTCAACTTCTTCCCTCATTGTTGTATCATCGTATTCAGGGAACCCATGGCCAGGATAGCTATCGTCGTCCTCTTTTTCTTCATTGTCTTCCATCATAACCCCTCTTTCTCCATGCTCGTTACAAACATTATAGTGGGGCATGAAACCAGACTCAAACAGGTGGACGTGAATGGTTCTTGACGTAGAGTAATTGCGACCATTCTTACAGTCAGCACATGGACAATGCATAAAACCATCCGCTCGCTTGTTTGCCTCAGCCGCAAGCAAAAAAGTAAGCACGCTATTAATGAACTCGGGAGAGCATCGGTCATCGTACATCCATTGTCGGCTCATCTTCAATAGACAGCACCGAAAACATCAAATTAATACAATACATTGTTGGGGAACGTTGCAGAAAACAAAAAATTTCCTAGGGTTTCACCAAGATCCATCTATGAGTTCATCTAGCAACGAGTGATCGGATGCATCTACATACCTTTGTAGATCGCAAGCGGAAGCGTTCACTAGAACATGGATGATGGAGTCGTACTCGCCGTGATCCAAATCACCGATGACCAAGCGCTGAATGGACGACACCTTCGCGTTCAACACACGTACGGAGCGGATGACGTCTCCTCCTTCTTGATCCAGCAAGGGGGAAGGAGAGGTTGATGAAGATCCAGCAGCACGACGGCGTGGTGGTGGATGCTGTTGTCCCGTGTAGCAGGGCTTCGCCGAGCGTCTGCGCGAGAGGGAGAGGTGTAGCAGGGGAGAGAGGGGCGCCAAGATGCAAGAGTGCGGCTGCCCCCTCCCTCCCCCCCTTTATATAGGCCCCTGGGGGGACGCTGGCCCTTGGGAGATCCAATCTCCAAGGAGGCGGCGGCCAAGGGGGGTGGAGTGCCTCCCAAGGCATGTGGGGCGCCCCCCACCCTAGGGTTCCAACCCTAGGCGCAGGGGGTGGGCCTAGGGGGGCGCACCAGCCCACTAAGGGTTGGTTCCCCCTCCCACTTCAGCCCATGGGGCCCTCCGCGATGGGTGGCCCCACCCGGTGGACCCTTGGGACCCATCCGGTGGTCCCGGTTACAATACCGGTGACCCCGAAAGTTTCCCGATGGCCGAAACTGCACTTCCTATATATAATTCTTTACCTCTGGACCATTCCGGAACTCCTCGTGACATCCGGGATCTCATCCGGGACTCCGAACAACTTTCGGATTATTGCATATACGTATATTTACAACCCTAGCGTCACCGAACCTTAAGTGTGTAGACCCTACGGGTTCGGGAGACATGTAGACATGACCGAGATTGCTCTCCTGTCAATAACTAATAGCGGGATCTGGATACCCATGTTGGCTCCCACATGCTCCTCGATGATCTCATCGGATGAACCACGATGTCGAGGATTCAAGCAACCACGTACGTATACAATTCCCTTTGTCAATCGGTATGTTACTTGCCCGAGATTCGATCGTCGGTATCCCAATACCTTGTTCAATCTCATTACCAGCAAGTCACTTTACTCGTACCATAATGCATGATCCCGTGACCAGACACTTGGTCACTTTGAGCTCATAATGATGATGCATTACCGAGTGGGCCCAGTGATACCTCTCCATCATACGGAGTGACAAATCCCAGTCTTGATCCGTGTCAACCCAACAGACTCTTTCGGAGATACCCGTAGTATACCTTTGTAGTCACCCAGTTACGTTGTGACGTTTGGTACACCCAAAGCACTCCTACGGTATCCGGGAGTTACATGATCTCATGGTCTAAGGAAAGGATACTTGACATTGGAAAAACTCTAGCAAACGAACTATACGATCTTATGCTATGTTTAGGATTGGGTCTTATCCATCACATCATTCTCCTAATGATGTGATCTCGTTATCAATGATATCCAATGTCCATAGTCAGGAAACCATGACTATCTGTTGATCAACGAGCTACTCAACTAGAGGCTTACTAGGGACATGTTGGTGTCTATTATTCACACATGTATTACAATTTCTGGATAACACAATTATAGCATGAATAAAGACAATTATCATGAACAAGGAAATATAATAATGATGCTTTTATTATTGCCTCTAGGGCATATTTCCAACAGTCTCCCACTTGCACTAGAGTCATTAATCTAGTTACATTGTGATGAATCGAACACCCATGGAATTCTGGTGTTGATCATGTTTTGCTCTAGGGAGAGGTTTAGTCAAAAGATCTGCTACATTCAGGTCTGTATGTACTTTACAAATATCTATGTCTCCATCTTGAACATTTTCACGAATGGAGTTGAAGCGACGCTTGATGTGCCTGGTCTTCTTGTGAAAACTTTGCTCCTTGGCAAGTGCAATAGCTCCAGTGTTGTCACAGAAGAGTTTGATTAGCCCCGACGCATTGGGTATCACTCCTAGGTCGGTGATGAACTCCTTCACCCAAATTGCTTCATGCGCTGCCTTCGAGGCTGCCATGTACTCCGCTTCACATGTAGATCCCGCCATGACGCTCTGCTTGCAACTGCACCAGCTTACTGCCCCACCATTCAAAATATACACATATCCGGTTTGTGACTTAGAGTCATCTAGATCTGTGTCGAAGCTAGCGTCGACGCAACCCTTTACGACAAGCTCTTCGTCACCTCCATAAACGAGAAACATTTCCTTAGTCCTTTTCAGGTACTTCAGGATATTCTTGACCGTTGTCGAGTGTTCCTAGTCGGGATTACTTTGGTACCTTCCTAACAAACTTACGGCAAGGTTTACATCAGGTCTGGTACACAGCATGGCATACATAATAGAACCTATGGCTGAGGCATAGGGGATGACACTCATCTCTTCTATATCTTCTGCCGTGGTCGGACATTGAGCTGAGCTCAATTTCACACCTTGAAACACAGGCAAGAACCCCTTCTTAGACTGATTCATATTGAATTTCTTCAATATCTTATCAAGGTATGTGGTTTGTGAAAGACCTATGAGGCGTCCCGATCTATCTCTATAGATCTTGATGCCTAATATATATGCAGCTTCTCCAAGATCCTTCATTAAATACTCTTATTCAAGTAGGCCTTAATGTTGTCCAAGAGTTCTATATCATTTCCCATCAAAAGTATGTCATCTACATATAATATGAGAAATGCTACAGAGCTCCCACTCACTTTCTTGTAAACACAGGCTTCTCCATAAGTCTGCGTAAACCCAAACGCTTTGATCATCTCATCAAAGTGAATGTTCCAACTTCGAGATGCTTGCACCAGCCCATAAATCGAGCGTTGGAGCTTGCACACCTTGTCAGCATTCTTAGGGTCGACAAAACCTTCCGGCTGCATCATATACAGTTCTTCCTTAAGATAGTCGTTAAGGAATGCCGTTTTGACGTCCATTTGCCATATCTCATAATCATAGTATGCGGCAATTGCTAACATGATTCGGACGGACTTCAGCTTCGCTACGGGAGAGAAGGTCTCATCGTAGTCAACCCCTTGAACTTGTCGATAACCCTTAGCGACAAGCCGAGCTTTATAGATGGTCACATTACCATCCGCGTCCGTCTTCCTTTTAAAGATCCATTTATTTTCTATCGCTCGCCGATCATCGTGCAAGTCTGTCAAAGTCCATACTTTGTTTTCGTACATGGATCCTATCTCGGATTGCATGGCCTCTAGCCATTTGTTGGAATCTAGGCCCGCCATTGCTTCTTCATAGTTCGAAGGTTCACCGTTGTCTAACAACATGATTTCCAGGACAGGGTTGTCGTACCACTCTGGTGCAGAACGTGTCCTTGTGGACCTGCGAAGTTTAGTAGCAACTTGATCCGAAGTTTCATGATCATCATCATTAATTTCCTCTCTAGTCGGTGCAGGCACCTCACGAACATTTTCTTGAGTTGTGCCATTTTCCAGTTCAAGAGGTAATACTTCATCAAGTTCTACTTTCCTCCCACTTACTTCTTTCGAGAGAAACTCTTTCTCTAGAAAGGATCCATTCTTGGCAACAAAGATCTTTCCTTCGGATCTAAGGTAGAAAGTATACCCAATAGTTTCTTTAGGGTATCCTATGAAGACGCATTTTTCCGACTTGGGTTCGAGCTTTTCAGGTTGAAGTTTCTTGACATAAGCATCGCATCCCCAAACTTTTAGAAACGACAGCTTAGGCTTCTTCCCAAACCATAATTCATACGGTGTCGTCTCAACAGATTTCGACGGAGCCCTATTTAAAGTGAATGCGGCAGTCTCTAAAGCATAGCCCCAAAAAGATAGCGGTAAACCGGTAAGAGACATCATAGATCGCACCGTATCTAATAGAGTGCGATTACGACGTTCGGACACACCATTACGCTGAGGTGTTCCAGGCGGCATGAGTTGTGAAACTATTCCACATTTTCTTAAGTGTGTGCCAAATTCGTGACTCAAGTATTCTCCTCCACGATCTGATCGCAAAAACTTGATTTTTCTGTCACGTTGATTCTCAACCTCACTCTGAAATTCATTGAACTTTTCAAAGGTTTCAGACTTGTGTTTCATTAGGTAGGCATACCCATATCTACTCAAGTCATCAGTGAGGGTGGGAACATAACGATAGCCACCGCGAGCATCAACGCTCATTGGACCGCATACATCAGTATGTATGATTTCCAATAAGTTAGTTGCTCGCTCCATTGTTCCTGAGAACGGAGTCTTGGTCATTTTACCCATGAGGCATGGTTCGCACGTGTCAAATAATTCATAATCAAGAGACTCTAAAAGTCCATCTGCATGGAGCTTCTTCATGCGTTTGACACCTATGTGACCAAGGCGGCAGTGCCACAAGTATGTGGGACTATCATTATCAACCTTACATCTTTTGCTATTCACACTATGAACATGTGTAGCATTACGCTCGAGATTCATTAGGAATAAACCATTCACCATCGGAGCATGACCATAAAACATATCTCTCATATAAATAGAACAACCATTATTCTCGGATTTAAATGAGTAGCCATCTCGAATTAAACGAGATCCTGATACAATGTTCATGCTCAAAGCTGGCACTAAATAACAATTATTGAGGTTTAAAACTAATCCCGTAGTTAAATGTAGAGGTAGGGTGCCAACGGCGATCATATTGACCTTGGAACCATTCCCGACGCGCATCGCTACCTCGTCCTTTGCCAGTCTCCGCTTATTCCGCAGCTCTTGCTTTGAGTTACAAATGTGAGCAACTGCACCGGTATCAAATACCCAGGAGCTACTATGAGTACTGGTAAGGTACACATCAATTACAAGTATATCACATATACCTTTTATTTTGCCGGCCTTCTTGTCCGCTAAGTATTTGGGGCAGTTCCGCTTCCAGTGACCACTTCCCTTGCAATAAAAGCACTCAGTCTCGGGCTTGGGTCCATTCTTTGGCTTCTTCCCGGTAACTTGCTTACCGGGCGCGGCAACTCCCTTGCTGTCCTTCTTGAAGTTCTTCTTACCCTTGCCTTTCTTGAACTTAGTGGTTTTACTCACCATCAACACTTGATGTTCCTTTTTGACTTCTACCTCTGCTGATTTCAGCGTTGCAAATAATTCAGGAATGGTCTTTTCCATCCCCTGCATATTGAAGTTCATCACAAAGCTCTTGTAGCTTGGTGGAAGCGACTGAAGGATTCTGTCAATGACTACGTCATCCGGGAGATTAACTCCCAGCTGAGTCAAGCGGTTACGTAACCCAGACATTGTGAGTATGTGCTCACTGACAGAACTGTTTTCCTCCATCTTACAGCTGAAGAATTTGTCGGAGACTTCATATCTCTCGACCCGGGCACGAGCTTGAAAAACCATTTTCAGCTCTTCGAACGAGGGAGTAGTCATCAGCACATGTCTGCCAAGCGTTCATAACGTCTTCGTTCTGTGGGACGGGTGCGTCACCTAGCGGTGCTTGTAGGAAATAATCTTTCTTGGCAGGTATGAGGATGATCCTCAGGTTCCGGACCGAGTCCGTATAGTTGCTTCCATCGTCTTTCAGCTTGGTTTTCCCTAGGAACGCGTTGAAGTTGAGGACTACGTTGTCCATTTGATCTACAAGACATATTGTAAATACTTTAGAGTAAGTTCATGATAATTAAGTTCATCTAATCAAATTATTCAATGAACTCCCACTTAGATAGACATCCCTCCAATTATCTAAGTATAACATGATCCGAGTTAACTAGGCCGTGTCCGATCATCACGTGAGACGGACTAGTCAACATCGGTGAACATCTTCATGTCGATCGTATCTTCTATACGACTCATGCTCGACCTTTCGGTCTTCTGTGTTCCGAGGCCATGTCTGTACATGCTAGGCTCGTCAAGTCAACCTAAGTGTTTGCATGTGTAAATCTGTCTTACACCCGTTGTATGTGAAAGTTGGAATCTAACACCCGATCATCACGTGGTGCTTCGAAACAACGAACTGTCGCAACGGTGCACAGTTAGGGGGAACACTTTCTTGAAATTATTATGAGGGATCATCTTATTTACTACCGTCGTTCTAAGTAAAGAAGATGCAAAAACATGATAAACATCACATGCAATCAAATAATAATAGTGACATGATATGGCCAATATCACATAGCTCCTTTGATCTCCATCTTGGGGCTCCATGATCATCTTGTCACCGGCATGACACCATGATCTCCATCATCGTGTCTCCGTGAAGTTGCTCGCCAACTATTACTTCTACTACTATGGCTAACCCGTTTAGCAATAAAGTAAAGTAATTTACATGGCTTTTCTCAATGACACACAGGTCATACAAAAAATAAAGACAACTCCTATGGCTCCTGCCGGTTGTCATACTCATCGACATGCAAGTCGTGATTCCTATTACAAGAACATGATCTCATACATCACATATATATCATTCATCATTCATCACAACTTTGGCCATATCACATCACAGAACACTTGCTGCAAAAACAAGTTAGACGTCCTCTAATTGTTGTTGCAAGTTTTACGTGGCTGTAATAGGGTTCTAGCAAGAACGTTTTCTTACCTACGTGAAAGCCACAACGTGATTTGTCAACTTCTATTTACCCTTCATAAGGACCCTTTTCATCGAATCCGCTCCAACTAAAGTGGGAGAGACAGACACCCGCCAGCCACCTTATGCAACTAGTGCATGTTAATCGGTGGAACCGGTCTCACGCAAGCGTATGTGTAAGGTTGGTCCGAGCCGCTTCATCCCACAATACCGCTGAAGCAAGATAAGACTAGTAGCGGCAAGAAAGTTGACAACATCTATGCCCACAACAAATTGTGTTGTACTCGTGCAAAGAGAACTACGCATACACCTAGCTCATGATGCCACTGTTGGGGAACGTTGCAGAAAACAAAAAAATTCCTATGGTTTCACCAAGATCCATCTATGAGTTCATCTAGCAACGAGTGATCGGATGCATCTACATACCTTTGCAGATCGCGAGCGGAAGCATTCACTAGAACGTGGATGATGGAGTCGTACTCGCCGTGATCCAAATCACCGATGACAAAGCGCCGAACGGACGGCACCTACGCGTTCAACACACGTACGGAGCGTATGACATCTACTCCTTCTTGATCCAGCAAGGGGGAAGGAGAGGTTGATGAAGATCCAGCAGCACGACGGCGTGGTGGTGGATGCAGTTGCCACGTGCAGCAGGGCTTCGCCGAGCGTCTGCGCGAGAGGGAGAGGTGTAGCAAGGGAGAGAGGGGCGCCAAGATGCAAGAGTGCGGCTGCCCCCTCCCTCCCCCCTTTATATAGTCCACTGGGGGGCGCCGGCCCTTGGGAGATCCAATCTCCAAGGGGGCGGCGGCCAAGGGGGGTGGAGTGCCCCCCAAGGCAAGTGGGGCGCCCTCCCCACCCTAGGGTTCCAACCCTAGGCGCAGGGGGTGGGCCTAGGGGGGCGGACCAGCCCACTAAGGGCTGGTTCCCCCTCCCACTTCAGCCCATGGGGCCCTCTGGGATGGGTGGCCCCACCCGGTGGACCCCCGGGACCCATCCGGTGGTCCCGGTTACAATACAGGTGACCCCAAAACTTTCCCGATGGCCGAAACTGCACTTCCTATATATAATTCTTTACCTCCGGACCATTCCGGAACTCCTCGTGACGTCTGGGATCTCATCCGGGACTCCGAACAACTTTCGGATTACTGCATATACATATCTTTACAACCCTAGCGTCGCCGAACCTTAAGTGTGTAGACCCTACAGGTTCGGGAGACATGTAGACACGACCGAGATTGCTCTCCGGTCAATAACCAACAGCGGGATCTGGATACCCATGTTGGCTCCCACATGCTCCTCGATGATCTCATCGGATGAACCACGATGTCGAGGATTCAAGCAACCCCGTATACAATTCCCTTTGTCAATCGGTATGTTACTTGCACGAGATTCGATCGTCGGTATCCCAATACCTTGTTCAATCTCGTTACCGGCAAGTCACTTTACTCGTACCGTAATGCATGATCCTGTGACCAGATACTTGGTCACTTTGAGCTCATAATGATGATGCATTACCGAGTGGGCCCAGTGATACCTCTCCGTCATATGGAGTGACAAATCCCAGTCTTGATCCGTGTCAACTCAACAGACACTTTCGGAGATACCCGTAGTATACCTTTATAGTCACCCAGTTAAGTTGTGACGTTTGGTACACCCAAAGCACTCCTACGGTATCCGGGACTTACACAATCTCATGGTCTAAGGAAAGGATACTTGACATTGGAAAAAAATCCAGCAAACGAAATATACGATCTTGTGCTATGTTTAGGATTGGGTCTTGTCCATCACATCATTCTCCTAATGATGTGATGTCGTTATCAATGACATCCAATGTCCATAGTCAGGAAACCATGACTATCTGTTGATCAACGAGCTAGTCAACTAGAGGCTTACTAGGGACATGTTGGTGTCTATTATTCACACATGTATTACGATTTCCGGATAACACAATTATAGCATGAATAAAGACAATTAACATGAACAACGAAATATAATAATAATGCTTTTATTATTGCCTCTAGGACATATTTCCAACATACATAAAGTTCATACATAAAGTTCAGACATAAAGTTCATACATAAAGAGCATACAACACTTCAATGCAACAAACAAATAACTCTCTAGCTAAAGAATTTAAATGCAACAACAAATGCGATCAAGATCGCAACTAAGGTAACAATTGATCCAATAGCATAATGATACCAAGCCTCACTATGAATGGCATATTTTCTAATCTTTCTAATCTTCAAGCGCATTTTCTCCATCTTAATCTTGTGATCAGCGACGACATCGGCAACATGCAACTCCAATTCCATCTTCTCCCCCTCAATTCTTTTCATTTTTTTCTTCAAATCCTCTTTTTCTCTTACAACTAAATTTAACCTCTCGACAATAGGGTCGGTTGGAATTTCGGGTTAACTACCTCCTACATAGAAATATCTATGTCAACTTGATGGGTATAATTTGTCATAAACACGAAATGCAATGAATGGTTTTAAAAGAGAATATACCACATCCGAATCATAACCTAGACAAGGGCCGACGGGGACGGATATGAAAACCATGGCACTATGCATAACAAACGACGTATGGGTAAGATAATTATACGAGTAACTACACTACTAGAAAAAGGGCTATAGATGGGAATGACACTAATGGCGCACCTGACAAGCGGTGCGCCATTAGTATATACTAATGGCGCACCACCATCTGGTACGCCATTAGAGTTGAAACTACTAATGGCGCACCTGGCACAGGGTGCGCCATTAGTATCAAATTTTTTTTTGGAACTAGTGCGCCTGTCCAAACATACTAATGGCGCATCCACACAAAGTGCGCCATTACTAGTTGTAACTAGTAATGGCGCACCTGTCGGAAAGTGCGCCACTAATGTTGTTTTTTTTAATTATATTTTTTATTCCATTTTTTGCAAAACTACTAATGGCGCACTGTTGCACCGTGCGCCGTTAATAGTTCAAACTAGTAATGGCGCACTGCGGGACAGTGCGCCATTAGTAATTTTTTTTTGCAAAACTACTAATGGCGCACCACCAGATGGTGCGCCATTAGTAACCTGGATTACTAATGGCGCATTTGGTGTTGTTGCGCCATTAGTAAGTGGGCAGCAACAAGATATTTTGGGGAGCCTCTCCTACCCACACACACTTTCTCCCCACTTCATTCTCTCCACCTCCTCCTTGTCTCGGGTGCCTCCTCTTTTTCACCGCATTTCCACCATAGATTCATTCAATTTAAGTGGTTAAATTACCATGGTTTGATAGGTAAGTAATGGGGGAAGCTATATTTATGTATTTCTCCCTACAACAATGTGCACATGCACTTTTTATGGCCTAGCTAGATCTATGTATGTTCGTGGTGTTGCATATGTTTGTGGTGTTGCATATGGGTTTGTGTTTGGAGGTGTACCGGTATTTGAAATGCGATAGTTGCCAATATTTTGCCGGAATGTTGATTCATTTCCGTTTCGGCGAGAATTTTGGCATTAAGCATTCTTTTGGGTCCTATTTTTAGGGGAAGTCATGCCAAATTTTTTCTTGGTTCTAAAATATCGTTTTGCTCTACCCCGCAGGCGACCATGGTCCGCATGATGACCGAAGGCATCGTGAAAAGGTTTTTGAGGTCCGCAAAGGCCGAGATGCTTCAAAAGAACGAGACGAAGATAAGATGTCCGTGTCGAAGATGCAAGCTGAAGAGCCTTATTGCGGACCGGAATCCGGGAAGGTGCGGGACCACCTGCTCTTGTGTGGTTTCATGGATGGCTATCGGTGGCAAGGTGATGAAGATGACTACGAAGTCGTCCATGGGGGCCGGGCAAGAAATGAGGAAGGGCAGCAAGACAACCACTACGGCTCGGGCGGGCGAGAAGATGAAGAATCCCCAGGAGATGATCACGACGGTGATGCTGTACACAGTCATCATGTAGAAGATGCAGGACATGATGATGAGGAAGATGCCGGAGCAGACGATGCTGGACCATCGATGGGCTGGGTGCAGGACCCTCATATTCAAGAGCTGCTTCTCAAGCAGGTGGATAACGCAAGAGCTGCCGCCCGAGAGAAAGCCAAGATGGATCAACTTGAGTTAGACGCGGTCACTCCATTGTATGAAGGATGCAGGCCCGAGGATACCCGCCTGAAAGTAACGCTCATGGCTCTGGAGATGAAGGTAAAACACAAAATGACCGACGCATGCTTCGACGAGAACATGTCATTCTGGCACGAACGTCTTCCCAAGGAGAACAAGTGCCCGACCAGTTTGGAGGAGGCGAAGAAAATCGTGTGTCCTCTGGATTTACCGCACGTGAAATACCATGTGTGCATGAACAATTGCATCATTTATCGGGACGAGCACGCGGAGTCTACCATATGTCCGGTGTGCGGCGTCACTCGATACAAGAAGAGGAAGAAAGCTCCTCGAAAAGTGGTGTGGTACTTTCCGATCACTCCTCGTCTGCAGCGGTCTTTTGCGGACCCTAAGGTAGCAAAGCTCCTGCGTTGGCACGCGGATAGGGAGGAGAAGAAGCAAGAAGATGACGCAAATGATCCAGAGATAGATGAAAAAGACAAGATGCTGAGTCACCCTAAGGATGCGAGCCAGTTGCAAGCGTTGAACTTCGAAGACCCAGAATTTGGGAACGATCCAAGGAACATCGTGCTGGGCGCGAGCACCGATGGAGTCAATCCGTTTGGCAGCCAGAGAAGAACACATAGCACCTGGCCTGTGTTTGTGTGGATGTACAACCTTCCCCCTGGTTGTGCATGAAGAGGAAGTACATTCACATGAGTATGATAATTGAAGGACCGAAACAACCAGGGAACGACATCAATTTGTATCTGGGGCTGCTAAAAGAGGAGCTTGACACGCTGTGGAAAACTCCAGCCAATACGTGGGACGCCGCAGAGAAATAATATTTCCCTATGAGAGTCGCGCTGCTCACGACGGTGCACGACTATCTCGGTTACGGATATGTTGCGGGGCAGGTGGTCCACGGATTTTCTGGATGCGCTAGGTGCATGGATGACACAACGTATCGCCAGCTAGATAGAGATCCCGGGTCTTCGAAAACCGTGTTCATGGGACATCGAAGGTGGATTCGCGACGATGACCCGTGGAGAAAACGCAAGGATCTGTTCGATGGTGAAACCGAACCCCGAGGACGCCCGCGTACGAGGAGCAGCGAGGAAATAGACGAGCTGTTGAAAAATTGGAAAGACTGCCCACTACCGGGAAAGAAGCAAAAGGCGTCAGAGCCGGGAAAGAAGCGAAAGGCGCCAGAGCCGCTGCTGAAGGTATGGAAAACGAGGTCTGTTTTCTGGGACTTGCCGTACTGGAAGATCCACCGTGTGCCTCACAGCCTTGATGTCATGCATATCACGAAGAACGTGTGCGAGAGTCTGCTTGGTACCCTGCTCAACATGCCAGAGAGGACCAAAGATGGGCCAAAAGGAAGGGCAGACTTGAAATCAATGGGCATCAGGCAGGAGCTTCACACTATATATGATGATCATGATGATGATGATGATGATGATGATGATGATAAGGCGAAGCAGGACACGGAAAGTCGTCGCAAAGGCAAGAAGGCCAAGAAGACCGGAAATGACTACCCTCCCGCGTGTTTCACTCTAAGTCAGGAGGAGATCGAGCAATTTTTCACCTGCCTCGTAGGAGTAAAACTTCCTTATGGTTACGCAGGGAAGATAAGCAGATACCTAGACCCAGCGAAGCAGAAGTTCAGCGGGATGAAGTCTCACGACTGTCACGTGTTGATGACACAGATACTTCTAGTTGAAATCCGTGGGATCATGGACGCGCACATCCGTGAAACCCTATTCGGCCTATGCAACTTTTTCGACGTCATCCCTCGGAAGTCTGTTGGCGTGAGGCAACTCAGAAGGCTACAGGAAGAGATCGTGGTGATACTATGCGAGCTTGAGATGTACTTCCCGCCCGCATTCTTCGATGTTATGGTGTATCTACTGGTCCATATCATGGACGATATCATCCAACTCGGGCCGACGTTCCTGCACAGCATGATGCCGTTCGAAAGGATGAATGGTGTCGTCAAAGGATACGTTCGCAACATGTTACATCCAGAGGGAAGCATAGCCAGGGGCTTTCTGACCGAAGAGTGCATCTCCTACTGCATGAATTATCTAGGCATCGAGAACCCCGTTGGTCTGCCCGTCAACAGGCACCTCGGCAGGCTCGCTGGATGGGATCACCATGAGGGTCGTCCCGAAATGCATGTCGACTTCGAGGGTCGACTCGCCGTCTTTGAAAGAGCAAACCTAGTCGCGCTACAACACATAGACGTGGTCGATCCTTGGGTGGTAGAGCACCAAACCTTCATTAAGAAGACGTACAATGACCGAGGCCAACAGAGGACAGATGGAGATATACTCAAAGAGCACAACTCATGTTTCACGCGTTGGTTCAAGCAGAAGCTTCTGTCGTACCCTTTACATGAGGATTCTTCCGCGGAAGAACAACTCATATTCACCTTGTCACAGGGCGCCGAGCACAACCTGATGACCTATGAGGCATATGATATCAACGGCTACACATTCTACACCGAGGCCAAGGACATGAAGAGCGATGGTTATCAGAACTCCGGGGTAACGATGGAATCCTACACCGGTAACGAAAAGGACAGATACTATGGAAGGATCGAGGAGATCTGGGACCTGAGCCACGCTGGAGAGAAGGTCCCGATGTTCCGTGTCAGATGGGCCAAGACCGGTATTTCACCACCATGGTTATACCCGAAGCCAAATCCAAGACCGCGGGCGCAAACGTCACCGCGAAAAATGATCCATGGGTACTGGCTTCCCAAGTGGACGAATGCTTCTTCATTACCGACCCGTCAAAGCCCAGTCGTGTTGTCGTGAGGAGAGGCAAAAGGAAGATCATCGGAATGGATGGAGTAGCCAATGAGCAAGACTTCGACAAGTACGGCGACCCGAGGATCGAACATGACGACGATGATGAAGTAGCAGCATACACCACAAGAAGAAGCAGGACCACCCTACCTAAAGGACGTCCGTTCCATAGAAGAACTCCATTTGCGAAAAAGATGGGCAAGAAGATTGTGAACAGATAGCTAGCTAAGATCGATTGTATTTAAATCGTAGCCTTCATTTCTCGATTGTATTTCATGGGAACTTTTTGAACTATCATGAATATTTTTAAATTTCATGGACACTCGATCTCGATCCCCCTCCATCTCGATCGGTATCCCACCTCGCCAGATCCGGTCCCCCTCGCCGCTGAGCACCCCACGGTCCACCGGCCGCCGCCGCCGACCCCCCGCACCCTCGATTCCCCTACTCAACCGCCGCAACCGACCCCCCGCCGCCGAACAGATTACTGTCTTATAAAAAAATATTACTGTTACTGTCTTATAAAAAATATTACTGTTATGATTTAAACTAGTTTAAAAAATTATTACTGTCTTATAAAAAAAATACTAATGGCGCACCACGGTGAGGTGCGCCATTAGTATGGATGTACTTATGGCGCACCGAGGGGTGGTGCGCCATTAGTATTGTGCCATTGCTATAAGAAAAAGAAATACTAATGGCGCACCTCACCGTGGTGCGCCATTAGTATGGATGTACTAATGGCGCACCGGGGGGTGGTGCGCCATTAGTATTGTACCCGATCGCCCCTTCCCTCTCCCCCTTCGCCCAATCCCCCCTTCCCTCTCCCCCTCGCCTGTTCCCTCTCCCTCGATCCACCGCGCCGCTCCTTCCCTCATCCCTCCCTCCACCACGCCGCTGCCGCCGCTGCCCCGACCCACTGCGCCCTGCCTCCTCGCCCCCTCCCCACTTGCCCCCTCGCGCTTCCCCTCGCCCTTCCCCTCGCCCTCTCGCCTTCTCCTCTCTCGGAGATCCGCATAGGCAACCCACGTGCGACGCGCCCGTCGCCGGCCACCTCGCACCACCGTGGCAACCGTCGACCTCATGCCACACTGACGTGCCCAAGCACTCCACCTCCCTCGACTACGTCTCCCAGGACAAGCCGCAGGACTCCGGACGCCCCCGCGACACCTTCCCCGCCACCGGCTTCCTCTTCGGCCCGGCGGACTCCATCGACAATTCGCTCCGGCGAGCTCTCCCCCCGAGCCCGCTTTGCTCACCTGCAGGTGACGGTGAGCTCCTTTATCGATCCCCTCCCTTTCCCCTTCGGTTCGTCGGGAGTAATGCTTAAGTGATGCTTGGATTTGTAATCTGCTCTAGTGAGTTCCTATTTGTGATATGTAATCTTCTCTAGTGACCACTCCATCTGGTGGTGGTCAGCTACTTGTCCAAAGATCCGAGGAGTAGGCTGTCATCACTTAATCCGCTCTAGTGACCCACGATGTGTAATCTGCTCGATGTTGTTGTTGTTGCTGCTTAAGTGATGCCGGTGCTTGTTCTTGTAGTTGCACTCTAGTGATGCTGCTCTAGCTCTAACTTCTAAGTCCACTGAATTTTGTCAACTTGTGATGCTGCTGCTACTGTAGATCTTGTGAACTTGTGATCTTCTGAACTTGTGAATTTTTCTTAGAAACATCAATGAATTTGGTGATGGGGTACAATTTGTATAAAACGAAATGCAAGGTTGCTGATACTGTAACCCAGATCACACAGATCAATTTTTTTCAATTTATGCAACTGTAAGAGTACCAACCAGATTACACAAATCATTTTTGATCTGCAAGGTTGTTGTTGCTGTGATGGAGTAACTCTGTAAGATGGAGTACATGAGTACTGTAGTAGTAACTCTTGATTAATTATGGCATTGTGTGTCATAATTTAAAATTGCCATGTTTATTAGAAGTGTTAACCATCACTTCTGGGTTGTAACCTTAGCTGTGTTTCAATGCTTAAAGACTATTAGCTGCATAGTAATTTCCCTGTCCTAATTGTTGTTTTTCCATGCATAGATGAACATTCTATAATTTCCAAGGATCAATTAGACCAGATTGGGCTCTCCTTTTTATTGTTGTTTTGATCTTTCTGTTGTGAAAAATAAAGCAGGATTTTAGACTAATGTGGGCCTATGGCTACACTAGCATGGTGTTTTGATTCAGAAGTGATGATTTGCTACAACCAGTGCATGCATGCCTTTTTTCTTGTTCATTTTTAGTAAAGTGCTCTTTTCTGGGTCATGGACTTTGTGCCATGGCCACATTGGTTTTCTGTTTGGCCTCAATTTGGCATGACAAATGATGGTCTACTAGCTGGTCTACTAGCTGGCAAGATGCTTGGTATATATATGTTGTGTTCAGTTTTGGCAGGAGTTCAGAACTGTTAGGCAAAGGTCATGTCTCCGACCATCATGTCATGATGATTTTGCAGGTACCCCGGGAGGCCCTTGAGTTTGCTGGAATGTCGATTAACTTCCGTTCCGGCAAATTCGGGTACTCCATATGTCCTATTTTCAGCAAAGGTCATGCTGAAATTTTCCCTGAATTTTAGCATGACTTTGCTAAAAATAGGACATATGGGGTACTTGTGACTAATGCATGGGCCGGGGTATCTTAGTAGTTAATTAAGTAGGATCAAGTGCCCCTTTATTCTAGCTGCATTAAACCATAGGCGGCAATAGAGCCAAGTGATTAGGCCCAACTTAGAATTCTCCTCGGTGTCGACAAACCCTAAATGATGAGACCATGATCTTGTTCCTTGACAATAACCAACTTTTTGACCAAACTTTGTTCCTATTTAGAGAGAAACATGGCCAACAACGATGAGGCCGGGGGTTCGGGCGTCAAGGCATTCTGGGAGCTCTCCCAGGAGATGGAGGAACAACCTCACTTGTATGAGGCCGCCGCCTTCCCCACCGATCCTGAGACCACTGATGGTACCGCCGAGGATGACCCCACTGATGCTACCACTGATGGTGCTGTCGAGGATGCCACCACTGATGATGGCGGCGCACGCACAGATGGCAGCCAACCGAAGAGGCAACGGAAGGACCGGCGCCCGACCGTGCTCCGCACCCTCAAGGAGGAAGTTACTGAAGTGGACTCCGACGGGAATCCAACGGCGCCCGAACGAATAGTCAAGGGGTACTCGCTTCAGCTCGGGTGCATTCTCCGGAGCACCGTCTCGATCAACACCGAGAACCTCAGGCATCCTGACCGAGGGAATTTGCGCAACCTCCTCTTCACGAAGCTGCACGAACGATACAAGTTTCCCGCTGAATTTGAAAACACAAGCCTCAAAGGGAATAAAGTGAACAATTCTGCCCTCACGAAGATGAGCACGGCCCTGTCTACTTGGAAAAGCAATGTGAAGAGAATGATCCAAAAAGGTGAGAGTTATGAGAAGATCAAGGAGAAAAATCCTTCGATCACCGAAGATGACTACAACAACTTCAAGATCAATTGCTCGAGCACCGCAAGCTCCGATTCAAGTAAGTGGGGGAAAGAAATGCGGGAGCTGAACTTAGGGGAACACACACTCGGTCCCGGCGGTTACAGAGTGGCGGAGCCCATATCGGACAAGGAGGATGCAGACTGTGCCGAGCAAGGCCTACCGCCCCTCTTTGATAAATACGGTGACAAGCAGACCAGGAACTTTGTCAGGGCCCGGTACAAGAAGGACCCGAAAACAAAGGAGCTTACCATGGATCCGAAGACCAGGGAGCTTGATCTTGTTCTGGAAAGGAATACACCCCCGCGTAATTAGCTTCATATGGTTGCATTCTAATTAATGAAGCCAAATTTCTAAATGGTTCACATTCCATCCGCAGGCGACTGAAAGCAGTAGCGCGGGGTCGACTAAGAGCAATCCTTGGGACACCACTCTAAATAGGGCGTTGAATGTAATGAAGAACAAGGATAAGCTCAGTAAGCCGACGTCAGCTGGTCGTGCGGCCGGCAAAGGCTTGTCGACAAAATGGTCGTCATACTATAACACTGGTGGGCGAAAGGAGAAAAAGACCAGCTTGGAAAGCCAGGCGCGCGAGGTTCAAGAACTCAGGGCACAGGTGGCGCGGATTCCGGAGATGGTCCAAGAGCAAGTGGAACAACAACTCGGAAGGACGATCACCGCCATTGTGCCTACCTTGATCCAGGGGATTAGTGCGTGGATTGTGGGCGGCCAACAGGGGCCGCCCCCGATTCCTAGCTTCACGTCCAGCAACTCACAGAACACGATGGCGGGGCCATTGGTGTCTCCAACGGAGGCGGCATTGGTGTCTCCGACGCCGGCACGGGAGCGTAATGCACCCGGGTGTACGCCGGCCGGCACCTCTGCAGCAAGCAGCCCCTCCGTCAACTGCACGCGCGCCGTTGGCGGTGCCTCGACATTAGCCGAGCTCGACGCCGTCATCACGGTAACTAATTAAGCCTCTCTCGGCCGAGGACTTCATCTCCTTGCCTTTGACTGGGCATCCCTGACGCCCTACATGTTTTCGCAGGGCGCCGCCGACGTTCCGTGCACTCTCCTGCACTTCATGAACAACGAGTTGGTCGATGTCGCCAAGGGTAAAATCGTTCAACCGGGCAACCCCTTGTTCCACGGTACCCAGATGCCACCCAACTTGTTTAGGGTTCAACTGGTTCGGGTGCTGCCAGGCTGCGATGAGTTGTCACCTCCGATTTGACCCGTCGGGGCCGACGATGATGACGTGATGACCCTCAGCGCCTGCCTGAGCTGGCCCCTGCTTTGGCCGAAGAGCCAGATTCGTTTGGGGGCGGGGGACACCACCCCAAAGACAACACCGCCAGTCGTGCCGGCGCCAAGTCGGCCCCATGGCAAGACCGCCGCAACGGTGCTGGACATCCCTATGCCACTGGATCCAAACATGCATATGGCACAGGATCAGAACGAGGACGACGATGATACATTTGCCAACGTCGATCAGTACTTTGCCGATCATGGGTACGGTGGCGACTTCATGGGGCCTCCTTCTCAAGAACCCAACCCAACAAAAGACGTGCGTGTTGGGGAACGCAGTAATTTCAAAATTTTCCTACGCACACGCAAGATCATGGTGATGCACATCAACGAGAGGGGAGAGTGTTGTCTACGTACCAACGCAGACCGACTGCGGAAGCGATCACACAACGTAGAGGAAGTAGTCGTACGTCTTCCTCCCGATCCAACCGATCCAAGCACCGTTACTCCGGCACCTCCGAGTTCTTAGCACACGTTCAGCTCGATGACGTTCCTCGGGCTCCGATCCAGCAAAGCGTCGAGGAAGAGCTCCGTCAGCACGACGGCGTGGTGACGATCTTGATGTACTACCGACGCAGGGCTTCGCCTAAGCACTGTAACGGTATGATCGAGGTGGAATTTGGTGGCAGGGGGCACCGCACACGGCTAAGGAACGATCTCAAGGATCAATTGTGTGTCCATGGGGTGCCCCCTGCCACCGTATATAAAGGAGCAAGGGAGGAGGGGCTGGCCGGCCAAGGTGGGGGCGCAGGAGAGTCCTACTCCCACCGGGAGTAGGACTCCCCCTCCAATCCTAGTCCAATTAGGATTCCCGGGAGGGGGAAAGAGGAGGAGGTGGCCGGCCCCCCCTTTCCTACTCCTAGTAGGACTAGGGGAGGGGGGAGGGCGCGCAGCCCATCTAGGGAAGCCCCTTCTCCTTTCCACTAAGGCCCATTATGGCCCATCTAGCTCCCGGGGGGTTCCGGTAACCCTCCCGGTATTCCGGTAAAATCCCGATTTCACCCGGAACACTTCCGATGTCCAAACATAGGCTTCCAATATATCAATCTTTACGTCTCGACCATTTCGAGACTCCTCGTCATGTCCGTGATCTCATCCGGGATTCCGAACAACCTTCGGTACATCAAAATGCATAAACTCATAATAACTGTCATCGTAACGTTAAGCGTGCGGACCCTACGGTTCGAGAACAATGTAGACATGACCGAGACACGTTTCCGGTCAATAACCAATAGCGGGACCTGGATGCCCATATTGGCTCCTACATATTCTACGAAGATCTTTATCGGTCAAACCGCATAACAACATACGTTGTTCCCTTTGTCATCGGTATGTTACTTGCCTGAGATTCGATCGTCGGTATCCAATACCTAGTTCAATCTCGTTACCGGCAAGTCTCTTTACTCGTTTCGTAATACATCATCTCACAACTAACTTATTAGTTGCAGTGCTTGCAAGGCTTATGTGATGTGCATTATCGAGAGGGCCCAGAGATACCTCTCCGACAATCGGAGTGACAAACCCTAATCTCGAAATACGCCAACCCAACATCTACCATTGGAGACACCTGTAGTACTCCTTTATAATCACCCAGTTACGTTGTGACGTTTGGTAGTACCCAAAGTGTTCCTCCGGTAAACGGGAGTTGCATAATCTCATAGTTATAGGAACATGTATAAGTCATGAAGAAAGCAATAGCAACATACTAAACGATCGGGTGCTAAGCTAATGGAATGGGTCATGTCAATCAGATCATTCTACTAATGATGTGACCTCGTTAATCAAATAACAACCCCTTGTTCATGGTTAGGAAACGTAACCATCTTTGATTAACGAGCTAGTCAAGTAGAGGCATACTAGTGACACTTTGTTGGTCTATGTATTCACACATGTATTATGTTTCCGGTTAATACAATTCTAGCATGAATAATAAACATTTATCATGATGTAAGGAAATAAATAATAACTTTATTATTGCCTCTAGGGCATATTTCCTTCAGTCTCCCACTTGCACTAGAGTCAATAATCTAGATTACACTGTAATGATTCTAACACCCATGGAGCCTTGGTGCTGATCATGTTTTGCTCGTGGAAGAGGCTTAGTCAACGGGTCTGCAACATTCAGATCCGTATGTATCTTGCAAATCTCTATGTCTCCCACCTGGACTAAATCCCGGATGGAGTTGAAGCGTCTCTTGATGTGTTTGGTTCTTTTGTGAAATCTGGATTCCTTTGCCAAGGCAATTGCACCAGTATAGTCACAGAAGATTTTCATTGGACCCGATGCACTAGGTATGACACCTAGATCGGATATGAACTCCTTCATCCATACTCCTTCGTTTGCTGCTTCCGAAGCAGCTATGTACTCCGCTTCACATGTAGATCCCGCTACGACGCTTTGTTTAGAACTGCACCAACTGACAGCTCCACCGTTTAAAGTAAACACGTATCCGGTTTGCGATTTAGAATCGTCCGGATCAGTGTCAAAGCTTGCATCAACGTAACCTATTACGGTGAGCTCTTTGTCACCTCCATATACGAGAAACATATCCTTAGTCCTTTTCAGGTATTTCAGGATGTTCTTGACCGCTGTCCAGTGATCCATTCCAGGATTACTTTGGTACCTCCCTGCTAAACTTATAGCAAGGCACACATCAGGTCTGGTACACAGCATTGCATACATGATAGAGCCTATGGCTGAAGCATAGGGAACATCTTTCATTTTCTATCTATCTTCTGCAGTGGTCGGGCATTGAGTCTTACTCCACTTCACACCTTGTAGCACAGGCAAGAACCCTTTCTTTGCTTGATCCATCTTGAACTTCTTCAAAATTTTGTCAAGGTATGTGCATTGTGAAAGTCCAATTAAGCGTTTTGATCTATCTCTATAGATCTTTATGCCTAATATGTATGCAGCTTCCCCGAGGTCTTTCATCGAAAAACTTTTATTCAAGTATCCCTTTATGCTATCCAGAAATTCTATATCATTTCCAATTAGCAATATGTCATCCACATATAATATCAGAAATGCTACAGAGCTCCCACTCACTTTCTTGTAAATACAGGCTTCTCCAAAAGTCTGTATAAAGCCAAATGCTTTGATCACACTATCAAAGCGTTTATTCCAACTCCGAGATGCTTGCACCAGTCCATAAATGGATCGCTGGAGTTTGCATACTTTGTTAGCTCCTTTTGGATCGACAAAACCTTCTGGTTGTATCATATACAACTCTTCTTCCAGAAATCCATTCAGGAATGCAGTTTTGACATCCATTTGCCATATTTCATAATCATAAAATGCGGCTATTGCTAACATAATTCTGACGGACTTAAGCATCGCTACGGGTGAGAAGGTCTCATCGTAGTCAACCCCTTGAACTTGCCGAAAACCTTTCGCGACAAGTCGAGCTTTATAGACAGTAACATTACCGTCAGCGTCAGTCTTTTTCTTGAAGATCCATTTATTCTCAATTGCTTGCCGATCATCGGGCAAGTCAACCAAAGTCCATACTTTGTTCTCATACATGGATCCCATCTCAGATTTCATGGCCTCAAGCCACTTTGCGGAATCTGGGCTCACCATCGCTTCTTCATAGTTCGTAGGTTCATCATGATCTAGCATCATGACTTCCAGAACTGGATTACTGTACCACTCTGGTGCGGATCTCACTCTGGTTGATCTACGTGGTTCAGTAGTATCTTGATATGAAGCTTCGTGATCATCATCATTAGCTTCCTCACTGATTGGCATAGGTGTCGCAGAAACAGTTTTCTGAGATGTACTATTTTCCAATAAGGGAGCAGGTACAGTTAGCTCGTCAAGTTCTACTTTCCTCCCACTCACTTATTTCGAGAGAAACTCCTTCTCTAGAAAGTTTCCGAATTTAGCAACAAAAGTCTTGCCTTCGGATCTGTGATAGAAGGTGTATCCAATAGTTTCCTTTGGATATCCTATGAAGACACATTTCTCCGCTTTGGGTTCGAGCTTATCAGGTTGAAGCTTTTTCACATAAGCATCGCAGCCCCAAACTTTAAGAAACGACAACTTTGGTTTCTTGCCAAACCATAGTTCATGAGGCGTCGTCTCAACGGATTTTGATGGTGCCCTATTTAACGTGAATGCGGCCGTCTCTAAAGCATAACCCCAAAATGATAGCGGTAAATCAGTAAGAGACATCATAGATCGCACCATATCTAGTAAAGTACGATTACGACGTTCGGACACACCATTACGCTGTGGTGTTCCGGGTGGCGTGAGTTGCGAAACTATTCCACAATTTTTCAAATGTATGCCAAACTCGTAACTCAAATATTCTCCTCCACGATCAGATCGTAGAAATTTTATTTTCTTGTTACGATGATTTTCAACTTCACTCTGAAATTCCTTGAACTTTTCAAATGTTTCAGACTTATGTTTCATTAAGTAGATATACCCATATCTGCTTAAATCATCTGTGAAGGTGAGAAAATAACGATATCCGCCACGAGCCTCAATATTCATCGGACCACATACATCGGTATGTATGATTTCCAACAAATCTGTTGCTCTCTCCATAGTACCGGAGAACGGTGTTTTAGTCATCTTGCCTATGAGGCACGGTTCGCAAGTACCAAGTGATTCATAATCAAGTGATTCCAAAAGCCCATCAGTATGGAGTTTCTTCATGCGCTTTACACCGATATGACCTAAACGGCAGTGCCACAAATAAGTTGCACTATCATTATTAACTTTGCATCTTTTGGCTTCTACATTATGAATATGTGTATCACTATCTTCGAGATTCAACAAAAATAGACCACTCTTCAAAGGTGCATGACCATAAAAGATATTATTCATATAAATAGAACAACCATTATTCTCTGATTTAAATGAATAACCGTCTCGCATTAAACAAGATCCAGATATAATGTTCATGCTCAACGCTGGCACCAAATAACAATTATTTAGGTCTAATATTAATCCCGAAGGCAGATGTAGAGGTAGCGTGCCGACCGCGATCACATCGACTTTGGAACCGTTTCCCACGCGCATCGTCACCTCGTCCTTTGCTAGTGTCCGCTTATTCCGTAGTCCCTGTTTCGAGTTGCAAATATTAGCAACAGAACCAGTATCAAATACCCAGGTGCTACTGCGAGCTCTAGTAAGGTACACATCAATAACATGTATATCACATATACCTTTGCTCACTTTGCCATCCTTCTTATCCGCCAAATACTTTGGGCAGTTCCGCTTCCAGTGACCAGTCTGCTTGCAGTAGAAGCACTCAGTTTCAGGATTAGGTCCAGACTTGGGTTTCTTCTCCTGAGCAGCAACTTGCTTGCTGTTCTTCTTGAAGTTTCCCTTCTTCTTCCCTTTGCCCTTTTTCTTGAAACTAGTGGTTTTGTTAACCATCAACACTTGATGCTCCTTCTTGATTTCTACCTCCGCAGCTTTCAGCATTGCGAAGAGCTCGGGAATAGTCTTGTTCATCCCTTGCATATTATAGTTCATCACGAAGCTCTTGTAGCTTGGTGGCAGTGATTGGAGAATTCTGTCAATGACGCAGTCATCTGGAAGATTAACTCCCATCTGAATCAAGTGATTATTATACCCAGACATCTTGAGTATATGCTCACTGACAGAACTGTTCTCCTCCATCTTACAGCTATAGAACTTATTGGAGACTTCATATCTCTCAATTCGGGCATTTGCTTGAAATATTAACTTCAACTCCTGGAACATCTCATATGCTCCATGACGTTCAAAACGTCGTTGAAGTCCCGATTCTAAGCCGTAAAGCATGGCACACTGAACTATCGAGTAGTCATCAGCTTTGCTCTGCCAGACGTTCATAACATCTGGTGTTGCTCCAGCAGCAGGCCTGTCACCCAGCGGTGCTTCCAGGACGTAATTCTTCTGTGCAGCAATGAGGATAATCCTCAGGTTACAGACCCAGTCCGTGTAATTGCTACCATCATCTTTCAACTTTGCTTTCTCAAGGAACGCATTAAAATTCAACGGAACAATAGCACGAGCCATCTATCTACAAGCAACATAAACAAGCAAGATACTATCAGGTACTAAGTTCATGATAAGTTTAAGTTCAGTTAATCAAATTACTTAGGAACTCCCACTTAGATAGACATCCCTCTAATCCTCTAAGTGATCACGTGATCCAAATCAACTAAACCATAACCGATCATCACGTGAGATGGAGTAGTTTTCAATGGTGAACATCGTTATGTTGATCATATCTACTATATGATTCACGCTCGACCTTTCGGTCTCTGTGTTCCGAGGCCATATCTGCATATGCTAGGCTCGTCAAGTATAACCTGAGTATTCTGCGTGTGCAACTGTTTTGCACCCGTTGTATTTGGACGTAGAGCTTATCACACCCGATCATCACGTGGTGTCTGGGCACGACGAACTTTGGCAACGGTGCATACTCAGGGAGAACACTTCTTGATAATTTAGTGAGAGATCATCTTATAATGCTACCGTCAATCAAAGCAAGATAAGATGCATAAAAAGATAAACATCACATGCAATCAATATAAGTGATATGATATGGCCATCATCATCTTGTGCTTGTGATCTCCATCTCCGAAGCACCGTCATGATCACCATCGTCACCGGCGCGACACCTTGATCTTCATCGTAGCATCGTTGTCGTCTCGCCAATCTTATGCTTCCACGACTATTACTACCGTTTTAGTAATCTAGTAAAGCATTACATCGCGATTGCATTGCATACAATAAAGCGACAACCATATGGCTCCTGCCAGTTGCCGATAACTTAGTTACAAAACATGATCATCTCATACAATAAAATCAGTATCATGCTTTGACCATATCACATCACAACATACCCTGCAAAAACAAGTTAGACGTCCTCTACTTTGTTGTTGCAAGTTTTACGTGGCTGCTACGGGCTTAAGTAAGAACTCATCTCACCTACGCATCAAAACCACAACGATAGTTCGTCAAATAGACTCCGTTTTAACCTTCTCAAGGATCGGGCGTAGTCACACTTGGTTCAACTAAAGTTGGAGAGACAGTCTTCCGCAAGCCATCTATGTGCAAAGCACGTCGAGGGAACCGGTCTCGCGTAAGAGTACGCGTAAGGTTGGTCCGGATCGTCTCAACCAACAATACCGCCGAACCAAAGTATGACATGCTGGTAGGCAGTATGACTTGTATCGCCCACAACTCACTTGTGTTCTACTCGTGCATATAACATCAAACCATAAAACCTAGGCTCGGATGCCACTGTTGGGGAACGCAGTAATTTCAAAATTTTCCTACGCACACGCAAGATCATGGTGATGCACAGCAACGAGAGGGGAGAGTGTTGTCTACGTACCAACGCAGACCGACTGCGGAAGCGATCACACAACGTAGAGGAAGTAGTCGTACGTCTTCCTCCCGATCCAACCGATCCAAGCACCGTTACTCCGGCACCTCCGAGTTCTTAGCACACGTTCAGCTCGATGACGTTCCTCGGGCTCCGATCCAGCAAAGCGTCGAGGAAGAGCTCCGTCAGCACGACGGCGTGGTGACGATCTTGATGTACTACCGACGCAGGGCTTCGCCTAAGCACTGTAACGGTATGATCGAGGTGGAATTTGGTGGCAGGGGGCACCGCACACGGCTAAGGAACGATCTCAAGGATCAATTGTGTGTCCATGGGGTGCCCCCTGCCCCCGTATATAAAGGAGCAAGGGAGGAGGGGCTGGTCGGCCAAGGTGGGGGCGCAGGAGAGTCCTACTCCCACCGGGAGTAGGACTCCCCCTCCAATCCTAGTCCAATTAGGATTCCCGGGAGGGGGAAAGAGGAGGAGGTGGCCGGCCCCCCCTTTCCTACTCCTAGTAGGACTAGGGGAGGGGGGAGGGCGCGCAGCCCATCTAGGGCAGCCCCTTCTCCTTTCCACTAAGGCCCATTATGGCCCATCTAGCTCCCGGGGGGTTCCGGTAACCCTCCCGGTATTCCGGTAAAATCCCGATTTCACCCGGAACACTTCCGATGTCCAAACATAGGCTTCCAATATATCAATCTTTACATCTCGACCATTTCGAGACTCCTCGTCATGTCCGTGATCTCATCCGGGATTCCGAACAACCTTCGGTACATCAAAATGCATAAACTCATAATAACTGTCATCGTAACGTTAAGCGTGCGGACCCTACGGTTCGAGAACAATGTAGACATGACCGAGACACGTTTCCGGTCAATAACCAATAGCGGGACCTGGATGCCCATATTGGCTCCTACATATTCTACGAAGATCTTTATCGGTCAGACCGCATAACAACATACGTTGTTCCCTTTGTCATCGGTATGTTACTTGCCTGAGATTCGATCGTCGGTATCCAATACCTAGTTCAATCTCGTTACCGGCAAGTCTCTTTACTCGTTTCGTAATACATCATCTCACAACTAACTTATTAGTTGCAGTGCTTGCAAGGCTTATGTGATGTGCATTACCGAGAGGGCCCAGAGATACCTCTCCGACAATCGGAGTGACAAACCCTAATCTCGAAATACGCCAACCCAACATCTACCATTGGAGACACCTGTAGTACTCCTTTATAATCACCCAGTTACGTTGTGACGTTTGGTAGTACCCAAAGTGTTCCTCCGGTAAACGGGAGTTGCATAATCTCATAGTTATAGGAACATGTATAAGTCATGAAGAAAGCAATAGCAACATACTAAACGATCGGGTGCTAAGCTAATGGAATGGGTCATGTCAATCAGATCATTCTACTAATGATGTGACCTCGTTAATCAAATAACAACCCCTTGTTCATGGTTAGGAAACGTAACCATCTTTGATTAACGAGCTAGTCAAGTAGAGGCATACTAGTGACACTTTGTTGGTCTATGTATTCACACATGTATTATGTTTCCGGTTAATACAATTCTAGCATGAATAATAAACATTTATCATGATGTAAGGAAATAAATAATAACTTTATTATTGCCTCTAGGGCATATTTCCTTCAGTGCGCGATCTAGCTGGTACCGCGGAGAAGCCAAGTTGCAATAGGCGTCGTCTAGCGTTCAGCTCTCAGGAGATGCCTCCAGCTGCCGACTTCACCGAGCCTCAGATAGGCGAGGAGCGAAATATTATCATCCCCAACACACTCAAGAAGGCGGTCTGTGAGCAGAACTCGGTCCCATTATAGGAGAAGAAGAAGGCACGCAAAAGAAAGACTAACAAGGGTGCGGGCCAGCCGGCACCGAGTACTATCCGTGCTCAGGATGAGCCACCTGCACCTGAGGATATCTCGGGGAGGGTGCATGTGGCGGGTAGGCCAATGCTACCGAGAAATATGCTCGATGCTGCAACCGGTGCTATGCGGAGTCTGCATGACAGTGCTCTTTCTTTGGAGAAGCGGCGTCTCGGAGAGAAGGATGTGGCATACCCGGTTTTCGCGGCCAAGGGGCCAGAGGGCAAGGGCTTTGTGGATAACTCCATCGGGGGTACGATCGTCCTGCGGTTTGATGACATCCACGCT